>OX335644.1:15003594-16434617 GCA_946894095.1 Incurvaria masculella
GTGCTCATAAAGGGAAGGTCCGGGCATGGCACCTAATTCCTTCGTAAAATGTGGTATATTAGGCTTATATCATCACAGTAGTTGTGTGGTATTAGCCATCCATGTCGGGTTCCAATTTTTTTTTATTAAAACTGACATTTCCAAACGTATGTTAACAAAAAACAATTTTATCTATACTATAAATAAGATTAAAAACCGGAATGTCATGTGACCATGCAATACGTGTTACATTAGAAAGGCATTCAAATATGGAATAGTTCGAATGGCAAAGTGAGTGAGACAGTATTTAGTTTAGTTGATAATTTCTACCTATCGTTCTGTCAAACTACAACTCAAATAGCACGCAAAGAAACAAACTTTATGCGATTTTATTCCCCTGCGTCCGTTGAGCACTCCCCGCTATTATTCTGACATTAGTGAGCGAAAAGGAAAGACAATTGTTTCCTTGAATCGTTTAAATCTGGAAAAGCTTTTTGAATCGACGACGACGCTTTCGCGAAGAAAATCTCGCTACATTGGCGGAGTCGTAAAACGATTCCCGCCTAATCTGCCTCTGTTCGCTTATATTGTTCGATATTGGATTCTGAAATTATGATGCCACTAGCAATATCCCTGGCTATTAGACATGCCGATTGCTCTTATACCCTACTAGAAAAATAATTTCACTTCAGTTATTAATTTATTACATTCCTAATTCAGTGACTTCGAGATGTTGAGAAGCAGAAAACTAAGAGCTGATTGCTAGCTGAATCGCTAAGATCATCGATTTCGCTTGCTTACGCCTTTGAATAGGACAATTGAGTTATACACCTAATCGGCCGTCCATGTATAATGTTGTAAGCTATAAAAACCGTAGAATATCGTATGAAAAAAAAGAGAAATTTTTTTTTCGACGAATTGATAACATCCTCCTTTCTTTTGAAGTCGGTTAATAATGAAGCAAATGGCGTTTATTTAAGGTACCTGCACATTATAATGAGAACCTCACCAACCTTGTCATTAGTGTCTGTAATTTAGGTTGACGGATGTAAACTTTAAGCATACCCATGTACTCAAATGAAAATTGTTTGTCAGGAAGGTACGTAACAAATAAATCTAAGCCGGGCTTAATGTTCGAGAGTGTGCTAGGGGAAGTGCTGTATATGTCTGTCCTTTCTTCGGGGACGGGTTGAGTCAATGTGAATGCAGCGACTGCAGCGCTACCGTGGGACGGAACAGCGAGACTATGCATTTTTTATCAGGGAAGATGAGCCAGTATGTTCCACTTTTCTTCAAGCTATGTGCAGCCTGCATTGTCGTGCACCGCGCTGTCAACAGTGTGTTGGTACTAGCCCTTCTGTTTTTTGTACCCAGAACGCTAAGTTATTGCACCTGAGCCACGAATTGATTATGTAAAGTTAAATTTAGTAGTTACGGCGAAAACATTTTCAGAGTTTCAGGTTTTATGGTTTTTTTATTTGGTTTTTCAATTAATTTTTTTATTTAAAAGCACCATCTAACAGTGTAAGACTCTAATAGCCAATGAAAACCAAACCATTAAACCCTAAATTATGTTTTTTTGCTAAAACTACTATGCCTATATTTAACATTTATCATTAACTAGTTAAGGTACCCGCTCCGGGTAGGTACCTCGGCTCGAGTCAATGTCAGACTTTTGGAACTTATTTTGGGCTGAATTATTTCCCGGATAATATATGAGTTCCCCAAACAAACTTTCATCCCGTATTTAACCCCCTTGAGTTTAATATTCGCCATAAAAGGTAGCATATCTCCTTCACTAAGGTCCATACTATCTCTATACCGAAATTCATCCAAATTGGTACAGCTGTTTAGTCCTGAAACTCAACAGACAGACAGAGTTACTTTCGCATTTATAAATAAGTATGGAAGTATGTATTCATGGCTCAAATCGCAATACTTGTTCAGTTATGTGTTTAAACATCTTTGTATAGGTCAGTAACATAGACTTAGAATGTAAAGACATACAGAGTCAACTGACGGATGAGACCAAATTTGTTTCATACAAAATTTAATGAATTAGTTTTTTATGAAAAACCGGTATGGGCTGTTCACTAATATGTTTTTTACTAATTTGCTATGTATTTTTATAATAATGATTTGAAGTGATGTTTTATGCATGTTTTACTTCGAACTATTGAGACAAAGTTAATAAATTTGATCTAGAAAGAATGAGTGGGTCACCGCTTATCACTACATAGTATAAAACAAAGTCGCTTTCTCTGTCCCTATATCCCTATGTATGCTTAAATCTTAACAACTACGCAACGGATTTTGATGCAGTGATTGAACAGAAAGGTTTATATGTAAAATAAAATCCATTAAATAGTTGAGAAATACTGTTATTTTTCATGTTTCTAATGTGATGTCGTAAATAATTACATTTTCTCCGCTTACATTGCAAACGCAGGCTGAACTTGACCAGCCCGAAATCAGTCAAAAACGACATTGACCCGAGCGGAGCCGGGTACCTCAGCTAGTTTAACATAAAAAAGGCTTTTTGTCCGGGTTTTTTACTCCCGTTCACTTAACAATCTCAAATGCACAGGTCCTTATTAACGAAAACAAGCGAAATTATAAAGAATTAACAAAAAAACAATTCACATTCAATGAGCGCGACTATTATGTAATGATCACAATTTAAGTTGTTCATCGGGTAGATTTATTCCATCTCTCTCTAACTCACGGTAGTGCTACTCGAGTTACTCCCACACTTTGTCTTGCAAGCACAGCGCGCTATGCTAGGTCTATGGTCAGAATACCATTATGGCTGCGATAAATAGTCGTAACAGAAACTAAGACTAACCAAAAGTAGTACTTTGTGACGTCACTTTGCATTACTTTGCCATTTCATTCATACGAAATGTGTCAAAGTGACGTCACAAAGTACAACTTTTCGTTAGTCTAAGTTTCTGTTACGACTATTTATCTCAGCCTATGACTTAATATTGACATTTTGATTGTTTAAGGATTGGTCGTCAGAAACTAAAATAGCTATCAAACATTTTATTAATGTTATAGAATGCCAGCGTATTTTCATTACTCATCATATTATAAAATCATCGTATTTCCGGTATTCCATAGTTCTCAATAAGAGCTCTATTCGTTTTTGCGTAAATCATAAGCGATTTATTTTTCAATTTCCGGAAGGATTGAGACCGTATTTCAATCAAATCCATCTTCACTTCGCATGCCAATTATCCCAGCAAGTCGATTTTGTCGTTCCTGGCAACCGACATGCCTGTTCGGCGTAATAATGTAAAAATATATTATCATATACCCACATTTCACCAAATTTTACCCATACGGGTGTTTTCACTTATATGGACGTGTTACGTATCTTTCGAATGCCTTCTCGTTTATTTATCTAATCCCCTTATCTGAAGTATTTTTTCATTTAACTGGATATAGATGGATACACCTTCTGTCATGATATTAGCCCTATATATTTCATGGGAAGTAGGTGTCATGCCAGGGCCTTACGCACATTGTACGGTTCCATTGAATATAATGGAAAACACGGAGCACACTTTCATTGCTGCTTTCAATTGTATTAACTCGAGCGGGATTAACAGTTCCACCAACTGAGTAAGAAAGGCGAAGCACGCCTGAAGAAGAAAGAAGATAATCTATAATAACCATAACCTAACCAGAGACTGTGCATTCCAGCCTTTTTCCACATGCACTGAAAGATATTCAGTGGGAACATTTGTAGTCTTGTCGGAAATTGAAGTTCGCTGTTTGTTACATCACTGCGCTAACATGGGGATAACGGACATTTATCCTGCAAAATTCCTTGGTAATATTGGAAGAAAGAAATAAATTGTAGAAAAGCTAAGCGCACTGCAGTTATACACATATCAACGTTCTCATTCAACAAAACCTTCAGCCGTCAGCGCCCACTTACACTAGTAGGCCTATTCAAGGAATTCCGGGATTTTTTTATGTTAAGCACTGCATATGGCGCATGCCAGGACCTCACAAAAGTGTCGCCCGATGACGCCCATGGACTTTCGGACTTTCCAAGGGGCTGCGAAAACCATTCCCGCCGATCAAGCGCTTTTTCACACCATGTTTGAAGGACCCCAGGTTGTACTTTGAGTCGAAAGATCTAAAGGATCGGTGGGTTCTAATTTTACTGTCGACAGTAGATGGGTGCATTCCCTACCTGTTCCACGTTGAGCGGTGGTAGAAAGGGGACGGAGGCAGAGCGGCATGCAGCTCTGAAGAGCATTCTTCATGCTAAAGACGATAGAATACAGCGTATGAAAGCGCTTTCTCGGCTAAAATATCCTGATTCCTGAGCACGTAATTTCAAGAATAGTCCTACAGTACACCCAGCCTCCCTGGTTATCACAAACCACTCAGAGTTCTGGAAGCACAGGGAGCCGACGGAAAGTCTAAACGATAAGACGCTCAGAGTTAACTGATGGAACAGACCAAATTGTTTCATAGAAAATGTATTGAAATTTATGTTTTACTCAAAAAAAAACGTTAATGCCATGTAGCTTCTAAATAGTTATCGCCAAAGAATCGGTGAACCGACTGTTATTTACAAGGGTTTTTGTTTTTGGGTTTGGGTTTTTGTTATTTACAAGGGGTCTTGGTTTTTTACCCCCGTTCACTTCAAAATCTATAAATATACAGGTAACCATGCTGTCTTTGAGGAAAACTAGAGCAATGAGAATGATTTTACAAAAACAAATATTTCATGAGCGCGAGCATAATGTACTGATACTATTCGAAGTTGTCTCATCAGGTAGGTATATTCCGTCTCTCTCCAGCTCGCGGTAGTGATTCCTGATTTGACGTCCCACTCCCACATTTTGTTCTTCTTGTAATTACAGCGAGCCTAAATCGAAAGCCTATTGCAACGAGGAAGCCAGACAAAGCGTTTCACACGCATCGTCATCACAACATATCTCTGTCAAATCGTTATTTCAGTGCTCCTGTGACATATTTTACATTAACTTTCGTGTAAACTTGTTAAAAATTCCGTTTATTTTATATCGTCTTAATATTTGTTTTATATAGTTCTTCTGTAGTGAATCTGTGTAGCTAACACCAACTGTCATGATATTATCCTAACACACCACTTGGGAGCTAAGTACCTTCCTTATATTGCTCGGCTACATTGAACTGGATAGAAAACACGAACGATTTTCATTGCTATCTCGACCATTCGTTCATTCAATGTGATGGTACCAACGCGGGTATGATTACCCTGGTAGGGTAGTAAGTAAGGGGGGAGATACAGTTTTAAGAGGAATCCGAACCACGGCTAGCCTCAACGTTTGAAAACGGTCATTCATCTAGAACCTGCGCCCAGACTTATTTCGCCAAGCTTATCTAACCGTAAGGCGTCGCGGCCCTTTGCTACAGAGGCTGACGAATAAATTCAAAGAAAATATAAACATACAATATGATACATATGATAAAATTCGAAACATTTAATTGTACACAGTCCATATCCAACATACAGTCCAAGCCGATCTCTACTCCATGGAGCAATCTCGGAGCGAGGTTAGAGAGCGCTCTTACGGCGAGAAAGAGTGGGACCATAAACAGTTTACTGCATCAAAGCTGGGACTAAGATGAGACGGCTCATTTCGGCTCACCTGTCACATCATCTTGTGTATTTTTACGAGACAGCCTTTGTCACGGTATCGGTGAGATTTCGAGGAAATTTCGAGGCTTACATAATGGCTGTGTATTAGCTGCGTAAGCCACTTACGTAAATATTGACAACATAATAATAAGTAACGTCATCTAGAGTGGATCTTGGCATTGAGATTGAACAACTAAATCTATATCGATCTCATTAAAAATGTTTGTTCATATATCATACAACTATCTGATTCCAGAACATGGAATTCTAGGAAGGGCTACTGAACCCAAGATCATCTAATGCTTCGATCAACATCATGACTGATTTATTCGGAATGTGGTCATAGTAGTTCGAACCTTGCGATCCAGGGCCTCCATCTATCTTTTTCTTTTGTATCGAAGGCAGATATCATTTTGCTTGCTCCATTCTTATTCAGTAGTCGCTTCTAGGAGATTGCTGACATATTTAAATCCAGAGAAATATAAACAATTTATGTAATAAATTACGGCATGTAATGTTGCAATGAATTGTATTGCCTTTGTGACGAAGTTATCTATCTGAATCTTTCAGTCGAGAAAACTTCTATTATAGCTAAATTTTCTCGAAGGAAAACCTTGGATCATTGTAATACTGCGCTCCGCAATCTTAACATCATCCTAAAAAAATCACTTTCACAACCGCTAAAAAACAGTTTTCTCGGCTGAAAGATTCCTGATTCTTGACACAGAATTGTAAGAAGCCCTACTGGACCGAATATCATCGGGTGCTGGAAAAGATTAAGGTTCCTAGCCATCATTATGTCGGCGGATAAGCTTCGAATCGAAAGTCGCTTCAGTCATGTGGTTTTCTTACGTGGCATTGCTAGGTTAACCGGAAACCAGCTGATGGCGAAGGGTACACGGCGATGGGCACGTGCAATGTGTTTAACCTATTTATAGTGTTAAAGTCATGTACGTAAGTGTTGAGGGTTAACCGATCACCGAAGTTTTATAAAACCAAATTACTTAAAAACATGACATGATTAACTGACCTTATGTCATGCTGCCTACCTAACTTATTTGTTTTATTTAGCCAAACATACGCAGTTCCTTTGGGTCCAAGCAATCCTCAATTCCAATAAGAAGTGAGAAATTAAAGATTATCGGCTCTCATCAGAGTGGGCGGACTAATTTTAGTACGCGTTTTATGGTCAGGCTAAACCAGTTTTTGTATGGTTAGTCCAGTCGTAATCTCATACTAAGTTTTGACAGGTCCTCTCTGAATACGACTTTATGATTTTTGTTGTTATTATATTCAAATGAATATAATAACAACCCAAATATCTGATAACTAATCAGTACACGTGTTTCCTTATGTAACAACGACTTTGTTACAGGCTAATTCTTATCTCTTTTTCAGAGAGCACGTCTGGACCCCTGGAGGTCGATGCACAGATAACAGAATAAAACAGCACAAAATATGAGACAGGATAAGCTAAGCTTTATGAATTGTCTTGAAGGGGCGGAATTATTTAGAGACTGGCTTTTGTTGAGGGGTCCGTTTGTGGAATACAGCCAAATAGTCCTCTCGAGGGAGGCTCTACCCTTGCTTTACGTTAGGCGCTAGAAGTGTTCAGCTCATACCGCTATGCAAATGTAACTTCAAGAGAATGTAGTGAAGCGTCTCAGAAATTCCAAGGGGAACTTGGGGCTTGAATTAATCGTGATTTTTTTTAGATTGCATCATTACTATGATTAAAAAATATAGCAGTCGCATTAAGCGGAGATGCGCGACAATCTCGCCAAATGTGTCTGATATTTTGGACAAAAGCGAAGCGACAGGGACAGAAGTACCGATTGAGTTTCTAGTTGATATATGAAATCTTGCGACAATATCAGTGCAATTTCTTTCATACGAAAAATTCATCAAGTATCCAACAAAAAAAATATTGAGATTTTCTTTTTGCTGTCATTGGACTCGGATTAGATTTTCGGATTAAATGCACACACAGAATTTTTTGCCTGTGTTATATACCAAATAAAGTAAGTGGAATGCGAGTAGTGTTTTTTAAATGATTCGTAAACAATGTTTCTATGGGGAGCGTAATTCTCTGTTGCTTACGGATACGGAAAATCTATCAAATAAATGACAACTGAACGTGTCGATCATAGATTATAGTGGTGTCGATATTGACACTTGGCAACATATTTTGAAACATCTAACGAAGTGACGCGACCAAGTATTATAACTTTGATTAACATGTAGGGTGTATAAGAAGTTATCTTATGTGTAAACAGGGTTTGACTTTAACAATTAACTTCTCTATTGAGTACGTGATTTTGTTGTCTGTATCGTGTTTAGACCTACCTTGTACTTTATATCATAACTTATATGATCGATGTACATTACATGTTGATTAACTATCACGTTAAAATTTAATACCATCTTATTAAACAAACGTACCAGTACGTCGTTCAACCGGAAGGTGAGGCACAGATGGTAGAGCGCTATGCGATATCATTGCGCTCACTCTATAAACTATGAAATTTAATTATCAAAAGTCGGGAACTTTAGGTATATTCTTCGAACACTGCTCAAGGAGAATAGCGGTCGTCAGAATGATTTTCTCGACCAAAACCTTGTATCATTGAAAAACCGTGCTCCGAAATATTTCCGTCGATAAAAGCGATTTTCTTCACTGAAATATTACTGATTCCTAAGCGGAATTCCAAGAATTTACAGGCTGTACATTGATGGCTAATACCAAAGGTCAATGGTAATACCACACTTACTATAATTATGTTAGCCTACTACTACTACTATTCGCATTTCCGAATTCATTAGAGGTGCTTGCCCGGACATTTCCTTCACACCTCGTTATCGGATTGATATTCAGGAATGCACACAGGAAAAGACATTTCTCCTTACAAAATTTGCTACCTCCGTTCACCCCATCAAGCAAGGAAGGACGGGAGAGGCGACAGAAACTCTTCGCATGGCGGCAGCGGAGCCACTTTGGTACATAGTGGCGCCGCGTCGGCCTGAGAGTTCGCTTCCGAATTCGCTGACTAGTAATTTTCTCGAGTTTTACCTACGTGAGAACACGTAAGAACTTCATAGGACGCAATTTAGTGCAACGACCATTCGATGTTGCGCATCCCGAATTCGTAAGCGAACTACAGTCAGTGCATTTACGCTAAATCGGAGCTACGCTGCCGCCTTACGAATGAGTTTAGATCACCACTCCCATCCTTACTTACTCGCTACTTCAACCATTAAGGGATGGAATTTCGAAAAATCCCTCTACAGTGACACATTTCCTCAAAATTTCTAATATCTAGGCCAAGCGGCCCAGGCTACGCGTTGTCTGCAGCGAGGAAGAAAGGACGGGAGTGGAAACTGAAACTTATTGGCGGCGTAGCCACTTTGCATTACCGTAGCGCCGGCGAGTCAGTTCACTTACGAATTGAGTCACTATCCGGTACCCAGCTCGGGTCGGGACAACTTCGTAACGGATGTTCGGATTCCGGGTGTTTTGTATAAAAAGCCCACTAACGATAGATATCAAATTTTCTGAAATGTTTCAGCCCTTTTGGCGTGATTGAATAACAAACATCCAAACCTTCCATTTGTTATCTTAGTAGAAGATATAATCGAATAAAAGCGAGCTTGTTTTTAATTAATGTTGCCGCTTTGTCTTTTTAATGTTAGCTCATTCCTTTACAGACTGCTGGGTAGTTCCAGAAAACTGGCCGTTTATTCCCGTTTAAGAGCGGAACCACTTCCAATCATCACCTTTATCCACAGAGAGGTGCAAAGCCGCCATCACCGACAAAATCTCGGGGAAATTTGAACAACGACGATGTCAACAAAGTTCCACCCCGCCCGCTGCTCTCGTCGAGCGTGTATTTTCAGCGAAAACTTCAGCGTAGCGCCGTGTAATGCAATTTGATTGTTCTGTTGTGAAAGTTTGATGATGTTTTCAGCAGAAACATGTTGCGTCAAACTGCGTGATACATTTCTATTTTCGATCAACGCGGAACAGGGAGAAAATGCACAAGTTCTCAACCGACGTTACAAAAATAAGAACCCACCGATCCTCTAGATCCTGTGTCTAAAGGATCGGTAAACAATGGAATGAACTCCCTGCCCAGATATTCCCCCCAAAGAACCACCTGAGGTCATTCAAACATGGTGTAAAGAAGCTCCTGGCTGGTCGGCATGGTTTTCGCAGCAGAAAGTTCAAGAACTAGGGGCGTCTTCAGGTACCTTAAGAGGTCCTGGCGTACGCCAGAAGCTGCGCTTAACATAAAAAAACCATAGGAACGCTTGCAATAAACTGACTCAGAAGGAAACGTTGATTGACTCGGGAGGCAAGAGAGCAGCTAGTATCAAATTTAATAGACAAGTTTTATTGAGCATTAAGGATCACAACATAAAGATGGACTCGAAGATAAAAGGTCGCAGCCGCTTGTACAATCGCCATTTAGCGTTGATATCATTTTATTTAACTGGACTAAAAATACTCAAATGATTTAAGCCCAACACGCCGGATTCCCCATGGAATTTGGTGCCATTGTGTTGTTGTGATGTAGTTCACATCGAACTGGATGGAAAACACGGTAAATGGTTCATTGCCGCTTTGACCATTATATTTCTTTCCAATGCGACGGTATCAACCAAACTCGAACGGGAACTGACGAGTCGGGCTTTTAAACGTCACTCCGGGGCACTACAGTGGTCCTGATGATACCTCCGGCGCTGGAGGCGAAACATGTCGGCCCACGGCATCGCGCACCGAAAAGCCGTAAGTTCGACAAATATAATCATTGCCTTATTTTTTTAAAGAGCGTCATTTGACGATGCTTAGGCACTCTCCCCCACCATACACTACTAGTCCCCTCAAGCGATCTTAATTTTTCGTCACGCTTGAATATTTTAGACCCGTTTTTAAGTTTTATTATAAGTTTTTATTTTTTAAGGATTGGTCATCACGGTTGATCGAATCATCGCATGACCAAAAGTATGGCTGGTATCTTGGGCAAATATTGAGCCTAGCTATCCAGAGAGGGAATGCGGCCAGTTCTTTGGGCACCCTGCCGCCTGGCAGCGATATGGACGAAATTTATTATTTACTAGCTGCGGTACCCGACTCCGCTCGGGTTAGTGTCGGCTAAATTATTTCATGGATAAAAATGTGGGCGACACATGGTTGGTCCAAAATAGGGTCAAACTAGTCCAGGACAATGTATCCATCTACCAAATTTAATCAAGATCATTTGAGCCGAAATAGCATGATTTAATAAGAAACATCCAATAATTTCCATTTAGAGCTTCATTGACATTTGGTGAAAAAAAAAAAGCTTTTGCGGCCAGAACATTCTGTACTTGCACTGCTACATTGCATACCTAGTTAGTAAGTATCGTGTAAAGTAGGTAAGTTTTGCGTGGACTCCAACCCACAGCCAGCCTCAACATCGAAAACGTTAACCCATCCCGAACTTGACTGCTCCCAGAAATGATATACGTTGATAAAATAAATCGGGTAAGTGGTTCGCAAGTTATAAGAATTTAACACTCACTACTGACCCCTCTGGTAATGAACCCTATAAGTTTTGAGTAGAATCCGCATCTAAATCGAGTAATTTCGGCGGCTCGTAGCCTAGTGGCGCGAGGACTGGCCTAGCGTACCAGAGGCCCGGGTTCAATACCAACTTGCACCACTGTCTTTCTCTTTCAGAGTTCGATAAGTGCATTTCGTCACGAATGCGAGCTGCTCCATGGTTCGGAATCCATGTAAAACTGGTCCCCTTCCCCTACTAGGTGGCAGGGTTTAAGCCCGCCCGGGTTGGTACTATCGCATTGGATGAAAAGATGGTCGAAGCGGCAATGAAAAATTGTCCGTGTTTTCCATCCAGTTCAATGTAGCCGTGCTCATAAAGGGAAGGTCCTGGCATGGCACCTAATTCCTTCGGGAATGTGGTGTATTGGGCTAATATCATAACGGTAGTAGCCATCCATGTCAGGTCGCATAAAAAAAATATTGGTTCTCAAGTAATAACTATTTTATTCAACTGGTCGCACCTCCAATCGGTCCGGGAAATACTAAGCCGTACTTCGGTACAATTATTAAAAGTAAGCGCCGCCGCCGACCCCTCCCCCCCCCCCCTCCAAGCTGCCGCCCTCCTGGTGAGCCGCGTGGACCATTCCAATTTGTAAGACGGCCACATCTTAGCGTAAGCAAAACTGAATTATATTTAGCCTATCCTAATTCCCGGGTTGTTCAATATACGTGTACTAAGTTTCATTTAATTCGGATGATCGGTTTAAAGGTTATGGAGGAACATATACATACATACACTCAGAAATGATTTCTAAAAATCGTTAATTTAGTTTAAGTATCATATTAAACATAAAGTGTACAAACCAAGTATTTTAGAAAACAAAGCAATTTACTCCATTACAGCTTTTTCATTAGCATAGATAGATTGTTAAAATGTGTAATTTTTGGGATAGTTTAATTGATGGGATAACTTTAATAATATGTTAGTTTTTTTAATGTATGTGATTAATTATATTAAATATATGTAGGTAAGTAAATTTAATTGTTCGTTTTTGTTTTTCATTTATTTTTTTGTGCCCCCAATTTTCAAGAAGCGTCCATGAGTCGCTAAGTCGTGTTTAATCGTACGCATTTCACTTCATCTAAAAAATACATCGTTATATAGCTCTGCCAGTTCACCGTCTCCTATGATCCCTACGCGGGCGAATTCACTTACACGGCGACTTAGTAACCTGAGAGAGCATTTACTTTAATTAAGCAATAAATTAGAAAGTTATTAATTAAATTGACTACGAGGGTGAAAATTCTCTCGCAAAAGAGCTCAAGCAGAACACAAAGAATCTACGAAGCAGCATTAGTTACAGTTAAAAGCGTTCTTGGCTCTATTTAACGAAGCGATGCTATCAGCTTTCGAGTACATCCGTAAGTTATTTTTTGCACCCATCATATTTTCTATTTCATTAAATATTTAAGGTAATCTGGGCAACGCTTGTTTTGTAACCTTTCTCATACTTTCCTTTTATGAGAGAAAAATGGGGCGTGGACCAAAACAAACTTGCCCTATCAATTTCCCATACTACGGGCGATAACTGCTTCCATGCTCTTCATTTTTTACTATAGGTTTTGATATTTTGGATTCTAAAATATATTATGATATTGTATATCTGTATATTTTAATTCTTATAATAAACCTTTTAGATAAAGGGGAAAGTTTGTAAGAATGGATATTTGATACTCTTTCACGTAAAAACTACTGAATTTATTTTAATGAAACTTTACAATAATAAATCTTATACATCAGAATAACACATAGGCTACAATTTATAAAGATATTTTGACCATGGGCTTTCGAACTTTTACGGGGCTGCGAAAACCATGCCGGCCGCCAGGTGCACACCATGTTTGAAGGACCCCGGGTTGTACTTTGGAGGAAATATACCGGTAGGGAGTCGATTCCATAGTTTACCGACCCTATCGGAAGGATCGACAGGATCTGTTGGTGCTTATTATCGGAATATCGACAGTGAATTTGAATTTTAATTCACTACCTCTTCCGCGTTGAGCGATTCCGAAGGGGATAGAAAGACAGCGTTTTGCTGCTCCGACGAGTACTCTCTGGCCGACAGGGTGGTTCTTCGCACCATGTTTAAAAAAATAAATGAAATGAAGGGGGTGATACAGGGATGACAATTTAAATGGCTTATTCAATATTGATACCACATAATTGTACCTACGTATGGCTCGATTTTTTCCGGAAATTTTAGGGCTACTTCGCATCACGGTAAATTAACGGAGAGGTGACCAGTAGTTTGAAATGCTTTTAACTTGAAAACCAATTACCCGATTTAGATGCGGTTTGTATCGAAGCTTAGCCTAAATCTGCGCATTATTTGGCTATATAACATCAGGCTAACTTGCCAGAGGCGTGAGCGTACAACACAATAAGTGAGCTGTACCCGCATGTAGCATGGAAATTGGCGGAGTACATCACTCTAAATTACGAGAGGGGTGACCGGGGGGTTAAAGCCTCATAATTTGCGAACTACTCACTCAATTAATATGCGGATTGGATCTACGTATAGGACCTATGAGCGCGGTCGGGTCCTGGATGGGTGATCATTTTCGATGTTGAGGCTGGCTGTGGTTCGGATTCCACTTAAAAATATAGTTTATCTTTCTTACTAACTACATAGGTGATAAGGTTAATCCCGCCTGAGTCGGTACGTACAATCGGACTGAGGGAAAGATGGTCGAAGCAGCAATAACAAATGTCCGTGTTTTCCATCCATGGCAATGAAGTAGTGCCAGTGCAGGATCGTCCCGGCGGCAAATGCTTCTAAAAAACTTTAAAGAAATCGGCCCCAATGTGTTAGATATTTCGTTTTATCCATTGAATTTATATTAATGGCCACATCTGGATGTTTTCTTATTCAATCATGCCACATCGGCTTAACCGATTTTGATAACATTATGTAGGTAGATACATTGTTTAATCGGTTCGTAAAATAATGTCGACTAGCCTTTTCGACCAGCTTTTTGGGTTACTATTTATCCAGCATATAATTTAGCCCGATATCAGTCCGAAACGACATTGATCCGAGCGGAGCCGAGTACCTCAGCTAGTTGGAAAATATGGGCTAATAAACATTGGAAAAAAGGTGTGTGTTTTTACTAGTCGTGGGCGTTTCCACTGGTTTTCGAAAACGTTAGTAACTGTTATTGCTGATGCCGATAGCCGTTAGCGGAAACGGTTTCAAAAAGAAATGAAAGAAAACTCCCTCTCCCTTCTTCTCACCTTTTTTTTTGGCTGGACATGAATGGGTATAATGACATCTAGCACGGTTCGATCATCTCACATGAATTCTGAATCTCGAGTGCAGTGACCTGTATTCTCAACAAAAATCTAAATCAAGAAAGAGGTTTTGTTACTATGTAGTTATCGCAAACAATTAAGAAGTCAGACAAAACTTTTTATCCTCGACAAAATAATCCCCAGAAATAATATAACACAAATGATAAATAAACATAATTATCATTTATTTTATATGCCTATTAGCATTTAAAAATACTAATCGTTGGACTTTTTCGGTAAGCAAACCACAACGGCGGTCGTTAACAATGTAGCCCCTCTTTGACTACAGTGCGCACTGCGCGCGCGCATTACAGTTTCGGCGGTAACCGGCGGTAAAGAGTCGCCGGCTACAAGCCGCAACGAAGTAATTATTAATATTACTAACTATTACTCGTAACCCCAGTTACGAGAGTCGCCGGCTTCAAGCCGGTTACAGCTACATTGCGCGAGCGAGACAGTCGCGGCTGGCGGGTCGTTGCGTCTAGACGTCTCGCAACCTACGTGCTTTCGTTGCCGCGCCGCGTGCGCGATCCAGTGCGCTACAAGAAATTTGTAGCGGCCATACTGCTCGGCGTAAAATGAATACTTCGTTTTTACACTAGTAATAGTTATACAAACCCATTTCTCATTTCTCGTCCCACGACTAGTTTTTACTTTCATTTTACATTTTTTTTTTTACTGAAAAATGCTCATATTTACAAAAATACCAAAACATACGAACATAGAATGAAGCTTTCTCAAGTGATATAAAAAAATTGATTAAAATCTGACAATGCTTAGGGGTAGGGAAACGTAAGGGCCTAGAAGACAATTTCGCTATTTTAATGGCAGTCGCCGTGCAAAATTGTGCTTTGGCCAATGGACAAAGAATGCATTTCTAAAAATTACAATTCTTAGATTTTTTGTGACTTGACGACAGCCTTAACATACGTGGCGGTACTCATTTGATCTCTTCATATGTACTCGTTAACTTTCCCCCTCTGAGAGACTCTACCATTAGCCCTCACAATATATTACGAGGGTTGATGATAAGGCTAGCTGGATTCATTTTCATTTTTTCGTGACCTTTTTTCTCACTACACCCACCACAAGATGCCTTTGATGGTCCACACTGAATAGAAAACAAATTTTCTTTAACTGAATATTATGACATTATTATGTCAAAGGTTGACTGGCATTATTATCTCGATAACGAAATTAGGCTGTTGTCTTTTCAGTTTTGAGTTAATAACACGATGGATATTTCAAAGGATGACCTGGTGGTCTACCGTGGTAAATATATTCGCCGGGTGAACAGGTACGACACTGATTAAATCTGAAGTTTAGATGCATTTCGTATACGATTCTAACTGTCGAACGACGTGTTATTCGGCTAAGTAAACTGCAATGTACTAAATAATGTGATATGTATGTATGTATAATCCACGATGAAGCAAGGACACATTCATTGAAGAAATAGCCCAGTAGAACTACTTTATGAATATATACTGCAAGGCTGGACTCGAACCAGCAAATCATCCCATTCGCAGGTATTGCGTCGTCAAATTTCGCCACGTACTGCAATGTAATTTCGCCACCTGCAATTTCTGGACTATTTAGTACGGAACGAAACGTAACTACACGTCAGATTAAATAACTTAAGTTAGGTTAAGCGAGGCTGACCTGGTTCCACCGCATTGGATTAAACTATGGTTAAGGCGGAAATTAAAAATTGTTTGAGTTTCACTATTTTAAAACATTCGCGAAATATTACTATAATATTCAGATTTCAGAGAGAATTTGATAATTTTGTCAAGTTTTAAGACAGTAAATTGGCAGGATCCTAAATTTGTAGATGGGTGGTTACTATCGAACTTCATCGACTCCAATGTCGTCTTCATTAACCAAAAACATATATTTAAAAATGTACATCACGTGAACTAGACAAAGGTTGTCAAAAATAATATCCAGTTTTACCACCTCGTAGATGAGTTAGTTACAATTTCCAGCTGCTGCCTGTTATTAACCGACTTCATATCATTTCACCTTTTCCATTACGTCGCGCAAAGCCTCGAGTCTTCAACGGATAACATCCAGTTAAAATGATAATTTAAAAATAACTCATCTCGGTTTCGTTGCGTGCCAGGAGTTTCCAGGAGAGAGATAATACAATTGGTTGAGTAGTCAGGTAAGTTTTATTTTAGAAAAGCCTTCCCTTGTTCGGCTCCTGACTTCGATCTCCGAGCAAAGGATCACTAAAAAGCACTACTTTTAGCTGCAAAGAAAAGCTAAAAGTATTGTTAACCCCTGTGATATCACATTATCTTTTCAATATTGAAAACAAATGTGTTATCACAAATAGGTTTTTTAACGAATCGATGGCAATAAGAAACAAAACACCAAAGTGAGATTCGAACTATAGAGTGTGGCAACATATTAAAAGATTCTTATGCATATAAGACAGTGAGTAATGAACTCTGAGGCGTTAATGAATTATAAATATATACATATTAAATATAGTCATATTGTTACCGCGAAATTATTTCAAAATTTCAGATATCTCGGAATCGATGTGAAATTTAAAATAATCGATTGAGCAATGCAAATCTTAATTACAACGAAAGCAATAAATGTGAAAAATTAAAATATTTTTCGGACTATTTAAAAATATATTCGTTAGTGCCGTAAAGTCAATTTTCTACTATTTACCTAGTGTACAGGGTGATTTTTTTTTGTGTAAATGGTAAAAATATAAACAATAAAAAATAGCGGAAAACACTAAATGGAGTCATGAAGCTGATTTTGTAAAAAGTTAAATAAGATTTTTGAATGTTTTTCCCCTTCATAGTAATAGTCTAATACGTTTTGTGTATTATTTACAAGAAGCTTGTTTGTGTCGGAACAACCTTAATAAGCAGATCGATTCGAATCTGCTTTTTCTGAACCTGACTTCATTAATTCATAGTTCCAGAAAACGAATATAAAAAGATAAGTACAGTAAAGACATACCGTGAGTGAGTACAGAGATATAGCGTCGACGTACTGTCTCCAAGAATAGGTAGAGTATTTCTATTACGGCACATACAACACCGCATACATCCTCGTTGAAAGCAAAGATTTTCCAGCAGCTTGCATGTCATGATAGTCTGTCCTACTAGGTGCGTCGACCCGAGGGGAGACTTACAATGGAAATTCATCCGAGACTCGTTTAAGGTTCAGATTGAGTGCACGTCTCGTAATTCAGTCTTTGTGTACTTTCTTCGGGTTAAAAAACCATAAGAATAACTTAGTCCGGGTCTAAGTCAAACTTGAACACAAAACTAAAGTAATAGGCCAGGATTTCTTTAAACTTGACTTTTAAATCTGCTTTCCATAACGGGCTGAATGATTAGCTCGAAACGTCGGAGAATGTCTCTTCCTGCCGCGTGAAAAGCCGTAACATTTTTCAAACATTTCCATAACAAATCCAAAAGTTTACTGCCAAAAATACTGTGGAATCATTTAGGTGTATACTATACATAAGTCGCGTGATCTAGTTTCGTGTACCCGGTTTTGTTCAATTGTATTTGAAATGGTACTAAAATATACTCTTGTTGAGCAGTTGATATCTTGATGCGCGATATAATTTCTGCCTAACCCCCGAAGAAATGTTGCCTTAATTGAAAGTTATAAGAAAATCTGAATGAATAATTTAAATTTAACAATTTTAATTGATTGTGTTGATTATATTTTATTATAATAAATTGGGGTAAATACCTAATTAACATAATTACTGTAACCCAGTAATAATGAATAACGGAATATTCATTGGTGTGCCACAAGAAGTACTGTAAATAACATCACAAAATAAAATTTTTAGACAACATTTGACCAAACGTACAGCTACATACTACGTCAAAACATTATATTTTTATCATATATTTATCAGAATTAATTCAGGAGAAATTTTTTGCTTGAGAAAAGTTAATAGATTGTGTGATAAAAGAATTGTAAATTTCAGGTTTTTCGGTTTTACAATAGAGTGATTATATCTGAGGGATCTTAGATTCTACTAAGATTCTTAGAAATATTTTTTTTTTCTGAATTAAAAGGCACTCAACAAATTAAAAAATACTAGACCTCTGGGATGCTACGGTATTAAAGCAGATATTATAATTCAACCACAAATTAACAATGTTGGCATCTACATATTTTCTACTTTCGCGTCCTCGTTACCTCATAATACAAGATTATGACATCCTTAAGACCGACGATACAGTGTAATGATAATGTTACAACCCCGCTGTAGACCCACCCTCGTATATTTAAGGAGGGTGCAACGTTTCTAAAATATGCTATCACATTCATTCACTCAGCAAATATTAAACATTTCTCCGGGGCCGGCATACATTCTGACACGTTACGTACGTCTTACTCAATAAATTTAAGCTGTCAAGAGAGTTACTGTACACCATTTATGAGGTGATATTTAACTGAGTGTTTTTTTTTGTATTCTTAGAGGTAATTTTACTGCGTTCAAAGTTTTAATTTACCTGGAAGAGTTTATTTAACGTTTTTTAATAATTTGATCTGGGAAAAATATCTTAATTGGCAAGATAAGAAATTAAAGTAATTCCAATGAAACTAATTTAAACAGAATACTTATTATCGATGTTTTGATTGCTTAACTGTTATAAAGATTACACGATACCAAATTCGTTAAATGTATCTATTTTACTGAAATATTTAATTGGCTTAGAAAATTCCTTCCATTCCCTTAGTGTTATGCATCTCCTTTCCCTTTCACGTCCATGTTCTGGCTTATTGTTGGAGTTCTGGAATAATGTAACCATACCATGCATGTTTACATGCGTATCTTGAAACAGTGAAAATATATAATATAATTAAGACAGTATACTTCAATACTTTTAATTATTTCAACATTTCAACTTTTATCTCAAAAGCTTAAGTAATTTACAGCCGTTGCGGAAAGATTCTTCAACGTCTCAGTAAAATTTTGTAATAAAGCTTAAGGAGCAAGTTTTTATTTAAGTCTCATCCCGAAGTGCTGAATCCAAATGAAAATTTCAAAGTTCATCCTTAAAAAATGTTCGTTAAGTCTCCGCGTTAGGGCGCCTCAACATTTCACTGCTCATTTTCCGGAGCGAGCGGGTGCGTGCGTTGAATTTTCCACCTATTATCTGCGGTCCCGCCATCGCCGACGACACGGACATGTTAATATGCTCTCCATCATCATGTTAAACAGCGGCAACCCACAGATACCCGACTCTGTGTCTAGGTGTGCCGTCACAGGAATTCTGACGTTAGGCCGCACTCCACCCATTGCGACCTGCGACCGCGCGATGCCGTAAGCGATGTTAGTGTAGATTTAGCTGTCAATACGATCATGATGTCACTTGAAATCAGCTTTGGGTAATAATATAAATCTCTTATAACTTTTATTTGGTTGTCCAAAAATAACTGAGCTTTCGAAGAAATTGTTTTTTCTTCCAGTTTGATTATATTGACAAACTTTTCACTTAACTGAACTAGATTGAAATCTAGATTGATGATGAAAGAAGTAAGAATATTTGCAAATTAAAAGTTACGTTTCATCCATATGACCTTTGACCTTATATAACTTTTTGTAAAGAAAATACGCCGTTCAAAAAAAAGTACGATTGAAGATTTTTTTTTAAAAAATATACATTTATAAATCTAATCTTAAATTACTGAATAAAATTACGAGCATGCATTTTTAATTAAACATTTGAATACATCGCAAGAAAGTTGTAAAAAGTAATTAATATATCATCTTAAAATTTTCCTAAAATCGATTCAAAGAAACTTACAAGTCAAAATTTTACTTATGCATGCGGTGTCATGCATTTGATTTTTTTTTGCAAAATGCCATTTTTGCAAATTTTATTCTTCACACAACTGAAAGTGACGGACTAACTGCACTAACTGATCAATAATGCGTGCAGCAAACGCTCTGGATGGAAGTAATGTGTGTCATCGGTCGTATGCGACAGACGCGCGTGTTTATCGCCGGCGCCTGTCTCATCTGCGCATGTCGTCGCGGCCGCCAACCATTGAACTCGCGCGGCTGACGGCTGACACGACAGACGTCGGCCGCGCGTGTCTGTGGAGCGGTGCTCGGAGTATCCATAGTTTTTAGTGTTGTCGCATCAGTCGTGCACGTCTGTCGCCTCGGCCGCGACCCACGGAATTCCACCTCAGTGTCAGCCAGTGGCGCGCGGCCTAGTCGAGCGCACTCGCTACTGACGTCTACACCGCCTCCGCGCCGATGAGATGTCCACTGGGCCGAGAAATGACGCGCTGCCTCCAAATTTATATTATGACAAATTTAAATACCATATTCAAGCTTTGCGTTTATTGATTAAGAAGCCTGTAATATAAATGTGCTAAAGTGCACAACCCCCCCCCCCCATATTAAGTGTTTTCAAGAGGGGTACTTATAAAAGCTTGCTATTACGACATTTAGGCACTCGGTAAAACTTAATTATTCAGACCCCTTTACCGCGTATTTTATTCCACTAGATGTGTGCCTATGGCTTGTAAGTTGTCCGTCCATCCGTCCGGCCGTCCGTCTGTCACAGGCCTGTATCACATGAAGTATAATCTTATGAACCGTGATAGGTAGGCAGCTGAAATGTTCACATAGTGTGTTCACGAGTATTTTGTCGCTGTAAAAACAAACAGGCAAAAAAAATTTAACTTTTTTACAAAACATACAAAAAACGTGATTTTCTTTGTGTTAAATCTTGTACGATGATACGGAACCCTTCTTGTGCGAGTCCGACTTTTGTTTTTGACCGGTTTTTTAATTAATGTGTCCCTTGCCTCACGGTCAACTCTACATACATATCACACTCGTTGAAACAAGCTACGTACTTGCTTAGCAAAAAAAATATTTTATTTAAGTCAACCTAGGACTGGTTTTAGCGTCTGATGCCAAATATGATTTTGGTGACGAAGGCAATATATTTAATTCTTCAATATTTGCAGTCAATGTCCGCAACACAGGTAAAGCATTAAATCAATGTGTTGGTAGGAGACATCGATTACCGGAAGAGAGACAGTAAGATAATTCAAAATAATGGGTATATAGGTGGCAAAATTGGTAGACGCAATACCCGCGAGTGGTTTGATCGTTCGGTTCCAGACTTGCAGTATATTCATAAGGTAGTTCTTTGACAGGGTAGTGGTAGGTACTGGTATTGCTTGCAAGCCGCTAAGAAAGGCCCTTAATATGTGTCCATTAAGCTAATCAGCAGTAGGTGAAAAAGGCCCTTAGTGGTCACCAAAGTGAGATGCCAAAGTTGATAAGTTATTGGTTAGTCTGAACAATGGACCCTTTATACAAGTATGAGGCTTTATCTATCCAAAGTCCGCAGGTTTCATTGGTGGGTTTTGAACCTTGCAGACTTTATCTAAACATCTTATTTAGTAACTAGAATATTAACTAGATTTACTTACTTGATGCATTGTTTTAAGGAGGCTTACAAAATAATTGGCAATTGCGTCTGGCCAAAGATTACTGATATTAAGGATTTTATTATTATAAATGTTTGTGCAATCTGACATGGATGGCAATTTTTAATTGCCGGTTAATGCGGTGGTACCACCTAGAAGGGAAAGGGGACCTACAGTTTTAAGTGGGTTCCGAACCATGGAACAGCTCGCATTCGTAACGAAATGTACTAATCCAACTCAGAAAGAGAAAGAAAGTGGTGCATGACCGGGCGAGGATTTTAACCCAGACCTCTCGCATGATAGGCAACTACATTGTACAAATACATTGTTTCATATAACTGATCATAGATGCTAAAAAATAAAGCAATTTGAGTAGATTGAGTGTTTTCACGTTTTATAATTATTATTCCGGCTATTATCTAAACATTTAGATTGTTTGAACCTGTAGAACAAATGCGTGATTTAAGAATAATAAAGCGAATTTGATGGCATCACTTAATTGTAAGTTTGATTGGTAAGCAGATTTTAGTGTAACTAGCATGTTCAATGTCATAACAAAGATCAAATTCGTAGCACACATCATCTAAGAGCACGTATGAGCACATTACTTCAGCCCTTCTTATTAAAAAGGCGGTAACTACATATGAGGCCTATATGTATTATGTAGTTACCGCCCTTTTAATAAGGAAGGCGGACTTAAAAATATTCAAATAGGGTAATTTTTTTGTCGGTGGCTTAGAATTGTGCATATAAGGATGAGAAAGACCACGACAATCAATTATCTCTCCCATGACTAGTTGTAGGAGGTATATATACTTCTATACAGGAAAAATGCGTCATTAACTGTATAGTGTGTGCATATCACAATAAACGGAATATTTTACCGTATTCTACCAGCAAACAAGTCGTATCGAAGTGTCTGCCATAAACAACAATTATATTTTTCATCGTAAATATTATTATTGAATTGAATTTAAATGCTACTCAAAGCATGTCTTTCTTTAGTCGTGATCTTGAGGTGGACATTTGCTACGGACAACGGTTACATGGACGATTTCGTGGGTAAGGTAAATTTATTATCTTAGTTGTTAATACAGTCATCGAAACAGTAAATTTTAATGCGTAGCATTTTTTATATGATTTTTGTTTTAATAAAATACATCGGCCTATACAGCCTCAATGAGAAATGCTAAGAAAATGTAAACGAAAAAACTTTTTCAGATTGCATTTTTACATTAAAGTTTAATGTTAACTTAACACCTGTTACACAAATACCCCCACCGAGTCTGTCTATCTGTCAGAATACGATTAACTCAAAAACTACGGAACGGATTTTCATACGGTTCTCAACAACAGACGGAGTAGTTTAAGCGAAAAGTATATGTATATAATTCACTCATGATTTGCGTAAATTGGTTGAACTATGACGCACATTTATTGTTGAAGATGTCGGAAAAAATCAAGCCAACTGGGAGCTTTCATCCAAAATTCTGCCTAATGAGAACACTGGCGTTATATCTGCCCAGGAGATATAACGAAACAATGCATGGTGTAATTATTTCTTCAACCTTCGGGATACTTTTTATCCAGGAAATAATTCAGCCGGAAATTACAGTCCAAAACGACATGGACCCAGGCGGGACCGGGTACCTCAGCTAGTCTATACTATTGTATAAAGAGGAAAGGTTTGTTTGTGTATTTGAACCGAATAAAGTCTGAAACTACTGAACGAATTTGAAAAAAATATTTTCACCGTTGGAAAGCTACAGTTTCAGTTTCAGTTTCTTTATTTCCTCCATTAGATGTATGTTACACACTCACATTCGTCATTTTTTTTCCTATCGGTTCGATTACTTCTGGCGAAGAAGAGCCGACAAGAAACTTCGTCAGGTTGGTCATTGTATTATTATTTTTTCCAGTGATACTTACAAACTAGTTTACAGTGATTGATTGATTACTACTGCTCACAAAGAGCATTATTATAAGAACATTATATACATTGGTGAGGAGCAAACTCTTGACTACTATAATGACATCTTATTCTAAATTAATAGGAATTATGATCTAAATTATTCAGGTGTAAAAAGCCATCGTCATTTTTGATACACGGTAATATCAAATTAAATATAAGTTAGTAAATAAACAAATTCATACTACAATGTAGTACCCATGTCAGAGAAAATAATAATAATAGAAAATAATAATAATAATAATAATAAATAAAAAAAACACGATACAGAATTATATCGATTGTCAAGTTGTTAGCTTAAAACAAATTAATAAATTGGTAGTACCGTGTTAGGTACCCGGTCAAGTATGTAGTCATGAGCTTTAATTTAAACAAGTTTTCTATCTAAAAAGGCTTCCTGGATAGTGTAGTAGCTTTTTTTTATTAATACTGATTTCAATTTGCTCTTAAAACATTTATCTCCTAATTTCCTAATCTCCTCTGGAATTTTGTTGTATAACCTAATACTATTGCATATAAAACTTCTTGAAAATTTTGATGACCTATGCTAAACATTTTGTAAATCAGTTTTATGTCTAGTATCGTAGTCATGTACATCAGCATTTAAGGTATTATGGTGCTTATATTTCCTAGCATGGCAGAGATTTTAATACACATATGCGCTAGGTAGGGTCATAACTCCTATTTCGCTGAATACATTCCTACAAGAATCTATAGCTTTCCTGCTAATCCGCATGCATGTCTATCCGAGGGACATAGGCTATGTTTTACCTTAAAAAAATTAGGGATTCTTACCAAAACTCCGATAACGTAACCCAAGGTGCAAAAAAATTACCAAGAATGTTCCTTACATCGCGTGCGCTGCGAAAACTATTCACGATAGAAGAAAATGATTTAAGAAAATTTTATAGAACACATTATTTTCTACAAAAAATGTCGGGACAGCATACATCTAACTATTATAGTTATGTCACAATAAGTGTGCATTTATTTTAAAATAAAAATTTAAATATCGCCGCTAGAAAAGGCTCTTACTCTTACCTAGATATTAATCCTTATCAAAATAAATAAAGTATTATTTAAGACTGTTTCAATACCTTTATATTACTTTTTGAATTATTCGATTCGGACATTTCATTCGAAAGATATCATGAGTTTAAAAATTAGAAAAAACTCCGCTCGGCCAACTATGCGTTTTAGAGTTTGTAGGCGTCACTCAGAGGTACGGGAGGGGTCAGTCGGTTCCCTACGCAGCAGCCGTGTGCGGAATTTAAGAAATTGTAGCTTGATAATATTTTGTCGCTTGATGATAATTAGTTTAGTAGGTAACCAAACGCATTCAAAAAGTTCTTTTCAGAACTAGACCCATTAATATATGTTGTACATTTAGTTTTTATGATTTTCGATTAAATACTTTTTAGTTGTAGGTTATAGTAGTAGTTGTAGGTAGCTAATAATAGTTAAACATGTTTGAAAAATGTTACGGGTTTTCACGCGGCAGGAAGATACATTCTCGAAAGACATTCTCAAAAGCCGTAACATTTTTCAAATATATCTAACGACCGCAGTAATCTCAAAAGTATAATAACAGTTAAGCTAATTATTTAGTGAAAAATAAAACAACATCACATAATGTCACTCCCTGGCTTTAACTCAATAAATTATTTATTAAATGATTTTGTTTTGTGGTTATGACCTTTTTACAATAATTAATAATATGAAAAATACATAAAAGTAGAAAATACAAAAAAGAAAAACAATACAAAAAAAATATATTCACAAAATTTGTTATTTTTATTTCAAATATTTCAATGTAGGTATATGCTCTTTTTTTAGGAACTCTACGTAATAAGGGGTTTATTGGTGTATCATTGTGTCAAAATAATATTTTTTCAATTATATTATGCCCGTGCAAAGCCGGGACGGGCTGCTAGTATACAATAAAATAGGTTCGATGCCATTGGTTTGCAAGGGCTTTATTTCTTACCTGCCATTGAACATCACGTATGTTAGGCATTGAAGATGCCTGGTCCGATACCGTGTGAATATTTTACATCTAACATCTAATGGAGGAAATAATTCATCTGAAACTGAAACTAAGGTTGTGCACTGGTTTTTGCGATCCCGTCGGAATAAGCGAGATGTTAGCGATGGGTTGTTTAAAAATCCCGAAAAAAATTGCCAGTATAGATAGCACTAACTAATTACATTTGCTCAAAAGGTCATACGTTTTAGGTTTCCGTACCCAAAGGGTGTATCTGAACCCTATTACTAAGCCTCCGCTGTCCGTCCATCCGTGCATCCGTCCGTCCGTCTGTCACAGGGCTGTATCTCATGAACCGTAATAGGTAGGCAGCTGAAATGTTCACAGAGTGTGTATTTATTTTACCGCTATAATAACAAATAGGCAAAAAAAAAGGCCCATACAAAAAACCTGATTTTTTGTATGGGCCTGAAACCGGAAACCTTCGTGTGCGAGTCCGACTCGCACTTGGCCGGTTTTATTGACAAAAAGTTTGATTTCTGAAGCTCGCATTTTTTTTTATTGTATTTGCAAAATAAGTATTTTTATGTGACTGGACATGGATGACACTTGTGTTGGTCTTTTTCATCAAGAACATCAGTCTCGAGACCGAGGACTAGCCTCATTTCTAAATATGTCAACTGTTGACCTCTTGCATCGGATACATTAAGTTCGATACCGGTAATGTGCACGACTTTTGCATAGCTGGGATTGAAATCTGCATTTTGTATACTATTTGTGTTTCGAAATTAATCTTTATTGTATTATTTTTTTATATTTATGCAACAGTTCATGACAAATTCAGTATATTTGGCAAAGAAGTCAAAGCAGACAATGCGCATAATGTTTGATTTGGTGAGATTTACGAAAATTTTAATTACACAATAACTTTTAGCAAAAAGTAAATCACGACCGCTCTAGTAAAATATCAAACATAAACCAAAAACAAGCTAGGTCTAATGACCAATATTTTTAAGATGTTTTTTAATATATCGTTGAGTTTACTCCAGAATATCCACCTCCAAAGTTATTGCTTAAAACGCGCGACCAATTCGAAATTTAGGAACTTATAACTTAGAAACCAAACACTATTTTACAAGGCAATGGTCATCAGACATCTAGTTCGATCAAATAAAGCTGTTTTGAGTTTGAACTTGGATCTCTGACAATAAATTTGCGCATGATCTTCTTTCCATGTTTGTATGGGGAGTTGAGCGGGAAGGCCCACCTAAGTAATTATTTTTACAGCGATCTTTCTTAAATGAATGTGACCTGTTATAACGTATGTTAATAAAACTGTGATAAGCACTTAGCGCGGACTGATGGACTTAGAAGGGGTAGGTAGGTACCGAACTCACTAACCTGTATGTGCGATGTCCCGTATTCCACACCAGCGTCCGAACCTGCAGCGGGTTGCTCCAGAGCTGTTATCACACTCTAACACAGCAGAGGTCTTACAAGCACGGTCACACAATACACTCAATGTTCACAAATAATCGTTCCAAAAGAATTTCCAAAATAGTTCGTCTATTTATTGCACTCCAAAACGTTCGCGTCTCGTCGCCCGCGCGATTGTCTGTTCACTTGTCCCCCGCGCTCCTCCGCCGGTGCGTAAGTACGTTCGATCTACCCGCAACCAGCGAGCTCGTAGGAAATCGGTTAGGTATTTTGGCGGGAAGGGGAGATGCGCTAAGTGCTTCGTTACACTTTCTTCACGGTTGATTCTACATATCACATAAGTTATAAGGGCTCTTGTTTAAAGTGTGAATACATTCTCATGAATTCAAATCGCAGTCGTGAAGATCACCGACAACGGCAGCGCCACTTGGAAGAAGCTCAGCGAAGGGGCGCGCGAGTGCGGCTTCTACACGGAGCGGCGGTGCGTGTCGGCGTGCTACCTGGCGGCGGCGGACCAGCTGCGGCGAGCGTACGAGCGGCCCGCGTTCTGCTGGGAGGTGGTGTGGGAGCCTCGCGCCCTGCGGGTCAGCTGCCTCGTGCCAATGCTGTCGCGGGGCACCATTGACTTATACGTAGGTGAGGGTAAGGATGTCTTACTTTAACATTATCATGAGGCTACTTACTGCTCATTCCGATTTGAACTGTAAACGATTACACTGCTAAAATCGTACACAAGCGTCCCGAATCAGATTGCACACTCAAAGCAGTAAGCATTACAAACGATTCAGACCATTTCTGTACGCGCTTACGGAAACAAAACAACAAACATGAAACAAATGACATTAGTACTCGTAGTTCACCTCAAATTTGAATCTAATCAATTAATTGTTCTAAGCTGAACTTGAATTTTGAACCGAGGGTCATTCAACGGTTTGTGAAAAAACACGGTGGAAAGACGATAACAACTCTTTAGAAACGTGAAAAAGTAACATTGACAGACGTACACGGTGCCCTACCCCCAAAGCGTGCACACTGTGTACGGCATTGCGTGACACAGCGCTAACTTCATACCGTTCACGGGACCCTATTTTGAGGGCTGTAAGCGCGAATCGGACCAGTTGCGAGCGTGCTTTTGGTAACGATGCATGGTTCAATTCGGACCGCGACCTTACTGGGGCTTTTTATTATTATTGTTTTTATTAAAATCAGTTTTTAAGGATAAGTTAGCTCACAGTATTTTATATTTTCATATTGGTCTGACTATTCTCGTATAATTACTTTACACGTGAATTATATTTGTAATTAAATTAGTTTCTCCCTTTTCGACGTTCGACGTTCAATACTGCAATGTACTTGCAGTTATTATTATTTGTTGAACTTGAAACCTAAGCATGTTTCTTTTTTTTTATGTGACTGGACATGGATGGCTAATACCACAAGTTCTGTCATGGTATTAGCCCAACACACCACATGGGAACTAGGTGCCATGCCAAAGACATTCCTTATATTGCACGGCACGGCATTGAACTGGATGGAAAACACGGACAATTTTCAGTGCCGCTTCGACCATCGTTCATCCAATGCGATGGTACCAACCCGGGCGGGATAAACCCTACCACCTAGTAAGTAAGGAAGGGGACCTACAGCTTAACGTGGAATCCGAGCCACGGCCAGCCTTTCTCAACGGTCGAATGGTCACCCATCCAAGACCAGACCGGACCCAGCGTTGCTTAACTTCGGAGAGCGATCGCCGAAGTGTCGCGCCACTGGGCCACTGATACCTACATCCACCAGATTTAGGTTGAATTGGCAACATTCCACATGGTTCTTTACGTATTTCGCTATGATTCCGTTCAGATTATTAATCTAAAATCTGTTAGTTTCGGTAGATCAGCCTCGGTAGCCAGTGGCGCGAAGCCTTACGGTTCGATAAGCTGGGCGAAGCAACTCTGAGCTCTGAGTTTTAGATAGGTGACCGTTTTCGACCGTTTGTGGTTCGGATTCCACGTAAAACTGTAGGTTATATGTTAGCGTCAGGGATACTTAAGGATTATTTCCTTTTTATTTTCTTGTGAATCGTAAATCAATATTTTTGTTTAGCCTCGTCTTATGAAACCATATGTGAATATATGATATTTGCGCAACGAAAAATTGAAATCATAATATTTATCTATTTACAGAAGGGAAAAAATATGATTGTACCGCCGGTAACAGCAGCCATGAGAACAAGATGTACCAGGGACCTAAATACCACTCCAGTATATGTTCTATGGCCCTCGATACACCTGACAGGCATTTAGACAAGCTGTTTCAGTGTCAATATACATATACAGAGAACCTTCAGTCTCCGATGTCTCGACGATACACTTTGGACGCCTTTGTACTACGCGATAGTAAGTTTGAATGCAAGATTTATTTTAAACAACCAAGCAGTCGAAGGTACTTTTTATACTAAACCAGTATACGTCGTTTTACGAATAACCCTCAATGGAAAACCGCACGTAAGGTTCTCTTGTTGGGTCAAGTCTCGTATTTTGTTTTTACAAAATAGCAATATTTTGAGTTTCATTGAATTTGTATCACTTTTCACATCAATCATTGCTCATCCAGTGCTCTACCACTGAGCTATCAATTATTTCTGTTAAGAAACTGTGTACTTTCTAAGCACGAAAAAGCATGTTTTGTATGAAAATGTAGAATTGGCTCTCTTGGCTACTTTACGAAAAACCAAAAAATACTGACGACAAGACGGCCGAAAGTATGAATTTTCAATCTTCGAATAATATATCCGCACCGCAACCAAAAGAATATATAGATTCCGCAACGCACATTAAGCTTACTAGACATTTGGTAACTTATTTTTGGGAACTAATATCTGTGACTGCACGTTTTGCTTTTTTAAACGCTTTTATTTTCAACGGATTACAGCGCCTGTATAATTGTTAATAAATTGATCATACAGCAGATCCTGTATATTGCACACAACTTACTTTTTTGCTAAATTAAATTAGGCTTTATTATTATTTTCTTAGGCTATATATTTACATTGGTTTTCAGTTGATATCATTTTTGATATAAATGATGCCATATCTCCAGTGCTAAGAAATGTTCATTTAATAGGTAAAAACCTAATATTAAGCGTTTTTACCGAGCACGTAAGAAATTTCTTAGCGATGTTATGTTCACCAAATTGTATTTACAAATACTGTAAGTATCATATAATACTTAATTTTTTTTTTTACAGATGGAACTGTCGAAAAGCCAAAATTCGAAGGTCTCAATGAAGCTTTTCAAGTTGACCTCTCCGACCAAACTACTTCTGTGGGCTGCTATGTTAACAAGGCAAGAGTTGGCAGTCAGTTGGAACTTATTCTTACAGGTTAGGCAAACTATATATTAGATAAATATATATTTAATGGATAAACATTACCTGAACCCATAAATTATAGGTTGTCCAACGACATTTACATTGAAGCATTTTAATCTGATTTTTAAAATAATCAGAAAAAGTTTTAAGTCTGGATATTCATCGGAAGCAGTATTCGGACCTGCGACCGTTGGATACGTGCCCACTGATCTACCGCTGGGCTATCTACACTCCTATCTCTCCTATCTATGGTTTCACTTATTGATCCCTTTTAATAAAACGTGCTTTAATGTAAATACAATATTTATTTTTTATTTTTAAAAAGGATTCCTGAGTCTCTGTTACTCCAATCTCAATATTAGAATTATATAAAAGGAGTAATGGAATTCGTCCATATTTCTGGTGTAACGTCATGCGAAAGTATACAACTCCACAGTCATCAATTTGTAAATCTCATAAAAAATATGAATATGTCAGCGGTTTTCTCGAACCCAAAACTCTGGGATGTATCTTCAGCTGATAAGGTCCTGTGAAAGAAAACATCAAGAAGAAAAATTGTTAACCACAAAACGTTTACATTTTCAATCGGAAACAAAGCCATCCTTTCCCCACCTGAGACGAAATAATGTATTGAGAAAACCTCAAAGGAATCACACACAATGGCCCCAGAAAAAGTTAGCCATACAAACACAACATCGCTTCCTGTTGTAGATCAAAAGCGGGACGAAACAATACTGGCGATGGAGAGAAACGAGCGGAGCGACGAGCGGCGACTCGGCGTGAGCTTCGCCAACTTCTCGGCGGGCAGTTCGGGGAAATTCGTCACCTGTCGCCACCGACATCTGTCCAATAGGACGGCGGACTCCACGCCTCTTCATCTAGTGCGAAGTGAGTTTTGATTAAAGAGAAAACTTGACTGATGAAGGATTTTCAAGGATAATTCGAGAAAGCGACTTGAAAAGGCGCGCCCGACAAAACGTTTGAAAAAATATTTGTTTGTTTTTTTTTATGTAACGAGACATTCGTAGCGTAGGAGGGTATTTTTTAGGCTCACCCAATCTGCACTGGGCTAGGCCCGTCTTGCAGTGGGGTGAAACAATTCTGCAGTACAGTAGTTTAATTTCAAATGGATGCGCAGAAGAGACAGAATCCTTGGCGTCAATATGGCGTAAAGAGATCTTGAATTTGTCTCTATTTCTGGTGGATAAGTTTCAAATGAAACGATTGGATACTTATAATGGTGTATGAAATAGAAATTGCACTCAATAATACATTTAGGTACATATTTTGTAGCTTACTAACTAACTAACAAAGTATTAAAGATTAAATCGAAATAATATTGAATACATCGATCTCATAGAGATAAAAGTAAATGATCTATCTTTAATTGAAAGTGGATTTTTTTGGAATGTATCCTTTTAACAATGAATGGTCCAGGTATTTCTGTAAAAAGATTCGGCCAACCGACTTAGGCTGGATTACACCATATCTGGTTACTATTATAGAGATGGTTATTTTAAATCGATCTCCTTTTTATTTTAAAATTATTATCAACCGGACATGGTGCACTCCACCCTTAGATAATTTCAGAAGTATTGAGTGCCAGTTTATTGGTTCTTGGAATGATTGCAGGAAAAGTTAACATCACCGGCATCACGCTTGGAATCCTCTTTGCACTGACCACTTTGTTCATCATTGGATGTGCAATCGTCATTTGGCGACTACGGAGGAGAATACAAGGTACAATAAGTCCATTCTATTAATTGCCTCAGCCTCGGTAGCCAAAAGTAGTGTCTTCAATCTTTCGTCACTCATTTTTTCTACATTTCCAAACCATTAATATATTTAAGGTCTCGAGAACTCTCCTGGCAGTGCCACAGGAATACAAAGAGATGTCTCAATGCGGGGGTTGGCGGCTCCTCCTGAACTTCCATCCAGGAACCAGCCAAACGGTAAATTTCATGGATCTTTTTCTGAGTTTTATATTGTCTTTATAATTAATTCCAAATCTTTATTAGAAATTGATGAAAGCACGAACGATGCATGTACTTGCAAGAATTTAAAAAATGGGGACGCGAGATGATCTTATTGCGCTATCGGTATAAAAGTGTTGCTATTGTAGTTTTTATGGCTTTGTCTATAAAATATCGTAAATTATTGATCAACATATTGTAGTGCTTCACATTTCTTAAAGTTCTGTTTTTTTGCAGACATATATCAATGTTTTGCTATTATCATGACAGAAGACCATCCATATCAATTTCCATTAAAAACATTGGGATTAAAATAAAATAAAAATGCTATTCAATTAATCATGATATTTTGCTAAACAGCATGAAATGAAGCATGTAAAAGGTTTGTCGTTGCTGGCAGGTTACGTGAGTATGACTCCGGCGTTGGGCGGACGCAAGTGGATACCCATATACGATCAGCTGCGATTTGGCATGGTGAAACAGAACCCGGAACATAACGGTAACGGCGACGCTCCATGCATTTGTTTATATTTTGACGATCTGTTTATATTTTGACGATATCATCATGTCAAAATCCTGATCATCTTAATTTTTTTTATTGCAATCTAAGCCTTCCCTAAGTCCACTTTTTACGAAATATCGGGGTTAGATTTATTGAGATCATTAGGCATAAGAATAGATCTACCTTTAGGTTTTCAATTTTAGTAGGTATTCTAATTTAATTATTTTTATTTGTGACGGTCGGCCCGTAAGCATCAGAAAACTTCGCTTGCCATACAAACGTAGCTTACTAATTATTTGAAAAGCACTGTTCCAATTTAATTAATATTTGGTATCTAATATCAGGAAACATATATCTGTGTGTGCATGTCTGTGTTTTATCGGTAAATGTATTCTGGGTCAAATAAAAGAGAACACAGAATTCCTATGAAGATTTTGATTTTGATTCGGTTTGGATTTTTCAAAAAACAAAAACATGCAAACATTATTAAAAAACATTATTCAAAAATTGTTGCCTGCTAAAAAAAACAGTTGGAACAGTGGTTTTCAAATGATTGGTAAACTACGTTTGAATGGGAAGCATAGCTTCTTAAAATTCAGATAAGGGTTGTAAATCAGGTACTGGTAACCCAGATATATTATTATGCATAAATGCACTTATCGAAACTGAAAATAGCAAAAATTTTCTGCACACCAACTGATTTGACTTTTTTTCGCGGTCAATAATTGCAGCATAAAAGAAACAGCTTGATCTTATACGAAAAGCTATTAAAACTACCGGTAAATGTAAACATTTTGTCATGACAACACGACAATAAGTATTCCTCGAAAAGCAATTTCTGCAGACAGAGTGTGAAGTTATGCGCTCTGTTTATTTCCCACAGGCAACGTTTCGGAAGGCGTGTACGAGGATATCGACGAGATGCCTGCTCGGACGCTCCGGCTTCAAGTCCCGGCGGCCTCCCCCGGGCGAGGACTCACCATGCCGACCGCTCTGATTACTTGAATTGAAAACACCGATTGCTGCCGACTCGCAATCGGTTTGATTGAGTGACTTTGCTGTTTAATGTTTTCTTGGTAATAAATTGCTTTGATAAAACGCGCTACCCTCTGTCATGCTAGATATGCTAGTAAATTATACCTCACCTGTGGGTATTATTATTTGGATTGGATTATTTAATGTATCTTCATCATATATGTTTTAAAGTGTCCAGTGTCTAGTGATGACTTATGTGGTCTCCAGTGCCGGAGCCCAATACTGAGTGTGTTTGATAGGGTTCGGGCCCTATTACTAAGCCTCCGCTGTCAGTCCGTTCGTCCGTCCGTCCGTCCGTCCGTCCGTCCGTCCGTCCGTCCGTCCGTCCGTCCGTCCGTCCGTCTATCACAGGGCTGTATCTCAGTAACCGTTACAGATAGACAGCTGAAATTTTCACAGAGTGTGTTTTTATTTTGCCGCTATAACAGCAAATAGGTAAGATTTAAAAATAATTCTAATTAAAGGGGGCCCCCATACAAAAAAAAGTGATTTTTTTGTATTTTTTTTTTGTACGATGGTACGGAACCCTTCGTGTGCGAGTCCGACTCGCACTTGGCCGGTTTTTCTTATCTGCGTTTAAGATTGTATTCTCACTACAAGTTTCATGATTCGGAGCCTTCGTATAAATGACTGCCCTTTTCCTTTCAAGGTCATCCAAGTAAACATAAACTAAGAAAATAAAGATAGAAAAAAAAAGATTCTGACGAATTGAGAACCTCCTCCTTTTTTTTGAAGTCGGTTAAAAATTAATAATTTACTGGGCGAAGAGCGAAGCTCGAGCGTTGCGTTTTTGTATGTCCGGCTGTTTTCCTCTACAGGTCGCATTTCTCAAACGATCCTCGTGAATTTTTTGAGCAGGTTTGATAACTTTATCGTTTTTTTCAATCGAGCCAGTTTTTTTTTTGTTTTTTTTAAATGTTTAGAAATGACTAATGCTCAAAAAGGCAGACCCGCGAAACAGTTCAGAGAGCCACTAGTACATAAGCAGAAGCGAGGCTGCACTCGAATAAGCAAGTAATCCGTCTGGATTTTTTTTACCAGGGGACTGTGAGAAGGATATGTCCGCAATCGAAAACTTTCGCTTAGTTTTTCCTGCTTTATCGACTTTCTGAACGCTTAATTAAACTTAAATTTTAACGCTTAAATAAATGCCATAATCGATTCGACATAAATGAATATTTCAGCTCACAATTTACTTCTTGTTGCAGGAATCCTATGATACTAATATTACAAAGGAATGACAATTTGTTTATTACATTATTCGACACATATATTTATATATAATTTTTATGTGAAGATATGATACTAGCCCAACACACCGCATTTCCGAAATAATTAGGTACCATGCCAGGACCTTCCATTTAGGAACATGGGTAGATGAACTGGACAATATTTAATGCAGCTTTGACCACATTTTAATCCAATGCGATGGTGCCAACCCGGGCGGGCTAGATCCTACCTCCTAATATCGGAAAGATACTTAACGTTTCACATGGATTCCGAGCAATGGACTTATCCAACTCAGAAAGAGAAAGAAAGTGCTGCATGAACGGGATGGGGAATTGAATCTAGACCTCTGGGATGGAAGGCAAGTCCAAGCCAAGCCTTTGAGCCAAGAACCGCTCATTCATGGGATAATTACAATACCACATTGCTTAATCTGTATCATTAATGTTGTATGAAGCATAGCCTAATTTCAAGTCCCACGTAACTTAACGCATCCGCCGTTGGTTCGCCTAATTGAGCAAATAATTGCGTTGGGGGTGGTTGGAGGGTTAAGGTCGCTAAGTCAACATCACTCACACCCGCCCCCCATCCCCTCCCCCCCCCCCCCCCCCGACCCCTTCCACCTATACATACACACTAATCCTTCTGCCATTGCCAAAGGACATTCTTTATTCAAGTAATCAATATTTTCAACTATCACAAATTCCTTTCTTTTTTGTATATGTTACGGTTAAAGCCCGATCTTGGTTAAAGCCCGAAATTTTTTTTTTCCTTGAAGATAACTAAGATTTTTAAGATCTACCCGTGTCGAGTTCACTAATTTCGAGTTTTATTATTTCGAACCTATTTTTTTTTTCAAACAAATTATAAATAAAATATTTTATAGCTCGGTTTTTTTTTTCTTTAACAGATATTCAATAAACTTTAATGAAAAAATAATTTCGGACTTTAACCAACATATCACAATAGGGCTGCTAGCTCCTTACGTTCTGAGGAAAGTCATGAGAAGTTCTCTTTTTGTGAGGCTATAAATGGAATCGATCATTTACGTGACGATTTAATCTATTATATAAAAATGAATCGCAAAATGTGTTGGTAAGCGCATAACTCAACAACGCCTGGACCAATTTGGCCAAATCTTTTTTTTAAATGTTCGTTGAAGTTCAAGGATGGTTTTTACGGCGAGAAAAATTAGAATTATTGCTGGAAAAACCCTAAAAATAGCCCTTTTCTTTTTCCCATACAAATGATTTGTAACTAAAACGTAGTCAATTTGAGCTTTATTGCTATGGTATAAAGTTCATATTAAATTACAAGCACTCACAGTTGTCTAAGTAATGTAGGTGTGTTCCTAACGTCAAAGATCATATCTATCAAAACAATGTGCGTGTGTGCGTTGGAGCACAGAATACATAGTTGGAGGAGTTTAATGTCGCGTTCCGAAACTCGCGTTTCTTTTGTATTAGTTTCGGCACGCGAGATAAACTGCATCAGTTTCCACGTCATTACATCAGTCAAACAAAAATCGCGTTACCAACAGTGTTTTATTATTTTTAATATCCAAATTTTAAATAAATAAAACAATTCGTACGGCTTAAAAGAATTTGACTTCAAGTCATATCAAATTTAAAAAAAAAAAGTTGTCTGTTACCTAATCTACTGAGTTTGCTTTTGTCAACTGATACACGAAACAAATTCGTATATCGTGTTTTGTGCAGAGTGTTTAGTTAGTTAGTGTTTGTTTAGTTCGTGATTAGGCGGGCGGTCCGACGGGGGCGGGTGCGGGGAGGGGGGGGGGGGGCGGGTACGGCTTGGTATTTCCCGCAACTTTAGGACTACTTGGCAAAATCCTTGAGAACCAATTACTCGATTTAGATGCGGATTGTATCTACGTCTAGCCTGATTCTACTCAAAACTTATAGGCTACATAATATAACGCTTCATTACCTGAAGGGTGAGTAGTGAGTGTTAAATTCTTATAACTTGCGAACCACTAACCCGATTTATGTGCGTATTTTATCAATGTATAGGATCTCTGGGAGCTGTCAGGTTCGAGATGGGTTACTGTTTTCGATGTTGAGGCTGGCTGTGGGTTGGAGTCCACGCAAAACTTACCTACATTACACGTTACTTACTTACTAGGTAAACAATGTTGCAGTGCAAGTGCAGAAAGGTTCTGGCGGCAAATGCTTTTTTTTTAAATAGCCACCAAATGTCAACGAAGCTCTAAATGGGAATTATTGGATGTTTCTCATTAAATCATGCTATTTCATCTCGAACGATCTTGATTAAATTTGGTAGATGGATACATTGTCCTGGACCAGTTTGACCCTATTTTGGATCAGCCATGTCGGATACTTTTTATCCATGAAATAATTTAGCCGACGCTAACCCGAGCGGAGCCGGGTACCGCAGCTAGTATTTAAAATATAAATGAAAAGTATCTATATGAATTTTTTGTGTCTCATATAAAAAAAGGTATTAACCAGTGGAAACCTCTTCGTGACGAATTCCCCAACTTGTACTTTAAGCGACAAATTTTGCAAAATAATCAAACATGACATGCTGGTTTTTGACGATCACATTAATCATGTATTTACGACGTCGAAGATATGTAGATGCCACGCTCGTAGGAGCGTAATTTTCAATTTCACGGCATTCATTAATCATTCATCTCAACCTTGCTTAACATCGGCCGTGAGAAATGTTTAACTTTTCTTATTCTATTTTGTCAGATTTACGGAATACTGTGCCGGAACACACACAGCACAAATATAAATGTCAAACTTTTTGGCCAGAAAAGCGGTATTTGATTTTAAAAAAAATTGTACTCCTGTTAGTTATCAGCGGCTCGTAGCCTAGTGGCGCGGAGACTTGACTAGCATACCAGAAGTCCGGGTTCAAGTCCTCGCCCCATTCATGCACCACTTTCTTTCTCTTTCTGGGATTGATAAGTGCATTTCGTCACAAATGCGAGTTGCTCCATGGTTCGGAATCCATGTAAAACTGTTATATACCCTTCCCCTACTAGGTTTAAGCCCGCTCGGGTTGGTACCATCGCATTGGATGATTGTCGAAGCGACCATGATAAATTGTCCATGTTTTCCATCCAGTTCAATGTAGCCGCGCTCATAAAGGGAAGGTCCTGGCATGGCACCTAATTCCTTCGGGAATGTGGTGTATTGGGCTAATATGATAACGGTAGTTGTGTGGTATTTATTAGCCATCCATGTCAGGTTGCATATGAAAAATTGTCTATACAATAATGAATGTTCTTTCATATATAAATATACTTTATACTTACATGTCTCAAACATTGTTCAAGCAAATAATATATACATATTTATGACTTTATGATAAAATTCGCACATAGGCATATTTTTCCATTAGGCTTCCATTACATATAGTGTAATTATGTTAGCCCATCTGCCCACATTCGCAGGACCTTTTGCTTTGATGATAAATACTGATTGACCAACTCACAACACTATGACATACACTCCAGCTATAACGCTAATGAACTAAAATAGATGGTAAAAACGGACTTAGATCCAAACGTTAACAAGGTATGCTTTTGCTTTTTTGAAGCAAAATGGGCACATAACATTTTGTCTTCCAGCTTAAAAAAATCTTCTTCTCTGTTATTTTAATAAATACTTACAAAAGGTATGGGGGGGGATTATTATTTTACCGTTAAAACCTAATCTTTTTCGACACTTAAAGAACATTTAAGAGTCTGTTCACAAATAATCCGAACTTAAACCGCAAAATATACGTGTAGGAGCGCTACAATTCGATTCTAATTATGAGTAGGAAATGATTTTATCTCACATTCATCTAAAACCGGAAATTACGAAATTTCAGGCGTTTCAAAGTAAATGCGGCCATCGCCTAAGCGGCGCCAACTCTTGCTATTCGAGAATCGAGATAAGATATCACTGGACGCAACAGTTTCTAGATGGTCCCTTTCTTGCTTAAGAAAGTCGTTATCCTATAAATTTCCCATAATACGGGCGATAATTGTTTACATGCTCTTAATTGTTTACTAGGTTTTTGAAATTTTGGTTTCTAAGATATGTGATGATACTTTTGAGATTACCGCGGTCGTTTTACATGTTTGAAAAATGTTACGGCTTTTGACGCGGCAGGAAGAGACATTCTGCGACGTTTCGAGCTAATCATTCAGCACCGCCACGTTTGTACGCAGCAGACGACTGCTGCGGATGCCTCCTTGACAACGGGTTGAATGATTAGCTCGAAACGTCGGAGAATGTCTCTTCCTGCCGCGTGAAAAGCTGTAACATTTTTCAAACATGTCTAAGATATGTTGTCTAAATCTACATCTTTTAATTTTTATAATTTACCTTTTAGATTTTAAAATATAGGCTTATAAACATTTTTCTAATGTTTCATTCAGCCAATTTGTTTGCGTTATTTTTTTAATTTGTTTCCTGAACAATACAGATATCCACAATACTAATATACTATGACAAATTATGCCTTTCCCAATAGACAAAGCACGCACGCAATTCTTAATTTTAAATATTAGATATCCTGTGAGTTCAGGATAGGCTTAATAGGCGGTCGTGTTTCCCGTCCGGCAGTGCGATTACGCAAAATTTGAGGATGGTGCCGCGGTACGTGTAGGTGCGCCCCCGTCATTTCTAAAGCGCGATTACGAAGCCGTTTTTTATCCACCTACATCCAGCACGGACCAATCTGTGTCGACACGATAGGTCAACTTTTGACAGGTGCGGGTTCATTCACGCAGCGACCTCCCCGCATTTGACAGTTCTTTGGCGTTTCGTAATACCTATTCGACGCGAAATGTATGGAGTTGACCTAATTGCTGCGGGTAGCGCTGAGTGCCGCACCATTTGTGAATGCATCGATTTCGTAATCGCAAAAGCTGTCATATTGCAATAAGTACAGCAACCTACACCCAATTTTGTGCTTCGTAATTGCACTGCCGGTTGGTACCATCGTGTTGCATTAAGGATGATCAAAGCAGCAATAAAAAAAATCCGTGTTTGCCATCCAATTCATGTAGCTGTACCGCTGATCAAACATGAATGCGCCTGCTATGAGACCCGCTGTCTGCAATTTTCTAAAACTATCAACCCTACTTAAACATACATGCCACAAGCAAACACAATCGCAGACGTAATGGTGGAGAGTTCGTGTGGGTAGCAACTGTCTTAGCGAACGCATTTCGGGAGCACATACACGCGCGTTGGCGATGTTTAGACTGTATCGCATACGACGCGCGGTCAGTTAGCCATTAGCGTATTTGCACACTTTGTCCATACGGTGAAGTCGCGATAACGACCATGTGCCACGCCAGATTGGTTTCTTTAGGCTTTCTTAGGCTTTTATAGGGTTCCGTATTCCGTTTTATAGGAATATGGTGCGTAACGATGCAATCCGCCGACGTACCAAAGTAGTCGATATTGGACACCGGGTGGCTAAGCTCAAATGGCAGTGGGCTGGTCACGTCAGCCGAAGAGACGACGACTGTGGACAGGAAAACGGAGTGTGGGAAGACCACCCGCCAGGTGGGACGACGACATCAATTGCGTCGGCGGAAAGCAGTGGTTCCGTACCGCTGAGGGCCGGGAGGACTGGAGAAAAATTGGTAAGGCGTATGACCAGCAGTGGACGCAAACACGCTGACTGACTATAGGGTTCCGTACCCAAAGAGTGCCAACGGAACCCTATTACTAAGCCTCCGCTGTCCGTCCATCCATCCGACCGTCCGTCCGTCTATCACAGGGCTGTATCTCATAAACCGTAATAGGTAGGCAGCTGAAATATTCCCAGAGTGTGTATTTATTTTGCTGCTATAACAACAAATAGTAAAATTTAAAAATAATCAAAAATAAGCATACAAAAAATGAGATTTTTTCAATCTTTTGCGATGGTACAGAACTCTTTGTGTGCGAGTTCGACTCGCACTTGACCGGTTTTTTCTCTGCTGTGAGCTGTACAATATAGGGAAAGCAATTCACCTAGTTCTCATGAGGTGTGTTGGGGTTGGCACATAAAAAACGCGATCTTCCATTACCTAATTATGATCATACCTCAAAGTAAACCCATCTCATAACGAGAGGTCAGTTCGCGCTGAGTCCAAATCTCCGAGCGAAATGAGCATCATCGCATTCATTATTCAGTGGATCGGGCGTGTAAATAGAAGAGCAGTGTGTGCACATGAGAAGAGCAGATTATAATATTACGTGCGCCTCCCCCGCCGGAGGTCTGGAGGATTGTGGGGGCTCACCGCGGTGGCGGCCGGCATCTGACCTCCGGTGGGGAGCACCGGGAGGGAGCGAAGAGCATCGCCACCGCCCCGCTGTCGCGCCGCTCCGCTAGTGCATGTGCAACCTAACCTAAAGAATACTAAATTAGTTAAAGTCGACCTTGTTAAATTTTTGTTTATGTACACGAGATCACTTATGTCATACTAGCAGCCCGTCCCGGCTTTGCTCGGGCATAATATAATTTTAAAAAATATTATTTTGACACAATGATACACAAATAAACCCTTTTTAAGTAGAGTTCCTAAAAGAGAACATTTAAATATTTGAAATAAAAAAAAAACTAGAATTAATTTCAGCTGGAATGAGCCGCGCGGCTAGTTTATTTTGTGGCCTTGACTCCCCTCCCGTACCCGTGAGTGACGCCTACAAACTCTAAAACGCATAGCTAGCCGAGCGGAGTTTTTTCTATTTTTTAAACTCGTGATATCTTTCGAATGGAATGTCCGAATCGAATAATTCAAAAAATAATAAAAAGGTAATGATGCAGTCTTAAATAATAATTTATTTATTTTGATAAGTATTAATACCTAGGTACAAATAGAGAGCCTTTTCTAGCGGCGGTATTTAAATTTTTATTTGAAAATAAATGCACACTTATTGTGACATAACTATAATAGTTAGATGTATGCTGTCACGACATTTTTTGTTGATAATGATGTGTTTTATAAAATTGTAGTACATCATTTTGTTCTATCGTGAATAGTTTTCGCAGCGCTCGCGATGTAAGGAACATTCTTGGTAATTGTTTCCACCTTGGGTTACGTTATCGGAGTTTTGGTAAGGATCCCTAATTTTTTAAAATAAAATATAGCCTATGTTACCCGGATAGACTGTAGCTTTCCAACGGTGAAATAATTTTCCAAATCCGTTCAGTAGTTTCGGAGCCTATTCAGTTCAAATACACAAACAATCAAACCTTTCCTCTTTATATAATGGTATAGATACACACTTGTAACATGTATACCCCTACAAGGCGATAAATGAGAATATAATATGGTTAAATGAAACCAAAACCGTGTCACTTCAACCCGAAAATCGGGAGTCTGGCACCAGTTACTAAAACGTTTAGATTTTAAATTATCTGCCAAAGGCGTATAGCATTTGGCATTCTACATTTTGTTTTTTCTTTCGATTAAGGGCCAATTTTTCAATAGTCTGATAAACAGCTTGATAACTATACGGAGGATTTATTTACGCTTCTGCTTATCCATGCGACATAATAAGTCCATATGTTTTACAGTAAAATCATAGTCAGATAATTCTGATCGAAGATACAATTTTTCGGTAATGATTATCCGTCTTTTGACCAACGTGAATTTGAACTATCAGTCCGATAAGTACTTTCTGGGGATTGAAAATCGGCCCTAAATCCCATCAGGAATGCAGTCCTTGTGTGTTCTTGGACTTGTTACCAATGCACATCTCGTTGTCTCTTCCCTATGTACTATTGAAACTATTTGGTTCCTATTGAATATAAAGTGATGCGAAGAACAGCCAAAGCCGCGCTCGCGTCCAGTGTTGCCCGCACCCGAGCGGACAGCCCGCCCCGCCCGGATCTGCGGCCGGCCTCGTCCCCTCGTGCGTCAGCCTGACCCACGGAGCAACTCCCGCGGCCACGGACACGTAGCACGTTGAGTTTACATAATGGCAATGGTCACGCTCCATCTTTTCATAACGGAACACAAGTAATATGGATATCTCAAGGTAGCTTTATAGCATTGACTCGAATGAAAGACCTTGGTCACCGGACTCTAAGCTGTCGCAAATGGCATCGAAAAACTGCTGGGGATGTCTGGCGATTTCTTTTATTCGTAGAATTGCTCTCGAAATTCAAAATGGCAACGCGGCCAGTCTGCTAGGCAATATGTGGGGAAACATCTGATTGATGGAGCTGATTTCCTGATTTACGTTATTAATTAATTTTATATTTAAGTTAAATTTTAGATTTTAGACTTTTTAATATATTCATTTCAGATAGCTTTAGTTCATTTTAAAACTTAATTTGCGTTATCAGCATTTAATTGTTGAATACATTTAAAATCTAGTAATAAAAACTCATTCCATTAAATTATTTCCTTAAATAAACTTACACAAAATTCACCGCTATTGTAAATTTATTCAGAAAATACAGACACCTAAGAATTTTCCGTTCCGAAATGATCTTACGGAGTGGCTTTGAATTTCACGTGAAAGAGTCGTGCCGAAATACAAGCCTCGTTACCTTTCCAGCCAACCGTACCGTACACTGCGTCTTCTAGTTGTGAAAACAGTGGGTGTATGATATGAGGCACATTCATTTCTGCCTAAAATTCAAAAATAGAACTTGCTCAAAGCTGTAATGTAATCTCCTTTTCACAGAAGGATGAACGCAATAACACTCCTCCATCTAAAATGTTATGCCAATCCATATAAGTGCCCCTAATAGTAACCCGAATAAATTGCGTAGCCGCCCCGCCATATAGGATTGGATCCCTACTTTTGTCTGACAGCTTGGCCACCAACTACCCAAGTAGGAGTTTATTGTATCTTGCATTTTGCTTGCAAATTAAATTTTGTTGATATCCTAGAATTATTCTGGGTTAAATTCGAATGAACCTAGAAATAAGTTACCAATGCAGTGGTTTTATGTATTGTATTGTATTTATTTAGCATAACACAAAGTAACACACATATAACAAAACATTGTCATTGGTGGTCGTTAATATTACTTGTCATTATTTTCGATAGCAAAAAAATCTAACATTTAACATTCTAACAATAACATCAAATAAAAATAAAAAATAACAATAGTCAAGTTGGTCACAATAATCAAATCAAATAAAATAAACTATGGAAAAATCATTAAAGTCAACATATATACACATTGGACGTTCGCTGAAAACCATTTCATTAATTTGTATGTGAGGTCAATCAATGATATACCCCTTTTAGGGTTCCGAAATAATGAGGTAATACTTTCGTCATGTCTTCAGTTCATCTATCCGTCTCTCAGCGGGATTTAACCGCTTATTTATTATGTACCGCTTATTTTTTGTACGTGTGTAGATAATAATGGATTATTTAATAAATCGATGCAATAATTTGCTTTACTCGTGGACATTATTATTTCATCAATGTCTTTTAATGTACGCTGTTAGAGGTTTACTCTAATAATGGAATAATAAAGAACTCAATAACAAGCATGCATGCGAAGGTAAATACATTATTCCTTGAACCTGTCATAAAGATAAGGTTTTAAAAAACCTTTCGAGTGGTCTTTGAAAATACAATTAAAGTTGCATATGACAGAAGTGATGGAATCTAATTCCATCGCTTCCGAGCTTTGAATGTTAATAAAACTCAAACCCACCTCGCCTTTTCTCGAACTCTGCATTTGAAATAACTGAAATAAAAGGTTATTTAGCGTGATACTAAGTAGCCTTATAGTAATAAAACGCTTCGAAATCGGTTAAGTGGTTTCATACGGCAGACATTGGATATTATGTGTAGTAAAAATTGAGGTTGAAATTTTTTTTTAGACGAAAATTTCTGAATCCCATTCCCGCACGGATCATCCTCATAATGCGTTCACAACACAAAAGCAACTAAATCACACTGCCTCCCAAAAAGAAAAACCGGTCCAGCGTGATCGTGTTCACGTGCCCAGGGTACCGTGATACCGTCACGGCTGGAACAGACATGGAAGAAATTCGCCCTCGCCTGCGGATTATTTAAAAATTTCATACGAAATTGGCGCTCCATAAAAAAACATATTTTCTCAAAAAACTGTGAAGTTTTGTTCAAGAGTAATTTGTTGGTTTGCAACCACATACATAAGTGTACCTATATCGTTTCTATTTTTTAGGGTTTCGTACCCAAAGGGTGCCAACGGAACCCTATTACTAAGCCTCCGCTGTCCGTCCCTCCATCAATCCGTCCGTCCGTCCGTCTGTCACAGGGCTGTATCCCATGAACCGTAATACGTTAGGCAGCTGATTCTTTCACAGAGTTTGTATTTATTTTTTCGCTATAATAACAAATAGGTAAAATAAAAAAATAATAAAAATTGAAAGGGGCCCATACAAAAACCATGATTTTTATTGTTAAATCTTGTACGACGGTACGGAACCTTTCGTGTGCGAGTCCGACGCGGTTTTTGCGAATTTACAAATAAACGTTACTAAGAACAATTCGTGACAAAATGCATGTCACCGACAGACACCAGAGCCAGACCATAAGGGTGCTATTTTTCGCTTTATGCAACGAGACCCTAAAACGGTACGCGTTCAATTGTATTGCCCGAAGGCTTTTACCTTCAATCTGTGCAGGAAGAGTGAGACCCAAAGCGTATCGAAGTGAGGGCAAATACGGAAGGTGATGCGAGGGGAGATCCCCCCTTGACGCCCTTCCACACTTGTTGCTCAACGGAGCTTGCTTTCCGGGAAGAATTCCTCGGATCTATAAGTCCGGAAAGAATGATCCTATTACGGTTCGTCGATATCTCAACACTTTTTCTAATATGGGTTCTGGCTGTAACATCCAATGTGTGTTGTACCACAGCGTATCGAATCCTGAAGACGGCATTATTTTCTTAAAATTTTATTTAGCACAAGGTAGACGTATTACATATGTATATATTTATATTAGTTTGGCGGCCCAGTTGCCCGTGGAAGGTTTTTCTGGATTACTTATGTCTTTTTTATTTATGAAACTACATGGACGGATAATACCACGGAGGATAGAGGGAGAGAGGACATGTTTTAAACTCATATTACTAAGGATCGCAGCGTGACCATAGACCTAGCATGCGTGCGCAGCGTGACACTGTGCGGGGAAGCGGGGGGAAAATCGCTTCATGGTTGGGTCATGCTCCGCCCATTTTTGCGAAATCCATTTACCGGAAGAATCGATATTCTGGTAGCAGCTATTCCGAGAGCTATTCTTAGTGGTTACAAGACTACAACTAGATGGCGCCTTTTAAATTTTACTAAATGTTTTTTCTATAAAAAAACCTTAAAAATTTAAATCTATGCCTTCGCGCGGATTCAAATAATTTTAATTTAAAAATGTCATTAAAATTTGCATCATGAGATCAACATTTCTTACCGTAAAACTAAAATGATTGCGCGCCATCTATCGGCACATAGCAAGAGCGATACCTCGATACAATGCTCGAATATTGACTTAAATTATAAAATATGAGGTGGTTTACTGACAAATAAAACGTAACTTTAGATTATTTTGTCCTGTGTAATGTTTGCAACATTTTACACAAAATCTCATCGTGTTATCGACTGTTCGCCGAAAATTGCGCCGCAATATATATTGTCCCACAACCTAACACCGCCAGCGCCATGTCGCGAATGTCGCTAAGCCCCGGCTTCTTTATCACGTGGGCTGTGACGTAGCGACCCACTTGGTGAACACAGACCCAGTTTGCTTAGACCATCTCCTCTCTACCTCTATCCTCCGTGGATAATACCAATGGCATGACCTACTGTCATGACATCAGCATCACACCAAATTCCCGAAGGAATTAAATAGCTTGCCAGGACCGCCCCTTATTAGCACAGCTAATCTAAACTGAATGGATAACACACACATTTCAATGCCTCTGTGGATGTTGTGAATGGTACCCGGGCGGGCTTAACTCTTATCATTTCGCAGGGATAGTATTACAGTTTTAACATGGATTCCGACCCAAACAGCAGCTCGCATTACAACTTAATGCACTCGGAAGATTAAATTTGTGCATTCACGAAGCAGGATTGGAAATTGACTTCTCCAATGAAGAACGAAGGTTTACGGAATTTACTAAATCCAAGACCAAAATAGGGGGCTTTATACCGTTGCCGAAGGTTCTTTTCATTGGTGCAACTATTTCTTCATTACAAATTACAGATTGGGCAGGCTACATAATACACACATGGCCGATATGGGCCACACACACACACACACGCCAAGCCATATATGGTAAGGTAGTTGGTGTCGAGCGTCCGTCTGTTGACTCACAACTCACCGTTGGCCTGGAGTATCTGCGCCATAGACGGTTTGTAGAGTCGCTCCCCTATTCCTCCCCTCTAACCTATATCCGGAGCACCCTCCGCAGAGAATCAGACCACCCATTTGTAGTTGATATTAGGCTTTTGAGAAAAATAGTTTCTCAAACGAATTTCCCTACAACCTGGCATTTTCAAACGTAATATGAACAAGCTCGCTAGCTCTGCAATAGTCCGCAAATCCGCTGGAACGATGCCTCGCTGCGCGTGGTTTCGCAAGGTGAGGTAGACCTGGCTTTTCAGAGCAGATTTGTTCTCTCGGCACGTTTCGGTTTAATTTTTCATGAAAAAGGGTTTTATTTCATAGATACATCTCAATTTTTCGATCACATTTGACCGCATTATAGGTACTTCACTTTAGTTCCCATATGCTTCGAACCATGTCAGCCATTGTGTTAGCTAAGAGCTGATAGCGTTATTGAACAGAAGTACCTCTGCTACAAAGCATCGGCATATCGACACATTTGCCTCTCAACAGTAGCTATTCATGCGTTCCGCGACGTCGCGGTACTGTCGAACCTCACACGTTGAGTAGGGTCGTGCGGAGAGGCGGGCGCGGCGAGAACATCGAGTGAGAAAGCAGGGAAGTGGCTCGTCTATATAGCGGTATCGTTGATGTCACAGGAAATGTAAGATTTTTTTTTAGAAATGCATTCTTTGTGCAAAGGCACAAATTTGCACGGCGACTGCCATTAAACTAGCTAAATCGTCTTCTATGCCCTAACGTTTCCCTATAACCCAAGACATTGTCAGATTTTAATCATTTTTAGCACTTGAGAAATCTTCATCCCATGTCCGTATGTACCTAAATATATATATTTTTGGGTAAAAAAAAATCTAATATTAACGTTAAGAAAGACAACTATTTTCCAATATTTATTAGGAAATGTTTTCCAATCTAAAAGGTTTAAAAAAAAAATTAAACCTACAGACGTAGATTTAGACAATATATTTTAGATTCCAATGTTTCAACAACCTAGTAAAACATTAGGAGCATGTAAACAGTTATCGCCCGTCGTATGGGGAATTGGCAGCGTAAAGACTCTCTTAATAATTAGTTAACTCCCGGGTGGTTAACATGTTAAATAAATTCAAGGCAAGTGAGTGATTAGTTGAGTTTCGCACCATGCTAACTGTGAAACGCGTGTTATTCGGCTTACCCTTGTTTTCACCACCTCCATTTACCTGAAATCCGATAAATAACTTTCGGTTACATTATATATTTACACGGTATGACCGAAAGGTTGCTTTGGGATTTTTCTAGCTGAAGGTGGTGGAAACGGACATACGTGAACTGAAATTTACGAGTGAGCTTGGTACGAAATCCAACTAAACGTCAGATGTTATCACTCACTTGCCTGTTCACCCGACGAGTTAATTTATAATAAGAATATAAGCAACTTATTAAAACCGTTTTACGGGCATACACTAGATAATAGTCTAAACTTTGATGTTTCAATTTTTTTACCGGTGTTTATGCTGAACCGAAGCTGAGATAAAATAAAAATAAGACCCAAAAATTTTGGAGGTTAGCGTCATGTGGAGCCTTAAGTCGACATTCCCGCCCTTTCTTTCTCGATGGGCGGGAAGGAATCGGCAGGTGTGTTGAGTTTTAGCGATTGTTCGGCGCCTTCGAAGCGGAAAGCAAGAGCGGACGAGAATCGATTTCCAACGTCAATGCTCGGCTGTGCGTTGTCGCGCTCTTTGTATGGTCTTGTACTTGTCATGTTTTGCGCAATCTACCTCTTGATTAAAATACGGTTCCAAGATTAAAATATACCAGGGATATGGGTTAAAATATGATAAGTCTATAATGAAAATGTTGATTCCACGGTGTCTTATTAATACACATTCTGTGAACATTTCAGCTGTCTACCTATTACGGTTCATGAGATACAGCCCTGTGACGGATGGATAGACGGGCGGAAGGACGGACGAAAGGACATTAGGGGCTTAGTAATAGAGTTCTATGGTCACCCTTTGGGTACGGAACCCTAAAGAACAAGTTGAAAAGATTTTGTTGCTGCAAGATGTGACATCCTGCAATAGTATGTAATTAAAAATCATCGGACTAGCACAAGGAGAGTTCCGTACCATCGTACAAGATTGAAAAAAAACACGTTTTTTGTATGGGCGTCCCCTGCCTACCTATTACGGTTCATGAGAAACAGCCCTGTGACGGACGGATGGACAGCAAAGGCTTAGTAATAGGGTTCCGTTAGCACCCTTTGGGTACGGAACCATAAAAATCATATGATTACATTATCGGTCTACAAGGCAAAACAGCGTGAACGAGTGACCATAATTCAAGATTCTCTTATTCAGTGGAGGCTGTATCGTGGCGCGCTCCGAACAGGAGATAAATGATAGGAAATCAGGATCCATTCTTGTTCAAAGCGACAGCTATTTGCTCGAAAATTTCCCGGAACGGTATCTGTGAAATGAACTGAGAAAAATACTTCTCATTTTTTCGCCAAAGGATGTAATCAATTTTTATTAGCGTTCACAATTCAATGTCTGTTCAGTATTTTAAAATTAAAATATTTTTACTCCATTTTATGGTACGAAAATTCATTATTGCCAGCGCGATCTCCATTGATCAAAAAAGGGATGAAAGTCGATTGCATGAATTACCGGTCTCTACAACCTTCAGATTGGTTCTGGGTTCTTTCATACGACTTCTACCTTCCATTTATACCAATCACTGACTGCATGAATACAATACAAAATTACGAAATGACATATATATTAGATATACACAGGGCGTTTGGGACACAATCACAATAAATTTAACAAAGAACTCAATTTCGGATTCTAAAAACACCTAGGTACATCATTTTGAAAAACTTTGCAATGAGTAATCATACAAAAATCAAGTTAAAACAGGTCTAACGCGATCAGGTGACGCACAACCGCGCACCTCGCCTCCCTCGCCTCCCTCGCGCCCCCGCGCAGCCTGCCGCGCCGGGAGATAAATAGTCGTCACCGAATCTAATGCTAACGCAAAGTAGTACTTTGTGACGTCACTTTGACACGATTTGTATGGACGAAATCTCAAAGTAATGCCAATTGACGTCACAAAGTACTCTTAGTTAGTCTTTAGTTTCTGTTACGACTATTTATCTCAGCCTCAGTGAATAAGTACGTTAGGTAGGTACAAGCGCTATTTGGTACTCACACACAGACGACCGCCTTCATAGCCTGTTTTCTATGTGCTCGCCCTGCATTGCAATGCACATTTCGCAGCGCCGTATCAGGGAGCCGCGAACCCTTCTGGAGAGAAGACCGTCAGCGGAGTCTGCTCGAAATTTGTTGAACGCGTCAACGAGCCTCACTCGCATAAGGTCGGCATTAGCACCATTGTCTTGTGCTCAATCCTAACCGATTACCGGCCACGCGTGTACTGGATGTCGGGTTTTGCCGAAAATAAGCCAGCACTTCCTCCTCTCGAGCAATAGCAACCTCGCGGCCCGCACCCTCCCCTTTCGACACGACACTTTTGTTTTCACGCACACGTTGCACAGCTTGCACAATAACATTGCCGTTTGCTGGTGTTCGGCGATTAGGAAAACGTTCGCGGTACTACGCAGAGCTTGATGGGCGTTTTAATGGTACTCCCCGTATAACAGTATCATATCCATGTACTCTTGCGAGGTAAACACGTGCTGTGGCATAATTACGTACAATTGTTTTAACACAAATAAACACAAAAGTCACAAGATACAAATAACTGAACACGTACGGACGCGGCGCGGCGTGGCGAGTACACGGCACAATGCCGGCGCTTGCGCAGGCGACTGAAATTCAAAAAATCCCCTATTCCACCCTCCTCCTCCGCCGCGCCCCCCGCGCCCCCCGCGACGCCAGCGCGGAGCGCGCCCCGCCTCCGCCTCCCGCCGCCTCCCACCAACGCAGTACTTGAACACGCCGCCGCGCCGGCCTTATTTTGGAAAATGAAAGGAATTACGTGACATGACATATTACTGATTTCGAGGGGAAAAACAACTCCAAATCATCGACGTAGCATAGCGCGCTGTGCTTACAAGACAAATAAAGCGTGGGAGTGTGACGTCAACTCAAGTTTAGTTTAAGGTTAGTTAGTTAGGTTTAGTTTAAAGTTAATAGCAATTTTAATTAAGGACCTATTACAAAAAAAAAAAACAATTATTCCCTCAGTTTTATTGTTTATATGTTACTAGCAGCCCGTCCCGGCTTTGCACGGGCATAACGTCATTTAAAAAAATATTATTTTGACACAATGATACACAAATAAACCATTTTTACGTAGAGTTCCTACATTGAGATATTTGAAATAAAAAAAACTTATATATTATTATTACATGATTATTAGATATTAGAGAAATAATAAATTCAAAGTGCTATAGGGAGAACCGCGGCCTCCGAGGCACGCTCCCGCCGCCCCGGCAGGCCGGTACCGCCGCAAGCACTACATCCCGCAATTTTTTAATCTATAATATCTTCGAAAATATTCATTTAAATCATATGCTGTAAAGGGCCGTATAGATCTATATTAAATCAACAATGTATTAAAGGTATTTAATTGTATAAGGATTAATGCTGTATTGGTTAAAATCGCTTCAAAAATTAGCCATTATTTGTCGTAAAATGTTATTGTGGGATATCCATAAGAGATAGATAGATACCATCGCGGAGTTTTCTGTAGACCTTTTCAATGTATACAATACTTAGTACATTATTTTGATAAATCTCGTAGGGTTCAGCCTGCGTTTGCAATGTAAGCGGAAAAAAAAATTTTTTTACGACATCACATTGGAAACCTCAAAAATAACAGTATTTCTCAAATATTTAATGGATATTATTATACATATAAACCTTCCTCTTGAATCACTCTATCTATTAAAAAAAATCGCTTCAAAATCCGTTGCGTAGTTTTAAAGATTTAAGCGTACATGGGGATATAGGGACAGAGAAAGCGACTTTGTTTTATACTATGTAGTGATTATGATGTACACTGCACTCGGATTTGTCATATTTTATCATTAACCAGTTCAGCAATTCCAGCGAAGAACTTTCACGTTCATTCCAAATAGAAAAACATAAATTCATGGAATAATAATGATTATTTATTTCGACGCCCCGGATATCGATCTCCGTTTTCGAAGCACTCGAACGTCATGACAGTTACAAGCTACAACAGATGAAATATAATTCAAAATCTAACATGCCAAATAAGTACGCAAACATTTTTTATGGCCGCGTCAAGGGAGCAAAGAAATCCTAGTCTGACAGAAAAACGAAGGTCGCATGAGCTGTGTAGCGAATCTTTCAAATATTTAGAATAACTGCCGGAGGTCCCCGGGCGCTGCGGAGGCGGCATTGGAATTGTAGCGGGAATTTTACACAGAGCGGCACGGGGCTGGCGGCAGTGCTGGCGCGGACTATGGTGGCTGGCTAAAGCACACATTGATAGTAAAAAACCGGCCAAAAGGACAAAGGGTGTACCATCGTACACGATTTAACCCAAAAAAAATACGTTTCTTGTGTTGTGTTGTATGTTTCTTGGGCCTTAAATTTTTATATTTTTTTAATTTTATATTTTTTTTGTTATAGCGGCAAAATAAATTCACACTCTGTGAAAATTTCAGCAACCTACCTATTACGGTTCATGAGATACAGCCTTGTGACAGACGGACGGACGGACAGCGGAGGCTTAGTAATAGGGTTTAGTTGGCACCCTTTGGGTACGGAACCCTAAAAACATTTTTAAAAACAAGGTTACATAAAGCATTTACAAGGTTAAATGCTCCGCTATAAAAATTAAAGCTTGTTTTTAAAAATGATTTGTACGAGTATTTTATTTTTTAGTTTTCACTCGACAGTGCTGTCGGAGTACAACCCTGAGAGCATTAGCCATATCATAGTAAAACTTAGAACGGACTTTCTTAATTAAATAAGTATCCAACATTTCGTGTCTATGCGAAGTTTAAAGAGCCAACCTTACGTGCAAATAGCCATCTCATGGTGTAGGGCCGAGTGCACGACACAAAATCAAAATCAACATCAACGTATGATTAAACACGTCACTTTTATGGACAGTATGTAAAGGAGGTGAATCAACTCCAAACCGTCACTAAAATTGACGTGTTTGAACACCATCGATAAAAAGAAAGGCGATATGCCTTCGAGCGCGTCTACTATAAGACCCACTGTCTCCAATTTTCAAAAACTACCAACCCAACGAAAACGTACATGTCACATGCAAATATAGTCGCAGACGTATTCGAAGGTTTGTGTGGGTGGGAACTGACTTAACGAACGCATTTTTAGAGCACATTCGCGCGCGGTGGAGATTTTTCGACTGTGTGACATACGACGCTCCGCTGGATTCCCAAACAATGATTTGGTCTCTTTACCCATTCGGCAAAGATGCGATATCAACCGCATGCCACTTCTCCTCCCTTTATCTTCAGTGACTTAGATGTATGTTCCAACAATCGGGGCTTAGAATAAGTTATCATATTTCGTGTCTACGCTATTAACAGGTGAGAAGTTCCCTTGTTAGGAGTCAATCCTGAGGGGAGTAGCCATGTCATGGTGACACTTAGAATCGACAATCATAATTGAATGCGTATACAACATTTCATGTATGTGCTGCTAACCATTGAGAAGTTCCCTAGCCAGAATCCAACCCTGTGCAGCAACCATCTCATGCTAAAATTTTAAGCCGGATATCATAACAAAATACTATATTAGGAAGGGGTTCTAATTCATCTTGCAACACTTAACATACTTACATGCATTGAATGAAGAATTTTCCATCCAGTTCAATGTAGCCGTGCTCATAAAGGGAAGGTCCTGGCATGGCATCTAATTCCTTGGGGAATGTGGTATATTGGGCTTATTTCATAACGGTAGTTTTGTGGTATTGTATAACAATCTATGTCAGGACGCATAAAAAAAAACATTAGAAGTAAAAGAAAACTTGTAAATAAACGCAAAATCTTATGCAGTATGCAAGTAAATATACTTTTTCGTACTGAGAAAGCACTTCGTTTTTTTTTTTCAATAAATGCGATATGTATGTAGATTCCACCGTGAAGTAGAGACACGTTAAGAATTTTCCTGAAAATTGCGGTTACCAATTTCATTCATAATTTTACATTTTCCTACAGTCCCTACTCGCATAAACAATGCCTTCTACTAACACGGTGTTTAAGATTAAACATACATTTATTTAATGCTTTACTTGCGTTGCGGACATTGACTGCAAAGATTGGACATTCTAACACACTGAACTATATGTGTTCAAAGCCATCGGCATCTGAAACAGGAATTCAAGGGCCTTGCAACTACAGAAAAAAAGATGCCGAAGAAATGAGAACCTCCTCCTTTTTTTTGATGTCGCTTAAAAATACTCTACGGTTACTGAGGTAGAGTAGCCGGTATTCTTGTCCCTTCGTCGTCTGTCAGATGATAATATGATTATCCCTTACCACGGACACGGTAAATAATGAAGAGATGATTTTATTTCTAAAATAATGTGTCGAGTGGCCTATTTCATTGAAACATGGGCAAACTCTACCGAACGTTTTTAGAATTGATGCTTTTAGCATGCTTTTTCGATCGCTTCAGTAGAGTTTATTAACCCGCTTTCAAGAAAATTGTCGCCGAGCGATAGCGTCCTCAATTATTAAGATAGAGAAATAAAAAAGCTATCAAAAGATGCGATAGTAAAAGGATTCGGTAAATACGTTAATCTTTTTTTATTGTTAAAAAAATGAAAAATTTTTACCGTTTTTTTAGGACGATGGAAACATTTCGCAAGCGAAAGGAGATATAAGAAGAATTGCTAATATGATACCATGTTGGTTTCTATAGGATTTTTATTAAGGGTAGATGTTTTCTCCTTCCCTTTTAATAACTTCTGTGTTTTTAAGTGACTTAGGGCTGATTTTTAAATAGTTTTTTTTATATACGCTTCTGATTATCCATCCGATATACTAAGTCCAGACGTTTATTAGTAAAATTATAGTCAGGTAATTGTGGTAGAAGATATGCTGCTCCTTTAATGACTATACGTCGTTTGACAAACGAGAATTTGTACTATCAGTCCGACAAGTACTATCTCATGATTGAAAAATTGGCCCTCAATCAAATAAAGTAATTTCCAATGCGACGGAAAGTCATGGGGCCATGAGTTCTCTGTTTTTTTTTTACAAATGACTGGATATGGATGGCTAATACCACACCTACTGTTAAGATATTCGCCCACCATATGGGAACCAAGTACCATGCCCGGACCTGAAAGCTGCACGAAATAATATGGTCCTTCCCGCTCAACTCCCTAACAAACATGGAAAGAAGATCATGCCTATATTTATTATCAGAGATGCAAAATTATACTCAAACCAGCTTTATTTCATCAAACTAGATGTGTGATGACCATTGGCATTGCAAAATAGTGTTTGGTTTCAAAGATCTAAGGTCCGAAAGTTCGAATTTCTCGCGCATTTTATACAATAACTTTAAAAACATATTTAAAATGTTAGTATGAGACCTGGCTGGTTTCATGAAGATTTATAATCAATTTTAATTTGTAAACATTTTTTGTTTGATTATTGACTACAGCGGTCGTGATTTACTTTTAGCTATAAGTAATATTGCAATAAAAAAAAATAACAATTTTCATAGCGATTTTCAATACGACGCGCGGCCGTCTTCCCATAAACATACTTTATCCATACGGTGGTGTCGCGACAACGAACACATGCCATTTATTTCTCCTTCCTCTTCTCTTCAGTGGTAAACCCACAGCTTTGCTACTAGACACGGCATGGCATGTCTTAATTTTATTGTGATGGGTGTTCACTTTTCTTCTAGCATCTCCTCGCTACTTGACTCGTTCTATGATCTACGGCGTAGCACAGAAAACGAGAGGGCAGCTCCCGGAGATGACGGGAGCTGCAAATGGAATTACATGCGATTCTTACCCCCCTTTGTCCCTCCTTTATTACTTTCGAGATTTAAAGCTTTGAGGCTTCTGCAACTAGATAGCGAAGGATATTGGCTGAAGAAAGAGGAACCATGAGTAATTTTCACGGAAGCAATAGAGGTAAGGTTTAACTATTTTAGGTTCAAAGTCTAATATCCGATAACACAGACACGCTTCAACAAATGCTGAGAAAGCTCGCAGACCCAATTAGAGCAGCGAGTCTTACCATGAATGAATAAAAAACAAAAGTAATTAAGATCAGGGAAGAAAAAGTACCGACTGTAGGAGATGGCCAATATATTGAATACGTAACAATTACCCATATCTAGAGGAAATCATATGTTTTAAAGAGCAGATATATGCATCGAAAAAAATGTTCCTAAAGCGTGGAGAATATATAAGTCACTGAAAGATATACTCTTACTGAAAAGTAAATACTTCCTGATGACAATCAAAATAAAAATGTTCATTTAGCATAAACTGATCCGGTAGTCTCAGTTCTCACCTAAATTGGGGTTTACGTAACTTCGAAGTTCCGTAAAACCGTCAAACTACATAAAAGTTTTTACTAGATATTCTGTGGTTTTACTTCTTCAAGCTGTCAAAGTCAAACGCGGACTTCCGATTTGTATGAAAACGCGGAGTGGACGTAAACGGCAACGTTGAGTAAGCTCTCAAATCAAGCTCGGACTCGCAAATGTTAGTTCGCGCGCACACTTCAATTTCTCCATACATTTGAAAACGCCAGTCGATCGGTTTGCCGTAACGCTAATTTAGGTGACAACTGAGACTACACTCAGAAAACGAGACGTTAGCCGAGTGAGATTTTAGCTCGGCTAATTTTTTCTTGATTAAAAATAATCAAGTAGCGGCTAAAATTTAACAAGTGCTTGTAGCTAGCCCAACCATGCAAAAACGGTTAAAAATGTATTGCTAATTTTAAAACACTGATTGATTAAAAATACACTAGTTTTTTATCAAATATCAACAAGGAGCTATTTGTTAAAAATAGCAAGTGTCTTGTTTAATATTAAACAATCGGTTATTTAAAACCTACACATCACTCGGGAAAAAATAAACGAATCAATAGTCTATATTTATGAATTAAAATTGGCTATAATTAACCGAGCATCTCGGTAGTAAATGAATACTTCAGTCTGTTCATTTTAACACACTAGTGGGTAAGTTGATCGATTAACTTATCAGTTTTTAACCGTGTGGTTTTTCTGTGTTATCTCGGCAATAATCAAACACTTTGGTTGCTAAATATAGCACATCCATCGGCAAATTTCAACGGACTTATTTGTCAATATTTAATCAATGATATCTGCAGTAATCACTCGAACATCTCGGCAATAATCAGACACTTATGCTTGTTAAATATAGCACATCTATGGGCAAATCTTAACTGATTTACTTGACGATTTATTAAACCTTGTTGTTTGCTATTATTTACCGAATATCTCAGCAAAATCAAACAAATTCGCCTGTTAAATATAGCACATCAATGGCCAAATTTTAACCGATTTACTTTACGATTTATTAAACCTTGTTGTTTGCTATTATTTACCGAATATCTCAGCAAAATCAGACAAATTCGCCTGTTAAATATAGCACATCTATGGGCAAATTTAAACCAATTAACTTTACGATTTATTAAACCTTGTTGTTTGCTATTATTTACCGAATATCTCAGCAAAATCAGACAAATTCGCCTGTTAAATATAGCACATCTATGGGCAAATTTAAACCGATTTACTTTACGATTTATTAAACCTTGTTGTTTGCTATTATTTACCGAATATCTCAGCAAAATCAGACAAATTCGCCTGTTAAATATAGCACATCTATGGGCAAATTTTAACCGATTTACTTTACGATTTATTAAACCTTGTTGTTTGCTATTATTTACCGAATATCTCAGCAAAATCAGACAAATTCGCCTGTTAAATATAGCACATCGATTGGCAAATTTCAATCGATTCAATCGTCAATATTTATAAAATGGTGTATGCAGTAATCAACAGAGGATCTGGGCAATAATCGTCCAATTATGTTTGTGACATAAATGTCAATCGGCAAATTTAAACCGATTTACTTTTCAATATTTAAACATGAGTATCAGGGGAAATTTAATGATCATCTCGGCAATAATCACACCTTGGTGACGTTTGAATATAGCTCTTAGGTGAGCAAATATAAACCAATATACTTGTCAATATTTAAACATTGTTGTTTGCCGTAATTAACGGAGTCTCTGCATTAATCAGACAAATTGGTCTGTTAAATACGGCGAATCGATTGGCAAATTTCAACTGCTTTACTTATCAATATTTAAATAATTTGTGTCCGTAGACATTTACCGAACATCTTGACAATAATCAGACACATTAGTCTGTTAAATATAGCGTACCAATTGGCGAATTTCAACCAATTTATTTGTCAAAATAGAAACATTAGTGTATGCAGTAAGTGCATATTACAGTTAAGGTCTAACCGCACTAGGCGGAACTGCACTGCAGCGGAACGACGCGACGCGACGCGGCCAGATATTCTTTGTATTAAATTGTATGCGCTATAACGCACTACGCGGCAGCGGAACTTCGCGACAAAGTTGAGCAACTCACCAAACATGTCGCGCCGTGTCGCGGCGCGTAGTTCCGCTGCCGCTAGTGCGATATAGCAAGCGGCGCGACATGCAGTGTTATTCAATTCATAACGTGTATTGTGGGCATGTATCAAATATTTTAACGACCTTGGGTGTAAAACAGTTTTTTTTTTCGATCTCTTTTTCATGCAACATGACATCCATGGCTGTCTAATGCCACACGACTACCGTTATGACATTAGTCCAACACACCATATTCAGTTATTTTTGTTTTATGTATTTCTCTCTCTATGTGTAAAAACTTGTTTTTGTTATATCTTGGGTAACACTGGTCGTTGACCCATCATGCGACCACTCAAAGTAAACACCCCGACCTGATCTACCTTCCTGTCATGTCAAAATTTGTTTTGGTTATATCTTTGGAAACACTGGTCGTAGACCCATCATGCTGCTACTCAAAATGAACGCCATGACCTGATCTACCTAGCTGTCATGTCAAAATCTGTGTTTGTTATATCTTGGGAAACACTGGTCGCAGACCCATCATGCGACCACTTAAAGCAAACGTCCCGACTTGATCTACCTTTCTGTCATGTCAAAATTTGTTTTCATTGTATCTTGGGAAACACTGGTCATAATGCGACCATTCCAAGTAAACGCTCAAAACACAGATGATATGACAGGCAGGTAGATCAAGTCGGGACGTTTGCTTTAAGTGGTCGCATGATGGGTCTGCTACCAGTGTTTCCCAAGATATATCGAAAACAAACTTTAACATGACAGGAAGGTAGATCAGGTCGAGGCGTTTACTTTGAGTGGTCGCATGATGGGTCCACGACAAGTGTTTCCCAAGATATAACAAAAACAAATTTTGATATGACAGGAAGATTAATGAGGTCGGGGCGTTTATTTTGAGTGGTCGCATGATGGGTCTACGACCAGTGTTTCCCATGAAATAACGAAAACAAATTTTAGAACGACAGGAAGGTAGGTCAGGTCGGGGCATTTACTTTGAGTGGTCGCATGATGGGTCCACGACCAGTATTTCCCAAGATATAACAAAAACAAATTTTGACATGACAGGAAGATTGATGACGTCGGAGCGTTTATTTTCAGTGAGCGCATGATGGGTCTACGACCAGTGTTTCCCATGATATAACGAAAACAAATTTTGACATGACAGGAAAGTAGGTCAGGTCGGGGCGTTTACTTTGAGTGGTCGCATGATGGGTCTACGACCAGTGTTTCCTAAGATATAACGGAAACAAATTATGACATGACAGGCAGGTAGAGCAGGTTGGGGCGTTTACTTTGAGTCGTCGCATGATGGGTCTGCGACTAGTGTTTCCTACCTTTTGATTGCCCACTCATGTCCACTCCAAAATAAACCAGAATAAAAAAACCGGCCAAGTGCGAGTCGCCCTTGCTACAAACTATTTTCTTCCTCACAGAGCAAAGTAACTATTATAATATCCATCTGAGTTTCTTCCATCTTGCTCAGAAGCTGCCGATCGACTGCAAGCAAAATTTGCCGCGTAGTGTCGCGCTAGTGCGGTATACTCAGTAGAGCCGCGCCGCGTCGCTCCGCTGCAGTGCAGTTCCGCCTAGTGCGGTTAGACCTTTAGGCCCCCTTGCACCAACATCGTATTTAAATCACTAAATACGAGTTTTGTTAAATTGTTTTTAAGTTCGTAACTCGCTAAATGAGACTACGCGTTGCATCAACAGATAAGTTCATCTATTTAGCTAAATACGCATTTAGCGAAGAAACAATTAATTTTCTAAGCAATGGCAGCACTTTGGCAGTTTGTTCTGTTCCATTAAAGTGCCGTCTCTATCTTTTGACGCATGAAGAAGAGTGATGGTAAATTGGACTAAAAACGTATTTATGCATCAATAAAACAAACCCCACACTGTTGCCTGATTGGAATTATTTAAGTTAAATTTCGGTTGTCGTCCTTTTGAAAATCGAATCTATGTTTAATTTTGTCCAGCAAATGTAGGCCCGCAGTCTTTGAGATTCGAAATTTACGAAATAAATATTTGTCGCGCATGTTCACAAAATGGTCAGTTCTATCTATTGAAAAAATGTGTGCCGATTAAATCAATTGTTTCTCCGCCATCATCAGAATAATCGACGAAATCCATGTCTGTTGGTTGTTTGTTTGGCTCAACCAAACAAAGAACCAACAGCTCCATCCAAATGTATAACTTGACCCTCAACAGCTCCCTAAACACGTATTTAGCGAGTTAAATGCGCGAAAAGGCTCATTTAACTTTTATTTTCTTAAATACGATTTAAAGTGACGTTTAACGTTGGTGCAACGAACATTATTGAGTTAAATCCATTTAAGCCGTTAAACCTTATTTAAATCGCTAAGTGAGATTGATGCAAGGCACCCTACATTGTTATTGCTACTTTCTGCAAATTAAATCAAGCATAAATTATTTATCTTTAGCAGTGTACGCAATAATCCGAGTAAAAATAATCAGCTTGGCTGATTTAACGTGAACTTGGTTGATTTCAACCAAGTATGGTCAGTAGATTTCAGCCGAGTAAATTGGCTCAGTAAAATTATACCAATATATCTGCTAATTCTTGCCAAGTAAGCTCGGTTGATTACAACCGACTATATGAACTTGGTAAAATTATACCAAAACCTTGGCTGAGTTTTGCCAAGTAATCTCGGTTGATTACAGCCGAATGAGTTACTCAATTTTGCCAAGTTAAGTCGGTTGAGCAAATACTATATAAGGAAATGCACCAGTGTTCCGTTCCTCAGTCTTTTAAAGTTTGGTAGGTGTGCGTATCAAAGATTGTCGGGCGGGCGGAACTAGGTCTCATTCTTTCAACATGGCGGCGTTGGCGGTGCCATCGTTCTTAGCAACGGTACATCGCCCATGGATCGTCATGTTGACAGAATGTGTACCTCTGGGTTTTGCCCGCCCGACCACGTGTTACTGTTGGCGATCGGCGCGAAAACCTCATAAGTCCGATATTGTGAAGTGCGAACTAATTAAATGTGTTTCTTTTGAATGGGAATTTTAACGTACAGTGCTGCGTATTATATATTATATCTGTATCAAACGTGAAGAAAGGGGATTTTTACCGTTTAATTCGTGACATTTCGTATATATTCTGTGTTAATGTGGCGTCATAAATATATAATCTGTGTTTGTGTGCCGTTACAAGTACAGTGTATTCTGTGGTGCTGTGCTGAGCCTGATAGCGTGGCGTCATTGCTGGTTTCTTCGGACAATTTACGCATCTCCTTCATTATGGATCAAGATGTATCCAATTTACTGACAGAGTGGGGTCTGCCGCAGTACGTCGAGATATTTAAAGGTACTTATACAACTATACAAATAGATCACTGTCTTGACATAACCCCACGTGCCACATTCTCGAAGCAATTAGGTGCGATGCCAGGGCATTACTTATAGCTGAGCGCTGCAACATTGAACTGAACGGAAAATACGTTTACCGCTTCGACCATATTTCACCTAACGCTATGGTAACAACATGGTCTGGCTTTAGTTTTACATACAGTTTTATCTCTTTGTGCCATGAATCCCTTAGTCGGCTCTTAAAACAAGCAGCTGAAGTGCTAGTAATACATTTTATAAAGTGAGATTTGGTTATGATTGTTTCAGAAAATGCCATTACATCGATGACAATGGCTCTACTGGGTGCCCCCGAAATAAAGGAGCTAATACCAATAATAGGGCACCGGACGCTCTTCACGAGACATTTAGATGAGTGGCGAAAGTCAATGCATCCCGAGGCAACCAGCACTCCAGTTAGTGATTGTCATTGTTCTATACCCACTAAACTAAAATGTTTGATTTTAGAATTTAATCCATTTCCACATTTCTATTAATTATTGTTGTTCTGTGTAATGTGCTAACTTTTATTGACAGTAACTATAGGTGCTTTGTGTTATTATATGACAGGTCTATGATGCAGAAGTCTCACTGACACAACTGGCAGATCTGAGCTTCCCAATAAGTCAGATTTTATCCACCGAACCTCAACCGAGCACTTCAGCGAGCTGTGCAGTACTGCACCCTACTCCAATTACAATAACATTGCCGGGCGAATCCATAGAAACAGAAAATGTGAGTGCACATTCATTTATTTGGCTAGTTTTATCGCTATACCCATAACCTTCAATATATGAATTAATTTTTTTGTTTATGCGACCTGACATGAATGGCTAATACCACACAACTACCGTTATGATATTAGCCAAATACACCACATTCCTGAATGAATTAGGTGCCATGGCAGGACCTTCCCTTTATGAGCACGGCTACATTGAACTGGATGGAAAACACGGACAATTTTTCATTGCCGCTTTGACCATCTTTTCATCCAATGCGATGGTACCAACCCGGGCGGGCTTAAACCCTGCCACCTAGTAGGGGAAGGGGACCTACAGTTTTACATGGATTCCGAACCATGAAGCAGCTCGCATTCGTGACGAAAATGCACTTATCGAACTCTTAAAGAGAAAGACAGTGGTGCAAGTTGGTAATGAACCCGGGCCTCTGGTACGCTAGGCCAGTCCCCGCACCACTAGGCTACGAGCCACTCTTTTCTTTAACAGTGTTAGGTTTACCCGTCGCTGTACATATGTTTTGTCGAACGCAAAAATTCCCGGTGTGCGATGCCGTACTGGACCGACATGTTTCGCCCCCAACAACGGAGGCATCGTCGGGGCAACTGCTTCCATGAAAAATGTCTGTCCAGTATAGTATCGCACACCGGAAATCGGTAGCGCTGTATTACAATAATTTATTTCCTTTTCCCAGGACCTACAAGTACTACTAGAAGGTACCCTAGAGGGCAAAGGGCTTTTGGGTGCTGACAGGGCTGCTCCACTGGCAAATGTTGCTCGAATCCGCTTGGTGCGATTAATTTGCACGCACATTTTAAAAAACAACCCGGAGAGAAATATAACATCAGAAATATATGCCCGATGGGCCCACGAGATTGTGCATATATTTCCACAAGAGCAGAGATCTGTTTATTTCTACATTAAGTTTGTGGAAACTATTCGTGGAATCTCCAGGAGGCTGGGAGGAAAACTCCCAGACCAAATACATAATTTAAAGAGGAAATACCGTGATACGGGTATAATAGTAAAACGGCGAAGATCGCCATCCATATCACCTGCTTCAACTGGACCCAGCTCAGCAAAATCACCATCATTATCCCACCTGCCACATTTTGAGATAGAAAATGAGGAAATTGATCAAGAAAATCTACAATGGCTAAATAATTCAAGCGACCCATGGAGTCTAGTCGAACAGAAGTGGAAAAGTACAACTAATGCTCGGCTTAACAAATATAAAAATATATCTATCAGCGAATATTTCAAAGAGTTTCCCGCTCTACAGAAACCGCTGGGATACAAACTTGTAAGTATTGAAATAAATATCTTCAATTTATATACTATTTATTAAAAACAACCATCATGCACCTGCTTGGTCACTTGGCATCGACTACACTGTTTTGTATTTTTTTTGTGAACGAATGGTAATAATAAGAAAACCTTATTCGCAGCTGGAGCAAGACTTTGACTCAGTATACCCTGACAGTTCTGCGGGATTAGCGGAAAACTTTCCTCCACTAAAAAATAAGATATTCGACGTAGCCAAGAAGCGGCTGGCCTCCAGCAAAGATCAATACGCCCAGCACCTTCTTGGTTTGGATACCGGTGAGCATATTATTCCCTTCCTTAGTAGATAATTCTTAATCAATGTTTATGCGTTTATTGTTGTAGCATGGTAAAAAAAAGTCTCCAAGAGGCTCTTAAGATGATTCGAAACAAACTCCTCCCGCCGCGTGAAAGCCTAAGTTTTTCTAATGTGTCTATGAACCGCAGTAACGTCACATTTAAGTAATTTAATTATTAATTCACAGTAATTTAAAAGACAATTAATTTTACCTATACATATCAATGTAATTAGACAAATTTACAATTGGCGGAATCCTAAAAATATTATGGCCAAAACAACCCTTCGTAACAAATGCATGGTAAAAATAGTTCGCTGCGTTTGGTATTGATAGTAAGTATTTGGCAAATATATTGAATTTCTCGCTATAGCCCAGTTGTGACGATTGCGTTAAATGTAAATTTGTGAAATGAAGTTGTATGGCTACAATGAAATTATTTTCCAACTTTAGCCGGATAGATATAGATACAGCCAGATATAGAAGATATAGCCAGCATTTTAATTCACCTTAATATGTTATGAGTAGCTCTTGCACCCAACCACAACTATATTGCACGGCTACATTGAACTGGTTGGAAAAGTCAGACAATTTTCATTGCCGCCTCCACCATCGTGCACACCCCAGCAGGGAGTGTTTCAGGAGGCTAAATGTTTGACTCCTGCTCATAGAGTGCAGCATGGAGTGGAATGCTTATTTTACTGTTTTTTTTTCAGCTTCGGAGGAGATATCCAACATTGCGTGTTTCCTCTTGGTACCATCTCTACTGGCTGTCTCAACGGTGCGGTTAAAGAACTCGAACAAGAAGGTGTGGCGCCCATCGAAGTCGGAGGTTCGCGACGGGTTCGTGACCCACGTCCAAAGCGATGCAGAATTGAGGGAAGTGCTTCATTTGCGTCGCAAAAAGTTTTCTGAGCTACGTCTCACAATTCAACCTTCTATATTTATTGTGGGTCCGTCCTTGGATCAGATTACGTCCCATTTTGTAATTGTGAATGATACTTTTTATATAGTACCCAGCATTTTTTATGCAGTAAATGCCTGTTTCAAAATTATATGGGTTGTTAATGCCGAATATCCAGCGGAGTGTCGTTGCACGTGGACATTCGTGCAAAAAGCATTTTATAAAATTAAAACACATTTAGATGCAGACTCAACCACAGTAAATACTCTCCTTGGTGAGTTAGGTATTTGCAACTAAAATAATTTTACCACACTGTGGTGTGTTTGCGTAATATTTTATTGGCCTTTAATGAGTACTCAGTATTTTCGTACTTTACCATTATTACTTAGAGCTTTAATAATGGTTGTTTGTTTTGTTTGCGGATCTTCAGTAGAAAATCTTAAACGTCTTAGACAACATTTCAAATTGACTCACGGTGACCATAATTTTGTAACCTACAATTGTAACGAAGACGATTGTAAGCGGTCATTTCAACTTTACAGTTCATTCAAAAGACACTTCGAGAAGGAACATACTTCCAGAATCATTGATGAACTAGCCAATACTTCTAATGCGATTTTCAGAAATACACAGAATGATGAAGTTGTCACTGTACACAATAGCCCTGAAGAGCAAGCTACTAATATAGTTACAGAAAATGGGGCAGATAAAGTGTTATCAGTTTTTATTGCATCCCTGTATGCAAATACATTATTGCCTAGAAACATTATACAAAGTATAGTTGATGGTTTAGGAGATTATTTTGTTTCATTGGGCCCAGTTATCGAAAGCTGTATAAACACATTTTCTTTTGAAAGCTCGATGTCAGCTGACACTACAAGATCCTTAGCCCAAACGCTCATACCTTTGATGCCATCTTCGTTGGAAGTGTTTTCAACGGAACGCAAAAGATGTAACTATTTTATTGAACATGGATCTTATATTCAACCTCAAGCAATTGTCATTGGCCAGAGATTTGATAGAGTTAAAAAACGTGGCTTGACACGAATTGAACCTGTCACATGCCAAGAACATTTCATTCCTCTTAGACATGTTTTGAAAAAGTTTTTCTCTCTCGATAGCATACTGTCCGAAACATTACAATACATGGACAGTCTTAAAAGTAAAAATGTTACAGAAAACTTTATTCAAGGCACTTATTGGAAACACAGAGTAACTCAACATTCCGGTCGGATAGTTTTACCTCTGTTCATGTACTTCGATGACTATGAGATCGGAAATGTTCTTGGCAGTCATGCTGGTGTTCATAAATTAGGAGCAGTGTACGTATCGGTTTCGTGCCTTCCACCATGGCGCTCATCAGTCCTATCGAACATATTCCTAGCTTTACTGTTTCATTCATCTGATAGAGTAGCCTTTGGTAACCATGTTATATTTAGACCAGTTATTGATGAGTTCAATTTTCTTAGCGAACAAGGTGTACTGATAGATATTCCAACTTTCAAAGGTACTTTATTTTTTGAACTTGCTTTAATTCTTGGTGACAATTTAGGAATACATGCAATGACAGGGTTTGTTGAGAGTTTTTCAGCAAATTTTTCTTGCAGAGTGTGTAAAGTTTCAAAGAATGTATTAAAACAACAGTGCCGTGAGGATAAAGCTCTTCTTCGTGATAAGTCTAATTATGAAACTGACTTGGCTTTGAATAATCCATCTTTAACCGGTATCAAAGAAAAATGTGTGTTTCTTGATGTACACAATTTTGATTTATTTCAACAGGTAGGAGCTGATATTATGCATGATGTGCTCGAAGGTGTAGCTAAATACATCTTAAGTTTTATGCTGTTACAGTACACTGAAAGTTACAAATTATTTTCATTATCTGTTTTCAATGAAAAACTATTAACTTTTTCCTACGGACCCGATAGCAAAAATAGGCCATGTACTATAGAAAGAGAACACCTGCATAAGGGTAGCATACGTTTGTCTTCTGGCGAAATGATGACTCTCTTACGTTTCTTTGGATTACTTGTTGGCGATTTTGTGCCAAGGGATGAAGCCATTTGGGCTATGTACATAACATTGCGTAAAATTCTTGATATACTGTTAAGTGTAAACATTTCGGTTGGAATTGATGCTTCATTGCAGGTCTTGGTAGCTGAGCTTAATGAAATGTATATGAAATTAACTAAAACCTCTCTGAAACCAAAATTTCACAATCTCGTTCATTATCACTCTGCTCTTAAAAAATATGGTCCAATTACATCACTGTGGTCGATGAGATTCGAAGCTAAGCACAGGCAATCCAAAATGGCTGCTAGAGCATCTTGCAACCGAATGAATGTCACCTTAACTTTAGCAATGAAACATCAACTTCAACTAAATGAAATGTTTCTGAGGGGAAAACTTAGCAGTATACTTGCTTTAGGACCTAAACAGGTTATCTGGCCACATGACATAAAAAATGTTCAGTCTCAGTTAGCATTGGACCCTAAAAAGACTTTGATAAGAGTAAATTGGGCGGCAATGTCTTCCGTACGCTATGAAAAAGGATCAGTCTTAGTAGAAAATGTATGCCAAGATAGTTATAACTACAATTTTTTCATTGTGAAAAAAATTTACTTGTATGATTCCGATCGTTTGATTTTTGATGGAACTTTTCTGAACACCCTAAGTTTTGACGAACACTATTTTGCATATCAAGTCGAAACTCCATCAATAGGAAATCATATTATCATGTTTCTTGAATCATTTCTTTCACCTATTCCAAACACGAAAAATGTAACACTAAACGGTAACCAGTACGTAGTTTTAAGAAGCCCTTTATAGCTAAGATTGGCAAGTGTTGATACGTTTTAGAATTTACACTGTCACAGTGGACCAAAGATTAAAGGATACACTTGCAGTCAAAATGCATTCAAATATAATCGAGAACATATATTATTTATTTCCTACATGTATTTTTTTATAATTGTTAAAAAAACAAAATACTAAGTGAGGTTGCATTAGTAATTGTAATAAATAGTCCATTATTTTTTGTGTTGTATGCAAGAACCTTTGCACGGGTATGACCGGTTCGGAAACCCGCTAATGTCTTTTTTTCACTTTTAACTGGAAGTGTATTGTTTGAACTTTAGTCGATTGTACATCAAGTTAATCAAGAAAACATGTAACTCTATATTTTATTTTTAAGTTCTGCACATTTCAATATTCATTTAATTTTATTGTAATTTGACTCATTCCTACAGTTTGTAAGTATTTTTTATTCAATAAAATAATGTCAACTGTACGCCCATTTGTTTATTTTTTATATTTTCTAGGTGATTTTCCTGATGCGAAGAAATACTTGGGGCTACGCGTAGTCCTTTAGATAACTGCATCATTACGCAGTTATTGAAAAAGACACCTGTATCATCCGGCTGCAACTTTGTAGCCAACTTACTTGGTTGTGTTAGCCAACCTACTTGGCTGTGGTAGGGAACCATTAATCGGCTGCTGCAGCCAACCTGGTTTGGCTACCGGCTGTGGTAGCCAAACTTGGTTTACTGAAGCAGCCGATTATAGGTTCCCTACCACAGCCAAGTAGATTGGCTAACACTACCAAGTAAGTTGGCTGCAACAGCAGAGTAGGTTGCCTACCACAACCCGGTAGGTTTGCTACCACAGCCGAGTAGGTTAGCTAACACAACCGAGTAAGTTGGCTGTTACAGCTTAGTAAGTTGCCTACCACAACCAGGTAGGTTTGCTACCACAGCTGAGTAAGATGGCTTCGACAACCGAGCAAGTTGGCTACCACAATCGCGTGGGTTTGTTACCACAATCGAGTAGGTCAGCTACCACAGCCGAGTAAGATGGCTCCGACAACCGAGCAAGCTGGCTACCACCACCGAGTGGGTTTGATAAAATAACCGAGTAGGTTTGCTACCACAGACCAGTAGGTTTGCTACCACAGCTAAGTAAGATAGCTCAGACCACCGAGCAAGTTGGCTACCACAGCCGAGTGTGTTTCATAAAATAACCGAGTAGGTTTGCTACCACAGACCAGTAGGTTTGCTACCACAGCTGAGTAAGATAGCTCCGTCAACCGAGCAAGTTGGCTACCACAGCCGAGTGGGTTTAATAAAATAACCGAATAGGTTTGCTACCAAAGACCAGTAGGTTTGCTACCACAGCGAGTAGGTTTGCTACCACAGCTGTGCAGGTTGGCTACAACAGCCGGGCAGGTTGGCTACAACAGACGAAAGAGTTTTATAATATAATCGAGTAGTTCGGCTACGACAGCCAAGTAGCTTGATTACCACAGTCGAGTAGGCTGGCTGCGACAGCAGAGTCGGTTGACTGCCACAGCCCAGACGTTGGCTGCCACAACTGTGTAGGTTGGCTAAAATTAGCAGATTAAATCGGTTTGGTGTGTATGTGTGTGTGAGGTGCTTAACCAAGCAACTCGGCTGCGGTAACCGAGTGAAATTTAACCGAGTTATTAGGGTATTTTCAAGCAAGATATGTTTACCAAATCGACTCGACTAAAATGTGCCAATTCTGTTTGCAAGCGCTATTTTAGCAACGGGGTTGGCAGATTTTTGCCATCAATTTGGCTGTTTCTAACCATTCCGTTTTCTCAGTGTACCGGCTCAGCACACAGTTAACAATTAAAGTACATTTTTTTATCTAAAACGCGGCATGTAGCGTACGCCAGGCCCTCACCTAAGAGGTGTCTAATGGCGCCCATGGGCTTCCGAACCTTCACAGGTGCTGCGAACACCATGCCGGTCGGCTGATGCTTCTCCGTGATCTTCATGCAGTGTTTGAAGGATACCTGGCGGGCTACCAAGGTAATGAACATTAAATAAGTGAGTAGATTAACTACTGTTATGATATTAAGGGGACGGAGGTATAGCGTTATGAAAGTCTTTTCGGAATCGATTGGGACGACACGGCACTGTATCGAACCAAACATATACATAGATTATCCGCCCCATAGAAGTGAACAATAATTCACAATATTCATATACACGTAATGATCGGCATCGTGTATCTTTATCGAAAACCAATCAACCTCGTTTATTAAAATATTTAAATTCTAAAATATTGTTTTTAAAACCAAACAACTTCATCATAAAACTGAAAAAACATTTACGAGACGAACCTTTTAACCAGCGCTAGGCATCGCCCCGGCTCCGCAGCCGACTGGCCCGGTGCACGCGCACTCATGCGATAGGCCGAAACCAATATTTTTGTTGGTGGATTCAAAAAACATTTTTTTCTGAAAGTTTTGTCATGTTTTTTTTGTTTAATTTTACTTCATGTTATTTCATCTATTAGGAGTTTCACTGTTGCAGGTATCTTTAAGGTCAGCCAATGTCTAATAAAATTGTGAATACAGCTACATGTAGAGTCGTTGCATGCAGAAGTGCGGAGATTGAATTATTTCTATTTTATTTAATAAAACTAACATAACGTGAAATGTATTTGTTTTTATTATCCAGTGCAAGTTAGCAATGGATTGCGCTGTTACGGTTACACCAGACATAAATTTTTACCGACTTCAGAAAAGGAGGAGGTTCTATGTTCGGCTGTATGTATTTCTTATGCCTGTTCACCGATTTCTTCGTCAATTGTGGATACGTACAAATAAAACATCAATCCGTTTCCCGAATGGATGGTAGGTAGATATGATAGATCCCTTGTGTTGGTGCAGCATATTTCTCTCGCCTCTTAAAAGACCTTCTATTACGGGTACTACGAACCTTTAGAATCATATGTCATGAGTGTGGCTTTTGGCCTCGTGGTTAAAGACCGAGGTCTCTTGTGTCAATGATGGCGGGTTCGAATCCAACATTTATTTACCTCGTTTTTGTTATCCAAAATTTAAATATTGTGTCTTTTCGTTAAGAACGTGGGGACCCCTGTGCTCCGGTAGTTCCTTACTCACTAGTTGAGCTAGGAATCAAGTCCACCCGGTGAGTATTCATCGCATTGGATGAAAGATGGTCAAAGTGTTAATTATTTTCCGTAATTTTCATCCAGCTTAATTACGGAGATCGCCGTGAGTCAATGCAACTGTTCAAGAAAAGGCCTGCCATGGCAAAGAATTCCTTCGGGAAAACAATTTTTTGGACGTATATCATGACGGTGGGTGTTAGCAATGCGAATGTCCAGTTAACAAGAAAACCTTACCCCTTTTGCTTACGTAAATGTAATGAGTTTTACCCTTTTTATTGGCACTCGGGTCTATCGTCGTCATAAATAAGCGACCTTGCACCCCTTTTAATCCAAGGCAGGATTAGTTTCTCGACTAACGCCAGGTCGTTTGATTAAATACCAACTTAATTCGTCGGAAAGTTCGTATCCGTTCTCTCAGCGGCCTTTCGTCCAGAAAAGAGGCCAGCTAGTCCATTCCGCCCGTTAGAGAGAATTGAGTATGAGGAGCATGTTCCGCCGTTAACAGCCAATCTTTCCTATTAGGACCCAATTACTCGCACGAGTCGGATAGAGTCCCCTTCACCTAAATTCAACCCTCTGACTTTCGCTGCCTGGGCATAATACCGAAACATGTTCTACGTCAAACACCTTTATTGACTTCAACTAGACAACATAACCTTCTAAGGAACGTTTTCACGTAATGGCATATTGACTCCCTGATTATAGCTGCGGTAGCCGACTCTGCTCGGGATAGTATCGAACCTATAACATAACCTATCGAGTACATAGCCTATCTCTAACGATTTGTATAAAACGGTGCAACAAGTGTGTACACTGTACAGAACTTAAACTTCTTTGTATTATTATTTTTAAACGCCATTTAATAAAATTATATTTTTAATTAATATATCTCTCTTTTTAATGCGTACAAGGGGTTATTCTGGCGACAAATATAAGCAGCTAACTCTTAAAAAAACCTAAAAAAAATTGCAGCACCCATACGTTTTAGTCATGTACCTTCGATTTTTAATTATCTGTGGATTGGAGCGCAATTCGAAATTCAAATAAATTGTTTACCATACTATTTTCATTTCAAATTCAGTCATTTATTTTTGACAGCGTTTTGTTTTTGTAAAATTGGACTAGTTTTTGGAGCCACCAACTGAAAATTCGTACAATTTTAGAATCTGAGTGTCCTACGTAATAACGCTAAACGTAAATAACGCTGCGCAAGCAACACGAAACATTAACGACATGTACGGGCCTAACACCACTTTCATAAACACAGTTAATGATTGGTTAAATCTGGAGAGATCTGGAAATTGTGATTTTAAGAATGATCCTCGCGATCGGCCGGTTACCATAGCCGACAACGACGAATTGGATGCGATACTAGCGGCGCCAAATCAATCTGCGGGAATTGGAGTTAGTGTTAAAACAATATTGAAACACTTACGTCAAATCGGAAAGATAAAAAAGCTACACAAGTGGGTGCCACACGAACTAAGCGACCGACATATGAGTAGCACTACTGAATCGGCATAAAAACGAGGGAATTCTAAATCGAATTGTTTCCTGCGATGAAAAGTGGATCGTGTACGACACCGCAAGCGTTCGTCATGTGGGTGGACCCGGGTGCAGCTGCTCAGGCAATTTGTTTTTTTTATGTAACTGTACAAGAATGGCTAATACCGAAAAAACCGTCATATATTAGCCTAACACACCACATGGGAACTAGGTGCCATGCCAGGATCTTCCTTTTATTGCTTGGCTACATTGAACTGGATGGAAAATACGGACAATTTTCATTGCCGCTTCGACCATCGTTCATTCAATGCGATGGTACCAACCAGGGCGGGATTTACCGCGTGGAGCCGCGTATTACGTGGAATCCAAGCCTCAACGGTTGAAAATGGTCACCCATCCAGAACCTAACCGCGCTCAGAGGTGCTTTCGCAGCTTATCGATTCGCAAGGCGTCGGTCACTGAGCTACCGAGGCTGGTGATGATAAATAGCCTATAAACAATGCAACTGAGTCATAATGTGGTACTTACGATGTTGTAAATTTACTAGTGGGTGGAAAGACAAACAGAAGCCATATATATTTTTTTACAACTATTAGTTATCGACATAAATGTAAGCAAGTACATTCGAGTTTATAAATTACTATTTAGGTAAATCGCCAGGCAGCTTTCTGGCAGGGTTTTTAACAACATGAAGTCGCTAAATGGGACTCTTTTGCATTTTCTGACGATTTTCTTTACACATCTTCAGCTCAAGGTCACACCGAAACTGAGATCAACGAGCACATTAACTTAAATGGACGGCCGTCAAGTACAAAGCCTTTTGCTAATAAGGCATTTAAGATTTAGTACAAACGTGATACGAAGGTACGCGGGAATTATATGTCATGGAAATCTAAATTGTGATCACTAGGTTTCAATGCAAACGCATGATTTGAAATAAATATTTATTGTAAAATTGTTTATTCATCATATTTTAAGACACAAATCTGTCAATATGGAATCCGAAGCATTGAATATTGTATTGTATCGCAAAGAAGTCGCAACGAAATAAAAAATTTTTTTATTCAAACGTCTTTATAACAATTTAGAAATAATGAAACCTAGCATTAGAATTCTGAACCTAATATAAACCAAAATTAATACTCATTAGTGTACATTTAATCTATATAAAATGTGTCACAGTGATATAAAGAAGTACCACTTCACGGGTTTTAGTTTCAGTTGCGACTATCTCAGCCTCGGCCTCTGGAGCTTTAAATTCTAAAATGATGTAAATTTCATATTAATAAAACATCATAAAGAAGTTAATAAAAAAGAGCGTTTAATATTATAGGTTTCAAATATAGCTCGACCTTTTTTTTATTAAAAAATCTGTTGTAATTAATTTTACAAATAATAAAATGTGGAGTCATTAACGCGCTAATGAAAGCGAATGCCGTAGTCACAACCTTAAATTTATATTTTCAAAACGGCAAATAAACATAAAAAAAATGCCTGAATCTGATATTTTTAGCTAGACAGTAAATACGTGATTTTACAATATATTTTTAAGAAACATAATAACCGATCGATCACAAATGTTGTGTAGTGTTGTACAAAAAACATTGCATTGGCTGGACATATCCGCAACCAATAAAAGTACAAGTCCTTTGACTTCACTTGTAGCAAAATAGCCCGCCCCATCTGGCCTCTGCTAAAGTCACTAGCGAACAGACTACAAGAGCGAATTGAATCATATATTGTGTTAATTGGTGGAGTAACAACGCTTCCATGACGGTTGAGTCTAATTTTCCTGTCTCTAGAAGCTGTCACGGTAGACATAACCCTTCGATTCTCGCGCAACACTCGCCAGAACTGCCTCCCTGTGTCCAAAAAACACGCGTTGGCATAAAGCAGTGAGGCATGGAGCAGTCGTCCGGAGAATTCAGACGTAGGTATACATAATATACATATGCATGAGGCCAGCGGGCCGTGTCGGGCCCCCATGTCCCTTCGATGTGGTCAGAATGTAATTACATCCTTTCTATTTTGGACGTACAGTATGTAGAAAAGTGATGAAATGTTTCATTTAGATCTCTATTTCCAAAATTAGAAAGTTACAAACTGTAGAATGCAAAAGGTGAAATTGACTTCGAATCGCGCGCCAATTTCGACTATTTCAAATAATTAAGAGTCGAAATTATTGTTGAGTCACCCATATTTGGTGTTTGTTTGAGACATAAAAAATTACGAATATGGTGCATTATAGCTTGTAAGAACGTTTTATCATAGTGAAAACCCGTTTCAGAAATCAGGAAAATTTTACTGTGACGATTCGTAAGTTACTTGATAATTTCGGCGTGCAGAAATTACCATCGCGGCCTTCTATTAAAGTTTTGATCAAAACATTTTACGCGTTTTTCAAAAAGTAAGGTCTAAGATGGGTCCGAGCGAGCCACCCCGAGGAACTCAAAAAATAAATTTACGTCAAATTGGTAAAATCTAGCAGCCCTTAATGCAAAGTGTACTGCAAAAAATATATTGCAAAAAAAACCTATTCTGAGTTTATTAATAAAATACGGTATACCAACTTCTCAATGGCAGTTCTTTTTATGGTCAAAGTTTTACAATTTGTTTAAATTTTATGTCATATGTTTTTTATAAGACAAATATGTTCCTGGTTTATTATTTTAACTTCTTAGATGTTAAATCGTGGCCTACATATATTTAATTTAAAAAGCTACCGATACTGCAATGCTACCTACTAAGTACGAATCACTAAAGCATGATGGTATACCTGAGGTAAACGCTTATACTTTTATATGCCTGGGGATAGGCGCAATAAATTTTATTTTTATTATTGTGATTTAGTAAAGCCTCATTAACCGTTAACGTGAAAAAATAAAACTATTTTAAAATAAGAAAAGATTTTTATAAAACATTATATCTTTTCACACTAAATTATAACGGTTAAATGAATGAAGTCTCCGCATTTTAAATCGTTTGTCCAAAGTAAAGGAGTCTCAGAATTTAAGAATAGAATTTGAGTAAAAAAATACTTAACTTAATTTAATATTTTAGAAAGCTAAGTGGTGGTGCTTCCTCGCCCATTTTAAATTGTTATTAATATTTAATTGTTTTACTCAATTAATTTCTTTTTAATGGAAAAGTGCGTAGTATTTTTTCTGCTCCAATGTCAAGCACGAGTTATTTATGAAATTACGGAAAGGATGTCATATTCTTGGCCAAGCTTATGTCGACCTTTACTACAAAACATTAAATAGTTTCTTTGTTTTCGTGATTTAATTTTTAATTCCAAAATATTTCTAAGAAATCGAACCCTAGATTCGAAACATTAAATATTTATTTTGAAGACGCAGCTTCTAAGAGCCACGTGAAATCATGCACCACTTTCTTTCTCTTTCTGATTTGGATAAGTACATTTCGTCCCGCTCCCTACTTGGTGATAGGGTTAAGCCCGGGTTGGTACCATCGCATTCGATGATAAAGTAGTCGAAACGGCAATGAAAAATTGTCATATAGACTTTTATTTAAATCAGCCCCATGAGTCCTTCGTTTTTTTATCGCAATTCCTTATAGTTTCGGATTTAGCCATGAAGGCACACTTCAAAAAATCTACCCATAAATAATGTGCGATACATTATTGAGTAAACCACTTCACTGCGAGCCAAGGCTGTGCATCGTAATCAGTTTCAAATAATAAAACCCTGTTAATGTTCTTTCAATTTATTTTTTCCGTTTTTCAATGCGTTAAAATCTAAAATTAGGCTATACTCTTCAATTATGAATTACCATAGACTGCTAAAATTCGCAACAAATTTGAGGGATATTGCTTTAACGCAATGGCCGCCATACATTTTCAAATTTCGAGCGTCTCTATTGATCGACCCTCTGATAAATCAATCAAAATCTACGAGCAAAAATAAAATAACCGCCATATTTATTCCCGGAAAATCCACAGAAGGGCGAACTTTTCTTACAATGGGCACCGGGGATGGGTGAGCAAATTGCTGTTAAATTGAGCTGGTCCTTGCTAAATAACGATATCGAATGAAATAACGAAATAAGAAGCGGTATTCTCTCCGTCCGAATCACCTCTAACATGATGTTACTCGAGTCCTTTCTCGTAATAACTTATTTCAACTTTAAATATATAATCGATAATTTTGTTCCGAAAAAGTAAATTCGTCGAATCTATCTTCAAAAAATTCCATTAAAATCCATTCAATTCAAAATGTGTTGCCTTAAATTGACACGGTGTATATAGCTATTCAGGATGTTGATTTAGTTCTAGTTCAAATGCTAACTATTTACTCCAAGCAACAATTGGTTTAACAACAAAGGATAAGTGTAAACATATTTGAGCAGCTCATGGGCGCGGGGAATAGCTTCCCATACCAGAAGACATGGGTTCTTCCATTCAATTTCTGAATTATATTGAATTAAATTGAATTTGTGACGAATGTCAGCTGTTCCATGGTTCAGGATTGATGTCAAACGTAGATCCCCATCCACTACTAGGCCTACTAAGCCCGCAAGGATTGGTGTCATCGCAATAGATAAAAAGGTAGTCCCAGTGGCAACGAAAAATTGTCCATGTTTTCCATCCATTTCAATGTAGCCATGCTCATAAAGAGAAAGTCCGGGAATGAAATATACCTGCGGGAATGCGGTGTTCCAGATTAATTTCTTGGCGGTGTGTGGTATCAGCTATCCATTTCTAGTTAGAAAAAAAAAATGGAGTTCTTAAAATGTTTTTTTTTCAATTCATATTTTATTCAATTCACATCTGTCAATTTATATCTGAAGAATGAGAGGTGATATTAAAACAAGTATTTCCGAATATGATGACTCCGAAGTTACAGCAATGAATAATTTTATTTGACTGACTGAACTGACTACACAGTGAAGATAACATGGGAATGTTGTATGGGGGGAAACAAACAAACCGAACCGTCAAAAACGGGACTTCGCTTCACTCTGGCTATAACCAGAACTCTCGTTATATGAAATGTCTGATTGGAATGAAATTGACGAGGTATCGTTCCATTCCCTTCATTGCTTTCGAAGCAATAAAAACAGAAAACAGTTCTCTCCTGAGAGGCGAAAATAAATTGCGGAGCCCACCGACGATTGCCTTTCTGTGGCTCTTCGTATTTTTTCCCGAAATGCTTTGGTTTCTGTCACTGTGGCTTCATGTACTGTATTATATTTGAAGTTGCTTAATTTGAGCTCCTTAATTTCATTCTATTCTTATTTTGTTCTGTATTTGGGAAACAAATATTTTAGATTTGAGGTTATCCAATGACATCTACATTGAAGCATTGTAACTAGATTTTGAAAATAATCAAAAATAGTTTTTGCTCGTGGAAATTCGTGAAAAGCAGGATTCGAATTAGATTAGGTTAGCTTTAAGTTTCGCGAAACTAGCGCCATTTAGTCGTAAAGCATTGTGCCGAACCGAATACAATCGAGTAATTCGTTGGCAGACGTAATTGTCAAGATAGCTCAGCGGTATGAGCAGAGAGAAGTTTTAACGTATCCATTAAATACATAAGATTTCAATCCGGTATTATAGTTTGGGTCGCATCTAAAAAGTCATACGCATAGAAAAGTCAGCTTCATATTTGCACATATTTTTTGTGTTGTGTGGGTACCGGCACTTAAAATAATACGAATGGGCTCACAGCACTTCTTCCAGTGCATGTCGTCGTATCACTTGGTTCCAAAGCGATTTTTCGTTTTATGGATCGATTTCCACGAAAAGTAGGGCTAGTATATTACCGCTACTAGTGTTACTACTAAACGAATAGATTGTAGGGTAAAACCCCGTTTTGGGGTTGGCACTATCTCATTGAATTAAAGATGGCGAAGCGATAATGAAAATCATAATGCGTGTTGGGCTAATATCACTATGTGCGGTATTCGCCTCCCCTATGCAGTTACGACTAAATTTCAAGCTCCTATATACTCAAGATTGTTGCAATGATAATATCTTCACTAGAACTTTCATTCTTCGGCAAACTCTTTTATTCTTAAACAAAAGGTTTTCCAACGCGGAGGGGCAGCCCTAACGAGTTTAGACAATGTTTGACCCGAACAAATGGAACATGCTTTCCGGAATTTCTATGACGTTACAAATATGGCGGGTGTTGGTGAAGTCACAATAAGTAAAAAAAAGTCTTGAGTGTCGCTTAAGCATCATTAATGTGATCAGATCTTTGATGAAATATAATTATTGGGAAAAACTATCAAAATAATACCGTGAGGACGGATATACATCCGTCGCAACCAATAATTTTAAAGGCCTTTAAATAAACATAGAAATTACGAACAAGTGATGTACATAATTATTTAATTACTCAACTCACACATTTGTTGTGCAGGGTTTCGCAAGCATACAAGTCAAGTGTGCGTGTCGATCAATCACCAGTCTGTTTAACATTTTAATACCCATATTTTGTCTCTATGCATCACGCAATCATTCGTGGGGATAAATATGGCATGGAAAAACCATTCATGCAAATAATACGTATAATTAATCATACGTATCTGCCCCAGTGTAATAAAAAAAACAAGTGCATTCTAACAGTTCACAATATCAATTGTATAAAAATGGTTTATCGTTTTGTATCTTTAGGACCTAGCACCTAAATTATCATTTTACACTCATTATAATCTATTTCTATTTTAATTCCATTTACACTGAGGATGGATGTTTATTTTGTTCTTTGTTCACTTTCTTAAACTGTTCTAAGAACTGATTGGCCATAGCATTTAGATCTAAGTGTGTATTTCAATAATTGTGGGCGGAAAACATATTACAATCAGTCACATTTCTTTGCAGGTTCTTCTATACTTCTTTTCTAGTTGATCGAATCCGTGGCTTTATCAATACAATGTAACTTAGTGAAGTCTGATTACAAAATATTTAAATAAATTACATGTTTAGAATCATAATAGTATCCTAGATTTGTACCGTCGATATTAGATTTAGGATTTTTTTTATTAATAATACTTAACATTCTATGTTATTACGCAACTGTAGTGTAATGGGAGTCCAACTATGGTCTCGGACTATCGAGAAGTTATCCGATCACAGATATTTTATCAAAAACTGGCATCTATGGGTCTGGGTTTATACCTCCTAGGGCCTGTCCGCTCCATGAAGTTTCTCTTAAGGCTGCGTGGTCAGCTGCGGTCACGTTGTTGCGGTTTCATTATCTGTGTTGTGTATCGTGGCCAGCCTCCCCCTCCACAGTACCTCGTACCCTGAATCCCCTTGCAAATACCTCGCCTATCTGTACGCTCATCCTTACGGTGGGTACTCATCGAATCACGTATTTGATACCGTATCCTGGTGCCTATGCCTATGCCTGTGCGTATGCCTGTATGTCCGTATGCCTGGGTGCCTTGTGTCAATATGCGAGCAGTGTAGCAAACTTTTGGCGGCAAAATGATATGAAAGAAACGTATAATCGCCACTGAGATCATTTGCGAACCCCTTTTTGCCTACCCAGGTTGATACGCTACGTGTAGTTTGCAGCGGCGGTATATCCACTTAATACTGTGATTCGTAGCAGAGATGAGTACCTGTCTTCACACCTTGAAGCGATTGCCCAAACTTTCTTCATTTATTAATCCCTCACTATGGCTGGGGAAGCGGGAGGAAAATGAAATACTTCCAGTTCTTCAGACGTGACACCAAAGTCGGACATGTTATAGCATATTGCTGGAAAGGAAAATCCGTTAACTTACGTTGCCGGATATAGTCTACCCACCCTCGTCACTAACAGATGAAATGAAATTAAATATAAAATAGATTATATAAAAATACAATTGAATATTAAGGCATAAAAGTTACATGTTCTTATCTCTTCGAATATATTAAATATTCATATTTACATTACATCCGTTTTCCAAAACAATCTACACAACATATTTTATTTATTTTAGTTAATTGTGCGTATCAGATCTAGTTTTCACTGCTTTTTAGGGAAAACGGAACCCTCTTACTAAGCCTCCGCTGTCCGTCCGTCCGTCCGTCCGTCTGTCACATGGCTGCATCGCATGAACCGTAATAGGTAGGCAGCTGAAATTTTCACAGAGTGTGTATTAATTTTGCTATAACAACAAATAAGTAAAATAAAAAAATTAAAAAAATGTTTTTTTTTATCTTTTACGATGGTACGGAACCCTTCATGTGGGAGTCCAACTCGCACTTGACCGGTTTTCGTGTTTACTCAATGCAACGGTTTCTAAATCTATGTACTCAAGTCTTTTTGGGAACACGAAATTAATACGAATAGAAAAATTGGCTCAATCTGTCATCATTCTTGCACGTTGCTTACTCTATTTTCTCCACAACAGACTCCTTTAAGTATCCACGCGTCACATCTTAAGCCTTGGAATCATTAAATAAAAGTTTAATGGTAGATTCTGTGCGCGTTTTCTAGCCGGTTATAAATCTCTGCTTCCCATTCCGCAGACGCAATCTCCCAGGGCTGGCCTGTGCACCGACTCGGTCTAAGGCCATAAACTTTATTGCCTCGCCAGACAAGTTTAATGTAACGCCTAGCTCCTGGGCTGTATGTGCTGTTCGCCTAGAATCTTAGGCGTTCGTTACATTATAACACGTGAATGTCCGAGATTGATATATTTTTAAATAGCGCCTTGTGGTACAATTTTTTACTTGTCTGATGCCTAAGATTAAAGCCTATTGATATCTTCTGTTAAAGATAAAGACGAGGAAGTAGTGAGATACCGAGGGTATCACAGCGCGAGTACTTGCCTAGCATCCTCACCCCGTTCATGCACCACTTTCTTTCTCTTTCTGAGTTGGATAAATGCATTTTGTCACGAATGCGAGCTGCTCCATGGTTCGGAATCCATTAATTCCCCTAGTAGGGGAAGGGGACTGCAGGTCCAGTTCAATGTAGCCGTGCTCATAAAGGGGTTTTCTGGCATGGCACCTAATTCCTTTGGGAATTTGGTGTATTGGGCTAATATCGTAACTGTAGTTTTGTGGTATCAGCCATCCATGTCAGGTTGCATGAAAAAAAAAATTCTACCCTTTCTTACTTAACGGAAATTTAGTCTGCATTTTCGTAGAGAACACGTACGTATAAAAATATTGTCAATTACAATATGCTATCCAGGAGCAGATATGTGCATTTTTAAATATTAATATTTTATTTAATTTTAAGAATTGTGTCTTAGAAAGACTGATTTGCAATAGGATTTGAACCTGAGACCTCTGGATTGCATGTTTGCTATTCTAACCTCGTTTAAACTGAGATAAAAACATCTAGTCCAAAATGTCTCCTACTCATTTTCAAAATCCAATTTCATCGCTTTGATGTAGAAATCGGTAAAGTAGTAATAATTCAAAATAAAAATATTATAATTTACGCTCTGGCGAATGCATTTGACAACACAAAACAATAAAAAAAGGTTTGTTGATTTATTACAAACTGTCTCTCGGTTTCAGATATATTTTTTCTCCTGTTCAAAAAAAACATTTTCTCCTCTTTTATCTGCAGACTGACTTGGATTTTGTAATAATTGTGACGGAGAATTCATCCAAAAATATCTGAAATGTTTCTTTTTACATTCATTTATTGGAAGCAATCAAGACATTTTATTTTACTAGTAAATAAACTGTTATAATATTTCACTGAAAAAAAAAATGGTTCAAACCTTTAATTTATTATATTGATTGATTGATTGAAAATTCTTTATTACGCCACAAAAAAAACAATTTATATTCGGTATATATTCGTAGGTAGTGGCGGTAGGTTTGGTTTGTTACTTTGAGTATTAACCTAAAACTAAGTAATCATTTGGTACATACATACATACATTAGTTATGTAATAAACTTACTTAAAAATATTATAACAATAAACCTACATATATAATATATATATATATATATAAAGAACGAAAACGCTCATTGAGCAAAAAATAGCTCTTAACGCGTTGTGATTAGTGTAAAATATCCATATCGCAAAATTCGTGGTTCACAAAAACGCCCTTAACGCGTTGTGAAACAAAGAAAGACCACATAGATTCGTGTGGTGACTGTAGCGAATTTCGTCAATGCATTCGTCGAAAACGCAATCCGCTCTCAATATAGATGGTTAGCCAACTATCATCCATGTACAAAGGTAGGTTCTCCCTTGCCACGGCTCCCAACGTTCCACGCTCATCGGTTATTCATGGAGCAAGTGGCCAGGCAGTCAGGGGAGCGAGAAAATACAATACATTGTACCAACCGTGGATGTAATTTGATTTATTCAAGCCACAGTCTGCCATATTGCCTTCTGCCTTGGATATTCTGTAATCTCCTGTAATCAACGCCTGATAGACCCTGTGTTGTGTATGTGCTGTGATGTTACTTGTGTCTAGCTTTGACGATATGCTCGGTGGTTAACGTTAGAGGCGAACTGGATGATTTGGAAGCAATTAACATACAAGCCAACCTACAACATACAAGCTAAGTGATGATCAAAATATGAATGATTATTAAATGACATGGATCATGGGTGTTGTATCCTAGCTATCTTCCCGAACTATTATATAACATGGTTTATCTAATTTGCAAATTTATTCGATGTGATCGATTCGATGAACAATCTAATTCGTCTCTAACTTGAACATTGGTAGAAATTGAACCCGAACAACACAATACACAGAAACACTTGAACCCGACTGCTTCCGGTATTGCTTAACCTATATATTCGAAAACCCACAGCACTATGAAAAGTATTAACTATTTTATAAGAAAGCCATGGCTTTTAATAATCCAATAAATGTATCATTATTAAGGTGGCCCAACCCGGCGGGCCTAACTCATTCGCGGGCACGGTACAAAACCGTGCTGTTGCGCTCTGGGACCTTCTCTGTTTCAAAGAACAAGACAGGCTCCGTGATGAGGAAGATGCAACATGTCCACAAAAAAGACAATGTGCATAGTGTATGATTTGGTAAGATTTACGAAAATTCTAATTTCAAAAAGACTTATAGCTAAAAGTAAACCACGACCGCTGTAGTCAAAAATCTTACAAAAACCAAATATATTATAAATCTTGATTAAATAAGCTATGTCTGATGACTAATCTTTTTTAGATATTCTTACTTTATCAATGCGTAATCCACCTCCAAAGTTATTATATAAAACGCGCGAATAATTCGAACTTTCGGACCTTATAACTTAGAAACCAAACATTGTAAAATTAATGCCAATGGTCATCAGACATCTAGTTCGATCAAATAAAGCTATTTTGAGCAAAATTTTGGATCTCTGACAAGAAATATGAGCGTGATCTTCTTTCCCTTTTTGTATGGGGAGATGAGCGGGATGGGCCACCTTAAGTCCTATACAAATCTTATAATTTGTGTTAAAACTTTTATTCTACTTAATCTTTCTAAGCTAAATGTATTTTTAACAGAATTCATCTGCACGAATTAGCCTTTATTTAGAGATATTTTAATTATTTATAGACTTTATTTATTTCACGAAATTGATTTTATTATACTTAAAAAATATATATTTTCCACCCAGCTTCGGTTGGATTAACCTTAATTAAAATTATAAATGCGCTGCACAATTTAATAATAAGGGTTCCTGTTACAATTAATTTAAACGAACATTTCTGCATTTGCAATTAAACATTTCCCTCATAATTTTCCCACAAATCTCCATTATTGTAGTTGTTAACATCTTAACAATAGCACAAAAGTACCTGGACATGTATCAGGGTAAGTTTGCAGATTGAAATTCCACCATATAACTATGTATACTTCGAGCAGAGCTCAGTTTTGTAAGAAGATAAGTATGTATACATTTAAGCCAGGAAATTATGGACAAGCGAAATTGGTTTACCCTTCATTGTTGTACGAGAAAGAGAGTGTAAGGGTACGATTAATGGCAGTCAAAAACGGTTAATGACTTCATAGCTCGTAGGAGAAGGAATATTTCATTATCATACCCGACTAAAGGAGACTGAGCGAAAATAAAAAAGTGTTTTTTCATATTTAAGTTGTACTAAAATGAAAATAATATTTTTACGCAAGTTGAATATTATTTATGTATGTGAATATAATAAAATATGACAAAAGAATCTCCTCTATAAAAAGTACCTACTTAAATAGGCACGAAATTAGGAAATCATTGAAAAATTATGAAAAGCTAAACCTAATATTCTGCTCAATCAAATAATTTTATAAACATGTTATTTTTAAAGTGTATTGTTTATTAATACATTTGTATACTATGTGATCGTACCAACCGGGCGGGGCTAAATTTTGAACATATATTTCACCATGAGACTGCCCACATTCAAAACGAAATGCACTCATCCAACTCAGAAATAGACACGGGGTTTGAATTAAATCTATGACCTCTGGTCAGTAGAAAGTGAAAAGAGCCCACACGTCAGTGGGCTACGAGCCAAATCTATCTACTGCTAGATCCCGAAACAACCAAATTGAAATAGCTCTTTTCTGATTATAATCTTTTAGGCTGGAGTGTACACCATCTACGGTTAGTAACAAAATAAAAATAAAAATTTACCAATTGTAGCTGTCAAAAGGCAAGTTGGCGTTCACAATCTCCTTTTGGTGTTACTACTAAGTTGCCAGTCGACAAAACCAATTTTAATTACAATATTTGCAAATATTTGCGCAAAATAGCTCTAAGATATAGGGGTATTTTTCCCGGGCGGAAATACATAATACCAAAAAAATAAACTATAGGTCTCCGCTTACATTAACACACATCAGCGCCATATTTATGTTAATACATAAAGAATCGAGTGTTTTTGGTTGGTATTAATTTATTAAGTCATTTGGACGTTCATCGGCTATTATAACTGGTATCAGAATCTCCAGCCTGAGAGATGAAATTTTAAGAATTAAATTTTAGTTTTATTTGGTTTTGCCCGTCAATAACCCCATTCATCGGAAATGATATCAGCGGCCCTTTCCCCGATTGCGATACACGCCGCAGCCGTGCAGCCGCGCGGCAGGAGCGGCATGACGCTGCCGTCGGCGACGCGCAGCCGCCGCACGCCGCGCACGCGCAGCGCACCGTCCACCGCGCGCCCCAGCGCCGCCGACCCCGCGCCGTGGTACACCGAGCCCGTCAGCACGCGCACCCAACACGACCAGTACTCCTTCCCCTCGCACTCCTCCAGCTCGAGCCGCACTAGCGACGCGTTTTGCCCTCTGAAACTGGACGTCTCCAGCAGCCGCTCGATCAGCCGAACACCACGCACCAACGCCGCGGCATCTCGCTTGTCCTCAAGATAATCTGCATGCAAGAGGACGGGATCGTCAGGGTTGGAGCTCCGAAGTTGGATCCGTCCGCGCGACGCAGGCCGCAGAACGACGGCCGCGAAGATCAAAAGCTCACTGGCTAGGTTGATAGCCTCGATCTGGTCTAGGATATCCGGCCGGAGACCGGTCGTGTCAGCGAGGATCGAGCGCGCGAGCATTGCGGCGCCGCGCGGCAGACGGGCGTGGATCATCTGCAGGTCGGGCAACTCGCAGTCATCACCGAATACACCTGGACCTCGCTCTAAGCAACCGGTGTTAACAAAGGTGGTGTGGTCGGTAATGTCTATGGTCGACAAAGGACTGTTTGCATCGCCGAGGGAACGCAACAGATCAGGACCAACTTGTAGGATTGGTAGCGAATTTAGTGGACCGGACCCCGCTGCTTGTATTTTCACCATTAACATTGCAAGAACGTGGTCCTGAAGATCTTCGCCCACAGCGGGCAAGTCGACATGTACCGTGACATTCACTCGCCTCAGGTGCTCTGCGGGTCCCACACCCGACAACAGAAGCAAGCGAGGTGTCCCAATTGCACCAGCTGACAATATCACTTCTTTCTCGGCGTAAACACGGATGCGCCTTCCGTCTATTAGTTTTGCGATCACTCCGACGGCCCTACATCCCTCGTTGATGATAACGCGATCAACGCGCGCTCTCTTTACGAGAATCAAGTTGCTCCTCGAAGCCAAAGGTGATAGATACGCTTGCGCCGTGCTTTGTCGTTCACCTTCGTGTACGTAACCCAAGCTTTTTGTCACGCCGAGTTGACTGCGGCCATTGATATCGGGGTTAAAGGGAACGCCAACTTCGTTGTAAGCAGTGACCAGTCTCTCGGGCCACGGGGATTGGTTTTTTTTAAAGAAATCTATGTTAAGGGGTCCGTCGACTTCATGGTATGGCCAGGAGGTCGGTGGTAACTCTCGAAGTTTCTTAAGCCCCTCTGCGCGTAGGAAGTATGGCTCGAGGTCACGCCAGCTCCAGCCGGGCACTCCCCACTCGTCGTAGTCACGCCGGTTGCCGCGGACGTAGAGCATGAAGTTGGTGCTGGTCCCTCCGCCGAGGACGCGTCCCGCCGCGTAGTTGCAGGAGCCATCATCCTGTCCGAGGCAGGACTTACCGTTGCCGACGGTCTCGTAGCTCCAGTCCGTTTCGCTTCGAAAGTTCAGAGGAACCAGAGCCGGTACCTGGAATTTGTTATTTAATTGATTCATTCATAATGAATTTTTGTTTTTATTTAAGAATGTGTGCTAGACAAGAGCTAGGCCTGGTCCCAGCCATGTGAAATGCTGCTAAATATGTTGTATTATTCAACAATAGCTTGGTTTTCTACCATACATCCCCTAAAACGACCAATACGCTTTTGCACAGCACTTGCGACTGATCGCAACGAGACAACCAAAAAAATATGGGTCTTCATTTAGCCCCATTAGCGTGATTCTCACGAGACTGACCCTGGACGTGAGGTGTGGATCACCGCCTGCCTCGAACAGCAGCACTGAGGCCCCGCGCTCCGCCAGCCGTGCCGCCAGCACGGCTCCAGCCGCGCCGGCGCCCACCACCACAAAGTCCCACTCCGATCCATCTAAAGTGAACAACATCACATATCACATGCCATAAAGGGGAGTTCTGTACTAACAAAACTGTGTTTAAAAAGTTGAACTTGCAGACTACTGTTCAATCAGGTAGATAATTAATTAATAGTACGGATTGTTTTTAATATGTCGGATATATTACAGCTTGTTACAGGAGCTAAAAGAGCTAAAGACTCACCTTTAAGGCCACTGCTTCCATCCGGAGAATACTGGGAGAGCACGCACGAGATAACAAGGCTCCATACAAAAACATGACCATACATTACGTTTTTGCAGCCTGGCAAACTTAAGAGCCGTCAGAATATTGGAATTGTATCGAAAATATTATCAACCACTCCTGGTACACTACGCCGCCTGCGAAGAAGATCTTTGACTCGCCGAGAGTACACATGAACAGCTTGATGTTGCTTTACTGCGAGCGGGGATATTATGGTATGCCTCATCTATTTCGTCGAAAGAATTGCAAACAAGTGCTTATAAAATTGAGGTGTCAGGATGTTTAGAACTAAATTAAACATATTCCACGTCTCTGATTGGCGTGGGTTCAGACCGTGAAGTGTTAATTGGCACGTTCGTCTTGTTATATTAGTGAAGTGATGGCACGCGATGTTACAGCGATTTCTCGGTAAAGACACCTCTTGCTTGATTGAAGCAAGGAAAGTGTTTGAAGACTACGGTGAGGTTTCAGATTCCGAAAAATAATAATATGGAGTCCGATTTTTTTAAATTAAGTGAATGCACGTAATTTCTAAGGTTTTTCAATAAACTCAATTTAATGCAATTCCTCTACAAAATATTTATCAAATATTTTGAAAATTGTAAATACAATTTAATAAGCTAATCTTACTGTTACTACCAACATTACTTTATTATTGAATCTATGAATCCAAATAATAATGAAATTGACAGTATTCAGAAGATTAATTTTACTATTAATACAATTTAATTTAAACAAAGAATCTAAATATTAATTAATGGGCATCATTTAGAATATTACTGTTACTACCAAGAATGTTATTTAAAGTATCAATCTAAGTAATATTTACATGAACAGCCATCAGAAAATTACCGATATTATCGATTACATAAAATTTGCATCTCATCTCAAATAGATCATCACAATCTGATCTGTTACTGTTACTCGTACCATCTGATTTTGGTTGGTTGGATTGGTTGTTGTTCATGTTCATATTATTGTTTCTATTTACCCAGCTAAAATATATACCCGAATGTTATTTGTACCATCTCGCTATATGAGATACTGTAAATTATCTTTTTTGTTTCTTTTGCGATCTGACAGTAATGTGTTGCACTGAATTGTCTAAGCAAAAATGTCTAATTTTTACTATTTGACTATTTGTCGATGTTGACTATATAAAAATAGGTACTCTTCAAGATGGTTATTTTTATTTTATGTTTTTACTAGCAGCCCGTCCCGGCTTTGCACGGGCATAATATAATTAAAAAAAAAATTATTTTGACACAATGATACACAAATAAACCCTTTTTACGTAGAGTTCCTACATTGAAATATTTAGAATAAAATAAAACTTAAAAATTATTATTAGATGATTATTAGATAGTAGAGAGCTCCGATAATAAACGCGTCCGATCGTTGCTAAAATCAAAGTGCTATAGGGAGACCCGCGGCCTCCGACGCGCTATTTGTAGGCAGGCACGCTCCCGCGCGCCGTCCCGGCGGCCGGTACCGCCGCAAACGATACGTCCCGCAATTTGTAAATCTGTAATATCTTTAAATATATTAATTCAAATCATATGCTGTAAAGGGCCATATAGATCTATATTAAATCAACAATGTATTTAAGGTATTTAATTGGATAAGGATTGATGCTGTATTGGTTAAAATCGCTTCGAAAATTAGCAATTATTTGTCGTAAAAAGTAAATGCCAAAAAAAGTTACTGTGGGATATCCATAAGAGATAGACATATACCATCGCGGAGTTTTCTGTAGACCTTTTCAATGTGTACAATACTTAGTACATTGTTTTGATAAATCTCGTAGGGTTCAGCCTGCGTTTGCAATGTAAGCGGAAAAAAATTAATTATTTACGACATCACATTAGAAACCTCAAAAATAACATTATTTCTCTAATTTTTAATGTATGTTAAAATACATATAAACCTTCCTCTTCAATCACTCCATCTATTAAAAAAAAACCGCATCAAAATACGTTGCGTAATTTGAAAGATTTAAGCATACATAGGGAAATAGGGACATAGGGATATAGGGACAGAGAAAGCGACTTTGTTTTATACTATGTAGTGATAGTGATTACTAACCATATGAACAATTAAATTAAAATAAAACTGTATTGTAAAAATATTACAATATTATAGTCACTGGACACGAAGATAGTTGTGATTGAAATCAATGCATTTTAATATTTTTTATTGTAACGTGCTTCAGTCATTTTGCCTTCATTGTCCCAGCTTAAAATGTTTGCATACATTTTTTTGTAGACAAGCAGGTAAGTTAGCAATCGTCACATAGCAAAACATTCAACCCTTCACGAAAGTTATTTTTAGAGTGGCCGGCAAGAAGCGGTCCCCACGCAGCCAGCGGACGCCCTCGCCGCCGCAAGATTGATGGGTTACAAGTTTTAACGAGGGCGCAAAGTTTGGGCGCTAATAGAAATATTCCGACAGCGGGCCGCAGCCATCGGAGATCCGATACTAGATAGCACCTTCATATCGGATTGCGTCGCCTCCGCTACAGCAACCTTTTTCTTATCTGCAACCACGGAGACGAGGTATGTTAATGTATTTTATTTAAGGGGTACTCAGTAATTGGGACTTTTATTTACAAACGCAAGGTGGCAAGGGGCGCTATGAATGTTTGGAACTATGTTCCTTGACTCTTCAGCCTCGGTAGTCCAGTGGTGCGATGCCTAGCGATTCGATAAGCTGGTTGAAGAACCTCTGAGCGCGCTTGGGTTCTGGATCGGTGACCATTTCCAACCGTTGAGGCTGGCTTTGGTTCGGATTCCACGTAAAACTGAAGATATCCTACCTTACTTATTAAGTGGTAAAGATAATCCCGCCCGGGTTGCTACCATCGCATTGAATGAACGATGGTCGAAGCGGCAATGAAAATTTTCCGTGTTTTATATCCAGTCCAATGTAGCCGAGCAATATAAGGAAGTTCCTGTTCCCTAGTCCCAGTCAGTTTGGTATTAACTATCCATGTCCAGTTACAAATAACATCTCACTGAATAACCAGAGGGGTGAGCAGTGAGGGTTGCAGGACTGCTCTTCCATGAATCTCTATGGAAATGGGGGAAGAATATCACTCTAATTTATGAGAGTGGTGATAGGGTTAGTGCTTATAACTTGCGAACATCAGTCCAAAACGGCATTGACTCGAGCGAAGGCTGGGTTACTCGGCTAGTATATAAATTAAACACACGTAATCAAGCGTAACATACGAAACATTTAATGTCCATTTTGACCATTAAACATTATGCTCTAAAGGAAATTAACTATAAGTCACGGAATTCAACGTCACACAATAGATTGAGTCACATATTACAAAATATTAAATATTATTAATTAAAAATATTACACGGCGAAGAGAAATAAGCGTAAATGCATCGCTTCCTATTTACATAATTCAAATGCGACAACAGCTTGAAATTTGAAAGTGAAAGCGGGAGGTTACTTTTCTTAAAAACTTTCAAAAGACTTTTAAACAAAATTTTAGATTTTGTAGAACTTTGAAGCTCGCAGGAATTTAATTAGACTTTCAATATCGATGTTTTTTTAAAGAGGAATGATCGATAATTGCACGGATAAATGGGACTCTTCACTTCAAGGTTTGGGAGACTTAACAGTTTTGTTCGTTGCTATAGTTCTTATTTTTGGAAGGTAGACAGATTATCATTATCTGCCCGTTCCGCGTAGTGCGAAGGTAGAAAGGGGTCGGAGGGACAGCGTTATGCAGCTCCGACTATCATTCCTGAGTTAAAGATGATGAAAGTCCAGAGAGCCAAGCAGGTGCTTAGCTATGCCGTCCCACAAATGCGAACAATAGCCCACGCAAGACCTTCAGGCCTATTCTTGGAATTGCTTAATGAGGAATCAGGATTCTGACTCTACAAAACCGCTTCTGTAATTCCGAAATCTTTTTGTCAAAAAAATCGCTTTGAAAACCTCTAGAAAAGCGTCTATCTAGACTAAGGATTCCAGATTATTGATTAAGGATTTCCAGGAATAGGCCTGCCTATCTGCGCTTTGCAGAGTAGCAGTTTTCGTTTCCTTTCATTCGCTTATGCAATAATAAAGTGTATCGAATTAGTCATGTAATATGTAACACCTATATTTATTTATTTATTTATTTCATAGGAAAATCAACAGCTTACATAGTAAAACTTAAATTCTAACTTAAATATCTAGAATAAAGCCAATAAAAGATTTTCTCCAGTTTTACAATTTAGAAAGCGCTTTACTAAAAAAGTTTAACATGTATGTGTGTGAGGTAGGGTGTGTATGTTTGTGTGATAGGGTGTGTGTGTGTGTGTGTGTAGGTGTGGTTTTTTGAGATGTCTGAAAATATGGATGTTTACTGGTCGATGTGGATGTTTCTATTAGCCAGTAATTGTTTTTTTATATCATTCTTAAATTTCAGTTTATTTGGTATAAAAATATCTACATCACTAAAACTGGTATTGTAGGTGTTTGAAAGTCGTGCAATAACTGAGTTCTGAGCGTAATTTGTGCGGTGCAGTGGTGTGTGAAAGAGGTGTGTGTGACGTGTGCGACGGATTGGAACGTTGAAACTGATCTCCCCGACTAGCTCTGGACAGTCTATTCGGCTGTTTACCAGGTCAAACAGGAACGCCATATCCAATAGTGTTCTTCTCTCCTCTAACGTTAAGATATTGTACCGTTTGCATTTTTTTAGATATGAGTCAGATTTACTATTAGTCTTGAAATTTCAAAATTTTACGAATTTGGATTGTAAACGTTCGATTTGTGCCTTATGAGTTTCATACTGAGTTGACCAGATACAAGAGCCATACTCCAAAATACTTCTCACAAAAGCAAAGAACAATGTCTTTAAGCATTCGACGTCGGTAAAAGGCTTTCCAATCCGCATAACAAATCCTAGATTTTTATATGCTTTATCTGTTATAGCTTCCAGGTTGTTGGTGAATAACAGTTTCATATCTAATAGGACGCCTAAATCTCGCACTGTGTTAACTTTTTCAATAATGGTATTATTCATGATATAGTTATAAATTATAGGTTTAGAGCTGCGAGTGAAAGAGATTTGTTGACATTTACTGCTATTGACTTGGATCCTATTCATTTTATAATATTCCTGAAGAAGGTTGAGATCCCCTTGGAGTTGTTCACAATCATTTAAATCCTTAATTACCTTTATGACCTTTTTGTCGTCAGCATACATAGAGTATTTTGAGGAAAAAAGACAAGTGCCTATGTCAAATAAGTAAGCATTAAAAACAATGGGCCAAGGTGTGAACCCTGCGGCACCCCAGAAGGTATTGCTATAAAGTCAGATCTAAATCCTCCCATGACAACAGCCTGTGATCGGTTAGATAAATATGATTCCACCCATCTTAGAAGGTCACCATGTATACCCAAACATTTAAGTTTATGCAACAGGATGGTGTGATCTACACGATCGAACGCTTTCTCAAAATCGGTGTATATCACATCAACCTGACCACCACCTTGAATATGTTTTATTATGTAATTAGTGTACTGAGTGAGATTCGTTGTAGTTGATTTGCCTTTTAAAAATCCATGCTGAGATTCTGAGATGCCATTTGATATTGTAGAATAGATTCCATTGAGAACTATTTTCTCGAACAATTTGCTAAAAATGTTAAGAATAGAAATGCCTCTGTAATTTTCGATTTTGGTTTTGGTTCCTTTTTTGTGTATCGGAATTATATGCGCTTCCTTCCATATGTTTGGAAAAACGCCTTCACGAATAGAACGAGTAAATATTATGAGCAATGGGTATGATAGCGATGTAGCACAGTTTCTAATATATATTGGAGATAGATTATCACTTCCGGCACCTTTATTTATATCAATATTTAACAGTAGCTTTTTAATTAAATTAATATTTATATCAATTGTATGTATGTACCCCGTATCCCCATATTGATTAACTGAAACTTGAATGTTATCATAGTTACGTGATGGCAACTGAAATACGCTCTCAAAGAAATCACTAAATCCATTGCAAATATCCCTCGTGTCAGTAAACTTTGTCAGCCCAAACGAAAATGATTTAGGATAATTAGAGGTACCTCTTTTTGATTTTATGTATGACCATAATTTTTTAGGGTTGGACTTAATTGAATTCTGAACCGATTGAATGTAATTGTAATAACATTCATTTTGTAATATATGTTGTCTTTTCCTTAGTAAAGCAAACTCATCGTAGTCACTTGGATTATTGAATACTTTCCATCGGCGATGTGCTCGTGATTTATGTTTTATTACTTTAATGAGTTTCCGAGTGTACCATATAGGGTAATTATTTTTATTTTGCTTCGTCGAAAATGGTATATATTTATGTAAGCTTTCATAGATTATGTTATAAAATAAATTTACTACATGATCCACCGTTCCAGAATATAAAATATTATCCCAATTGATGTTTTCCAAAAAAATGTTTATGTTCTCATAATCACCCCTCGTATAGTTAAATCTGCGCGTACATGCCTCAATTAACGGCGCTACTTGCAGATCTGTAGCATCTAAAATGAAAGATGGGTGTGCACTGTCTTCTCTGATTAGGGGCGAGTCACATCTAATAATATCTCCAGTAAAATTGGTAAAAACTAGGTCTAAAGTATGGTCATACGAATTTTTTAGGATATTTCGTTGATTAAAACCTAAAAGGTTTAATTCCTCTACTAATCTATGTCCAGCGTTTTGAATGTCTACCGAACCACGTCGAAGGTGGACTGGTTGTTCAGAAGTCCAAATAATGTGGGGTAAGTTAAAGTCACCGATTACAAGAAAGTGATCTTCCCTGTGAGCTGCAGTGAGGCACGTTACAGAGTCTAATATTCTATCGAGTTCGATCGGTATCAGTGCAACCGGTTGCGGCGGGATTTAGAGAGGAAATAAAGAGATATATGTCTGTGGTGTCAAACTGAATTTTGTTGTGATTGTACTTCGTGGAACATTTTCTTGTTTATCTTTGACATTCTTTCAAGTTACTCTCTGTGTTACTTTAACGATTAGTTTTGATGTCGCGAAGAATAAACATTTCTACTTGAACCAAACTTTCGTAATGGGTGATACGTTTTGGTGAAAATTCTCCGGATCTAAGAACCCAGGCAAGGTAGCTGGTTTTAATTTCGTGAAGTGTTTGCGGAATGAAATGGGTCTTTCCAAGGGATGACACACTTTTGAGCCAATCAATTTTCCTTTAAGGGCGTGAGAAGAGTCGATTGCGTTTAGTTTTAGGACGTAAGAAAAACAACATTTAATTTTATTTAAAAGTGATTACAATGAATTTTGATGATCAATAAAGTTAATATCAAAATTAATGGTCTATCTAAATTCAAAGATAAATATATCTAAAAGTCTATTGTGCTTTGTGTTCTGAAATTAGACAAATATTGATTAACTTTCATATCAAAAGTTTGAACAGAGAATATTGACGTCAGAAATTTACTTTTATAGATTTAAAATATAGCTAGACTATCATACATCTTGCGACTATTTGAAATTCCTAAATAAGTATTAATTATTTTTAAAAGTGATGACTTATGCCCTTATGGAACTGATGCAAGTGCATTCCGTCACGAGTACGAGCTGCTTCATGGTTCGGAACCCATGTAAAGCTTTAGGTCCCTTCCCCTACTAGTTGGTAGGGTTTAAACCCAAGTAACTAGACATTTCAACTGTCATGATATTTGCCTAACACACCATATGGGAACTAGGTTCCATGCCAGGACATTTCTGATGTTGCTCGGCTACATTGAACTGTTGTCATTGCCGCTTCGACCATCTTGCATTTAATACGATGGTACGAACCGGGGCGGGTAAACCTACCACCTAGTAAGTAAGGGAACCTACAGTTTTACTTGGAATCCGAACCACGGCCAGCCTCAACGGTTAAAAACGGTCACCCATCTAGAAAACAACTGCACTCAAAGATGCTTCACTAGCTTCTCGAACCGCAAGGCGTCGCGCTACTGGGCTACCGATAACTTTTTATCCTAGTTTTATCCGAGATTTTTGTTTCCTGATTTTCCTGAACGTAACCTGGTACCGTAGCTTACGTATTCGGCCATCGAAAATAATCGTTTTAGTTAACATAACAGATAATTAACATTATTTGAGTGCGCGAATCAAATATTTAGTCGTTCTTACATAGGTTTAACCGGTTGTTGTATGAGCACACAAGTTTCGCCTCCAAAAAAAAAGACCAATTCTTGACAAATATTTTTCTACTCGACCGTAATCATTTTACTTTAAAATCCTGTTTCGTTTAGAATATTTAATCAAAATGTATAATTACCCTTCATAATTGTATTTATGAATTCACGGATTAATTACATTTAATTTAAAAACTCAAACACAACGCACTAGCAGTGGAGTAAAGTGTTTTCAACACGATTCATGACGGTAATCGAATTTTAAAAATATTCTCATACAAAACAAGATGTTGTATTGAGAATTGTGACCACTTGTGTTCTCTGCCAGTATCCTCTATAAAAGCCCCACCATAAGGTGTGAGTCTTTTAAAATTACTACTCATACGTACTATCTTAAGCATTCACGGCCTATCCGTAGTTCCTAGCGCTCGAAGCACGGAGTTAGATGAAAAACATATAAGTCACCTTTGATTTCACCATACGCTTAGAATGAAAAGACATACAGAGTCAACTGATAGGTGAGACTAAAATCGTTTTATTTATACAAAATATAATGAAATTTCTTTTACTACTCAAAAAAATTCCTAAATATCTATGTAGCTTCATAATAATGATCCGAAGTTATGTTTTAAGTTTTACTTGGTAATTTTGAGGGCAAGTTAAGAAATTTGACCGACAAAGAATCAGTGGGTCATCCCTTATTTACCATAAAAAAATGTTTTTGTCCGGGTTTTCCTGCACCCGCCTGCCGCGCCAGCAGGAGGATGTGTATCCTCGGTCGGATTGTAGAAATCAACATATTCAGCGAGCTTTTAATATTCGCGCCCGTCCTACTGCGCTGCAGTTTAACTTCGGACCTCCGACCCTGATGTCCCTGCCCTCTTGCACACAGATTATCTTGAGGACAATCGAGATGTAGCAGCGTTAATTGGTGGTGTTCAACTGATAGAGCAGCTGCTGGGAACGACCAGTTTCAAAAAACATAACGCCACGCTCGTGCGCTTGAAACTCAAGGAGTGCGAGGAGCACTTGAATAGAGCAGGCATATGAGGGATACACTAAATCGCCCACACATGGATTTTTTTATTTGTGTAGAAATATGAAATAATATAAATGTGTCAAAAATATGTATCTACACAGATATACAATCCCTTGGACGGGCGATTTAGTGTATCCCTCGAATGCCTGCTCTATTCAATGGTGTAAACCTGTGGAAACGAAGAGCTCAGCGAAATTTCGATAAGTGATGTATAACTGATAATGGGGGCCGCCTCTGGTCGTGTTGGGTGCGCGTGCTGACGGGCTCGGTGTACCACGGCGCGGGGTCGACGACGCCAGGGACATGCCGCTCCTGCCGCGCGGCAACACTGCTGCGGCGTGTATTGCAATCGGTGAAAAAGCTGCTGACATTATATCCGATGAGTGGCATTTCTAACAGGCAACACAACCAAATCATTATAATACTTTGATGAGATGATACCCCATGGTGCTCCATCTTTTCAGCATACTCTACATTTAGAAATAAGATAAAATACATTCATATTAGGAATAATATTTAAAAAACGTAACAGTAAAATTTATAAAAAGAATTATAAAGCGTGGCTTATGATTTATATACCAAACAATGCAGATTTTTGGAATGCAATAAAACATTCTACTAGGTCTGTGCATCCGTCTGTAGTGGGATTCGAACCTTTTTTTTCATTTTATACACATATTTTGCCTATGGCAAAATAATATTAGCTTATTTTTTGTTGTAATTTCTATAATGTGTAACCCTGTATGTGAACTAATAAATAAATAAATAAATACGTTAAGTCTACATCACTCAAGAAATTTTACAAGGAGCAATGTGTCACTGTCTCGATGCAAATAATAAATCCCGTGATGGTCGAACTATCTACTTACTGTATACAGAATGCTCGGTGCTCGAGTCCAAATCGCACTTGCCCGGTTTTCTTTATAATTTATATTCCTCTCCTAAACTTTGAGAAAACGTCTGTTGACGAGAAAATAACCTAAAAGTTTTCTTGTTGGTACATACGGTTCATTTTTTTAATATAAGAATCGACAGAACATGCCTGCTGTTTGTAGAAAGGCTGATCTTAATTATTTCTATAACAAAGAAACCTACGTCGCACGTATTTTTTTATGCAACGTAACATTGATGGCTAATTCCACACAACTATCGTTATGATATTAGCCCAATATACCACATTCCCGAAGGAATTAGGTGCCATGCTAGGACATTCCCTTTATGTTACCTACATTTACCGAAACTTTATCGATCGATGAATGCGTCGATCTCCGTGGATGGATGTGTCTACAATATGCTATCCGCTCTCTAATAGATCGAGTTTACAGGTTTATTTTTCACACAATTTAATTAAGAAATAAATTTGTGCAACTGGCAAACACGAAGACACTTTGGCATTCTTCGTCTGACGCGTCGAAAAGGAAATTGGGTCGCCCGCAGAGCCACACTCGGCGGCTCTGTCGAAGTAGATTGGTGGCCCATCTCGCTCATCTCTCCATACAAAAGGGGAAAGAAGATCACGCCCATATTTCTTGTCAGAGATCCAAAATTTTGCTAAAAATAGCTTTATTTGATCGAAATAAATGTCTGATGACCATTGGCATTGTAAAATTGTGTTTGGTTTCTAAGTTACAAGGTCCGAAAGTTCGAATTTTTCGCGCGTTTTATACAATAACTTTGGAGGTGGATTACGCAACGATAAAGGAAGAACATCGTAAAAAGATTAGTCATCAGACATAGCTTATTTAATCAAGATTTATGATCTATTTGGTTTTTGTTAGATTTTTTACTACAGCGGTCGTGGTTTACTTTTAACTATAAGTCGTTTTGAAATTAAAATGTTCGTAAATCTTACCCAATCATACACTATGCACATTGTCTTTTTTGTGGACATGTTGAATCATCCTTATCATGGAGCCTGTCTTATTCTTTGAAACAGAGAAGGTCCCAGAGCGCAACAGCACGGTTTTGTACCGTGCCCGCGAATGAGTTAGGCCCGCCGGGTTGGGCCACATTCAGACCCATAGAATAGTGGCCGCTTCTGTCAGAGACTGTGGGTTCGCATTCCAGGGCATACAAGTATTCCGGTCGTATCCAAGATTGATTAAGTGCACTTAAGAATTCGGGTTACTTCATAGTTTGAATTTCCGTATGTAGGTACCTGCACTTACACCTAGGTACGAACTAGATATGGGGCTTGAGTACAATCTTGAGTCCGGGCGTGCTTAACCCTACGACCAGCCCAGTTCCCATAAAAATGTGTGACGCCGTTTTCCAGAATGGTTGGCTTAAAGCTAATAGCAATGGCTATGGTGATGTGACTAAATTATGCAGCCACGCGACACCTCTACCGCCGACGCAATAACGCTGTTTCCGACTCCGCGCGCCGCTGCCTCCTCCGCGCCGCTGTCGACACGCGACAATTTGACAGCTCTACAGAAACTGCACCAGTCGTCGCGTCGCCTGGGAATGCGAAAATTACGCTTCGCCTCGCTGCAACTCGCCTGTCGCTCGTAGAGCTGCTCTGAAAGCGACAAAATGAACAGAACGTGGTGACAACTTACATTGTTCGGAAGTATGAAGTTTTGGTAAGTTCAGCAGTCCTATTCCTGGAATTCCGTTATCAGGGTTTTAAAGTGATTTTTTTTTCTACAGAAAAACTTTATGAATTTAAATAGTATGCTCCGGAATCTTTTCGGTTATGAAATCGCATTGAAAACGCCTTTAAAAGCGGGTTTCAATGGAATGAAGGAATGCACCTAACACATCACATTTCCTACGTGGTATGCATTCCAGGTGCGTTGCTAGGACCTTCCCTATGTTGCACAGCTGCACTGAACTCAATATTCATTGCCGCTTCGAACATCTTTTATTAAATACAATTGTACCTACCCGGCAACTTAACTTAATTTCTAACTTTTGTCAGCCTCGGTAGCCCAGTGCTGCGACGCCTTGCGATTTCATAAGCTGGGTAAGCATCACTGAGCGCGGTTGAGGCTGACCGTGGTTCGGATTTCACCTAAAGTTGTAGGTCCCCTTCCTTACTTACTGGGTGGTAGGGTTAATCCCGCCCGGGTTGGTACCATCGCATTGAATGAACGATGGTCGAAGCGGCGATGAAAATTGTCCAAGTTTGTCCAAGTTTTCATCCAGTTCAATATTGCCGGCATGGCACCTAGTTCCCATGTGGTGTGTTAGGCTAATATCTGACGCTCAGTTTGTTATTAGCCATCCATTTCCAGTTGCATAAAAAAATACTACGAGCTGTTTAAAAAAGTTCATGGTTAAATAACCGATTTTTCATTGTTTTTTGTATTGTATTGTTTACTTATAATCTTTATTATTATCCCCGCCATCTCACATGTTGACAATTGAAGCCAGTCCCACAAACAGCATCTGTTCACGAGCATCATGCACAGCTGTCACCTCTCTCAACTATATTTTAGGGAACGTGGTGAATATGTATAGTGACGATGAACCTAAACAAAAATTAAACTTACTTACTACATGTAAGTACACATATTAAAAAGTCCTGCAGTTCTCATTATCAACCGACGACACCTCATGCGAGAAGTTGGATGCGACAGCGACGGGCAGCCGTCAGCATTCGCGTCCGCCATTGTCGGAACTTGGGCGTTGGCGGAAATGAAACTTTCCCGCGGACGCGAGCGCGGGGGGGTGGGGGGTGGGGTGTGGGCGACGAGGGAGCGGAAGTGCACTTCGAGCGGACTTCCTCACCCTCCACCCGCCCGCCTACCGAGCGAGCTGAAGAGAAGTTAATTAATTTATCGGAGCCTAGTCAGTCTAGACTCTATGTAGAGTAACGAGCAATCGTCGGTCTAGAGTCTAGACTGGACCGTCCGGTGAGTGAGATAGGTTGCAAAGCCAGGCATCCGTCACTCCTAAATACCTACTCAGATCTTTCCCCGCCGCTCTTGGGAACCCGAGGTTCCAAGTTGAGTCAGGGCCGCGCGCACACGCTCCGCACGTCCAGTCGTTTCGGAAATCGCACTTTCGGCGTATTTATTCGTAATAATGTCTTATCATCAGATAATGTAATAAAATAACTTTTGCGTGAAAGGATGTTACAGTATACAGAAAAAAACTAAGTTATTTTTCTTTGCGCTACCCAAAGATTCTGAAAGGTAAGTTGGTTTTTTGAGTTTAGGTTTATTGACATTTTGTATTGACGTTTTGCCTTATCTGTAGGTATATGTGTTATGAGGGACATGTTGACACTTAATTAACTGGTATCAGCACAGCATTATACTATATGGAAAAAACGACATTAATTGGTTTTTTCTAGTGAAAGAATAATGGGCAGATGACCGGAAAAGACACGTACTGACAAGTACCTATGTAAGTCACTTTTTTTTATGCGACCTGACATGGACAACTACCGTTATGATATTAGCCCAATACACCACATTCCCGAAAAAATTAGGTGCCATGCCAGGACCTTCCTTTATGACCACGGCTACATTGAACTGGATCGAAAACACGGACAATTTTTCATCGCCGCTTCGACCATCTTTTAATCCAATGCTATGGTACGAACCCGGGCGGGCTTAAACCCTACCACCTAGTAGGGGAAGGGGACTGACGGTTTTACATGGATTCCGAACCATGGAGCAGCTCACTTTCGTGACGAAATGCACTTTTCGAACTCGGAAAGAGAAAGAAAGTGGTGCATTGAACCCAGACCTCTAGTACGCTAGGCCAGTCCCCGTGCCACTAGGCTACGAGCCGCTCATACGAGTCATACATAAGATTGTGCGGTCGGTCGATTCTACATCATAGCATATTCTTTGAAACATGGCTTTCTTAGAGAGTCTTGATGAACACATCAAACGTTGTTATATGTGCAAACACGATCATACTTATGATACTGACCGAATAATCACCGCTTTTCAGTAGGAATTAGATAATTTATGATACATTATAAATAAATAGTTTTGAAAGTTGTGTTTTATTCCACTTTTAAAACGATAGGCGGCGGCGCGGCAGCGCGTGACAACCCTAGCGACAAAAGTGGTGTGGTGAGGCGGGGGGGGCGAGGACGCGTTTCATCTCGCCGCCGTGCCGACAGTGAGCGAAGTAATAGATACTTTAGCTTAGCGTCAATTAAGATCAAAATTGATTACTTACTGTCAGGGAGTGCAACTTCTGTGCGTAGCACTATTACTTATTCTGTGGCAAAGCCTCTTTCTTTCTCTTGCCAATTCTGCAATATGGTTTGAATTCAAAAGACGTTGTCTCCACTTATTTATTTTTTACGCAAACTTCGCAACACGACAGCGTGTCGGTTTTCTTTCTCATACACATTAAATGGCTTGATCGCATAAAAAACTTCTTTAGGTTCCGTTGAGGCTTGATTAGATCTGGGGGAATATTTCTATTCAGCCTTCGATCACATGTCACATCAACCGGATTTTTTGTCAAACTGTGATATCAGATGTTTTGTCAGACTATGATTTTTGAGTTTTTAGGACGATTTTCAAAGAATATAAAGTTCTCTTAAACTGAACAGATAAAAATAATAATCGTGGAGAATTTAGTTAATGATACTATGAAATGATTTCTTATATTTCGTTCAGAATCTGGTCATTTGTCTTATCGAGACAACTGTCGTAGATATGGTTTAATTTCCTGAGATAGGTTTTGTCATACATTTTAAATATGTTTCCACGTTGTCTACTACGCTGCCCAAATTGTTTGAGATATGTGCATTTTTTTTATTTTATGCTAAGTGCAGCATATGGCATACGCCAGGAACTGATGAGGTGCCCGACGACGCCCATGGGCATTCGATCTTTCAGACCGGTGGAAAAAACCATGCCGGCCGGCCAGGGTGTTTCATAACACCATGTTTGATGGCCCCTTAAGATACCCGACGATGCCCATGGGCTTCAAACTTTCAGAGTGCGGCTGCGAAGACAAAGCCGGCAGGATAGGCTTGGATTAGATTCAAATCTTTGTTGCACTAAAATGTTGTAAATAAGCCTAAAATCGAAATGTGTGCAGTTGTTGAGAATCCTAAGGAAAATGGGACATGTTTAAATCTGAGATGGCTAAATGTTATTTTAATAATTATGGGGCAATGGGGTTTAAACAAATTTATGGTAATACAATTTACATTTTCATTTTTTTTTTTGTGCAATGTTAACGCATTTTCTGTAATTTCGCAATATTCTATATCAACATGAAACTGCAAATATAATATTGATGATTAATTACCAATAGAATGTCGGAGCATAAAATATTCAGAAACATGGTTGCAATACGAGATAGATTAGAAGCCCCATTAAAATCCGCATTGCCCAAATCTCTTTCTCTCTCTCTCTCTCTTTTACGAAAGATGGAATAAACCTTCGCTTCACTTAACGAGACGACGAACTTGGCAGCTCGCTGAATTAATTACAGGCCGCAAACAAACAACACCTCACAGAAACAGCACCTATAATAACGGCAGACAACCGCCTCCACCGCCCTCCAATTACCTTCCTTGTTGTGTACCAACTCAGAAAATGTATTCAATAACCTTCATGGGCATTACTACAGAAGAGAAAAGGAAGAAGAAGTGTCATGTGGTAGTTGCTCGTGATCCCGCAGTATGAACAAATTATTCATATATTCGTACGGTAAGCCGCCTGAGCTTCGTATACCACACAGTCCAAACAATACCACCGCGCGCGAATTTGGTAACGTAGTGGGTTTGCTAAATAAGCTCCTACTAGTGAGCATGGAAGTACGGGAGTAGCCACGTGCCACGAATTTGGTGCACTAAATGACTTACGTGTGCTTCCGGGGTCCTACGGATCGATGAACTTCGAAAACATTAGCAGTGCTTATTCGTAAGGCGAGGGATCGCCGGCGCTCCCGCTTTTGTATGTAAAAGTGGCTACGCCGCCTCTATACAAACTAGTTTCGGTTTCCACCTCCGTCCTTCCATGCTCGCTGGTCCCCATCCACACAAACCCTCCAATGCGACAACTGGCTGGTGGGCGGTCTCATAGCATGGGGGTCTCATATGGCACATCTCGTTCCATTTTTTATCTGAAGGCGAAACTCTTGACGGTTTCGAATTTTAATTGATCGTGTTTACCAAGACCTTGTATTTTAGTTAATTTGTACATAGCTCTTATTTTTCATTAACATAAACCCCACAGCTGATGGGCTGCAATACATCGTCCATCAATGAGGTGCCCTGCCAAGACTTTCCCTTTAATTTAACCTGTGTGAACTGGTTCTTAAAACCAAGACTATTTTCATCTTTCACCATTTTACATTGACGATGAGAACACTCAAAATTAATAAAGATGTAGAAGAAAGTATTTCAGTAAATTATCAAATGACCATAACTTTAGTATTTGATAGAAAGCTTTTCAACTAACATTGATTGAATATCTAGTCTTATAGCAATACATTATCATCCCAATAATTGTATGTAGGCTTACGTAAAACAATTACACTCGTATTCAGAGAGAACCTGTCAAATCTTAGTTAATTAGCACCGGACTAACCATACAAAAACCGGTTTAGTCCGCGGTATTTAAGTTAATCCGCTCACTCTGAATACGGCTGTTAAATATTAATTTGTACCCTTTTTAGGTGCAGAAACATTTAATATTACTCGATCTCGATAATCGTGATTTCAGAGCCATTACATTTCCACCATGAAAAAATTATGAATATGAATAAATTAAAAATATTGCTGTAATTATTTATTTCGGGTAATAAATGACAGTGCCCAAAACAAATATTTGTGTGTAACAGGAAGAATATTTTTCGATCAAGTTGTGGTCATGAAAAAAGATAAATCGCAAAACATTGTTGTGTATTTGTCCCGAGTGAAAGTTGGTCACGCATGAAAGATATGAGTTACCCGTGGGAAGGTGGAGGCTTGCATCATACATCACGAAATTCCAGGAAGCCGATCGCCCGAACAATTCCTTGGAACGGGAATTTCTTGCGAACTGTGGCAATGACACAATTTTGTTTACCTGAATTCGTAATTTACGTAATGTTTACGTTTTATACTTTCTTTTCTGTATTCCTGTTTCTTCCTGAGAAAGCAAAAATATAATAGCAGATTTCGGATTACACCATTTACACATGTTTTTATTTTTATAATACTATAAAAAAAATTGCAACTAAGCATGGATGTCTAATACCATAGCCTCCGTCATAATTATCCCAACAGACCGCATTTGGTGCCATTCGCTTTATGAGCCCGCACACAATGTTGCATTCGTATTTCTTTTAAAAAGACCCTAGGCCATGCCAGCCCGGGAGGAATTAGCCCTACCTACCAGCTAGAATGTGAGGAAAGGGACCTTACCGTACAAACGGTTCAAAACGGTCACCTCCAACCTCGCTTAGAGTTGTTTCACCAAGCTTATCGAACCGCAAGGAGTCGTGGACACTGGGCTACCGACTCTGACAATGCCACACTGTCATAATATTTGCACATGGAAACTAGGCGCTAGCCAGGAACTTTCTTTAACTGAATAAAGCTATTTTGCTGAATACAAAATGTGGACAATTTTTATTGCCGTTTCGATCATAAGTTGTGTAATGCGGCACCGGTTCATGTTCACATAGAAGAATATGGTTTTGTCTGAAAATTACTTGAAAGTAAAATGTATACCTGCTCTAAATGACATCTTCCTTAGTCCACTCATTAGAACGCTATTGTTTAGATATAATATGTAGTGTTGACGCGACCGCGGCGGGCGGGCGGCGCGGGTCGCAGGACGCGCGTCGCGCGACATCTAGCGTCATGAATCATCACGACATCCATCATTGTGACACGAGTAGGCCCAGACATGAGGGACCGCACCCCCTCCCCCGCCCAGCCGCCCTCGACGCGTCCGATGATAAGGCGGATCACGCATTTCCCACGTTTTTACGACAATATAATGGATGATTACTTTGCATAGCTTCGCCATATATTTTAAACGACTTTTAAAACGAGAGGTGTCGCGGGACACCAGGCCACAGAATAACGCAATCCTTTATATTTTATAGTAGTACCCGAAGATTCGATAAGCTAGGTTAGGTTAGGTTAGGCACCTCTGAGCGCGGTTAGATTCTGGATGGGTGACCATTTTGAACTGGCCGTGGTTCGGTTTCCACGTAAAACTATTGGTTCCATTCCTTACTTACTTACTATATTGTAGGGTTAATCCCGCCTGTGATGGTACAATCGCATTCAATGAACGATGGTCGCAGCGGCAATGAAAATTATCCGTATTTTCCATAGGCGAACTCTTACTTTAGGAATTTTTTGTAACTTTTCCGGCCGGCATGGTTTTCGCAGCCCCTGTGAAAGTCCGAAAGCCCATGGAATATCTCACAATAATTTATTCAGGAGATTTTCATTCACGATTATTGTAAATTTTACCGACCACCAAATTGATTGCAAGCAAATCCAAATACCTATGTGCTAAGAATATTGAACATGAGTCTCATATTGTTTCTCGATTGTGCTTGCGAAGCTGCTACAAGTGATAAGTCAGTCAGCTAACTTCAACCGTAATGAATAGATTATTAATTCAGAAACTTTGAAGATTTCAGTAGTTTCAGTGTACACACAGCGCCATCCGACGAGTTTCGTGATGAAGTTTTAATAAGGTTTGCGCAAGACACAATTATCTGAAATGGAAAGCATCTAAAGCAACTGTAAAATGCACCAACTTTCACTGAAATTGAAAAATGAACTGACTGAAAGGGCTCAGCAGGTCTATTCTTGGCATTTATTAATCAGGAATCCTGAGTCTAGAAAACCGCTTTTGTAGCTGTTTTCAAAGCGATTTTCTTGACGAAAATATTCCGAAGCATAGTTTTTTTTAATCAATCAAGGTTTTGAAAATCGCTATTAAAGCTGTTTCCTGATTACTGAATGCTAGGAATAGACCTGCTGTGCAGTCATTGAAGGTCAAGTTTTTTATTTTAATCCAAGATGAGCAGGTGTGGAGGGAAGCTCTGATGATATTTCGAACTGTCCAAATTACTTTTTTACCTGAAAGAGATTGCCTCTCCACGTATATTTTTCCCTATGCTATTTATGTGTCTTCACTATTAAAATTTACAATAATTCTCTAGATATGGGAATTCGTGAAATTGTTTCCATTTGGTTTCAGGTATAAGTAAACATTTTACAGCTTTTCTAATCCTTCTTTCTTACATGAACGCAGGACGCATGTCCTTGCTTCATGGAGTTGTAAAAAGCGGCCTACTGACTTAGTACGAAAAAGTATATTTTTATAAGTATAGTTTAGCGTCTGATGCCAAATACGATGCGATGGCCAGAGACGGCGGCAATATTTTGATAATGATTGTAGTCAATATCTGCAATGCAGTTAACTCACTAAGTCAATACATGTATAAACTTAAACAATGGCATTGATTAAGGGAGGAGGGGCTGTAGGATCCGCGAGTGGCGGAATAGTTACACTTTCCGCGAAAGGTTTGCTTGCTGGTTCAAGTCCAGCCTTCAAATAGAATAATTATTTTCACAGCTTATTTTAGTTAATATATCCTTGTTACGCGATCGGTCGCAATGTTAAAATAGAGCCAACTCAGTAAATCAGTAACTCTAACATAAACATTAAATGTTACTGTACCTTTTCATTGTTTTTTAACTGTGTGCTATAACTGTGTGAAAAGTTTCTAGCTTTAGTATTTTTTCCATTTTTACGTACGTCTTATATTCAGTGAAAAGATTCTATCGGATCTGTAACAATGACCGTACCTCTTGAAACTGGCTGATTTGTAGTCTACCGTAATGTTCGATCAGTTTAGATAACCGTTTCAAAATCATTTTCATCTTCTTCATTTTCATCAGCACGTTTCATTTTTACCAAGGGGTCCTGTTCAATGGATTAAAATAACTGTTTAATATTAACTATTTTGGCTCATTAACATATCCAATGTAATACATTAATAATAATGAAAACCTCTTTATCATAAATGACTGAATTTTAACTGTGCTTAGACAGAGAACAATCGCTCATAATATTTTGCAGTGTACATCCATATAAAATTCAAAAAACAAAAAATCATAAAGATTACCCTTATTTTAAAACCCATCATGGACTTTCCTTACATCGAAAGTCACGGTTTTAAAAGTAAATATACGTGCATTGACAAGTAATAAATCTGCTCTGAAAAAGTTGAAGTCACTTATGAATGCGCAGCCACCGCGTCGCGCGCAAGTTTTACGAACTCCACAAACTTGGGAAAGCCGCCGTGTTGTCGCTAGAATTCACCCAAGCCACACGTTTTGTAGTCAAATAAAATTGTTGACGTAACTCGAAGCTTTATTCTTCTTACAAGGAAACACAGTCGGTCAACTTTTAGCTCATACTTAGCCAAGAAGCGTTTTTTACTTTGAAACGGCCGTTCTCACTTTTGCAAGCCAGTACAGACTATGATTCGTCTTTTTAGGGTTCCGTACCCAAAGGGTGCCAACGGAACCCTATTACTAAGCCTCCGCTGTCCGTCCGTCCGTCCGTCTGTCACAGGGCTGTATCTCAGTAACCGTAATAGATAGACTAATTAGAATAATTTTGTATTGCCATAGACCTCAATATTGTAAAACTTTATATGTGTAATATAAACTACTTCTTAATTCATTAATTAATGAAACTTGTATGTCAGCTCTTCTCGAATCGATAGATTGTTAACGTGTCCAAGTGTAGGTATCCTACCTATGGATAAGAAATGAAATGAAATGAAAAAAGTAGGTATTTAAGAAGTAGATAGTCAACAGAATTGTGGATTCAAATAAACTTCCATCTGGCTGTGTTTGAAGGTTATCGAGGATCGCGTTACCAATTCCGCCGCGAGAAATGTGGAGCGCCAACACTGAACGCAAACACAGGGGGATGATTGATCCTGCTCCTTTCCTCTACGATTCAAGGGAAACTTGCCCTGCTTTGCCTCCCCCTCCCACCCGGTTCTACTTCAACCGATCACGACCAGTTTGTACGAATAAGTCAAGGTGAACATTTAAGATCATCATCCATCGTCACTGAAAAAAAAATTGCCCCGATTGCACGAAGAGACGGCTGAGTTAATCAATGTTCAAACACGTCACTTTTTGCGAACCGCATGGAGCTCCCCTTCCATTTTTTTTTTAATATGTTTTCTTATTATTCCATACTATCCATACAAAATTAGGTGTTTAATAATCATACGTTGACGTTTATTTGCATTTTTTATCCTTTCTAACTGTAATACCGATCATAACAGCCGTCTTGGAAAGATAAAATAGAGCCAACTAAGTAAATTACTTACTCTGAGTGAAAACAGGTAGCCCTTAACATTGAATGTTACTGTATCTTTTAATAGTTTTTAAACTGTGTGAAAACTTTTTTACATTCTTACTTACGTCTTGCATTCAGTGAAAAGAAAGACTACCCAAACTGTTAAAATTGCTGTACCTCTTGAAACTGGACAATTGCACGCATGATTTGTAGTCAGCCGTAATGTTCGATTAGTTAATATAATCAAATAGTTCAAAATCGTCTGACCTGTCACAAGTGTTATTTTTACTAAGCAGTACTATTGGATAATCTTGCCTGCACAATGGCAAGTTAAATTTGTTTTGTTAGGTTGTGATCCTGTACACGCATCCGCAGTGTCTTATGCGTGCGCGCTGCATTGGCAGCGCCGAATGTTCTGTCACTTGTTTTGCTACCACGTCCGCGTGTGTGTCTATCCAATATAACCGCTCCGTAAAAATCTCAATAAGCATTTTATTTATCCGCCCGCATCTCCCGAATCGTCCAACTATTCAATCGGTTAACATAAAATAATGCATTAATATTAATGAGACATACATTACCATAAATAATTGAATTTCAACTGTGCTAAATAAGTTCCACATCATTGTTTTCAGTTATATCAAAAATCGTGGCGCGGGGACCTTCACTTGCGGATTTCAGGCTTCATTGAAGTAATGGGCCTGTAGAAGCGCACGTAGAAGCGCGTAGAAGATTTTTCGAAGTATGAGGCTACGGTTGGAAGGCCAAGATCTCGATGGAGATTGACATTCCGTACGTAGAAGCGGGTAGAAGCTTCTTTGAAGTATTGGGCTACGGTTGGAAGGCCAAGATCTCGATGGAGATTGACATTCCGTGCGTAGAAGCGGGTAGAAGCTTCTTTGAAGTATTGGGCTACGGTTGGAAGGCCAAGATCTCGATGGAGATTGACATTCCGTACGTAGAAGCGGGTAGAAGCTTCTTTGAAGTATTGGGCTACGGTTGGAAGGCCAAGATCTCGATGGAGATTGACATTCCGTACGTAGAAGCGGGTAGAAGCTTCTTTGAAGTATTGGGATACAGTTAGAAGGTCAAGTTATCGATTTAGATTGATATTCCACGCGTGGCTATTTTATTAACTAAGGATAGATATATCTTAAAAATAATTTAATGTTAACCAGAGATGGTGCTTGTGGTACGTTAGCCTTAGTTGTTGCTCTAACGGAGGTAAAGACGAAGGGTTTACTGTACCTGCCGGGGCAAACAACTTCACACCTCTAACATAACAACAGGCAAATAATATCCCCAGTCAAGGTATAGGCCCCAAAATGAAACCAGGGGTCCTGCAAACGTAATGAGATGAAGCCCTTGGTCGGCCGGAATGGTTTCCGGGACCAGGAAAAAGCCCCGAAGTCCACAGGTATCGACAGATTTTCTCAGTTGAAAGTCTATGTCGCGTTTTGCATTTATAACAAACAACTATACTACGATTACTAAAAAGATTGTTTTGAAATGATTGAAACGCCTTTAAATATAAGTAGTGATGCGTCTTTGCCCTGCTATTATGAGTTCAGTCATGTATTCAAAAAAAGTAGATGAGACAAAATTACTGATCGCTTTTTTTTATTGACGTCGACCTAGTAGGAACGTCTTCGTCTTTGTTTATCGAGTAAATATTTAAAATACTTGAAAATACGTAAGCTTCGTATTCAAATATGGACAACGCCCGCCCATGCTTTGTGTTTAATGTTGTGGCCAATAAAAAAAATAATTAATGTAAATTCATTGTATTTCTCATCTCAAGAACTCAACCAAGGCTTCACCAAAGCAACAGGGTAATATCACAAATGCTTATTCGGAGATACTCACTCATTTATTTTGAAACGTTTTAAGCGCAGCCATCCACCGTTTGGGAGGCAAATTCTGGCAATTCCGAGTGCTTTCAGGAGAGTAATCCACTTTGACATTTCTTTGGTATTCTGGTAATCGATCGCAACGCAACACGGAGTGAGTGGCACGAAATGAAACATTCTCAGATGTTTCCTAATTCAACGGTAACGAAAAATTACATACATTTCCATGAACTATCGGTAAATTCACAAGAATAGGTCAGAATGTATTTACTGTATAGTGAGGGTTCAGGAGTTTGTATTCATTATTTAAACGAATTAGCAAGAATTGGCCTCCAGGACCTCGTTTGGAAGTACGGAAACACAATTTGCGAACGCTTTAAGAACGGGACTAAACTGATTACAAAACGGCCTTTGTGTCTGTCTCTGATTTCCGCTTTTATCTTCTTCATCACTTCCGCTTTCCCGTGGAGAGGCGCGAATTTACGTGGAAGCTAATCCTGCGTCATATTCGTTTCCTCCATTAGGTGTGAATATAAATTGTAACAGTTTAATCTTAGACTAATCACGCATATTATAATATATATAAAGTTATATATAAACTAATAGTTAATTTTTTTGAGAGCAACCTCAACGATAAAGTAAGAATTAGATTAATATGTGGCTATGTAGCAAGAACTTTGCTGAACCCGTGTCATATTACACCCCAAGACTTCAATGATGGCACCCGTACAAATTTATATCTTAAGGGGGTGTTAGCACCTGATTGCAATCAGTTCCATAAGGGCGTAAGTAAACCCATGGAGAAAAACCAAATTTAAATCATTTTAAAATAACCACAACGAATTTCAAATAGTTAAATTTGTAAATAGATTTAAAATATAAATTAATGGTCTATATGTATTTTAAGGATAAAAAATAAAGCAAATATTCATAAAATATCATAAAATCAGTTTTCTAATATAATATGAGCATCAGATATATACCGTTATAGATTTTAAATATAGTCAGACCATCAGATCATCTTTCATCTTTTTCAAACTCCGAAATAAGTAGTAGATATTTTTAAAAATAATAAAATATGGTTTCACTTACGCTCGATTACGATTGCAATGAGATGCTAAATTATTGCCATTTAATTTTAAGATGTTTCTTTGCTGTGTTTGTTTTGCTGACGTGATAGCACATGATGAACATGTGTATTTAAAATTATATATCAGTTTTATTAGCCCTACAAAATACACTTGAACATCTGTGCTTAAACATGAACCATCCATACCGGATAGGCGATTTGTTCGGTGAAGATTCGCTGGCGCCAAGAACCCAAGCAAGGCTGCTTTGCTATGAGCTTTTCAGCCAATATATTTTCCTTTTACAGGCTACAATTTAACGCTTCGGCGCTTGCGGACAGCGAGTAAGAAATAACGGTAGTGGCGATCGTGTGGCGTCGCCAGCGTAGCCACGTGTTAATGTATATGCACGGACTAAAATTAGTTCGCTTACGAATTCGGGAAGTGCAACATAGAATGTTCGTTTCACTAAATAGCGCCCTATGATGTTCTTACGTGTCGTTGGAAGTCGAGAACATTAGTAGTGAGTGATTTCGAAAGCAAACTGTCTGCCCGGCGCTGTCGCCATTACATGTAAAAGTGGCTCCTAAAGACGAGTTTCCGTCCCCACTCCCGGCCTTCCTGGCTCACGGTTTACGGAGAACCGATAATTTGGGGCCGAGCAAATTACTGTAAGATGAAAATACGCTTACCGTATTCGATTCTATTTCTTTGATAATGTTTAATCATATGTTTCCCCTGACATGTATTATTTGCATATACATATATTGTATAATTGTGCAGTCTATTAAAAACGAATGTAAATAATTATGAACTTTTGTCAGATCTTAATGGTCCACACATTTAGGTCTGTTGAATGTGAATAGGTTGTTAACACAAAGAATATTAATTTTAGTTAACTTTATAAGTTGTTAATATAAACCACTTTCAAGACAACATTTTTCAAATCCACTGTGCACCGGCAAATTGTAAATTGTATTCAAGGTCCTAAGAACAATTATAAGAATTATTTATGTTGCAAACATTAAAATGGGTATTTAGAAAAGAATCGCCTCGGTACAGTAAAACTAAACAATATTACCGCGAGCAATCCTTGCTTACTTCTCACTAGATCAAAGAGAAAGGGATAGATTGCTGATATCATACCGGTGTTAATATAATGAATAAAAGTCCACAGGTGGCGTTGCAAATTAAAATTTGAGAATACTTTAAATATTTACAATCACGTTACTTAATTTATAGTTAAAATGGAACGTTTTCATCATGCCTATCTAGGCAACATCTGGATTCAAGCTTATTTCCATCAGGAGGGCTGTAGCTAGTTCTGGCAGTGACGGGACATGGCGCTGGTTAGAAATGTCATAGTACCAGCGAAAAGAAGAAGTTCCTTCCTTCCTCTTTAATATATGCCTTTAGTCTTGTTATTATGTCGTAAAAATATAAAGTTATTAAATTTGATTATGAAATGGTTTTCCGTGCTGTATCCATTGTTTCCGCTTGACAATATTCCAGTTGCACCTAGCGTAAAGCCAATCGAAACTGAATTGACTGTAAACCGAAACGCTCCAGCATTCGTGTCGACTGTCAGCTTACAGCGCGTCAATTGTCGTTCCCTCTATCTTTTTACCCGACTTCGCAAGAAGGAGGGTTGTGTTTTTCGAGTGTATGTTTATAAGTATGTATGTATGTATCTACGTATGTATATTTCTTTGGCACGCCCTGTAGCCTAAACGGCTTGATGGATTTTATTTGACGCACGTTTTCTGTGATACTGGAACTGGATGGCTAATTTTACATCTGCTGTCAAGATAGAAGCCTTCTTACAACGAATTCCTGAAGCAGGAACTGGTTGCCATGCTAGGATCTTGCCTTTATTTGAGTACGATTGCTTATATAAACCAGTACAATCTTCATTTTATTCATCAATTGTGCCCTATGGGCCTACCCTACAGACACACAATATTCGTTGACACACAACGAACTTACTTAGTATGAAAATTATATTTTACGCTCTGACAAAATTTCATTGAATGAAGGTAAGGAGACTTAAAGAGTTTTACATGGTTTCCGAAATATCCAGTACTACCGAGATTAATCAATGTATTTTTTTTAAACATATTATATATAACTTAATTTTAAGCATATAAATCTAGTAACATACCAAAAGTGAACATTATTACTCTCTATATCATTAAGCTGATTTTGTTATTAATATAAGGGTAGATACTTTAAAAAAAAAGTTAAAAGAAAAAAAATAGTGTATCAATAGTACTGTGTAAAATATGTAGTGTGTAGTGTGTTAAAGAATAATTAATGTTTTTTTAAAATCTTAACACGATTGTTGTAAGCATTTTAATAGCTAGTTCAGTCGCTCATTTAATACTTGAATAGACTCTACGTCTTCTCTACATCGGAAATTTAGTAATTAGCTTCAGCAAACACATCGGTTAATTACTAATTAAGTTGCTACGCGTAACAACATTGTAAAGCGAGCATTACGTACGCACGTAGATACCTATGAAAGCGTAAGATTACGTTATTTGAAACTCAATTTTTTTATACTAAAAAGTTGTGGTATTTGAAGCCCAGTTTGTGCTCACATTTCCTCACTGGCATACCATCATGCACATACCTTGATACACGTCCGAAACATCTCAATACTATTCTTCCAAGAAACCCGTAACATAAAACAATTATAATTTGGTGTTGATGTTTGTAGAATTCAATTAAGTATTTAAAAAAACAATTATTCATTTAATCTTCTTCTTCTCTTCTCTACTTATATAAAAGGGAACGTCTGTCCACATGTGAAAGGTAATCTCCGTAACCACAGAACAGATCAAGATGCCGTTTGTACCGATTTACAGATTCGATCGCGGGGCTTGCTTTAGGATACATACCATCACGCTAAATATCCTAAAGGCTGAGCAATATCAATGAAATTACTCTCAAACAACATTAATACCAATTTTGTGGCGCATGGCGGCGCTACGTGCGGCGTCTCTTTGCCCGCCGTCCAAATATCTCTAAAATAGAAAGGATTAACAATTTTCGTGACAAAAGCAAGAAGCCAGTTGGTATAGCGCGTATAACCGACTGGTTCAAATATGTTTTGTTCGAGGGAGGTTTCAGGTTCGAATCCTGAGAACTCAATTTGTTTTTCTGTTTTTTTTTAACTCTCGTATATAATTTTTTGGTTTTTTTTACGTAATAGTTTAATGGCAAAACCATTTTCGTAAGGAACAATTTTAAGTCATGGTAGTCAGTGCGAGAAATTTTGTTCCCGAGTCGGTTATTTGATACAAAGTACGGCTCAGTTAATCAATGTTCAAACACGTCACTTTTAGCGAACCGCATGGAGTTCCTTCAATACTGTCCATACAAAGTGACATGTTTAATCATACGCTGACGTTCATTGTGATGCCATCTGTCGGCACAGTTAACATTGATTAGATTTCCATCACTAAACAGAACCACTTTTGAATTTAATTGTTCAAAAGAGAGGGATGAGCTAAACAATGTTCAAACACATCACTTTTAGTGAACCGCATAGAGTTCCTTCCATATTGTCCATATAAAGTGAGGTGTTTAAGTTGACGATGATTTTGATTGTTTGCCCTTTCGTGCACTCGACCCTATGAGTTATAATTAACTTATAGTGCGCCCTTTGTATTATAAATGGGAATATTAGAATATTTCTAATTTAATTAAGCCATATCGGCTCCACCCGTTATGATTTAAAAGTCGCAGATACTTCTATCCGGGTAGAGATGGCGCCACGTGTGATTGGCGATTAGAAGATCATGGCGCGATAGATGGCGCGATAGATGGCGCTGTGAAATTAAATATTTTCAAAGACCGAAATTCTGCAAATATTTTCGCCGCAACTATTTACTATAGCATTATATAACTTTATATTTATATTCTTTGCTTTCTGTGTACAATAACTTTGTACAGGCCAGAACAGCATTAAATAAGGCATGGGGAACTATCTTTTGTCTCATAGAATATCATGAAACATATGAAAATTTGTATGGGTAACCCATTATATCTTCAAACTAGGTATATGAAAACGCACCTGTTTTTTAATGAATAGTTCATATGTTTTTGGTCAAGAAATGGCGCTATCGCTGATTGCATTTATGTATCTTCTTTCGAGACTCCCTAATTGTACCTAATTTGTATCGGATGGCTTTATTATTCCCGCAATTTTAGGACTAATTAGCATCAGGCAAAATTATGAGAGGGGTGTGCAAATAAGCAGTGGTTTGAAATGCTTATAAATTAAGATCCGATGTAGACCTTTTGGTTTCCACGTCTAGCCTGATTCTGCTCACAACTTAAAAGCTACATGAAATCACTCTAAATTACCGGAGCGGTGAGCAGTGGCGTGATATGCTTATAACTTGAGCGGCTCGTAGCCTAGTGGCGCGGGGACTGGCCTAGCGTACCAGAGGCCTTGGTTCAATACCGACTTGCACCACTGTCTTTCTCTTTCCGAGTTCGATAAGTGCATTTTCGTCACGAATGCGAGCTGCTCCATCATCCGGAATCCATGTAAAACTGTAGGTCCCTTCACCTACTAGGTGGTAGGGTTTAAGCCCGCCCGGGTTGGTACCATCGCATTGGATGAAAAGATGGTCGAAGCTGGAATGAAAAATTGTCCGTGTTTTCCATCCAGTTCAATGTAGCCGTGCTCATAAAGGGAAGGTCCTGGCATGGCACCAAATTCCTTCGGAAATGTGGAGTATTGTTGGCTGATATCATAACGGTAGTTGTGTGATATTAGACATCCATGTCAGGTCGCATAAAAAAAAAACTTGCGAACCACTCACCCGATTTATATGCGAATCGAATCTACGTTCGGCGTCTCTGAGTGCGCTCCAGTTACGGATGGGTGACCATGTTTGATGTTGAGGCTGGGTGTGGTTTGTATGCCACGTAAAACTTTTGTACACCATTCGTAGGGTTCATTCCGCCTGGGATGATACATAGGTACCATCGCATAGAAGGAATGCATCATCGGGGCATGAAAATTGTCGTGTTTTAAATCCATTTTAACGTGGAAGTACGTAAGTAAGAAATAAAAAAAAAAAATATTCTGCGTTTACTGTTATTTTTACGAAGTTCGTCATTTACTTCCAGCAAACAGATGGTGTTATACAAATCACTATTCACAGTCCCCAAAGCAACAGTCTGCATGCCTGTCTGTTTCATTTTACGGCGCACATCATTTATGTTTTTATTGCATAAAGCTGACATCACGAAATTAGTCACAAGATTGACGCGATAGTCCCCTTTCATGGTGTTTCATCGTCAAAAGCAGTTTGATTCCGAGCAAGGATTTGCTGAGCCGTCAAATTACACTTAAAATCGTATAAGATAATGCTATGAATATTTTCATAAGTTAATATCATATGGTGATACATAGACACGCATTTTTTTTAAATGACGCCACAATGCAAAAACAAGTCACAGTAAGACAAAACAAACAAGTCAAAATAGCATAAGAACCGATTGCATACTGAGAGGGATGAGATAATCAATGTTCAAATACGTCACTTTCAGTGAACCGCATAGAGTTCCTTCCATACTGTCCATACAAAGTGACGTGTTTAAGCTGACGATGATTTTGATTTTTTTCCCTTTCGTGCACACGGCCCTATGAGTTATAATACCAAATTACTTAATTACTTTTAAGACATTATTTAGCTAAGTGGCCAGTTCCGAAAACTTATAGTGAGCACTATGTATTATAAATGGGAACGTTAGAATATTTCTTATTTAATTAATGCATATCGGCTCCACCCGTTATGATTAAAAAGTAGCAGATAAATAACATATTTATTGACCAGCCTTTTGGGCTACCTACTTTTTATCTAGGAAATAATTCAGCTCGACATCAGTCCAAAAGGACATGGACCCGAGCGGAGCCGGGTACCGCAGCTAGTAATTAATAAAAGGTTACACGTTTTTGGAATAAGTAAATGTGAACAATTATTTTTGTAGTATTTTTTTTTTATTAAAGTGGATACAAAGTCAAGGTTTCTTTTTGAAATAGCTAGTGAAAAAATAAAATCATTCTTACCATCGCAATAAAAAAATTTAGACGTGCATATTGCAATAAAAGTAGAAATAAACTAAATTAACGTGTTAGTCAGTTTTCAGGAGCGAGCACCCAGCAGGATCTTTAAAATCCAGCTAAATCAGCTCTACCAGCGTTTGCCCTTCTTAATTATTATCTGTATTATTCATATTAATATTATTCATATTATTCATGCAATTTGCGCCGATGAGTTGACACCATACACACTGACTTGTTTTTTCAAATGTTTACATGGGTTGTCAATGAATCTTAATTGTAGGTCGGGCATCCCGTCTGATGATGGTCTCTGCTATTACCTAATTTCGTTTGGACGTCTATTTTTGGGACACCACATAACTATTATTAATACTTGTCGAACTTACAATTTCCCGGTGTGCGATGCCGTAGCGGGCCGACGTGTTCCGCCTCGAACGCCGGAGGCATCATCAGGACCACGCCAGTGCCCCGGAGTTACGGCTGACAGCCCGACTCTTCAAACGGTAACTGAGGGAGCCTTGGAGGAGAAACATGTCGGCCCATTACGGCATCGCGCACCGGGAAACCGTAAGTTCGACAAATAATTCGTACATAGGTAGGTATTACTGCATTTCATTCTGAGCTCACCTGCGTAAATGTAAAAAAAAGTAATTAATTTGTTTGTAGTTGATCTTGAATCAAATGTCTCTCTTCCGTTAAGGAAAATACTGGGGAAGCAGGGAAACAAAACAATATTTCACTAAAAATAAGTCTTCGAGTTTCTTAAAAGACGACGAGGACCTGAAGGGGCAGCGACGTGTGCTGGCAATGAAGCGCAACATGTTGGCTAGGCGATTCCGTTATTCTTCTGTTTAAGTTAAACTGACGATGTTCCGTGCCTACTGCGAGGCGCTTTACACCAACCAGTACACGCAGCGAGCTTATAACTCACTCACGCAGTACAACAATGCATTTCGTTGGATGTTGGGACTCCCTTGGAGATGTAGCGCGTCTGGTATGTTCGCCGAATACCGATTAGACGACTTCTATGCGGAAGCGGAGAGCAGGGTTCATGGAGCGTCCGACAATGAAATTATAGTAGCTCGTCGTCTGTATTAAATCAATGAAGTGATTGTAGAATTCAAATACTATATAATGAATTTATTTTGATTATTGATGAATTATTTTCATTTTATAAATTTGTACATATGCAAACTTTATGAACATATGGGGGCAAAATGCCTGAAATAAACCATTTTACTATTATTATTATTATAGATTATCCTAAATAAATTTGCAAGTTATGTGATTCAAAACAATAATCAATTTTAATGGTGCGAGAAGGTAGATCTACGGGTCGGCGCGTTACAAAGTTTTAGGGTTGCCAGAATAACGATTCTTGTTAGTTGTTATGACCCGATAAACTATAAACTACTTGTAGTTTGTAGTTCTGCAGTGAGAGCTCAACTTCGGGAGTCATGAATTAGTCCAAATGTAGTTTTTATTGGTTCCGACCTGCTAATTTTAATGTTTCAGCGTTGAAAAGGAAATAAGACTAGCCATATATGTTCCCCCGAGTCTAATCTAACAATAAAGTCACTTTGAATCTGTTCTTTGCACGCAAATCTGACAATTAATGACATTCCCGTTTTTCGTTGGGCTAAATTATTTTCTGGATATTATCTGAGTTTTCAATACAAAATTCATCACTTATTTTAACCCATTCAAGTTAATTTTTTTTTTTTTTTTTTTATTTGGTCCACAAACAGAGTGATATGTTACACATGATACATTTAAAAAATCCCTTAAAAATAGTCAAACATATACTCCTAAGCAGTGAACACGACATGCATTATAATAATATACAGAAAGTACACATATAAAAGGTTTAAACAAACTTACAATTAACTAAGAACAAAAATAAAATGAAAAAGAAAAAAAGTATGTATGTTACAGTTAGAAGTAAATTCTTAAATAAATGTTGACAGTAGTCAATTACGAAAAGTCTAAAGAAAAATAAATATTCATAACATATTCAGGTGACTTTAATATGCTTAATTTGGAACAGGGTGTCGGCGAAAATGTCACATCTGTCTCTCCATTCATTGCAAATAGAACACATCCTGTGAATAGGAGAGTGCTGACCAATATTACTGTAACATAATACATAAAAAGGAAAATAATTTATCTTTCGGCTGCCTACCCTGGGTAAATTTATCTTTACATAATTTAATAGAGCTGGACAATTCGAGTGGTTATTAATAATCTTGTGCATAAAAATTACATCTGCTCTAGAGCGGCGGAACGTTAAAGTTTCTATCTCAAAATTATCAAGTCGCTGTTCATAGGTGCTTAGGGTTCGACAAAGATTATTTGCAAATGACAGGTGATATAGAAAACGCCTCTGAACAGCTTCGAGTCTGTCTGCATGATTCTTATATGAGGGGCTCCAAGCGGGGCTGCAGTATTCGAGTATGCTTCTGACAAGGGACTTGTAGAGGACAAGAAAAGTATGAGGTTTCTTAAATACCTTGGTCTTCCTCGATATAAATCCTAACATTTTCGAATCCGATTTAACTATATGTTCGATATGCAAGTTGAAGCGCATTTTTTTGTCAACTATAATACCCAGATCACGCAGTTGCTCGACTTCGGCTAGATTATCATTATTGATTGAGTAAGAGAACAGTGTAGGATTCCGTTTACGTGAGTATTTAATGTGACTGCATTTTGACACATTTAGAGGCATATCGTTTTCCAGGCACCAGGTGTTAATTCCAATGAAATCATTCTGAAGTAAGTTGCAGTCATTTATATTACGAATAGTCATATATAATTTTAGGTCATCAGCATAAACAAGGAAATTACTGTGAATTATTTTTCGGGATATATCATTGATGTAAATTAAAAAAAATAAGGGACCAAGATGGGAACCTTGAGGCACACCTGATGGGACGCTGAATATGCCAGAAGTGAATCCATTTATAGCTACAAGCTGACTTCGATTTAATAAATATGACTCGCACCAGCGGAGCAGGGAACCGTGAATACCTAGGGATTTCAATTTATTTATGAGAATTTCATGATTGACCCTGTCGAAGGCTTTGCTGAAATCTGTGTAAATTGCATGCACTTCAAGGCCTTTGTCAAGGGCCATCATAACCTCGCTGCAAAATAAAATCATATTAGTGGATGTGGATTTTTTAGGCAGAAAACCATGTTGTTGTTCAATAATGTAAGATCTTACATGAGAATGGATTCTTTTTTGAACCAGCGATTCGAAAATTTTACCCGTAGCAGATAGAATTGATATCGGCCGATAGTTTTCCACGTCATTTAAATCACCTTTTTTGTGAATTGGAGTAATGATAGCGATTTTCCATTTTTCGGGGAAAATGCCACTAGACAAAGAATGATTGAACAACCAGGTAAGTGGGCAAGCAAGAGAAGATGCGCATTTTTTAAGAAAAGCAGCTGGAATTTGATCTGGTCCAGCACCCTTGTTTGCATCCAAGGATGAAAGTGCATTTTTTACATCATATTCATTAAATCTAAGAATACTTAGCGAGCTATTCCCATAGTCAGGGTAGGTTGCGTCTGATACTGGAACTATTTTTGGATCGCGATAAACTGACTTAAAATAGTCAGAGAATAAATTGCAAATGGAGACACCATCTCGTGCTGTTTCAGATGCGTATGTCATCTCATTTGGTATATCTCCACAATTACGCTTAGAGCACTTAATGAACCTCCAGAATATTTTTGGATTTTTATGGATACTTTCCTCTGTATTTTGTTTATATTTCGCGTAGCATATTTTTATTTGGCGAGAACATCGGTTTCGTAGTAAATCAAAAGTAAGCTTGTCCCTAGGATTACCAAATCGTTTGAATTTTGTGTGAAACTTGGCTTTCTCTTTGAGTGATTTAATTAAGCTTTTTGAATACCATAAAGGGTGCCTATCATTTATTCTTCTCTGTTTAGGTGTGTTTGAGAGTATTGTGTCGTTCACTACCGAGTAAAACTTTTCTATCATCGCATCAATGTTATCATTATCCTGCCATAAGGAGTGCCAATCAAATTCAGTAAAATACTTATTAACACTATCGTAATCAGTTTTAAAAAAATTTAGCTGGGGCAAGTTAACTTTTGATAGTTTTTTAAGGGCTGTGAAGTTTATTTCTATGTTAAATGCTGGGTGGTGAACATCGATTTTGGTAAATGGGGATGGGTTTGCTGCAATTTTAATCTTTTCCGGAAAGTTAGATAATACTAGGTCAAGTATTCTGTCGTTGTCGTTGCGAATACGATTTGATTGGTAAAGGTCATTAAAGGACATAAAATCAAGAAAAACATTTTCAATATAGGATGAGGACAATAGAGGCTTTAAAAAATATTCTTTTTCGTCTTGTTTCCATTTCACATGAGGTAGGTTAAAATCTCCAAGAACTAAGGAGTTTGAAATATTTTTTTTTTAAATATTTCAATAATGGCACTTGGCAGCACAAGTACTGTGCTGCCAAGGTCCAGACTTTCTCTGTACCGAAATTCATCAAAATTATTTCAGCAGTTTAGGCGTGAACAGACAGACAGAGTCACTTTCTCATTTATAATATTAATATGTTCTGTGCTTGGCACCGATTCTCCCCTTTTAATATTTAAGAAAATATACTTTTTCGTACTAAGCAGGTACGTCGCTTATTCCAAGGAATGTGATATGTATGTACATATATATATAATAATATTCGCGTCTTTCAATTTTGCTACCGGATTTATACCCCTAATTTGGAATCTACAGGATATTACGTCCCGTAATCAATGCCTCCTACTAACACAGTGTTTAAGATTATACGTGCATACAGTTATTTAACGCTTCTTTTAATTCATAGAACAGCAGGTCTATTCCTGGCATTTAGTAATCAGGAATCAGGAATCCTGAGTCTATATAACCGCTTTGGTAGCGGTTTTCAAAGCGATTTTTTTTGACGAACTTTTTCCAGAGCATAGTTTTTTTAATCAATCAAGGTTTTCCGTAGAAAAACTCGCTTTGAAAATCGCTATAAAAGCGGTTTACTAGACTCAGGATTCCTGATTTCCTGATTGCTGAATGCCAGGAATAGACCTGCAGGATCCAAGTTAAGTGAGGATTTCGTATATGAAAATTTGTAAGATGGCGTTTATACTCATAGCTATATTTCTATTTTTTAAGATAATGGCGGCGCCATATAGTTTTGTTCACTCAATGCGGGAATAACCCTACTACCTAGTAAGTAAGTAAAGGGACCTGCAGGTCTATTCCTGGCATTCAGTAATCAAGAATCAGGAATCCTGAATCTATAAAACCGCTTTTATGGCGATTTTCAAAGCGAGTTCTTCGACGGAAAACCTTGATTGATTAAAAAAAGTATGCTCCGGAATTTTTTGTCAGTTTCAGGTTCGGGTCACTCTACATATTAAATGAACTTTCGTCCACTCACTATAACTGTGCGACGGTAATTTCGTTACGTATCAACATTTTTTGTAGCATAAAATTTAGATCAAGGTAAGTTCCCTGGAGACGATGTATAAAACATGAACGTTTTTGCATAAAAATGAGCCACTTTTGGTAATGTCTTCACGTTACCTCCCCAGACTGTATAACATCTGAGGCGTCCGACAAATTTGTGTCCGTGACTAAAGTCACTCCTGGATATCCTAACACGACTTTCCATATCGTCTGCGTAAGGAAGTTTCCACTAAATGTTCTTCTGTTTTCATATATTAATATTTTAGTTATTAATTTTTATTATTCCTCTATTCCAATACCATGACATTCCAGACATTTAAAATGTCTTCAATTTGCCCTCCTTTATCCCCCTTAAGAGTGAAATTTAAAACACCTCTCTTACCAAGCAATAAAAGAAAGCTACTGTAAAGAAAAAATCGATTTCTGCTTACATTGGCTCCGAAAATTCGTTCTTTGTGGTACGATTTTCATAAAAAAAAATATGGGACCAACTAGAAAGTATACTCTTTCCAACAAAAAATGAATTTTCCAAATCGGTTCAGGGGTCTTCGAGTAATCGGTAAACATACATAAAAAAGGATTTCGACGAATTGAGAACCTCCTCCTTTTTTTTTTTATGTCGGTTACAAACTCTCTGTATTCTAAAGTCTCACCATATAAAAATGCTATTTGGACCTGCGTAACGTTTTTTTACCGTACCCTTTCTACCATCCCTCAATGCGGAGCAGGCTTTGAATGTTGGGTACATTCACCTGTCGACAGTCGCAAAATAAAAACAAACCATTCCTCTGGATACTTTATCCATAGGGTTCGTAAACTATGGAATGCACCTGACGGCTGACGTATTTCCCCCAAAGTACATCCTGGGATACTTCGAATATAGTGTGAAGAAGCCCTGGCCAGCTGAAAGGTTTCCCCAGCCCCCGTATGAGTTTGAAAGCCCATTGGTATCGTTGGGCACCTCTTATGTGACAGCCTGTGCGTATGCCCTATGCCTCACTTAACATAAAATAATCATAAAAAGTGGCCCTTGAGCTGTAGACCTCGCGAGTCTGTCTTGCATAGCTTAATGCTCGCTACATAAATCCTATTATTTTCTTTCTTGGTACATACCGAACGCTTTAGCTTTTGCCACAAAACAATTTTTTTGTTACATTAAATTCAAATAATAATCATCGAAACTACTTACAAATTTTTACGAGATTCGGTCAGCCTACGGAAGACATACGGAAACATTTTTGCCCCAACTAAAACGGAGAGCAAGGTCGCGCTTCGTGTTTCGGTCGGTCGATAATAATAATATGATACCAATGATACCAACCCGGACGTAGTTGACCCTACCACCTAATTAGTAAGGAAGGGACCTGCAGTTTTACTTGGAATCCGAACCACGGCCAGGCTCTACAGTTGAAAACGGTCTCCCATCGAGGTTATCGAACCGCAAGTCGTCGCGTCACCGGTCTACCGAGGTAGGTTATGGTTCATTCCAGTCCAAACCACACTTGCACGTTTTCCTTTTGTTGCATTAATAACAAAGAAGCTGTCAAGTTAAAAGTTTTTCTTATTACACTGTTAAAGTACTAAGTTGACTCTCTTATCTTTTCTTCTCCGGTTTTAATAACGCTGGCCCACTTAAGAATATCGTAGTCTTAAAACGTCGGCGTTCAAAGACTATAAAAGTCATTTTGCAAGTGAAACTACTTTCTTAGTTTCATAAAAGCCAAGCGAAACTACAGTTAAGCTGTCTAAGATTTCTTTAATCATTCTTATAAAGCGAGAGCTGAAATTTAAAAAAACAATTGCAAATCAGTGAAAATGTATAAAATATATCAAATATACCTGTGCAATATAAGGTACGTTCTGGTACACTTAGTTCCCATCATAGGCATATGGCATCTTATTCGTTTGGGAACACGTTGTATGAGACCTCGATGAATAACCCGAACAATTTTAATGGGCATGGCGACAATCTTTCATTCAATGCGATGGTACCAACCCGGGCAAATTTAGCCTTGTAAGTAAAGTTTTATATATAATTTGAACGACGCGACGGCCAGTGTATACGTCTACCGGTCGCAAATTTAGCACACGACCGCGCGCAATGTTCCTCAACATCTAACCATATGCGCCGCCTCCCTGAGCTACCGAGGATGCCTTTCGTTTTAGAGGAAGAGATAGAAGTCATACAAATGTAGAATTTGGATAATAAAAGTCCGTAGGTGGCGTTGCAATTCATATTTCAAAACACATTAAATATGAACTCATGAATATCAATATTTTTTAATGGATTAACATTATTTATAATAAAAATGTAAAAAATTCATTACGCCTACCTACCTAGGTAGGTAGCCTAGTAATTTTTAATCAAGCCTAGTTTAATGACGGTGTAACAAGTTCTAGCAGTGACGGGAGATGGCGCTGGTTAGAAATGTCATAGTACCAGTGAGTTTTCGGCGAGGTTTCTACGTTGTATACCTTCCTCTTTGATTCATGCTTTCCGTAGCTTACTAGTTCAAAATATTTTACCAATTCTAAAAGGAGTCGAACTCTATGGTAATCGAAGAATTCGATTGTATTCTCTGGACGCATCGCGCCCTGGAATTCCACCCCCGCCGGTGTGCGTACCTGACATCGAGGAAGCTGAGACGGCAATGGCGACCGAAACGTATCCCAATAGTCTAATGATCTAATCTAATGATGAGACAAACACTGACGGTAGCGCCGACCTCACTTCCGATATTCTCGAGTTCCAACGACACTTAATAACTGCACAGGACGCCTTTTTTTTACCTGGGGCCCATGTAACCCTTAGGGATCCGTGACATGAGTGGACCCCCAGTCCATGATTGATATAAGGATGCCAGGATATGGAAATGTCTGCCGGCGGGTTGCTTTTCCTCATATCTGTAACCTGGGAGTTTTCAAGCGTAATTTGAACAAGCTCGATAGCTTAGCAATAGGCCGCAAATCCGCTGGTATGGTGCCTCGCTGAGCGTGGTTTCGCGAGGCGCGGTGTATTTTTTTCTGAGCACCTTTTATCCTCAGCACAGCTACTATACTTATAATCATACTTTTGATCGACATAAAAAAATTAAGGCATGTATACTATAACGCATGTTAATAAAACTTCGACGAGCACTTAGTGCGGACTGATGGACGTAGAAGGTGTAGGTAGGTACCGAACTGACTAACCTGTAGGTGCGATGTCCCGTATTCCACACCAGCGTCCGAGCCTGCAGCTGGTTGCTCCAGAGCTGTTCTCACACTCTTACACAGCAGAGGTCTTACAAGCACGTTCACACAATACACCCAAAATAATTTCCAAAACAGTTCGTCTATTTATTGCACTCCAAAACGTTCGCGTCTCGTCTCCCGCGCGATTGTCTGTTCACTCGTACCCCGCGCTCCTCCGCCTTTGCGTTTGTACGTTCAATCTAACCGCAACCAGCGAGTTCGTATAAAATCGGTTAGGTATTTTGGCGGGAAAGGGAGATGCGCTAGGTGCTTTGTTGCAATACATTTACTATGGTATTAAATGAAAAAATTTTTTTTTCAAAATGCCTTGTTTTCTTTAACTTGTATAGAATTTGGAAGGGGTAAAATACAAAAAGGTTAAGAAACTCAGTTTAGTTACTTAAACGAAACTGACTGGATTGCGCTACCACAGAACATTGAGAGGGAGCTACTATTAGTACAAGTATTATTACTAAACTACGCTGCCGCCGCCGTGCGAACGACATTCTGTCGCCCCTCCCATCGTTCAATACTCGATGGTACCCAAGGAAGACTGCTCCACATATCTGGGAGCACATTGTGCCTGTCACCGACAGAAGGACGCGCGGGGGGAGGATAATGGATGCGCAACAAAAGAATAATAACGCACGTGTCTCTAGATCATAGCTCTCCCTTGTCACATGTCAGCGCCGGGAGTCAGGGGGGAGGGGGACGAGCACTTTCGCCGCCGTCTCGAGGAGATAAGCTGAGGAACTAGGGTAATATACTCATCATTGGGAAGAACTGGAGTGGGGACTGAAACCCTTCCGCACGGCGGCGTAGCGACTTTTAAGTGGTATTACACTGACGGTAGCGGCGGCCAGTCAGTTCGCTTACGGATTCGGGGCGCGTAACATCGTTGCTCTAAATGGCGTCCTGTGCAGAACTTCGTCGCATCCCAGTGGTGCGACACCTTGCGATTCGATAAGTTGGGTAAGCACCTTTGAGTACGGTTGGGTTCTGGATGGGTGACCATTTTCAACTATTGAGGCTGGCCGTGGATCGGATTCCACGTGAAACTGAGGCTTCTAACTTACGTAGGGTTAATACCATCGCATTGAATAAAAGATGATCGAAGCGGCAATGAAAGTTGTTGAAAAGCATTTTAAGGCTCACACTGGGTAGTGTTAGCCTTAAAATGGATTTCGAACCATGGCTAAAAATCGTTACGAAGAGCACTTATCCTGCTCAGAGAGAGAAATAAAGTCGTGCTTAACGTTGCGGGGATCAAAATCCAAGACCTCTTGCATCAGAAATAAGGCTCCGCGTCCTGATCTACGATACCTTAAGCAAAGAGGATAGTCTTTAAATTCAGCGAAGTAATTCGACCATCCTTTTGAGGTGAGAAATGTACGATTTATGATAAATAAGCTACGGTAACCCGTAGTTCGGTAGTCCCATAAACTACCTTCATGCAAAAATTATATCGGTCCATTGTTGCATAGCTGCATGAAAGAAGTACATTACGATTAAAGACTTGTCTATTTATTTATTTATGTATGCTTATTGCACGGATGTATTCTTTACCCTCTACCTTTCGGTATCGTGAGCAGTATTGCGCGCGTAGCAGTTATGGAGAAAAATAAATTTACTGAATAAAACATTATTCCTACGTAATAAACAATATACTTAATTACTTATATACTTATACGATTAAAGATTTCATGAAGGCATTCCTTGAAAAAAGCGTTGTACTTGCTTAGTAAGAAAAATTATAAGTTGCTTAATTGTAATGGTAAGAATATAAATATTTTTTTTTTAAATAAAGGATGTCTCCACGCCAGTTATGCGGATTTCAGTCGATGAGGGGGGCCGGGTCCTCAACCATACGTTACAAGATGGGTACTAATTGTGTTTAACCAAATCAAAACTACATAAATGCATCAAAAACAAATGCAGCATGTATTATGAATGATTAAATATATACAAACAGAAACAACAACCAATGTTCTAGGACGAGCATAAACACAAAAATATACAAGTAGGTAAAAAATAGACTAGGTTCCTAATTGGGCCCCCTAATACTAACGACGACACTGAGAAGTGTTACGCGCACTGACTCTAAAGCCGACAAAAACAAGTTTCGATCCGGTACCCAGTGGTGATGATGTCTGGAGCACGTGGTTGGGCGGCGAACGGCGCCTGCCCCCGCGCGGTGAAGTTCGAGCGGCTGGGTCCCCTCAACTGTGGACGTACCGCACCACAGGGCGAGTCAATGGAGGACCCCAATCGGACTCAGGGGTGACGGAGCGCCTGGAGCACATGGTTGGGCGGCGAATGGCGCCTGCCCCCGGGCAGCGAAGCTCGAGTGGCTCGGTATCTGCTCAGAGGTTGGCGGAGCCAACTCCAACTAGCACGGGGTGGGCGCCGAAGAGAAGGAGGGTGCGGTTGTGCTCCACCGAGTAAACCCGAAAGCGGCGACGGCGAGACCCAGGGACGCGACTGGCGTTACTCGCGGCGGTCGGCAGTCTGTCGCGGCGAGATGCCCTCGCTCCGTGGCGGACGAACAACAAGATGGCTGCCGTCGTGGTCCTCTCCCATTCGCTCTGTAGGATCGCCTGACGTTTGCTAGGCGCACGCGCATGAGGGAGACAGCATCCTTGAATTGCTGAGTGGTAGAAAGAGACGGTACTAATGTTCGTGGTTTGTTGTTTTGTTTCTAGAAGAATGTTGACCGTTGTTTCTTTGAAACGTGTATTTTTCCATTATGTAGATAACTATAAATGTCTATTGTGAGTATGCATAAGCTCTGACATCGTTCTGAAGGCTACCGTAAGTGTAGTTCAAGAAAGATATTGGTATTGCCTAAAAATGAAAATATATCAAGTAACCTGTGTGACATAATTTAAGATTGTCCACGTCAATATGGCATGGGTGAGATAGGTGGGTAGTTTTCACTTCACAAGCATTCAATCCCATTCGAAGTTTTTCCTATGCTATTCTCGCTCTGCTACCAGCTGTCAAGCATGGTGCACGCATGAACCGCGTCCCCGCAACCTTTCATCGTGGAGCTCCTCGTAGGGCTCCACGCCCGCAACCCGCCGCACGCCTGACCACGCTGTGTCGTCTCGCCTCTGGGCGAAGTGTTGTGCCGCCGAACGCTGTTTCGGGACCCGGCGCCTAGGAGCTGGTGCTGCTGGAGGTAGGTGGCTCTTCCTGCTCCTCTGGTGGCCCGCTGTGACGTCCCGAGGCTACCGGGCATTGCCCTCCTTCGGTCGTGAAGTGCGACCTGCCTGGGCGCGTACAAAGATATTGAGATTAAGCAGGGAGTAGTAGAGACATTTACTGTTTGGACGTTTATAACAACTTAAAACCCCGCTTGAATAGACTCCAAAGCAGAAGAAAACACGATTGTATGCATATTTTACAAGATATATCTAGGTATATGCACAATACGAAAAAAAACAACGAATTAAATCCCGATAGTATCGAAATTTAATTGAACGAATTAAATATTCCCACAACTGTTTTTTTTATTTATAGACAAACGTTGCCTTAGACAGGCCTTTCCTATACCGGCGAGTGAAAGCTTTTACTCACTTCGATTTGCGTGAGCTTTTTCGTTCCACCCTTAAATAATAATATAAAAAGCATTCACCTCCCAGAGGAAAACCACTTTCGTGCAAATAACATGTACGTTTGTAAGTAAATGTATTTCTTGTTCTTTTGGTGTGCACATAGAGACATGCATATATGTTTACGTTTAAAGTAAATAAAGTTTAAGTAAAAACATAGTTATTTTGACATTGCTATATTGATTTAATATAATTATTTTAGGTTTGAAACTACAAACTCTCGGTTCAACTCATATGTTTGTTTGCACTTACAATACAGCCCTACAATAGGTCCTAATCCTCGTGGTCCTAATCCATTTCCTTACCTTCAGCGAAAACAATTAGCTTGTATGATGTCATTCATGCTACAAGATCCTATATTCATAATAACATCAGTAGCGATAAAGTATTGTAAACATTGACTTAAGAAACACTTTCAACTTAATATAAAGGAACACCAACTCTCCTACAAAAATTACGTTTTATTTCTTTCTTTTTTTTATTTTACCTATATTTTGTTGTATTGACAAAATTAATACACACTCTGTGCAAATTTCAGCTGCCTACCTATAACGTTTCATGAGATGCAGCCCTGTGACAGACGGACGGACGGACGGACGGACGGACGGACGGATGGACGGACGGACAGCTGAAGCTTGGTAAACCCTAAAAACAACATAGCTACTTATTGGCCATCTATACATATACAATTTCCTTGCGCATCACAAATTGTCCGGACCCTGGATCTACTGGGCGCGCGCGCGCTGCTTCGTTTTGAAGAAACGTCAGACTTAAAGATGGAAAAACAATAAATCTAAACAATAAATAGGCATTCATCAGTCATTTGGGTCCGATGCAGGCTCATGTGCTGGTAAAATCTTGCTTTTCGGGACAAAAAACGTACTTGACTAGGACGACCCCAATTGGACTATTTTATCAAATCAGTTTTTTTAATTATCTTAAATCTGAAATTAAATTAAATACAATCACCACAGTCTTCCTTACCGATACGGTGGGGGTCCAGGAGTGCGTCGCGTCACGGATATGGGGGGTCTTTGTTCCTGGCTTCTGGTTATTGCGTCTCTGAGACCATAGAGACCAGTGATTTACTGTTTGGACGATGCCTTGAGTAAATGGAAATATCTGTGCCGGGAAGAAGACTTTCCTTCAGCCAAGGAAAATAAAAAAGCGTGGGCCAGATCATTGGTTAAAGTAATGCACGACGCATTTCTGGATTCACCGACCGGCTCCTCACTCACTCCAGAGTCCGGCTGCTGGCTCCACGCTATTCCGTCACCCCATACCGGTACACTTGTGGACAAAAGCACTCTTATCGCAATTGCGCTACGCCATTGACGCGCTACGCCTACGTTGTGATGTGTCCACGCATGTATTTGTGGAATCGAAGTCGATGCCAAAGGGCGTAAAGGTCTGAGTTGTCGTCAATGTGCCGGTAAGTCTTCTCGTCAGTATGAGCTCAATAACATTATTAAAAGAGCCCTGAACGAACGAACACTCCTTTTATAATCGAACCAATGGGACTCAACAGAGATGACAGGAGAAGGTCATATGGGATAACGCTCATTGCATGGTCGAAAGGCAATGGTTTGGGACACCACATGTGTGGACACGTTGGCGCCCTCAGATTTTCTCGCCACCTCCCGGACGACCGGCGGCGTAGCCGAATCAGCTTCTCGCTCCAGTAACTGAGGTACATGACAACAAGGTTTAGCAACCAATTGATTACTTAGAGAATTTAGGTTCTCGGAACAATAATTTGGTACTTATTTTAGGCTCTAAGTTTTTTTATTCATCCGGAGATAAGAATTCAAAAACATTTCTGCATTAACGGATAGCACTACAGCGTATTTTTATTTTAATAGTTTTTTTACTTTACTTTAGTTAATTACTTTGTAATTTTTTTTTTTTTTTTTATTTTTGGATTTGTAAAAATGGTGCTGTTCAATTGTTATTAAATTACATGTACAACTATCAAACATATTCGTACTGCAATCCGCGCAATATAATGTATCGTTTCCTTTTTTTTATACAAAAATAGTTCTAGAGAAAAAAAAATGTAGGAATGCAAGATGTGGTAGGTAGATTCAGTGATGTTCTAGCGAAAATGAAAATTTTATTTCGAACTGGAATGGAAGGTCTCTAGACTTTGTCTATTTATTTATTTATGTATGCTTATTGCACGGATGTATTCTTTACCCTCTACCTTTCGGTATCGTGAGCAGTATTGCACGCGTTGCAGTTATGGAGAAAAATAAATTTACTGAATAAAACATTATTCCTACATAATAAACAATATACTTAGTTACTTATCTACTTATACGATTAAAGATTTCATGAAGGCATTCCTTGAAAAAAGCGTTGTACTTGCTTAGTAAGAAAAATTATAAGTTGCTTAATTGTAATGGTAAGAATTTAAATATTTTTTTTTAAATAAAGGATGTCTCCACGCCAGTTATGCGGATTTCAGTCGGTGAGGGGGGCCGGGTCCTCAACCATACGTTACAAGATAGGTACTAATTCTGTTTAACCAAATCAAAACTACATAAATGCATCAAAAACAAATGCAGCATGTATTATGAATGATTAAATATATACAAACAGAAACAACAACCAATGTTCTAGGACGAGCATAAACACAAAAATATACAAGTAGGTAAAAAATAGACTAGGTTCCTAATTGGGCCCCCTAATACTAACGACGACACTGAGAAGTCTTACGCGCACTGACTCTAAAGCCGACAAAAACAAGTTTCGATCCGGTACCCAGTGGTGATGATGTCTGGAGCACGTGGTTGGGCGGCGAACGGCGCCTGCCCCCGCGCGGTGAAGTTCGAGCGGCTGGGTCCCCTCAACTGTGGACGTACCGCACCACAGGGCGAGTCAATGGAGGACCCCAATCGGACTCAGGGTTGACGGAGCGCCTGGAGCACATGGTCGGGCGGCGAATGGCGCCTGCCCCCGTGCCCCGAAGCTCGAGTGGCTCGGTGTCTCCTCAGCGGTTGGCGGAGCCAACTCCAACTAGCACGGGGTGGGCGCCGAAGAGACGGAGGGTGCGGTTGTGCTCCACCGAGTAAACCCGAAAGCGGCGACGGCGAGACCCAGGGACGCGACTGGCGTTACTCGCGGCGGTCGGCAGTCTGTCGCGGCAAGATGCCCTCGCTCCGTGGCGGACGAACAACAAGATGGCTGCCGTCGTGGTCCTCTCCCATTCGCTCTGTAGGATCGCCTGACGTTCGCTAGGCGCACGCGCATGAGGGAGACAGCATCCTTGAATTGCTGAGTGGTAGAAAGAGACGGTACTAATGTTCGTGGTTTGTTGTTTTGTTTCTAGAAGAATTTTGACCGTTGTTTCTTTGAAACGTGTATTTTTCCATTATGTAGATAACTATAAATGTCTATTGTGAGTATGCATAAGCTCTGACTTCGTTCTGAAGGCTACCGTAAGTGTAGTTCAAGAAATATATGACATACAGATATTGGTATTGCCTGAAAATGAAAATTTATCAAGTAACCTATGTGACATAATTTAAGATTGTCCACGTCAATATGGCATGGGTGAGCTAGGTGGGTAGTTTTCACTTCACAAGCATTCAATCCCATTCGAAGTTTTTCCTATGCTATTCTCGCTCTGCTACCAGCTGTCAAGCATGGTGCACGCATGAACCGCGTCCCCGCAACCTTTCATCGTGGTGCTCCTCGTAGGGCTCCACGCCCGCAACCCGCCGCACGCCTGACCACGCTGTGTCGTCTCGCCTCTGGGCGAAGTGTTGTGCCGCCGAACGCTGTCCCGGGACCCGGCGCCTAGGAGCTGGTGGTGCTGGAGGTAGGTGGCTCTTTCTACTCCTCTGGTGGCCCGCTGTGACGTCCCGAGGCTACCGGGCATTGCCCTCCTTCGGTCGTGAAGTGCGACCTGCCTGGGCGCGTACAAAGATTTTGAGATTAAGCAGGGAGTAGTAGAGACATTTACTGTTTGGACGTTTTTTTTAAATAATATGTGAGATACGTTTATATCAATTTAAAACCCCGCTTGAATAGACTCCAAAGCAGAAGAAAACACGATTGTATGCATATTTTACAAGATATATCTAGGTATATGGACAATACGAAAAAAAACAACGAATGAAATCCCGATAGTATCGTAATTTAATTGAACTAATTAAATATTCCCACAACTGTTTTTTTTTAATCTATAGACAAACGTTGCCTTAGACAGGCCTTTCCTATACCGGCGAGTGAAAGCTTTTACTCACTTCGATTTGCGTGAGCTTTTTCGTTCCACCCTAAAATAATAATATAAGTAAAAAGCATTCACCTCCCAGAGGAAAACCACTTTCTTTCTTATTTCTTGTTCCTTTGGTGTGCTAACATGCACATAGAGACATGCATATATGTTTACGTTCAAAGTAAATAAAGTTTAAGTAAAAACGTAGTTATTTTGACATTGCTATATTGATTTAATATAATTATTTTAGGTTAGAAACTACAAACTCTCGGTTCAACTCATATGCTTTTTTAGGGTTCCGTAACCAAAGGGTGAAAACGGGACCCTATTACTAAGCCTCCGCTGTCCGTCTGTCCGTCCGTCCGTCCGTCCGTCCGTTCGTTTCATGAGATGCAGCCCTGTGACAGACGGACGGACGGACGGACGGACAGCGGAAGCTTAGTAATATGTTTCCGTTGGCACTCTTTGGGTACGGAACCCTAAAAACAACATAGCTACTTGTTGGCCATCTATACATATCAAATTTCCTTGCGCATCACAAATTGTCCGGACCCTGGATCTACTGGGCGCGCGCGCGCTGCTACGTTTTTAAGGAACGTCAGACTTTAAAGATGGACAAAAAATAAATCTAAACAATAAATAGGCATTCATCAGTCATTCGTGTCCGATGCAGGCTCATGTGCTGCTAAAATCTTGCTTTTCGGGACAAAAACGTATTTGACTAGGACGACCCCAATTGGACTATTTTATCAAATCAGTTTTTTAAATTATCTTAAATCTGAAATTAAATTAAATACAATCACCACAGTCTTCCTTACCGATACGGTGGGGGTCCAGGAGTGCATCTGGTTAATGCGTCTCTGAGTCCATAGTGATGGCTCGTAGCCTAGTGGCGCGGGGACTGGCCTAGCGTACCAGAGTGCAGGGTTCAATTCTGACATGCACCACTGTCTTACTTTTTCCGAGTTCCCAGGCACCTAATTCCTTCGGGAATGTGGTGTATTGGGCTTATATCATAACGGTAGTTGTGTGGTATTAGCCATCCATGTCAGGTCGCACAAAAAAAAAAGTGATTTACTGTTTGGACGATGCCTTGAGTAAATGAAAATATCTGTGCCGGGAAGAAGACTTTCCTTCAGCCAAGGAAAATAAAAAGTGTGGGACAGCCCATTGGTTAAAGTAATGCACGACGCATTTCTGGATTCACCGACCGGCTCCTCACTCACTCCAGAGTCCGGCTGCTGGCTCCACGCTATCCCGTCACCCCATACCGGTACACTTGTGGCTCAAAGCCTCGACAAAAGCACTCTAATCGCAATTGCGCTACGCCTACGTTGTTATATGTCCACGCATGTATTTGTGGAATCGAAGTCGATGCCAAAGGGCGTAAAGGTCTGAGTTGTCGTCAATGTGCCGGTAGGTCTTCTCGTCAGTCTGAGCTCAATAACATTATTAAAAGAGCCCTGAACGAACGAACACTCCTTTTATAATCGAACCAATGGGACTCAACAGAGATGACAGGAGAAGGTCATATGGGATAACGCTCATTGCATGGTCGAAAGGCAATGGTTTGGGACACCACATGTGTGGACACGTTGGCGCCCTCAGATGTTCTCGCCACCTCCCGGACGACCGGCGGCGTAGCCGAATCAGCTTCTCGCTCCAGTAACTGAGGTACATGACAACAAGGTTTAGCAAACAATTGATTACTTAGAGAATTTAGGTTCTCGGAACAATAATTTGGTTATTTTAGGCTCTAAGTTTTTTTATTCATCCGGAGATAAGAATTCAAAAACATTTCTGCATTAACGGATAGCACTACAGCGTATTTTTATTTTAATAGTTTTTTTACTTTACTTTAGTTAATTACTTTGTAATTTTTTTTTTTTTTTTTTTTTTGGATTTGTAAAAATGGTGCTGTTCAATTGTTATTAAATTACATGTACAACTATCAAACATATTCGTACTGCAATCCGCGCAATATAATGTATCGTTTCCTTTTTTTTATACAAAAATAGTTCTAGTTTTATAAAAAAAAATGTAGGAATGCAAGATGTGGTGTGGATCAGTGATGATCTAGCGAAAATGAAAATTTTATTTCGAACTGGAATTGAAGGTAGCTTTAAAAAAAATCCATAATAGCTTGATTTAACGAAAAACTATGTAAATTGTGCAGTCACATATATCAATTTAATAAAGTTCAATACCCCACACCACATAAAAAGATGCAGCTGTAATAAAAAAATGGGAAATACGGCTGGGAATCCAACCATATAAGTCATCATTTTGCGTTATTTGTGCAATGAAAATCAACTAATAATCATATTCTCAGCCGTAACGGCCTTGATAAATAAGAACATTACAAACGTGCATACTAAACATTGTTTTTCGGCGCGCTTGTTACAAATGTCTTCTTCCGTATTATATAGCTTTATACAGTCTGATGGATTAGCATTTGTGAATCAAAACATATACCACTTGAAACTAACAAAATTTCATTGCAGTGACATCTAAAAACAAAGTCACGTACTTTCTCGTGGCAAATTGTTGATGAATAATGCTCCAAGAAAGCTGAAACGGGCAATTTCCTGAAGCTATTGAGCGCCATCTTGTGGTGGCTTCCGAGAAATATTCTGCAGGCTTTCCAAAATGGTCCTGTTTTACTATGGCATAACTTGGGTGGGTTCCCAAAAAACGCGCGTTATGTCTTCAACGAAATCTAGATGGCGCCATTATCTGAAAAGTTGGAAAATACTCAACAATAATTTATAGCTTTACAATTAGCCGAATTGTCAAATCTAGACTATTATCAACAATTCTCAAAAATGAACGCATAATAAAATATTTCAAAATAGGTAATGTGAACACAATCAACATATTTTACTATGCTCTAGGTAATGTCCGCAAAATGGAAATTTGAAATACTAACTTTTTGAATTTTTCTATAATGAAGGCGCCTTTAATTAATATTTCTTTTCAGAACCGGTGTTGTGATTCGTGTATGATAGTTTGACAATACCAAATTACCTAGGGTTCTCTTTTTAAACTCGTCTTCCCGTACATTTCATCGACGACAGTACGATAAAACTTAGAAACATGCACAAAACTTTCGTATTATCTGTGAACATTTCCATAATTTTCGGTATTTTTGTAAAACCCATAACGTTTAACTTGACCCAGGTTTATTTTATTTTAAGCGCGGCCACGCCCATGGGCTTTCCCACATTCACAGGGGCGGCGAAAACCATGCCGGACGGCCTTTGCTTTTTCACAAGGCGTTTTAAGCACCCCATGTTGTACTTTGACGCAAAAACCTCGGCAGGGAATCGATTCCATAGTTCACCGACCCTACAGATAAGTTCCAGAGGATCGGTGAGTTCTTGTTCGAATGTCGACAGTGAATGGGTGCATTCCCTGCCTGTTCGGCGTTTCTGTGAATAATTTCATCCAAATATGTTGTGGTATTCAGGATTATTAATAAAACTGATGACAAATGTAATACTGTATTTAAATCGTTCACGTTTTCCAAAAGGAAATGTTTAGTTAGCACAAATAAAAAAGTATAATAACAAATTGTTATTGTTGGTGGATGAATATACTTAAAAATAATCATAAACGTTTATGCAACTCGGCTGAAGTTTTTAACAATTGATTGCAGTTTTATATGTATAGGTATCTAATAAAAATCAACAGAAAAGGGCAAAATTTAAACGTAAAGGTTAAATTTAACGAAAACATTACATAATCAAACTTAAAAAAACGAGAGTAATATGAAATATTAGGTATAAATTAGTTAACTTTGTACATCTTCAAGAGTAATGTATACGGGTTGGATTGTTCCTTAATGAAGGTGTCATTGCTATTTCTTCATGAATAACTTATTGCAGTTAAGGTATACCCATGAAAATGGACAGATTTCATTTTTAACAAAGCGAAAGGGTTCTTCTCGTATTGTATAGTGTTCTAAAACTGTGATCACTTTGCGAGATAACCAAGGGATTATAATCTCTATAGAGCGGGACTGGTCATCTCCGCCTGCTAGTCTTACGACACTAGCTGCTGAGGTTTGCTGCGAGCTGAAACGTATGGACTATGAAGCAATACAAGTAGCCACTTATATTTCAGCCACTTATACCTCGATCGAGCCCTATGTGATGGTCCCCGATATGTTTGGTAAAGCCCTTTAAAGTTTATTTCAACATCTACTTACCAATGAACCTGTCTCGAACACAATTGAGAGTTTCACAAACTTGGAAGCCCCGCCTGTCTATTAGTAGATCGCGAGTCAGATTTAACATTGAATACTACTTTTTCATCCGACTATCCGACATAAGAAAGTGGTTTTGACATCAACTCAACGCGTCCTTCCGAAATAGTGATTATCTGGGATGTTTCTGTAGCGTGTTGTGTTATTTGACATCTAAGCAGTCAGCGCTATCTATTGATGTGTATGCTGACTGGTTTTCATGTAAAATATAAAGTCGCCACATATAAATACACTATTTCGTTGTCTTTATTCCTTCTATTGATGCACATGATGAAAAATATTGTTTTCATGTAGACCACTTTATTTTTCATCTTTCCAAATAAGTTATTGTTGCCTTATTTGGAAAGATGTATTCATTTAAAGCCACCAATACAATGTAATACATATATTAGAAAATAAATTTATCTGAAAGCGTACTGTTATGTTGAAAACCTAATCATTATTCATACAACAGCAATACCAAAATGGAGCTTGTTTTTAATTACCGTAGAAAAAATGGGAGTTATAATATATGTATGTTGGTCGTGACGAAATATTTACATTGGTGGACGAAGTAAGTGACGTGAATAATGAATTGAACACTCATAGGTAAATAGGGCATATACTCCGCTGCATACAACCTAAAGTGATCTACTCTAATTTGGACAGCCATTAATGTTATATCATCACAATTTGGACGAAGTGTACACTAGTACCTTAGAAGGTAGTTCCTAGATGCGTAAAACAGCAAGTCAGGGGCTTAACCATTCAACTCTCGTATTCTAATCATTCCATCCAGCCAAAAAAATACGTTAGAAAGATTTTATTAGACAACAAGTATCCTTTAAGTTTCCATAGGACAAGGTTTATTCTAAGCACAGTTTCGTCTCGAATTGATGTCCATTTTTAAATAAACTCAAGCTCTGAATCGAGTCGAAAGATTTCACAGGCGATAAGTCCAAAGCGCCAGCGGCCGCTGCAATAATGCGGCGTGCGGTGTCTCTCTTCCCCCCACTATCAGCAGCGTGAGAGGTGGCGGCTCGCTCTCCTCCCACTCCTCGACCCTCTCCCTCACTCGTCCCCTCCGTCTGGATCCCATCTCCACGAGCTCCACGTCTCCCGGCAGCCGCCCGCCGCCGTTCGTCGCTCCCTCCCCCAGTCCGGAGTCGGGCGTGTTGAGCGCTTTCACCGCGGCTGCCCCGCCGAGGATGTCTTGCACGTCGGGCCCCAGGTAATGAGGGTTACAGAAACCGAAAACACTCTCTTTTTCCCCATTGGCAACGCCGCCGCTCGAAGCTGACGCCGAGGAAAGGCGGTTGACACGCTCGGCACTCGCGTAGTCCGAAGTCGACAGCTCCGACTCGTCCTCGGTGTCGGGGAGGTTGCGAAAACGCACGGAAGCCGACTTGGACATCCGCGGAAGCACTTCTATTTGCCGGACGACAGGCTCCGGAATGGTAACGTTCGGAGGCGGGCTGAAGTCGTCCTCCCTCCGCATCTCTTCCTCTTCGTCGGAGTCGAGGTAGACCAGCTTGGACGCCTCGACCGGAGAGAGAACGGGCGTCGGGAGCACCAAGTCGGCGAAGTCCGGAACGGAGATCGGCTCGCGGGAGATGTCTAGATGCCTCGGAGGCTGCCTAGCCTCGGCCTCGTCGGCCTCGCGGGGCTCCCCGGAGCGGATGGCGGCCCCGCAGCTGAGCGGCCTCCGCTTGTCGATGACGTACAGCGAGTGCGACTTGACGATGCGATGGGGGTGCGTCGGCGGCGGCGAGGGCGCCCGGCGGAGGCTCTCCGTCGAGTCCTTGTCGCCGGAGTGCACGAGGACGCTGTACGAGCAGCCCGAGTTGCCGCCGCGGCGCAGATTGAACTGCGAGAGTTTGGTGATCTCGCGCAGGATGCCCGCGCCGGTGGCGGCGGAGGGGTTGGGCGGCTCGCGGGCGGGGAGCGGCGCGCGGGCGGGGCGGCCGGCGGGCGCGCGCGCGACCAGCTCGGAGGTGATGAGAGCTACGGCGTCGGCGCGAGGGGTGGGCCAGGAACCGCCGCCATATGAGATTCGCTCCCATGTCTCCGTAGCTGTAACAAATCAGAACAGCTGTTAGGGACCAAACTAGACGTGGCCTATGCTCAAAGATTTGTGATTCAACTGGTATTGTTTATGATTGCACAATGTGATGTTTATTGTACCGTATAACCAAGCTCAAAGAGTGTTTTTTTATTGCAAAACAGGCAACAGCACAACAGGAATTTCTATACCTGTGCAATAAATCATCATGTATCCATCGCTTACGTGAAGCTGTGCTGCACGCAAAGGTAGCATAAACTTTTGTAATTGCTTATCTGACAAAAACATCGATGACAAAAATAATAGATAAATGGCCAAACCACACACTAAAACCATACTGATATATCTACAAAAAAAAACATAAATTTGATCTTCGAAACCGAGAGACTTTTAATAAAAAAAATTGTGCAAGAGCTCACCGAAATGGAACTTCCAAAGTTCACTGTTGAGGCGTGCCTGGCTCTCTCCGCCGAACACGTAGAGGTAGCCGGGGACGCGCGCCGCCACGTGCCCGTGCAGCGCGCCCGGCGACACCTTGCAGCGGACGGCGCTCCAGGAGCGCGACACTGCAACAGCGAGAGCGCCGACGTCATCAACCAAATAAAACTTCCAGAGGTGACTATCGGGGCGTACCTGGCTCTCGCCGCTGAATACGGTGCTCCAAGCCCGCAGAGCTTTGCTTTTCTAAAACACCTGGACTAACGAGGACTGATGCCACATCTTGATGATACACAGCTTAAAACTGTAGCTTAGCAGTCGTTAAAAGCAGTTGGCCTGACAATTGTCCCGCCGCGCGCGTCGCCACGGCCCCCAAGATAGTATAAAGCAGGGTGGAGATGGCTTCTAGTGCACATTCAAAATGAAACCCTGGCTGTACCGACCGGTGTCGTACTTGAAGAGGTCGCCGCACTCGCGCAGGTCGTGCATGCCGGCGTGCACGTAGAGGCGACGATCGTGGAGCGCTGCGGCGTGACGGTGGCGCGCCGGCGCCGACAGCCCGCCGCGTGCCGGCTCCACCACGTGCCACGACTCGCTCTCTGTTGGCAAGACGGGGAAGAGTCCATTCTTGGAATTTTTTTTTTATTGTTCCATTCAGGATATTAAAAAGATTTGTATATAAGCATAAGTGGATATTTTTTATTATTTTTTAATATCTCTGTTATTTTTTAATATCTCTGTTATTTTTCTTTTTTTTTAAACCATAAATATAGTTACAGTGAGTACAAAACTCAAGGAACAGTAGTACCTGTATCACTTTTTGGAAATCTTATTATTTTGCTTATTGGTTATTGTCATCTCTTTTATTATTATTAATTGTTTTGCATATTTTATAGTTCTTCTTCAAGCAAATTAAATTAAATTGATTTGTTATATTTACTTGTAAGGAAGCTGTGTAGGCCTATAATTAACATGTACACACTAATTTGTTATTTTTAGTAGTGAAATATGAAACTGTTTTGTGTATAATGTTGTTGGCATACCAAATAAATAAATAAATAAATAAATAAATTCCGTGCTAAGGAATGAGTCATGTTTCCGCCGAGAAAACAGCTGCGAAAGTGGTTTTCCGACGGAAAGACTGCCGATTCCTGGGCGCCAAATTCTAACATTCTCCGTTTTCACTAAACTTCACTATACACCAGTTGGCCACGAATCCGGCAGTTTTTTCACCCCTAATGCGAACCCAGTATTGCAGCTCATCTTTACGGAGTAAGTTGAAGGGCACCATTCGAGGAGCCGTACCTTTGATGCCATAGGAATCCAGGGATCACGCAATGATTCCCCAACTACCAGCGTTGTTGCCGATGCCTGCACATCAACTTCTAAGTACTGCGATGCAGTATTAAATAATTTGGATTTCCAAAGGTAGTCAACAGGAGATGCCATTGCATCTATGATAAAGACTTCAGAATGGTCTTTGAATGATTCTCAACATACATATGGCATTTTCTATGACTTATCAAAGGCTTATGATTGTGTGAAACATGAAATATTATTTTTATTAAAATTAGAGCATTATGAAGTTATAGAAAAATAGCTTCGTCCGCAACGCAGATGAAGCGTTAAATAAATGTAGGTGGGTAAATCTTAAACACTGTGTTAGTAGGATGCATTGATTACGGGAGGAGGGATTGTTAGAGAATTCCAAATTATGGGTATACAGCCGGTGGCGAAATTGGTAGACCAATACCCGCGAATGTTATGTTTTTCTGGTTCGGGTCCAGCCTAGCAGTATATTCGTTAAGAAGTACTTTTTACTGGGCTCTATCTTCAATTAATGTTTCCTTGTTTCACGGTCGATTATACATACATACATACCACACACTTAGGAAACAGGTTGATGGAGATCTAATTTCGCGATTGTAAATTGGAAATAAGAGAAATTGATAATAATTGATGGAAATAATTAAATACCGCGAAATTTTAATTTAATTAATCGCGAGATTAACCAGAATGGTAATAACCGATTTCAATGACCATAACTATTAGAAGCGGTTCTCACCAAAATGGAAGGCCCACATCTCGTTCGAGGAGCCCTTCAGGTCCTGGTAGCCGCCGTACACCAGCATCACGTCGCCGACGACGTGCGCCGTGTGGCCGCGGCGGCCGCGCGGCGCCACGCCCTCCCCGCGCGACCGCCGCGCGCCCGACGACCGGCTGACCCCGCGCGCCGCAACCGGCGTGCGCCCTGAGCCGCCCCCGCCCAGCTTCCGCCACCACATCGTCTGCAACGACACCGAGACATGGCGTTAGTTGGTTTAGTTGTATATATTATATTTTGGTATTGATGAAATGAATTATAAGGTTACCACAATCACAGCCGAACACATAGAACGAGGTGCCGCGCGCAACCGAGCTGTGCTCCTGCAGCTGCTCGCCCCGGGCCTCCAACCGCTCCCACGCGCCTTCCGCTGCCCACCGCACCGATTATAGTCCATCCTCACCTGCGTGTCGTACACCCACAACGGGGTCTCGGTGCTGGAGCAGCCGAGCTCACCGCCGAACACTTAGAGCGAGGTCCCGTGTGCCACCGCTCTGCTCCAGCAGTGCGGACGGCGACTCGCCGCGCGCATCTCACTGCTCCCACGCGCCTTCCGCTTTTAAGCGCATCGATATACAGTCCGTCCTCACCTGCGTGTCGTACACCCATAGCGGGGTCTCGGTGCTGGAGTATCCGAGCTCGCCGCCGAACACGTAGAGCGAGGTGCCGTGAGCAACCGCGCTGTGCTCCTGCAGCGCGGGCGGCGGCTCACCGCGCGCCTCCAACCGCTGCCACGCGCCTTCCGCTGCACATCGAAACAGAGGTTGTTTTTAGTTAATATTCTTCCTCCGTTAGGTGAACCTAACCTTTTGGATTCCTCTAATAAATGTCTAATAATGTCACGTCTCGACTAGCAGAAAGACGACTGAGAAGAAACTTCGGAGCAAGTAAACAAATGCATGTATGTATCATTGAAAACCATTTTATCTTAATGAGAAATTATATAATGTGTTGCGAGTAACACACTGTGCACCTACGTACTTGATAAAGTCAATTTTCGATTCAGCAGCTTGTAAACCACAAAGATTCTCATTTTTTTTCATAACTAGCTAAACTGAGCTGAGCAGCGAGCTTGTCAACATATGGTTATAAAATGTTTGTCGAATCGATCTCCGTGATCGAATACGAAGGTTATTTTACCACATACCTTAATTTTTTTAGGGTTCCGTACCCAAAGGGTGAAAACGGAACCCTATTACTAAGCCTCCGCTGTCCGTCCGTCCGTCCGTCCGTCCGTCCGTCCGTCCGTCCGTCCGTCCGTCTGTCCGTCTGTCACAGGGCTGTATCTCATGAACCGTAACAGGTAGGAAGCTGAAATTTTCACAGATTATATATTTATTTTGCCGCTATAACAACAAATAGGTAACATTATAAAATAATAATAATTAAAGGGGGGGCCCATACAAAAAACGTGTTTTTTTTACTCTTGTGCGATGGTACGGAACCCTTCGTGTGCGAGTCCGACTCGCACTTGTTTGGGTTTTCGGTTACGAACACAAAATTATTAACTTAAATTTATTGTTGTTTAAAATAAGGCTTGAAACTTTAATTTAAAAAATAAACCGCTTTAGAAATATTGGAAGTCTAAACCGTTTTTTGTGTAAGCAATTACGTGTTTTCAATGCAGTTAGCGAACTACTAAGAACCCGGCGACACGCCCATGTGACAACACCTACGGAGAAGCTGAAATTAATCATAGTAGGTGCCGTTCCAGCTTTCTGCTGGTGCCTGTACTATAACATAGTGTTGATTATTATTGAAGCAGGAAGCCGCCAGGGAAAGGCGCCTCCCTGCCGCCGGCAGTCAACGAGGCGACGACGCATTATTTGCATAATAACACTTCACTACACACCGCGCTACATCTCTCCACGTCGTTTCCCGTAACTTAAAACTCTGTCAAAATACGGGATGTAACAGCAGTCACCGCCGTAACTTCGCCATCTAACATTTAATGTGTCCTCAAAAGAAAGGTATAAATTTATTTGTGTAACTTCCTTTTTTTTTTCTAATACCGAGCCTGACATCAGGTGCCACGAAAGACAGGCTTTGCCTAGTTCGGGTACTTGTACAATCAAACTCATTTGTATTTTCATACAGGGCTTGTGTTGCGATTGTTTGTTTCGCTTATTTCATACTAGTACGCTGTGTTTTGATATTGCCCCCTACGGGATTCATGCTTTATGTAGTAACTTGTACTCTTGTGATTTTGTTATTTATTTTGCCAACAGAGACTGTATGTAATTTCAAGATGTGTTAAATAAATAAAAAAAATAAAAGAGAAATATTATGTCTGAGATATTAATTTTCGAAGTTTATGGATTCTTCAAGAATTAGAGCCCCTAACGGAGACAGTGATAAAACCGTGCCGTTCTTGAGGTAGCTGCTAGTCACCCCTTTATTCTTTGCGATAAAACTAAACTTTGTCCCAAATTTTTGGTGCAACTGTTCCGTGGCTTTATTACGCTTATGATAGATTGCAATCTGCTCAAGCTCCGGCTACATATCTAACACGCCAACCGCCTATAGTCCTATAAGCGATCACGCTAATCGGAGCTTCAAGTCCCTCCACTCGCAACCCCCGATCCCGAGGCTGCTTGTGACAAGTCCCCACCACTCGCATCGAGCTGACACGTGTCACAGTCGCGGTGAAACACTTAATACGATACCAATTAATTCCCTAATATTCCTCAAGGGCAGCATCCCATTTGGAGGCACATCCTCATTTAGGAATTTAACCCGCGACATTGAGGTTGAAGGAGAATTCATTGCAGGAATACATTTGCCAAACCAATGCTAATTGGAGCTTCGAATGAAAATTACAAGTAACTATACCGCTCGATCAACACCTGATCTGTAGAGTGCTGTATATGTTGGTGCACTCATCTAGATTCTACGCTGCGGCCACCCGCATGTAGAACAGCTTCACAGCTGCGTGGCGGTGACCTTGGCGCGCGAGAAGGGGGTATATTCTTGGAATACCTTCCGAATAATTACTGTTAAACCGCAGCGCCTACTCGCGCCGCACCACGGGTCTTCACATCGCCTAGTGGCCTCAGAGTGGTACGCATGTTGGTTCACTCACCGAGGCTGTACCTCCAGAAGTCCTTTAGGGGCACGTTCCCGCTGCGGCCACCCAGCACGTAGAGGCAGCCCCCGAGCAGCGTGGCGGAGTGCTTGGCGCGCGAGCAGGGCCCCGGCGGCAGCGGCGCCTCCCCGCGCCGCACCACGGGACTTCACATCGCCAAGTGGCCTCAGAGTGGTACGCATGTTAGTTCACTCACCGAGGCTGTACCTCCAGAAGTCCTTTTGGGGCACGTTCCCGCTGCGGCCACCCATCACGTAGAGGCAGCCCCCGAGCAACGTGGCGGAGTGCTTGGCGCGCGAGCAGGGCTCCGGCGGCGGCGGCGCCTCCCCGCGCCGCACCACGAGACATCACATCGCCAAGTGGCCTCAGATTGGTACGCATGTTGGTTTACTCACCGAGGCTGTACCTCCAGAAGTCCTTTAGGGGCACGTTCCCGCTGCGGCCACCCAGCACGTAGAGGCAGCCCCCGAGCAACGTGGCGGAGTGCTTGGCGCGCGAGCAGGGCCCCGGCGGCGGCGGCGCCTCCCCGCGCCGCACCACGGGGCTCCACATCGCCCCGGCCCGCCTCACCTGAAAAAATAGATGGGCAGGTTTAGGTTATAAATGAAAACTGGTTAGAAGACCGCTCGTCAGATGTAACGCCACTGATTAGCAGTTTCTTTTTGAGCAGAAGATGCACCTTAGAAAATTTAAATATGTTTTGGTTGCTACTGCCTTATACTTTGTAAGCATGCCGGCTTTGACGCCGCGGAATTTCCCTGCCACATTTCGCCGAATAGACCTAGCGGAGTTGCAGACAGATCCTAGCCGTGCGACTAGCGATTTTTGTCCTCTGAAGTTTTATGTCCACGTTTTATGTATGAATCCCAATTTATTTATTTTTTTTTTATTTTACCTATTTGTTGTTATAGCGGCAAATAAAATACACACTCTGTGAACATTTCAGCTGCCTACCTACGAGTATTACGGTACATCAGATACAACCCTGTGACAGACGGACGGACGGACGGACGGACGGAAAACGGAGGCTTAGTGATAGGGTTCCGTTGGCACGAAAGAGGTTTTAAAGGGCACTTTTTTGGTGAGATGTGCACTGGTGAAGTAGTAATAACTGTGGGACACTTTTGTAACTTTTCCATTGTGCAAAGTAAAAGTTTGAAAAAAAATTAATAATAGGATTAAGAAAACCCTTACAATTAAAATTATAGTACATAAATACATCGTGTATTTGTGAGACATGGGATATTTTCAGTTACGTTGTTTCCGACTACGGAACCCTTAACTGTGCGTGGTCCGACACGCATTTGGTCTCTTTTTTATTTATGCAGCAAGGGGCAAACCCTTTTACGTGATTATATTTCGTGTCCGCAACGATCAGGATGAAAGGGTCGCCTCAACGCATGCATGTTAGGTGCCTTTACTGAAGGTTTTAGGTTACATCCCTGGAAAAACCCTTCTCGAAAGGTCAGATGGAAGAGGTTGTGCCTCAATTATTTGAGCAGGTGTGTGGCCTTACTTTCAGCTCGAAATAATATAGTATAGGGACATGGTACTCGATAATTAATCCCTCAGAATGCTTCCTTAGGGTATGCTTGGCCTTTTTTCCATCCATATTTATTTTATTAACACTGTTTCCCGGAAAATTGGTGAAGGTAATTTTTTTATTGTCAGTCGTAAAACATTAAGACAATTAATGCATACATCTCAGAATTTAACTACGTGATTATTTTACTTTGACGGCATTTTGTCAAAATAAATGGCAGAGAATAGTTTTACCATGGTTCAGCATTTTAGCCGTTTGAAGGATATATAAGACAAAAGGTGAGCAAAATGTGACCATTCGTTCGGATCTGAAATAAACATTTATTCCGCTAGGTAGATATTAAATGCTCTTAAAGAAGTATTGCTTAACCTGAGGTCCATTGACCCCTTGCGGGTCCGTAGCATCGATGCTGGGGGTCCATGTTTGATATGAATTACAATAAATACTGCGCGTGATGAATTAAAAAAATATATACGTATTTTCACTTTTTTTTGTGGTTATAAATAAAAAGTAGTTTTTTTTTTCAAAATACCTTGTTTTCTTTTCCTTCAAGTGAGTTCTGAAAGGGTTCGTAATAATTTTGAAATCCCGCCAGGGGTCCATGAGAACAAAAAGGTTAAAAACCCTGTCTATAAGAATTTATATAATGCTTACTTTACATTATTTGGATCACCTAAAGAACTTGTTAGTATCATCACTTCCAAAATCATAACTACTGTGACGGTGTGGCCAAGAAAAATCTCAATAAAAGTGCGAGTCGGATTAGCACACGAAGGGTTCCGTACTATTATACAAGATTTGACCCAAAGAAATCACGTTTTTAGGATGGTGGCCCCCTTTAATTTTTATTTGTTATTGACGTTTACTATTTGCCCTTATAGCGGCAATAGAAATACACACTCCGTAAATATGTCAGCTGCCTACATATTACGGTTCATGAGATACAGCCCTGTGATAGACGGACGTAAGGACGGACGGACGAATAGCGGAGACTTAGTAATAGGGTTCCGTTAGGCACTTTTTGGGTACAAAACCCTAATAAAAAGGCGTATTCATATACACTCACATCACGACGTTTCTCCGGAAAATAATTCCATTCCATCCATCGATTCCATTATAAATCCATAGTTACTTAAGGCCGCGGGCGAGTAATGTTTCGCACATCTAGCAGGTCGGACGGGATAAAGCGGCAGGTGTCTGCGGCCGCAGCGGGGGTGCGGGGCGAGACAGGGGAAGGGTGCAGGCAGGGGTTGAGCGGGAGAGAGAGGGGTACGCGGGCTGCAGGGGAGATGTTCTCCGGGAAAGTGCACGCATCCATACAGAGTGGTTATGTCAGGGAAAGTATTGGTGGCAATCTGTTTTATTGGGTTTTTCTGGGGTCTCGGTTCTTGAAAAAATCACTTATTTTACATACGTCTCATCTCTCAAAGTGATCGTCGCTCGAAAATTCATAGATAAATAGCTATTAAATGCATTTTTGTCTTCGGCGTCTTTGTAGGTAATTACATAGTGGCAGCACTTCTCGATTTCCGTATTAGGAACTGAAATGTTTCATTTCATTAATTTATTTCCCTTCTGGTAGTCAAACTAAACTCAGTCAATTTAAAATTTGATTGATCATATTGAACGATGATAATAATGTTATTATTTTTAGAGTTCATTACCGCCTTCTACCAACGAATACAATGTTGTTACCATACTCTACCATCTAGTAGGGGCAAGGAACAGGGGCTGAACCTGCGTAACATGTGAAAAAAAAATGCGGGGGAATTCGATCAATTCTGCAGCAATCAGAAGTAGATGCCAAATATTCTACCCAATAATAGCGCAGAGGGTATGACACAAATGCTTCGGATTGGTGCAGAATTGATCGAATTCGCCGCTTACCCCCCTCGATTCTAAGCAATCCTACAAGCTCGCATACTTGAAGATTTGCACTTAGAAAGTGGTGTATAAATGAAGCGGGTTGATAATCATAATAAACTAGGTATTTGAATCAAGTCCCCGCGCTTCCGACCTACGAGCTGCTCAAATATCGTACTCATTACATCAACTCATGGCCAATGAGCAATTTAGCAGGGACTGTGCTATTTAGCAGTGATGGAGGTCCCACGCGCTCAAAATCATTCGCACGCATTTTCCACCCCCTCTGGGCGGGTGGAGTAACCGTTGATTGGGACACGCTGTAGCATATTACCGACCCCTGCGCGCCCGCGCCCCGCACCCCCGCACCCCCGCACCGCCGTACCCCCGCACCGGCCGGCGGCTGTCGAAAGTTTTAAAACGAGGGGCCGCTCGCTGGAAAATAACGTGGCGACCCGGCGATTGATGCTGTCGCAACATGGCGGCGCGGCGTCTGTTGGAAAATATCCAACTGAATTATTGTCGTCTACGCAAGCGTCTCTTTATTTATTAGTTTACGTTAATCTTTTTTCCTTATCGTAACATAACCTTATTATTATTTTTGTTTTGTATGTATTTATCATTTATTGTCATTAGCTTTTTCTCATACGTTTGAAGTCAGGCAGCGAGATTTATTTTGAAACTTTACAATCAAATTTAGAATTTGATTCTAATACCCATTGAACAATATACACATTTATTTTAGTATACATACAACGTAAATTGATTCTATTCTCTTCTTCTACATCAGACCAAATAATTGACAACCACAAAGACCTAACTAACCAACTTTGGTGCCATCGCACACTTGAATTCTTTGTCATTTCGCAGTACGAATTCAAGTTATATAGCTCTGGGAGTACCTGCGTTACCCAGGCAGTGTCATAGATTAAAGAGGAACTTACAAAACTCGCGAAAACTATTTATTTTCGCCGTTAGTTACCTACTACGATATTTCTAACCAGTGCCATATTCCGCCACTGCCAGAACTAGATACATCGTCATTATACTAAGATTGATTCCAAATTTGACCTCGGTGGGCTTGATGACAACGTTACATTTTAACTATAAATTACGTAATTTAAATAAAAAATATCATTGATTAATAGGTTTTTATTTAATTATGCAATGTGAATTTCAACGCCTCTCGTGGACTTTTATTATCCCTATTCAGCACTGGTTTGACGTTAGCAATTTATGACTTCCACTTTAATCTATGGCAGTGTGCAAGTGAACGAGTGTAAAAGCAAGTTAAACTTATATCCATGTTATTCGCCCTTAAAACTTCTGATGCAGATATTTAGAGGCTTATTCATCAATATAACTTAAGTTATAAAAAAAAATCAAAACTTATAGACGTAGCTTCTGATGAATTTATTTAGTGTGCAAATTTTCAGAAAAAGATTTCTTAATTTGAATTAAGAAACTGGCACGAACCGTTGTATGGAGCTCGATCACCTCATTACCCTCTCAACTTCACCACCTAAGTAAAGAAAGGGACCTACAGTTTTACGAGGAATATGGAGCACGAATCTTTCGCCAGGACGGGAAGAAATGCATTGCGACCACTTGTATATTTTTTTTGTACCGGAATACACATATCACAATATTCCGCCCCGAAGCCACGATCAAGGCCTACTGATGCGATAAGTGTGTGCGAGATATACGACCCTTACTCGGGGGAAACGGACCATCCGTCCCAATATGCCTTAGGGGCCATAATCACAGAGTGAAAGTGAGTTTGTGTCGAACAGTGACTGAAAAAGTGCATTAAAATGATAGTAAATAAGCCAAAAAAAATTATTTAAGAAAAAGTGAATTTTAATCAAGCTCTTAGCTCGAACTACGAGTATTTTTGTACTATATCAAGCACTGAACTAAGCTGACATTCCAAAAATGAGAACTCTAGTCTAGATCCTTCATCTATAGGGTTAGTAAACAATGGAATAAACTCCCTTGCTAGGTATTTCCCCCAAAGTACAACCTAGGGTTCTTCAAACATGGGCACCTGGTCGACCGGCATGGCTTTTGCAGCCCCACTGTAATCGCATATCCCATGGGCATCGTCGTTAAGAAATACTGACGTACGCCATACGCCGCGCTTAACATAAAAAAAATCTAATCAGTATTGGCCGACCAATTCAGTTAAACCATAAATCTTTTCAGTCATGTTAAATGCTTGCAACCAAAATTAAATCAAGCAAGCAATTAGTGTCATACAAGAACTCCTAAACCTCAACAGTATCTAGAATTGGTTTTAAACAGACGTATAAAGAGCGCAAGAGCCCAGCCAAGAGTAGGTTACGCTAGTGCAGACGTCATGTTACACAACGCGAGGGCATTAACCTCCAGGGGGGTAGGCGCTGTGGAAGAGGGGAAACGGAGGGGAAACATTTGGGGAAAACATTCACCACACAACTGCTGCTGCAAAGTAAACTCTCTCATTTGAGAGATAAGTATTAATTTGAAATAATTTAGCGAGATTAAGCGGTCATTTAGGAGATAAAGGACAATGCAATACTAAACAGGAAGACGGAGGAACTCGACGGGACTCTATATTCTAAGTAAAGAGATTTAGATATTTTTTATTTATCCATACTATCTATACCATAGATTATATCGATGATCTCTAATAATATTATTAAAATATATAGTATTACTAGGAAGTAACTCTGTTTGTCTGCTAGGTTTTAACGCCTAAGCCGCTAAACCAATTTGAATTAAATTTGGAAAGAGAGAGCCTGGACCTTGGGAAAGGATATAAGTTACCCTTTGTTACGGAAATAAAACTCAAAGGGAGTTAAAAGGGGGATAAAAGTTTTAATGGGTAAGTATAACATAAAATGTTAAGTTCAGCCCGACATCAACCCAAGCGGAGCCGGGTACTAGAACTAGTTTATAATAAAAAAATATGGAGAACAATTTCTTTACAGTCTAATATGCAAGCACAAATATCCCTTGTAGAAAAATTACATTCAAAAGTAAACAACATCCACCAATCCAACCGCACTCCTCAATACGGACGAATGCGCCCCTTTCCTTAGGGTGGATCCCCACGCTAGGTTCTGCGTACAGTCCCCAGTCCCCAATGTGTATCGACACGACAATTAATTTTGTTTTCGTGTACCTAGACAGTGGAGGAGTTGTCCCGATAAATACCATGTCCCGTAACTATGGCACCAATACCATCCCGCTACCGGTAATTGGGCGTCACTTTAGCGGACTGTCGATTGAACGGGAAAAGAAGGGGAGATCGTATTGACTGAATCAATGTTGATCTTTCGTTTACAAGGTGATTGAGATTCTGATTAGTACTCTAGGGGTCTAACATCATATAAAGACAATCCTGATTTAATTAAAGAATTTATCTCGAAAGTTCATTGATCAACTGCGGTTGACGATATTAAGATCTCTTTAAAGCTTTTAACGATCGTTTAAGTTTTGCTTTTTTTTCTTCGTATTTTATTTCATAAAAATCAACTCATATGAATCTCATTCTCAGCTATCACCCCTCAAGACCTCTCATAAATACGAACGTGCGTAAGAAAATGTTCACGTCATTCGCATTCCCCAGGGCTCATTCCTAGCCCCAGTGGCATACGCACTCTACATAATGGCACGCCTGATGCAATATTATTTATGTCTGTCTGTAATTTTATTTGTATTTGAACTTGCTATACACAATTCCCAAACACGTTTTACTTTCAGTGGTTCGTTTTTAAAAATAACTACGGCTACAATTAAAACGGGCTTTGCATAATATTCCATTAGCTTTCCAATCACGCCTTAGAACAACTCCATGAGCAATTTACTCCCTTTGACTTAATACAATTTAAAGTGGAAATTCCCCCGGAGTTTTGGCAACGGTATCTGCATACAAATTGCATTAGAGCAGCAGGCTCTCCCCGTTTCAGTTAAAGTCACATAGGACTGGGTTCCGAAGGCTGAAGTCTGCGAGGATGAGAGACGGAGCACGTCCGTACGGTTGTGGTGGTTCGTCGCCAATTTAAAAGAAGTCATCTAAATTCATGGCATGCCCTCGGGGAAGAGTTCGGTGCACTTGTGCACTTCTACATTTTTATGTAATTCTTTTGTATATTTTCAGGTTTTAAAAGGCTCTTTATTTGTATTCGAAGCGGTATTTTATTCTGAAGCACAAAATATTAATAGAAAAAATTTCCAAACGTAAAATCACGTAAAATCTAAAATAAAAAAACTTTATATAATGTGCAATTTATTATAATTACGGCCAAAAATTTTCGTTTAGTTCATTCAACAGTACGGTTTAAATTTCGGTTATTCAATACTATTTCTAAATATTTAACTTGCTGTTTTAATGTTAAAATCATAGCCCTTGTACAATCATTAGTTATGTCGTAGTTAATTAAAATAGGTATATCATGTCTGGTAATATTTGATGGAGTGAAGTATCATTAAACATTTCAGGCCTGAAAATGTGAGAGAGAATATCTGTAATGAAAGAAACGGTAGACATCTCGATAATTTGGTTATACTCGTATATAATGATGACATTACCGTTAACTCAACAATTTCAGCCACATCTACATTAAAGCAATCTGATTTTTATTTTTTAAGTGAAAATTTTTTTAGCGCCGTTGTGATTTGAATCGATGAATATACTAAAAATAGACAACCACATACGTTTGTAATATGAAATCATTTATATGAGAATGAGATATAATACATTATATAGTTTTTATGTAAACAATGTTTTATTTATTCATTTATTATAAAGCGTTTCTTTAAACATTACGCTTTTCGAATTTTTTTTTGAAGGTATCTCTCTACCGCATGTGACCTGCACACAAGCTTTTTTTTGTTTAGACATTTGTCTGAAGCATGATTCGAAACTGCGACCTTCAGTTTACATGTCCACTGCTTTACCGCTGAGCTATGTAGACAATTACATACATCAGCCATTATTTTGTCCATTATTTGTTAATCGACACAATGCTTCCCCATCTACAACTATATGGCGCTAATTTCGCGTATGAAGCTTTTGAATGTATTTCATGAGATTATTTCTTAATGGACACAATTCTGGCCTCTACCTCCAACTAGATGGCGCTAATTTCAAGTATGAATGGAATTATTGAAATATCAACGATTTTTGTGCCGTGACCAAACTGCGATTTTGGTATCAGACACTAACCTCAGCCCGGATTTTATTTTCTTTCGAAAATTGGACGACTCTTTCGAAAATTGTTTGCCTTTTTCGGCGGGTAGGATATCGATTTTCACAATTCACAGCGAGAACCCGAACGATATATCACCCCCGCGATTCCCCGGCCTGCGTTGCATCCCAGAGTTTCGGCGCGTTTCGCAGGCGATAAATTCAATTTGTTGACGGCAACGAAAGATGCACCCCGCGCCGGCGAGAATTACGGTCGGCGGGACTCGACTGGAGGGACTTACTGCTGTCTGCAGGAGGCCCGCGACTTGTTCGCACCGGCGCCGCGGCGCGGCGGGACGAAAGTGGGCAGATAAATCAAACGGGAGAAATACGTCGACGATTTGTAGAGCTGTTAGTGAGTAGAATATCAAAACTTGATGTATCGTGTCGTTCGGGGTTAGACACACATTACATTACGATGTTTGTAGCTTTTGGGACATTGTCTTGTGATATGTTGTCAGATATAAAACACAACTGTTTATATCATTTCGTTATGTCGTTGTGCAGCTCGTAATGCAGAGGGTTGCCTTTCATGCGAGTGGTTATGGGTTCAAATCCTCACCCCGGTCATGCACCACTTTCTTTCCTTTCTGAGTTGTATAAGGGCATTTTTGTTACAATGCGAGCTGTACCAAGGTTGTTACAATGCGAGCTGAACCCATGTAAAACTGTAGGTCCTCTTCCCCTACCAGGTAGTAGGGTTAAGCCCGCCCGGGATGATACCACTGCATTGGATGAAGTTCACTTAATTCAATGGTACCAACCCGGACGGGATTAACCCTGATCCCTGTATAAAGGGGACCTACAGTTTTACCTGAAATCAGTGAATCCCTTAGTTGCCTCTTACGTTGGAAAAAAATGCAGCGGACCCAATCGTATCATTTTTAAAGGCCGGAAACAACACAGCATGTCTGGCATGGCACCCAATTTCTCCGGGGATAGAAAAGTGTGTTAGGCTAATATCATGAATCTGGGTGCGAAATTGACTACCAATTTCTAGGATTTTTTTATGCATCCTGACATGGGTGACTGGTGGTATTACAAAACAACCGTTATGATAATAACCCAATACACCACATTGCCTAAGGAATTAGGTGCCATGCCAAGACCTTTATGAGCACACGGACACACATTTTTTTATTACCGCTTTCACAATTTTTTCATCCAATGAAGGAGTACCAATCCAGGCAGAGCTAACCCTACGACCTAGTAAGTAGACTTGATATTTTACATGGATTCCAAACCATAAAATAGCTCGCATTCGTGACGAAATGCACTTTTTATCCAACCCAAGAAAAGAAAGAAAGTTGTGCACGAATGGGGCGGGGATCGAACCAATGAATTCTTGAAAGGAAGGCAAGTCCCCGCGGCTATGACTTACGAGCCACTTATTGCCTAATAAATATATGAACTGTTTATACCAATGAAATATTTTCAATTTTACTACTACTAATATGAATAGGATTTCAGTTGCTTAGCACTAAGTGTGTTTTTGTATGTTTCGATTTGTATGATACACTTGTTTTGTGATGATACAATGAAAATTAATCACGTTATGAACGTCTCGATTAATTTTTAATCGATTTAATACCTCATTTAAAAGTCAGGTAATGAAGGTTTTCAGGCAAGATAACGCGTAAAGCAGACACACCCTCACACACCCTCATATCATCCTTACACTAACATTTCTGTACAGTAACTTTATTAAGCGATAGAATTCTGTAATTGGCTAGTTTTTGTAGATTAATGTGATGCCAATAATAAGCTATTGAATTCTTAACGAATAAATAAATAAACATCAGTGAATGTGAATTTTGATTATATTTAAATCATAACTCTGCCGAACATATCGCGAGCCAGATTCAATCTCATCTTCCAAATAATATTCACAACCTAAATCTTCACAAAGCAGAGAATCCATCAGATTCGCCCCCTGGAGTTGCGCCCGGAACCGCACTCCCCCTCCCTCACCCCTCCCCGCCACCCCCCTACCCATTATAACGATCTGACTTTCCCCATCGTCTCTCCGTGACTACCGTCTTAACGATGTTGGTGTTTTCATCACTCTCTTTAGCGAAATCGAGGACATTTACGAAATACTGCCTCTCCGGTCGTTTCATAGCTCGCGGTGAGAACTGACACTTTAACGAATTAAAGACCTCAATTATTCAAATGAATAATAATCATCATAATATGGAAGGAAGTATTCAGGACGGTTCAGTCGAGATCAGCCGATCTTGTGAGCGACGAGATGAAATCCTCAAAAAAAGAGGAGGTTCTCAATTCGTCTGTATTTTTTTTGTGTGTATGTTACTCGATATCTCCGCAAACTATAAACCATTTTGAATTATTATTTTTCTTATAAGTAGGTATATCTTTAGGGTGGTTCTTTCATAAAGTTTATGAAGAAATCTATCTTCTTAGTGATTGAAGTCGGTTCAATGTTTTTTGACAGGGTTTTCTTTAGTTGAGAATTTGCGGAGATATCGAGTAACATACATACAAAAAATAACATACAGACGAATTGAGAAGCTCCTCTTTTTTATAAGACGCTTAGTAAAGAAGACACTCAAATCATCGCATGATATCAGAAGTCTACGCCGTAGACAGCCTACGCTGTAGACACCCTACGCCGCCGTAGACGTCCTACGCCTACGCACACCAAAGTACTGCTACGATAACAAAGAAATATTAGAAATATAGCTTCAAGAATAATTTCGAATAATTCAAGAATAAATTCTCGCTATTTACCTCCTACATCTTTGTCTGTAGGCCTATTCTTGGAATTCCGTGGTCAGGAATCAGGAATATTTCATTCAAGCAAAACGTTTTTATAGGTGTTGTCAAAGCGAATTTCCAGACGCTAATATTTCGCACAGTTTTCAATGATTAGAGGTTTTCGCGACTAAAACATTCATGATTCCGGAGCACGAAATTCCAAGAAACGGCCTACTGATAAGACCAAAGTAGCGAGACTCCTGCTTGCTACATAGACTGAAAGAAGTTTCAATAACATAGATATCCTTGGAAACAGTAGAATCTAAATTGAATATTTGAAATTTAATAATAATAATAATAACCGGCCCACGAGGTTACCGCCATGTGGCGTGCACGGAAAACCACCATCGTGCCAATTGTTATGTCTACGAACGGCGTTGTCCCAAAAAAAAATTTGGCCAAAAATTTAGAAAAATTAGACATCGATATTGGGCTCCGATTCCAGATGCAGAAAGCGGTTCTACTCTCGAACACGAGAATCGTTCGGCGGTTTCTGTCTCTGTAGCTCGGAGAAGCCTTATAGGATTTGTCCCAGGTGGGACCTCCCTAAGGCTAAATTCAGTTTTAGGTTTATATTTTTTAAGACTTCTTTTTTTGTATTTTTGTACTAAATAATATAAACCTAAGATTTGTTATATTAATATATGCTGTGAATAATAATAATAACATTAACTTATTTGAATTCGTGACTACATTTTGATTAAGTTCCTCTTTCTCAAACTAGTTCATGACTATTCATGGGAAATAGGTTGCGCTGTACAAATATCATTGGTCTATAATTATTAATATTGTATTCTTCATGTAAAGAAGTTTTTTATTAATTTTATAAAGGGTTTTTTCGTTTCATTTCATTTATTCCAATTTCTAGTTCCACTAAATTACATGACAGATTCGATGACTTGGCAAACAATTGCAGCGGTCATATCGACCTGTCTCGTCGATGACCCCGAGGTATCCTTAAATAAACTGAAATTATATTTATTACATATATTAACCATATTAACTTCATGCCCTTAAATATGAATAGAAATCCCACCAAACTCGGACGAAACTCAGCTCTCCAAATAATGTGCACATAAAGTAGGTAAATACAGATATTTAGAAAAAAATAAAAACAGACGGACATAGAATAGAGCTTATTTAATTTTAAAAAAATTTTTGATTAAAATCTGACAACTTTTAGGGTTAGGGAGCCGATAGGGCACGGACGGCGATTACGCTAGTATAATGGCAGTCGCAATGCAGAATTGTGCCTTGGCCAATGGCACAGAATAAGTAAAAGTGCCAATGGACAAAGAATGTTTTTCTTAAAAATTTCCAATCTTCGATTTCCGTTGCCTTCACGACAGCCTATTCAGGTAGATTATAACCTCGCAATAATACGGTGAAGCACCTGCGAAATGGTATAGTTATTGCACTTTCGTTTCAGGCAGCAACTCTTTAACAGCGCATGAGGGGAACCGGGATGGCATGAAACATTCAGGGGTCTACCTTTTGAATAATGCTGCCGCGAGCGAAGGAATGGGTAGGGTGAGTGGATTTCTAGAGTGAGTGATTGCCACAAACATCAATAAGTAATCATTGTAAGTAATATATGTAATCTGTGATCCTTCGGGCATTACACGAGAAATGTCTTGAAATACGAGCTCAAAATACGGGCCGTTCGCAACTTTATTAATTATTAATCATTCAGATTCCCGGCTCCGCTCAGGTCAATTTCGTTTTGGACAAATACCCTATCAGATTTCGTTTTTTCTTAGCGTACTATCGGACTGTTTTTATTTTTGCTCGGCTCTTTAAGGTAGCGTGATAATAAATAGCCTATAAACCTTTCTAGGCTATTTTAGGCTTTCTAAATTGGGCTATCATGTGTGAAAAGGTATTTTAAATCTGACTGGTAGTTCCAGAGATTCGTTCAAAAAACCGGCCAAGTGAGAGTCGGACTCGCACACGAAGGGTTCCGTATCATCGTACAAGATTTAACACAAAAAAATCACATTTTTTTGTATGAGACCCCCCTTAATTGTTTATTGTTTTTTTTATATTTTACCTATTTTTTGTTATAGCGGCAAAATAAATACACACTTTGTGAAAATTTCAGCTGCCTACCTATTACAGTTCCTGAGATACAGCCCTGTGACAGACGGACGGACGGACGGACGGACGGACGGACGGACGGACGGACGGACGGACGGACGGACAGCGGAGGCTTAGTAATAGGATTCCGTTTTCACCCTTTGGGTACGGAACCCTAACAAAAACCAACTCTTTAGGATTGTCAAATGTATTAAGTATAGATCGATTGGATACATAAACATCTACGAATCGGTACAGAAAAACACGTCGCAAAACTGTTTTTTCACCTATTGTTCGTGCGCGCGTAAAAAACTTGCATGTTTAAATATATATATATATGTATATATGATAGTTAAGATCAGCATATTTTTTATTTTAATGGAATCCAAACATAAAAAGGTTCTCACCGCAATCCGTCTTGGTACAGTCACATATTTTCAGGTCGTTACACCGTAAATAGAGATCGCTTCGAGATCCCTTTCTGTCAACTTGGGTGTAAAAGGAACTTTCGCTTTTGGTTTAAATTCGTTTATCGGAAACATTTTACTGTTCTAATAAATAAGTAATAAATTCTTCGAAATAATTTATGACTTCGAAGTAATAAATTCTTTCATACCATTTAACTGGCATATTACTTATGGAGTTTTCTGTCACATTCGTTAACATGAAAAAAACATTTAACAAAAAAAATAACCGACTTCAAAGAAAAAGCACTAAAAAGTAAAAAATAATTTCCATTTTTGTAGTTACGATTTCTGTTATTTTTTGAGTCGGCGTCAGCCGGGCACGCGCTGCGCCAATCAAGAGAACTTAACCTAACCTAACCTAACCTAACCTAACCTAACCTTGGCTGACACCGACTCAAAAAATAACAGAAATCGTAACTACAAAAATGGAAATTATTTTTTACTTTTTAGTGCTTTTTCTTTGAAGTCGGTTATTTTTTTTGTTAAATGTTTTTTATTTGTTTATTTTTAGTGAATCTGAAGTACACTTACTAATTAGTACACATTCTTTCCAATAAAAAAAGAATCATCTAAATCGGTTGGCGTTATATTGAGTTATTCGTCCATTTGTCGCGCAGATCTTAATACAAATTTAAGACTTTTATGATTTTCTCATGGAAATAATTGTAAGAACTTAACCAAATTAAAATGGGACCACTTGGGAAGCACTAGCTATCATTTAAAAAAAATCATCAAAATCGGTTCACCCAGGCTAAAGTTATGAGGTAACAAACATAAACAAAAAAAAACAAAAAAAAAAACATACAGACGAATTGATAACCTCCTCCTTTTTTTGAAGTCGGTTAAAAAGCGTTCACGCCACCTTATATTGATCAACGCATCCATATACACATATACATGTAATACATAGACACGTTGTTGCAAAGCCACGGACGCGTAAAGTGTTATATGCTATCAGAAGCCCTCCCTTTTGTGGGGGAGCATTCAATTAACTTTCACGTTTTGCCTAATGAAACATGAGAATGGCTTTTTTCAGAACAAAATTGCGCAGCCAAATTTTCTATGGTTTCAGAGCCCCATCCTAAGAATTACGAAAAAACGGACGTTTATTCGGTCGCTCTCCTACATGGCGATATTTTGGGTCGTAATCATCCGATTAAGATGAAACAGCGCGCATACATATGTAGCAACAAAAACGTTGGAGATAAGTAGCCACACAAAAGTAAATTCTATCGACGAGATATCTGAAAAAACTTTTCAGTGAAACGATATGGATTAAACTATTTGAATTTCAAATACATCAGGTACTTTGGAGATGATAACAAAACATTAACACGAGGATTTATTATCATAGCCAAAGCGAAATCTTGAATTTGAAAATCGATAAGAATGATTTCTCTATCCGGGTAACCACTCATTAGCAAAATGGGCAAAAGTTAAGTATGTATGCTATGTATACCCGGGATCAAACGCAGTGCATTCCCAGAAAAAGTCCTAGAAAAAAGGGACGGTACCTAAAGATAATGTATGCGAAACGAGGGTGACGTGGGGTCCATGAATTTCGGTAAAACCTGTATAATATTAGTGCGGCTCTAACCTTTCAGAGTCCAACTCTGCTTATTCTTGATGCCTGAAAAAAGCTGGGATACCTCAAATAGGGTGCGACAGTATTTCACGCCTGACCGAAAACTGTTCCTCTTCAAGCACAGATAAAATCTTGCGTGAAGAATTGTACACTCGTGGGACGGCTCAGCTAAGTGCCCCCTTGGCTCCTTGGACTTAATACAGCGTCGTGCCGTGCGCCTCGTCAACAACCCCGAGGCATCCCTGAATTTAGAGACTCTCCTATAGAATTAATTGATTTTAATTTAGAGATCGATTATCGTATACGGTCGTTCTAGGGTCGTATGTCGCCTTAACATAAAACAAACAATAATAATAAATAATAATAAACATCCAAATTATTCTGATTCCATAACTTTCTATAGTTACATTTGTTCGCGTCGAGGGTGCCCGCATAAAAATGTACCTACCTAAGCAATCACGTCGATAGTTTCAAATAAGGTGAGGCTTCGAGCGCCGTGGGAGCAAGTAAAACATTTTTCCAATCCCTCCACGTTCCAGACTGTTCCCGAAATAGCTCGGCCAGACCGGCCGGCCGCCTGCGAACTTGGAACTTGATTAAACATGGACGACCAGCCTCGTGTAGGCACCGCCGCTGCCTGCGTCTACACGAAGCAGTTTTGTTGCCACATTCCTCGCGTGAAACGTTCGTGTAAAATTGCGTGGTAGAAATCGTTTCGGCGGTATGGACGTTTCCTTCGTATGTTTGGGTCAAAGGGGTGAGAAGGTTGTAACGAGGCAAACTCATTTTAGCCAGTTAAGAGTCCAGGCGATCGGATAGTTAAAAGTCAAGCCAAAATATTGCGATCGTAATAGTAAAAAAAACCGGTCAAGCGTACATATGCTAAGGGTCCCATTACTACTGGACATAAAAGTTTTATTTTTTTGCATCAAACTTATTTTGCAATCCTATTTAAACTTAACCCTTCAGAAATGTATCTTTTTCTCAAAAACTGAGACGTTTTGAGTAAAAGTAATTCGTTGGTGCACAACTACATTAGTGTAACTATGTTGCCAATCGGTATTTAGGTCCAGGCGTTACGAGACAAGAACGGCATTGCCTAGGAAACTTGCTGGGAAAGGGAACGGATCTTCCATGGGCGATCAACACGACAATGCGTCTAGCAAACTTTGTAGTCGACAATGTTCTCCTGGACCCAGGTGGCTTGTTTTACGGGAATATTATCCACCCTGATCGGAGCTGTGCATCTCTGTTTCTCCAATCGTCAGCGATACCCTTCATGCCCCGTGTTCCCAGCACGGGGCATGAAGGGTATGTCAGTTTACTGTTCATCATCCCTACAGACAGCAAATGAAATAATCAAATAAAAATAGCGTAGGTGGTAGCCCTGTACACCAGCCTCGATCGCGGAGTTGACAACTTCGCACCACTAATTAACAAATATGGAACGGCTCGACAGGAGACCGATAGTTCAACGGCAAATCTTAGGTGGAATGCCAAAGTAATTGAGCTTGTTAGAGTGAGCGTGGGTTAGAATACCCGGGCACCAAAAGCGGTCAAAGGCTTTGAAGATGGTCAAGTATTTCGGCCCACATATGCGTAATCTACTTCAGAAGATCTCCTGTTGACCCAGCTATTCGCAAACCGTACTCTTTGTATTCCAGTAGTTTCTTTGCTTCTTAGTACGTTAGGGACTAAGATTGGGTTAAGCGCTCCACAACTTTACACAAAAGTAAAGTTATCGCAATGGGTCGACCATTTTCGGGGCCGTTGGGATCGAGGCTCTTTTCCAACAAGAAGGTGCGATGCTTTGATGTTTCACTTCACATCTACTCGCGCCACAGGGACTGCATTCTATTACTATCGATCTGCCTAACTTACGTACGAAACGCCTACGTCATCGTCGATTCATATTTAGTAGTCACATTAATAAATATCTAATACAGGCATTTCATAAAAAAGGAGACTGTGGGAATGGGAATAAATAAACTATATCCGTCTCCACCAACAATAATATATTTGGACAGGGCATTTCGGCTTGGCACAGATTACGCACTTGTGATTGATGGGCTGCGCGATTGATTCCGTTATCGGCTTCTTTCATGCGTTAGCTGATCGAAACATGATTTGTGCTGATAGCGCGTTTATTTGTCACGCGTTTTGCTGGAGTGACCACGGTCCTACGGTCATCATACAAATACGTAACATATTGGCAATTATCCGGGCCTGTAGGCATCAGAAAATTACACTCCCCATAGAAACATGGCAAACATATTTAAGAGCGCCCTTCCCGACGCCGACGGGACTATTGGCGGGAGAGACGAAAAATCGTGCTATTGCGCCCTTATCTGGCACCTTATCCAGTTCAAAGAAGAAGCCAGGGTCCGTGATGAGAAGGGTGCAACGATCGAGCTATGAGTGACTTGGACTGAAAACCGTTTCGATTAAATTACAAAACGACTTATATCTAAAAGTAAATCGCGAACGCTGTCGTCAAAATTCAACAATAACCGTTTTTAGTAGGCTGTTGGACCTCCCCCGGTCACGTTTGTATGTGGAAATGAGCGGGAAGGCCCGCCTTAAATCAAGCCCGAGTCAAATGGCAGCATACAGAAAACCCTAATACATATTTGATTTTATCTTTTGCTTGACATCGGATAGTTGACATCCAAAAAAAAACAAAAAACCGGCCAAGTGCGAGTCGGACTCGCGCAAGAAGGGTTCCGATTTAACACACAAAAATCAGGTTTTTTTTCTGGGGCCCACACTTAATTTTCATTATTTTGTTGTTATAGCGGCAAAATAAATACACACTCTTTGAAAATTTCAGCTGCCTAGCTATTATACTTCATGAGATACAGCCCTGTGACAGACGGACGGACGGACAGCGGAGGCTTAGTAATAGGGTTCCGTTGGCACCCTTTGGGCACGGAACCCTAAAAAGGTGCAGGAGGATAAATCAAATTCCAAAAACCATTTGGCCGAAATAGCAATGGATACATTTAAGATTTATAAAGTGTGTTAAAATGTACCTATTCTTTACTGTGGACCGTGCAGGTTGATTGTCGGTCGGTAGGTGGTCATATAACAAACTTTTTGAATGAACTGGATAGTTTCGGGACTCCTTGATCCAGAGGTAGATTCATTGCCGCTTCGACCATCTTTTCACCCAATGCAATTTTACCAACCCGGGAGGGCCTCAAACCTAGTAGGGGTAGAGGGAACCTAAAGTTTTACATGGATTCCGAACCATGGAACATATGTTGTATTAATGAGATAGTATTCGTAACGAAATCTATCTCAGAAAGAGAAAGAAAGTGGTGCATGAACGGGGCGAAGAAGTGAACCCAGACCTCTGGTCTGCTAGTCAAGTCCCCGCGCCACTAGGGTACGAGCCGTTGACAAGGTCCGGTCCGGCCTTCAGATAAAAAGGATGGAGATGTGTCAACTGACGCGCCACTATGAGGACCGTTGTCTCCAATTTTTTAAAACTATCAACCTAGTCGCAGAGGAGAGTTGGAGGTGAGGAACTGACCTGACCTTTTTAGAAAATATTGAGATCTCTGATTTTTGGAGCACATTCGCGCGCAGTATTGATATTTCGACTGTGTGGCATACGACGCGCCTCCGGATTCCCATACAATTGGTCACTTTGGCCATCTTCTTTGGCATTCTCTTTCCTTTCTCTTTAGTGGTGTAGCCCCACCCACAGTCCAAGCGACGCCGGAACTCACGACGCCTCGCGTCACGTCACACCGCGTCACGTAAGCTCGCGTGCGTCTTCGAAGCTCAGCGCGACGGCACGCTCGCATTGTGGGACCTCCGGGGCACTCTAACGAATCGCCCAGGTGAACCGAGTTGGCCACGTTGACACAAAAGTTTTCTTATCTAACAGAAAGGTAAAGATCACAGAAATTGTTGTCCATGAAAAAGCTGAGGACAAATTGCATTCTCACTCGTGTTGGCAGGTGACGAAATAAAAGTCAGGTGCTGAATGACACCCAGCTCCTTCGTGAATGCGATGTGATAGAGGTGTAATAATAGCCACCCATGTTTGGTAATATAAAAAGAAGAAACCGCATTCGAGGGTGACGGGCACTACTACCAGTCATTTGCACAGTCTATGCACACGTAAAAAAATCAAGAAAATTATTCTTATTACCTTACACATATGTCATTAAGAAAAATGTTTTATCAAATTTCTCATTTACTAATGCAATAACAAGATTTCTTGTATCCATACTAATATTATAAATGCGAAATTGCGAATTTCGGCATATAGGTAGGCTAGACCTTGGAGAAGGATATAGGCTACTTTTTGTGGCGAGAATTAAACTCGAAGGGGGTGAAATAGGGAATTTCATTTCATTTATTTATTCAACTTCTGGTAGTAAAACTACACTTAGTCATGTCACAATTTGATTGATCCGCGGATTCGATCAACCAGTGAAGAAGAACCCGCAAAGAAACTTCACTGGTCTATAAATTATGTTTTTTTTTGTCTATTTTTTCGTCCACATAAATAATATAATACAATTATGATTTCATACCTAAATGCTACTGCCAAACTTACATTGGTAGAACGGTCTAAAGCAAAGAACTAAGAACTACGAGGAAACAACAACCCACAATGTCTTAATCAAAGTCTGAATTAATAAATAAATTACTTAACTTAATAACCTAATCATTATACATATTGAGTATTTATTTCGGGTGTAAACGCCTTCGTCAACTTAACAGCTATGTCGGGTGTACAGAGCCCTCGTCAATTTTGATACAGATAAAGTGTATCAAGTCAATATAATTTAATATATACAAAATACTAGCATTGTAGTGTCAATGTCAAAATAAAATTAATATAAATTGTACAATTATGTACTTGTCCTAGAATATGAAATCACTAAAGAGGGTTTTATCATAGAGAGCCTCGTTCAAATTGTAATACTCTTTATTAAGGAGCACTAATTTTATTTTATTTTTAAATTGATTAAAAGGCAAATTTCTAATTTCTACAGGTAATTTGTTGTAAAATCTAACACTATTATGAATAAAGCTTTTTGAAGTTTTAGCTCGTCTGTGTTTGGTACATTGTATATTAAACTTATTTCTAGTATCATGGTCATGTACATCAAAGTTAAGGGTAGACCTTTCTATTGTTTTTTTTGCATATATGATATTTTGGTAAATATACTTATTTGCGAGTGTCATAATCCCAAGTTCCTTAAAAACATTTCTACACGAGTCCCTGACTTTCATGGTTAAGATATTTCGCAAGGCTCTTTTTTGCAATAAAAATATACGATTTGCATCGGATGCATTTCCACAAAACATTTATCTAAACCCAATCTGTATGGACAAATAATATAATATCCAGGAAATAATTCAGCCCTTCATCAGTTTAAAACAAATTTGACCCGAACCTTTTCCGAGAATTTTTTCAACTTGCAGATTATATTAGGTAGTAACTAATGAAGGTAGACAATTTTGGCAATCATGTTTTGGAAATATTAGCAAATTGGGCGCCGGCTGTCTGCCAGTAGAGCAATCAAATTCACGTCGCTCTGGTGGCTGGCCTCTTGAATCGCGGCGAATCAGCGCCCTTGGAAAACATTCGCCAATTCTTATTTATATTTTGCTCGCAATTCTTATTTATATTCTTCTGCCTCCATGCTTGAGCCGCCACCGCCACAGAATAAGTGATATAGTTCCACATAGCTTATTTTGCACGTGGCCAAAACCGAAACTAAACGGTCACGGTAACGTGATTCGGCTGTCAGATTTATCCTCATGCTGTGCTCTGTCTTTGTAGGAACATTTTCAGTATTATAAACACGTACAATAATGCCTAAAGTTGGCAAAAGTGGAGTTCGAGAGAATGTGAGAAAGTGATTCGAGGACGAAAAGGAAACAAATGGATAATTTACCTATTTTAGAACGTCACTGACCGCGCCTTCGCCTTTACAGCCGAGTGTTGCCATTGCAACAAATCGAGTTACCCACTATTTATTCCTTCTAGGCTGAGTTTTTTAGAAGTAGGTTGTAAATGTTTCCCCCATAAATGGGGTATTCTATTTCTTGTGGTAACCATAAGACGTCAACGATGCGCAAAATGATCTATGTGGGACTATAGTGCCATCGCTTCCGACTCTGTAGATGGGACGTGTAAATAATACCTACGTGTGTAAAGGAGACCTGACTTCAGCATTGTTTTTCATGCAAAAAATATAATTTTATAAAATATGTTTTAACTGTATTATTAAAACGTCAGCTGAAATTATACATGTTTTTTTTAATGTTCCCATTCCATAAGGTTTAGTAACTTACCGCAAACAAACCATACACATTGGCTAGTATAATAATCTTAATCTCATAAAACAATTACAAAATAAAGCTTTAATGTATACGATAGTTACAAGGAAATGTGCAAAAAGTTATCATTTGCAACCATGGAGGTGAAGAAATTTTGCAACCCGATACTTTTTACGCTAAGGAGCTCAGCCAACAAGTACTGATTTACTTAATATTCACATTAAAGGGCCTTTCTTACCATCTCACAATCGCCCGGAAGACGATTTCGCTTGTTTAATGGCAGACTCCGTGCAAAACACGAATGATAGGTGCAAAATGTCGCCTTGGCCACAGGACAAAGAATGCATTTCTTAAAAAAATCAAATCTTACATTGCCTGTGACTTCACGACAGCCTTCACGTTCTTGGCTGAGAGCATCAAGTGCGCGGAGTGCGTACCGCGCAGGCGTGGAACGTGTGCTATCGCCGCCTTCGAAGCCGCCTCTTCACCTAGTTTACTCAAATTCATCATCACTTCTGTGTGTGAATTTGTTTGAACAATCATTGTAACCGCCGAGCTTGCCAAGTGGAGTTTAAGGACGCATCGTTGAGTCTTTTTCGTGTTTGTGCGAAATAGCGAACAAAACATTCGACTCTGCGCATAGACTTATTATATACATATCACTGACTCTGCGACATATGTCACTCACTGTCAGGAGATCTTTTTAGTAACCGTACATGGACGGCTAATACCACACGTAACTTAATTTTATTTTATTTTATTTGCGAAACAAACAGTCTTATCCTAAACAATAGTAAACACACATAAAAAAAACTCTTAGACCGATAAAGTTTCGACATATAGTAAATCAATTACACATGCAGTGAGCAGAAACGTAATAAATATAATAGTCACACAACTAAAACTAAAATTTGAAGTAAAAAACGATTAAAAACAAATATCTAATGCATACTACGCTTAAGGCTTGCTAAAGAAGAACTGAATACATCTACATCAGCACAAACCTTATTAAAACTAGCACAACTTCTTCTTATAAATTCATTGCCCAGATATTTTGTTTTGGTTTTGCTAATGAAAAATGTATCAGCCGACCTGGTAATTTTTGTTGGACACAGTGTATAGTTTGTAGGAGATAAGGGCTCAACTAGCGAGTAAATAATTTTATATAACATTATTATGTCTCTCATCTCCCGGCGATGTTCAAGTGACTTTGTCGGAAGTGATGCTTCCGATTTAGTCCTGTAAGAAACATATTCAATAAATTTTGCTTGAATTTTTTCAATGGAGTTGACGTATGAGGTGTACTGAGGGTTCTATACAGTAGAGACATATTCTAAATGTTCTTACGTAGGCTGCATATAGAGTATTAAAGGATATGGTGATTTTTAAAATTTTTCGAGACACGAAAAAGTATTGTATGTCATGATATAAGCCCAAAACAACGAATTCCCGGAAGGATTTAGGTATCGTGCCAGGACCTTCCTTTTATAAGCTCGGACAACTATATTGAACTGGATGGAAAACACGAACAATTTTGCATTGCCGCTTCGACCATATTTTCATCGAACGCGATGTTAACAACCCTAGCGGGCTTAACCCTACCACCTTGTAGGGGAATGGGGAAATGCAATAGAAGGAATACATAGATTCTAGACCCATTCGAGACGAAATGCATGCACTTTTTCAAATATGAAAAATAAAGAAAGTGGTACATGAACGGGTTGGGGATCGAACCTATGACCTCTGGCATCGAGGGCAAGTCCCTCTATGCCAGAGGACAGAAATGTCTATCTTATCGCTACCAGACTCCACGCGCTTGGCTAATAGGAAGATTGCCTGAAAATTTCATCAAAATTGGTCACATGACCGCAAAAGAGTCGCATCAGTGTCGCTGTCTCTTTGACAGGAAAAGTGTCGGACGCATTTTCTCATCTAGCTCTCAACCGCAGAAACTAGTTCAAAAAAGTTGAGAAAAATCTGTAAAAATTGTAAATATAGACAGCACTTAGCAATGTAGTTATAAGATAGAGACCAGCATAAAACTTTTGTCGTATGGATCATAAAATCTGACTCATACTCAAATATAAGTCAATGCTCATACTAGCTCTAGTATCGTGTTGTTGGGTAACTCTTAGGCTGAGATAAATAGTCCTAAGAAAAATTAAGGCTAACGAAAAGTAGTACTTTGTGACGTCACTTTGACACATTTTGTATGGGCGAAATCTCAAAGTAATGCAAATTGACGTCACAAAGTACTACTTTTCGTTAGTCTAAGGCTGAGATAAATAGTCGTAACCGAAACTAAGGCTAATGAAAAGAAGTACTTTGTGACGTCACTTTGACATATTTTGTATGGCCGAAATCTCAAAGTAATGCAAAGTGACGTCACAAAGTACTACTTTTCGTTAGCCTTAGTTTTTGTTACGACAATTTATCTCAGCCTAAGTTTCTGTTACGACTATTTATCTCAGCCTTAGTATCACCAAAATATATCTTTGCAAATTATCATGGAGGCTCACGTAGGAGTGGTCAATTTAGTAATATACTTTGGAAATTGAAGTCTTATCTGAGTTTTGTATGTGCTATTAAAGGGGAAAAAAGAGGAATGTGGTACTTTTCTCTCTGAGGCACCAAAAATAAGTTAGTAAAAGAAAGGGATCATTTGATAATTACATTTCGATGAAATAACAACACTTTTAGATGAGTTCGTGAGAAAAGGTTGCCAGTCAATGTTAGTAGGAAAAGGGATTTTAAATTAAGAAAGTATTGTGTACTATACACGTTTGTTCATGGGGTATTTGAAAGCTTCATAGCATACGTTGCATTTCTGTACTAGTTCTAACTTTATTTATGCAATTTATTTGATTTGATTTGATAAGTGTGCTTGGATACAATATTAAAATGGTCATAAGGAAGCGCCTTAACATTTACGGTAATACTCATCGGATTCAGGAATCATATAATATCACTGATGTTTCCTAAAATATTCGAGCCACCCGGTTCCAAATATAATACTTCTTACGACGCAAATGGTATAATCTAGTCTAATACACAATTATATAAAACGTATCGTGGTGAAGTTCTAGGTATATACTATGATTCCAGAACGTGTATAATACGACTCTATATAAGGATAATGAACCGTAAACGTACGAAAATTTTTGGGTATGGTGAACAGTAATACTAGTATGGCGACCCACTAGGGATCGGCCCTCTTCATCAACTGCACATTACCACACTATCGGTAATTATCGTCAGCCAACGTCACGCACGTGGCGTGCGTATTGCTATTGATTCGCGACCAACCCCGTGTACCGCGTACACCGTCGTCCTGGCCTCCCCACGCGAGGTGCCGATGTGTTTAGTGCTAAATTCCGGAACATGACACTCCCGTCGTAATCGCCACGGCACGTGAAATCGCGGCGAGTAGAGAGGGGTTCGGATAGAACATTTCGCGGAGATGGCGCATGACACGAGCGGCAGCCTGAGCCGAGCCGGCGCAGCGCCTTTAGTTCATGTTGTCTCATTCAACCGTATTGGAGTTATCGAAAGTTTGAGTAAGACAGCATTAGCATTAACGCGATTCGCTGCGATTACTTCCGTGCTCGGTAGCAAGGGTCGAGTGGGAAAACGTGACATCTGTGTTTTTCACTAAAAGGTACGCTGTTTATAAGGGAATTATAGTTGAGCACTATTTGGTTCTAGGTGCTGTTCAGAATCTCATACAGCAATATTTTGCGTACTTTATTGTTATAGATGCTCTCAAACTATTATAAAGGTACCTACTCTTAATCTCTCTATTTGGTGGCATTAAAAGAAATAATTTTAAATGTATTTGAATAGCTACAACAAAAAAAAATATTTTGACTGCCGGAAATGTCTTGTTAATACTTTTTCGTCCGTGGTAATTGAACCGTCTTTATAAAAAAAAACATATCCATGAGTGTGTGTTTTTTATAAAACCCGAAATGGACGGTTAATAACACACAACTATTATGTTATGATATTAGCCCAATACACCAAATTCACGATGGAATTAGGTGCCATGCAAGAACCTTCTCTTTATGAGTACGGCTACATTGAACTCACGGACAATTTTTCATTGCAGCTTCAACGATAGTTTTATCCAATGCAGTGGTACCAACCCGGGCGGGTTTAACCCTACCATCTAGTAGGTAAAGGGGACCTAACATTTAACATTAGTAACGAATTGCATTTATCCAACTCCGAAAGAGAAATAGAGTGGTGAATGACCGGGGCGAGGATTTGAACCCAGACCTCTCGAGTGAAAAGCCAGTCCTCTAGGCCACGAGCTGTACATACATACACCTGCTTCGTATCGGAACCTGCTAACATCTTTGCATATCATACCCTATGATATTTTCGGCTTCTACACTTCCGTTTTCTGTATTGCAATCAACGAAAACCCAGGTGCGATCGGACCGCAATTCTCCCTTCATCCCAGAGTCCTGCAGACCAAATGAAATTTAGTCATCATCGACGCGGTATGGTCACATTGCCCAAGTGTGTTGTTTGTTTATGATGTGTGGGTTCCGGAACGTAAAAATAATGCAAGTGGGCTCACTGCATTTGTCCCCGTACATGTTTTAAGAACGGCTCGTAAGCTATGCTCCCCATACAAACGTAGTTTACTAATCATTTGGAAACCGCTATTACAATTAAATTCATATTTAATATCTAATATCAGGTAACAAATATCTGTGTCTGCACGCTTTTGTTTTTTTGAAAAATCCAAACCGAATGAAATGAAAGCAAAAAGAAAATCTTCATACGAATTTTGTTTTCTCTGTGGTTTGACCCAGAATACATTTACCGAAAAAACAAAGACATGCGGACACAGATATTTGTAGCCTTATATTAGATACCAAATATCATGGAAGTTGAAACAGTGGTTTTCAAATTATTAGTAAACTACGATTGTATGGGAGGCTAAATTTTCTGATGCTTACGGGCCGACCTTAAGAGGCGACGAAGGGATGTTTCGTTAGTGGTTACTTCTTAGGTTAGTTAGGTCCGTGCAATCGCCTTAAATGTGTGGTCATCGAAACGGCAATGAAAATTGTCCGGTTTTTCATACAGTTCAATGTAAACGTGCAATAGAAGACAGTTGCTGGCATGGGACCTATGTGTTGTGTTTGGTCTATTATTACGACAGTAGGTGTGGTGTTAGCCAGCCATATTCAGGTACACAGAACAAAACACAAAAAAGTTTTTTGATGACCGAAATGCGGAGGTTCAAAACCAAATGGAAATGTGGAAAGTGGAGGAGAGTTCAATATAATCTAAACCCGGGCACAAGTTATATTTATGATGTAGCCGGTCTACTCGTGTGTTGGAATCCCAAATTATGTTCACTATTTAGTTTAGATTGCCGGGGACGTTTCTGGCACCCCTCTATTATTAGCCTTTGTCACTGTTGACCATAGAATATTACAGCACATCACAACTCGAATACACAAATACATATACATATTATTATATCGCTAAAGCGCATCGAAGCCTAGGCTACGGCAAGGATTTGTCAAATTGAATGTACCTTCTTGAACCATTTTCTACGATGTTTTTCTGTCACACAACCTATTTAAGGCGCTAGGACTAGCCAACTACTCGCGCCATACAAATGCACTTTTTAACAAATGTAATAATATGTAGTGAAACGCTTCAGCAAATCCAAATATAACTCCAGACTGATAATGGATTGTTAATATTTTTTTATTCCATCATTTATTTAAATAATAATAAAAATAAAAAAGTTGATTTTTCTCATTAGAAATCTGAAAGTAATTCGATTTCTAGATATAAGCAAAAACATCATATATGCATAAACAAAAAATTCCATTTGCTTTTAGATTTCTACATTTAGTCAAAAAAGTTCGGAAATGGACACCGTTTCCGCAATGTATTTTGTATAGAAAAAGGAAACATACATTAACGAAAATAATTCGATTCCTAGACAAGGAATCATATATTGTAAGGATGACACTTATAATCGTCAGACTTAGTTAGTTAACTTGGGGTGCCTCGTCTAACTTTGCGATTTGGCTAGTACCAGGCCCTTAAAAGGAAATCGCGTGTGCTTCGGTCTGATATGTAATATCCCCGCACATGCGCAGACCGAGACATAAATAAAGAGAGACGACAATATTCATTGAAAAAACTTGCCTCCATTAAACATTTTGATGGAACCCTAACGTCGCACGCCGCTGCCGCCTCCGACTGCATTTTTATTTGTTACCTCCAAAGTGCAAAATGCTTCATGGACCTCACCTTCCCCCCTCCCGCCCCGGCATCTTCTGTTCCCCTCGCTCCCTCGCCCTCAGCCTCTCGCCCTCGATCCTTCAGCCCTCTCGCGCTGCACACTTTTATTTACGGCCACTTTATTTGTCAACACGCCACCAGGCGGCAGCACTGCACGCGGCCGAACCGGAAGCAAACTACAGTCATCTCCGTATTATGCGGCTAGGCCGTGACCCGGTCAAGGAGTCGCGCGTCGGGCCAGGCATGTTTAAACCAAAACGTCACTTGAACGTAGCACAATGATTGCATACAAGTGATATAGCGGGATTATTCCAACGGCCTCACCAGACATAGCACCGTGTTTAGACGTTAAAACACAGAGCCACACGAGACGGGCTTTATCGATTGGGCTAAGAGCGGGAAAACTACGTTTCGGAGCGGGAAACCGGCGTGAAGGCGTGCACGCGTCTACGCGGCGCGAACACCGTCGTCGGACTGGGCTCCCCGCGCGGGAAGGGGGGAAATTTGAGGGAAAACTGCCGGGAAAATGGAGGGAAATGCATGGATGCGCCGGGAGTGTAGTTGAACCAAAAAAATTGAGATTACAAACTACAAAACGCTCGGTTCAACGCTCGCAATTGGAGATACGCGTGAGATCTGAACTGAGAAATGATGTCACCAGCACGCAATTGCTTCTATACAGGTTAATGACCTCTCGAGTACTGTCTGAACAAGAATAGGTAGGCGCGCAGAACATTTCTACAAGTGAATATAAATTTCCTGTAATGAAATTTTAGTTTATCGAGATTGAATTGTGTTTCGTCTGACAAACAATTCGGAAATACTGAAGATAAGTAAACAATATTTAATTTATATTCAATATTTGACTAAAATGTGTGTTTTGACAGGTGTACGTAAATTGTAAATGATCTTGCTGATTTGATAAATTGTGCTGAGGTTATTTATTTTATCTGCGGTTCTAAGAATTGGTTTGGCCCGTACGCTATATTCTCCATTTAATGCCACTGTGCCGATTTATTAGATATATTTTATCTAGCTCCAGTCAACCGAGTCAACACAAAACAGAACTGTGAAATTTAAACTGAGGGAAATGAAAGCAAAAAGAAAATATTTATATTTTTCTGGTTACCTCAAGGAATGTTTTTTTTTAACTTAAAACGGCCCACAAATCCAGTAAATGGAATAATGTTCTTCATCGTTGATTAGCCTCATTCCCTTGCCCTTTGACCAGGCCACGTGTTTTGTGCACTGTGCCATTACTACAAATAATTCCAAATGTGTATCGGAAACGTCATTTTCGAAAGCTTAAATATTTATATATATTGTATTAAAATTTCACGAATCCGTGAGTAAAGTTGGAATCGTGAACAACTGTGCGCTTCTACCAAGCACCAGAAATCCTGCAGAAATGTACCTATGTTTCAGGTTAAAGTAACATAAAGTATTAAATATCATATAACCAAAGGAGGAAACGATTAAAATAAAGCCAGAATTTAGAGGAAGCAAAAGAAGCATATGAGAGCAAATATGATGTGCCGTATGGCGCTCAAGGGAGTTACCATGGTAAGTCAACTCACCGGATAAATAGCAGATAAAAAAGCAAGATAGTGATTAAATCTGATGTTTAGTTGCATTTCATACCATACTGGCTTGGTACGGAATGCAACTAAACGTCAGCAGGCCTATTCCTGGAATTCAGTTATCAGGAATCAGGAATCCTGAGTCTCTAAAACCACATTTATAGCGGTTTTTAATTCCGGTTATTTTTATTTTTTAATTCATCAAGGGTTTCCGTCGATAAAATCGCTTTGAAAACCGCTATAAAAGGGATTTTCTAGACTTAGGATTCCTGATTCCTGATTACGGAATTCCAAGAATAGGCCTGCAGGCCTCTTGCCTGCGACGAGTTATTTACCAAAATTTACCCTGACGTCACCAGGGAAGCAGCGTTTGTTGTACATGAAAGTATATCCTTCTCCACACACCAATACTAACGATATCGTCGTCGTTTTTGACCTTTGTCCTTGATGCTAGAAAAAGAATAAAAATAAGTAGGTTCAAAGGGCAAAGGTCCAGTAGGACTTTAATTCTATTTCGGTTTACTAAAAGTATCACAGGCTATTTTGCGCTGAGCAAACTGTCACGGAGGCGCCAGATAAACACTACAGTCATATTCAGAGAGCACCTGTCAAAACCGAGGTCAAAACTTAGTACGAGATTAGCACCTAGTCCGGGCACCATACAAAAACCGGTTAACTCCGGCGGATTAAAGTTAGTCGGACCACTCTGAATATACCTGGTAGACCATTGCTACCGACTAATTATTCGGGTCCGTGCGTCAATAAAGTCACGTTATGAGCAAAGAGGTTATGACCTAATTAATTGAGCGTGCTTTGGCGTGTATGTACCTCTCATAGCCGATAAATGGGACTAAAAAAATATACGCACGCATAATGTTTGTGGTTACTCTAAGTAAATACCAAATTAATGATAAATAAAAAAAAAAGTGAACTTTATCACCGGGATGAACATAAAGGACTGAACGACATTTGTATTTTTGTTTGTATTCTCTAGTGCTTTGAATAACGCTTGAATAAATGATTATGACATGACGAAAGCAATCTCTCTCTTAGTACATCTGTCCGTGTGAGAAGTCTGCCTTTAGACTGTCGTGAAGTCAACGGGGCTCTGACATTTAATAATTTGAAGATATACTCTGTGTCCATTGGCCAAGGCACAATTTTGCACGCCGACTGCGAATAAAACTACCAAAATCGTCTTCCTAGCCCTAACGTTTCCCTACCTCTAAATGTTATTAGATTGTAATATATTTATTTAATTAAGAAATCTTGACGTCAATATCTTATTTTCCAGTCGAACAAATTCTAAAATTACGGTAAAAAAGACAACTTTTTCCAATGTTTATTAGCTCATATTTTCCAATCTAAAACGGAAATTAAAAAAAAATAAAAACATACAGACGTATGTTTTGACAACATTATTTTAGAAACCAATATGAAAAAAACCTAATCAAACATTTAAAGCATTTAAAGAGTTATCGGTTCCGTACCATCGTACAAGATTTAAAAAAAAATCAGTTTTTGAATTATGCCTATTTGTTGTTATAGCGGCTAAATGAGTACACACTCTGTGAAAATTTCAGCTGCCTACCTATTACAGTTCATGAGATACAGCCCTGGACGGACGGACGAAAGGACGGACAGCGGAGGCTTAGTAATAGGGTTCCGTGGGCACCCTTTGGGCACGGAACCCTAAAAAATATAATACTGGCGAGGGCGGGGGAGAGCTGGAGGGCAGCTCCCGCCGCCTTACTCTTGGTCCGCTGAAGAGGGCGGAAGATGAATGCAAGATGGGCGCGTGTCGCGGGGTGGGAGATTTATATGGAGGAAATCATGAATGTAGCCCGTTTTGTGATGTGCGGTTATGTTGCCGTGCAAAGCGAGGTTAACTTTAAACGATCTTGTATAAATAAATACATGTAAATACCACCATTACAATTTCGATTATTTTCTTAACAAGCATACTTTTACTCGAAATGGGCACTTGATTACAATGATTATGCATATACAACTCTCTGAATCTGTTTTCCTTAAAACCGTACCAAGTTCCATGTCACTTAGAACTTTCCCCGTGTGATTTTTTTTTCTGAATTACGTCCAGCATAGTTACTTAAGAACTAGAATATGTTGCTAAGTTTTTTTAAATAACGGTGTCATATAAAGTTATTGAGTTATGAAGTTATGAATAAATATTTTTGGTACTTAGAACGTTTGTAATTTCTTCACACTCTTCATATAAACATATAATATCAAGTTAGATGTACCGTTCGTAAAACGATAAAATATTTTAGTTTGTATTTTATTTTTGGTTTCGTATTAGCCTGTAGCTATAAAATTTAACAATGCCAATATTTTTTTGTCTTTGTAGAGACATCACGATAACCACCACACATTCAATTTAAAAACAGTAATCATAAATACTTATGGTGACTTAAATTTGGCCTAATGTTGGCAAAGTATTTCGATCAAATTTTATAATGTGAGGTTAGCTCTCAATGTGTCCGAGTTAGTTAATTATGCCACTATATTTCTAAATATTACATTGTGTTTATAGATAATTGTACTTAGAATATATTTTTAAATGATGAAATTAAACAATATATTATTTTATCTCATTATTTTATTACATCTTTATTACTGTGCCAAGCGTTAATGTCGCCGAAATAACTATGGTAAAAATCAAGGTTTCACTAGATCAAAACGCGACAAATTTTAATATTACAAATCGATTTTATCATTTATTTACAAAAGTCTAGGGATTTGTTGGCTAGACTATCGCACCTAAATCTACGGATTTGGTAACGAAATAATGAAATCGAAATAATAACGAAAAGCATTTATGACGCAGCTGTCGTCTCTGACCACACCTCCCGGAAGACGCCGTGATGGTATGCTGGCCAGCCATAACAAAAAGCTACAAATCCGCATTAATTCAATATTATATTTACCAGTTTACTGGCCCGGGGAGTAACCGGCGTAAGATGTGAAAAAATATGCGAGGGAATTCTATCAATTGAACCAATCAAAAGCCATTATGTCACACCTTCTGCCCTCTTATTAGGCGGAATGTTTGGCATTCAATTGTGACTGGTGCAGAATTGATCATTCCATTGGAATTGATTCCCTACAACTTACAATATCAATAAATATCTCTTCTTACAAGTTTCCTGAATGGACGGTTAAATTCATTTTGACCAATTGTACCTATTTCCTGCGACTTATACATGCAAGTAGATCCAAATTCAGCAGCCGAAAGAGATTTTTTTCCGTCCATTTTACCCTGCTTAGCAGACTCCTCTAAGGATCGCCACGTAACTCCAAGGCAGGGCCATTATGCCGAGATTAATGGGACTCCCAGCGTGCCCTAATGACCTATCTCGCCGAGTGGGCTGGTTGCGTAGGACCACTGGCGAATACGCGTCTAGACCAAATAGTACGAACACAACATATTCGATATTCTTTCTTTTGAAGACTTAATAGTTATATTCTAGTTCTTTCGTCAGAATGTGATCGCAGTGCGATATTTAGTCATAGAGCAAGCGAGGTTACTTCGGATGCCACCTGTAACTCCAGTTCGGGTTAATCATGCCGGGGTAACCATCGCATTGAATGAAAGATGAAATATGGTCGAAGCAGCAATGAGCGGCTCGTAGCGCAGGGGCGTGACGGCTGTTTTTGCATGCTAGAGGTCATGGGTTCAAATCCCCGCCCCGTTCATGCAACATTTTCTTTCTCTTTATGAATTTGATTATCCATTTCGTAACGAATACGAGCAAGGTTCGGACTCCAAGTAAAACTTTAGATTAAGCTAGATCTAAGTGTGTATTTCATAATTGTGGACGGAAAAAATATGTTATATAAACCCGTGAAGTTTCTTTGCGGGTTATTTTTTACTGAGTTGATCGAATCCGCGGATCTTTGTGACGTAACTTAGTGTAGTTTGACTACCAAAAAGTTGAAATAAATGAAATGAAACAAAATAAAAGGAAGCCCGCCCGCCGGTTGGATGAATAGAAAACAGCCATGAAAAATTGTCTCTATGGCACAAACGTGCTGAAGAGGGGCTACCTACCACGGCAATATTCTAACCTAACCTAACGCACTGATTGGATTCGTGTTATATATTTGGTAAGCTTATCACGAATACGTTATGGTCAAACATCTACGGATTCATATCACATAATCGGTGACATATACATATTTAGCCTTAAGTAACTACTGTCCAATATTGGTTCGTTGTTAACACAGTAACGTTACTGTTCAGGATTGCACCTGATACGTTTTTACGATATCTTTATTAACGGAGTTTGATTTACTTGTCCGAGGGTTAGGTGACCTTACTTCACTTCGGGAATAATAAACTACAATAAGAATAAGCAATCATGTTGCCTGTGCAGCGATATTGCGCAATATTTGATCGGCTATGGCCTAGAATGGCTAGACGATCACTGGCTGGCACGAAGCAGCACGGTGTTGGTACAATATGGGAACGAGACGTCATCAATCGATCGTTAGAATTCCCTCCCCACGCCCCGCAAGCTGCCCTCCCTCTCACCTACAGGCAAGCCGTTCCACAGCATCTGGTTTAAAGAAACCACATAGTTAGCCAGTAACGTAAAGTCCATTTCCAAAATTTTCTTGTAGCCAACGATTTGTGCGTGTGCTAACAATCTTCCGCTTCGCTCAATGGAAAGTTAAAATGATAATCGGGATCTATTTATTTCGATATTTAATATTTTATTTACCTACTGAAAAACAAATACACACACTTTGTATCTGTCAGCCTTGTTAGCCCAGTAGCGCAACGCATTGCGTTTCGATAAGCCTGATGAAGCACCTCTAAGCGCGGTTAGGTTCTGGATGGGTGACCATTTTCAACCGTTGGAGCTGGCCGTGGTTCGGATTCCACGTAAAACTGTAGGTCCACTTCCTTACTCGTACCATGGCATTGAATGAACGGTGGTTGAAGCGACAATGGAAATTGTCCGTATTTTCCATCCAGTTCAACGCAGCCGAGCAATATAAGGAAGGGCCTGGCATGGCACCTAGTTTCCATTTTAGGCTAATATCTGATGGTCAGTTTGGTATCCATGTCCAGTTACAGAAAAAAAGTGTTTTATATTTTTTTAAATTTTCCACAATATACCCACTTTACGATAACAGCTCGCCTATATCAACCGACTTATTAGTTACCTCGATACCGTTTATATTTTATGCTTCCTTCCTACCGAATTTAATTTAATTCAATGTACATCGCAATTAGATAGGTATAGTTGCCTTGTCTTACTGTAAGTTACGCTATTTACCTGAGGACCAATAAATAATATAAAATTATACCAACATTCACCCCTGGTTGCATACTTGTGTGATGACCTAGACTACATTATAACCCTTTCATCTAGCCCACTGAACCGTGGGATAGATCGAAGCTGTCTCTCTGCCTCGTGTATTGGATCACACCCATCGAGCAAACAAGATCACACTGGGTGCTTCTAAGAGCCCCATTTTACACATCGATATTATCCAAAACTACAAGATGCGCCAACATCGAATGTTACCCGCGTCTCACATAGCGTATGTCCTACATACCCGCATATGTCCTAATTCATTTTAGTCTGTGGTCGACTAAAAATCGAAGCGACCAAATGCCGAAATTGTAAACTCAAAAAGTATAAAAAACCGGTCATGTTTTTTGATCGCACATAAAAGAATGAGCAAGATGTCGAGCGCACATAGACATTGGCACGGTTTCTCTAGGAGGAAGGGGACACATTAATTAAAGCAAAAGAGTTCAATCTTTGCAGTCAATGTCCACAACGCAGGAAACTCGTTAAACCAATGTAAATGGTATAATTTGAAACAATGTGTTAAAAGGAGGCATTGATTGCGGGAGGAGGGAATGTAGGAGAATTCCAAATTATTGGGAACGTGTTGGCGAAATTGGTAGACGCAATACCCGCAAAAGGTATTTTTTGCTGGTTCGGGTCCGGCCTTATCTTTAATTAATGTGTGCTTGCTTCACGGTCGATTCTAAAGACACTTCACATTTATACTAACTATGGGATTCTTTGTTGGTGGTTCGAATTCCACATAAAAGTGTGGTTCCCCTTCATTACTTACTCGATAGGGTTAATCCACGATTGCTATTTAAGTACCATTGCATTGAATGAGCGATGGTCGAAGTGGTCGAAGCGACAGTGAAAATTGTAGGTGTTTTCCATACAGAGTTAAATGTAGCCGTACAATATATTGAAGATCCTTGCATGGAACACCTAGGTCCTAGGTAGGCGTGTCCATGTCCATTTTCATGAAAAAAGGCTCTCTCAAAAAATAATATCGCTATCCCCAAAAATATAATAATAAGAATGCAGTAGTATTCAGAGAGGCCTACTTTGATACGGCGATTAAAGTTAGTCTGCCCGCGCCGAACTAAATAGCATAAATTCTGACAGTTTACTCTGAATACGACTGCTGTAGTACGGTCAAAATTAACCTGTTCTGTTGGCAGCTCTGCATTGATTCCTTTGGTGCTCACTTCACGTACATCGACGATTTGACAGCTAGAATGACAATGACAGATCTTGGTGGCTAACTTCACGGTACGGCGCGCGCACTATGAACGAAAACAATCGGAGATTGCATTCGACGGCATTTTCTTGGGCCATCGCAATCACGCTTCACGCTTCATTGCCATCGTGCACAAAGCAAACATGGCGACAGCTTGTTGGCAATACTTCACTTCTTTGTGATTAGTACATATACACCGTCCACAACACGCACGCACTACAAGGTAAGAACCCTGGCCATGCACTGGTTTGCTTTGCTCCTCCGTCAGACTTGAGGACACTACCAACATTACGATAAAACTGATCCTGGTCCATGTCCTGAGGAAAGGAAATTTGATAAGCGTCACTAGTCACTGTCACTGTAAAGGTAATAATGATACCCAGATAGAACGAAAGTTGCTATCGAGGCCGACACGTAAGAGCATTTATATTCTTAATCGTCGCATCTTCAGAGCCGTGATATTGGCCAATCCTATGCCTGTATATCCATTCCAAGAATTCCTCTAGATATCAGGTGCTATGCCAGGAGCTTCCCTAATCAGTCATGTCAAACTTTACTGCCCTTCAATCAGTTATTATTCAATTTGGTCTTACCAATCCTGGTGGATTTGGTATGGCCAAGTTTGAGCCCAGAAATTCAAATTTCAAACTCTTTTAAAATATAGGATTTCTGGGTAGGCAGGTACATCTATGAACTACAGTAAACAGTTTACACACTTTCATCGGCTAGGCTAGATGACTAGTACAGGGCATTTGGCACATTGGAAGTATATCTATAAAGGAACACATGAAGAAATACAAGGAAATAATTAACATTCCTAGAAAAAGTCTGTAATGTTTCTTTTGTTGACATGTCACTATAAACAACAACACTGCCAACACAACCACTGTTATCTTGCTTTTTACGTGGTAATAGTAAGATTTTGTTATGATAGTATGTGACACTATCATGAGATTGTTGCGGCTATCTTAGATCTCATGAGAGCTAGATACTCTCGAAAAATATCACAAAATATATCAGTGACAATTTAACACTGTATCCATCATGCTAGGTCTATGACTATATCACACCCGAAATAACGTACGCTACCGTTGCTAAGCAATTCCATCATAAACACTGATGTCATGTGTAATCTGGCTTTTCAGGTAACAAATATTGACTAAATAGCTGCAGTTTGACTGATAATATTTTTTAATGGCAGAACCCATACAGTATTGCACTTTACGCAAGTAGATATCTAATGATGACTCAAAGTAATCCACAGCCTTTAGTATAAAAGGCCTGTTCTTTGCTCTCAAATTGTGTATAGTATTGTACAGTGTAGTGTAACAATTCTTACATGGTAAGTCAAAACTTACATCTAGTTTGTGTGGGTTCCCCTATGTAAAATGAATATAATTGCATTTCATTCCGTGCATGTCGTAAGAGGCGACTAAGGTATTTGTCGTTCGTGGTTCAGATTCTACATTAAACTGTAGGTCCCCTTCCTTCAGCCTCAGTGGCCCAGTGGCGCGACACTTCGGTGATCGCTCTCCGAAGTTAAGCAACGCTGGGTCCGGTCTGGTCTTGGATGGGTGACCATTCGACCGTTGAGAGAGGCTGGCCGTGGTTCGGATTCCACGTTAAGCTGTAGGTCCCCTTCCTTACTTACTAGGTGGTAGGGTTTATCCCGCCCGGGTTGGTACCATCGCATTGGATGAACGATGGTCGAAGCGGCAATGAAAATTGTCCGTGTTTTCCATTCAGTTCAATGTAGCCGTGCAATATATAAGGAAGGTCCTGGCATGGCACCTAGTTCCCATGTGGTGTGTTGGGCTAATACCATGACAGATCTTGTGGTATTAGCCATCCATGTCCAGTCACATAAAAAAAAAAAAAAAAAACTTACTAGATGGTAGGGTTAAGTCAATGCGGCAATGTTCTCCATCCAGTCAAATGTATTCATGCAATATAAGGAAGGTTAGGCAGACAGTTGGTGTGTTATTAGCCATCCATGCTCAGTCATTTAAAAATTATCTAAGAGTAAAACAAACAAATCCATGTTCAAAAGAAAAAATCGGCTAGATTCGGTTTCGTAAAACATCATCTCTGGCGCACTTAAATACACAGGTACTTCGTGACAGTGACAACGCTCTAGGACGCAAGAAACTAGTCGATTGTCTCTTTCCAACGTCCAATGTGCATTATTTGTATTAATTGTATTTTATTTAGTCAAATTGGTAGACACGCTACACACATAAAGGTATTTTTTTCTTATTTCAAGGCATATATAATTAGCATTTCCATTAGAGCATAAAACAAAACAACATTAAACAGACATACAACTTACAATTTCTGGTATACACCATCAACAACTTACTAAATTACTATTACTATAGTGCATTACGTACAGTTACTTCATCACTGTTCCCCCTCCCCTCTACCAGTGTGACGTATTAAATGGAACTCTACTAAGTATAAATAAACTAAAATAAACATTTTTTTACCCTGATGGTCTACAATGCAACTACTGTGCAGGTGATGCGTGCCGGCGAAGACAGTAGCTTCAGAGTGGAGACTAGCAGTGGCGGCAGGAGACATGACGCGCCCGGGTCCGCCTAGTGAGAACCTGCCCACGGTAACTATTTGGCAATATCCTTATAATGTATCTTTTGTGCTGGATGCTTTTCAAAATCAGTTTAATGCAGAAGTACATAAGGCCATGATTGTATCCTGATTATAATGAATCGTGCGTCCCAATTTATTATTACTATTAGTCATGAGACATTTTATCAGTTTACTTTCCAAATAAAGAAATCCATTCCTTTCAATCCATTCAAATGCACACTGTGTGATAAAGAAACATAAAAATTAACTAATGTGACTTTGACAAAAAATAAGCATAAATTGTCGGAAGAAAGGAAAATGGATCTATGAAAAGTTCTTGGATTGCTGCAGGCCCCGCCAACCCTTGGTACTACTAGAATAAAATGTATTTCTTGCAAAAATGGTTGCCGCAAGTGGTCTACAATAAATAAGAAACAGTATATTCCTTGTATGCAGTTAGGAAACACGGAATGTATTGCCATGCCTATGCACATGTATATACATGTAAATTAACCACAGTTAACAAGTGTGACAATGGCATAAAGACTACTACACTCCTAACATACATGGTGTGCTAACCGCCACCATCCTTGGATCAACTTTTGTTACCCCGCAGACATATTCAATGCTTTATTTGGACCAATGATTCACCATATTCTCTAACAAATTATAATAATCACATATTGAATGCGTAACCAATCCAAGTACATACACTTGATAGGTAATTGAAATTGATATTATAGGAGCCATATTTAGAGTAGATTGATACATATGCCTATACAGTATTCCGGCAGGGAGGTGCAACCATTAAGCTGTGGGCAGTCGATAAGTGTTCTCGCCCAATGAGATAATAAAATATTTTTCCGTGCAACATTTTCAGAGAGTGTCGTTTTGTTTCGTGTAAATACTGAAGCAACGCCAATGCCGCTGTTCAAAGAGAGTGACTCTGTATGTGACCGTTGCGATATTGTACATAACTTAGTGTCTTTCCTGCCTGAAACGCAATCCTAACTCTTCAAATCTGACAGCACTGGAAGTAATAATTTTGATAATAATCGAGGCTTTCTTTTCTGAAATTCTAGTTGCATAAATTAACCTATACCGTGTATTCTCTGTTATTGTGCATTTAACATTACTTAGCATAAAACAATCTTGTATTTATCATAGAGCAGTGAATATTTTACATCATAGTTGACTGAGAACAGAAGCAGGACTCGCAGTCAGCACGTAGAACCCCATCGATAGAATCCGTTTAGTCCAATTCCGTAATGACTCCATTAAGAGAGACTCAATTAGTTCTTGCAAAACCCTAAAGATTCGTCTTCGTAAGGGGGTGAGTTCATTGCTATTTCTCGTAGAACTAACTAACCAAAAATAGGAAGATCCGAACTGTTAATGTATTGGTTGGCACACTAATTATGTGCATAGTTATGTATTTGCAATATAAAAGAATTTATAAAACAGGCCTATAAAAAAGATAGTTATGAGGAATTTGCTATTTCTAAATGGCAGCTTTTTGCTCATATCCTCATAATTGTTTGAATACTTACGGCTTTTTGCACGGCAAGTTTTCAAACATGTTCAATGACCGCGGTAATCTTAAAAGTATCATATCCTCACAATTATCTAAAAAGTCCAGATTTCTTTTTTTTATTCTTTTATAACACACACAACTGCTTAGTGTGCTCACCAATATAGTTACGTGTAGTTTGTAACTTCGTATTTTTAAACTGAAGTAGCTACGAACGACCGTGGCGCCATCTACTTTAGATCACACACCCCCTTAAGGCAGTGGGACTATCCAAAAATCGTAGATTCCTTGCACTGCTACCTCCAAAATATGCCTTGGATAAACCTAAGGATGTGGCAAGCGCTAATACATATGTCGCTGTACAGGTGAAACTGGTGGTGGTGGGAGATGGGGGAGTCGGCAAGAGCGCTATTACCATCCAATTCTTTCAAAAGTTGTTTGTGACGGATTACGACCCCACCATAGAGGACTCTTACATCCAACACACGGAGGTGGACGGCCAGTGGTGTGTGCTCGATGGTGAGTTACATGCTTAAGTTGGACCTTATGCTCAACTCCCCATATTAATGCAGAAAGAAGATTATGCGCACGGAGATCGAAAGTTATACTCAAAACAGCTTTATTTAATCGAACTATATGTTTGATGACCATTGGCATTGTAAAATTATGTTTGGTTTCAAAGTTATGAGGTCGGAAAGTTTCTCATTCCTTGCAAGCTTCATGCAATAACTTTGGACGTGGATTACTCAACGATACGACAAAAACATCTAAAAAAATATTGAACATCGTGCATAGCTTGTTCTACGAAGATTCAAAATTATTTTTTGTTTTTATTTGATTTTTGACGATACAGCATTCGTGATTTACTTTTAGTTGTAAGTCATTTTATAATATTTTTTTTTGTAAATCCAACCAAATCATGCACTAAATGGACAAAATTTATTCTTTGTCGAGATTTGTCTATGGTGTGGGTTTATTTTGACAACCTCACTCGACATAACATTGTTTATTCTATCAGTTGGCGACAAGTGTCCCGCACACAAGATAAAGACTATGTACGTAAGTTTGTCGGCCAGATAAAATTATTTATGCTCCCGCTGCTGAAGCTAAATGTGTCAGTCTGCCTGTTCCAAGTGGTTGCGTTACGTAGAAAGGGCGCCTGAAAAAGTAGTTATGGTGACAAAAAATACATATGATAAGGTAAATGGATGCAAATAACGAAGCATGAAAGTTTCAATACATACTTGTTTAGCAATATAAAAACTGAAGAAATCTTTGGTTGCATTTAGTAGTTATAGGCGATTTAGGTTACAGATATAACTTTAGGTATATTTAAGTATTTAATTAAGTAACCGTCTGGATATTGTTGTATAATTAATAGGCATCAATGTTTCCAGATAATCAGTATATTCATCAGCAGGTACATACCAGCATCTATTTTATATAGCCAATCTAGAAAACGCAACCACTTGGGACGGGTAGACCGACATATTTAGCATCAGAGGGTTGGTCTCTAACATGTGAACCCAGATTCAGCCATTTACCTTATCTTGACCAAAAATGTCGTGACCTCCCGGAATAATAACAGATATTGTTTTTTTCTTTGAATCAGGGAAGGCCCCAGAGCGCAATAGCACAAGTTTGTGTTGTGCCCGCCAATGAGTTAGTCCTGTCGTGAAGGGTAACATTAAACTCCTATGATACCGTAACACAAATGGACCCCATTAACTTATTTCGTTTAAAATGTGCGTTTCATTTTGAATATAGATCACTTACCCTACCCGGATTCCAATTTTCTGAGGATTTGTCCATATGTCACAGCTGTTTAATATTGAGCTGCTGCATCCTCCTCTTCTACTCCGTGACGGACAAGCCGAGCTACGAATACATTCACAGCTTCCACTTGGCTTTTAGTTCTTGACACGGCCGGCCAGGAAGAGTTCAGCGCCATGAGAGAGCAGTACATGCGCAAGGGAGATGGCTTCTTGCTCGTCTACTCCGTGACGGACAAGCAGAGCTACGAGAACATCCACAACTTCCACACGCAGATACTCCGCGTCAAGGACAGGTAGGCTCTTTTGTTTGAATCTATTCCTGAACCGGTACATAGTTCATGTTAACTGTGTATATAAATATGTTAAAAGAAGATTCCGACGAATTGAGAACCTCCTCCTTTTTTTAAGTTGTTTAATGGGTGAATATCTATTGTATTACATACACATTGCGAAGCTGTGTGATGGTAGTATGTATTGGTTGCGATCATTGCCAAAATTGGAGAACAAATTGAAGATTATCTTTTTCTCAAATCTCTTCTCTATGACTACTGGACATGGATGTCTGAAATTACATACATCTGCAGCGGGAGCACAAACGAACAATGCAGCTATAACGACCAATAAACGTCTAACTTTCTCGTTTCCGCTCGCTCGAAAAGCGAAACAAAGACACAGTTATCGATCGATACAGCCGTATCGTTGCATTGGTGCTCCCGCTACCGGACCTACCTACCTACATGGGTTCGGAACTATGAATATACCCACATTTGTAGTGGCCTACCTTAGGTGTGACCACTAATTTACCACACGATTCAACCATGATGTTGGTTTGGGTGCAGGGAGTCATACCCGATGCTGCTGGTCGCCAACAAGGTGGACCTGGTGCACGTGCGCACCGTGTCGGAGGAGGCGGGCCGCGAGCTCGCGCAGCGGCTCGGCGTGCCCTACATCGAGAGCAGCGCCAAGGAGCCGCCGCTTAATATTGACGCTGCCTTTCACGAGGTGAGTGTCGGCTGGTGGACACCGAGGTGGATGCGGTGCACATGTCCAATATCTGAAGAGGCAGGCCCTTTACCGTAAAGTCTGTATATCCTCCCTTATGTGGCTCCTGGCTGGAAAGTAATTTTTAATAACTGTGAGAGTGACTGAATAAAAAAATGTTGGTTCCTACTTTTAGGGCAACTATTTAATCATATTCGGGCACACTTCTAAGCATTCAACTTCCGACAGCGGACAGCAGTCCGCTGTTTCTGTGCTCACCTTTCTGCTGGAAATATTTATTATTAGTACTACTTAAAAATAATAAAGTACTGCAATTTAGTAAACCCCATAGTAAGAAATAGCTTCAAGACTGAATTCTTTGCATGTTGAATTAGGAACAAGAGGACTACCAGTAAAGTTGCTTTAAACTCTCGAATCTAGACCTGCCAAGATCGACTCAAACCCTACAACATCCTACAACATATGGATAAGTGGCGAGAGAGAGGTCGATAGCCGGGACTGGGTAGTCCGGAGGCTAGCTGACGAGGTATGTTTGGTGACGCCATTGAAAGCTGAGTTCAACAACTTTTACATGCTGTACTGTGATGGTTCTAGAAGTGGGTGGGTCTTGAAGGTCCATGCTTATCGATTTGTCGTCGCAGGTTGTGCGTATCATCCGCAACCATCCGCAGCAGGAGGTGAAGCACCGCCGCAAGAGGAAGCTCGGCAAGTGTACCCTGCTGTGAGCGCCTCCGTGTGTCCAACGTCCTAACAAAACCACACACAAACATCGCTAATGGCATATTTTTTCTGGCCAAAATTTGGCTATGTTGGCCGGTTGGTGGTAGTTCACTGATTATTAACTAGTCAGTGAGTAGGTTTTTGTTTTATATCTGCTTTTAATTTTTTTATTATTATCATCATTGAACCATTTCCATTTCGATCCTTAAGTCTATGTTGAATGTTTTATGACAAGTATGTATGTCATGTTCTGAGCCCGTGATGCATATTTGTTTCCTAACCTAGGAGAAAAGATTTTGTTACCATATATTGGATAATCGACATCTAGCTGCATTTAAAATGCACCTACTGGTGTTCTTGCTGGAAATCAACATGGTATTTATTGAAATGAGATGAAAACCAAAGAATTAGATGCATAGATAAGCCTTTCAAACCTGAAATACGTCAAACAATCTAATAAATCTATGTCACTTCACGTACAGGTCTTATACGAAAGCACAAGGTACTTGGCTGTCACAGTGTGATCCTTTTAGGTCTCTTGAAAAGCGTTTATCCAAAGCGCCTTTGATCTACAAGTGCAGATGTTATGTGGGTTATCAGTGGCACAGCGTTTTATTCTGTAGTCTGTTATAGTCCATGGTTCTCACGATTATCACGTTTACTAAAAAAATTATGTGTGCACTGGTAATTCTGCCATATCACTGTAGCCACACGATTTCGGCAGTTGTTATACTTGTGTCCTTCGGACTGTACAAGCACAAAATTGAAAAGGCGAGAACCTGGCATATTCTATTATGTTGTAGTTCTATGTGTAAGAAATGTATACAAGGGATTGTAAACAATATCTGCTAGTGAAGTAAAACAGAAGATGCTGCAAAAAATCTGGGATAAAAGCCTTCGTCACTCTCCAGCCCAAAAACCTGTTGCTGCATGAAAGAATAATACACTAGATTTTCAATTCAAGATGAGCCAAGTATTCATGTACGAATGTGCTCGGAACAGGAACTGAACCAGCGTAAAATGTTTGAAAATAAGTGAGGGAATTCGGTTAATTCTGCACCAATCAGAAGAGCATTTCAAATATTCCACCAGTACCAGCGCACATATATAAATGCCTCTGATTGGTGCAGTATTCATCGAATTCACTCTGGTTACCCCTAGTAAGTAGTAAGTGAGGAAAAGGGATAATCCAAGTGAACTCAGATTCGCATATTGAGCTCATACTTCATAGAGATGGGCTGTGAGCTTATTTCTAGTGGTTTGTTTCATAGAGACCTGACACTCGCATTGCTCGACAGATCTGACAAACGAGTCAAGCGTGAATACCATGCTTTATAGGTTATGTAACTTGGGGTTACATTTGGTTTCTATATTGAAAGTGATCAAACAAATCAGTATTGTATTTTATGCTATAATTGTTCGATGTTTATTTGGAAGTGAATAGATTCGTAGGTAGTTATCTATTGGATATTGTAGTAAATGTTTGTGTTGGGAGCACTGCTGATCTTTATATTAAATTATATTGTACCGAAATTATAAAGGAATTGAATGTTGAATTTAAAAGCATTGTAAGAGTGACAAAAATGCTTTCGGTTACATGTTTAATACCAGGGGGGTTACCATGGTAAGTTTACTTCCCAGTTAAATAGCAGATGAACAGGAAAGAGAGTGATTAATTAAACCGCTTAGTTGCATTTCGTACCATGATAACTGTAAAAACGACGTTTTATTCGGCCAAGTGAAATGAAATTTACCAGTTGGTATTGTACAAAATGCAACTAAACATCAGATTTAATCACTTTTTTGCCTGTTCACCTGTTCAATTGGCGAATTATTTACCATGGTAAACCTCAGAAGAAGATACTTAAATATGTATAAGCTAAAAATAAACTATAGCTTCCATCCATTTGCACAATAAAGAGTATTATTTTATTGCATAAAGCTAGAAGTAGATAAAGCGTACATTTAAACAATTGTAAACCCCAATTATACAATGAAATTATATTAGGTTTTAATAAGGAAAGATGTACAAGTTATTGTAACGTGAAATAAAATTGTAGTTTGTAAGTTTGGTAAAAGTTTCTGTAAAATGATAAAAATGATAAAATAATTTTCTAGAAAAAATATTTGTACGGTCTACATGTTAAATACCAAACTACATAATAATGCTAGCAGAACTTACAACTTATTTTATGTAACTGGACGTGGATGGCTAATACCACGGTTACTGTCTTGCCAGGTTGGTGTCATGCCAGGACCTTCTTTGTATTGCACGGCTACATTCCACTGGAACATGAATGCTTAGCAAACTTTGATTTTATATTTTATACAACCGAAAATAACATCCAGGATCCCAAGACACCACAATCCTAAAGGAGTTCATCAGTAGAGGCTGGCTGTAGTTCAGATTCCACGTAAAACTCTAGCAGTCGTGTTCACAGTGCACTGTCAAAATTTAATACGCAGTTTTCACCGGACCAATCATACCAAATGCGTACAAACCATAAATAATCCTCGTAATAGGTGGCAGGATAAATCCCGGCTGCATTTACCAATCGCATTGAATGAAAGACGGTCGAAGCGGCAATGATAAATTGACAACAAGGGGTGTGGAATCCCACCATGGTGGCCATCCATGGCCAGTTATATGAACCGAAGCATCCCTTTACTTTATATGCGGCGCTGTTGTGGAAATTATTGTCTGTATACAACAATTTCCAGTAGTAGTTGAATGTTGTCTTAGAGCAGCTTTTTCTAAGATATCCTAAGAGCCCATTTGTAAACTCCGCAAACGATTGTATTTCATCCTTTTTAGTCGCTCACTGATTAGGTTTTTCTTCATCTTACTAAAAACATGCTATGACTTTGAAAAAGAAATAGAAGACAAATGATTTAACAGTCAAAGCATAGATTTTTAGTAGGACAGTGTATGAAAAGTTTAATTTTCGACTAAAAATCTAGTCCCAATTGTCACCTAAACTGGCCTTTACGGAACTTCGAAGTTCCGTAAAAACGTCAAACTCCATACAATTTGTTACTAGATATTCTGTGGTTTTACTTCTTCAAGCTGTCAAAGTCAAACTCGGACTTCCGATTTGTATGAAAATGTGGAGTGGGCGTAAACGGCAACGTCGACGTATTTACGGCAACGTTGAGTAAGCTGTCAAATCAAACTCGGACTCGCAAATGTTAATTCGCTTAATGCCCACTCTTCTATTTCTCCATTCATTTGAAAACGCCACTCGATCGGTTTGCCGTAAACGCCAATTTAGGTGGCAGCTGGGACTACAGGCTCTGAGCGCTTCTAAAGGCCAATTACAGAACCTTAAATTTCCGGGAAACTTTAATCCCAGTGGATTTTCATGTATAAAAGACGCGATTTATTTTAATAATACTTGTAACCCCTTAGGTTGGAGCATATACTAAAAGGTTACGCTAAGCGAAATCTACCTAAGAATCCAAAAATATTGCAATGCTGTGATTTTCAACATAATAAATGATGTGTATTTATTTAGCTGTACAACAAATAATTTTATATCAATTATTAAGCTGTTTTTTGTTAATATACCAATAGTATAGTATTTTAATTAAAGTATAGACTTTTCAATCTGTATTTTATTGTAAACTGGCTGAGGTCCCCAGCAAGGATCACTGTCGTTTTGGACTGACTGAATTATTTCCTGGATATTATGAGTTCCCCATACAAACTTTTATCTCCTATTTCGCCCCTTCGATTTTAATTTTCGGCACAAAAAGTGCCTATGTCCTTCTTCATGGTCTAGACTATCTCTATATCGAAATTCGTCAAAATTGGTTCAGCAGTTTAGGGGCGAAAACAAGCGGAGTAACTTTCGCATTTATAATATTGATATGGACATAGACAAAGGGTAGTAGGGATAGACTGCTAAAGTCATAAAGCGTACAAAACTCGCTGAAAACTGCTTATTTTCGCTGTTACTATGACAATTCCAACCAGAGCCATCTCCAGTCACTGCCAGAACTAGTTACACCGTCATTAATGATAATTCACCCTTTGGGTACGGAAACGGAAACCTATTACTAAGCCTCCGCTGTCCGTCCGTCCGTCACAGGGCTGTATCTCAGTATCCGTAACAGATAGACGGCTGAAATTTTCACAGAGTGTGTATTTATTTAATAGGTAAAATAAAAAAAAAATTAAAATTAAAGGGGGCCACCATACAAAACACGTGATTTTTTTTATTAAATCTTTTACGGTGGTACGGAACCCTTCGTGTGCGAGTCCGACTCGCACTTGGCCGGTTTTTATTTTTAATCACTCATTTGGCTCGAGTTAATTCATGGTAAACCCCCTGATCATTGAAGGACAATGTTAGACAAGTTTAAAAAAATTTTTTTTGGACGCTAATTCATACTATTGAAAACCCGGACGGACGGACGGATGAAATGACGGGCGGACAGCGGAGGCTTAGTAATAGGGTTCCGTTGGTTGTGGAATTCTGGTTCGTGACTTGATATCTCCTCCAGTGAAGTGACGTGCAATTTTTAAGATAGCTATTTAAAATATACTATATTTACGACACAGAGCTGACCAGTTTGGCAACGCTGCCAGCGTGCATCCCGCCCTCCCCATGCCCCAATATAAAAAGGATGGCGTATATTTGACAATTAATCGCTCATCGTAACATTGCCAGAGCATTGAACCATTACTTACCCTAGGAAATATTTCGGGTTATGTTCGAGTAAGCTATTCTGGGCTCAAAACGTTATTCATTAAAGATTTAAAATAAATACATTACTCTTACAATTACATTCCTTGGAATGAGCGTCGTACCTGCTTAGTATGAAAAAATATATTTGCTTAAATCTTATAATTATTTTAAATGCGGGTTGTTAAATTTCAGAGGAATTGGCTACACCGAACATCCAGCCCATTGGCAGTTATGATCTGAAAAAGAGCAGGATACAAAATAAAAAATACATGTACTGACCACATTTTATTTACTTAAATAGTTTTGTCTACAAGAAATATACTTTTTTTATTTAGTACATATGTACACTGTGGACATAACACCCATCCCTAAACTTAATTTTAAACATATGGATAAAGTTTGTACTGAGCATCAGTGGAAGTATATTTTGATCACATCGAAAATTATCGTCGCATTACTTGGAAGAACTTTATAGGACTTACAGACTAAATATATCATTTCGAAATGAATTTAGTTAACTACAGCTAGAACATGGAAGACAATTCATATTGGAATACAATGTATGGTCTCTTACTTTCATATCATAAAAAAAAAATAGGAGGCGCTTTCTTGTCACATCGACATCGATTTTCAATTCGTTCTCTTTTCCCAGTGTTCTATAGAAAAATATATAACATAGATAATCTACATTCATTTTACCCACATTTTTTTTTCTAGTTCAAGACCGGCACCTTTTGCTGAAGTGTCTAAATCCAATTTCTGACTGTATTGTATTTTTGTTACTTTGAGTGGTTTTTTCTTGTTGATTGCTTGTTGCATTTCTGAGGGGGGATTAATAGGAGTGAACCTTCGTGACAAGGAGGATGCAACACATTTACAAAGCAAACAATGCGCATAGTGTTTGATTTGGTTGGATATGCAAAAAAATAATTACAAAACGACTTATAGTTAAAAGTACATCAGGACGCAATACAGTCGAAAATTAAACAAAACCAAATTGGTTTTGAATTTTCATGATTTTTTTGATTTTACTTCTTTTATCGTTGAGTAATCCACGACCAAACTTTTTGCATAAAACGCCCGGAAAATCAGAACTTTCGGACCTTATAACTTAGAAACCATATATAATTTTAGAATTCCAATGGTCATCAAACATCTAGTTTTTTAAAATAAAGCTGTTTTGAGTATAATTTTGGATCTCCGACAAGAAATGTGCGCATCATTTTTCGTTGGTATGGGGTGTTGAGCGGGAAGGCCCACCTTAATGATAAAACTGTATATCAATGGTGCTTTGTGTTCTCAAATTAGACAAATATTCTGTATATTTTTTTATAAAAAAAGACATACAGATGCATCAATGCATCTTTCATCTTTTAGAAATTCCAAAATAAGTAGTAGTTATTTAAAAAAATATACATTACTATCAACAAGGCGACATCGCGTGTCAAAAATAGTGTATGCATTTGACAGATGGTATCAAAAGCGCCCTCTGTTTTTCTGTTAAAAAATATATTTAGTGTTGCCTAAGTCAGCATCATTTCAGCATAATTGCACAGTCACAGTCAGCGGTCACCATTTTGCCAATTACAATAGATCATACATATCACATTCCTTGGAAAAAGTGACATACATGCTTAGTACAAGAAGTATATTTACTAAGGATGGAAATAACTTGAAGAATATTATTTAATTGTCTTATTTGGATTAGTATAACAATTCTAATAGTTGTATTATTTTTCCTTACTGATCTGCCATTAAGTCTAACTATAATGATATATTTGGGGAAGACTTGCAAATATTATCAAATCGGCCATACTTTATTCATAACACTTGTGGTTTTATTTTTAAAAATAAGAATAATTTGTTCCAATAGAGGACCCTAAAATCTATATAAACTAATAGATTAAATAATACTTTAATATTGTGTTGAAAATATTTGTAGTCTTAATCTAAAAAGGCACTTTCTGGCAAGAAAATATTGATATCTTTGTAAAATCGAAATTGATTACCAGTCAGTCAGCTAAGCAAATACTGCTTTTTCAATGGGCCCATAAGCGTACGACTATTTCGGATCATTGCTTATGGGCCTACCTTAAATTATCTGGAAAATTCGCATATTATCCTTAAATACCTACAGTAATACTTGGCATTACACGAGAGAATCTGGAAATTACAAGACATAAATAACAAAACATTACTTCTTCACGAAATTAACTTGACACAATGGAATCAAAAATATTATCTTAACTTATAAACATATTTTTTCTAGTAAAATAAACTTTACATTCCGAAATTTTAAAACTATAATACATACAATAATTGGAAGCCTCTTTTCTTTTACAGCATTGCACCTCTAATCACCTAGCTTCCTCTTGTGTCTCTGCCTGCAGAAATTCAATCTTAACAAATATCTATGCATTCTTAAATATGACATAATGTACTTGTCAAATTCACTCTAAATTGATCAAGTATCAGAATGTATCCATCAAATTTACTCTAAATTGATCAATTATACCCTCTTTTAACGTTTAAAAAATCTGGATACGTACTGGACCCACAAATATTGCGCCTTGTCATTTATCGAAACATAAGACAATGTTTTCGATTTTGCGCTCTATAATAATACATAACATAATATAATATTCGCAGTGGAACTAAATGCAAAAGTCATCAAATGCCTTCAGATCTCTGTTCAGTCTTGTTTTGCTGAAATATATTTTTTTAATTTTTTTTACGTTCAATTAAACCATTGTTCCAAATATCTTATGTCACAACATAAAATAGGTGTGGAGAATTCCAAAAAGAGTACTGCGCTTTGTGGAAGTGTGCGCTTTTCTGGCCGATGTATGTAGAGCTCTGAATTGTTTTCTCCTTGCGTACACAAGCCTGAAGCACAACTACTTCCAGATACTACCCAAAATTGGACCTCAGTCCAGTCTCGAAATTCGAATTACGCTCACCACGTACACACTTCTGAGCCGGTCTGAACAATTTTTTGTGCGGCAACTGTTTGCGGAGCTTGTCATTCGGACACTATGTGTGTCCATGAGCTTACCAAAATATATAACCACAATTTTAGAACTATTCCGCTCCGCTCCTTATAAAACCAGACATACCTATGGGAACTAGGTGCCATGCCAGAACCTTCCTTATATTGATCGGCTACATTGAACTGGACGGAAAACACGGGCAATTTTCATTGCCGGTTCGACCATAATCCATTCAATGCGATGGTACCAACCCGGGCGGGATTAACCCTACTACCCAGTAAGTAAAGATGCCTGTACACCTGTTTTTGAGGCAATTAATTGCTGTGCAACTGTTGCCAAAAATAGTGGAGCGAATAGATGGAGCAATATATAGCAACCCCAATACATTTTCCGCAACTATTCCAGCGATATGGAGCAATATTGCTCCACATCGCTCTGTACTTTTTGTGTCACCGGTGAGTTGTTTATTGAATTGCCACGTATCCGTGCACTTGCTCGCCACATGCGGACAATTAATTGCTCCATGAACGGTTCCATACTTGTCCATAAGCTATTTTGCTGGAGATTGCTGGATGTTGTCGTGACATGAAATGGATAGAGATTGCTTCGACCTTAAGAAAGGGGACCTGCAGTTTTACGTGGAAATCGAACCACGGCCAGCCTCGACGGTTGAAAATGGTCAGCCATCCAGAGCTCCTTGTCCCAGTTGTCACCTAAATTGGCATTTACGGAACTTCGAAGTTACTTATAAACGTCAAACTCCATACAAGTTTTTACTAGATATTCTGTAGTTTTACTTCTTCAAGCTGTTAAAGTCAAACTTGGACTTCCGATTTGTATGAAAACGCGGAGTCTGCGTAAACGGCAATGACAACTTATATACGGCGACAATACATCAGCTGTCAAATGAAACTGAACCTCACAAATGTTGGTGCGCTCAATGCTCACTGCGTGCGTTCTTAGATTTCTCCGTACATTAAAAAACGTAAGTCGATCGGTTTGGCGCAAATGCCAATTTAGATGACAAGTGGGACTATGGGTAAAGAACCTAACCGTGCTCAGAGATGCTTCACCGAGCTCATCGACTGGGCTCCGGAGGCCAGTGGCGTCGCTCACTGCAGCTCCTGGTAGAGGTTAGCCGAGGGCGGCGGGCGGTCGGGCGCGCCGCGCGCCGCCAGCCGCCGCAGCAGCGCGCGCAGGTGCGCGGCCGAGTCGCCGGCGCCGGCGGCGTGGAGCGGCCGCAGCCCCGCCGCCCACGTCACCACATCCTCGCGGCCCGTCGTCCGCGACCGCCCGATCGTGAACAGCAGCCGCCGCTCCCAAGCCGCGCACAGCACGCTCAGCACCTGCGCAACTTAAGCGTGAGCATGACCATAGACAAAGGACAGTAGGGATAGACTGCTAACATCATGCCACATGCTTATTTCCGATAGTATTATTTCTAACCAGCACCAACTAGAACTAGTTAAACCCTCATTAAACTGAGCTTGTTTCCTAAATTTTTCTTATGTAGGTGTGATGAAAATGTTAAATTTATTAAATATAAATTAAGTACTTAATGTCCTTGTCAATAAAAAATATCGTTGATATTCATTGATTTGGGTTTAGTGTATTTTTTTGAGATGTGCATTGCAACGCCATCTGTAGACTTTTATTATCCCTATTCAACACTTGTATGACATTAGAAACCTTTCCCTACTATCATTTATCTATGGCAAGACGAACACACTGTGCGAGTGAGAAGTCAACTCGAGCGCCGCTACCGCGAGTTGGAGAGGCCCAGATCACACCTACCTGATGGTACAACTTTTCTGATTTTCTAAGCAGTTTCAAAACATGCTTTGAGGAGAATTACATACATACATTATGTTACGCCGCTTTCCCCGAGGGGTAGAGATGATAGAGCACCATACGGTACGATCACAGCACACCTCTTTCGCTTCATCGACAGACATACATCTTTTCATACATGCCCTACGATTATGGGTGCTACATACCAGACCTTTACGAAGAATAACATTGATTTGGTCGTGGTGCGTTCTTCTAGGCCGCCCGGGCACGACACTTCCGCTCACTTCTGCTCTGTAAATTTGTTTCGTCGTTTTTTCGCCATCCATTTGTTCCATATGTCCAAACCATATTAGCACTCCTTTCTTCTTATTCTCCTCGAGGAGAATTAGGAACGCATTTCACATTTAAAAGGCACAGTGAAACACAGATCAGACTTACCATTTCAGCTTGAAAGTCAAAATAAACGATTTTTTTGTTAAATCGTTAGGTAAGGTTGATGACGAAGCTGATAAACTCGATACTAAAACTAAGGGGTAAAACTCGATCCATGCCGGCAGTATACAATACATTTACTTATTTTGTTAATTTATGTTGAACTCATTTCAGTTTCATGTTTCACTATTATCTCTAACGACGAACAATGCATCGCTCGTATACTGACCCGTCGCCCGAGCGGCGTGTCCGGCAGGTAGGTGTAGCGCGGGAAGCCGACCGCGTAGTAGGGGCGGCCGGGCGACGGGTGCTCCGGGCCCTGCGTGCCGGACATCATGCTGGAAACCACACGGCACACTTTGAAGTTAAGGCGCCGGTACTAGCAAAAACCTTGAGGTATGCCGAGCCATTGCAAGTACCAAAACTACCTAAGGCTGACTATTTAGGCAGCCTTGGCTGGTGCATGTGAATTGTATTAATTTCTTGCTGATAATATATAGTAGGTTTTTAAAAATATTATTTGCCCGTTTAATCTTGGACACATTTTCTTTTTTTATATATATTTTATGTTTAATATTTTTTGCATATCCATAGTTTCCCTTGAAAAAATTAGACAATGTGTCTTTTATGGAATGTTTTATGCAAAAATGGCATTCTTCATCTAGCAATCCAACTCCTTTCAGAGTTCTAATGCGAAAGATGGATTTTCAAAATCTGATTAAAATTTTATTATTTTTATGATGTTATTCATATCACTAGCAGCTTGAAACTGATGCGTGAATTTCATTTTTCCCGGAGTGCAGTTGTATATTTTTAAAATTTTAAAATTGGTATTACTAATATTACTTTTCATTCAAATTATATATTTATATTGATAATTATTATGTTATTTATTATTTATTATTATTATGTTATTAATACATATTGATTTTATTTATTGATTATTGATTGTTTATTATAATTATTGATTATTTGTTTTTTTTTTATTGCCTTTAAATGTTTGTCTAGTCGGTTTTTAAATCCATTTACAGTTTCAGCACCTGCTCCGGCAGCTTGTTCCAAGAGTCTACAACTTTGTTGACAAAGAAGTGTTTTCTGGGGTTAGAATTTGATGCAGAGTGGTTCAGTTTTAACCCGTAAAGCGAGAACGACGCCGCATAGGCGTCCTCTGCCGCGCTCCCGCTATCTGCGCTGATTGGCGATTTTTTGTGTGGGCATAGATTTACTGGTCTATGATTGGCTTTTTCAAATGGATTGAGGAGTGTAGGACGCTTTTGATTGGCTAAACCGCGACCCAATAGCTGCAACTTCGTAAAACAAAATATTTTTTTTAAATCCGCGCGGCTCGTCTCGCTGGCCAGTCGACCGAGATACGTTTGCGCGCGTGGTTCTGTGCCGGCTGAAAAGGATGATTGACGAAAATATTACGTAAGTATTGTAATTTTTTTTATATCAATGAAATTGTAATATATTCAGCTATCTATCAATGCAGTGGTTATAGGTTTTTGCAATTTCTGTAGGCAGCAAAAAAATCAAATGTTTTTTGGCATGTTCAGATTTCAAAGATTTATCACATTTGTTTACAAAATTTGTTTACAAAAAATTACGTTTGCTTGAATGTAATTAGTCCGGATTGTGGCAAATTTTGTGTAGAATCCGGTGATGTATCACACTTGATATGTTTTCTTACATAAAAATGGAAAAAAGACCGAAAATCTAGAAAATCATATTTTGTAGTATAAACATTGTGAGTGTATTGGTGTCGGCCGCTCGTCTGCCCGCTGGCCGTTGGTCAAGTGTGATTCAAGTCATTTGTCGAGATCTCAGGAACTTTGTGAGCGTGGAGTTATAATACCAAATTTTGTTGCTTTGAAATCGTTTGGTATATCTAATAAGTAATCCCATTGCATCATCTGCATACATTTCCATAGGGCAAGACGCATCTGGTAATAGAATAGAATAAAAAATATGTACTATTTGTTTCTGTTACATAGTATTCTTGTTAGGGTTCCGTACCCAAAGGGTGAAAACGGAACCCTATTACTAATCCTCCGCTGTCCGTCCGTCCGTCCGTCTGTCCGTCCGTCTGTCACATGGCTGTATCTCAGTAACCGTAACAGATAGACAGCTGAAATTTTCACAGAGTGTGTATTTATTTTGCCGCTATAACAACAAATAGGTAAAATTGAAAAATAATTTAAATTAAAGGGGGCTCCCATACAAAAAACGTGATTTTGTTATGTTAAATCTTTTACGATGGTACGGAACCCTTCGTGTGCGAGTCCGGCTCGCACTTGGCCGGTTTTTGGTTACTAGTCACACTGGGTCAATTGCCGTGCATGCTGTATTACATTTCGGCGAATTCTGCCGTGCATGTCGCACCTGTTCTCATGTTAACGGGTGGTGTGTGGACACGAAAGATGCCTAAAATATACTTGCGACATGCACGGGAGCACTTGCCATGCATGTCAAACAACTTCAAAACATTTTTTTCGTCATATCTTGGGAAACTCTGGTCTTAGACTCATCATGCGACCCCTCAAACTAGATGGCCCGACCTGATCTACCTACCTGTCATGTCAAAACTTGTTTTCGTCATACATTGTAAATTTTGTAACTTCAATAATAGGAGGAGGTGTCTGACAGACGGACGGACAGACAACGCACAAACTCTACTTCAGATATAATCATTAGGTGTTTTTTTTGACCATCCGTCGCTAATTCGAATTTCTATTCATTTTAGGTTTCACTTTTACAAAATGTTAAAAAATATACTTGTGCTGCTATATTTCTATGAACTTATATTTACGTGTTTTATTTCAAAGACCATGTCACCAATGCTTCGTGTCACGGAAGCCTGCTTCTACTCCAGCAACAAGTTTCGACCTCGTCACGCTGAGTAAGTGCCTACCTATATAGATAGAACGCGCGCGCCCACCTATCTATAGATAGAGCGCGCGCTCACCGACGTGTGTTCAAGTGGAGCGTTTGCATGTATGAGTGCGCTGAGTGCAATTTTATAGCCGAATTTGAATGTTCAAAATAAAATGTTTTTGATTACATATTATAACATTATCTTACACAAAAAAATTGTGTATATATAACAGTTTATGATGATATAAAATCTAACTCGATTCTAATTAGATTAGATTCTAATTAGACTGTTAGTAATGTAGAGAGATTTTTCGGGTTTTTCCTTTACTGAAAATGTTATGTAAACTTTTTCTTTACAAAAATTTTATGTAAATATTCTTCCATCATTATTCAATAAATTAAAAATAAATTCAACTGAGATAATATCGTAAATAATTTATAATAAATTCTAAAATATTATTTTGAAAAACAATAAGTGTCGCTTTTGTTCGCGATGTTTGGAACCAAATTATTATTATTTTTTGTATGGCGGGGTCATTCGTTTTTGACACAATGTTATAGCAGCTATCATAAACTACGAAATAAAAAACAAATTTGTTTCATAACTTTATCTTTTTTACCCTAAACCTCGAGTAACATCACAAAATATTTAAAAAAAATCTAAAGTCAATGTTATATGATTTTTATTATTTTATATTTGAACCAAACTACTACAAAAGTAACGTAAATAAATGGAGGCACTATCTAGCTACATGGAACAGTTATTATTTTGAAGATACCTTGACAAGTGTCTTAGATATAGATTTTTATTCGATTCGGGAGCGCGGTACAGGACGCCGATGCTGCGTCGTTCGCGCTCCAAAGGTTAAGCTGTGCCCTCTAAGGTGTTTGTTTGTATCTTTTGTGAACATATCTTTGAGATTTGGTAAATTATAGTAATCATTGAGGATTTTGTATGTTTCTATGAGGTCTCCTCGCTGGCGGCTTTCCTCTAGGATGCTGAGTTCGAGAATTTTAAGTCGATGTTCATAACTTTGCTTCTAAGTGTTGCAATCATTTTTGTGGCCTGTCTTTGAAAACCCTCCACAAGGTCAACCTTTCTAAAATAAGGGTTCCAAATCAGAAAAGCATATTCCAATAAGGGGCGAACATAGGCCTTATATAATTTTAGAAATGGTTCTGTATTTATGTACGAGAAGGCCTTTCTGATCATGTATAGAAGGGAATTGGAATGCTTCAACATACATTTTCGTTGCATAACCTCAAATTAATGAGTAGTATCCATAGAATACATACAAATTGGCCCACACGTTTTGCCTCAAACATGCCACAAAGAAACAAACATACAAACATACAAACATAGGCTGATAAACACATTACCCTCCTTTGCGTCGCGCAGTCGGTTAATAACAGGTTCGATCCGGTCAATAGTTTGGTGCAATACCAATAAAAAGGGTTCGGGTAAAAACAGGGCAATATTTTGGTACAATAACGAAATCAACTTTTATTGAGTTAATATTTATATAATTAACAAATAAAGAAATAAATCATCCGGTTACTGACTTGAACGTGATCTGTATGGTGTTGGTGTGCGCGGGGTGGTTGGGCAGCGGGCGGTGCTGCACGCACCACGCCATGCTGCCGGCGGGCTGGTCTCCCGCACGCCCCGCGTCCCCCTCGCCCCCGGGCCCCTCCCCCGCCGGCGCCTCCGGCTCAGGTGAGTCGCGCCCGCCGCCGTACACCGCGCCACACACGCCGCACTCGATGTACAGGGCGCCCTGCCGCGACCATGCAATTTCTTTTTTAACCAACTTCAAAAAAGGAGGTTCTCGACGACGCCCATGAGCTTCCCAACTATCAGGGGAGCTGTGAAAACTATCTCGGCAGGCCAGGTGCTACTTTACACGTTTGAAGGACCCCAGGTTGTACTTTAAGGGAAATACCTCGGCCGGGAGTGGATTCCAGTTTACCGATAGATGAAACATTTACAGGACTGGTTGTCTACAGTGAATGGGTGCATTTCCTGTCTGCTCCAAGTTGAGCGATTGTAGATTTCCGATAAGTGACCAAATCGGCTCGTAGCTCAGCCTTGAATGCCAAAGGTAATGGGTGCAAATCTCCCTACTGTTAACGCACCACTTTCTTCCTCTTTTAGAGATGGATAAGTACATTTTCGGAATCGATCTAAAACTTCTTTCCCTAGGTACTATCGCACCTAAAAGATGGTAAAAGCTATCGAAAAGATGGTAAAAGCAGGCACAGCGGACACACCGCGGCCCACTGCACGCGCTCCACCACGCGCACGATCACCGACACCACCGACGTTGCCCTGTCCGCGCCCGCACCTCGTCTTCCACCCACCTTGCCGCTCCGCTGCTGCGTGAGGCTCAGGTTGAGGCACTGCAGGTGCATCATGTGCTGGCAGTGCGTGAGCGCGACCACCACCCGGCCCGCGCCGCCCGCGTCTCCCTCCAGCCCGCGCAGGCACAGCAGACACACCGCGCCCCACTGCACGCGCTCCACCACGCGCACGATCACCGACACCACCGACGTTGCCCTGTCCGCGCCCGCACCTCGTCTTCCACCCACCTTGCCGCTCCGCTGCTGCGTGAGGCTCAGGTTGAGGCACTGCAGGTGCATCATGTGCTGGCAGTGCGTGAGCGCGACCACCACCCGGCCCGCGCCGCCCGCGTCTCCCTCCAGCCCGCGTAGGCACAGCGGACACACCGCGCCCCACTGCACGCGCTCCACCACGCGCACGAACACCGACACCACCGACGTTGCCCTGTCCGCGCCCGCACCTCGTCTTCCACCCACCTTGCCGCTCCGCTGCTGCGTGAGGCTCAGGTTTGGCACTGCAGGTGCATCATGTGCTGGCAGTGCGTGAGCGCGACCACCACCCGGCCCGCGCCGCCCGCGTCTCCCTCCAGCCCGCGCAGGCACAGCGGACACACCGCGCCCCACTGCACGCGCTCCACCACGCGCACGATCACCGACACCACCGACGTTGCCCTGTCCGCGCCCGCACCTCGTCTTCCACCCACCTTGCCGCTCCGCTGCTGCGTGAGGCTCAGGTTGAGGCACTGCAGGTGCATCATGTGCTGGCAGTGCGTGAGCGCGACCACCACCCGGCCCGCGCCGCCCGCGTCTCCCTCCAGCCCGCGCAGGCACAGCGGACACACCGCGCCCCACTGCACGCGCTCCACCACGCGCACGAACACCGACACCACCGACGTTGCCCTGTCCGCGCCCGCACCTCGTCTTCCACCCACCTTGCCGCTCCGCTGCTGCGTGAGGCTCAGGTTGAGGCACTGCAGGTGCATCATGTGCTGGCAGTGCGTGAGCGCGACCACCACCCGGCCCGCGCCGCCCGCGTCTCCCTCCAGCCCGCGCAGGCACAGCGGACACACCGCGCCCCACTGCACGCGCTCCACCACGCGCACGAACACCGATACCTCCGATGACGCCTCGTCCACACCTGCAATGGATTTTTTTTATTATGAATTAGTCTTTGTGTTAAATTAAGTTAAGTTAAGTTAAGTCCAAAAAATATATACACTGAACTTATCGTTTTATTGGAGAGGTATAAAAATAATAAAAGCACCCAGTAAAGTCATTGTCAGGCGACTACTTCCATTGAATACGAGAGGGCAACACTGTGACGGATGTAGAAGTGTACATTTGAATGGCTGCATTCATATTCTAACACTTTGCTCAAAAATATTCTTGAGCAATGGAACAAAGGTATGGCTCTGGTGTGGGGCACTACATGCATAGAAACATTGGCAGCTTCATATGTTAGTTCGACCGCTAGCACGTCAGGAGCAGCAGCAGAAATTGCTGCAAAATTAAAATACTCTAGATATTCAGCAAATAAAGTAAATTACGAGTTTGTGTATTCCACACTTTAGCTGCTTTTTAGGGATACAAAATTATTTGTTACCAATTTCGTTTCAATACTAAGAAAATGTTCAAGAGATTATCATTCTGGAAGGTATCATTGAAATATTTGCACGCAACCAGAATGTTCATCTTCGAGGGCACAACATGAAACTGCAAGTCACGGCCTCTAGAATGAATACTCGCAAAAACTACATAACCAACCGAGTAGTATAGGCATGGAATAAACTCCCAGAAGACGTGATTAACGCTACGAACACCAACCAATTCAAAAATAGACTGGATAACCATGTCAAACAAAATCGAATGTAAAGAAAAATAACAAAAAAAAAAACTTTTTTTTTTTATTAAAAACCACTTAGCAACTAAATTTATCAAGTTAAACACTGGATTTAGACGCATCAGCATATGCTGCCTGTCTAAAACTTATAAATAAATAAATAAATAAATAAAAGTATTTTAGATAGAGGGACAGAATCTTTTTACATTGTGTAGTTCTTATCCGTGATTTAAAGATTGAAGCTCAAGCGTAGCGACTCCGTTCCAGATTGGGAAAATTGGGAATAAACCTATTCTCGTGAAATTTTGTGACCAGGTTCGATGATAATACAGATTTTTTTAAATCAAGCCAGTTTTACGGTTGATAAAATTGAGCTGATGATAAAAGTTATAGCTGATCAAGATATAAGATGATCAAGCTGATGATAACTTTTCTATCATACTTTCAATTAGATTTCCGTTTTGCATAATTACATATTTAAAATGCAAATACGGTATGATTAGGAAGGATGGCATACCGACTATGCTGCCGTTGGAGGAGGGAGTGGCGGGTCGTGGCGGCGGGGGCGGGGAGCATGGCGCCGACTCGAACACGTCGTCGCTGCCGACGCTACAGTTGAGTAGGTCTCCCACCGCCGGCTGTGTGCATATCAATTATATTACAATTTTACTACAATTATACAGTTCTTGCATTATTGTCTTTTCAATGATTCCATAAAAAATATTGGTGTGTGTGATCTCTGACAGCCAGAGGTGACATTAGAACAGATATGTATAAATCTTGGTAACTGCTCCACATAATTATAATTCTTCTGTACGTGTGTTAATCACCAAATCTTAAGGTGGCCCAACCCGCTCATCTCCCCATACAAAAGGGGAAAGAAGATCACGCCCATATTTCTTGTCAGAGATCCAAAATGTTGCTCAAAATAGCTTTATTTGATTGAACTAGATGTCTGATGACCATTGGCATTGTAAAATTGTGTTTGGTTTCTAAGTTATAAGGTCCGAAAGTTCGAATTTTTCGCGCGTTTTATACAATAACTTTGGAGGTGGATTACGCAATGATAAAGTAAAAACATCGTAAAAAGATTAGTCATCAGACATAGCTTATTTAATCAAGATTTATGATCTGTTTGGTTTTTGTTAGATTTTTGACTACAGCGGTCGTGGTTTACTTTTAGCTGTAAGTCGTTTTGAAATTCAAATTTTCGTAAATCTTACCAAATCATACATTATGCACATTTTCTTTTTTGTGGACATGTTGCATCTTCCTCATCACGGAGCCTGTCTTACTCTTTGAAACAGAGCAGGTCGCAGAGCGTAACAGCACGGTTTTGTACCGTGCCCGCGAATGAGTTGGGCCCGCCGGGTTGGGCCACCTTAAACGGCTGAATCGTATTTTTGTGTGTTGGGGTGGGTCCCTAAATGGTTTGGATATTGACCTTAGCGACTTCAACCTAGTCTTTAATATATTAAGATTTATTCTTAGCCACTCTTTATTTTTCCTCAACAGCTGAACATTTTGTGATCTGCAGACCTTCATGATTGCAGACCGATGAAAAGAAATGTGTGAATTTTTAATCAAAACAACATTCTTTTGCAGAGTGGTTATATTCGTACATAGAGGTATATTTGACGCATAATTGATGGCAATGTGAGCTTTGTGTCTTTGGCGAGAAGTATCGAGTCTAATACCTTCCTAGTGTCAGCGACTGCTAAAACGATATCCGTTCTGGTATCTGCGCAGTCGCTGGCGCTTGGAGAGGGTAGGGGACTCGATCCGTCCCGGGCAGTACACCTGGAGATGGTCCTCACCTGGTTGGCGTCGCTAGTCTCGTGCGAGAGGTACGTGGAGACGGTGTCCTGGGAGGGTCGGCGGCCGGAGCGCGTGCTGGCGGTGGAGTCGGTGTCCCGCTTGCTGTCCGCGGGCGCCTCCTCCATCGGCGGCGGCGACACGCACATTATCGGTGGCAATGTTGGCTTTGTACCTGTACAAATAGTGATAGTAATATCACTGACTATCTCTTGCCTCTTTGGAGAATCAGCGTGATTATATGCATATCTTTCTATTTTTTTTTTTTTTTTTGTAAAATAGCAGCTTAAAGTTTATGCATTACTGCTTATGTGTTTACTTGGTTTTTGAAACTGTCATTACATGACACTGATCACGTCATGTGGTCGTTTTTTCCAAGACCCCAATTATTCGGTTCTTTAAGAAATTATTTCTGCAGTATGACATAATCTATTGTCGCTAAGTTTTAAAGAATTAGCTTTTTAGAAATGTTTGCAACATGGCAAGAAATAATGTACTCCAGACACTCAGCTAAATGGCAACCGACGATGTCCATAGGCTTTTCCTTTTTTTCAGGGCCTGCGAAAACTGTACAGCCGGCAGGTGCTTCTTCACATAAAGTTTGAAATACCTCAGATTGTACCTAAGGGGAAATACCTACCTTTGACAGTGATTGGGTGCATGATCTGCCTGCTGCTTGTTGAAGATTCCCTTCTTTGGAGCAGCATAACCCCATTATGCTGCTTCAAAGAAGGGTTTATCTCTGGGTTCTATGGTCTCTACCATGGAGAATGCTCATCGGATTATTCTCAGTCTATGAAATGGACAACCTAGGGTCCTTTAAATATGGAGTGTTTTCGCAGCCCCCATGGAAAGTTGTTTTTGTACAAAAACAGGTGTTTTTCCATAGAATAAATAGCCTTGGTCCAGTGTAGGCAGGGTTGCCAGATGGAAAGACTTAAATATCTAAGCGAAATAAAAAAACGGAATTTTAGGATTACTCAAATCAAATGACAGTCTTTAAACTTAGAATCATAAGATAACGTACACAATTCGGGTGAATGCAACATTTTTTAAATTCGCACGGTGATTTAAAATTTCTGTTCATTGGACATTTTGGTTTTTCCTGAGACTCTGGACATCCTATAAAATATTGGGACAATCCCGGCAATTTGGATGCTCACTGAATATGTTGAGGTTGTGCAGTATCTGGCGCGCGAGGTTATGCTTGGCGCGGTCTCGCTGCGGCGACGCGGAGGCGCCATCGCCCCCCGCGCCCGCCGACGCGCCCGACTTGCTGCTGAGGCCCGTGTGCTGCTGGGGGATGCTCTGCGCGCGACGACCTGAAAGTGACGCATGAGCATAAAACATTTATATTGGAATGAAAATTATGATTAATGTCATTGATGCAAGCTCCTGCTATACTATAAGACTAACTAATAAAAGTCTCATTATAGAAATGATAACTTTTATATTTATTTATTAGGAAACTTAAAAGCATACACGAATAATTATATTAATATACTTAAAATTACAAATTATTAATAAGCCAATGAATAAGTTCCACAGAATTGCAAGGCATTATGTAAGACAATAAAATTACTTTATTCAATTTAAATAAATAAAATTTAATTTGTCTGTACGTGTGTGTGTCACCTAACTCCATCTAAACGGCTAGACCGATTTTGATAAAAAGAAATTGTGGGTGTTCGGCTGGATCCCTGAATGATTTAAATTTAAAATTCGACCCGGTAGGTGGCGCTGCTGTCGAGATATTGACCAGATCGGAGCCGGGCAACTCAGCTAGTTAAATGAAATGAAATAAAATATTTATTTGGTTACAATTATGGTCATGACAGTACATTTCCATAATTTGCGTATTACTGTGTACAAAATTATACCTAAAAATAAAAAAATTAACTGACTATCTGACATTATTTAAAAATTAAAAAATTCTTCAACACTGTAAAAACTTTTTTCAGAGCCACTTATATAAGTTTTTCGTAAATTTAAAATACGGCAATTGTCTCAGTGTCCTCTGGTACATCGCAGAGTGTTACCTTGCACGGTGTCCCGGTGCTGCGAGGAGGGCTGGGCGGGGGCGGGGGGCGGCGGCGGCGCGCGCACGAGCGGGTACGGCGCCTGCGCAACGCGGCGCAGCAGCCGGCGCGCGCCGCCCGGCCCGCGCGCGCTCAGCGTCGCTGGCCGCGCCAGCCACGGCCCGCCCGGCGAGCCCAGCTCCGTGCTCGCCTCGCCGCGCGCCCACGCCTCCTCCAGCCGACACTGCATCTGTACATGCGCGCCGGTGCAGTTTTATTTAATTGTCTTATTTGGATTAGTATAACAATTCTAATAGTTGTATTATTTTTCCTTACTGATCTGCCATTAAGGTGGCCCATCCCGCTCATCTCCCCATACAAAAGGGGAAAGAAGATCACGCCCATATTTCTTGTCAGAGATCCAAAATTTTTCTCAAAATAGCTTTATTTGATCGAACTAGATGTCTGATGACCATTGGCATTGTAAAATTGTGTTTGGTTTTTAAGTTATAAGGTCCGAAAGTTCGCATTTTTCGCGCGTTTTATACAATAACTTTGGAGGTGGATTACGCAATGATAAAGTAAGAACATCTTAAAAAGATTAGTCATCAGATATAGCTTGTTTCATGAAAATTTATAATCAATTTAGTTTTTGTTAGATTTTTGACTACAGCGGTCTGGGTTTTCTTTTAGCTGGAAGTCGTTTTGTAATTAAAATTTTCGTAAATCTTACCAAATCAAACACTATGCGCATTGTCTGCTTTGTAAACATGTTGCATCCGCCTCATCATGGAGCCTGTCTTTTTCTTTGAAACATAGAATGTCCCAGAGCGCAATAGCACGGTTTTGTACCGTGCCCGCGAATGAGTTAGTCCCACCGGGAAGTGACACCTTAAGGGCGTGATAAGAGTCGATTGCATTCGGTTGGATAAGTACGTAAGTAAAACAACATTCCATTATATTAAAAAAATAACTACAAAAAATTTTGATAATCACAAAAATTTAATATATAGATTTATAGTCTAACTAGTATTTACAATAAAACTGTAAGCCTGATGTTCACCATAGGCAGATTTATTTTAATCTACACTTTAAGGGCCTTTATTACTAAAGTGCTGATTATCTTGTACTGGTCGATTGTGAACCATCTTAGAAAGGCCGTTTAATGTGAGGATTAAGCTAATCAGTAGTAGTAGTAGTAGAAGAGACCCTAAGTATCTAGTGCTTTGTGTTCTCAAATTAGACAAATATTCATAAAGTTTCATAAAAAAGTTTGAACACAGAGTACGAGCATCAGATATTTACTGTTATAGGTTTCAAATATAGCTAGACAATCAATGCGTCTTTCACCTTTTTAAATTCTAAAATAAGTAGTATTTATTATTAAAAATAATAAAGTAAGGATTTAACCTTATGAAACTGAATGCAATCAGATGTTATCACGCACTTAAGCTTCCGTCTAATGGTGAGGAGTTCCTCTAACAATTCTATCACAAAGATTTCGAAATCATAGGTGATAAAATGGTTTGAAGTTGACCGAAGGCCTGCTAGTAGAAGAGACAGACGTACTTTGGAAACGATAAATCATAGTCTGATCATAGTATAGCATTATATTATGTATAGGTCTAATATAGATGTAAATTGTACAAAAACTGACTAGATTGGGTCGTGCTTCTAAAGGAAACTTTAGTAAATTGCAAAATTTGAATAGCTATTTGCAAATGTTGTATGAATTATTTGTTCATATCCTATCACGTGGGGCATCGCCTGAAAGCCTATTAAAATGCAACCACATTGGTAAAGGTATTTTTTTAGATAATGAGTGAGAAATGAGACTTGAGTGAGAAAACATTTTTATTGCTGCAATTTGAAAAGTACTTTAAAAAAAATTGGTTTTAAATATTTACATTCATAGGTCCATGAGTTACAACAAAAACAAAATTTCCGTTAAAATATTTTTGGGTACCTACTACTCCTGCATGCACCAACAAAACTTGTCAGTTATTTGTACTATTAACATTGGGGCAACGTATATATAGTCCTGTAATAGGATCAGCGTTACGGCGTATCGTTCCTTTCAGATGTTAAAACCATAACGTGACTTTCATTACTCATACCTGCTAGAAACGCCAACCTAATTTCTCAGTTCTAATTTGGTTAAATATTAATAGAAGTGTATTCAAAATAATTAATTGTGATTGACCAAGTCACATAACAACTTCTCGAACCTATTTTGCTAGTATATTTCCAACACCTGCCGATTACAACCTGGGGTCCTGCATGGTTTTCTGAGCCAGGTGTCAATCAGAAAGCCCATCGCATATTGATGTGCGCTTATACATAAAAAAAAACAGAAAGTTCCGAGCCCAACCTCCATGGAGAGCGGCTCCCAAAGGAGTTGGTGCACCGTGTCGGGCGAGTGTCGCGCGGGGGGCGCGCACGCCCACTCCCAGCGCGCGCCGCGTCCAGCCGGGCTCCACACGCTGTAGCATGCGCGCCGCACGCCGCACTCCGCCGCCGCGCTGCCGTCTGTGCACGAGTAGTTGGTGGTTGGAGTTCCCACTAACATTAAAGCCCCTTGCAGTCAATGCACAATATGCGTGCCGTAAGCTACATAATGTGTATAACCTGACTGCTGTGTCGTCAGCTATGATTACGTGTGTCGCGCGCGCACGCCGCATTATAGCAATAGTCAGTGGATAAACGCTCTTCAACCGAATTCCCTCCAGCTTTGCGACCCGACTTTTTAAGAAATGCGAACAATTTTTGTTTAGTAGAAAGTGCAAGTGCAAGTAGATCGGTTGTATTCGCATTTGTCCTAGCGGTAGAGCAAACTATTTGCTCCGCGTTAGCCCTTCTCGTGGCACTATTGTTCACATTGTGTCAATACATTCTGGAATGCCCGCAGATAGATAGTGATCTAATGCGTTTGAATGCTGGCACAAGAACTAAAGATTAGTACTTGCACGAGACACTGCACATAGTCTGCAACAGGCTTTTAGTTGACTGGTCAGTAATCCGATAACACATCATGATGGTTCACAAGATATTGCTAGTTAAGTAATTTCTACATCTAATCCATTTGCACTGAAGGTTGCTGTGTCTTTTGTTCTTGTTCTTTGCCTTAAACTGTTCTACCAAGAATGGTTTGGCAGTAGCATTCAGATCTGAGTATGTGGACAGAAAACCAGTAAAGTTTCTTTGCAGACTGCTCTTTACCGGTTGATCGAATCCAGGATCTATCCGTTTTTGCCGTAACTTAGTGATGTTTGCCTACCAAAAAAGTTTGAATAAATGAAATTAAATGAAATTTAAGAGACTGTGCCAGGGAAAATTATTTGTGAATTTATCGAGTAGATCTTGAGTTTTGGCTCGATGAAACAATGGAAAATAGTTAACTTTTTCTATTCTACATCGCACCTATTTAACAGTTGGTAGGTAGGTTTCGACAATATATTTTAGAAACCCCAAATTCAAAAATACATCAAGGCATTTGCCTAAGGAGGACCACCTAAGCTGATGTGTTCATGTATTCGTTGACTGGTGCTCCATTCGACAGGAAGTGTTGTTTCGGGTTTGTTGAGCTGACAGTGGCATTGACCTTGGAGATGACTATTTGTGTTTCTGATTGAGAATCTTGTATTTTTCTATGAGGTCGCCCCTTTATCTACGTTGTTCCAAGGTTTTCAGCTTGAGCACTTTTAGTCTTCCCTCGTATGGTTTCTTCTTTAGGACTTTTGGAATCTTGGTCGCTGTTCTTTGAACTCGTTCTAGGAGAGTCATATATTTGACGAATATCTTTGTATATGGTGATTTGTATATTTTGATTAATGTCTCTATGGTCAGGTTCTAAAAAATTTACGTATGACTTAGGGGGTTTGCTCGTTTAACTATAGTCTCTATTTGATTTGCCTATTTTAGGTCTTCTGAGATAGTTATTCCAAGATCCTTCTGAGCCTGTGTAGGGACTATTATGTCCATTCCGATTTTATGCTGGAGTCTAGGGTTGTTCTTTCCTGTATGCAGCACTATGCACAGTGCATGTAACCTTGGAGTTTGTAAACAGTCATCACTCATAGCATGGGGAATTGATAAGGTCACCACCCTCATAAATATTACCTGAACTTTTGAACTTTGCAAGACACATTTGCAGCAAGACACAAAAAGTTTGCACGCACCGATGGAGTCCGTAGTCTGTGTGTGTGTGCGCAGGTTGACATGGTGGCCGGCGAGCGCTGGGTCGGCGTCGCCGAGTACAACACGCGTGAGTCGCTTGGCGTGCGCGCGCTCCAGCTGCTGCGCGACGGGCGGCGGGTGTGGCAGCCAGCGGCCCGCACCACCATCCCACCACTCCCACACCACCACGCAGTGTGTCACCGACATGGCGCCCTCACAACCTAAAATAAATATTTGGGCATATTTCCAGATAGATATCCCTGGTACTAGCAACTTGCTGCATCGACAGGGTTTTACAGGCGAGAAATTGGTCTCAGTGTCCAACAGAGTTATGTAGTTAAAAATTCTGTTCTTACTTAAATTGTTACTGTGAGCAACAGTAAAAAGATATGCACCTAAATAAGCTATAAATATTATATTAATAATAAATATTATATTAATAATAAATATTATTATATTATTAATAAAAAATATTAATATTTTTTGCAAATTTGTTGAAAAACACCCGTCACTATCTTTGGTGTACAAGACAAAATAATGGCAACAATTCGGAAAATAATGAAACGCAACGACCGTGCCGTCGCCAGTAGTGTGCCATGCCGTGCACCACCCTGGGCCGAGGCACACCGCTTTCATGCAAAGTGTATGAGCGTTGCGTGTTAATGAGAAAAATATTTGTACCATAATAAAATCCTGTGGAGTCTTCACAAAATGGGTGGCTTGACCGAAAGATAAGGAATGTTAATTCAAATATTTGCAGTTTCCTGTTTTCTCGACGGAAAGATTCCTGATTTCTGCGCACAGAATTCCAAGAATACCGGTGGGTTACCATAGTAAATTTACTCACCTGACAGGGTGATTAAATCTGAATTTTAATTGTATTTCGTACCATACTAACTAGAACCAAGTCGCATCGGAGGACAAAATATCAGGGAACATACCATGATGATTTAGAAATGGACTACAAGTCAAATCGGATTCTACAACATTTCGACACTCAACATCTGGAGAGAAAATAGCTGGAAAAGTTACACTTACATGCTAGCGACGGAGACGGTTATATAGGGCTGTCCTTTCGTTCCCACCCGTCTGAAAAATCACTTATTATAGTTGAGGCAGCTAGCCCAACATCGAAAGCTACTGGTGTTAGGCGCGTTGGCGTGGGAACCTGACATATCCCACTCCCTTCCACTCTTCCAAACCATCACATCTCTTGAGATCAAATAATAACAAAATCGAGACGAATATGTAACTATTGTGCAGCGATAAGTATGCGATTTATTTACTTTAACACCTCCACTCCGCTTCCTAACTATTCTCGAACTCGATCGAGGAATGCGCAAAGTCAACAAGGAATAGTAGTGTAGCACAGAAAATATAATATCCTAGTAGTAGTGCGTGTGCCGTAGAAAGAGAATCTCCAGCGACTTCTCAGACCTCTTTGGTATAAACCGTAGAAAGAGAATCTCTAGAACATAGAAATAGGATGTACTGCTAGGTCTATGCTCTAGAAGGAACGATACACAGACTATTATAGTACACTAGCGGAACGATAGACTGTCACTTTGGCTATACATACCTACATTGCATATACGTAGATGTATGATGTGTTTAAGTGACGTCCAAAAGGAGTAATTGATATCAAATGTGGCACAGATTAGTAAAAGTATGAATTGAAAGTAACCATCGAACTGCCAATGGGGAAGAAAACTGTTTATTTATCACGACAGAGATCTGTCAAATCTGTCGGATACCAAACAAAATCAAACAGAATAGAATTGAAAATCTGTGTAATTGAAATGACTAAATTGTTTCCATATTATTCAGAAAATAAATAGGTTAATCAAAAGAAGTCCTGGGAAAGAAAATATCACAAAAATATAACCTATAATATTTTGTTTCATATTTTGTGCTGGTCAATGACATACATATTTGTATGTCTGAATACAAACAAAAACTATTCTTTTTCTGTAAAACTTATTTTAACTGCATCAAAGGGTACATCTTTCACCTAAAACCTCGTAAATCAAACTTGCGTATTGGCACAGATTTATCTTTTGTTCATAATGCTTCTCCAGTAAATTTTTGCGCAAAATTTTCCTTGCGAAATTAGGTATTATAAAAATATTACTGTCGTATTCAGAGTGGGTGGACGGACTAACTTTATTACGCGGATTATTGCCGGTCTAAACCGGTTTTTGTATGGTTAGTTCGGTGCTAATCCTGTACTAACTTTTGACAGGTTCCCTCTTAATACGGCCGTCAGAGTTTAATATTCGCTTTTAGGCCGGAGTGCACGACGCTTCGTAAAATGTTATCCGTTACTGATTACATTTGACGATGATGTGACGGCTAATCGCCCATCATATGAAATTGCGTTGCACGTAACATATTTTCGTCAAAGTTAGCTTGCCAGGAGTCCGACCTCAAATAGTCCCTCGAAACAATCGGCAAAATTGTTTGCTGTATGGCAACTCTTAGCACCGCCTGAGCTGACATAGTACTGCCCTTCTCCCACAGTACATAAACAGAAAGGGACAGGCACAATCGAAGCACCATCTAGCGTCAACCATTCGTACTAACAAACAAAACAGTTGCTCTTGGAGCCGCGGGGTGGCGCTACTAGCGCCCAATATGTCGGCTTGCTATCAGCTGTTGGTAGCACCACAGATTACATAGAAATGGCGCCGAAATTTTTTATCTGTGGAACCGAGTGCCAGGCTAATAATTATGAAAAACAAAGCATTGCATTCCATTAATGGCGACGTTTGCCTCTTATTTAAGGTCCAATAAGACTACAATAATATAAAAATAGTAACTTATGATACTTTGAATTATTACTTGATCGTGATTTTGACGGTGATCGATGGGTCGGGAGTGTTTACGATTAGCGGTTAACATCAGCGATCAACGTAATGTTTAAGTTTCGTGCAACGCAAATTTTGACTGATCTGTCTTTAATCATACGTTGACGGTGATGTTGACGTGCAGGACGGTACGTGCAACCGGGGCTTAATATCTTTAACAAATTACAGAGGAAGATGGTATCGATGCATTACGTTGAATGCATTATCACTATCATAGAACACGATTTGTCTGAAAATTTAGCATTTTTCGGTGGGCTTAAATTTTTCCCTTTTTTTTATTTATTTTTCCGAATTTTCAATATTTTTGGGAGTCTGAAAATCTTCATCTCAAATAGCATCACTCATATACATCTAGCAGAGGGCAGGTGAGTTACAGGTAGATATTGTGGGGTGTGCCCACCTTCACCTTCCATCATGAGCCAGGTTCCTCGGGACTAAATTATGTAGCACCACTAATATCACAATCAATAGTCTTTTATTGGAAAACTAGATAGTTAATGATAACATAGCCTATGAAAACACTACAGGTATGTAGGTAAGAGTATTCAGCAAGTCCGTGCGGCGCGTGCGATCTGCCACCTCGCCCGCAAGCCAACTGAAGCGTCTCCTCGAAGGGTCCCTCGGTCCCTCCGTCCTCTTCGCACCCCGCACGGCCATGCTCCAAGCGTCGCCGGGTATTCCCAGCTCGCTTTACTACTCCTCTCCGACATACATATTAAATCAATGGTCTAGTTAAATGAACTTATTCAAAATAACATTTGTTTTCCAATTTTAATGTGATTTTAAGACTTTATATATTCGTAGAAAATAATTATGTACATTATCAAAATATCATGACTTAATCGATATCAATAATATCGATATCAATTCCAAATCGACTGAGGTACATCATGGTAAGTCGAAACATTACTTCAAATTATGACTCAATTTTATCACCATTGAAATGGATATTACAAGAAGATACGACGGTTAAATGCGATATATGTATTGGAATAATAAAACCCACTATGCACCTATGCGAGGTGTAACCTAATCTGAATAACGGGTGAATCAGCGATATCATTCGATTTTCTACTTACACATAAAACGATAAATCTCCACGAAGATCTTTTCAAAATCCGCTATGATTATCACAGAACACTGCAACGCACGCCATGTTGCACCTAAAATCACTTGATCACAATGTTTCGTGGATTGGTTGCTGTTTGCGGACTTTTTAGCGGGACTTCAAAACTTAGTTTGACTTACTAGTGAGTCAAACATTGCAATTAGTGGCTACAAGGTCGATCTGCTGAACGCAATAGACTTCAGCTTGTCATCACTTTCACTCTTGCCATAGCTTCATATGAGGAAAGAGTTGTAATGATCTGTCAGATAGTACGTTTATTTTAGGTTTGCGCTATGTAGGAGCGCAGCGACTTCTCCAAACTCTTTGGTACTAACACAACTTTTTTCTGTGAATTTCGAAGCCGGTAGCGGCAGAAAGAGAATCTCTAGAACGAACCATAGACCCTAGAAAGCGAATACAGTGAATACTTGTGTTCCGAAATTATATCACTTCTCATAGCCACAATCGCACGATATCAAATCAGAACGAATTTGAGCAGACATGTGCCAGAGCCTAACCTCACTACCTCTAAAACGCCTTGTAAGTCTCGAGAGTTGTTTTCAGGCCTAGAATAGTCTAACTAGACTAACAAAAGGCGAATGGCCTTCGTTATTTCAAAATACAAGTGCACACGATCAGAGAACTACAGATAAACACGTGTACTGACAACTCGATGGCAGCCATTTGAGTCACGTCCCTTATGTCAACATGACGTTCACGGGAGTGAATATAAGCAATTCGGGACGGTTATGTACGCGTATATTGTTGTAATCTCTGCAATATACGCATTTCGGAACGGAGGGAATTGTCTTTGGATTTCTTTGCTCTTGACATTACATATTTTCTGTGGCTCTTGCTGTCAATCCGATCCGGTGAACGAACTCCGCCCGCGCGCTTGATTCTTTCATTGGGCCCTGTGGTTCTCTGTTTTCTTGAATCTAGGCGAAAAAGATTTTCCAGAACTCCGCACCTGTTAATTCAGGTCAACACCCTAAAACAATGTCGTACAACAACAGGAACTGTGAGTATATTATTTCGACTTGACTTATAGACGCAATAAAAACGACGGTCGATAATTGCGTTGGGAACGCGTTAGTGCTGCTTTACTGAGGATCATAACTATTTTGGTTGTGTCTGCCTATATCCTGCTTTTCTGGTTTTTATTCTAGCCTATGCTTGGACCCCACTTCCAATACCAACGCTCGTGCTTTTTACTGGTTTCTGGTAAAGGAAAACACCACGATGGTACCTACGAATACTCTTCGTACATTAAATTGTTGCAAATGTATTCAACGAGTGAATCCTTTCTAGTGTCCAACTGGGTAACAGGGATGGAGTTCCTTTTATGAAACAATTTTGAATAAAATGTTTTTGCCGTAGCGCGGGTATTATCCTTTCAACTGGCAGCTGCAAGGATGACTGCCTAGCACGGAGTTCTGGGTTCAAATCCTCGCATGCACCACTTTCTTTCTCATTCCGAATTGGATAAGTGCATTTCGTCACAAATGTAAGCTGCCCCATGGTTCGGAGCCCATGTAAAACTGTAGGCCCCCTTCCCTTACTAGGTGGTAGGGTTTAAGCCCGTCCGGGTTGGTACCATCGCATTGGATGAAAAGATGGTCGACGCGGCAATAAAAAATTGTCCGTGTTTACCATCCAGTCCAATGTAGCCGTGCTAATAAAGAGAAGGTCCTGGCATGGCACCTAATTCCTTCGGGAATGTGGTGTATGGGGCTAATATCATAACGGTAGTTGTGTGGTATTAGCCATCCATGTCAGGTTGCATAAAAAAAAACTTGACATCAGGGGAAGGGGTTTCCATTAGGAACATCAAAAGAATATTTAAATACCAACAAAACACCTAGAAGCAATGCATTTGAGCTGTACCGCACCATGCGTGCAACCAAACTAACCTTACCTAACCTAACCTAACCATATTTATTAATATATTTGTTGGTCAAAATCAGAGAGAGGGTCCATTTTCATATGTCTTAAATAAAAATTATGAATTATATTATTATCATACACAAACAGTATTCCCTCTTCACAACCTTGAGGAAATCACAATGTGCCCAGCCCAATTTGTGACCGTGATTTAGGGTGCCAGAAAAGTTATTTTGTATGGTTTGTAAAAAAAATAACAAGGTGAATTTATCTTTAGCATATATGGATCAAAAAAGGTGTTTTTATAGCCTGAAGAAAAAATGCCAATAAATGTAATATAATTTTTCAAAAATACTTTACAGATAACCGCACGCCGCAGCTAAACTCTCGATACAATACATCGGGTAGTTTCGTGCCGGCCGGAGAGGTTAGTTTATTATTTTAATGCTGTTCACTCCATACATTATGTACGGCTATCTGTGGTACATGGGTCTGCTCAGGACAATATTTTGTATGAAATGTGGATGTCAGAATGTTTTTTTTCTAAAATGAAAATTCGCATGTAAAGGGAGGTTATAAAAAAAATTATGCACATATGTACATACATGTATACATTACTCATTCATGTTATATCTTAATTATTGAAAATTAACAACTGCTGAATAAAATTTTTAGTTTACACGAAAAAGCTAATAATTAATAATTAGTTAATGCAATTTTAGTTAGCATGTTAAGGCGGGCTTTCCCGCTCAACTCCCCATACAAACGTAGAAAGAAAATTTTGCTTACATTTCCTGTCGAAGATCCAAAATTATACCAAAAACAGGTTTTTTATATCTAACTAGATGCTTGATGACCATTTGAATTGTCAAATTATGTTTGGTTTCTAAATTATATGGTCCCAAAGTTCGAACTATTTGCACGCTTTATGCAATAACTTTGGACATGGATTATTCAACGATAAAACAAAACAATAAATATCCTTTAGCTAGGTATAAGTCTTTTTGTAATTTGGGAAAAACGGTTTTCGATCCAAATCATCGAATTGCTCATCTATTTGGAGTAAACACATGGCTAGTTGGGACATGGCTCATCATGTAACCTGTACTTTTTTTAGCTGGAGAAGGTGCCAGAGCGCAATAGCATGATTATGTGCTGCACCCGCCAATAGCTTAGTCTCGGGAAGCGCACTCTTAAGCATTAATTTTACAAAAATACACATCCATTTTTTTACTTGAGCTTTGCCTTCGATCTTGCCAAATGCGCTCGTAACATTCAACACAATTTTTTGTTGTTTGACGCACAATTGAAATACGGATATCACTGTCTAAGCTCAGCATTGACCAATCGCGTCTGGCCCACGCCTTGCCTCGCATTGAAAAATCGCGTAGAGCGGGGCATTTTAACGTGAAATATGAAATTCGCGTAGTAACGAATCCACACAAAGAATCTTATGAGGCTCTTGAACCATTGCGATATGCTCCCGAGTCTACAAAGTAAAGAATGCTCGGTAGCTTCATTAAGAACGGCCCATAAACTATGTTCTCCACATAATTGTAGTTTACTGATAATCTGAAAATCACTTGTCCAAGTTTATTAATACATATTTAATTTTGGTATCTAATATTAAGCACCTAGTATCTGTGTCTGCGTGTTTTTTTTCTTAATCGTTTCAAATGACAGGCAAAAAAAATCCTTCTAAAACTTTTCTTTTCTCTATGGTGATTGGAATGGATTGGAATAGTGGTTTTCAAATGATTATGTAGCGTATTTTTTTAATTCTTACGGGCCCACCTTGACTGCTTTGGTTGATGTCACAGGGCTTCGAAGACGGTAGGACGCGCCCATGCTGGCCCAACTGCGCCGAGTCCTTTGTTTCTCTTCGTCTGCGCTCGGACTGGTGCGTGCGCTTTCCGGCATCGTGCGCAACTTCCTCCCAAGGGGGGGGGGGCGTAAGTTCGCACGATGTCTGGGACAATCACGTCCGCCACTGTTGTCTTGTCATGTTTCACCTGTGAGGGATCAAACAGTATGTGTTATACGAAATGCACCACACGCGCTTTTCTGTTCAGTCGGTTAAATATACATAACAGACATAAACTATGTAATGGGGAAGAAAACTCAAAAATTATTTGTATCTTACCTAAGAAATGTCAAAACTAAACATTGCTGTCAAGTTTTATTTATGAGTTTTTATAAACTCCATGATGCAGTTAGAATAAGATTTGGAGGAAAAGAAGAGCTTTTGTTTGTCTTCAAACTAATTTTAATGTAACAGACCAGCACACAGTTTGAAATGAAATATCATAGGTTATGTTATTGTGATATCTTCTTTCCTACGACTACGAATTTTAATATTTATTCTCTTTTATTTTGTATGGTATTTGACAACTTTGGCTGATCTTTTAGGTAAAATCGTTTACGTCGTACGCCACCTGTCGTGATAAATAAGCAGTTTTCTTCCCCATTGCACATTGTGATTCCTCAACAATTCGTTGTCAATTAGTAATCAATAAACATAAAAACCCTATCAGGTTGAATATGACAACGTTGAAATTTATAAAAGTGGTGCGTACGTGGTTCACGTAACCAGACCTAGCGTTCCAAAGTGAAACACCGTAGAAAGAGAAAGCGACATGTTTTGAGATGTGTGACATTTTCTGCATGCGTCTCTCACATGCAGAGTTCTCTGTAGACTAGATATAAGGCTGTCCTTAATTCCCAGAGTGTGACCTTCCGTGAAACTATACCCACAGAAAACTCCACACATATGTAGGGATGAATAACTTACAACTATTTGCATTTAATGAGAAAATTTTATTAGACATTCGAAAAGAGTAAGGCATGACAGATATTGTAACTACAAAAATGTTACGAGTAGATATAACGTTTTCTTAATAATCTCAATTCTAGGTAGGAATTGTAAAGTGTGAGAGTATCTAGGTGTGGGACCGGTATGGTTTCACTGGATGAGTTATATTGTGGGATGGCGGGAGGAGACAGGTGGTGCGTTCAGACTTTCCTAATGCGTGAAAATGTGAAGAATGTTTGCACGTGCCGATTGGGCGATTGAAGTGTTCGCCAGATAACCCGAGACGCGATATTTGCAAGTGCAACGATTGATGGACTGTAGTCTTATTTAGATCTTGAAATGAGCATGGTTGTGTGGCCATCCGTCTCAGGTTCTCTGGAGAAAACTTTAGTCCAGAATGTTCTCAAATATTCCCATCTGATGTATGAATGTTGAGTGTCCGTGGGAGTGTGTTCGCGCCACCTGTGCCCCGGCTAACGCCTGCTTTGTCGGTGCGCGTCGCAGCTCAACAGTCCCTCAACGCCGTCTCGCACCACGCGCTCCACTGCCGCCGCATCATTCACAAACATGGTGAGTGTTGCCTTTAGTTGTTCATTTGAATTTTTACCAATATTCAGTTTGGAGAAATACTGCTTATATATCACTACTGGTGGCATCGAAGCGACCTTAAGGAATTTGTCAAAGCCGAAAATAAAGCCAGGTGGTCTGTGAAATGTTGCCCCCCTCAAAATGCCACCCAGTGCACAGCACACCCTTCCCCTCCCCATCCCCATGCTATACTATGATTGGCCTAGACACCTGCCCATAGGGATCCTATTTCCCGATTGTGGAATAAGACATCAACATTAAATTTATGTCAATGCATACATAACTGGAAATGGATGGTTAATACGTCATGATTTTACCCGAACACACAGCATGCCCGAATTAATTAGTTGCCATGCCAGGAACTTCCCTTTATAAGCAAGGCTCATTGAACTGAATGGAAAATACTGATCATTTTTCTTTCTGCCGAGCATCTTCATCCAGTGCAATGGTACCAATCTGGGCAGGCTTAATCCTACCACCTATTATCAGTAGGGAAGTTTTACATGAATTGAGTGAAATGTGCTTATCCAACTCAGAAAGAGAAAGAATGTGGTGCATGAACACGGCCGGAGTCGAACGCACGACCTCTGGTATGCGAGGAAAGTCCCACAGCCCATGAGCTACGAGCTGCTCAATTTTACTTTCTTTCGGTATAGTTACCATTTGCGATTTAGTTACCCGACGTTGGGGAATGCAAGGCTGCCTGCTAACGTATGCCGTATGCCATGTCAATAAGGGACCGTACCCGGTGGGCACCAACCCACCCGCGCCGCCGCAGCCCCCGCAGCTGCCGATGCCGACGCCGCCGCCGCTCGCCGTCTCTGCTCAGCAGTTCCAGGCTAAGGTACACTTTAGGATAGACTTACTGGGCATGGCTACAATATTTAACGACGGGGGTCATATCACAACAGAGCTTTGTATCATTATGAGAGTTCGAATGTTTTAGGAACATCTTTTCAATAAATCCTGTATAAACATTGATGCACTGTGTGATCTTTATGTGTGTGTGTACTAGTAGAAGTGTGTCGGTGTGTTAGGTGGAGTTTTTTTGGAGCATTCTATCGAATTTGTTGCATACATTGATAACTCCAAAACAGCGAGGACGAAAGACGAGAGTGGCAAACAAAGGCACCGGCGTGTCAGTTTGCTTACGAATTCCTTCACTACTGATATGCTCGAGTTTTAACGACATCTAAGAAACTTCACAGGATGCTATTTACTTCAATGGACACTGGTAGTTGCGCTTGTAAGCGAATTTACTTTAGTCAGTGCATTTCCACTAACTCGAGGCTCCGCTGCCGCCATACGAATGAGTTTTGACCGTCACTGTGTCCTTCCTTGCTTGATGGGTTATAATCTTTTTTATTATGTAAAAAGATTTGCAGAATTTTTTTATTGTGTCGATTTTCATCTACAAAATATGCTAAAACATTATGTGAATTTACAAAAAACAAACTAATATTACATCCTAGCATGTTTACATAAGATTGGTCACCAACAGTGAAACCAAGAGGCTGCTGTACTTTGCACACTAATATGAGACTGCGCTAATGACTAAATTTTTTTTAGTTCATTGAAAAAGGTTAAATTGTGATAAGCATGTAAAGTAGATTAACTATGTATTATACGATGTCAACGCAGGCGGCGCTTCTGAACTATGGGAACACGGAGCCGAATGCTATTTTCCAAAAGAAAATTGGGGTATGGCAAATCTGCTCCCATCTATGTGTGTTAACTAACCTTTATATTTGTTCTATTAACAATTCCTTGATGATGTATTTGTATGTTGTTACACTAGAAAAAGAAAGCACCTTTTACTCCATAATTTTTTTCTTTCTGTTCAACAAAATTAATTTTAGCAATGTCACTAATGACACTATATGTACATTATGAACACAATTTGTATAGACTAAACTAAACCATTCGATGGGTGGAATAATTGCTTAGTTGTAAAAGTTTGCCATTATAGTAATTTTGATAGCTTTTGCTGAAAATATGTATATTATAGTAATTAACAATACTCAAACATTTTACTTATTTTCTTGTTTCCTAAGTAAGACTTGATAAACAAGAAAAACATTTACTTATATGAGCTTTGATAGTATACATGTAGGAGTTTATTAGTATAACTAAAGAAATATGTAGATCAAAGCTTGCTCGCAATATTGCTTACCTTAATATTGCATCAGGCTTTTGTTTCAGGTGGTATTTTTTTGTTGCTTTTTGAATCTGCCATCGGCTCCACAGAGCCATAAGCAGGTTTCCGGTGGTTCTATTTTGCAGGAGATGCTTCAGCAAGCCTCATTCCCTGGACAGTTACACCTATCGGTGCTGTGTCACTTGTCTTTAATAGACTTTTAGCTAAGTTATTTGTGTGTTTTTCAAGCCTGTTCTTGTAACTTGTTCAATGGTTTTATGATAGGTGGTATGATTTACAAATGCGTTAGATGAACATATGAAAAATCTTTGAAACATGTAGAACTTGTCTATGCAGGCTATGCAGCTGAACTATGACAACACTAAAAATAGTTGCTATGGCAACAACGTGGAAATGCCGCTCAAGGTGGAGTCGATGGAAGTCACCACAGATTCAGCGCCGTCGGCTGCCGACAACGGCGGAGAGGCCAGGCCGCGTCCCCCGTGGATGAAGACTGGAAGTGAGGAAATACATTTTTTGTATGTGATTTGACACGGAGGGTTAATACCACATCTGCTGTCATGGCATCAGTCTAACACACCTCATGAAAACTAGGTGCCACGCCGGGACCTTCGTTATATTGCACGAATACATTTAAATGGTTGGAAAATATGAACAATTTTCATTGCCGCTTCGACCATAGATTCATCCATTGCACTGTTACCAACCCGGGCGGGCTTATACCCTTAAAACTAGTAGGGGAAGGGAACCTACATTTTTTACATGGATTCCGAAGCATGGAACAGCTCGCATTAGTGACGAAATGCACTTATCGAACTCAAAAAGAGAAAGAAAGTGGTGCATGTTAAGACGAGAAATTGAACCCTGACCTCTGGTACGCTATGCCAGTCCCTGCGCCTATTTGGTATCTAATATAAGGCTATAAATATCTGTGTCTACATGTCTTTGTTTTTTCGGTAAATGTATTCTGGGTAAAACCACAGAGAAAACAAAATACGTATGAAGATTTTATTTTTGCTTTAATTTCTTTCGGTTTGAATTTAAAAAAAAAAAACAAAAGCATGCAGACACAGATATTTATTACCTGATATTAGATATTAAATATCAATTTAATTGGAATAGCGGTTTCCAAATGATTAGTAAACTACGTTTGTATGGGGAGCATTGCTTACGGGCCGTTCTTAATAAACCTTGCTTGTTGTTGGCTAGGATGATGCAGGTTCGTATAGTGTTCTCTGTATGTGTATCGCACATAAATGTCATTACCATACGCTTGAGATGTTTGCAACAAAGTGTCTTGAGCCTGTGTAAGATCGAATAAACAACAAAACAGAACAGAGGAAAACAACAACATTTTGGCAAGATGGCAGTTTCATATGATTTGAGTATGATGACTTTTTTAATGAAATGTAAAATTAATGGCTAATACCACAAAACTTCAATCATAAATATCATGATTATAGTTTATAGATAGATTTGTTTTTGTTTTTATGCGACCTGACATGGATGGTTCATACCACACACCTACAGTTATGATATTAGCCCAATACACCACATTCCCGAAGGAATTAGGTGCCATGCCAGGACCTTCCCTTTAAGAGCACGGCTATATTCAACTGGATGGAAAACACGGACAATTTTTCATTGCCGCTTCGACCATCTTTTCATCCAATGCGATGGTAGCCCAATATCCTAAATCCTGAAGGAAATAGGTGCAATGCCAGGACTTTTCTTTAATGAGCACGGCTGCAATGAACTGGATGGAACGGACCATTTTTATTGCCGCTTCGGCCATCTTTTTATCCAATGCGGTGGTACCAACCCGGGCGGCTTGACCCTACCACCAAGTAGGGAAAGGGGTCCTAATGGGTTCCGAACCATGGAACAGCTCGCATTCGTAACGAAATGCCCCTATCCAACTCGGAAAGAGAATGAAAGTGGTGCATGACTGGAGCGGGGATTTGAACCCATAACCTCTCGCATTACGATGACCTAACCTAACCTAACCTATCCTAACCTAACCTAACCTACACCGCTTTTCTTGATTCCATCCCGTCACGCATAGAGCAGAACAGGCTTAGGCCCGGTTGCACGAAGAGGCGGCCGAGTTAATCAATGTTCAAACACATCACTTTTAGTGATCCGCATAGAGTTCCTTCCATACTGTCCACACAAAGTGGCGTGTTTGATCATACTTTGACGTTGATTTTGATTTTTTGTCCTTTCGTGCACTCGGCCCTTAGTCCACCAATAGATAACTCAACTTTCGAGCATTAAGATTATGACATAACCCGAATTGTACCAAATAACGCTAACGCTTTACAGTGGAGTTATCTATTAACATACTCAGGCTTCTGAACGAAACCACTCTTCTGGAACAAACTTATAGTGTCCCGTCACATTATAATGTTCCATTCTATGAACATTCAATGTCCGTGTGCAGTAAAGAAACTGTCGACCAAGGAGCGCCGCCGGCGGCAGAACGAACACCTGCGCAAGCTGCTCACGCCCAAGAACGCCCTGATGGTGCTCAACGAGATGATGCCGGGCGAGCAGCTCAGCAGCGTACGTAACCAATGTTATGCACGCACGGGACCAGCGCGCATGGAAGGAAGGAGGATTAACCGAAACTCGCTTTCACGTGGCGAATCATTTAGCTTACGAATTCGTTTACTTTTTTTTATGTAACTGGACATGGATGGCTTATACCAAACTGAACGTCAGATATTAGCCTAACACACTACATGGGAACTGGGTGCCACGCCAGGACCTTCCTTATATTGCTCGGCTACATTGAACTGAATGGAAAACACGGACAATTTTCATTGCCGCTTCGATCATCGTTCAGTCAATGCGATGGGACCACCCGGGCGGGATTAAACCCTACCACCTAGTAAGTAAAGAAGGTGACTTACAGTTTACATGGAATCCGAACTGCGGCCAGTCTCAATGATTGAAAATGGTCACACATCCAGAAACCAACCGCGCTCTAACGTGCTTACCCAGCTTATCGAATCCAAGGCGTCGCACCATTGGGCTTCCGAGGCTGTACTACTGATATTCTCGATGTCACGTAAGAACTTCACAAGATGCTATTCAGTGTAACGAACATTCGATGTTGCGCGTCCCGAATTCGTAAGCAAACTAACTACAGTAAGATGTTTTCTCTTGACTACACTGCCGTCATACGAATGAGTTTCGATCGCTACTCCTGACCTTCCATGCACGCTGTCTGTGACGGTTGGCAATGTCTTAATAATCTATCGTGTACGTTACTTTTGAACACACAAACTGACCAAGCGTGAAGGTGTTCTTCATTGGCTGAGGTCTTTTAGACCACTAGATGAGATCATAAGTATCGAGACAGGCCCAAATGTACACAATGCGGACATTTCTTGAAACCGCATATTCTAGAAAACGTAAACTTCTATGCAAACCGGCCAAATGCAAGTCGGACTCGCACATGAACGTGTCTGTACCATCGTACAAGAATGAATACAAAAATATCACGAATAGAGGCCCCGTTTAATTTTTATTATTTTTTATTATTACCGGTTTCTTGTTATAGTGCCAAAATAAATACACACTCTGTGAAATTTTCAGCAGCCTACCTATTACGGTTCATGAGATCAGCCCTGTGACATAGGGATGGACGAACAGCGGAGGCTTACTAATAGGGTTCCTTTGGCATTGGCTGTTGAATTTTCACGGGGTTGCAAAAATAATGCCGGCCGGGCAGGTCCTTCTTCACATGATGATTGATGGATATTTCTTTATTATCATTGGTTGACCAGCTTTTACATTTTAATTTAACATTTTAGTTTACTTTTGACCAGCTTTAACTTTCTTTCAGAACTTCACGGTGGAGGCGGCGCCACCCAGCAACCTGTTCTTCCGGCAGGAGGCCGGCCATAAGTTCTGCGCGGGGCTCGTTCTGGACGGACAGCTCTACAAGGGCTTTGGTAAGTTAACTGTCAATGAATAGACGCCTTTGACGTAATGCACGGTGCATGGCACTTCATTAATTTACCTATGAATTTTTTTTTTAAGATGATCCTTTTAAACATTCAAAAGCTGGTCCTTTTTACTATGGAGTCTAGCCCCAGCTATTATTCTGTAATCTTTGGGCATATAGATACATCTTTTACGATTTAAAGATTCATTTTGGTACTAGCTTGTCAACATTTTAGAGGGCAAAAATAAGCCTATTACTTAAGCCTCCGATGCGATGCAAAGCGGCAATTAAAAAGTGTCAGTGTTTTCCCATCCAGTTCAATGTTGCCGTGCTCAGAAAGGGAAGGTCCTGGTATGGCAACTAATTACTTCGTGAATGCGGTGTGTTGGGCTAATATCACGACAGTGGGTGTGGTATTAGCCATCCATGTCAAGTAACATAAAAAAGTACATATATTATGAATTTTTTTTTAAGATGATCCTTTTAAACATACACAAGATGATCCTTTTTACTATGGAGTCTAGCCCCAGCTATTATTCTGTAATCTTTGGGCATATAGATAAATCTTTTACGATTTAAAGATTCATTTTGGTACTAGCTTGTCAACATTTTAGAGGGCAAAAATAAGCCTATTACTTAAGGTCGGCCCGTAAGCACCTGAAAATTTCGCCTTCCATACAAACGTAGCTTACTAATAATTTGAAAACCAATGTTCCAACTTACTTGTCAGCCTCGGTGGCCCAGTGGCGCGACACTTCGGCGATCGCTCTCCGAAGTTAAGCAACGCTAGGTCCGGTCTGGTCTTGGATGGGTGACCATTCGACCGTTGAGAGAGGCTGGCCGTGGTTCGGATTCCACGTTAAGCTGTAGGTCCCCTTCCTTACTTACTAGGTGGTAGGGTTTATCCCGCCCGGGTTGGTACCATCGCATTGGATGAACGATGGTCGAAGCGGCAATGAAAATTGTCCGTGTTTTCCATCCAGTTCAATGTAGCCGTGCAATATAAGGAAGGTCCTGGCATGGCACCTAGTTCCCATGTGGTGTGTTGGGCTAATACCATGACAGAACTTGTGGTATTAGCCATCCATGTCCAGTCACATAAAAAAAAAAAAAAAAAACTTGGTATTAGCCATCCATGTCAAGTAACATAAAAAAGTACATATATTATGAATATAATTTTTTTATAATGATCCTTTTAAACATACAAAAGATGGTCATTTTTCTTCATTACTATGGAGTCTAGGCCCAGCTATTATTCTGTAATTTTTGGGCATATAGATAAATCTTTTACGATTTAAAGATTCATTTTGGTACTAGCTTGTCAACATTTTAGAGGGCAAAAATAACCCTATTACTTAAGCCTCCGATGCGATGCAAAGCGGCAATTAAAAAGTGTCAGTGTTTTTCCATCCAGTTCAATGTTGCAGTGCTCAGAAAGGGAAGGTCCTGGTATGGCAAAAGATTCCTTCGTGAATGCAGTGTGTTGGGCTAATATAACGACAGTGGGTGTGGTATTAGCCATCTATGTCAAGTAACATAAAAAAGTACATATATTATTTACTTAACAATAAGAGTGACGAGTCCATTGCTATGCCACACCACTATTGTTAGAGCCTAACAATGTTGCATAACTTGCACTTATCTAACTTGAAGAGCAAGAAAGTTGTTCAATGCATATGGGACCATAGCTGAAGGGGGGATAAAATTCAATTTTATCCCAATTTTAGTTTTAAAGACTTAATTGGTTTTATTATATATGATTATTAGTTGAGGTGCCCGGCTCCGCTTGGATCAATATCTCGATAACAGCGCCACCTTTCTGGTCCAATTGTAAATCTAAACCATTCCGGACACGAAATATTCATCAAAATCGGTCCTGCCGACAAGGTGACAAACACACGTACAGAATAATTATATGTATTAGGATTATTAACCATATTCTTCTTCAGCCTTTTGCTGTCCACTGCTATATCCTTAAATATTAGCTTAAATATTAACCCTATCTAATCTTAATTAATTGGGGGATCCCGATAATTTTATTCCAGCAGGTGCTATTGATGCTTGGACAATTGCAATAATCTAGATGCTCGGTGCGTAGGTGAGAACAAGCTGACTGCACGCAACGCCGCGGCGGAGCAGGCCATCCGCGATCTCGTCATCAAGCGCATGTCCAAGGCGCTCGCCAGCAGCGGCGCTGGCGCCGGCGGAGCCGACGCCGCCGACAACAGCGCCGAAGGCACCGGAGACGGTGAACAGTTTTTTTTATCTTAAAGCGCAGGCAGCATTTGTCAAACTCATGGGGCAAACTCATAACATAAGCAGTGTCCGACGACGCCCATCGGCTTAAGTCAGGGGGGCTGAGAAAACCAAGCCGGCTGGCCAGGCCCTTCTTCACACCAAGTTTAAAGGTCGTACTTTAAGGGGAAATAAAGGATTGGTCAGTTGAAAATTATCGGAATGTTGACTTGAATATGAATAGTTTCAATTTAGGAATAGAAATTGTCAAAGCAATTATCAATCTATTACAATGTAGTTGTAATGTAAGAAAAATCTTGGCATAGCACCTAGTTCCCATGAGTCGTATTTGGTTAATATTATGTCAATAGACTTAATAGAATTTGTTCATTCTCTGACTTCTTTGACTTTATTTTAGGGTAGGTCGCCTAGATGCCACCTGTCGTGATAAAGTAAGCAGTTTTTGTTCCCTATCGTTACATATTAAAATTTATTAACTATGCTGCAGGCGAATCGGTGGCCGAGGGCTCCGCTGCCCCTTCCGCCCAGACCAGCGACTCGGACTCGCTGCCGATGATCCAGTTGGCGTCGTACGCGCTGCACAAGCTGTTCTCCGAGTGGCAGTACGAGGGATTCCAGGTGCCGCTACTCAAGAGGAGTGCTCTCGACCCCTCTGCCACCTCGGGGGTAAGTAGTCTGCTTTTGTTTCAAAACTTTAGCTGCGCTGACCTTCTCATGAGGTCTCATAAATAATGCTCGTAAATGATATGTTTGCTTTCACATTTTTTTTTAAGTGACATTAGTCTATCTATCACACATTGTCTACGTTTTTCAAGAGAGCAGCGAGACGCAGGTGCCGGTGGCACCTAAGCCAAAGCCGGCTAAGGAGCTGCCGGAGAAGGCGGGCTCGCTGCCCCTGAGCATGCTGCTCACGCAGATCTGTTGTGTGTAGCAGGAGGGCAGTGAGACGCTGGTGCCGGCGGTAGCCAAGCTAAATCCGGCGAAGAAGGCGAAGGAGCTGTCGGAGAATGCGGGCTAGCTGCACCTGAGCATGCTGCTCACGCAGATGTGTTGTGTGTAGCAGGAGAGCAGCGAGACGCTGGTGCCGGTGGCACCCAAGCTAAATCCGGCGTAGAAGGCGAAGGAGCTGTCGGAGAATGCGGGCTCGCTGCACCTGAGCATGCTGCTCACGCAGATGTGTTGTGTGTAGCAGGAGAGCAGCGAGACGCTGGTGGCGGTGGCACCCAAGCTAAATCCGGCGAAGGAGCTGCCGGAGAATGCGGGCTCACTGCACCTGAGCATGCTGCTCACGCAGATGTGTTGTGTGTAGCAGGAGAGCAGCGAGACGCTGGTGCCGGTGGCACCCAAGCTAAATCCGGCGAAGAAGGCGAAGGAGCTGTCGGAGAATGCGGGCTCGCTGCACCTGAGCATGCTGCTCACGCAGATGTGTTGTGTGTAGCAGGAGAGCAGCGAGACGCTGGTGGCGGTGGCACCCAAGCTAAATCCGGCGAAGGAGCTGCCGGAGAATGCGGGCTCACTGCACCTGAGCATGCTGCTCACGCAGATGTGTTGTGTGTAGCAGGAGAGCAGCGAAACGCTGATGCCGGTGGCACCCAAGCTAAATCCGGCGAAGAAGGCGAAGGAGCTGTCGGAGAATGCGGGCCCGCTGCACCTGAGCATGCTGCTCACGCAGATGTGTTGTGTGTAGCAGGAGGGCAGTGAGACGCTGGTGCCGGCGGTACCCAAGCTAAATCCGGCGAAGAAGCTGCCGGAGAATGCGGGCTCACTGCACCTGAGCATGCTGCCCACGCAGATGTGTTGTGTGTAGCAGGAGAGCAGCGAGACGCTGATGCCGGTGGCACCCAAGCTAAATCCGGCGAAGAAGGCGACGGAGCTGTCGGAGAATGCGGGCTCGCTGCACCTGAGCATGCTGCTCACGCAGATGTGTTGTGTGTAGCAGGAGGGCAGCGAGACGCTCGTGCCGGTGGTACCCAAGCCGAAGCCGGCGAAGAAGGCGAAGGAGCTGTCAGAGAACGCAGGCTCGCTGCACCCGAGCATGCTGCTCACGCAGATGTGTTGTGTGTAGCAGGAGGGCAGCGAGACGCTCGTGCCGGTGGTACCCAAGCCGAAGCCGGCGAAGAAGGCGAAGGAGCTGTCAGAGAACGCAGGCTCGCTGCACCCGAGCATGCTGCTCACGCAGATGTGTTGTGTGTAGCAGGAGAGCAGCGAGACGCTGGTGCCGACGGCACCCAAGCCGAAGCCGGCGAAGAAGGCGAAGGAGCTGCCGGAGAACGCGGGCTCGCTGCACCCGAGTATGCTCCTCACGCAGATGAGGCCCAGCGCCATCTACAACGAGCTCGGCTGCGAGGGCGACAAGCCGCAGAACATGATCTTCACGATGGGCGTCACCGTCGACGGCACCACCTACATTGGCAAAGGTACCCCCACATTTCAGCGCCATTTACCAAATCTCAAAGAAATGTTCACAAAAAATACAAACATACACCTTAGAGGGCACAGCTTAAAACTAAACCACTATGCATCAAATTCTAACCCCAGGAAACACTTCTTGGTGAACAGAGTTGTAGACTCTTGGAACAAGCTGCCGGTGTTTGTTTAAAGAAATATTCATGTGCCCCAGGGAAAAGGAAAAAAAACTTGATAAAAGGAATCCTGGTCTAACATAACCAAACCTAACCTTCTGCATCCTCAGTAGCCCAGTGGCGCGACACCTTGCGATTCGATAAGCTGGTAGGGGAAGGGGACCTACAGTTTTACATGGATTTCAAACCATGGAGTAGCTCGCATTCGTGACGAAATGCACTTATCCAACTCAGAATATGAAAACGCGGAGTCGGCGTAAACGGTAACGTCAACGTATTTACGTGCCCAGTGCGCGCGCTCTTCAGTTCTCCATACATTTGAAAACGCCATTCGATCGGTTTGGCGTAAACGTCAATTTAGGTGACAAGTCGGACTAGGGGGTCTGATAGGGGGGTTGTTGCTCATTGCAGCGTCCAACAAGAAGGAGGCGCGCAAGCAGGCCGCTCGCAGCGCGTGCATGGCTCTCTTCAACGTGCAGTTCGAAGGATGAGTTCAGTTCGCTCCTTCTACGCAACCTACATACGTCTTACCTGTAGATTCCTAGTGTTTCCTAACACTTATTAGTTTATGAAATCTCTCGTAATTATTTACTTTAACATTATTTTTAAGTATACAATATGTAAGGACCAGCATGAGTTGCAGATGTGGCCTCGGCCAATTTTAACCCTTAAATAATGTATATGTCCTATGGATTTATTATATAATATCTGATTTGATGAAATGGAAATAAAACCTTGCTTGAATAAAACTCTGGTCTTTCTTTTTCATTCTTTTGCCAACAGGTGCACAGTACACTAGACACTACCAATGTTGCAAAAGGCGTCCACTACAGTCAGTCACTCAGTGTGATTGCGTCCACTGCTGGACATACGCCTCACTATTTTTTCTCCAATCCCTCAGCGGTCCGGAACCCCTGCTTTCCGCGAACGCAAATGATGTCGTCGTCCTACCTGGCGGGTGGTCTTCCCTCACTCCGTTTTCCTATCCACGGCCGCCATTGGAGGACACGGTTACTCTAACGGGCATCCACTACACTAGACGCAAAATAGTGCCAAGTTTTTACTGTCAAAATAATAACAGGTCTCAGGTGGGCTTAGTTTCACTCGGTCGAGTCTTCCAGCACATATGTGCGAGTAAATATGACTAACAAAGAGATGGCAGCAGCAGTATAGATTTAAAATGTTAGCTGCACTTAGTCGTCTACTCAGCTAGATGCTTATTCTATGGCATCACTATATTTTTTCTAAGGTGGCGCAGCGCACAGGGAGGTGTGTGTGTTCTGTGTGTGATACTGCCGGCTATGTTATCAACAGTTAGGCACTGCGAAAGTGGAAGTAAAAAGTAAATTTCTATATTCAAAACTTTACCTAAATTGTATTATCACAGACATTATTTCTTTACTTCGTCATTAACGTGGAGATTTATGGCTGATCACGTCTTTAGAAAGTATAATTTAGGTCAAAAACGCATAGTATTTTAAATCGTAAAAGTTTAAATACAATGAACATTTAGGATTTATAATAAAATTAATTTTTTATTTATTTATTTATATAAGTTTATTGCACTAAAAAAAAACTCGGGCAAAAGGTACAACTTAATGCCGGAGGCATTTTCTACCAGTCTACCTTTGGGTATCGTGAGCAGTAGTGCGAGTAGTAACTATGGAGAAATAGCTTTAGAGGAAACATAATTCCTACACAATATACAACAAATACACATTATACTTAAACTAATATATAACTTATATAACTGTACATAAATATAACTACATAAATATCAATAAATAAATACTAAATACTACATATATATATTATAAAAATAAATAAAAGATGGTGATGATTATTGTTTCGAGCCTGACATATTTCGTCTTAGAGCAAAACATCGATCGTTTTATGGATAAAAATATTGATGGTAAAATTATGGACTGGACAGTGTTCTAACAAGCACGTGTTGCATCAGATAACTCGCTGACTTTAGTACATCGTTTTCACATGTATTTGTGGTGAAATCATTGGAAAATTTACATGTAAACCTTAATTAGTGTTAAGTCGTTCATATGGAGTTGTTGTATAACCTCATACCACTATTGCCACAGTGAAATTGCGATTCAGACATAACCTAACCAGGGTTTCTTAACCTAGGGTCCCCTTAGGGGTCCGCGGCGTGAGTGTTGGGGGTCCATGGCATGTTTGCGGGGCTCCATGTTTGATAAGATGACAATAAATACTATATGTGATCGATCTACCAAATTTAGGTATCTTTACTTTTTATGTGTTCATAAATATAAAGTGGTTTTTTTTAATTTCTTGCTTACTTTCCGTTCAAGTAATTTCGGAAGGGGTCTGTCATAATTTTGAAATTTCGCAAGGGGTCCATGACCATGCTTGGCTTGTCAAACGTCAACTGACGGCCTTCGACTGCGAAGGTTGCATCTGTGGGTACGCTGTGATACGTCTGCGGATCAGGTAGTCCGAAATGTGCCCCAACAGCGGGGCGTGGTACTCAAATGCTCGAATCAGCAATGGAACATTGTCCATCTCTTCCATCCGGTTCATAGCGAAAGTCTACATTATGTACTTTTTTTGAGTACTCATCAGATATTGCCTGTGGCCTAACTACTCGAAATTAGACTCGAGACTGCCCTCTTTCCAAATTAAAATCCTGGATCCGGTGGTGGTCATAGAGACAGCCCCAAAACCAGGAAATATTCATTTGCTTCCATCCATATCCTGCATTTTGGAATGACACAGAATTTAGAAAATTGTCTTTCTATTTATCTTAGGTACATGGAAAGGCGCATCGTTGGGTGCATGTTTGGCTACTACTTGGTCGTTACTTCAGTAGTAGAAGCATAACTGAAATTTCTTTCAGTCACTCTCTCATTTATCTTGGAATAAAACATAGAAAATACTTTATCCCGTGTAGACATGAAAATATTTAATCATACATGCAAATAAAATTATTATTGATTTAGTATGCACTAGCAGCTTTAAGCTGATGCATTTACTTTAAATTTTAATATTTTGAGTGCACTGCTGCTATAATTGTTTTTAGTTAAGTTTAATACTGTTAAGGTGTTCAATACCATAACTTCACAGTTGGGTATTTAATTTTTTTGGGTAGGGCAAATTATAACACTTCCTTTTTTTGTAACTGGACATAGATAACTAATACCAACTTTCATGATATTAGCCTAAAACACAACATGGGAACTAGGTGATATGCCAGGACCTTCCTTATGTTGCTCTGCTACATTGAAATGGATGGAAAATACGGAAAATTTCCATTGCCGCTTCGACCATCGTTCATTCAATACGATGGTCGCAACCCGGGCGGGATTAAGCCTACCACCTAGTAAGTAAGAAAGGGGACCTACAGTTTTACGTGGAATCCGAAACACGACCAGCCTCAACGGTTGAAAACGGTCACCCTATTAGAACCCAACCGCGCTCACAGTTGCTTCACCAAGCTTATCGAACTGCAAGGCGTCGCGCCACTGGGCTACCGAGGCAGACTAAGCCCCGATTGCACGAAGAGACGGTTGTGTTAATCAAGGTTCAAACACGTCACTTTTAGTGAACCACATGGAGTTCCTTCCATACTGTTCTTATAAAGTGACGTGTTTAATCATAAATTGACGTTGATTTTGATTTTTTCTTCTTTCGCGCACTCGGCCCTAACTGTTTAGTAGATCTACTCCTTGACCTTACCTAACCCACTCGTCTTTCATGCTCCTGACGTGCCACTGTCCTTTGTTTACCCGTCCTATAAAAAAAGCGAAGCTTCTCAAGCGCCTGTATTTCCGTATATGCAACTTCACATAGTTACATACTCTTTGTACTACTTTATCTGACCAACCAATAGACCTAGCATGCGCGCGCAGCGCGCTGACTAACCCCTGTTTTCACCACCTCCAGCTACCTGAAATTCGATAGTTCACTTTGGGATTTTTGTAACTGTAGTTGGTGAAACCGGGCGTGTAACGTTTTTTTTTCATATTACATGCATTTAATACACTTCCGCTCGTCCCTGTACCGCAGAATAAGTAAGAGTAATACTATAACTCATGGAGATGATCACCTCCATTCTATAACTACTATAAAACACGTACCAATTAAAGCCGCCTAAATACTTCAATATCTCAACTTGACTTACCGCCAACCCATTGCTTACACTCTTCTGTTAGGCGCTAATGCTATAATGTAAATCCACCACAGACCTCGCTTGAGCGTGCTATCCTTACAAGTCTTGCTTGTCTTTATTGGCAGGTCTGCACTAAATTTGTTCGGAGTTGGTCCGGAAAAGTTTGTGATTATGTACATAATTGAAAACAACATTGATATCATCACTGAATCATTGATATGTGAAAGTAATATAATAAGTATATGTACTGAATGCATTTTTTGTCGACACCACCAAAGGGTGGTTCATTTTCCCGACAACCTTTAATATGCACTTAACTTCCTTTTTTATGGAACTGGACATAAATGATTAATACACAGACCTTGGAGGCGACATCGCAACTGAACTGTCGTGATATTAGCCTAACACACAAAATCCTAATTAGGTGTCATACCAGGACCTTTCTTATGGTGAACTGCTAGATAGAACTGGATGAAAAACACGGATGTTTTTTCTGCCCCTTCAATCATCTTTCATTTACTCTTTGGTACATCTCGTGCGGGATTAAGCGCCCAGAGTTGCTTAACCTCGGGATCGGAACCGAAAGCGTCGCGCACCTGGCTACCGGACTGGCACATGCAAATACAATACTTAGTTTTCAGCGAAAGTCTGATTTTCAAATTGTACTTAATTTGTAACAGTTTTTTTTTTGTAGGGCATGTCGGTATAAAAGCAATACACCAATGACATTTCTAAATCTTTGGTGACATTGACGTTTTCCGAACTCAATCAGTTTTGTTATTCGTAGCATTCACCAGTGCTCTGCTTGCACCTTTCTCCACATACGACACGACCGCACGGAAAGACATGATATTGACCCACTAATGTGATTTCCCTCACGACACATCGAGAGAACTCACGCCCGCGTGGTCGTTCATTTCGTGGTCGCGATCGTCAGTGAGCGGAGTGGTCGCGCGCCAGACAGGCGTGCGTCGAGTCAAGTACGGTGGCGCGAAAAAGCGCGCCAATTTTGACACCCAACTGCCAGTCGACCCGCCAAACTTGACTTTCGCTTTGCGCACCGCCGCCGTCGGCCGGCATGTTCCCTCGTCCGGGGTGTATTCCAGGAGGGTGCTGAGCGGTCGCAACACGGGGAGTGCGATGCCCACGGTGCGGGTGCGCGTGGCTGCAGCGGCGCGCGCGCTAGCGACCTGCGCGCTGCGGCCGCGCACCGGACTCGCCGCGGGTGTGCTGAAGTCTCTGGTGTCCTTGGCGGTGATTCTGCTGGTCAGCACGGCGTCCTCGCCGCCGAGCGCATGCGCGAAGCCCTTCACGTTCAGCTTTCCCGCCGGCTTCTCGCTGGCGAGCTTCGTGGGTGGCGTGGCGGGTGGGGGTCGTTCGGACGCGGAGCGAGGGGACTCCGCGGGAGGCGCGGGGCTGAAGCCCTACAGCGGGCGGAGGGTCAGCAACGAGTCGTTGCTGATGATATACTGGCACGGCCAGGCCGTTGCCGTCGTCGAGCTGGGAGAAGACAAGTTGCTGCTCAACTGCGAGCTCATTGAAGTCTAGTGAGTACACAAACGAAACGTTTTTAAATTAATTACCCCTAACGGGATCCCCGTTGGTGTTTCTTTCGCTTGCGAGATTTGCCCCTAACTTCGCCCTTTGCAATGAGGCAGCTTTGCGCCAAAATGTCTGTCCCCATCGACCTTCTCTCTTTGAAATAAGGCGATTTTAGGCGCCAAAAATTTGGCCCAACCCTTGGGTCAACCGTAGCAACGATCTTAAAATAGTACGTGTTCAAACGTGGTTTTGGTGGTAGGTATATAAGTCTTGAGTGCGGATTCGTACTCAATTGTATCAATTAAGCACTTATTTAAGAATTCAGAAAGATCCAGTATTCTAACCTATGCATCAATTTTAGCTATGTGTTTACCTACCGCCATTTCAATAAGTATCGCATGCAAACAATGTTTGAAAAAGATAAAGAAGGTTGTTATTTCATAGCGACAAGATACGTTTTGCAAAAGTTCGAAAGATAAGATCATTTGACAGAGTGCACGTGTATAATGCATTCAGTATCCTCCACTAGACATATGTACATTCTGTGTGAATATGAGTTCGCTGGAGCTTTGCTTTAAGAAAAGCGTGTGAACAGTTTTCTAATGTATTCTTTCGATGCTTTCAAGTTCATGGCTAGGTGGATATCGAGCTAACTTATTATTTTCATTGCCATCAAATGCCTGTTGTGGAGTGCAATCTCTGGTTAGGACTGGTTTTAATTTAAATTTTAAAGTGATTTAAATTGCTTAACTGATTTAAATTTGAAAGCGGGCATATATACTTCCAGTTTAGTTAGTAGTAATTCGAGCCGGCGAGGCACCGCGCTCACGAGCTACCTTCAACATAATAGTATATAGTTAGTCAGAAAGTTTTGACACCGTCGATTACCGCCCCTCCGGAATCGGATCTAAGTTTTTAATGACTATTTCGAATGAGAAAAATAAAATCGGTCGGAGTTTTTCTACCATGCATAAAATCCGTGGAATTGTATTTCTTCAATTACAATACAATCATCTACAGGTAATATCATGGACTTTGCTCTGCAGAACTTGCATCCTCCCCATCCAACCATTATCCTGAGTACCCTCCGCAGAGAATCACAGCGCCCCCTTGTGGTTTACATTAGGCTATTTAGAACGAACAGTTTCCGGGAAATCCGCTCCTAGGGAGCACCCTCTAAAATCTGCCGCTCAACCACTGCTGCCGCCCCTAGGCCGCGGCCTATACAGCGCGGCGGACAAGTGCGGCGCTGAGCTAGTGGTTGTGCTAGTCTAGGCTATGGACAATGTATATAGAGTGGGTCTGTATTTTACCCTAAGTTGTATGCCATTGAGCTAAAATATGCGGTTATTTATAAATAATTTGAGGGTTAAAGCGGCTGGCTGGCCTTGTATGATGGTAAGTACTCTACCTACCGCACAGTACCACATAATAACTAGTATACTGTGTGCACTTAGATTGTACCGGCTAGTGTTAATTTGCGAAACAATTAACTATATACCGGATTTTCTCAAGTTGCCTTCTTGAGCATGATAATTTAATAAAAATGATTTTATTATTTTCTTTATTACTTAAAGTTGCTATAATAAAGTACCTATAGCTGCTTGCTCAGCTTACCAGAGGTTTGGGTCCAAATCCTCGCCCCGTTCATGCACCACTTTCGTTCTCTTTCTGAGTTGGATAAGTGCATTCCATCACGAATGCGAGCTGCTCTCCTTTCCCTACTAGGTGGTAGTGTCTTGCCAGGCCCTAGCGGTCCTCTACCCCTTAAAGTTTTCAGTTTTTCATCAAAAACATTTAATTACTTGAGAAAGGTTCATTCTACTTCCCCATATTTTTATTTTTATGTAAATATATGTGTTTTCCAGTAAAAAAAACCTAAAATGACAGTAAAAAAATTTTTTTTAAATATTTATTAGCTACCTAATCTAAAAGGTCAATAATAAAAAAAACATACCGAGACGTAGGACTTCGCAATATATTTTAGAATCCAAAATTTCAAAAACCTAGTAAAATATTTAGAGCATGTAAACAGGTATCGCCGGGAGAAGCGCATGACCGTCTTAAACTCTCGAACCATCCGACTGGTCACCTAAATTTGCGTTTACTCCAAACCGCTCGACTAGCGGTTTTCAAATGTATGGAGAAATTTAAAAGCCCGCGCTGTGGCATTTGGAGTCCGAGTTTTATTTGACAGCTTACTCATCGTCGCCGTCAATACGTTGGCGTTTTTACGTAACTTTGACGTTCCGTAAACGCCAATTTAGGTGAGAACTCCGACTTCCCATACTGTACCTCATAAATATTGCTAATACCTAAATGTGTAGGTATTCATTAAAAAAAACAAATCGACAAATCGTCATGAAAAACCGGTATAGGTGGCTGTGCCAAAAGACCAAAGGTGCACAGAAAAGCAAATTCCATATCACCTTGCGAAAACACGCTCACATAAACTTACGATCTATTTAACCTCGGCAATGCATGTTGGCCTTTATCTACCTGCCACCGATAGTATATTTATTATGCGTTTTCAACACACACATTGCAAAGTGTCCGTCCTATTGGCCCTATCAAAATGCAACAATATTTTAATAAAAAGAATAACTACGGGTCAAAATGATGTGGAGATGTTGGGTTCAAAATCTAAAACTATAAGTCACAACTTTAATTCATTTTGTAAAATCAATATATAGCGTCCGTACACCCTATCTATGAGTGTACAGAATGCAGCCTCTGGTGTTTTGGAAACTAGTTCCTTGAGAGACATTTATGTCTGTGGAGGAAGCGAAATAAGTCTCCTGTGACCGTGTCGTTTGGCGCTCTATCATCTCTGCCTACCCCTCCGGGAAAGTGGCGTGATAGATTCTCGTGTAACCAACGATTTCCGTTCACAAGTGCCACCAATGTTGTGTTTGGTCTCCGTACAATAGTCAGTTGACGGTGTTGTCGGGTTGCATTGTAAGGCCACCGCTAGACTGGCATAATATCGCCACGTGAATGAAGGGTCGTTACAGCGAGCATTGAAGTACGGGAGAAGCGAACTCATTCGTATGGCGGCAGCGTAGCCAGCCACGAGTTAGTGGAAAACCACTAGCCGTGTGAGTTCGCTTACGGATTCAGGACGCGCAACATCGAATAAGCGTTGCATGAAATAGCGTCCTGTTAAGTTACAGTGTAGTTGGAACTCGAGAACATTAGTACACTCGTTTCCTCTCAATTGTATACACTGGAAAGAGAAGGAATTCCTTAGTCCCTTTTACTCTATGGTTGACTTCAGCATGACAAAAATAGATCTCAAATTTGTCCCTATTTCCGGTGTATAGATTTCAGAAGAAACGACTGTGCAACATCCTCCTTCCGTTGCCCCGTGCGGACCCCCTCTCGTGAGCCAGTAAATAATAGCATCACTGTTATCGTTGCACGTGTTGTTGCGTTTTTAATTTTCCAAGTTATTCTCTCGCCTCCGAGTTTTCCAAAATGATTTTGTTAACAGTCATCTGAGCCAGGTGTCATGTTAATCAGCCCGTGTTTTAGTGAGCTAATTAGTAAGCGAACTCACTCGCCGGCGTATGCGTTTTTGTAAGTGTATACGCCGCCGTCCCCTTAGTAACGATTTTCGGTATCCATTCCCGTATTTCCACGCTCGCTGGGTCGTTATGCTGAGATTGCGGATCCGACTGCCGGCAGACGGTCATGGTGATGATGGGATAATGGGCGTCTTCCTACGCTAATGGCGATCAGGCGATACCTGAACAGCTGCCAGCATGTTATATGTTTCTATAATATTAAGAACTGTGCTGCATGAGCCTTCGAAACAGAGTCCACGAAGGCGAGTGGCCCAGCAACGGGAGCACAAACGCAAGAGCTGTATCGATCGTTATTTGTTTTTTGTATAGCTTGTCGTGCTAGCCGAAACAAGAAAAATAGACTTTTATCGGTCGATATGGCCGAATCGTTATTTTGTGCTTCCGCACAAAATCGCACTGGATTTCCTCTTGCTAAAAACGGCCATATTCCGCTGCCCGGTGTCCGGTCGGTGGCCCGGTAACCCACATCGATGTGCAAACAATTCGAAGTATGTCGCTAACCGGCTGCACTGCGACACTAACGATATAGGAACTGAGAAACATGACACATGACCATCAAGTTATTGTCCGACAACCAGGTTGGCAGCACAGTAGACCTATAAACGGTAGGCCCACGATAATGAAGATGTCGAACTGAACTTATAACGACAATTTTCTGAGTTGTTTGCCAGTTGTTGATAACTGTAATCCACATCAGTTTCAGTTTCAGTTTATTCATTCTTCCGTTAGATGTATATTGTATGCTATAATAACAAATAGGTAAAATAAAAAAAGAATAAAAAAAAAATAATTTTGATTATTTGTAAATGTGTTTTTTGTGTTAAATCTTGTAGTTTTTGTGTGTACCTAGTTTTTTTTATGCAAACGTGGCTATTGGAAAAACTTTTCATTGAACCATATTATAATTTAGACTAATAAAAATTAGGCCATGCCATAAAAATTCACGGCTTAAATTGATTTCACTAGATAATGGATTACTGAATGCAATACAATTTAAAAATAATATCCTCACCGCTTATGGAGAAGTTTTTCAAACCAGTTTAAGGCTTGAATTTGAATGGCAAGGATCAAGTTATACGTTAAATGGTTCCATACCAACGTTTTCGATAATAACGTTTTCATAAAAGTGCTCATTACGGAAACTAAAAATATAAAACGATATAATACGATCGGTCGCGGTCGTTCTAGGGTCCCATTGCATATGACTTAAATAGTTGATTCTCTTCTGTTAGTCTAAGGGCGTTTTTCACCTACACTGCTGATTAGCCTAATCGCCACATATTCAGGGCCTCTCTAAGCAGCTTGCAATCAATACCAGTACAAAATAATCAGCACTTTAGTAATAAAGACCCTTTAAGCGTCAATTAAAATAAACCAGCAATTTGTGAAAATCAGGCAAAACATTTTTTAAACTTAGACTAAGTGGACGTTGAAAAAATACCCAGCGGAGTTTCTTGCCAGTTCTTTTTCGTTGGGATTGCCGAACTGGCTAATGATAAAATATGACAAATCCGAGTGAAGTGTACTGTCTATGGATGATGAATAAACAATTAAGGACGCTAGCCCCCGGTCGCAGTTTTATTGATAGGATACGTTAGGGTAGACTTTAGAAAAAGTATTTTCAATCCAAAAAAAATATTTTCTGCTAAATGTTAAGTCAACTGGTTCACTTGTAAACCACCTGCCAGTGCCTTTCATAGGTCGCACGCAGTCTTCCCCAAACTTTTTGAAATGATGATTTATTCATTTAACTTTTAGAAAAATCTAAATTAAGAATGAATTACAAATATTTGATTGTTTTAAGTAACTGCTCATTGGTTGGGTGTATTATACATAGTCACCAATATGGGTTGATGAAGAACATTCATGTCTCGAAAAGCCTAGAAAAGATCTTGTTCTCGTCAGCTGTTGGTGATTGTTCGGCCTAGACGCGATCGTGCGGCTGCAATAATTGAACAATTGGCATCAGCCGAGCTCGGAGCGGGTGCTGAATTCGATCTTGATTGTGTCATGCAAGAGATAAGATTTTTTTTTATGCGACCTGACATGGATGGCTAATACCACACAACTACCGTTATGATATTAGCCCAATACACCGCATTCCCGAAGGAATTTGGTGCCATGCCAGGACCTTCCCTTTATGAGCACGGGTAACTACATTGAACCTACAGTTTTACATGGATTCCGAACATTTAACCCACCTCCTCCCGAGTGCACCAGCCTCGCGGCTATAGCACCCGCACCGATACCCGATTTCGTCATAGACCATCATCCGAAATCAAGCTCGCAGAGAAGCCGCAATTAGAAGACGGTCGTAAAACCGACCTCCAAAAGACGCACAAAAATGGTGGTCCGCCCCCCCCCCCCATGGAGGGAGTCCCTAAAGACGTTCAGGACCCCTCCCTTCGAGCACACCGTCTCGGATAATGCCCCACACTACCATCCAGCGCATTCACTGTCCCCAAGGGAATGGACAAACACAAACAGTGGTTCGTCGTCCCGGTCGTCCCAGGCATCCCGATGGATCACAATGCACAGCTCGCTACTAGCGTGTTGCGACAAACACAACACTTAACACAGAATGAACGATCACGTTACAAGCACAACGAGTATTCCCTAATTGGGTTTTTTCTTCTTATTATTTCAATCCTCATTTTTTTTTCCTTCGTTTTTTTCTTCCTTCTTTCCTTTTTTTTTTGTTTGTTTTTTTTTTGTTTTTTTTTTTTAATTTTTTTTACACACATATGAATACAGAAAAAGTAGGGGACGTCGGAAGTCCCGTCATTGAGGAGTCAGACGTCAGCTCGCCTGGCCAGCCAGGCGTGTGCAAATCCCTTAAATAATGAGAAACCCCTACCAGACGCCACGAGATCAGGATAGAAGACTGGTCCTCCCGCGATCTCAACTACACCCCTCACCATGCTATCCCTTTCACTGTCATACAGCTCGCAGCGCCACAGCACGTGGTCCGCGTCCTCTCGTTCCTCGCCGCATTCACATATGTCACTGTCGCTCAGTCCTAGATCATACAATTTCGCCCTGAAGCAACCGTGCCCGGTCAGTAGCTGCGATGCCGCGTGGTCCGGCCGTACCCAGTGGTTCTTGACTCGCTGCCCGACGCTGGGGAAGAACCTGAGCCGGATTCCGAACCATGGAGCTGCTCGCATTCGTGACGAAATGCACTTATCGAACTCGGAAAGAGAAAGACAGTGGTGCATGTCGGTACTGAACCCAGGGCTCTGGTACGCTAGGCCAGTCCCCGCGCCACTAGGCTACGAGCCGCTCATGTACTAAATTTTTTGGTGTACCGTTTTATGTTTGCGTTTTCGTCACGCACCCCAGCGTCAGAGGCAGCTTTCTAGGCACATCCGAGGGGTCAGCCACACAGGGAATCTGGTGTGCAATGTTTTAGTAATCTCAGTAAGCTCATGTAGGTTTTCCCAGATAGATGAAAGTCTGGGGAGTCTGGTGGGAATCCGAGAAATCATTAGCAATCTAAAACATGAATTTATAGTCCTTTAAGAACCACGGAAACCTCCAGGAATCTTTGGGAATCTTTGGTAGTCTTCAGGGAATCGATATCACAAGGTAATCCTGGTATTTTTCACTACTGTTTATGTCATTGTACACTTTTTGTTTGAATTTCTGAGGGGTCAGGCATATCCCAGGAGACCACCTAGGAAGGGAGTTCAGAAATATACCTAGATACATACCAGGATTCCCGCGCGAGAGATTATTAACCCCGGCTACTACGGGTTACACTAAGCCCCGATTTCACGAAGAGACTGCTGAGTTAATCAATGTTCAAACAGGTTACTTTTAGTGAACCGCATGGAGTTTCTTCCATATTGTCCTTAAAAAGTGACCTGTTTAATCATATGTTGACGTTGATTTTGATTTGTTGCCCTTTCGTGCACTCGGCCCTAAGTACCTGTACGTAACTAAGTTACAGTAATGTTGATGTTTTGGGAAGTTCTGCATGACACCGTCCAGCAGTGATTGATTGCTGTCGGCTGGCAACAGGAGCGATGGTTGGCAACATTGAATACGGCCAAGCGCTGTTGCGAATCACGCGTTAGCCCACACGTGAGTGGCCCTAAGCATTGAACATGCTCCTGTAGCTCTCGCTAAGGTGTGGACAAAACGATATTCAAGACAATCAAATGCGGGAACCACATTCTAGGCGCCGGTATTCCAGTGGCCCGAGGTCGATTATTATATCATGCAAGTATACGGCAGCGAGCAATATTTTTGCTGTAACCATAGAGTTACTCTATGCTGTAACGCAGGTTTAACCATTATAAACCATATTCTGGGTTTGTTAGTAATAATTCACTTTTTTGCTTTTGCCATCATAAAGCCTGGCGTAACGATTCCGATATAAAGCGGTAGAATTCGAATTGTTTTAGTAAGGCTGTTTGTTTATAGTAATGGTTATTCTTCTGGTGAAAAATAAGAACAGTATATTTAATTTTTTTAATTACCACTAACCAGAGATGGTGTTCTTAGTTATATCAATAATTCTATCGTACATTAAAATAATTAACCGAATAATAACGAATTATTGAAATCATAAACTTAAAATAAAGAATGAATTTGATAATTTTATGTATTTAATGGATACGACATTACCGTTATCTCATTAATTTGAGTTTCAGCGACATCTACATTTTAAGCATTGTAATCAGATTTTGAAAATAATCTGAAAAAGTATTGGTCGTGACATTGTAAATTGTAATCCAAAGGTCGCAGGTTCATGTCCTGATTCCGACGAATGTCACGAACAATACTTTTTCAGATTATTTTCAAAATCTGATTACAATGCTTAAAATGTAGATGTCGCTGAAACTCAAATTAAAAAGAATTAATTAGTATTAAATGTATACACAAACAATGATGTATCAAATAACAATGATGGCCACATAATAACTATTTAACCTTCTGTTCGCGTAGCCAATGAGCCAGGCTGAATCCACAACGTAAGAAATTGTTGAGTGAATGCATATTGAAGAGCTTGTCGATTGACTTTTATGAATGCAAAATCGAAAGCGTGCATCACTCAACCGGCAAACCACGATTTTGCATTCGTATTCGTAATATTGGCGGCATGCTGTACATGGATGGCCTAGAATACTAATTTCGGCCAAAATTATTTTATTAATTTTAGGTTGAAAAGGGACATCTTAATAGTACAATCTTGTATAGCTATTAATATTAGAAAAATGAGCAGCGTCATCGTAGTTGTAGATCACTTTCACTGGTTATTCACAGGTGAGGGAATGGTTGCATTGCATCACGTGAATAGCAACATGTTTTCCATAACGAATGACAGCTTTTCGTGTTAATTCCGGAAGTAGGTACAAGTCCCGGGGTGTAATCTTGAGATGCTCACCTGTGAGACACCAGTGAGTCGCGCCCTTTCGTACTTATGAAATGACAGCCACGAGTCACCCTAGTGTTTATTCTATTTTCTACCGACTTCAAAAAAGGAGGAGGTTATCAATTCGTCTTGTTTTTTTTTTGTTTTTTTTTTTATGTTTGTTACCTCATAACTTTTGCCTGGGTGAACCGATTTTGATGATTATTTTTTTAAATGCTTCCCAAGTGGTCTCATTTTAATTTGGTTAAGTTTTGACAATGATATCCATGATAAAATCATAAAAGTCTTAAATTTGTATTAAGAAGTGCGCGAAAAATGGACGAATAACTCAATATAACGCCAACCGATTTCTGTGATTCTTTTTTTATTGGAAAGGACGTGTACAAATTAGTAAGTGTACTTCAGATTCACTAAAAATAAACAAATAAAAAAAAATTAACAAAAAAAATAACCGACTTCAAAGAAAAAGCACTAAAAAGTAAAAAATAATTTGTAGTTACGATTTCTGTTATTTTTTGAGTCGGTGTCAGCCAAGGTTAGGTTAGGTTAGGTTAGGTTAGCTTAGGTTCTCTTGATTGGCGCAGCGCGTGCCCGGCTGACGCCGACTCAAAAATAACAGAAATCGTAACTACAAAAATGGAAATTATTTTTTACTTTTTAGTGCTTTTTCTTTGAAGTCGGTTATTTTTTTTGTTAATTTTTTTTTAACTATTCTAATTAGAGTTCGATAGTGCGAAGGGTATTTTACTTCCTTAGAGCCATCAAACTTGGTTGTCTATAATAAGTTAAGCGAAGGGTTAACGAAAAATATAGGTATTGTAAAAGTTACTTTTACCAAATCATAATCAAGGTTATGAAAATCGGAATCCAACGATTGTTTGAAAATGCGGTCACCAGCAAAGACACTCAAGAAGCGAACACGAGTGGTTATCACCACGAATACCTGCGAGTCGCTGTCAAACTCCATCTTGAAAAAATGTTAACGACAGTGTCTCGCAGGTAGTCGTTGTGAGAACTTCTCGTTCTTCTCGATCGTGTTTCGAGTAGACCCCAGAGAAATTAAAACCATCGTATCAATACTAACCCCGTAGACACCGCTAACTTTATAATACATAAAATATGCCTTAGAGTACCTATAACTGACTATAAGGCACTCTTTTAAAAATTCGATGAAATATTGCGAAAATGAGGTTAATACGTAAATGACAATAAATACACAATAGTAACCATACTGTCTTCTGTCGCAATCGAAATGGAACCCGAGTCTCTAGAGATGGGAGACGGCTTTCTATTCTTTCTAGTGCGTGCTAGAGGTGGGTACTCGTAAGTGGATAGTCGCATTCTAGTTGACACTCGATATCACTATGCAAGAGACACCAACCGCGTCAGTCGCACGGTTGACGGCTCTCTCCGCGACAGTTTCTTTATTTTAAATTGTACCTAGCACGTACCTATGTCAAGTTTATACCATTGTCTACTTGCCGATCTGACTACGCATCGCCGTATGCAAGAATCAGTGGTAACGGGTGTCATCTCGAAAGCTCAGGTCATCTGTGACTACCCCGCAAGCTAAGCAAGGGGTGCATTTCAGATTGTACTTCTGGAACTCTGGCATACTGGAAGCTTCTACGAAACCATCTGTTATTTGTGATCCATCCATCCATCTGATACATTGTTGTTTTTTTTTCCTCTTCATTTTTTGGAAACATTGTGAAAATCAGTTGGATCAGTCTTCCTTAGTTACCTCTTCAATGGCATCGTGGTACACATTCAACGCCCCTTCCGGGCTCGTAAATCGTAAATTTCTATGCTTATCTTTAATTCTTGAAAACTAAATATTCAAGGTGCAAGGTCCGGCCTGTGTGACGATCGCGTCATTAGTTCTACATTTGAAGCCTTCAAATACGCATGCGTTACCATAGCGGAATGAACAGACGTGTTACCGTGGTGAAGGACGATATTGCTTCGATGACGCTTTCGCGAACTCCTTCCAACAGGGCTGGCAAGTGTTTATTTATATACAAATCTGCTGTCACTGTCTTTTGTTCTTCTTGTTGCGTAATGCCCTCATTTCAAAAGGCTTTTTCAACCCTGTTCAAAGCACTACACCCAGGCTTCGTTACAAGTCACGATATTATATACAGTCAACGATTAGGGCAATCGTGCAGCATGAAACATTGTTTTCATTTACGGTACCAACCTAAACGCAGTCGCGCCTGGTCTTCCGTCAAATCCATCGATACAAAAGCGTCCGTACCTTCAGATGCATGCGTATATTTGTTTACATTTCGCCTCGACATTGTCACGTGCATTCACTTTTATAAATTGTGCTAAATTAAAACTGTGTTTGTAGAGCCAAGGGTATCCAGCAGATATCAAGTTGGATATTTGAATTGCAAATCACACGATCGTTGACTAGAATCTTGCAAGTAAAGGCGAGAGAGTTATCTGGTCTCGTTGAATGACAATCAGGTTGTCCCAGAGATTCACGGAGATTGACGATCTCCGTGCAAATATTAGTGCATCCTTTCTAAACCCGGCGAAGACGTTGACATGTTTTTACTGGAACTGAACATGGATAGTTATTAACACATCATCACATGATATTAGCTCAACATATCGAGGGCTTCATATCAAAGGGGCGTATGCGCATTTTACTAACTTTACAGGAGACACAAAAAACGTTTTTAAACCGATAGTATTTAACTTAGCCGTATACAATTTCGCACACAGGTACACTATGCCATTTTCCTTGGAATAGTGTACCTATGTTTTAATTTAATGCAATGGAAATAGGGTTTTATGTGGTTACAGCCCTTTGTTATGACGAATTCCATAGATCTCTGACTTAAAATTGTCATAGAAATTGTGGGGCGTAAAGACAAAAACTGTTATCAGTACAATAATGGTCATTTATTGGCAGAAAATGAAGTAACGGTACAATGCGTAAATGTGTAATAATGCTAGTGAATCAAAATTATTGTTGTTATAAGAAATAAAATGAAAGTACGCCCTGTCTTTTTTATAGCAAGATTGTAGTAATAGATTAAAACAAAGGGGCTTATAAACAATAAATACTGAAATAAAATATTTTCTTGTCTGAAATCATTGTACAAAAGTTACATTTATAGTGAGATACTAAAATCAAAATATAAGAGACACTTCGTACTGCACTCATGTGAATGTTATAACAAAATAAAAAAATCTTAATTACAATGGGGAAGAGATGACTTTATTAAACTCTTCTTCGTCTCTTTATGTAGGATGCTTTTGAAGCAGCTAGTGCAATCTCGTCCGATACATCAACAACAGGCTTCTTTTTTTGAGACTTTTTATTTTGAGTAGGTGGAGGCATGACGGTTGGCAAGTTCTTAAAATATGGGTGATATGTGGAGGGAATTAAACCCGATTTACACAATTCCTGTAGATCCTTATACTTAATAGCTTTTATGGGTATTTGGCTGTTATAAGCTTGGGGCAAGGTTCCTGAAGCTGTAATACCTATAGCAGAGCTGCGCGTAATGGTTTTTGGAAGGATTTTTACGTTTTTAAATTCTTCGTCCCAATATTCCAACTTAAAAAATAATGTATCCAGCGATTGCTTAGTAAAACGTAGCCATTTGACCTGTGTCCAATAAAGTTGAGTGCCATCCTGGGATATTATTTTATCAGGCAGTTGGGACTCCCTCACCGCCTTGAAGTCTATAAAATCAGTATGGCGCAGATTAGTTATTTTAAATGGTTTACTTTTTCTTGCTAATCGTACCACATTTTCCCAGTCTTCTGGGATGAAGATTTTAGCAGACGCTGAAGCAAGTTCTATTGTGGCATGCATTGAATCGCATTCCATATACGTATGGCCTGGTTCTAAAAATTTCAGATCTACGGTCTCTAAGCGACAATCTTCTGCAGCAATCGCTGCCAAAAACATAGAAACCAAAATTGAATTCCTGTTTTGTCCCGGACAACAGTCTGCATAAAGAACCAAATGAGATACAGTTATAGGAATATCCTTAATGAATTTAAATAAACATGTCGATACTTCATTGGAGCCCCGATTGCCTTCGTGCTCGGTCCACATATAGCAATGTCCTTGTTTTGTAGCTACTTCATATAGAGTAAAGTTAAAAGTGGCCAGTTTCCTCTTATAGAACACAGGTTTCGCGTGAACAAGAGGACTGTACAAGACAGCTTCTAAGTCAAAGTTCCCGCATAAGTAGGTTGGATCACTTTTGGATTGTTTAGCATCTTCTTCTTTTTGTTTGTATGCATTAAGTTTTCTTCTCTGGTGTAAGTCATATTCAGTTTGTTTTTGCAATTTCTCATCTTCGGGAAGTAATTCAAAGCGGTGGCACCAGCACTGGTCCTTTCTTGGTATATAGAATCCAATGTTTTTATTTATGATCAACTCCCTATAAGAAGTTTTTGATATAGGTTTAACGTTTTCTTGTGTACATTTTTGTAAGTACAAATCGTACATCTTTTCTTTGTTTAAAATTGGTTCAAGATAAACCTTCTTTGAGTCTTTGCGACACCAATGAGAAGGTACTTTAGGGAAAGAGTCGATGTGGAAATTGGCATAATTTAGGCTCTCCTCACTATGTTTAATGCCTGGAGGATGACGTCCTCGCTTGTCCGGTGATACAATGTCTCTTGTTCCTCTTCTCCTTTTAATTAGTGCCGTTCTAACCATTTTATCAGTAACATTTAAAGTTTGTAAGAAGAACTTCTTGCAAACCTGCCGCTTTAGATTTTTATGCGTTAAATTATAGGTTAATGTAAACTTTCTCCTCGAATCTTTGACACGAGGGTTTTTACTCTGAATCTCTGAAACATTATTTGCTAAAAAATCTCTTTGCCTATTTAGGTCCTTTAAATTCCAAAATGCGTCAAAAATGTATTGTTTGTCTTCATCACTAAGTAAAAGATGGCATTTTTGCTTGCAACTACATGGATTTCCAATATTTTGTGGTTTTCTAGCTGCTTTCAGATTGCCTTTGGCATCGACATATTCTACTCCGCTGTTTCTATTGTTCTTTTGCACATTTCTTTCCCATAATTGTTCAACTTTGCGTTTGCGTCTTTTAGGAATTGTAGTATCATCGTGGGGAGCATTGTTTACTGAATTTGGTGCAGGTAATGGCGAGGCTTCTTCAGGGGAAGATTTGAGCATTGGTGACGATGTCAACGACAGGTTCGATGGCGAAGGTTGTGCATGTATTTGTGTAGGTGGCAGACACCCTTTCGACGGATGAAGCAATTGCGGAGATTCGGAAGACATTCGAGGAAGTGGCTGTGCAAGGGGCGATGATGAGGGCTGTGCATGTAATTTTCTAGGTGATAATTTCGACGGCCGAAGCGACGGTTCATCTGGTGGACATTCAGAAGGCATTGACTCCAAGAGCGATGACGAGGGCTGTGCTGGCGCATGTGTAGGTTCGAGCGAGGTTACTTCTGGTGGAGATTCAGAAGGCATTGACGCCAGGAGCGATGATGAGAGCTGTGCAAGCAGTTGTGTAGGTGGTAAGTTTGACGGTTGAGGCAAGAGATTTTCGGGAAGTGAGTAAGAAGACTTCGGGGAAAGTGACGAAAGCAAAGGCGATGGAGGTAGTTGAAATGTTTGCAAGGATTGCTCATCCGAGGAAATATCTAGGGAACAATCGGATAGCGTATAGTGTGGGTCAGCAACTGAATCATCACAGGACTCTTCTGATGATAGATTTTCATTTGTCTTGGGGTCCCAATCAATCGCATTTTCCATTTCTTCCACAACAGCTATCTGTTCCGATGTCAGGGGGGATTCTTGACGTTCAGCAACGGACGGAGGGCACTCATCGCTGTTAAGTGAAGAGTGCCCTTTTTTGACAGACATAGGAAGACGTCACGTCTTTAGGTGAAGAAGAAAGTCTGTTGTCATTGCTCAAGTGACTGGATTCTAAAACAATACAAAATATTTTGTATGTAAAAATCATGTTTAATAATTTGGACAGAGGACAGATATACAATAATTGCTACAGCAAAATAATAACTAAAATAATAAAAAAAAAATATTCAAACTTTAACGTTTGGCAAATCGTATGTCTAGGTATGTGATGTCAGGCCATAACACCTTGATTAACTAAGTACCTAACATGTCAGTTTTTTTTAATGGAACTGAACATGGATGGCTAATACCATACCTACTGTCATGATATTAGCCCAAAACACCTCAGGGATACTAGGCGCCATGCCAGGACCTTCCTTATATTGCGCGGCTACATTGAACTAGATGAAAATAACGTACTATTTTCATTGCCGCTTTGACCATCGTTAATTCAATGCGATGGTACCAACCCGGGCAGGATTAACCCTATCACCTAGTAAGTAAGGAAATGGATCTACAGTTTTACGTGGAATCCGAACCACAAACGACGAATCCCTTACTCGGCTCTTACGACATGCACGGGAATAAATGCTGTGGGACCAATTGTATTCTTTTATAAGTGCCCGAACCCACACAGCACAAAAAGTGTTTTTGAATGGATAACGTCTAATGTTGTTGAATATGCAAATAAATACATATACCTATTGTCTAGGAAAGGCGGTAGATAAGAATGTAAGTAAAGTAACAGATAGTTAGGTAGGTACTTACCATTTGAATCAGTCGTCGTAACCAACTGAATCATTTGCTCTCCGCGTGTGCCACGTTTCATTTTGTCGTATTATAATATAAATAGAAATTCGGGTAAAACACAAGAAACAATATCTTTGAAAGTACAATACAGTGATTTCCGTGCGTAATTCGTGCGTGCCGCTGGCGCGGAGGGCGTACACGCGCGGACTGAGGTGCGAGGTCGGGCGTTAGATCCAAACACTGTCTGTACGCCCATAACTTGCTGTAACGAACGCGGGCGTATGCGCATACACCTCTTTGATAAAACCACGGTCGTAAAATATTATTTGATTTACAGGGCGTACGTTCATAAGCTTTTTTGATAAAACTGTGCTATGGCATAAATAATTAATTTTACCGGGCGTATGCACCTACGCCTCTTTGATGTAATTTATGTTGAAATAATTAATAGGATTTAAAGGTCGTATGTTCATAAGCCTATTTGTCACAAACATATTTATTGAAATATTTTTTCTGATGGGGCGTACATCAGTTTACAGCTATTTGTTATAACTCAAACTGGTTGATTGAACTATACGACCTTTTCTTTATAGTGATATACAAAACAACACATATTTTTTAAAATTACGTGCTTTTGATATGTTATAAAACTGACCTAGGGCTATTCAATTCTGTCATAAAAAAATATTGCGTAATATGTGGATACGCCCCTTTGATATGAGGCCCTCGATATCACATTCCCGACGGAATTACTTCCCTTTATATGGCACGGTTTCATTGAACTGGATGGACACGGACATTGAGTTTTACATTAATCGTGACATATGACCTACGCCAGGCCCTCTCATAAGAGGTGCCCTTCGACGCTGGGCTTTCAAACTTTCACGGCGGCTGCGAAAACCATGCCGGCCGGCCATGTGCTTCTTCCCACCATGAGATCCGATTGTATTAGAGCTAAGTGATGGTATTTTCTCCCCCCAACGTGTTCGCAACATGTGTCTGTATTACCAATGTCGGTATTCTTCCTACGAGTACTGTGACCAACCGTGACGAGACGCCGGCCTCGTTGCCTCCAATCAATCCGATCATTCGCTTCGGTCGAATCAATTTGTCTTATTGCAATCATCACACAGCCAAACGATCCTTTTGTGGTCGCCGTATTTCATATACCACTGCGGTAGCCACCAGAATTGGGAATGCGCTAGAAATGTCTTCTCTTCACTACAACACTCTAACGGAAACAGGAATCGCTAAATATTGGTGAGTTATTCATAAGGACCACCAATTTGTAATGATACACTGCATGATCTCAAATGTAAATATTTTATCTGTACCTACCTTTTCTGAAAAGTTGTCAAAATACAAATAAAAAGCGTAGGTACTGTGTAACACAGACCAAACTTACCACTTTCTGTTGATAGTCAAAATGACCAATTTTTTTGTGAAATTTGCCTAGGTTTTTTCGTAGGGTTGCATATACATTTAAACAATAGATCCTTTAAATCTCTGACTTTAAACATGTTCAGCTGTATTCAGAGTGGGCGGACTAGCTTAAATACGCGGTTTATGTCCGGGCTAAACCGGTTTTTGTATGGTTAGCACAGTGCTAATCCCGTACTAAGTTTTGACAGGTTCACTCCGAATACGAATCAGACGTATTCAGAGTGAACTGTCAAAATTTAGTACGCGGGCTACCATCAGACTAACCATACAAAATGACATTTAGTCCGGCGCAATAGCCCGCGTATTAAAGTTTTAGGACCACTCTGAATACTATAATTTAATCTTTAGTCGACTGTACACATAGATAATGTAGGAACATTGAAAGCGTATGTGACATGCAATAATTAAATAAGGTTCTATGACGGTTCTACTTGTTGAACAGCGCATCGAATGCGGGCAATGAGGAATAGAATTCCGTTCTTCCGGCCGACGGAGCTTCATTGTTGTGAATTGATGCGCGTTCCGCACGACATTCGCTCGAATTGCACGGACAGTTTTTTTTATCATTGAAAACCATCGATATAGAAAACGCTTTTCGATCACTTGGGTACCCGTTTCAAGAAAAGTGCGACCGGAGGCTAGCAGTTCCTAAATCAAAAGATGCGTTCCGACGAATTGAGAACCTCCTCCTTTTTTCGACGTCGGTTAAAAAGGGCTACAATACTGCAGAACTGTAAAATGCTTTACTTAAAAAAAGCAACATTGGACTTTGGCCAAAGAACTTCTCGAAGATTAAAACAGATATACTATATTAATGATTTTTAGAAATCAGTTCTGTATTTATGTATGTATGTTCCTCCATAACTCTTAAACCGATCATCAGAATTTGATGAAACTTACTGCACGTATATGTAAATACACGGGACACAGGATAGGTTATATAAAATTCAGATCCGCTTACGTTAAGATGTAGCTGTCATACAAACCGAAATGCCCCGAGGCGGCGGCTTGGGGGGTAATCGCTATCTGCCTTTATTTCTTCGTTTACTTCTTCTAAACCACGCAACGAACTTTTTGATATGGTTTTCATTAATATAAGAAGCGATCAACAAGCAAGAATTTCGTATGTAATTTTTAAATATTTAATACAAACCTTAAGAGTAAAATGAAAAATATGTACTTGAAAATTGTAGGTGTTAAAAAGGCCTACAGAAAGGGAATATGTCGATGTTTATCATTAAATCATGCCATATCGGTTCAAGCCATTTTGATTAAATTTGGTAGATAGATACATAGTTCTGGACCAGCCTTTTGGCATAGGTTACTTTTTATTCAGGAAATAATTCAGACTGAAATCAATCCAACACAACATTGACCCGAGCGGAGCCGGGTACCGCAGCTAGTATTAAATAAAAATATATACGTTTCCATAAAAATACGTTGTAACATACTTTATTACTTATGTATTGATCACTGAAGAGATTAATGCTTGATCGAAGTTCATCCTTTTTCTTAATCCCTTTTCCTTAGGGTTCCGTACCCAAAGGGTTCCAACGGAACCCTATTACTAAGCTTCCGCTGTCCGTCCGTCTGTCACAGAGCTGTACCTCATGAACCGTAATAGATAGGCAGCTGTTTTCTCAGAGTATGTATTTTTTTTTGCAGCAATGACAACAAATAAGTAAAATTAAAATAAAATAAAGAATTAAGGTGGATCCATCTAAAAAACAAAATGTTTTTGTGTTTAATCTTGTACGATAGTACGGACCCCTTCGTGTGCGTGCGAGTCTGACAATAAAGTGCAATAAAATAATTTTAAATGCTCATGCGCAGATCCAATAAGCGGGGGGCTAAAGTCAGACAATCTTGAAACAGTGATGCATTTCAAAACATGTTAATAAAAATGAAGCAAGAAAACAAAATGGAAATATTCAACATCATTATGTAATAACTTTCACATTACTTATTAAAGATAAAGCTAATGTTTAAGATAAAAGTCAATTAAAGATAAAATCGATTTAAAAAATTTAGTTAGACGAGACCAGCTCGACAAATGCATACTCGTACCTGAATGTTTTTTTTATTAGGAAAAATTACCTAATATATGTCCTGCAAATGATTTTGTAGTGCTCGTTAAATATTAAAAGTATCATATTCAAATAATTTATATTAAAATTAAGATTATGAGTTGTTAGTTTCAATTTATAACGTTCGCAAAACTTTTTGAAGGAAGGTGAGGAGGATGGCGGCAATATATTTAGTTATTGCATTCGATAAAGTTCATTAAAATTACGGCATTTTTTTTTGAGAAGAGAGTGTTAACCAAGGTTGGTCCCGTGTTTTTAAATGAAGTGGAATCCATTTGACGGTCTAGCGTATAGTCTATGGACGTTTAGACCAATTTCTGATAATATTGACGGACAGTTAATAAGATTGTTCATAACTTTTAAAACAATTGTAGTCTGAGTGAACTTCATAAAATTTTAGTCTGTCGTAATAATGAGGCAGGGATCGAGCATTTTTGTTGAAAAAGATAGATAATATGCTTTTAAATGATTTAAACCTTTTATGCACCTTTCGATACCATAAATGCGTACTTTGTAGAAAGGATTCCAAACAGAACTCTTCTAGCATGCTACGGACACGCGTTAAATAGTATTTGTTTTGTTTTATAATTTTGAAAGCCTTTGATACCTGATGCCTACGTTTGATAAAACCTAATTTTTTTAAAGAGCGCTTAATAATGGCACCTACCTGAGAAGTGAAGCTGAGTTTTCTATCGAAATTTACACCAATATCACGAATAGTGTTAACTTTCTGAAGTGTATCAACATTAAGCGATTGGTGGCTATGAAGAGGTTGGCGCTTGCGAGTAAACGTCACGTGCAAACATTTTTTTAAATGTAAAAACATTTTATGTTTAAGGCAACACTTAGAAAGACGACTGATCTCGTTCTGGAGCAACACAAAATCGTAGTCTACCTTTATGATTTTAAAAATGTTACAGTCATCTGCAAATAATATAATGTCAGAGTTACTTACGACTGTACATAAGTCGTTAAAGTAAACGAGAAATAATATTGGCCCTAAGTGTGAACCTTGTGGTACTCCAGAAGGCACATTGAACCAACGTAATGCATAACCATCGAACACAACTCTCTGAACGCGATTAGATAGGCATTAATAAAATCAGGACAATAAGTCTCCATAAACCCCAACTTCTCTTAAATTGTTGAGCAGCAAGCGATGTATTTCCTTGCCAAAGGCCTTACTAAAATCCGTGTAGATTACGTCAACTTGATGGCCGCTATCAACAGCTTTAATTGAGGTTTTAGTATTGGTAAGTAAATCTGAAGTAGTCGACTTTTGTGAAAGAAATCCGTGATGCATTGGCGTTAGCAGTTGATTAATTTGAAAGTTAAGTGCTGGACAATTTAGTTTTTCGGTAATTCATCATGGATGTCACCGCTTTTGGGAATAGGAACCACACGCGCCTGCTTCCTATCTTTTGGGAACACTGAACTGAGTAATGATTTGTCATAGATAGCTGATAGAGGAGGTACTAACATTTGGGCACACCTATTAATAAAAAAAGTGCTATTTTATCTGGGCACGTACCCTTCAAGTCATCAAGACCTTTCATGGCTTTTTCGACTACCGGTATAAATAATGTTAAAGAATTGAGAATAATGTTGATGAATGAATGATTAAATATAATCATGTGTAGCAGCAGTGAAAGTCTAAATAAACATACTTAGTTGCCTGATGACCCGGCGAGTTAATACCTAAAAGGTGTTAACTAGCCGGGTAATCTACAAACGGCATCACCCTAGACGCCACCCATTGCACTTTGATGCACATACGTTTTTCTTACAAATGCCAATAAGTAAGGTACCTAGTTACAAGTTATAACGTGTGATGCGTCGCTATCGGGCACCGAACCAGTTTTTGTCTCATTGAAAAGTGAAATGATGGCGATGGGCACGCGGGCGGTCGCGGGGCGGGCGCGGCGGCCGCGGACGCGCGTCCGGACGGTCTGCGGCGGGCAGGTGTCGCCACTTTCACCGTGCATCTCTGTCTCGTAACAATCAAGCCCGGTGGCAATGAACCCAACCATGACACACCCAATTGGTACACACATCGTTTTATCAATACTTTTAAGTATTTACTTACAGTAATTTCGCAATATGTTAAGAGTCAAATGTGTTCACCTCTATCGCAAAATAATCCTAATTTTAAAATGTCCACAGTCTAGCTTTAGCCAGAAACTACAGTTCATTTTCTAAAAAAGTAAGTTATTAATTTTAGTACTCTCTACGTTAAAATATCACACTTCTTTCGTTCTACTTCACTTCTTCTCTGCGTTTTCAGAACATCTCAATAGGACATTTCAACAGACGACTTTCGTTCCCGTAAACTGTGTATCACCAGATAGCTGAATATTGATATTTTTTCTCTTCTTCCTACCTACCTATCACATTCACAACTCACACTCTCTTCTGGATTTAGTCATAACAAGTCGCCTCGACCTAATAGTCGTCACAGAAAATTAACAGCTCCTGGTTTTTCCAAGCACGACCTCGTCGAATCTCTTATAAATGTAAACCTCTCAAGCAAAAGCCTAAAGTTATTTTTAATATTCTACAATCTAACGACTGAATCCATGTTTCATTCCGTGACACCTATTTCGTGTGGCGCTGCGTTCGATTTACAGAATGAATTTCAAAGCGGACTCCTAGTTATAAAACTCTGCATCTTGCTTAACACGAAATTCATAGAATCGACCTTCCAGACAGACGGACGCCAGGCGTTGCATTTTATAACAATATAATGATTATCTGTGATTGTATACCAGCGCGCCGCGGACAAGAGATGGCCACGCGCCGCGTCCGCCGTTTGGCAACTAGTAGTGTTGCGTCAGAAGACTTTTGAGCTCAGACCTCTTGCAAAAGAGCAATTGAGCAACGTTTTTAGTCATCCGATTGGTCGAAGCGGTTCCGTCATTGCATCGGTGTGGAAACGTGACGGTGACTGTTCCGTTTCTGAGGCTTAGGGCTTCAAGTTTTAGTGAACATCTTTCTCTGATCAGTGGTAAATATGGGGGAACGGCATAACTTCTAAAATGCAGATCGTATAATATCATATTTTAACAAAATTTTAAAACCATGCACCACGTATAGTCGGCAGATCGTATAATTTTATACGTAGTGCATGAAGAAGTTTAAAAAATGAAATTACTTATTTCTCCATGCATAACGTATAATAGTCACAACGCATAAAATTATGATCTTTATTTAACAAAAAAAGAAAACCATGCGTATCATATAATTCAAAAACTTTTCATACGATAAGCGCCCTTATAAATATACTTTTCAAGCGTATACTCGCACGCGGCTTTTCGACCGTCTCAATTAGCGTAAGGTGGCCTTGTTACTCTTTAACAAATATCGATTCGTAGCAATTTCAGCCTTGAATGTATCGTTATTAGGGCGCTTTATGCAGTGCTTCTTGGCATATTATCCGTTCTGCATTGTTTTATTATTTTGTGAATTTACGTTAGGAATATTATACGTTGTGACTATTATACGTTCTGCATGATGCAAAGAGTTGATTCTATTTTTAAACTTTTTTCATGCACAACGTATAAAATTATACGTTGTGAATATTATACGATATGCATGGTTTTGATTTTTTGGAAAAAAATACTTTTATACGTTGTGAATATTATACGTAGTGAAAACGACTCGTGAATATACACCACTCAAAATCGTTGCGACGAATTGGGTGCTCGCGCTGCTCCCTCGCGGGAGACGCATCTGCGGCCGGGCGCAAATGCGTCGCTGGCGAGGAAGATATTGACGAGGCGGGTGGTGGCGATGCAGATATTGGCGATAATATGGAGTAACCCTACGTACACGCACGTAACGCACACGAAGGGTTCCGTACCATCGTACAAGATTTTATTAAGAAAAGTCACGTTTTCTGTATGGGACCCCCCTTTATTTTGTATTGTTTTTTTATTTTACCTATGTGTTGTTATAGCGGCAAAATGAATACACACTCTGAGAAAATTTCAGCTGCCTACCTATTACGGTTCATGAGATACAGCCCTGTGACAGACGGACCGACGGACGGACGGACAGCGGAAGCTTAGTAATAGGGTTCCGATTTCACCCTTTGGGTACGGAACCCTAAAAACTAGTTAAGGGTAATCAATGATTAATCTACGGTTAAGGTATGTTTCATATTAACTGAGCTCGACGTAATTCTACTCATTTACGCCTTGAAAACTTGAAATGTATTTAATCTTTTGAAATAATCTGGGTCTTTCTTAAGTCGTACCGTACGGTACGACTTAAGAAAGACCATATAAATCATACAAAAAACGTGACTTTTTTTAATAAAAAAAAATTAACAAAAAAAATAACCGACTTCAAAGAAAAAGCACTTAAAAGTAAAAAATAATTTCCATTTTTGTAGTTACGATTTCTGTTATTTTTTGAGTCGGCGTCAACCGGGCACGCGCTGCGCCAATCAAGAGAACCTAACCTTACCTAACCTGACCTAACCTAACCTAACCTTGGCTGACACCGACTCAAAAAATAACAGAAATCGTAACTACAAAAATGGAAATTATTTTTTACTTTTTAGTGCTTTTTCTTTGAAGTCGGTTATTTTTTTTTGTTAATTTTTTTTATTTGTTTATTTTTAGTGAATCTGAAGTACACTTACTAATTAGTACACGTCCTTTCCAATAAAAAAAGAATCACCGAAATCGGTTGGCGTTATATTGAGTTATTCGTCCATTTGTCGCGCACATCTTAATACAAATTTAAGACTTATGATTTTCTCATGGAAATCATTGTCAGAACTTAACCAAATTAAAATGGGACCACTTGGAAAGCACTAGCTATCATTCAAAAAAATAATCATCAAAATCGGTTCACCCAGGCAAAAGTTATGAGGTAACAAACATAAAAAAAAAACAAAAAAAAACACGAAAAAAAAACATACAGACGAATTGATAACATCCTCCTTTTTTTGAAGTCGGTTAAAAATCTTGTACGATGGTACGGAACCCTTCGTGTGCGAGTCCGACTCGTACTTGGTCGGTTTTTATTGGATATGGCTATTTAGTTTTATTGAACCTTTTAAAACTTGGTTGTAATAAACTGCTTAGGATTTCTTTTGAGTGGTATATTCAACCATTTGGCAACGACATAGAAACTGAATCGATATGTATATCGATGGGATTAGTGTAGGGTGGTCACAGGCTATGTATTATTTGAACTTTACTTGATATACCGAGAATAGTCTAACCTGACACAACTCGACACTTATAAAGATACAAAGGCGCAATCCTATTATTTTGTGATGTATTATGTAAAACTCTTCTACATGAGACTGCATCAGGCATGTTCAGTCAATTGCATTGTATTCCCAAGTTAGGAGGCACATTTGAAATCAACACGTGCCCATCACTTTAGCATCCTATAGCGTCGTCGGCTGCGATATAAAAAGGAACTGACATCACTGTTATTGGGTAGGTATCTGTGTAACTGACCTGCGAGAAATTACAGTAATCTGCATCGCATTATGTCTATAAGCCTCGACCTAGTTTTTATCTATTGTGGCAGGCGATCTCGTTAAAACTATGGGTGTTTTTTTTTTATTTGCGGTAGGAACGAATATAACTGTACATACATATTTAAAAAAACGGGCAAGTGTGAGTCGGACTCGCACTGAAGGGTTCAGTATCATCGTTTCTTGTATGGGGCCCTTTTGGATTTTTTTTTTGTATTTAATGAATGAATTAATGTTTCAATGCCGTTACACTACAAAGCAAAAAAGAGAAAACAAAAAATATACAACTAAAAAACAAAAATAAAACCAATCCCCCCTGGCGCGTTAACATAACTGCGGTCACGTAATACATAAGTGTGTTCCTAATGTGGAATAGCAAGGACACATCGAGGCTGTTGGCCTCCTTCTAACTCACTATAGCAGGTCGCGATTGGATGTTTGACCTAGCCTTGCTTGAATTGAGCGAACGTGAACTTATTGGTGCTGTGATAGACGGCTGGATACATCGATAATAATGCTGCTGGTCAGGGCCGGATTTAAAGGTATGGAGGCCCTAGGGCAACAAAAAAGTGGAGGCCTCTAGTTATTTTAAAAATAGATTAAACAATTATAACCAAATATATTTGGTTGTTGCTAGAGTGAGACAAAACTTAAATCAAAACCGAATTTTATAGAAAATATCAATATTGTTATGTTAACGATTTATATACACACTGTTAGAAAGACAAATGATGATTGAACTAACAAAAATGATCCTTAATAGATTAACCGTATTTTTTTATCTAAAATAAAAAAAATATACCGTAATATTTAGATTTTTTTACTTTAATAAGTACGATTTATGTTTAACCTCTCTTGTAGAGGCCTCACGGGCAGTTGCCCCGGTTGCCTTCCCTTGAATCCGACGCTGCTGCTGGTACACGACACGTTTTGGTCATGTATCAAACATTTTACTAGGATGGAAGTCCATATAACGCAAAATATGTTGAGGTATTATAAAATTACAATCTTATATTGGGCTTAGGCTTTCATTTAGCGAAGGCAACTCGTAAAATTCGAAACTTTGAAAAATCGTATAGAACGAGTGGACTTCAAGATCTTGAATGGCCAATAAAATGATTTTGTTTTATGTGACTGCACATGGATGGCTAATACTACTAATAATACGAACTGGATGGTAAACACGGACACATTTTCATCCAACGCGATGCGATGGTATCAAGTAAAGTAAAGGCAGTAAATTACGGGCCTGGGCCGTTATTTGCAATATTTCAAATTTTTTTATCAAAATTAAATATTTTCTTAGCCTATGTAACCCATTATACGTATACGTCAAGGTTCCTTTTTACATGCTTTTATTTTACTTGCTACGTTCGTATGACTTCGATTACCTCTGGCTAAGAAAAACAAATAAGAAACTTTGCTAGGTTTGTATTTTTTTCTTCGATACCTACGAACTAGTTTAGAACGATTGATCTCACTACTTTTTTATTATAATACTAATTGAACTATAATTGATATTCTCATATTTGTTGTTGCAGTGATGACGAGGACGGTAAGAAACTTCTCAAGCGGTTGTCTTCCATCAACCGGCCGCTGCAGGTCACCTTCCCGCAGATGGTGAAGCTCATGTCGCAGTGCCAGCAGGTACTAACACTACTGACCCTATATAGAACAGCTCCCGTGCCATTTCATTGATTTTGATGATTGTTTAATATTGTTTATTGTTTATTGTTTATTCATCATCCACAGGCAGCACACTGCACTCGGATTTGACATATTTTATCATTAGCCAGTTCAGCATTCACGGTGAAGAAGAACTGGCAAGAAACTTCGCTGATTTTTTTCAACGTCCACTTAGTCTAAGTTTACAAATTTGTTTGCCACTGCTTACAGAAATACGGGTTATTGGTACCCGTTTATGTCAATACATTAAATTACTACTACTACTAAAAACTGACAACACAAGGGGCCAAGTGCGAAAAAGGACATCAAGGAAAATCTATGTCACGTAAACACGTCACTTTTTATTGGAACGTATTGAAGGGACCGAGTGCACTTCATACGGTTCTTCAAAAGTGACTTGTTTAAACGTGGATCAACTTGACGTCTCCTCCTGCAATCGGGCCCAATTATGACACTGCGCCTTATACGAATAGTACAGTCGCCCAGCTGCTCTGATTGAAGCATAGAATCCTCTCCACAAAGCTCATGGGCGTCGTCGGGCACCTTGAGAGGTCCTGCCGTACGCCATATGCCGCACTTTACATAAAAAAACGTAATCAAGTAGGGACTATTTCCGGAACCAAGCAATAATAAATACGCGGTGAAGAATTTGAATGTATTCTTCAAAATTCAAAATCCATGAAGCTCTAATGTAAACACAGAGTGAGTGAAAAGTGTCAAATTGTGGGTGTTGTGCGGCTGGCATACTCAAAAATGGCTAATGTAGATCAAAATGTATATTATCTGTAAACTATCAAGTTGAAAATGCATCGACTAGTTCGTTTTGTTTATCGCTGTCTTCTTGACTCAAACATGCAATACCATCGTGCATCACGCGATGTCGCACCTCTCGATATTCGTCCCTTGTTGATCTCTGAAACGATTTTTCTTTTCATTTCACGCGAAGTGCATTGATTGCATTGGGGATCATCGGATTCCGTGTTTTCCATTGTGCCTTGCGACGTAGCATCAAAGGTTCTCACGCGATATTCTATTGTGCTTTGTTTCGTGTTCGGAATCGGTACTTGCAAGTAATACGCTTGCGTGAGACCGCGATTCAGATATTCTATATTCTATGCCGCGAATCACGGAAAATTCTGTGATTTGTTAAATGTAACCGTGCAATGTGAGGAAGGTCTTGGCATTGCACCTAGACCATGAGATGTGTCGGGTCGGGCTAATATCATAACAGTAAATGTGGTATTGGAAATTGATGCATTGAGTTATGTGTATCGATGCCCAGTTAGCTAAATACAAAGTAACTCATAGTTTGTATTTAAAGTCCTATTATAGCGCGCCCTGTTACTGCCACCCCACGCCCCTCTGCCCGACCCCCGCGCATGCGGCGGCGTCCCATCAGATTTAGGCAGTAGTACCTGGTAGTAGGTACCCATAGATAATATAATATTACTGCGTAATAGTAGTACCGAGTAGGTCACCGAGCGAGTAGGCTGCGCACGCGCCCCTCGCGCGCTTCATCGCCGGCCGACATCACGTACAAACGAACCCTATAACTGGCGCCCCACGTTGGGCGCCAGTTATAGGGTTCGTTTGTACGTGAATTCGGCCGAGTAGGTCGCTGAGCGAGTAGGTTGCGCACGCGCCCCTCGCGCGCTTCATCGCCGGCCGAATTCACGTACAAACGAACCCCTCGACGAACCCTATACTATTCAACTTGCGCTAATCTAATAGTTAGATTTCGTGTTGGTAAATTATCCATTAAGTATCTGACCTCAAATTACTCGTAAGAATTCGTTCTGTGGTACAGTAAAGTAGATTTTAGATTAGAGTCATTGCCACATTATCGTAGATACGGTCGCATTCAAAAGTCCAGTACCATGCAGTAACATACCGTAAATATTCCATTATCGTTCAGCAGAAATGGACGGTCCATTTCTCAGGACCTCTCATTGTTGATGTCGAATCTTGCGCCAACTTTTGTGTCTCCATGCAGTCAGTCATCCATTGTCGGTCAGCGCAGAAATGACCCTCTCATTGTCGATGTCGAATCTTGCGCCAACATCGTGTCTCCATACAGTCAACCTTCTATTATTGGTCACCAGAAATATACCTCTCATTGTTGATGTCGAATCTTGCGCTAACTGTCGTGCCTCCATATGCTCCAGTCTTCCATTATCGGTCAGCAGAAATTGACCTCTCATTGCCGATATCGAATTTTGCGCCAATTGTCGTGTCTCGATCCAGGTGGAGGGTGTGGAGAGAGCCGATGTGGGCGCGGGGGCCGCGGGGGTGTGGGAGGGGGGCGGCGCGGCGATGGCGGAGGCGCGGGCGCGGCTCGACGCGGGCGGCGCGCGCGCCGGCATCCTCGGCGGCAGTCCGCTCTCGCTGCTGCAGGGCATCATACCTGGTGAGATTCAAACTACAGCCTAGGCTTCTATTCTTCCAGAATTAGGGAAGTGTTCTTGCAGTCCATGCTCCCGCTGCAATACTTCTTAGCTAGTAATGTAAATTAAAAAATCTTATCATTCTGGGTAGCTCGGAGATTCGTAGCCTGGGTGTATGGTCATCGAGGTTATATAACACTGTGCGCTGGTTCTAGATAGCTGACCATTCGGCATTCCGGGTAATCAACCCGCATATATCGCATTGAATAGAACTATGGTCTTACTTTCGTAATTTCCCTCCTAATGCTTAACTATATGTGGTTCGTTCTTTAACCTGGATAACGTCTTAAGATACACGAATAAAACTTGATACAGTAAATATGGTTTCCAACATTTTCCTGCATAAAAACTCAGTCAGGTTTTATGATGCAAAACGGAAACCAGTCCCACAAAATCTGGCTGTTTTTTTTTACTTTCATACCCTGCTGCTATAATTTCACAAACAAAAACATGCAACCTTAATCCCGCTTACGTTAACCCAACGGGTATGATGTTCGCAGGCACCAAATGGTGCGGCACCGGCGACATAGCGTCCAACTACCACGACCTGGGCACCGACCGGCGCATGGACCGCTGCTGCCGCACGCACGACCTCTGCCCCATCAAGGTGCGCGCGTTCTCGCGCCGCTACAACCTCACCAACAATTCCGTCTACAGCAAGTCGCACTGCCGCTGCGACGACATGCTCTTCGAGTGCCTCAAGGCGACCAACACGTCCGCCTCCCAGGTCATGGGCAACATATACTTCAACCTGGTGCAGGTGCCCTGCCTCGACGAGTCGCCGACCGGCAGGAAGTTCAGGGAGGCCAAGCAGGGCTTCTGACGGCTCTTAGTTAGCTAGGTGACTAATTAATTGTGGACGGCGGGGACGCAGACTGGCTGCCTCGAGAGGTTGGCTCTGTGGGCACTTAGAGTACGATTGAAGAATCTTTTTAAGTTTGTCCATAAATGCAGGTGCACGAAATAAGGCACCTGTCTAATGTGACAGAGTGTTGTGCTCTTTAATTTGACGAAACGAATAATAGGTACTTAGTAAGTACACCTTGATGGCGCGGCGCCATGCGGATTACCTGTTTAAAAACTATAACCCCAAATCGACTGGACTGACAGAAACTCTTTAAAGCATTTGGTTGCCCTTTAGTTTCGTTATGATAGCGTAGTTTTCTTCAATAACGAAAATAAGAAGAAGCTAGTAATGGGATAGCTTAGAGTAGCCCGTTATTACCATAATTTATTAAAATATACTAGCTCTGAACCGTCATATTTGTATGTCACAGTCAAACCGACTGCTGGCGAGAAGCCCTGATGCATGACAGGAAATCTTTTAGCATAATAATCGTGTTGATGACCAGCCAAATTGGTACATATTTTGATTGATTAATAAGTATTGACTATAGTTAAAGAAATTATGGAAATAGGCTCGCCAAGTGTACTAGGGGAGGTGGGAAGTGACGATAGACAGATTGATCCCCTGGGGAACAATATAAATAGTGTATTTGTTTACTTAAATCCGCAGGGTTATCATAATAGCTATATCAGTCTATTTCTAATTTATCCGAATATTTATTTAAAACTGAAAAAAACAATTATGTATTTTTTTGTGCATTTAGGACAGGTGAATTGTATAGCTACAAATTATACCAAATAAATGTTTCTATTAAATTATGTTTCATTTAATCTTATTAACGGTCGCTAAATTGTAATGATGTAATACTGGAAAGAGAACAAATAAGTCATTTGTATATATTCTATTAATTGTATGTCACTTTTACGGCAAGGTTGACGTCACATTCTCCCATGTAGGTCAATGGCCCAATGGTCAATGGTCCCATGGCCAATGCTAAAATATGACAAATCGGAGTGCAGTGTGCTGTCTATGGATGATGAATAAACAATACAATACAATACAAAAAAAAAAGGTATGCAGCGCCGAATTTACAAATTTGCCGCCCGTAGGCAAATCCAATTTTGCCGCCCCTATCGACCTTTACACTTCGATACCCTAGTTGATAATTACATGAATGACTATGTATTTGTCAAGGCATCTGTAACGTTATGATTAGTGTCCTATTGTCCTAATTACACAACCTCTTTCCCGTAAATGTATCGATGTCGCGACCATTATTACATGTTAAATTGCTTGAATCATCATTTGCTATGTGGAAGGTTACGTACAAGCGCGTTGTGGCTCTAACAGGCTACAAAACTCATTAGGATTTATCAGCCCTTTTTATTATTTTGATTTATTAGGTCCTTTTCGAATTTGAATCTAACCTAAAACTTTACGTTCTAACAAAGTTAAAAAAAGCAACTCTAATCAAAACACCAATAATTAAAATTATTATTCCTAAGAAAATAAGTAAATAATCATAAAATCATTTACTATTTATAAAGTAAATAATATTTAAATGAATTCTAAATTCAATGCATTTTGTCTGCCAAAATAATTAATCATATTAATAATAGTCAAAAATAAAAAAAACATCAATTATTTGATCCTTTCGTACTAAAATATTTTATTTTTGAAAAGATAAAAACCAGCCTGGCTCACACCGGTTTGAACTCTGAAAATTTTAATGAACAAACAAAAAAAAAATTAAACTTTTGGATTTAAATTAAATCTTAATTCAACATCGAGGTAGCAATTTTTTTTTATAAGAACTATATATTTATAGTCCAATTACTAAGTTTACCGACGTACTAAGTTTTGACAGATCCTCTCTGAATACGACTATGAGTCGAAAGATTGGGACGGAATAGGAAAACAATTCTCTTTTCCAGACACCTCAATGTATTTTGCCTGCCCCGTATGGGTGACAAATGAAAAAGTTCCCTTCATTTTTTATATTATGTCTGCCTACAGAACTGATATGATAAATAAGATAAATAAATAAGGGAAACAGCTAATCTGGTTGTATGTAGCTGAACGCCCCCCCCCTCTTGTGTCCCGCGCCGCCGTCTCTATGCGGATCGCGTGGCGCGAGCCGCGCCCCTGGAGCTGCAATGGGGTGCAGGATCTGGAATCGGGAACCGATCCTGAAACACAACATATAGGTCGTAAAAAGCAGTAATATTTCGGCATTCGCCGTTATCAAACCTTCATTTTTTACTTTACCATACTAAATATGTGATTATGTTAATATTTTTCAAGTCACATATTTTTCTTTAATGAGTTTATTAATAATTTCAACATATAAAATAACAATATCTTGATGGGAGCGACATCTATTGGAGACTTGGCTATTTGCGATTAATTTGGCGCAATTGGAAATCAAAACACAATTTTGATAAGCAAACCTTTTTATGCATCTTCCTGTAATGAAACAATCACACCATAAATCTGGTACGTTGAAATTCCAACAATTGATGAATTTTTTATTCCAGCGCAATGACCGATATTTGCAATCTCCGCGCCGTACGAATATCGGTAATAGCAATAAAGAAGTGATAGTAGGTCCCTGTGCTTTCCAAATCACATCCTTATTCGTTAAAAGAAACAAAATAATTGTTCAGCCGCAAAGCGGTCGCCAAAAGTATACCAAGTCGGAACATGAAAGAGTAAATCAGCCGTTCAGTCTCCACCTACTGTACCGAGTGTCAGTTCATTTCATACCGAGAGTATACCTGGTCAGAACATGCAAGGGCGCCCAGGTAACAAATAGTGCCTATTGTAATTCGGCTCCACAGGTCATACCGAGAGTGTACCTAGTCAAAACTTGAAAGGGTGGTCAGATAACAAATGGTGCCTAATGTAATTCAGCCACCTAGTCCATATCGAGAATGTATCGAGCCAAAAAATGCAAGGGCGGCCAGATAACATAGCGTACCTAATGTAATTCGGCCGTCCAGTTCATACCGAGAGTGTACCTAGAACACTCAAGAGGTTACTCATTGTTATAAAAACTTCAGTAATAGGAGTTTACTGATTATTAAAATAAATACATCTTTATCGTACAAATATAAATTCCGATTTTTTTCACGGTTCCCATACAAATTAGTCACGTGAATCTAACTAAATGTATGGACTACGAAAAAAATATCGAAATTTCGATATGTGTAATAAAAAATTAGTACATTACATACTATTACTCAAGATTCTTATATCCCATTTATCTGGAATATTAAAATTAACTCATTTGAGAAATATGCACAACACATAAATACACTTTAACCTTGCGAACACCAGTCGCCAGGTTAGAGTAGACGTGAAATATAATAGTCTCATATGAAGTGGCGTCTGAGGCGCGTTGTTGCTGAACCGCATAGTAGCGTCGGAGCGGCGGCTCGGGGGAGCGGCATCTATGAAGCCGGCGATGGGAGATGTCGATCACCGCCTGAAACGTCAGAGCTGTGTCAAAAAACTACAGTAGGTATTTGTCGTTTGCGTGAGATTGCATATGTAGTATTTCCTTTTTATTTCTGGTTCGGCGATTTCTGAGCCATGCTAGTCTGGAAAATCCATTAAGTTAGCAGTATGGACCAGTCACTTGATATGGACAAAAGCAGCCCGGAGTTGGTTACCAGAGGTAAGAAATGACCCACCTGCTTTGCTGCAAATCCTTAATTTTGGCAGTTGCTCGGTAGCTAGACATCGCTGCCAACTTACATTATCTTAATTTGGTGACACATCGGCACAGTTAGCCTTGAATATACTTCCAAACAAAAATCAGGAAATTATTTCCTTTCAGTAATGTTCTAAAGTAAACAAAATGTGGTTAACGCGTGACATTTCCGACTACTCGAACAGATCTGGTCAAATCAACAATGAGGCATTGGAGCTCAATGTTTTGATAGTTGCAATCACCCTTAATGTGAGCCCGTAAGTTTCCGCACGCTCTTACAAATGTAGTATGGAGATCATTTTAAAATGATTATTTTATAGAAGATCAGTCAATAAATGTGTGTCTTCCTGTTTTGGTGTGTTTGATAAATCCAAACGGAAGTTAACAGACAGCAAAAATATGGATTTTCTGCTTAGATTTTTCTATTCGTGTCATTCGACTAAATAAATATTTGTCAATAAATTAAAATCCTGCAGCTGTAATTAGACATTGATTGACTGATGTTTGATATTTCCTACCTATGTTTGGTCTGGGAACATTGCTTGTGGTTTCATCTTGTTGGGTTTGTTTAGCCAGTAGATTTTCACTAGTGCAAGGAATGGTGATGTTATTTGTTAGTTCATTGCTTGTAATCTCAACTATATCATACTGATTACTTTGTGCTTAATTTATTGTATTGTTGGGACGATCTTCAATTGGACTAAGAATTTTGTATGTCCAAGTAGGTATAGGACACATTTCAAAATCTGATTATCCACGATGTTTATGAACAAACATATGTCTTATACTTTTGCTCTGGAAATTTTGAAGAAATTAGTTTTTTGACGAGTTTGAGACTAATATTGATGATGCATTAAAAGTTCCACAATAAATCTATGGCATAGGCATTATGGTATTTCGGATCATGTCCAGCCCATACAATGTTTCTCAATAACATAAGGGTAGCGGTCTCTGAGCCCCAATCTTTCTATCCATCTTTTTTAAAAAAAAATCCAAAAATTCATTGAAGTCCTAGGATGTTCTTGGCTATAGTTGGACCTGATAGCTGGCGCTGTTGCCAAGATCCAGAACTTACCATTAGAATAAAACACCTGTGAAGGTGAAAACACATTTTAACAAGCTCTGCTCTGGTGAATGCCCACAAAAAAATCAGCCCAAGACGTCACAGATGTGACGGCAAAGTTTTATACTATTATGTGGCGCTACAAAAAAATGCATCTTCTAACGGTATGCAACTTCTAAGGGGAAAAAAACTCAAAGCTTATTGTAGATGTCGCATGAGTGCCATTACCTTAAAACGTCAAAACTGTCATGCCCGTCAAATTTGATTTACGAGTTTTGAGATGAAATATGTACTCCATGATGCAGATAGAATAACCTTTAGAATAAAAGAAGAGCTTTTTTTTGTCTTCAAAAAAATTTAAACCAGCACAAAGTATGAAACGAAATATTATAGGTTATGTTTTTGTAATACTGTAATACCCCGACTTATGCTATCCCGTTTTACGCGAATTCGGAGATACGCAGTTTTTAATTTTGATTGCCGCACGCATCGGCTTTCTCGCTCCGCCCTCTCAGTGTTCAGTTTGCGACAGGTGCGTGAATTTGTTTTATGTGCGCAGTGTGTTTTACTTATAATCTCTAATTATGTCATCTAAAAGAACGAAAAATGAGTAATTTAAGCTTAACAAGAAAAGAAAACCACGTAAGTATGAGCAAGACATTAAACAAACTCATTCGCTAGACCCAGTTGAATCGGTAAATCAAATAAAAATTGCAAACTTAACAGAAGAACGCGTTTCTACTACAAAACGGGGAATAAAAAAATTACTGGTATGCTACGAGAAGAAAACATAACTCGTCAGACAACATTGTTAGAATATATGAAGCCTTCGACATTTCTGTCGGTTCTTACATTTTATTAAAAACGTTTCTTCTAAATTATTCGTTTCTTTAAACTCTGGTCCCAATTAAATATACTTTATATGTATTTATATGCAAAGTTGAACCCCGACTTACGCAAATTCGACTTTCACGGCAATCGCTCAGACACACCTACCGCGTAAGTCCGGGGTATTACTGTATTTTCTTTCCCACGACTTCTTTTTTTATAGGATGGACACGTTTGGCCAATGTGGCCAAAATCAGATGCTTACCGTGAAAAGGATATTTCGATTCTCTATAAGTTATGGAAAACGGCAACTTTATGGAAGCAGACCTTTATCCAAGCTATGGAAAGAAGTCTGTTCTTATTGGTCACTGATCTCTTACAAGTCTCAGCTATCCTATTCAAAATATTTGTCAGTCTGTATAGTTCTAATTGTTTGCAGCAGAAAACTAAACCAATTTTCTCATTATGGACTGGCATTCTTGGAATTATACATGCAAATTTTATCTCAATGGGGTCAACGCATATTGGCTTATGTAAATCTACAGGGTGTCGTAACGGCCAGTACATTAAATTTGGGAAATGCTTATGGCGATCGAAACAAACAAAAAAGTTTAATAACTTTTTGCTGAATATCCTCTAAATAAAAAGTTAGACTTTCCATACAAACTAATTCAATAATTTACAGTAAAACGAAGTTTATGTTCCGTTAGAACGTGGGAATGTTGTATGCACTTGGACATGGCTGGTTAATATCACACCCACTGTCATGACATTAGCCTGACACCCCACGTGGGATCTAGGTTCCATGCCAAGACCTTCTTTATGCACGGTTACAACGTCACGTCAAATTACACTAGAGGAAAACATAAATTTCCAAAATGTATATCTCGATAACTAGACAGTATAGAGAATAAAATTATTAACTTTTTTGTGCGGAAAAACATGAGGATTACGCTGGCGAAATTAATGTACTGGCCGTTATGACCCCCTGTATAATAAGAATTATTACGCTTCCTATCGGTAGTCTTCGACACAATTGCTTATTTTAAAGTAATGAGAGCAATAGGGGTTGCAATAGGCAGAACTTGATTATTTCGGGTGCCAACTCTCTTCAAGTTAATGAGATCTATGTGCCATATTTCTGTTTAGTGTCCAATCACTAAATAGTACCAAACATGGGAGTGCAATCCTTAATTCTTTCTGCATGAGTCTGTCAATGAGTTGTAGTCCATAGTTCATGATGAGATAGATGCTGCATTTGTATTTATATTTGTTTTTGTGTAAAAAGCCTGAATGTATCACTCACCCTCTTGTTGTATTTGATTCTAACCCAGGGTTGGTGGTGAGCCCCGTGATGGAAGAGGTGTCGCTTCAGCCTTGCGACAAGCAACAGATGACCGAGGAGTTCAACGTGCAACGAGCCAAAATGAAAGAGCTCTTTCTGCAAAAAGAAGGTTTGCATTTTGTAATAATTCTAGGGCAAAAAGATAAAATTGAAGTAACTGTGATGGTTGCTTTTAAAATAAATGCATTTTCTTTATTTTAAAGGAAAGATTACGTATTAAAATATCTTTCTATGGTTTGCAACAAAGCTGCACTCAGTTGAGGTATTTGAGTAGTGTACCTAATTGGAAACATCTTTTTGTCATTGTCACCGCTCAGCGATGTCATTGTGCTCGCGGGCGCTATAAAATATTTTTTTTTTCTGTATTGCACTCTGTCCCTGCACACTGTTCATCTTTAAAGGTTCAAAGTGAATGTAACATTTATCATGTCATCAACTGTACATTTCCCAGTGTTCCTCCTGAAATATATGCTTTTTTGGTAATTTTTAACTATTAAAATTCGACATAGTTGGAAAGTGAATTATATTGATTAGTATAATAAATAACAGTCTACAATTAAAGAATACGACTAGGTAACTTGGAAGTATACGCACACTCAGATTGCTCGTGCCGACACACACAAAGTGTGCAGACCAATAACAGCTGGAGTTCCCCCCAACTTTATGAATGATGTATAATGGTATGGAATGAAGTCGTGTTGTTGATTGTTTTTGGTATATCATTCAGTACATTATTCTCTTGAATACATCTAGCAATTAATTTGAATCGGGTAGGGAGGGATCATAAGCGGGAAACGGAATTATTTTCTCATCAAAACTCATTAACTAGCCCAGATTGGCTGGGAAGCTCGCATAGAACCGTCTTCCCATTCCATCCATATTACGAAGTATTCGTCCTGCCATAAAGCTCTTTAGATTCTTGCCGAAATGCAAAATTACCGAATTGGAGAGCCGCAGAATTGCTAAACTGCAGAATCGCGAAACTGCAAATATGCGGAATTGTGGCTTTCCGGGCGAATCATGTTTCTTAGCTTGCGAGAAATAAGAGAAATAAGATTCATAAAGTTATTTCGCAAGCTAAGAGATATGGGATTCGTTCGGAGTTCCGCGATTCTGTTTTTTCACAAGAATCTTGCTTCGATGTACACATTTAAAAGAAGTAAATGCACAGAGGAGGTGAAGCGAGTGACACGTGAAAAGCAGCAGCTAGAAGGCGAGTTGACCGGCCTCCGGCAGCAGCTTGAGCAGCTGCAAACGCTTAGCGAGAACCAGCGCAGCGAGATCGACACGCTTCAGTTCTTAGTACAAGGTCAGTGAATCACTCGATGTCTTGTGCCTTTTAGAGTTTGTATGGGTGGTTTGGTGGGCGCTGTGAGTGAGAAACTTCTTGAGGTGGTAAAAGCGATTCCATAAGAATATCAAAACAAATTTTAATGGAAGACAGAAGCATAAAATTATTTCGTGTTCACTATTTCTAGAATGTGTGAGGTTCATACAAGTAGTGATGTTTGTGGTTTTTTATTGTTTTGAGCAGGGCCGGATCAAACATGTTGCTCTAGTCCCATAGACAATGCAATACTCGGGGCCCGAAATTTTAAGAATAATTACTAAATTTAATTAAAATTTTGAAAATGGCTTTGCCTATGAAGAAGTAATTTCGCACGGTTTTATTTGATTTGCCGAACTCCTTTAGTCATCCTTTCTACCAAACTAGTTGATAGAAATGCGGCCATCTTGGAAACCCTATTCGATACAAATCTTCAAATTACATTTATACTTGATAAACATTTTTAAAAAAAATCTTTGGTGAACCTAGGCCCTGGTTTCTAGACTATTCATCTAATTGATTGAGAAATACACTGGATTATAATTTTTCTAAGCACTTTATATTGTATGCATATGACCCATTGCCATAGATTAATATTTTATGGTTATTATATGGTTAGAATCAGTATTTATCTTCATCTGCATCTCTCTGGCACACGGAATAATTACACAGTTAATTTTTTGGTAACAGCCATTTTTATAGTGCCATCTAATGGTGTAAAATTAGCCATCCATGTCCGATTCGAAAAAAAACCTATTTTATACTACCTCATATTTAGTTGGTTGGTAAAATCACCGCTCGCGAGAAGCGTAGAAAAAATTCGCTCGCGTATTGCTGCCCCTCTGAATGTGTTGTGAGCGGATGGGCGGTGCGCAGAGACGGTGGAGGCGTCGAGCAGCGAGAGCGGCGAGGTGCGGCAGCTGCAGGCGCGCTGCACCGAGCTGGAGCAGCAGCTCAACCTGCTCAGTAAGCAGGCGCAGGCCTCACAGGTGCAACACTCGTGCTATATATATATTATTACTATATCTTATTAGTTGTGAAACTAACTTGCTTTCTTTCTGTAGAGTATAACACTGCAGTCACACTGATTAATTTTATTTGCCAGTTAATATTAAACACTGAGGGCGGATTTTTCAATTCTCAGATAGTACTTATGGGACTGATTGTACAAATTCACGTTGGTAAAAATACGGATAATCACTGCCGCAGCATTATATCTTCTATCACAGTTATCTGACTTTCATTTTACTAATAAAGATATGGACTTTCTATATCGGATGGATAAGCAGAAGCGTAAAAAAATCCGTCTAATAGTTATCTGGCTGTTTATCTGACTATTGAAAAATCAGCCCTAAATAAGAAATTTACATCAAGTGCGTCGGCGGAAAGCAGTGGTTCCGTACCGCTGAAGGCCGGGAGGACTTGAGGAAAATTGGAGAGGCGTATGTCCAGCACTGGACGCAAACACGCTGACTGACTGACAAATAAGAAATGGAGGAAACAGTGTCACCAAACTATGTGGCACCATCATTTTCTACATATGTTACAACTAATTTAATTGAAAACTTAACTGAGGGTTATCCACTCGCGGTCGCGCCGGCATGGATACTGGCTCACGACATTGCGTTATCAATCGCCAAGGAAAAGTTAGTTGTTAACTTATCTCGCTTCCGCTGAATTTGCATACGGCGTAAGGTTTTTGACTTCGTGCGGTGCAATCGAAGGCCTCGACTCAAACAATAGTATGATAGGGAAAGTTATTCTCTTTCCTTCAGACTTGTGCAATGGCAAAAGAGTTGAGTGGGTTGGGGACGATGGATCGACACAAGGACAAGATGGTTAAGATTTGGCGCGACGTGGCTCAGGTCACTTATATAATATTTTCTTTTAATTTTGACAACTTTTAAAGAGTGAATTCTCACACACTGGCACTTTAACTATGACGCTGTGGATATAAATTAATTTGCACTAAATGAATGGATTGTGGGATTTATTATTTTAGGTGGGCTGAAAATTTCACCTGAGAAAATTTAATTTTTATGGAGATATTATTTTTGTTGTCATTTGCCACTTTGAAAGTGCAGAAACTTAGAGGCATGAATATTTTTGCCTGATGTTAGATATCAAAAATCATTTAAATTGGACCAGTTGTTTTTAAATAATGACTCCACTACGTTTGTATGGAGAGCTTAACTTATTGATGATTACGGGCCAACTTAAATCAAACCTTAAGCCGCATCACGCTCACTTATCCGAGCGGCATTGCGTCCTCCCCAAAGCTTCATAAATCCGAATCCACGCAGTACCTGTGGAGACGTACAGAAACGCGGCGGATAGGGTAAAGCGCGACCGAAATATTATTATTCCAAAAATAATTTGTTCCAAATCATGCTAATAAAATGAAGTCATGGGAAAGAAATTATAACAATAACATAACCTATAACATATCATTTAAAATTTTGTCCTGATCAATTAAATTAAAATTAGTTCGAAGACAAGCAAACCATATTTTTCTTTTCCTCCACACCTTATTTTAACTGCATCATGGAGCAGATCTTTCATTTAATTACGCGTTAATAAAACTTCACAGAAATGCCAGTTTTGACGTTTCTAAGGTGAGGTTGCTCATGCGAAACCTACCATTGGGTTTAATATGCTTTTATCGCGCGCCACCGCATTGAAAAATAAAACTGAAGGGTATTGTGTGTGTGCGAGTCAGGAGGTGTCGCTGGCTCCGTCGGTGCTGGTGCAGGCGGTGACGAAGAGTATCGCGCGCAAGCTCGGTGCCGACCCCGACCGGCCGGACAACCTCGAGGACAGCATGAAGAAGGTAAACAAGTATGTTAGTATGCACCAACTCTATTTATGCATGTTCCCACTGTGCTGTCCCTAAGGACCGTCTGCCTAAGCGACATTATTTTGGTTTTTCTTTAATTTCTTTATTTTTGGTTACATTACATTGTTGTTCCACATAATGCATCCATAGCACAGTGTTAAGTTTATTTTATTCCAACTTCTGTTTAAGAGTGGTCGTTGTCGGCCAAAAGGCAAGGAAAAAAGGTCGAAAGGAGTAAGCTTTACACTGTGTATCTGTTGATTTTAAATATTGTGCAACTTTTTTTAGAGGTGACTTCGCAATGTTGGTGTGTTAAATAGTTTTTTTAAATAGCTGTTTTAAAATTTTTCAACTTTGTTTGCATCACGAAAACACCTTCCCCGGTCCCTGCCCACCCGCAACTGACTGATGGGATAAAAAACCCAAGAAAAATAATAATAATCTACTCTAAAGCACCTGTGAGGTCTCACCTCAGATTTGTTCAGCATTTCGAGGCTCCATCCCGTGTTGAACAACTTGGAAATTATGATACTGTCGAATTCTTATCCTTAATTCTTTATAATATAAGATATAGTTTTAGGCTACAATTGTTGTTGCAATTTTATCTGTATATCTATATATATTCCTCATATTAGCACAAAGACTTAGCAAATGATGTAATATACACGACTGAGATACAAAATATTTTTATGTATTTAATGGATACGACATTACCGTTATCTCATTAATTTGAGTTTCAGCGACATCTACATTTTAAGCATTGTAATCAGATTTTGAAAATAATCTGAAAAAGTATTGGTCGTGGCATTCGTCGGAAGCAGGACGTCCTGCTTCCGACGAATGTCACGACCAATACTTTTTCAGATTATTTTCAAAATCTGATTACAATGCTTAAAATGTAGATGTCGCTGAAACTCAAATTAATGAGATAACGGTAATGTCGTATCCATTAAATACATAAAATTATCAAGTAAAATCCGGGCTGACTCTTAGTGTCCGATACCAAAAACGTCTATGGTGACGACAGCAATAAGATTGATAGCTCAATCATTGCAGTCAAAATGCCTTAGCGTAGGATCAATACGCAAAAACATCATCAGCGCCATCTAGCAGAAGATAGGGGAAGCATTGTGTCGATTCGAATATAATCGAGAAATTCGTTGGCTGATGTAATTGTCGGGATAGCTCAGTTGGTTTAGAGCAGTGGACATGTAATCCAAAGGTCGCAGGTTCATGTCCTGCTTCCGACGAATGTCACGACCAATACTTTTTCAGATTATTTTCAAAATCTGATTACAATGCTTAAAATGTAGATGTCGCTGAAACTCAAAATTAATTAGATACAAAAGATATTTTAGATAGGTTTTAAATATTGATCAAAGCCACATCAGATAAGTGTCAATCTCCATGACTGTTTTATTTATCACTAGCTGCGGTACTCGACTCCGTTCCGGTTAGTATCAGGCTGAATTATTTCATGGATAAAAAGGGCTGGAACCAAAGGTTGGTCCAGGACAATGTATCCATCTGCCGATTAAAATCAAGATCGTTTGAGCCGATATGATATGACTTAATGAGAAACATCCAATCATATCCATTTACAGCTTCGTAAACATTTGATGGCTACTTAAAAAAAAAAAGCATATGCCGGCAGAAACATTTTGTAAACATTGTATACCTTGTAAGTAATTAACAAAGGCGACCTAAAGTTTTACGTGGTCTCGCTACTCACCCCTCTGGTAATGAAGTGTTATATCATGTAGCCTATTAGTTTTGAGTAGAATCAGGTTAGACACACCTAAATCGGGCAATTGGTTCTCAAGTAATAAGCACTTTATTCCACTGTTGGCACCTCTGGTGATTTATCCTGATGCCCTGTAGTCCTAAAGTTGCAGGAAATACCAAGCTTGAGCTTGAGATTTTAGCCATCCATATCCAATTTTTGAATAAAATAATTCAAGAGAAATGACATAGACACCTGATACAGGCGCAGGAAGACACGGAGATGCTGAGGTCCCTGGTGGTGCCACTGGAGGAGGAGATCAAGGCTCTGAAGGACAAGCTCCGTGACACCGACACACAATTGCAGATCGCTATGCAGGTAACCTACACTTGGCTGTTGCCGGGTAACCCTCAATAAAGAAATGTAATATCACTCCACATAATTAGTGATCCACTTGTTTTTTTTTATGAAATACCGGTATGGGTGGCTGTGCTGAGGAACAAAAGTGCTAAGAAAAACCTAATACACCTTGCTTGCAAACTACCCTCAGCGAGGCACCATACCAGCGGATTTGCGGACTATCGTTGAGCTATCGAGCTTGTTCAAATTATTATTATTATCATTATATTTATTTATTCACATTTTTTAATAATTTATTTTCATTTAGCTGAGGCACCCGGCTCTGCTTGGGTCAATGTCGTTTTGGACAGATGTCGGACCGATATTATATGAATTCCCCATACACATTTTCATGCTCTTAAAGTTTAATTTTCGTTACAAAAGGTAACTAATGTCCTTCTCCTGGTGAGTCGCTTGGTATGAGCAACTTCCAAGATGAAGTTTCACTTGTTCCTTTCCCTTCACAGCTTTATAGCCAATCAAAATTATATAGTCAAAAACAAATTTGTCTTCATGTTTTCAGAACAACAAACAATCTACAAAATCAGGAGACAGTAAAGGTAAGATTCAAAGTCTTATTCCTTCCAAATGCTTGGTCACCCGCTGCTTTGCTTGGCAGCGGTTGTATTTTACTAATAATATAATCCCATAATTAACCATGGCAATAATTTATAATGTCATTGAGATTTATTTCTCATTCTGAGTCAGATAATTGCATTTCGTCACAAAAGCAAGCTGTTTATTTTCGCTAGTACTATGACACTTTTTGACCAGCGCTATCTCCTGTCACTGCCGGAACTAGTTACACCGTCAGTAAACTAAGCTTAATTCACCGCGCTGAATGAAACTATGGTTCAAGCTGCAATTAAAACTTGTCCGTGTTTTCCATGCAGTTCAGTGTAGCCGTACCCATAAAGGGAAGCTCCTTGCATGGCATTTATTTCTTTCGGGAATGTCGTGTATTGGGCTAATATCATAACAGTAGTTGTGTGGTATTAGCCATCCATATCAGGTTACTTAAAAAAATGTTTGAATAGGTAGGAATGATGGATCAGTTAAATTTGAAAATTAAGTAATATCATTGTTATAAAATATATCATTGATAAATATTGGTTTTTATTTAATGTATTCTGAAATGTGAATTGCAGCGCCATCTGTTAAGGATGTTCCGACCCATAAAATGTTTTTTTTACACAGAACGCAAAAAGTATTGCACTTAAGGCACGAATTCGTCAAAGATATTAAATATAGCCATAGTAGTTGCAGCGAAAACATATTCACAATTTCAGGTTTAATGGTTTCGTTGTAATTGCCGATTAGAAGTTTTACACCGTTAGATGGCGCTGTTAAATAAAAACCGTATTTAAATAAATTGTAACAAAACCAATAATCCTGAAATTGTGAAATTGTTTTTGTTGCAAGTAATATGACTATATTAAACTTTTATTATGAATTCGTGGCTTAAAGTGCAATACTTTTTGCGTTATGTGTGCAAACAACTTTATATGGGTCGGAACAGACTTAACTTTTGTTATCCCTTTTCAACATTTATATGACGTTAGCAATCTTTTCCTACTATTATTTATATATGCCAATGTTAACTGGTTGATTGTTTGCCGACAGAGGGCGGCGGCGGCGCTCCTTGCTCCATGTGCGCCAACTACGAGTCGCAGTTGGTGGCGGAGCAGGGCAAGTGCGCGGAGGCGCATACCAACGCGCGAAACGCTCAGCTCGCACTCAAAATGGTACAAACTTCCGTACAAATTGTAGGGTGTTATGATGAGATTTATTTCAAACGGTGCGCCAAGAGGAATATTTGAATTTTATTATAAGTTTAGAATGACATTCATTTGTTGGTTTCAATGTGAAATAAAATCTTGAAAACATTTTTTGCTGAATTTAAATAAGGTTTCATAGTTATTGAAAATCTCACATATTTGTTGCCTGATATAGTATGTTGAAATGATTAGTAAACTATGTTTTTAAGGAGAGCTTAATTTTCTGATACTTACAGGACCACCTTAATACACTTACCCCAATGGCGCCCTGTGAATAAAATCAATAAAGATGTTAAACCAAATTTTGTTTGATTAATACCATTAATAGCTGTTGACCGTGCCCTTGACCACAGGCTTGAAGTCACCGGAGAGCCCACTGTGTGTTGGTAGAGACCGTTTGCCGGTCACCAGTGCGTTCTGGGCCTCCCCAATGGCGTTGAATGTGTTAAACAGACAACCATTTTGGCTATAATAGTCTAAAACCTGGGCCTAGAAATTATATAATTCCAACCCAAAAAAAAATATTATCTAAATGAATAGTGAGAGCTTGAAACAAACTGGAAGTGCTCAGTGATTTTACAGTGAATGATTTAAAGCATTGGAATTGAGCATTGAACTGTCACCTTAACAAAAATAATCTATTCTGCTCATAGGCAACAGAAGAGCTGGAGCAGACGACATCGATGCAGGCGGAGACCGTGAGCAGCTGGCAGGCAGAGCGCGAGGAGACAGCGCAGCAGCTGGCGTCGCTGCGGGCGCGCGTGGAGAGCGCCGAGCGGGCGCTGCAGGAGGCGCGCGCCGCCGTCGCCAGCGGGGACCAGAGCACGCTGCAGCGGCTCACCGACCTCACCGTACACCGCGAAACCCTACAAGTACGCTTCTCTATCTAGAGAGGACAGTGCCGGCCCAACTACTGGCGAGTGCATGATTCAGGAGGTGTCATACTGTCCTAACTCTTCGCTAGGGATAACCCAACTTAACTGGGACAACTCATCTGTTCCGAGCATCGTTTGCTTATCAGCCCAGTTGGACTGGGTACTAAGAGCGCTGGCTGTGCGCGGAGAGGACAGCTCGGGCACAACATGCTTGCACGACAAACGACTACTTACTGGCAGTGGGAATCCAACCTCAATGTAGAGCTCTGAAGGCCGAAGCCGATGGTTGGCACGCCCCCGACCCGTAATTTGGGCTGCTAACCCCATGTGACGGATAATTCCGGCGGGGGTAAATTAATGGAACAATGTGCAGTGATCATTAGTGTGTTTAATAAAAACACTATTTTTTCACTAGGAACGCTTGGACACGCTGGAGCGCGAGAACGCGACGCTGGCGGGGCGGTACGCGCGGCGCGCGCGCGACATGCAGGCGGAGGAGATCAGCCTGCCGGAGGGTGCGGCGGAGCTGCAGGAGTACGCGCTGCGCACGCGCGAGGAGCTCATCGTGGCGTGCGTGGCGCGCGATGCCGCCGCCGACGCCGAACAGTCGCTGCGCTCGGAAATGCTCGTGCAGGTTGGTCACTGGACACGCTGTGTCAGAATCATAGAGAGTGGTCGCCATTTTGAACTTTTTAATTTAAATACATTTTTGTTTGCACAACCAACACTTGCTAATGCATAAGTGACTGAATAAAATAATTAAATAATCATCAGTTACAGATTCTCACGGGTGAATTTGCAAACGATATAAAAAAGGTGTTCCTGGCATCTGCTCAAGATTTGCACCATTTGATTGACACCAATAATTACTACCCATCTCTTCTTTCTCCTCCCGGAGCATCGCGTCTTCTTGCTGGAATCGAGCCTCAGTTTAACCGGTTCTGAAAAAGGCATCCCAGTGAACCCCTCCAGCTATGTGCCCATTACGATAACTGTTATTTTATGTAAAGTTATGGAGCGTCGCATACTTTTTTAGCTCTCAACATATTTAGAAGTCAGTAAAGTCCTGTAAGAAAAACAGTATGTTTTCTGAAAATCAACTGGAGATCTTTGTGCTGTTCCATATACGTTACCATTTATGGTGCAACGTCGGGCGATTTTCCGATTGTGTCTGGTTTTATGCAAGGCTCCGCACTGTCACCTACTCGATTTTTTATAATTATCTATCTTTTATAGCACCCTTTAACGGTGTAAAGCGAATACTAATTTGTTTAAGAGCAAAACCAATTAAGGTGGCCCAACCCGCTCATCTCCCCATACAAAAGGGGAAAGAAGATCACGCCCATATTTCTTGTCAGAGATCCAAAATTTTGCTCATAATAGCTTTATTTGATCGAACTAGATGTCTAATGATCATTGGCATTGTAACATTGTGTTTGGTTTCCAAGTTATAACGTCCGAAAGTTCGGATTTTTCGCGCGTTTTATACAATTACTTTGGAGGTGGATTACGCAATGATAAAGTAAGAACATCTTAAAAAGATTAGTCATCAGACATAGCTTGTTTAATCAAGATTTATAATCTATTTGGTTTTTGTTAGATTTTTGACTACAGCGGTCGTGGTTTACTTTTAGCTATAAGTCGTTTTGAAATTAAAATTTTCGTAAATCTTACCAAATCATACACTATGCACATTGTCTTTTTTGTGGACAGGTTGCATCTTCCTCATAACGGAGCCTGTCTTATTCTTAGAAACAGAGAAGGTCCCAGAGCGCAACAGCACGGTTTTGTACCGTGCCCGCAAATGAGTTCAGGCCGCCGGGTTGGGCCACCTTAAGGAAGAAATTCTGAAAATGATTTTGATGCTATGGCTATTTGTTTATCACTAATTAAAGTACATCACTTTTCGTGTGTTTATTGCATAATGTTTGTATGGGTAGAGCAAGTTCAGAACCCTGTTATCCAAAACCATCAATAAATTATTAATAATAGTCAATTAAAGTACTTTGTTAACCAGAATGCATCACAATGAAAATATTTACAACAAATAATGTAGTAAATATTTACTGGTAATAGTTAATACTAATCGCATTTATTACTCTGACAGTAACATATCTGTCTACACCATACGACTCACCTCTCTTTACCAATGGCGGTTTGATATGTCTCTGGTAAGGCAGATAAGTCAGAAAGGTGCATCTGGCTCTCAAATTTCGACATGAGGGCTATATGGCATGGGAAAGACTTCGTGGACATTATTTAAAACTTAACCAAAGTAACTTCAACTCTAACCCAAGAAAACATTTCATATCTAACCGAGTGGTGGACTCTTGGAACAAACTGCCACAAGAAGTGATCAGTGCTATAACAGTGAACGGGTTTAAAAACCAATTGGCCAGTTATTTTAAATAAAAAAAACAGACGTTAAATAACCAAATAGTGCACTCAACCAATGACATACACGCATCAGCTTTAAGCTGCTAGTGTATATAAATAAATAAATAAATAATAAATGTGTGTTGTGACGTGATTTACATACTCGCGTCGCCATGAAAACAGTTGGGAATGTGTGAGGTGACCATCAATGCGATAACTATAAACCTGAACAATCATTTTCAATGCAGGGTGGGTTGATGCGGGAGCAGATCCAGAGGCACCAGACGCTGGCTGCGCACTATGAGAAACTGAGGTGAGTGGGATTTTAGTCATTACCAAGTTTTTCATAAGGCTGGAGTGCACGATCTCGAGTTAAAGTTAATGTTAAGATATATCTAACCTTAGTTAATAAGAAGGCCGATATAGCTAACAATAACAGTGACTTTAACCAGGGTTGGTGCACTTCAGCTTAACCCAACTTAATCTGAACCTGCCTTAATGTAATGAGCAAATAAGATATTTTCAAGGTTATTTGCCAAGATTACAAAGATACTCGTTAGTTTAAGGATTTAAATTTTCTTAGGACATGTATGAGGTGTGTCCCTAAAGTGTCCGACTGTGTTTCTTACTCCACGCTCGTATTATTCTTCCTCGTCCGGCTTACGTCTTCCTTCGACGTAATCACCCAGTATCTAAGTAACAAGTACCGTTGATGACTGCGCCGGCTGGCGATGTCGTGACGGGTCACTGCTTAATTTCGTACCCCACCGATGTCACTTGAGAATTTTGGTGCAGAATTCATGAATGCAGGTCGGACAATTTTGGGACACAGGTAATGTCATGTTGTCAAAAAATATTAAAATTAACCTAGTTGTACTTAGAAAAATCTTGTCTAGTTAAGCTGGCTTCTTTCAATGATCACTATCTATTCTATACATATTTTTTTACAGTCAGTCAAACAATCGACTGACTTTTACAAACATTGTCAAAGTTTGTTAAGTGTTTTTATTAATTGGAATCCAAATTGAAAGCCGATGCGTGGTTCAATATTGATATCTGTTGACTGTACAATAATACCATCAAAATTTATGAAATGATCAATGCGAGCCGAAACGTATGATATGTGCCAGAGAACGCATGGAGGCGATGGAGTCGGAGCGACAGCGCTGGGCGACGCTCGAGGAGCAGCTGAGGGCGTCCGAGGCTCGTCTACAGCAGACAACGGCAGAAAAGGTGTGTTTTATGGATTCACTGAGCAGTGGAACTGTTTGCTCAGGTTCCATTTTAAACGTAGTAGTGGTCACTTCACTTTGATTCATATATTATATTATAATTAGATTAACAAGACTGAACAAGGCTTCAAGTTGCAGTTTCTTAAAACGCTCCGATTACTGTGATGACGTGACAGCTTCCGCCGCCCGTTCGCTGTGCAGACAGGTGCCAAGCAAAGCTCGTGTGCACGGCGACTCGTGACGGAAGCTGTGCAGTCACGCGAGGTAACAGAGGATTTAATAAAAGCTTAGTTTAAAACGTTATTTCTCAGAAAGTATGAGATCTTTTCAAATGATTTAAACTATGTATTATGTAAACATTTTCGCTTCATCTTTCTGTTAGGTCACTGTTACCTTATTTTAGTATGGTCCATCACCTAATTATATAATTGCATGAAACAAAAACTCATGCTCGAGTATGTCATGTCAGACCCAAGTAGAACATTGCATTTTGTCATCGCGCAGACGAAGCTGTCGGAGCAGGTGGCAGAGCTGCGCGGGCGCGTGTCGTCGCTGCAGACCGACCTCGACAACAACGAGAAGGTGCAGCAGGACTTCGTGCGACTCTCGCAGTCCTTGCAGGTGAATATATCGGCTATGTGTTGTCCGTTGCCTTCACGCAAATGGAGCTGTATATCGTCAGTATACTGATAAAACCCTTTAATTGAAGAAATGAGAGTTCCGAGATAAATGGAATCGAAAGTTTAATAGCTCATAATGGTTGGTAAACTTGGTCGCACCCGGGACGTACAGGAGTATCTCATTTTTATGAAATTTTGTAGTAGAGTTGAAAAAGTGATAGTTTCTCTGTTTTCTTTCATATTTTTGTGAATATACTGCAAATGATGCTGTAAAAAATAACCTGGTAAAAAGCTTTGCTAAAAGTTTAAACATAAATGATAGAGCAAATAAATTAATATATGTATTCTATATATCTATATAAAAGCTATAATTGTGAGATGCGCCTGTTTGTCCCGAGTGCGATTAATTGTCCATGTGTTTACACAACCTAACTTTAAAACTAATCGTCATAGCAATAAATCGGTTTTAACATAAGAAATAGCTTGGAAAATTATATAGAATTGGATTATTAACTAATTTTACAAAAAAAAATACAATTAGTGGGTTTTACCAGTATACCGACGAATGATTACTATTTAAATGTGTTTCTACTTGTTGTCTTGACCTTTTGCACATTCCAGGTGCAACTCGAGCGGATCCGCGAGGCCGAGTCGGAGGTTCGGTGGCAGCACGACGAGGACGTGAGCGAGTGCACCGCCTGCCACCACCACCTGCCGCCCAACAAGAAAAAAGTACCACCCTCGCTTAACTTGTGGACAATAACATTCAATCTTATTGTCACTGTCAACAAGATCTAATTTCGCATCAGTCAGTCAGCCTGTTTGCGTCCACTGCTAGACATACGCCTCTTCAATTTTCCTCCAGTCCTCCCGGCCCTCAGCGGTACGGAACCACTGCTTTCTGCCGACGCACTTGATTTCGTCGTCCCACCTGGCGGGTGGTCTTTCCACACTCCGTTTTCCTGTCCACGGCCACCAGTGTAGGACACGGCATCGAGGAAGTTTATATTTAACCCACCTCTTTTGGTCATGGTACCTTTTTCTTTTTTGTTCAGACTCAGTTTTAACTCTGAACCACAGTCATATTAGCCCAACACCGCACTCCCGAAGGAATTCGGTGCAATGCCAGGACCTTACCTTCATGAGCATGTCTACATTTAACTGGATGGAAAGCACAGAATATTTTTCATTGTCGTCTCAACCATCTTTTCATCCAATGCGATGGTACCAACTCGAGCGGCCTTAGCCCTATCACCTAGCGGAGACAGGGAACCTACAGTTTTACATGGATTCCGAACCAGTGAACAGCTCGCATTCGTGACGAAATGCACATATCGAACTCAGAAAGAGAAAGAAAATGGTTCATGAACGGGGTGGGTATTTGAACCCAGACCTCTGGCATGCAAGGCCTTGCGCCACTAAACTGCGAGCCGCTCTACATACAGCAACATGTTTATCCGTGTCTACAGTTGCACATCGGTCGGATATTCTGGTGCCTGAAGAAGTTTCGCTTCAAAATATTTACAATGTTTGAATTCAATTTGATTTACTGGCCGTCGCAACACCTGTATATCGTCGGTATACTGATAAAACCCTCTAATTGAACAAATTAGAGTTTCCAGATAAATGGACTTGAAAGTTTAATAGCTCATAATGGTTGGTACAATTGTCCATGTATTTACACAACCTAACTTTAAAACGAACCGTCATAGCAATATATGGTGATTATTAACTAATTTTACTAAAAACATGTATAACAAGTTGTTGGTCTGTGTCAACAGTCGCACTGCCGGCACTGCGGTCGGATATTCTGCGGCGCGTGCCTCGCGCGCACCGTGCTGTCGGGCCCACGCAAGGCGCCCTCGCACGTGTGCAACGTCTGTCACACGCTGCTCGAACGCGACACGCGGCCCTACTTCAGCACCGAGGCGCCGCACACGCCCGACTAGGTCTCGCGTCTCGTCGTCTGCGGTCGGTTTGTTTCACAGAACAGAAAAGGAAGTAGAATTGGTATGTGTTCGTTGTTGCGACTCCACCGTATGGACAAAGTGTTTCCGAAATGCGTTCGCCAAGTCTGTTACCAACCATACAAACTCTGCCATACGTCTGCTACTATGTTTGCGTGTGGAATGTACAGTTAAGGGCGTGATAGAAACTGATTGCGTTTAGTTTGATAAAGACGTAAATAAAATCAGATTTAATTATATTCAAAAATAACCACGAGTTTCAATAATCCAAAATGTAAATGTGTAGATTGATGGTCTAGCTATAATTTCAAGATAAAATTGAAAGTATCTGGTGCTTTTGTGTTCTGAAATTAGACAAATATTTATTAACTTTCATTATGAACAAGTTTGAACGCAGAATATGAGCGTCTGATATTTACCTAATAATAAACCTAATTTCAAATGTAGCTGTGCCATCAATGCATTTTATATCTTTAAGAACGGCCTGTAAGCTATGCTCCCCATACAAACGTAGTTTACTAATCATTTGGAAACTGCTATTTCAATTAAATTGATATTTAATATCTAATATCAGATAACAAATATCTGTGTCTGCACGCTTTTGTTTTTTTTTTAAAAACCAAACCGAATGAAATGAAAGCAAAAAGAAAATCTCCATACGAATTGTTTTCTCTGTGGTTTGACCCAGAATACATTTATAGATAAAACAAAGACATGTAGACACAGATATTTGTAGCCTAATATTAGATACCAAATATCAAGTAAGTGGGAACAGTGGTTTTCAAATTATTAGTAAACTATGTTTGTATGGGAGGCGAAATTTTCTGATTCTTACCTTAAATAGTAGTTATTAAAAAAAAATTAGGTTTCACTTACGCCCTCATTTAACTGAATGAAATCAGGTGTTATCACGCCTTAAGTTCGGTTGACATTGACAGTCTTAGAAAGGTGGAGACAGCGGGTCACACATCTCATTCCTTTTTGATCTGAGGTGCGTTTCCTTTCAGGGTTATTTTTAGGGAAATGTTGCACCATGAATTAAGTGCTAACAACATTGCAATCCACCTAATTTATGTTAATCAAATTAAACCATCGAGTAAGGACGGGAGTGCCGATCGAAACTAATCAGTATAGCGGTAGTTTAGCCATGTTTTAGTGATAATACACGGATAAGACACAGTTACTTGGCTTACGAATTTATCTTAGAATGGACATTGCACAAATTGTGTCCTGTGCATGTGTCATTGCAACTTGAAGACCTTAGAAGAGAGCTATTCAGGCTGGCGCTACCTTTAGTGTATTATCACTAGTGGCTCTCTGAGCTGTAAACTTAGGGGGTCTGTCTTTGCATAGCTTAAAACTGAATAAATGCAAAAATCCTATTATTTTTCCATCATTTACGTTCAGCTGGACATCCCCTTATTCCTACCCTACTATTTACTACTATTATTAAATTTAAGTTTTTTTTTTATCGCTACTCGTTTTAACGTTTTTGAAAATGAGGCAGTTATAGGGAGAAACTTACCTAACAAAACATTTTTTTGGGATATTTTTTAACATTTTTCTTTGGCTTGATTACATATAATTATTGAAGCAGCTCACGAAATTTCACAAGAATGGGTTAGAATTGCGACCTATAGAGAAGCGCCGGACAGACATACGAATCATTTTTTCCCAAGCTGAAACGGAGATGCGCTCGCTCGGTCAATAAAACGCGACTACGCTGCTGCTATACAGATGAGTTTCCATCACCACTCCCTTCATTTCTTACTCGATTAAACAGAGCATTGCTCTGTAATAGCAGTCAATAAACTCTGGTTTAGAACAGAGTTTGAACATTCGAGAAAATTGTCTGTTATTGGTATGCAACATCGAGTTTTGTACATACGTAGACATTGAGTAGATAGTTTTCCAGGTCGAGAATGACGTGTCCACCTATGTAAATGAATTTTGGAATGATGTCTTAATTAGGTGAAATTGTCGTTCTGATCTAATGTGATAAGTAGGATGTGTTTGAAATTTTCATGATCTTTGTACACTGTAATATTTATTTTTGTTTACCTATAATATTCCACGGTTCGAAGAAATAAAATTATATTGTTAATTTTCTGGCCTAAAGAGGATGTTGAACACCATTGCACTCATTTGCAAATTGAACCTGGGGCTCTGTGGGAACTGGTTTAACTTCCAACTGAACGTATAAATGTCCTGTGGGCAGACGTTATTACGAACACCTTCGCATTAAACCCGAGCTTACTTAGGTGGGAGTTAATCTGGTTACCTTCCTGAAATTATTACAAACACAGGTTATTTACTTAATCTGGTTACCCTCCTGAAATTATTATTGAAAGGCAAATGCAGGTTATTTACGTTCGGCTGGACGTCCCTTTATGCCTACCCTACTCTTCCTGCATTTCACTTAAATTTCAGCACAGGTGCCTTGGGTTAGACTGTCTTAGTTTTTTTATTTCTACTCATTCCAAAGTTTTTCGAAATTATAAACTTATGGGGAGAAACTTTTGAGTTGAGGCTGCTCGGTAAAAATATAAAAAATTGGATAGTGTGAAGCTGCAATCAAAAAGCTTTTAAGCATGGTTTTTTCATAAAATTAGTTTCTTTGAGTACTACATAAGTATAGGTATTTATGGAATGAGGAAACAGAAAAGCTAGCTTAATATATATTTTTTTAATTTTCAAACAACTGTATGTTTTAGAAAGAAGATTGAGGTATCATGAAGCTTCCTCATCCATTTTGGACATGTAGGGCTGCTATATTATAAAATAATAAAAATTCAGAACAAACAATCTTGTAAATAAAATGTTCTGTGTCCCCGAGAGTAACCTATTATGTAAATTTGGAGTTCGAGTTAGCAGGTTGTACTGTGCTCGGTGCTAGCCGAGGCATGGCAGTTTAGCTAGTATGGCATATTTCACCTCTTTTGTAAAATTCTCAATTGTGTAGATATTGTTCAAAGAATATAAAATAAGAACAAATCCTTTATTTATTGTAAATAAAGAATTATGAATTCGTCAAATGTTTAATTGGTCTCTAACCTGGTAAATTAATTACCTATAGAATGTCATACGGAGAGAGTGCCTGTGAATGCACTCCCTGCCGAGGTAAGTACCCAAAAGTACTGGGCCAAAGTACCAAGCTCGGGCAGCATTGTTCGAAAAAAACATAAGCTATTATCATTGGGCACCAGTTAGATGAGTATGGCGTGCGCCATATGTCGAGATTAAGGGCCGAGTGCACGAAGCCTCGTAAAATGTTATCCGTTACTGATTACATTTGACGATATTCTGACGGTGTTACATAGCAGATCTAAAGATCTGCTGTAACAATATTTCTTTCCCATTTACGAGATATGCTAACAATAAAGTACGCGCAAGCGAAGTACGGTCACCTAGAGTGTGCCTCGCTTGTCGCATCGGGTTTATTCATATCTCAATAGCTTAGATAAAAGAATAAAGCATAAAGACACTTTAACAATTTAATTTTTAATTTTTGATTATTAATGCCGTTAACAAAACATCTTAAAGTTGTCTTTGTCAAAAGAATAATATATTAGAACGTGTGTCGATTGCGGGAAGCTAGCCGCAAGCGACAAAACGTCAGAAGATTGAGGGTTTTGTTTTTTTGCTTCAGCGGCGGCGACGAGAGCTTCCTCACATAATAATTTTGTTATCATTAATTGTCATTCGACGATTGTATTTCACTCGAAGCCTCGTAGCTTCGAGCGTACATCCTCCACAGCTGTGGAGTCTGGTACGGGGCAGCGTATCGCGACGACGTTGCGAGCGGCCGTTCGTAGGAGTGGCCTGTAGCCACCCACGCCCAGCCGTCTCGTCCGGCATCGGGAACGAGATCCGTCTCGACGCCTCGCCCGACGCCTCGTTGCGACGGTAGCGCACACCACATCGCACGGCGCTTCAGCTGGCCTTCCATCCGGAGGTCCACACGGAGACACCAAACGGACCCCAGCTAAGTGTTGCAAATTTAAAGTGACGGTGACCTACCTACCCTCAACAGACAATTAAATTAAAGGCGCCCAACCCATCGATTTTCTAAAGGACCCTAAGTGTTTTCGTGACTTTATATTGTGTGTCCAGAGGTCTCGGGTGATACTGCCTTAGAACCAGAGCTAGCCGTGTCAAAGTAAGGACACTTGTAATAAACCATTTTTCTCAATCAAATGAAATTTTATTTCCTTCCTGGGAAAAAGCAAGTGTAACACTGGCGCCCAACGTTGGGGCCCGCTTGGCAGATCCCTGAGGCCTCCGAGAAATATTGAAAATCGTGCATACCCGCGTGGGGACGGGATTAGAGACCGTGATCTCCACAGGTCCGCCAGCACCTCTCTGTACGAACCCGAGTAAAGGCTGGGACTGCAGAATCACCTCTGGACTCTGAAAAAGTTGTCCGAGGCGAGGAAGCGAAGAAACAGGTGGGCGCTCGCGGAAACAAATTATTTAAATACTTTTAATTCAATTAACGTTTTTTTTAGTTTCCACGAGCGCGTTACGTTTGTTTTATATACATTTTAAATTTTAATTTCATGATAACTAGCTACCTTCAGTCAATTAATTTTAGTTGTTGTACAACAAATATTTAAGGTGTCGAGTATATTTTTAATATTGCCTTTTGAATATTCGTAGTTCACAGACAATCAGTTGCACCTAGGTGTCAACACTTTTACCTTCGATACCCATATAGTAACTGATAGGTAGGTAGTAAGCTCAAGTCAATCTTTTGTAAAGGTTCTCGTCGTCGCCATGTCACATAAAATTCCTTTCGGTTTACTACGAAAGGATGAACTCCAGTATGAAGTTTCAATTCGTGGTGCTACACCGACAACTACGGTTGCTGGTCTTAGACAACAGATATACGATCTCCTAAAGGTTTTTAACGATATCGATGAAACGGATCTCTCTTTTAAAGAGGAATTTCCTATAATTTCAAAAAAGTTGGCCGAGGCGGAAGCAGCATCGAGCGAGACGCTCGCACCTCGAACCAAAGCTCTGGTAGCACACTTGGGGCACAGAGTTAACCGTCTAATTCCTTCAACGGAATCTGAAGCTGCTAAGACTTTGGAACTTCAATCAAAAATAAAAAATTTGTTTAAACTTTGCAGTGCGAGCAGTGCCGCTGAAGCGAGCGACCTGCGGGACAACGCGCCGACTCCGGACGTCAGCACAGACTGCCCGGCAACGGTCACGGTAGATTGCTCCCACAAAACAAATGCAGATACGTTGAAATTAAAATATGATGGTACCTCGTGTGTGCGCACTTTTATAGAAAAGGTAGAAGATATCAGGAGTTCCAGGGGCCTATCACAGGACAAAGTCTTTAGAATGGCAGTCGAAATATTTACCGGTCCTGCCTTATGCTGGTTCAAGGGTAACCAAAAACAATTTAAGTCATGGCAGGACGTGGTACTTCTCTTGAAGGATGAATTTGGTGTAGTTGATTACAATTACAAATTATTAAAAGAGATTCGTTCTCGCACACAAGGAAAAGAGGAGTCCATTTCGATATATTTAGCGTGCATGAATTGTTTATTCGCACGCCTCGAGAAACCTCTGTCAGAAGAAGAGAAATTGGAGATCATTTTGCATAATGTTAGGCCCACTTATTTAAACCAGTTAACACTGGTGGACATTACTAGTTTGTCTAAACTTAAGGAGTTGTGTAGGCACATAGAAGCGACCCACTCCAAATCCGAAATGTTTGTCGAACCTTCTGTCGCGGGACCGCATACCTTGGCTCCGGACCTTGCCTACCAGCCACCGAAGACTAGTAAGCAACCAGAACTTAAGGTTAGAGTAGCAGCTGTAACTCAAAGTAAGTCCCACTGTTTTAGATGTGATACAGACACGCACTCTACCTTCAAGTGCAAGAAACCAGGTGAGATACTATGTTTTGGTTGCGGAAAGGTAGGCGTTAGATCGACGTCATGTCCCAAGTGCAGTAAAGGCTCAAAACAGCGTAAGCCTGACAATATGTCAAAAAACTTGTAAACGAGCCCAGAAGTCACTTTGATGCGGACGGCTGGCGCTCATGGTTAAAAACAATATCGATATTTTTTAAAACTTATCACTCAGCTTCAATTTTATTTGAAAATAATTCCGATCATTCGAGACCTTATGTCACAGTGGAGGTAAATAACACACAAATGTGTGGCTTATTAGATTCAGGGTCATCTTCTTCTATTATAGGGAACAATGCCCATGTTAAGTTATTAGACTTAGGCTTTCATTTGTGTTCGTCCGATAAGTTACAGGTTTTTACTGCCGATGGAACGACACAGAAAGTCATTGGGTGTATGTACCTACCTATTAAATTTAATCACAAAATTCAACTTATTAATTTCATGATAATCCCTGGAATTAAAGACAAATTAATACTAGGTGTTAATTTTTGGAAGGCATTCGACCTTGCACCTGAATTACTTGCTAATGTTGTTAGTTTTCATTCTGGTGACGAATATTCGTCGACGGTCACAGAAGCGACATCTAGCGGGAAGCTGTCACATTACCATGCCCTTAGCACACAGGAAAGAACCTTAGCGGACAATATCATTGAACAATTTAATTCAATATCTGCCGAACGTGTTGGTTTAGGTCGAACCTCGCTGGTCGAACATAAGATCGATACTGAGGGCCCGCCCATCAGGCAATGTTATTACCGATTGAGTCCAGTTAAAACTAAGGCCTTGTATGATGAGCTTGACAAAATGTTGGAATTAGACGTGGTTGAACCAAGCGAGAGTCCATGGAACTCGCCCGTATTGCTGATTCCAAAGAAGGACGGCAGATGGCGTTTTTGCTTAGATAGCCGTAAGCTTAACTCTGTAACTAAAAAAGATGCTTACGCGCTCCCAAACATTACACATATCCTAGATAGTCTTAGGGACGCTAAATACTTATCCAGTATTGATCTTAGTTCTGCGTTTTGGCAAATACCGATAGCTAAAGAGGACCGTGAAAAGACTGCCTTTTCAGTGGCCAATAGGGGCTTATTCCAATTTAAAGTTGTTGCCTTCGGACTCACAGGTGCGCCAGCGCGACAACAAAGACTAATGGACAGATTATTTGGTCCGGAATTTAATAATAAAGTGTTTTGCTACCTTGACGATATTATTATTGTGTCAGGAAATTTTAAGGAGCATTTGCAGCTTCTCTTAAAAGTCAAGGATACCTTACATAAAGCAAACCTAACTATTAACAGGGAAAAATCACAATTCTTCAGAAAGGAACTTAAATACCTTGGGTTTTTGGTTGACGAGTATGGCCTACGCCCAGACCCAGAGAAGGTGCGAGCCATCATCGACTATCCAGCTCCCACCTCAAGAAAGGAAGTAAAAATATTTTTAGGTACAGTCGGTTATCACCGACGATTTATTCCAAACTTTTCGACCATTGCTGGTCCATTAAATAAATTAACCTCCACCAAGAAAGGTTCTCCTACATTTCACTGGTCGGAAGCTGCTGAGTCAGCTTTTCAACAACTTAAAGTCGCTCTCTCGAGTGCGCCTGTTTTGTCTTGTCCGTCCTATGACATGCCATTCAGTATTCATTGCGACAGTTCTGGGTATGGATTAGGCGGAATGTTGTGTCAGACCATTAAAGGCCAAGAGCACCCAGTGGCGTACATGAGCCGCTCCCTCAGCAAGCAGGAACAGAATTACTCCGCTACTGAGAGAGAGGCACTTAGTGTGATCTCAGCACTCGAACACTGGAGGTGCTACATCGAAAATGGACACAAGACAACAGTTTACACAGACCATTCCAGTTTAAAGTGGTTCCTCAACCTGGACAGCCCAACTGGCAGACTAGCCAGGTGGGGCGTCAGGCTATCATCTTTCAATATTGAAATTATTCACCGTAAGGGTACCCTTAATGTAGTTCCAGATGGCCTGTCGCGTTCTGTCCCGGTCGCGGCCATTTCAGCCGGTGGCACCGACGCTTGGTACAACAACTTAATTATTAAAGTCCAGCGGTCACCCCATAGCTTCCCAAACTATACTATAAAAGATGGCAAACTCTATCGATACTGCGCGGGAAAGTTTGGGCTGACCGAAGAGTTCGACTGGAAACTTGTTGTTTCGGCGGACGAGCGCACGGACATTATTAACGAAAACCACTCAGTACCTACTGCTGGTCATTTGGGAATTTTTAAAACCCATAAGCGTTTGTCACTAAGGTACCATTGGCCTGGAATGTACCGTGACGTCGTTAATTTTATTGGCAAATGTGATACCTGTCAGGCACACAAACACTCTAAGCGGGCCCCACTAGGTCTTATGGGAGACCCGAAAGTTTGTACGCGTCCCTGGCAAGCAATCAGCATCGATCTTATTGGCCCATTACCAATGACGAGACGTCGTCATCAACACATACTTGTAGTTACGTGTTGTTTCAGTAAATATTGTGAAATATTTCCCTTACGTAAAGCTGTAGCTTCAAAAATAGTTGAACATTTGGAAAATGAAGTGTTTTTAGTACACGGTATTCCGCGTACCATAATTTTGGACAATGGTTCGCAATTCATCAGCAAACAAATGGATAACTTTCTGAAAGCTTATAAGGTGCCACAAATTCACTTTACGGCTCGTTACCATCCGCAAGTGAACACAGTGGAACGGTACAACGGTACTATTGTTGCAGCCATTTCCACCTTTGTAGGTGACGATCACCGCTCATGGGACGAAAACCTTACCAAGATTAATTTCGCAATTAATAATTCCGTAAATGAAACCACAGGGTTCACTCCAGCCTTCCTTGTTTATGGTAGGGAATTGGTCATAGACGGTTCCATTTATGGTAACTCACAGACGGACGAGACGGACATAGTCTGTTCGCCTCGCGATATATATGCGGAAAATCTTGGTACTCTCTCGGTTATTTTCGACCAGGTGCAAAAGGCATTGCATACTGCGCACGATAGGAGCAAGCAGCGCTATGACTTAAGACGCACAGTAGCTGAATTCAACGTAGGTGATGTAGTTTGGAGAAAACTGTATAAACAGAGTGACGCAGGTGCGTACTTCACTACAAAACTGGCTCCTAAGTACGAGAAGTGCAAAGTACTTCAGAAAATTACGCCTCTCATTTACGTTCTTGCGGACATGAATAATAAACCTATTGCCGGTAGATGGCACATAAAAGATTTAAAGCCTCCTGCTATCGGCAGTGGAAGGATTTAAATAATAAGTAAAAAATATATATATAAATATATACATATATTTTGTTTCAATATTAATTTTAACTTCATTTTTATTATATTAAATACATTACATAAAAAACAATGCAAGAAGATATCTTAGCAGATTTGTTTAGGTATATTTATTTTAGTACTAGCGTAGTGGTTAGGTGTCTGTCGTATAGTCTACAGGTAGGCGGTTAGTGTAGTACCTACCTTAAAATATAGAAGCCTTAACTACCATTACCACATGGCTGGAGGCTATTGTCCTCTCAGTCCAGGTGGCTTATAACACTCTGTCGCTGTCCCTAGCTTCGACGTTTTCTTTGGGGGGGGATCGCAGCGGCAGGCTGAATTTTGCAGGCTAGACATTCATCGACCCACACAATACACATAGGCAAAAATCGCTTAGGTAGTTGTACGTCTTAACCGAATACGTGGTTAAGCCAGACAGAGCGAAATGAAACTTCTTCAGCGACTATAGCCAAAGAGGGCACGATCAAAAGATGAAGGATAGATGAGAAGAACGAAAGCGGAAGAATGAAAGAGTAAAAGGCTACCTTGAACTGCAAATACCACTCATTTCTGCATTGCATTTGTTTGTCGGAGTAATTGTCCCGATGAATTTTTTCCTTGAGAGAAAATTCATCTTTTCTTAGGAAGGAGGTATTGTTACATAGCAGATCTAAAGATCTGCTGTAACAATATTTCTTTCCCATTTACGAGATATGCTAACAATAAAGTACGCGCAAGCGAAGTACGGTCACCTAGAGTGTGCCTCGCTTGTCGCATCGGGTTTATTCATATCTCAATAGCTTAGATAAAAGAATAAAGCATAAAGACACTTTAACAATTTAATTTTTAATTTTTGATTATTAATGCCGTTAACAAAACATCTTAAAGTTGTCTTTGTCAAAAGAATAATATATTAGAACGTGTGTCGATTGCGGGAAGCTAGCCGCAAGCGACAAAACGTCAGAAGATTGAGGGTTTTGTTTTTTTGCTTCAGCGGCGGCGACGAGAGCTTCCTCACATAATAATTTTGTTATCATTAATTGTCATTCGACGATTGTATTTCACTCGAAGCCTCGTAGCTTCGAGCGTACATCCTCCACAGCTGTGGAGTCTGGTACGGGGCAGCGTATCGCGACGACGTTGCGAGCGGCCGTTCGTAGGAGTGGCCTGTAGCCACCCACGCCCAGCCGTCTCGTCCGGCATCGGGAACGAGATCCGTCTCGACGCCTCGCCCGACGCCTCGTTGCGACGGTAGCGCACACCACATCGCACGGCGCTTCAGCTGGCCTTCCATCCGGAGGTCCACACGGAGACACCAAACGGACCCCAGCTAAGTGTTGCAAATTTAAAGTGACGGTGACCTACCTACCCTCAACAGACAATTAAATTAAAGGCGCCCAACCCATCGATTTTCTAAAGGACCCTAAGTGTTTTCGTGACTTTATATTGTGTGTCCAGAGGTCTCGGGTGATACTGCCTTAGAACCAGAGCTAGCCGTGTCAAAGTAAGGACACTTGTAATAAACCATTTTTCTCAATCAAATGAAATTTTATTTCCTTCCTGGGAAAAAGCAAGTGTAACAACGGCTAATCGCTTATCATTTGAAATTGCGTTGCACGTAACATATTTTCGTCAAAGTTAGCTTGCCAGGAGTCAGACCACCAATAGTCCCTCGAAACAATCGGCAAAAATGTTTGCTGTATGGCAACTCTTAGCACCGCCTGAGCTGACATAGTAATGCCCTTCTTCCACAGTACATAAACAGAAAGGGACAGGCACAATTGAAGCACCACCTAGCGTCAACCATTTGTACTAACAAACAAAACAGTTGCTCTTGGAGCCGCGGGGTGGCGCTCCTAGCGCCCAATATGTCGGCTTGCTATCAGCTGTTGGTAGCACCACAGATTACATAGATTTTTCACCGAAATGTTTAATCTGTGGAACCGAGTGCCAGGCTAGTAATTATGGAAAACAAAGCGTTGTATTCCATTAATGGCGACGTTTGCCTATTATTTAAGGTCCAACAAGATTACAAAAATATAAAAATAGTAACTTTTGATACTTTGAATTATCATATAATCGTGATTTTAATGGTGATCAATGGTTCGGGAGTGTTTACGATTACCGGTTAACATCAGCGATCAACGTAATGTTTAAGTTTCGTGCAATGCAAATTTTGACTGATCAGTCTTTAATCATACGTTGACGGTGATGTTGAAGTGTACGACGGTACGTGCAGCCGGGCCTAAGTGAGCAATACTATTACAAAAGTGATGTGTTCTATCAAAAACACGAGTCGACAGATATGTAGGTTCTAAAGAGGTTTTAATTTCACTCGGATCATTATCTTGAGCATCAAGTGGGATAACGTAGAAATTTAATAGTAGTCAAAGTATCCAAAAATATTCCATTACTACTGCCACCCAACACCAATGAATTTTCTTTGGTTTATTGCATTACTGAAGGCATTTACTTTTTCTTTAAAATTATCTACTACATAATATTATTTTGTATATTCGACTGACCAATCTCAATGCACCTAAAATGCGTAATAAGGCGATTTTTGCGCTTAAATCTGTCAAATCGACCATATTTTGGCGCCAAAAACTCGATCAAACGAAAGATAAGGGGTTAATCAATGACGCAATGCCTACTTTTATTATTATCATTTGCTCTGTGCACATTCCTGTTGTATGAAAGTACATACGGTCGAAGTTTACATAAAAAAACCTTTCGTATAGATGCTGACATTGTCTGTCACTTGTTATAAAAGTATTTTTACCACACCACGGAGTATATGGATGTTTTTTTTTGCTTTTGTATGCATCAACTACATATGTACATTAAAAAAAAGTCGAATAACTAAAAATTCTGGAAATTCCATACCAAACTTACTTAAACAAACTCAATTTAATCTACCTTAAATGTATCTATTATTATCTATTTTTCTTAAGAAGTACATCCTAGTAGGCAGCGTTCCTTAGTCGTCGTAGTCTTCGAGGCTGATGGTGAGCACGTCGCTGATGAGGCAGTCCGCTGGCTGTCGACACACAAATACAATTTGACACTACCGTTCCAACCAACGATGTTATCATCGGACGAACCAACCAACGGGCCCATTGCAGGTAAGTAAAAAAGGTTGTCCATACCGCAGGGAATAGTTACAAACAGTAAATTGGCACAGATTCTGGACAAGTGCCCATTTTCGGCCGTCATAGCTGGACGTGGTTCGGACTCCAATTAAAACTGTAGGTTTCTTTATTTACTAGATGGTAGGGTTGATTCCGCCCGGGTTGGTACCATCGCATTGAATGAAACTTGGTAAAAGCAGCAATGAAGATTGTCCATGTTTTTATATCTAATTCAATGTACGAGTAGCTGTGGAAATTCCTGACGTGGCATTGAGCCTATGTGGTGTGTTGTGCTAATACATATGTACAGACACCTATGTTTCCTTTGTACAAGCCGAGGAAAATGCCGCCCGGGAGTGGCACAACAGCGGCTCATATTCATTGCGCCAGTAAGAAGCCTTAATGAGGGCTGGGAGGGCTGGGAGCACCCATCAAAGGTCCTGGCCTTCATGGAGAAACCCGATTTGATGAAGTAGCTGCCAGCCGGAGTGATACAACGGATAGCACTGCATCTAAGTGCTGAAAGGATTTTCCTAGCGGGGCTAGAATTATAAGAAGATGAAGAATGTAGACTGAATGTGAAATGTTTCCATAAAGAAGAGTCTTACCCCAGAGGAGATCCCGACAAGTGCGTCCGACGTGCCGTAGAACTCCTCCTTAAGCGAGATGACGATGGTCTGCAGGTTCTGCTTCTTGCTGCGGATGTAGGAGGCCACCTTGCCTATGTTGGTGTTGTCGAGCGCCGCGTCTATCTCGTCCAGAAGGAAGAACGGCGCCGGCTGGTAGCTGTGCCAGAAACACACGTTTGTTCAATAACTACTACATCAGCTACGGGACCCATTCTGGGTTATTCCACTTCATGAGAAACTAAACAAATAGTGCAGTATTGATACAAGAAACTTGGCAACTCAGATATTTGGAGAAAGTAACAGTTTTTTTAATATTTATAAAAAGGGCTCTTGCTGCACGATTGGAACATTTTAACATCCAGGATAACTTGTGTGGAAATTAAGTAAAATGGACACATTGCAGACATTTGTGTCCGTAGAGACGTTATACGTACTCAAATATGCCTGCATACTAGAGATAGGTGAAATCACAGATATTTGAATATACTATATCCTACAAGGCTGGTAAGTACTCGCACAACCAGCTAAGGAGTTTTTTTTAGAAGGCAATGACTGTCGTTAGATATAGCGGTCATGAGCATTAGTGATATTATGATTTCTGACCTGTGAATGGCGAAGAGGAGCGCCAGTGCGGCCACAGTTTTCTCCCCGCCGGACAGGTTGGACATGGGCTGGAAGCGCTTGCCGGGTGCCACGCAGTTGTAGTTGACCCCGTCCAGGTACGGCTCCTCGGGGTTCTCCGGGCCCAGGAACGCCTGCGCCGACTGATTCATGGCCAGCGCCTGCGGGAAACAAATCGACATGTTTACATCGATATTCATGTGAATATTTCCTTAGCGTAGGTTTTTATTGGTCTAGCGACTAAGGAACCCGTCGTTTGTGATTCCATGTAAGGACCCTTCCCTATTTCGAGGTGGTAGGCTTAATCCTACCTGGATTGGTACCAGCACATTGAATGAACCATGATCGAAGCAATGTGTTGTAACATTTCACTAAAAACTCAAGATTAAAAAAATATGTATTTTAACTAAAAATCTTAACAATATTTTTTTTGTTTGAATAGTTGTTGGGATTTTAATCAATTTTTTCATCAGTCCCTGATTTCCAAAGTATTCAGAAAAGATGGGGGGGGGAAAGGGGGATGGAAGGGGATTTCCCTGAAGAAATGTGCAGGGCATCACCCTCGGCACCACAGTAGGCATTTGCAAGGAAAACGTATGTGGGTCAAAACCCAATGGGTGGCGTCTAGGGTGATGCCGTTTGTACACTGACTTATGCTACCACACAAAGAGGAAGATCCTCGGGCTAGCGGCAACACAGCTTCATAGCTTTTTTGGGGTTGAAAAACTATAATTTTCATAAATTACTCCTCTTTCAGAACCAGAAATGTTTAATAAAATTTTTACTTTAGATTTTTCAACTGCTTCAATAAACACCGAGCTTAAAATTTGTTCCACTTAGTTATTGAATGCGGCGACAGTGACCAAGAGGGCGTCGTACCTTGTAGATGGTGTCGATCTCGTTGGCGACGTGGTCGAAGCAGTCGAGGAACTTGTTGTGGCGCTCCTTCTTGACGCGCTCGAAGGCGAGCTTCGCCTTGTGCGCGCGCTTGCGCGCCGCCGAGAACGCCTCGTTCGTCGCGTTCACCTTCTCGCGCACCTCGTTCAGTTTCTGCATGGCCTGCGATACGAGAATGGACTCTTTCAAAGGAATCTTGAAGGATTCTGAATCTAATGAAAAGATTGGATAGATTTCTTGACATATGCCCTGGACCATTAAATCTGTCTATTTCTAGACTATTTGTTATCCATTTGCACTGAGGGTTTGGGTTTCTTTTGTTCTTCTTTTTTGCCTTAAACTGTTCTACCAAAAATGTTTTGGCAGTAGCATTTATATCCAAGTATATATTTCATTACTGTGGACGGAAAACTCATACAGTTTCTTTGAAGATTATCTTTTTACTGAGTTGGTCGAATTCGCGGATCAATCCATTTTTGAAGTAAATAAGTGTAGTTTGAATCCCAAAAAAGTTGAAATAAATGAAATGTCAATATTTGCAATCTACAGTCATTGAAGAAAATAGATGATTTTGCAGTGACTGTCTAGATAACTTGAATTTTCAAGGTTCTGTCCTGGTTTTGACAAAACAACCAAATTAGCTACTTATTGATGTCACAGGATAGTTTTAATATATGTAAACAACAGAGGGAAAAAGGAAGGAATCAATGTGTGTTATAGTTGGTACCCGCATGTTGGGCGCCTGGATCTTGTCGACGGTGTTCTGTAGGTTGTTGATCACTTTCTGCAGTTTGTCTGCCTTCTTCTTGATGTCGTCCGGCTCGTCCAGCTCTGTGAGCGCGTCCGACAGCGAGTTGTAGTCAATGCGGATCCTGTCATGATCATTTTATTGTAGCTCGATTGTTTTTAGTTGAGCTCACGCACACATCTACACATGACATGTGTCCATGTATGCCACGGACTACGGAACAAACGTGGTAAAATGTGGCAACCCCATTGCTCATAGGTAGTCGGTCGTAAACCTTAAAGGGGCTGGTTTTGCAACAATATTTTTCATTTCAATAAGATACATGTTACAATTAGGCACAAAATGTATGGATGTGAATTACTCAAATTCAGGGTATAAAATTGTGGGTATCCGTTTATTTTTGGCTACATAGCGTAATGAAACCGGTTCAATTCAAGAGCAGGATCCTAATCTAGGGTTATGCTCGGTATTTCTTTGAGGGATAATATCAAGAATGAAGCTTTCAATCAAAGAACAAAAGTAGCCGACATAGCCAGATCATCAAGTTGCATCAGTCTCGGTAGCTGGATGAGGGCAATTGATGGAGCAAAATGAAGCGGTGCCCACGGGCCGACCGATGCCCACGAATAAACGGGAGAGAGAGGATCGAGGGAGCGTACCTGGCCGCCTTGTTTAACTGCGCGGAGGAGGAGAGCGAGGGGTCGGACTCGGACTCTGCCGTGTCGTCGAGGCTGCCGGCCAGCAGCGGGATGTGGATGTCCTCCATCTGCACAGAAGCAAACATCGATGTTGCAAAGAGGGCCAAAGTATTTTGAGATTCAGCGACATCTACATTCGAAGCATTGTAATCAGATTTTTAAAATAATATGAAAACATTTTTGGTCGTGACATTCGTTGGAAGTTTGGGTTACACATAAAACTGTAGGTTTCCTTGTTTGGCACTGTTGCAACTGTTGGCAGTCTACTAAGTGGTAGGGTTTATCCTGCCCCTGTTGATACCATCACATTGAATGAAAGACAATCGAAGCGATAATGAAAATTGTCCATGTTTTCCATTTGGTTCAATATAGCCGAGCAATATCAGGTCCTGGCATGGTACCTAGTACCCATGTGGTGTGTTGGACTATAGTCATGACAGAAGGTGGTGTGTTGGACTATAGTCATGACAGAAGGTGGTGTATTAGCCAGTTCCATGAAAAAAAAGTCTGTTGTAATTTTTTGGCCTCTGATCACTGTAGTTGCAATCCATCTCCAAGTACCATTATGAACTATATCTACTTCTAAATATTAAAAACAATCTTAATCATTTTTCATAATATTTATTTTTATGCGCAGTAGCAGTGTGAATGTAAAACCTTCTAGAAGTGAGGGTGTGGAGGGTGTAGGGGGGTCACCTTGCACTGCTTGAGTATGTTGTGCCGATCATTCCGCTTGCTCTCGGTCCGCGCCTCGATGCCGGCGATCGCTTTCTGCACCGACTGGATGTCCTTGACGATGCTCGCCACGTCTTTGCGCGCCTGCAATGCACGCGTGCACACGAAGATTGTTACAGATTTAGAATGTAACCCCCATTCTAACATTACACACTAATTAATACAAACACGGCTTTGAAATCGACGATTACATGCATGGATTCATGCTGAGGAGTTTAGAAATAAATAAATAAAAAAAGTAACGAATGTTGGAGATATATGTGAAACCCTGAACATGAGTCCAGAGATCAATAAGTGAATTAATAGAATGATGAGATTTTGTTCAAGCAATTGATTTTAAGCCCGAGACCAAATTTTTTTGTCTCCTTCATTCATCAAACATTAACAAGTGTATTCAGAGTGGGCAGACTAACTTTAATCCGCCAGACTAAACCAGTTTTTGTATGGTTAGTCCGGTACTAATCTCATCTAAGTTTTGACAGGTGCTCTCCGAATACGACTGTTAGTTCCTAAAAATGCCTAATGAACAGCGAAAATATAATGGGGAACAAAACACTAAGTTTATTGTAGCTGTCATCACCTTAGAAACGTCGAATACTGTCATTCCTGTCAAGTTTTATTTAAGAGTTTTCAGCATGATTTTTAGAATAAAGTGTAAAGGAAAAAAAGAGCTTTTGTTTGTCTTCAAATAATTTTAATGTAATTGACCAGCACACAGTTTGAAATGAAATATTATTGGTTATTTTATTGTGATATTTTCACACTTTATTTGATTAGCATAGAACAATTTATTTTCGAAATAATATCAACGAAATTAAGTCATTTCAGATTGTGCAAAATCTATGTTGATCGTGTAGATACGATTTTAAAATCAAATTTGTTTTATTTTGTAGGGTCTCTGACAGCTTAGGCAGATCTCTTAGAGCAGTTCGCCTAGACACCACCTGCCGTGGTAAATGAGAAGTTTTCCTCTCTATTCCCTACTCTTCCGTCACGTCGCATCCGAGGCAAGCGTTACCGCACCATGCCCATGCCCCTCCAGCCGAGCGTCAGCTCCCCCGCCCCCACCTTGGTCATCTCCTCCTCGAAGGCGTCGACGCGCCCCTTGGTGACGTTGCTCTCGCGCTTGAGCCTCTCCACGTTCTGCAGCTCACGGTCGATGTCCGAGCGCTGCTTCGCCTCCACCTGCCGCCCGCGCTCCAGCTCGTCCTCCGCGTCCTGCACCGTGCGCTCCCAACGCGTCACGTTCTCTGTGAAAAGTGCGAGGACACAAAGGGGTGATTTTACAAATTCCAACACCGCTTCAGGGGGTCTATTTGTATAAAAAACCAATGCACTTCCTTTGCTTGAAATGTTGAGATAAAAATATATTTCATACAAAATAAATTTCTCATAATAAAATATAAAATGCAGTTTGGGAACATTTACGAAGCAAACTTTGGTGCAGCACAGCCATGTTTGTTTCCAAAGCCTCGGGAGTCACGTGATCTTACAGAGGACACTCTTTCACAAACAAGGAGGTTTTTTGTGAAATCTTGAATTTTTTTTCTCCGCAACAAGAAATATTTAGTTCTTGTTTTTTGTTTTATGTTACTTCACCTTATGGTATCTACTAAGGGATTCAATGCTGCAGGTCGCTTTAAAATAACCCAGTAAATGTGATTTATTATGCACGTGGAAGTTTTCGAGACATAGATTTAGTGAATCAGTGCCGCTTCGCTCAAGATGAACACTGAATGGGAATCCATTCCATGCAAAACTGTAGGTCCTCTATCCCCTAATAGGTGGTAGGATTCAGCCCGCCCGGGTTGGTACCACCGCATTGGATGAAACTATGGTTGAAGTGGCAGTAAAAAATTAAAATTTCCATTCAGTCCAATCTAGCCGTGCTCATAAAGGGAAGGTCCTGGTATGGCACCTAATTCCTTCGGGAATGTGGTGTACTGGGCTAATATCATAATGGTAGTTGTGTGGTATTGTATATGGTAGTCATCCACGTTGGGTTCAATAAAAAAAAAACTCACTCTGAGTGTCGCGCGAGCGCTCGAACTCGAGGTTGGAGGAGATGCGGTCGATCTGGTCGTCGAGCTCCATGCGCTTCTTGGCGCGCTCCTGCTGCGCGCGCAGCTCCCGCTCCTCGTACTGCCTGCCGTCACATGTCACATAACCATCACATTGTGCCCGGCATAGACACAGGATAGTAGAGATACTGCTTACGTCATACAAAACTCGGCAAAAACTAAACTTTACATGAAGTGAATTCAGTGGTAGGTGTGCGTGCGTGCTATATGCAGCCCCAGGTGAGTCCAAGCCTCGCTCTCGGCCATTATCGAAGCCCACCCAAATTCCACAAACACTCGGTCGGTCAGTCCAGAGCGGCTTGGGCGCTCACAAAAATAGTAATAATTATCATAGATGCTTCGACGCCGGCAAAATTACCTTATGTTGGTGACGCCGATGTCGCGACAGAACCGCTTGAACACGACATCCTCCACGTTGTTCATGCTCTCCTTCACCTCCTGGATGCGCTCCTCCCGCTGCCGCATCGTGCGCTCGATCTCTGCGATTGTCGGCTGTGCGTGTGCACGATCAACATTAACTTATGATGAGCACAATGTAAAATACCGAAAAAAAATGGCAAGTAAAATATTTTTTTCTAAATTTTCATTTGCATAAATAAAGAACTTAAGGCAAAATATCAGAATGACCGACAATATTTAAGGGAGAGCACATAAAATAAAAGTGGTTGCGAGACAGGATGTAAGCTGACTGTAATTGCAAAGTGGATAGGTTTGAATTTAAAATATTCTTTTGGAAGCATGTTTTAGCCAACACTGCTAATTGTGGCTCAATCTTAACAAAAAAAAATTACTGTCAAATCAATGTTCTATAATTCGGCCAAACAGAAAACTGAATACCTTCTAATTGTAAAATAAAACCTTACTTTAAGAATAATATTACCCTGTTGAATGACACAAGCAACAAAATATTAGGAGCAGAATTATATAAAAAAGATCGACATATTGAATTACAAAGGAAAGTCATGCACTAACCCCAAAGTTCTCCATCTTCCTCTCGAGGTCAGCAAGCTCCGCCTCCAGTGACTTGATTTGCTTCAGCTGAAATTATTAATGGATTACAGATAGTAGATACATTTTCTCACCTTTCAAATCAAATGAACACTAACAGGATAAAATGAAACTTTATGTTCATAAAAATTTACTTTGAATGTCCATTATGTAAGGATCAATATAGTTACAAAAAAATATATAAGCAAATGGTTAGTTTAATGAACACTGAGGGCTCTATTGTCTTGTTTTTCCCTGTTATGTTTGAAATTTAAAAAAACGAGTCGAACTCGCACACGAAGGGTTTTGTACCATCGTACAAGATTTTACACAAAAAAATCACGTTCTTTGTATGGGGGCAAAAGTGACAGATGGACGGACGGACGGACGAATGGACAGTGGAAGCTTAGTATATGAGTTCTGTTAGCACCCTTTGGGTACGGAACCCTAAAAAGATCTCTAAGGTTTCCCTACATAACATTTAATGCCTAGTTTAAGGTGGCCCATCCCGCTCATCTCCCCATACAAAAGGGGAAAGAAGATCACGCCCATATTTCTTGTCAGAGGTCCAAAATTTTGCTCAAAACAGCTTTATTTGATCGAACTAGATGTCTGATGACCTTTGGCATTGTAAAATTGTGTTTGGTTTCTAAATTATAAGGTCCGAAAGTTTGAATTTTTTTGCGCGTTTTACACAATAACTTTGGAGGTGGATTACGCAATGATGAAGTAAGAACATCTTAAAAAGATTAGTCATCGGACATAGCTTATTTAATCAAGATTTATAATCTATTTGGTTTTTGTTAGATTTTTGACTACAGCGGTCGTGGTTTACTTTTAGCTATAAGTCGTTTTGAAATTAAAATTTTCGTAAATCTTACCAAATCAAACACTACGCACATTGTCCCGCCGGGTTGGGCCACCCCGGCGGGACTAACTCATTCGCGGGCACGGTACAAAACTGTGCTGTTGCGCTCTGGAAATTTCTCTGTTTCAAAGAAAAAGACAGGCTCCGTGATGAGGAAGATGCAACATGTCCACAAAAAAGACAATGTGCATAGTGTAAGATTTGGTATGATTTACGAAAATTTTAATTACAAAACGACTTATAGCTAAAAGTAAACCAATACCCCTGTAGTAAAAAATCTAACAAAAACCAAATAGATTATAAATGTTCATTAAAGAAGCTATGTCTGATGACTAATCGTTTTATGATGTTCTTACTTTATCATTGCGTAATCCACCTCCAAAGATATTGTATAAAATGGGTCAAAAATTCGAACTTTCGGACCTTACAACTTAAAAACCAAACACAATTTCACAATGCCGACGGTCATCAGACATCTAGTTCGAACAAATAAAGGTATTTTGAGCAAAATTTGGGATCTCTGACAAGAAATATGGGCGTGATCTTCTTTCCCCGTTTGCATGGGGAGTTAAGCGGGATGGGCCACCTTAAGAAACGCATTATGAGAATAGACTAAAAAGAAGGTATAGTGTTGCTGATAGGATGTCATTGACGATATTCCCCGAGATGCATTCATGGGTAAATGCACATTGAGAGTAAGAAAAAGTGAAAAAGGTTACAAATCAAGCATTGGACATTACAGAACTGAACTTGTTTGGTAACAAAAATACCAGGGACAAGCCGGTGGTCAGTGCTAACTTACTCTGCACAGTGTTAGAACCATCTACAGACACAAAAAGTACCAATGAAACCTTGTGCATTATTATTGAGGACCTTGATCCAGGATCCACGGCATGTCTATGAGTGTTCATTTTGTTTTTCAAAAAATACTGACCGTGGTGTCCCGATCGGTGATGGAGTACTTCAGGCGCGACTCGAGCCCACGGATCTGCGAGTCCACAGTCGTCAGCTCCGACTCCTTGCGCGACTTCTTCATTGCCTCCCGCAGCTCCTCCGTCAATTTTTCCTGTTGCAATGATCATTTGTGTCAGACAAACAAACAGAAGTAATTGGGAATAATATTCAAAGCTTATTGTGTGAGCAACTTTTTAGAAACGGCAAGACTGCAGTAGTTATCCTTCCTGTAAAGTTTTATTTAGTAGATGATTCATTAAAGATGTGCTCCATGATGCAGTTAACACAAAATTTGTTTTTTTATTTTGCCAAACTTCATTTTATATTTCATCTTATATTTTGGTTGGCTAATTGAGTAATTTCAATTAAATACTGTATGAGTAAATAAATGTTTCATTTTTTTTGCTTTATTTTGTATGGATCAGATCCAGATAGTTCCTTTAGTTCAGGAATCTATCTGTTGTAATAATAAAGAGAAGTTTCTCAAATGTAATCATATTTTTTTAATAATGTTGTAGATGCAATGTAATGTAATAGTTGGTAATGGTTGGCTGTATTTGTTACAATGCTAAGTGATTTTGGCAAAGAAAATGGAGCTTACAAATTAGATAGCATCATTAAAAGAAGTTTCATAAAGCGACCAAAGCTCAAAGGCGCGAGGCCATGGTTCTCGTGCATGTCATGGGTTCAATCCCCCGCCCCACTTGTGCACAACTTTCTTTCTTTTTCTGTGTGGACCAATCTTGTACATGACCAAATGCACTTATCGTTTAATGATACATAATATTGGTTCCGTGGTTCAGAATCCATTACATTTGAAGTATCCCCTAGTAGATGGACTTATACTAATGTCATCGTTTTAGCTGTAAAATAATGTAGTTAATATCGTCTTTATACCTTTAAATATCTAAATATTTTATTAATATAAAATAAAGAAGGAATAAGCACGTATGATTTCCTTAACAGGCAACAATATTAATTTGTTTCGGAGATTGCAATAATGTGTGATTAGGCAACAAATTACTTTACCTTCTTTGCTTTGAGCTGCGACATGTGTTTCTCATCCCAGCGCTTGGCCTTCCGCGCCAAGTCCAGCGAACCGCCGGAGATGATCCCGGACTTCTGGTAGAATGTGCCGTCCAGGGCCAACGCCTGATCCATAGCAATTTATTAGTTTTCGATACAATAAAATGTGTTAAGTTCACCTGCAAAACTAAATTTTGTTCATCCGTCTCATGTGGTGTCCGGCTACATCTAAAGATTAAATTCAAAATGCTAATGTGTCATTTTTAGGGTTCCGTACACAAAGGATGAAAACGGAACCCTATTACTAAGCCTCAGCTGTCCGTCCGTCCATCACAGGGCTGTATCTCATGAACCGTAATAGGTAGGCAGCTGTAAGTTTCAAAAAGTGTGTATTTATTTTGCCGCTATAACAACAAATAGGTAAAATTTAAAAATAATAAGTATTAAAAGGGGCCCCGATACAAAAAACGTGATTTTTGTGTTAAATCTTGTACGATGGTATGGAACCCTTCGTGTGCGAGTCCGACTCGCACTTGGCCGGTTTTTTTTGTCTCAAGTGAAAGATGCAGTTCTGTAGATTACGAAATGGTAAAAAAAACATAACAACTAGAAAAAAAAAAGAATATTCCGCACGCACGCTGATGGAAAATCTCTGTACATCGATCATTATTGACATTAGGGAAAGATTGCTAATGTCATAAAATTGTTGAATACGGATAATAAAAGTCAACAGATAGCATTGCAATTCACAATTAAGAATACATTATATACAAACCAATGAATATATATATATTTTTTACAATAAAGAGGAGTTAATAGTTAAAATATTTTCATTACGCCTACCTAGGAAAAATTTTGAATTAAGCTTAGTTTAATGTTTGTGCAATGATGGCGCTGGTTAGAAATGTCATAGTACCAGCGAAATTAGTGTACGAAGTTAGCAGTCTATGCCTACCATCCTTTGTCTATGGTGACATGGACAATGAAGGGGTCATAGAGCACTCACGTCATATCGCCCATTGCGGTTGCTGCGATCGAGGTCGTAGGCGACGCGCGACGCGTCCTCGGGTGTCTCGCACACGAGCGCGTTGTTGGTGACGAACAGCACCGCGCGGTGGATCGCCGGCGGCTCGAAGCGCAACACGTCGAACAGCAGCTTCACGTTCTTCGGCTCGCGGATGTCTCTGGCGAGGGACGGAACACGCATGTGAAATGGTTCTGACGTTAACTAACGTTACAAACACTTTGCAAACTTTTGAAGTGAAAACTTCTTTAGCAAAGTTGTGATTTGATGACACAAAAAAGCGATAGGAAAAAGAGATAAATACATACATCTGTAGGATATATCACTATTTTAAAATTTCTGCGGTACATAACTATAATATTGCGATACTACGGTGAGGCTACGAAACGTCAAGCAGCACGGCCCTATATTAACATCTTCTTATACTAATAATAAATCTGTAAGGGGTGTTCATGGAGTAAGTTGCTTTGTTTTCTAAGATACTTCGTTTGTAGACGTTATGTATGATACTAAAACTAAATTGACGAGTTTTAGAAATCAGATCTGTATGTATGTATGTATGTTCCTCCATAACTCTTAAACAGATCATCCGAATTAGATGAAACTTAGTACACGTACATTTAAATACCCGGGAATTAGGATAGGCTAAATAGAGTTGAGTTCCGCTTACGCTAAGATGTGTCTGTCATACAAACCGGAATATGCCGCGTGGCTCGACGGGAGGGCGGCGGCTGCAGGGAGGGGGGGGGGGCGGCGCTAACTTTCTTTTAAACCACGGAACAGTTTAACTAATAGGAAGAGCGATCAACGAGGTAGGTTTGTTTACAATATTTGTAACTGTTTTATACAAAACTTAAGCAAACATTGAAAACTAAGTAATGGAAAATTATAGGTGTTAAAAACATAATCATTATTATCTTACCTAACATTTTTAATAGATTACAAATTAATAAAAAACACTCGACCCGAGTTATATGTGTATTTTATCAACGTATAGCATCTCTGGGAGCAGTCAGGTTCAGGATGGGTTACCGTTTTCGATGTTAAGGCTGGCTGTGGTTTGAAGTCCACGTAAAACTTAAGATAAGAAATCTTAAGTTTTACGTGATACTTACGATACTTACTTACTAGGTATGTAATATTGCAGTACAAGTGCAGAAAGGTTTTGGCGACACGTTCTTTAATTTTTTTTTTCTAGCTGGACAAAATGGAAGCTCTAAATGAAAATGAATTGATGTTTCTCATTCATTCTTATTGATGCAATCTGTTAGATGGATACATTGTCCTGGACCAGCCTTTTGGACCAGCCCTTTGGGCCTGTTTTTTATCCATGAAATAATTCAGCCCGACATTAACCCGAGCGGAGCCGGGTACCGCAGCTAGTAATAAAATATTTCTGTAGGATTTAGCCTGCGAGATAATGATATAAAGTAAATTATACAGAGTTTCTTATTATCTTGGTTTACTATTTGTGAAGGTTTCACTTTCCCCGCGTGTGAACTGCGCAGATGAATTTTTTTTCAGTGCGTCTTCTAATTCAGCCACCTGCTCAGTAACTCGAAAATTGAACTCTCCTACAGTCCCTGCTTCCATAATCCTCGCCAATGTACCGCTATTTAGGGCCCAGCTTTGAACTGTACTCATAAACTAGTTCTTTTGACAGGTTGCATTCTTCTCTCCAGGAAAAATTAAATTCAAGCATCCGCTTCAAGCTGCTAGTGATATAAATAACATAATAATAATAATAATGTATCCTTGTGTTACAGTCCATTAGTATAAATATTTAAAAAAATATATATTACTTACGACAAAAATGAACTTGTAGTTTCCCTAAAAACAGATAGCATAGTCAGAAAAAGGTTGCAACAGCAAACGAAGGCCAAGATAAGCGACTGACCTCAGCCTCTCCTTGAGGGGCTTCGCCTGGATGTAGTCCAGCGGCAGGAACGTCTCCGGTTCGAGCATCTTCTCCTTCAGGATCTGGATGCACTTCCGTGCGGTCTTCTCCGTGTCCACGACGATCGCCTCCATGTACTTGCCGAGCACCTTCGTGATGGCCACATTGTACCGCTTGTGCGTCGGCTGGCACATGTTGATCATGCGATCGTACTGCACATGGACGGTGATGGTGGAATTAAACTCCGAACAGATGTAGGGTCACTATCTGTTTTATTGTCTTTGTTTACCAGAGAATGCTCTTTGGACACAATCCCTCAATCCCCATTTTACTGTCGCTCAACGCGCAACCGGTCGCGAATGCACCCCTGTCACTGTCTACAATCCCAAAATAAGATCCTCAATCTATCGAGTCGGTAAATTATGGAATGAATTACCCCCAATGAATTATTTCTCCCAAAGTACAACCTCGGGTCATTTAATGGCAATGTGAAGAAGCCGGCTGACATGGTTTTTTGAAACCCCTGAAAGCCAGTGGGTTTCGTTGGACCAAGATTCTGGCGTGTACCATATGTTCAGGTGTCCCTACAAAAAAATAAGTATACATGTTGTATTATAGGATTTTGTAGTTTTTTCAAGCCCAAAAATAAAGATCACAAGATCAAGACATTACCAGCCCCCAAGAAAAGATTTCGATCCTGTAACGTTTCGATCCCCGAGCTGTGCAGTCTCTAGCTCCGCCTGCAGCTAGACGCGGCGGCTGCGGCTCTCGCTCACGTCCTCGGTACGCACCACGCCCGGGACGTCCTGCTTGAAGTTCTCCACGATCTCCTGCTTCTTCCGCCGGCAGGCGTCCCCGTGCATGTCGACGCGCGCGTCCCCGAGCTGCGCCGCCACGTCCTCCAGCTCGGCCTGCAGCTAGGCGCAGCGGCCGCGGCTCTCGCCCACGTTCGCCTAGAACTCGGTACGCACCACGCCCGGGACGTCCTGCTTGAAGTTCTCCACGATCTCCTGCTTCTTCCGCCGGCAGGCGTCCCCGTGCATGTCGACGCGCGCGTCCCCGAGCTGCGCCGCCACGTCCTCCAGCTCGGCCTGCAGCTAGGCGCAGCGGCCGCGGCTCTCGCCCACGTTCGCCTAGAACTCGGTACGCACCACGCCCGGGACGTCCTGCTTGAAGTTCTCCACGATCTCCTGCTTCTTCCGCCGGCGGGCGTCCTCGTGCTTGTCGACGCGTGCGTCCCCGAGCTGCGCCGCCACGTCCTCCAGCTCGGCCTGCAGCTCGGCGCAGCGGCCGCGGCTCTCACCCACGTCCGACTGCAGCTCCGTGCGCAGGCGACGCTGCTCCTCCAAAGCTTGCTCGGAGCTCCTGAACACCACAGACAATGTGAGCAAGGGTAGCTCTGAACATTAATGACTTTACACATTTTCGAAATTGTTATACAAACGAGGTTTTTCTCTAAGTCCGGATATAGCATCTTGCTTCTTTCTTAATAAATTGTGACTATCACAATACTACGATTCCACTACGATCTCCCAAGTCACATGTTTGATACTGAAATTTGTGGCAGGCCAGAAAAAAACATTGTTTAATCCACAAAACGCACTTATCCGATTGGAAAATAAAGTGGCGCATGAACAGAGCGGGAATGAACCGTGAGAAGCAAGGCCGCTCAAAATAAATTAACAGCCTGAGGCAAAAGATGTAAGTTGATCATTGCTCACCGAATGTGCTCGTTGAGTTTCTCGATTCGCTTCAACGCCTCATTGCGCTCGTGCCCCTTCTGCCGGTGCTTGTTCTCGAACTCGGACTTGCGCCGCAGCTCGTTGTCGAGCCTGTCCTGCTCGGCCTTCTGCTCGCGGTTCACAGAGTCCAGCTCCTGTAGGTAGCGCGCCGCCTGCCGCGACGCCTCCATCTTGAGCTCCTCATACTCCTTGATCTGTGGACATCATATATCACATCATAACAACACTTCTGCTGAACCCATCGAGCTTGTACTTGCGTAGCATTCTGTGTATGTTGAAGCTCCTTCTTCACATCCTTGCCTCTACAAACAGACATTGTTTGGTTCTCATGTGAACGTGAAAGTGTTTTTCGACCAAGTTGCCACTCGCTTGGGCAGTGCCAGCCCCGTGCGCAGTGAAACTGTGAAGTGACAGCGACGGCACGCGAAGAGCGCCGAGTGAATGAACGAAGAGTGATGTGATCACTCTTCGTTGTAGGCTGACAGTCGTAGGTTGACTGGAATGGATTAAGGTGTAAAAGCGGCTGCGCGTCTTTAGTAGCTAAATACAGCTACCAACCGTGACTAGCTTGTGTACGTGCGCCGCTAGCCTGTGTGTCCGCAATAATTCTTTAGATAACTAGCATGTACATGTTTCCGGGACCGAGTGTCCGCCCCACCTGCGCCTCCTCGAGGTGCACGTCGCGTCCGCCGTGGCTCTGCCCGACGACGGTCGCCTCCCACTCGGCCTTCGCCTCCTCCACCTGCCGCAGCTCCGCCTCGAGCTTGCGGATGTCCGCCTGGTGCGCCTCGTGCGCCTTGCGCGCCTGCTCGAGCGTCTTCGCCGCGCTCTCGCGCTTCTTCTGCGTGTGCGTCACGCTCTCCTTCGCCTTGATGAACGTCGGACGCTTCTTTGTGATCTCCACTTCCTGGGGGGATAGTTGACGTTTAATCGACGGCGTAGCCAGGTAGGGGCAGGGGGTACACCCAATGATAGGTTTATTTAGTTAACCTTTTACCAAACAAAAGAGATAAGAAATATTGTTTGATTTTGAGAGAAATCTTGGATTTGACATACATTTTTAAGCAAAAATACCTTTATTGGGCAAATCTGCCATGAGATAAAATACCTAAGGAAGCCTAAGGGTTGAAGATTTTTGGAAAATGTTACGCACATTAATGGATCGCACAAAGCAAACATTTTGGAAAAAATAAAATAAAACACCTTATCTGAGAATAGGAAGAAGTCTGCCAACCTCCCTGAGGTTGGCAGACTTCTTTTCTGTCTTGTCATAGACAGAAAAGGAGTGGTTTTTAAATACATGCTTTGCCCATATTTAGGTGATGATATTCCATCGAAGTACCATCGGCGGGACCCCTAGCAAGTTGGATTTTTTTTTCGTAGTACCGCGGGTGGTACTGCTAGCAGACGATAGGTTAAGAGTGCTATGTACCCGACCCTCCCTCAGTAATTCATCGATCTGGTGAGTAGAAAATCCCTTGCCTCGATCTAATTCCTACACGTACCTCCCACCTTATTGTGTGCGACGGACTTGACTCACCACTTCCCTGATCTCCTGCTCGATCTTGGCGAGCTCTCGCTGCACGGCGCCCGCCTCCTTCTTCTTCTCCTTGAGTGCCTCCTCCGCCTTCTGCTTGCGCTTCTCCACCTTACCCAGCTCTTGCTGCTTCTTGCGCAGCTCCTCCTCCAGCGTGCCCGTCTCTTGCTCGTTGTGGTACAGGTTGAACAGCTGCAGTTCCACTTTCGCGTCCACCTGTCACGACAATCACAACATTCTTTGCTATTATTACTTTATTTGTAAGTAGACGGTTCATACGAGGCACAATGGGGAATATGACCTAACCTAAAAATCTGTTGAAGTTGTCAGAGAATCTACAAAATAATACAGAAAAAAAAAATTTAAAATACAGAATAGATTTGAAAAATATATTAATTTATCCTACGCAATTGAAGAGACTCAATTTAGTTTTTTTTTTTACTTTTCCAAATCAGTTGTCCAAATCAATTCAAATGAAGTTGTGGGAAAGAAATAACAGTATAAGTTATGTTAAGTAATAACAGTCAATAACATAACTTACTTACAACATTTCATTTCCATCTTTTCGCTGGTCAATTACATTAAAATTAGATTGAGGACAAACAAAAGCTCTTATTATCCTCCAAACATTATTATAACTGCATCATGGAGTACATATTTCATCTTAAAACTTGACAGGAATATCAGTTTTCAAAGTTTGTTAGGGGAGTTCGCTTTGTTTTTTCGTCCCCATTGGCAACAATTCGATTAAATGCAAGGACACTCAACATTTTTGCTTCGAGAACTTGAAATCGGGATTAATCTGAAACAAAACAACATATTTATCCTGATATTACTGCTTCCGGTGCTATATCCATCCCCCTTTTTTGACCGCATCGTTGCAGGAAGGGCCTAGTTAGACAATAGTGACATTATCACTATCTATCTCGTCTCCGCTCTGCATATTGGGCCATAATTAAGTTTGAATAATGAATTCTTTTATAAATAAAATTAAAACTACACCGTTAAGGGACCTCCCTACATTGTTACCTAAAAATTTAAGCATTATAGGAGAAGTCTGTAATATTTATGGACTCTTTAATTGGGACTTGATATTCTTTGACTCTTTGACTCACACAGCAGTGTTACAGCAGATACAGCAAGCGTTAAGATATTTTTGACCTAAAAATTTGAGATCTCTTTAGAGATTTGCATGCAGTTTTGAATTTTTTTTTTACTATGTTTATGTCAAGCGAGGCATATGTCTTACACCATGACCACACATAAGAGGTGCCCGACGACGCCGATGGGCGTTTGGACTTTCATGGAAGGTGCAAAAACCATACTGACCAGCCGGGTGCTTATTCACACCATATGTTTGTTTAGATTTTCACTGTTGTTCGACATATTATTTTACGTTTACGGATAAACAGTGTTCAGCTTACTTACTTAGCTCGAGCGAAACGAAGACGAAACATCGAGCTAACTAAGTAAGCTGAGCACTGTTTATCCGTATACGTAAAATAATATATTCACACCATGTTTGAAGGATCCAGGTTGTACTTTGAGGGTACCTGTAGAAATACAGATCTAGAGGGTCGGTTGGTTCTGATTTTTAAAATGTCGATATTGAGCAACTGGTAAAACCAGTAAAACCAGGCTCTGTACTATCAGTGTGTCATAGGCGTATCGTATACAGGAGGAAGGGTAAAATTCTCTGGAAAAAAACAAAAGCTGGCACACAATACTCACGAGCTCCTGCTTGAGGCGCGTGTACTTCTCCGCCTCCTCCTTCTCGAACTTGGCCTCCTTGCGCTCCGCCGCCACGCCCTTCTTCTTCTGGTATGAGAACTGGGCCTCCTCGTCCGCGCGGTTCACCTCCAGCCGACACCGCTCGTACTCCTCCTTCAGAGCGCCCGACCTGCACCGCCACAACCACATCGTGTTACTGAAAAGTGTGCTTAAAAGAATTTTTTTTTTTTTTTATTGTTACGTCCATCTGCGATCAGTCTTCAGACTATAATCAGATCTCTTGAGTGTGCGTGGTTTTGTAGGTCAAACATGTCCAATAACATTAGACCTTCCTCCATACTTAGATCAATCAGAACCGGTTGTCAAGATCCAGTATGTCATATCTTTAAAGTCGTCGTTGCTTGTGATCTGGGATTAGTAGGTTTGATGCAAGTACGTTGACATGGTTATTAAGTCGGGTTTTGTATTTGGTAGAGACCATTCTTATTTCATCCATCACCGTAGGAATCTCAAGATGTTCGTGTATTTCAGTAGTCCGAGTGAACCAGGGAGCTTTGGCTATCTGCTTGAGCATGTTATTTTTAAAACCTTTGCAGAATTTCGATGTTAGAATTGCTGGCACCCCACAGCTGAATACCATATGTCCATATGGGTTTGAGAATGGCCTTGTAAATGAGCAGCTTGTTCTCTAGACTCAGACTGGAGCCTCTGCCAAGGAGCCAGGTGATTTTTTTATAGCGGATGTTCAATTCGTCTCTCTTCTTTGTAATATGTTCTCTCCAGATCAAACGTCTATCGAGATGCATACCAAGGTACTTGACTGACTCCTTGTGAGGCAGATAATCTTCACCAAGTTTGACAGGGGGGCAGCTACTATTTCCCAGCGAAAACGTGATATGAGTTGACTTGGTTGCACTTGCTTTGATTTTCCAGTCTTTTAGCCATTGCTTAACCAGATTTAGCTCATTCTGGAGTTCTTGAGAGGCCCTAGTGGGGCTCCCATTGCTTGCTAGCAGAGCGACATCATCAGCAAATGTTGCTGTCAGGACACATTCCGTAGTTGGAAAATCAGCAGTAAATAACGAGTAGAGCAGAGGTCCTAGGACAGAGCCTTGTGGCACGCCTGCTACACAGTTGTAGAACTTGGAACGAGCATCACCTTGTTTGACCTGGAAGAATCTATTGGATAGATAGGATTCAATAATGGTGTAGATCGTGTGTGGCATGCTAGTTTTGAGTTTCATCAAGAGTCCTTTATGCCATACTTTGTCAAAAGCCTGTTGAATATCCAAAAAGGCAGCTGAACAATACTGTTTTAATTCCATGGATCTTCTTATCTTTTGGCAGACTCTGTGGACCTGTTCAATGGTAGAGTGCTTTGTTCTGAAGCCAAACTGGTGGTTTAGAATGATTTCTCTTTCATGTATAACATCATTTATCCTTTTCTGCAGATTTTTTTCAAAAAGTTTGCTTAGTATGGGTAGTAAACTAATTGGTCTATATGAGGACACTTCATTAGCCGGCTTTCCTTGCTTTGGGATCATGATAATTTGTAAAATTTTCCAAATGTCTGGGTAAGTTGAAGTTCTCATTATACCATTGAACAGAATGGTCAGAAAAACAATCGCCTTTTTCGGGAGTTCCTTAAGTAATTTTGATGTGATCAGGTCAAACCCTGGTGCTTTCTTCGATTCTAGAGCTTTAATTTCTCTTCGGATTTCTCTTGGCGTTGTGGGAGTTAACGGAGGACACATTTGAAATGGTTGAGCTAATACAATGTTTATAGCATCTTCCTGGTCTGAATCGCCTATATTTGGAACAAAGACATTCTCGAGGAATTTTGCGAATAGTTCGGCTTTCTCTTCATCGGATCGAGCCCAGGACTCACCAGTTGATTTTAGCGGTGGTGATGTTAAAAGTGGTCTGTTAAACTCCTTGGATACTTTCCACAATGAATATTCATCATTTCTGGTGGCAGAGAGGGATTCTAGATGTTCCTTAAAGGTGGAGTTTTTTCTGTTTTGAATGGTTAGTTTAAGCTCGCGAGCGCATCTGTTTAATATGGTCTTATCAGTTGTAAGACGACTGCCCTGCCAAACTCGGCGCAGTCTGCGCTTCTCTGTTATTTTAGCACGTATATCCAGTGGGTAGTTTTCGTATCCAATCTTTGATTCAATGGTTGGGGTGCATTCCCATGCTGAACATTGAATTAGGTTGGTTATATAATAGGTTGCATGTTCAATGTCCTCTGGTTGATTTTTTAATTTAAGACTTCTCTAAATGATTCCCAATCTGTTTTTTGGTTGTGCAAGGTTTCAAAAGTTTTTTTATGATAATGAAATTGCTAAGAGTGGCAATTATTGGAGTATGGTCGGAAGTGCTGTCAAAACAGGATTCTACTTTGATATAATGGTGAGATAAGCCCATTGTGATGAAAAAGTCCAGTAAGTCGGGCATCTTCTTCGAGTCTGTCGGCCAATACGTTGGTTGACCAGTTGACAATACATTTAGATGTTTTCTGTCTACGGACATTTTCAACTGCCTTCCTCTTGTTACGGTCAAACGTGAGCCCCAGTAGGTGTGCTTGGCGTTCCAGTTGCCTCCTGCAATAAATCTGTTTCCTAGAGTATGGAAAAATTGCGTAAACATATCCTCGCTAATCGCATACCTAGGTGGGCAATAAACAGAAGATATTACTATGTCCCCTCGTATGTCAGATACCGATATGGATGTAGCCTGGATTTGATTCGTCTTATACTAAATAATTAAAATAAAATTTATCAGTGGTGTCGTCCGATAATCGAGGTAAAGCAACTCTTGGCGCATTTGGGTTCTGGATGGGTGACCATTATCGACCGTTGAGGCTGACTGTGGTTTCGGAGTTCACATAAAACTGTAGGTCCCCTTCCTTACTTATTAAGTGAAAGAGTTTTTTTCATTTCTTGCTGCGAATATTCAGTAAGTTTTTAATGAAATATTTTTTCGATATATCTTGGACACTATTTTTTTTGCTATTATTTCCAGTTATTTTTGTTGGTAGTTTTCAGGTGTTCATCTCTTACGCTTAGAATGTACAGACGTACAGGTCAACTGACGAATGAGATCAAAAACGTTTCATACAATATGTACTGAAATTTCTTTTCTTTACTCAAAAAAATTCTAAATCGCTGTGTAGCTTCAAAAAAATTATCCAAAGCTATGTTTTAAGGTTTACTTTGAAATACTGGGAAAAACTTAAGAAATTTGATCGACAAAAAATCAGTGGGTCACCCTTATTTATTTATTTGTATTTATTTATTTGATGAACGAGCAGCCTAAGCTGATGTGTTCATGTCTGGGTTCACTGGTGCTTTAGGTACCATTAAAAAAGGGGTTTTGTCCGAGTGTTTTGATCCCGTTCACTAAACTATCTATATAAATGCACAGGGCACCATGCTTTCTTTAAGGAAAACTAGAGAAATCATAAAGATTTCACAAAAAAAACATTTCACTTTCCAAGAGCGCGACTTCAATGTATTGATAACGACTTCAGAAGTTATCTCATCGGGCAGATGCGTTTCATCTCCCTCTGACTCGCGGTAGTGGTACTTCTACACTCCCACAGTTAGTTCGCCTTGTAAGCACAGCGCGCTATGCTAGCTCTATGGTCCATCCATCCTATTTTTAAACTGATTAGTGCTTGTAGCGCTAATTACTTCTTCCGGGAGTTTGACTCCACCACTCGATTGGTAATGAAATGAAATGAGAATGTAAGTGTTGGTAAATTTGTCTTATAACAAAACTATATCAACAAGGAAGTTGATAAAAGCAACCTTCACTCAGGATCTCTCAAAAAGCAACTCACCCGCTGATCTCCTCAAATAGCATGGTCCGCTCCTTGGGGTTCTTCATGGCGATGCTCTCGACGGCGCCCTGGAACACCAGGAAGTTCTTCGCCTTCACGTTGATGCCAAGCTTCTCCAGCTCCGTCAGGTACTGCTGCGATGTCACCGACTGGAACGCACGCGCACACCGTTACTGACGCTGACACGGGACTATTTGGATAGAGTGATAACTCTTTCTACTTTTAAATGTAGGCGACATTTTTTTTTTAAGAAACTGGGCTTGGATGGTTTTTACCACTTAATAGAAAGGAAGGAGAAGTGGCATGCGGTCGATATTGAGTGTGAACATGTAATTGTATGGAAATCCTGCGGCGCATCATATGCCAGAAAATCGAGACATCGCCACCGCGCGCGAATGTGCTCTAAAAATGCTCGAATAAAGTCGGTTCCCACCCACACAAACCCTCCAATATGTCTGCTACTATGTTTGCATGTGGCATGTATGTTTAAGTTGGGTTCGTAGTTTCTGAAAATTGGGGACAGCAGATCCCTTTGTCCTTCCTTTTTATCTATGGCTTATACCTAGCTAACCTACTGTCATGATATATGCCACCATACCACCATACCGGACGAATAATTTGCCATACCAGAATTAGATATTAAGAAATGCAGAAGACACCTGTCCATCGATTTTGTGGTCTGAGGATTGTCCGTGAACAGCGCGTTGAAAATGTTTTTCTGACATGTCCTCTAGCACGAACACTGCGGTCACCGATGCGCTGCAACCAACATAAACTGAGTCAGACACGCCATGATTCCCGACAAGTGGTTGGTGGTTTTGAATAAGATGGACATTCAAATTAGAAATCAGTTGATCAGATGTATGTAATTAGACAATTACAATCCACGTAGTAAAGAATTAAGTATTAGAATTTAATATCAAAGTGACAGGTGACACAGCTGTCCGTTGCCAGTCAAAGGGATTCAAAATTTACTGAGCCATTGAATAGTATAAAGCTTCTACGTGCTATTGCGACAAAGTCAATAAACATGTCATTCAGAAATTGATTTGGCGGCAACAACTAAGGTTACGACAATTATGTACATGCCTCCAAGTCCATTACTTCTTGCACTTTGTATTTATATGCTAATTATAATATGAGATTCACAGGTTCAGAATCATCTCAAACAAATTTTAGGACATTTTAACCCACAGACAGTATAACTTGATCCGTTTAAACCTGCGGGAGACCGGCTTGTTAATGGAAGCTCCGTGGATGAGGTCGCTGAGTCTCTTCACGCGGAGGCTAGAAGTCTTCTCTCCCATCACAAAGCTCACGGCGTCCATGAAGTTAGATTTTCCTGAGGAACAAATACCATTAGTCATATTAAACTTATTTGCACAGAGCAAGCAGTTATTAAACATTTTCAGCAATACTTTGATCCGTAGGACATTGTTATTATTACTCATCTTATATTGGCAGTGCACTGCATTTAGATTTGTCATATTTTATCATTAGCCAGTTAAACAACCACAGTGAAGAAGAACCGGCAAAAAACTACACTTTGGACTGGACGTCTGTAGGCAAGTGGCAATTCCAACATGTTATTGGTACTTATTTGTGCCAACACAAATAAGAGTAAATAGGAAACAGTAGGTAAAACTCAGAAATATAGTTTAAGGTGGCCCAACCCGGCGGGACTAACTCATTCGCGCGCACTGTACAAAACCGTGCTGTTGCGCTCTGGGACCTTCTATGTTTCAAAGAAAAAGACAGGCTCCGTGATGAGGAAGATGCAACATGTCCACAAAAAAGACAATGTGCATAGTGTATGATCTTTTTTCCCCTTTTGTATGGGGAGTTGAGCGGGATGGCCCGCCTTTAGAGATAACAAAAGCATAAAATGTAAATTTTTTAAAAACAATCATAAAAAATCAGTATCATACATTAATTTCAAAAGTAGTTGAAATATTATCTTGTATTCTTCTATTGGATTTATCTTAAATTGGATGATTTTTTCGAAAATAAGGATTTTTAGTTTTGACACTTAGCATACAGTAATCATAGTACCATCGAGGGCATAAGCCCAGAGGCACTCTACGGTCCGGTTTGTTTTGCACATGTGACATGCTCCTTCCCTCGCCGACCGGTCTTCAGGCGTGGTGTCCTACCGCAACCCGCGCTGGCGGTGCGATCCCCTCCTCCCGTTTCACCTCCGCGCGATGCGAGCGCTTCAAAGCAATCGCTACTACTACGCTAGTGCTACTGGACTTTTAAATTTGACCGTACATAGCCTCTGACTTCTTTGCTTCGCATCTGCTACAATGTTTTCAACACAAAGATACTCTACATATGATCATTACACGGTAATTAATGAAGAAGGAAATGGGTAATTCCAGGGACAAAAGTACAGTTAATTCATGGGAACTGGACGCGTACCTTTCTTCAGAAACGGCTACTTATAAACTTCAAATGTATGGAAGATGCCTACAGCCCAGGAAAGGCGACGCTTGAGTAAACTTTAAGTACCTGAGCCGTTAGGCCCGATGACTGCCGTGAAGGACTTGAGAGGCCCTATACGGTGGTGGCCGCGATAGGACTTGAAATTCTCCATATCGATGAATTGGAGAAACGCTGGCATCTTGGCGGCAGCGGCGCACTCGGCGCGAAATCCTTCGTACTGTAAATTTTAAGGCACCAGTATCGAAAACACGCAATCAAAACCAATGAGCGCGGGAAACGCTCTCCCCGAGATTGAGGCAAACAAAACACGATCAAAGATGATGACAGGTGGTGGACGGTGGCGGAATGTCAGGAGCTGTCAAAAGCGGGAGGGAATCCGCAATTCGCTGTAACGGATTTGTGACTACCGGATTCGACATTGCCGGAATTGAAGATAACATATTTGCTACAGGAAAAGACAAATGAAATAATAATGTACTACTATTACTTATTCCGTGGTACTGGGTTGTCAGTCAACTCTAATCCATCTCTAGCCTCAGAAAGCCCTTTTACCGCGGACACGGTACAACCCAATCCCAACGGTTGAATATCGTAAATTTTGCTGGCATTTTGCCCTGTCTGCATCTCCAATAAACCCGCCTAAAAGCTTTATCACCGCCAAATATGATACACCTACGGGGTTTAGAAACGTTAAGCATTAGCCTGTCGGGGTTCCCATGTCTATCGCCGGAGGTGGAGATACTGGCGAAGGAGATATGGTATGATGAAGAAAAACAAATACCTACTGTTTTCATATATATTTTTTTTTATGCATAGTTTTTTTATTAAATTTAATGCAATTATGAATTATCTGTCCCGCTTGGAAACATTTTACATTTTGACTACATACTAATTACTATTATTTAAAACATGAGTGATTCAGAGCAAAACATAATTAATACAAAGCCAACATTAAAAATGTTGTCAAACGCGACATCATAAGATCAATTGGTGAATATAATAAAATTAAAATAATATACCCTCACCGCTTTTGTAGAAGGAATAATCGCGTTTTAAAAAAATTCAATCCAGTTTAAGGCTTGAATTTTAATGGCAAGGACCAACTTTTATTATTCTAAATCATTAAATGGTTTCTTGTCAAGCTTTTCCTATAATAATGTTTGCTAATAAGTGCTTTTTATGAACACTAAAAACATAAAACAATATCTTATCGGATACCGTCGTTCTAGGGTCATATGTCCCCTTCAGTAAGATTCAAGAAGTGCATAGATAGATCCCAGATTTCACAACACCGCAAGAACCACTTATTCCAATCAGCTGGAAAAGACGATGTGGAAGAGGACGCAAAACCTTGAATCTTTCAAATACCGTACTCCGGAATTATTCGGTCGAGAAAACGGCTATAAAACTGTTTAATCGACTGAAATATTACTGAGCACGGAATTCCGACAATAGGTCTACAGGTATGCCTAAATCCGTTAGCGTAGAATACCGTCAACCTAAAAAAACTAATTTAAAATGCCTTTTTGTCATAAGGTACTTTTTACTGTTTCTCCACGCGGAAAGGCAAGTTTTTTTTTATGTGACTGGACATGGATGGCTAATACCACACCTTCTGTCATGGTATTAGCCCAACACACCACATGGGAACTAGGTGCCATGCCAGGACCTTCCTTATATTGCACGGCTACATTAAACTGGATGGAAAACACGGTCAATTTTCATTGCCGCTTCGACCATCGTTCATCCAATGCGATGGTGTTTTCGATGAACACCGATTGCTTTATATATACCTTAATTAATAAACCAATATACAAAAATATTCTTAGTAAACAGGAAAATTGTCTTAGGAACCATTAGGTCTTTTTGTGAAAACAATGTTGACATAGTACATTTTTTGGTCAAGCATGAGCTGTCCATAAAATGAGTAACTTTGGTTATTCTTGTTTTAACGCGGATCGATTCAGTGACGCCTTCGCATTCGCATTCGTGACGAAATGTAATTATTCAACTCAGAAAGAGAAAGAGAGTGGTGCATGAACTGGCGGGGATTTTAACCAATACCCGCTACTAAGCTACACGCCGCTATATAAAGCTGGTTACTACTTTGACACCTTTATATAAAGCATTACCATCTACCTACACCTACATATGTAAGGCGTGTAATAGCTCACAAATCAATTAACTGGGCTTCTGCTGCCAATAGAAGAAAGTGAAATCGATGTTCCTGCTCTTATAACTTGGGGTAGCGAGCGGCTAGCTAGGTGCATGTTCAGGGCGAGGATTTGAACCCATAATCTATCGTATAAAAAGTATGTCTCTAGCCCCTACACCACGAGCTGCAGGTCTATTCCTGGCATTCAGTAATCAGGAATCAGGAATCCTTAGTCTAGAAAACCGCTTTTCAAAGCAAGTTTTTCTACGGTAAACCGTGATTGTTTAAGAAATCTATGCTCCAGAATATTTTCGTTAAGAAAATCGCTTTGAAAACAGCTACAAAAGCGGTTTTCTAGACTCATGATTCCTGATTACGGAATGCCAGGAATAGGCCTTCTGTACGAGGTTGTATTTTAACCCAGATTTGATAATTTGGCAATCAGTATTCATTGTCATGGCTTTTGGTACCTAACGTGTCAATGTCTCGGTCCGTGACCCGTCAATATTTCCTGTGGTGCTTAAGTATTCACGATATGTCCTCACTCTACGGCGTAACATGAGTTTGTCGTTGGCTTTATCACTTTAGAACACTCCTATTCGAGCTAGGCATTACAGGAACTTTAGGCTTAAATCAGCACTTAGAAAAACATTAAATCCGAAATGCATATTTTTTTCTCATAAACGTAGTATTTCATGTGGACGTGTGTTACATTAAGTTTGAAACATTTTGGGGGGTCCGGAAGATAGAAATAAAAAATGAAATATGTTTAAAAAATGATATCTCCTAAACAAATATTTAGAAATGTTATTTAAAAATGTTATATTTTAGCAAATTTTAGGTGTAATATTACTGTGAATTTGCAACAATTTCTTATTTACGGAATTGTGTAAATATATTTTTTTGTACTATTTTCATAATATCTGCAAAGCAAATAATGAAAATTCTATTTTATTTCCTAAAATTGGAAACTGACCGCAAACTCTATACTCTGTGAAATTCGTAAAATGTTGCAAATATTAGAAGCACATTTTTTTTTCATTTATAATTATAAAATTCACACAAAAGCTAAACAAAAAATTCTAAATACGGTTAAAATCGTTCGTTGTATAGTTTCATCTGTCAAGAAGATGCTATTAATTTTGCACCAACACAAGTTGTCTGGAACAAGGTTTAATATCAGTTTTATCTTGCACACGGACCTAAACCCACTTCGCTGTCTGAGTGTAGCGCATCTAAACACATGCGCGGGGACTGACCTAGATTACCAGAGGTCTGGGTTCAATTCCTCGCCCCAACATGCACCACTTTCTTTCTCTTTCTGAGTTCGATAAGTCCATTTCGTCACGAATGCGAGCTGCTCCATGGTTCGGAATCCATGTTAAGCTGTAGGTCCCCTTCCCCTACTAGGTGGTAGGATTTAAGCCCGCCCGGGTTGGTACCATTGCATTGGATGAAAATATGGTCGAAGCGGCAATGAAAAAATGTCCATGTTTTCCATCCAAATAAATGTAGCCGTGCTCATAAAGGGAAGGTCCTGGCATGGCACCTAATTTCTTCGGGAGTGTGGTGTATTGGGCTTATATCATAACGGTAGTTGTGTTGTATTAGCCATCCATGTCAGGTTGCATAAAAAAAACGACACCCATATTTATGTATATGTACTAGTATGGAAGGCCAGTCCACTCGCCCCTGAGTCACGAGCCGCGCTATTTTTATTGCTGCTTTGACCGTTGTTAATTAATTGCGATGGTGCCAACCCAGGCGAGATTAACCCTACTACCTAGTATTTTAGGAATAGGACCTATAATGTTACGTTGAATCCAAACAACCATCCGAATCCTGTCACATAAAATAAAAATATGTAGTTATGTATAAAACTGCATATTAAACGTTCGGTAGTAAATAGTCTTTCTAATATAATTAATCTTCATCAAAACAGTACCGATGCAAATAAAAACGGAAATAATAATACAATACCAGGCTGTTCCATCTTTGAATATTGCACTGCACGCACTTTCCTCTCCTGCACCGTACCACCCGGCGATACCGGCCACCATTCGTCACATCGTGCCGCTGCCTACTCACTCATACAATTACAACTGATCAACGTATGCATATAACTGCGCAACACATAAACTTGTGAGAGCGGAACCGGTGAAACGCTTGCAGATTTAATTTATTTTTACCTTGTTCCAGACTACTTGCGTTATTGCAAAATTAACTCAATGTTGACAATTTATTAAAGTTAATATTTAACGATATAACTCTTATTTCGGTTTTTTTGCTTATTAATTTATAGCATTAGAAAGTTTTGTTTTAAAAAAAAACACTGTTCCAAGACTTGAAAAATTCTAAAAACTATACAAAATAAAAATTTAATTTTCTTTTACATATTCTAGAAATAAATTTAGCAATAATTTGTTTGCAAAATTTGTAGCAATAATGCCGCAAGTAAGGTTCGCGGCTTAGATTTTTTTAGTAAAAACATTTTTTTAAATACATTTCCGTAATTACAAAATTATTGCAAATTCACAGTTACATTACGCCTTAAAAGACTTAACAGATAATTTTTTTTAATACCGTTTCTAAATATTTGTTTAGGAGATATATATTTTTTAATACATTTTAAATTTTTTTCTATCTTCCGGACCTCTCTAAATGTTGCAAACTTAATGTAAGCATATGAACATAAAATTATATATTTCTGAGAAAAAAAAATCATTTCGGATTTCATGTGCTTCTCAAACCGTATCTATCCCGGTCGAGTTTTGTTGTTTGGCTTGTGAAGGATCGTAGCCCTCGCACAGGGAGCGAATAAAAAAAACATAATTTGTAATAGCGTAGCGAAACTCCATAAAAATACAATAAAATACATAAAGCTTTAATTAATGTTGCTTCTTCACCTCTTGGTGTGACGTATACCGAACGAAGTTCGTTTTAAAGAATAGTGACTGTTCCTAACGAGCGTTTTAAATATCCCAAGATGGTAATTAGTTAATTCCAATAATGTAAAACATGATTTCCGTAGGTATCGGGTTTTAGTGTTCTAATCACACTCTATTTCTGAGGTAGATTATATGAGATATATATTCATAGAAGAATATTGGGGGTTGTCTATTTATAGTTGCCAGAACAGGTCAACTTTTTCAACACTTGATCCATGATTACTACATTATATTTTTATGTTTAAATTATATTAGAACAAATCTAAAGCCAACACTAAAGTTCCGCTTAATAAGTGTAAAATCTAAATAAATGTCATAATTAAATATAATTATATCACAGGTGGGTACCTATTACTCAGTCTTTTCTAAACAAGAATGGGCAAAATTATAAATTGGTCAGTGAATGCTATCGAGAATAGAATATTTAATCTTTAAGTCATCAAACCCGGAAAATGCACATTTCCGAATTTATTGTACGTAACTTCGTAAACGCGCGTTTGCTAACGCTCTTAGCTGTGCATCAGTTCCCTGTATCGTGTTCTCGTGATCGTAAAATATACGAGCGTCCTAAATAATCGACGAAGAAAAGGTACGTAATGAAATCATATCAAAAATAAGTTCATCTTTTTTACGCTTTAATGTACAAGGAAAGTGCTTTCAATTAAGCTATAGGTACGGTCACTGAGGCGTGTAGTCTCTGGAAACACAACGCGCAAATTCAGTGTTAATTTGGTCTATGGGTTCCGGCACTTAAAAATAATAAAGTGGTTTTAAATTTCTCCCCGAGCATGCCGTAAGAGGAGAATGAGTGATTGACGTTCGTTGTTGTGTTTCCACGTAAAACTGTAGGTCCCCTTACTTACTAGGTGATAGGGTAAATTCCGCCCAAGTAAGTAATATCATCGCAGTGAATGAACGATGATCTTGGCGGAAAATTGTTCGTGTTCTCCATCCAGTTCTACATATGTAGCTGTACCTATAATATAGGTAGGTATTAAGAAGATGTAAGGAATAGGTGTGCTGGGCTAATATCACAATGAGAAAAAAGACGTCAACTATATTTTGGTTAAATGTCATCTGTGTCAATCAGCACAGTTTTAACAGACTCGACTATAAAATTATAAATAAAATCAGAAAAACCATTCGGTTGCGATCGATGATCAAGTAAAAGCGTAGGTGTATATATATATGTAAACTAAAATTGATTTAGCTTAAGTAAATTTTAATGAGATATCATAAAGAAAGGGTACTTCATTTACAAAAACACTTGTCTAGTCTAGATAATTCACTAGAAACGGTTTCGTAACTGGTGCCATATTATTGGGGTGACAGGGTTTTATTTTATTCTCAGCGCATGACAGCATGTGCGGCATTAGCCATACATGTGCAGTTACATAAAAAAAGTATTGCATTGGAATGTTTTGCTGATCAGTCCTGTAGCCGATGAACCGCATATTTACACCACACGCGACTTTTAAGGCTTGGCTGGCTGGCAGGCTGGGATTGGGAAACATATAAACACTTTTACTGTTTTCCCTTCAGCGTAAATTGATGTAAGAGTAAAGCCATGCGACGCTAGGTTTCCCGGATCTCAATTCACACGACAGTCACGTATTTCTATGTTTTTATAGATTCTAATAGAGACACATTCGAAATCTCATTGTAATGAATTCGACTTCGCAGTAAAAGAAAATTATTTCTCTTGGCAGTGTAACGACATGAAAACAAGTAAGCGTTTTAACCGGAATCGAAGGCTTGTAACACAATGTACGAAGACGTTGAATTGATGGATGAAAGCTGATTATTGAGCATTAAGGAAGCCCCCTCGATACTAATGCCAAAGATAATACTAATAATTAAAATGCAATGGGAGAAAGTTTATGGTACGAACTGTCGAAATCTCCAGAACCTGTTTAGTTTGCAGCTGTTTCGTTCAGGGTACTACGCCGACTGTCGCGTCATATCGCCTGCCTATGGTCTTTTGGCACTGAGGTTGGACTTGTGGTTAGCTGCAATGGCTGGATTGTGCACCGAGTTAAGTATGTTGAGCAACCAGCTCTGGTACCACTTCGGAAATACGGTAGCCAGCTCTTTTGACCCAGGGGAGATCATACACCAAAATAAAGTTCATTAACATAAACCAATATGAAGCACATTAACCTACCGCATATGGCCTCTGCTAGGGTGTCACAACACTAGTAGTATTCGCGGCTACCTTTGCTTTAACCCGTTGGTCATTGAAAATACTACATCATAAACTACTAAAAGACGAGTTGTTCCTGTCCAAAATATTACGTAATTTAATTAAATATTAAGGAAATACCTTTTTACAAAAACGTTCGAACAGCTTCTGTGCCCAACGATGGAATTCTATACATATTGTTCAATGGTTTTTTTATTTGTAACCCACGCCATGAAGAAAGGCATTCACGTTCAGATATTCTCACTATATGTTACACAATTTATTCACAAAATGTCTCTTAAAAATTTACATGATTTCCATGTACTTATATATGTTGTTTTTCCCTAAAAACTATATACGGGCTGTAACAGAAGTAATTTCCGTTTCTTTGGGAGATGAATGTGTAGTCCATACAAAGGAAAACCTTAAAAGTAATTTTACGGTGTATTAAATTGTAGTTTTACCTGACTTGAGCTTATGGACTTGCCTTTTATGCCAGAGGTCATGGATTCAAATCTCGGCCCCTTCACTTTCTTCCTCTTTCTTAGTTGGATAAGTACATTTCATTACGAATGCGAGATGTTCCAAGGTTCGGAATCTAATCTTAACTATCGTGAACAAATATCGTGATGCTGAGTGTCTTAGCCATCCATGTTCAATAACATAAAAAACTGTATCGAAAAATGCAAATAAATTCCACGCCAAATAATCGAGCAGAACGAATTGACTTTCGAACATACGAGTATAGCAAAGAACAATAACGTTGCACCTCCCCATAAAGTATCTATCCGCCGTGCACGTCTGACGGACAGTCTTTAGAGTAAACACGACAGTGAATGGGTCGCTCCGCTCCAGCCTGGCTGGAGGGCAGCAGTCCACCCCTTCCCTCCACCACGTTCAGTCGAACAGTCGAGTTCGAGCCAGGCGCCTCTCCACACGCCGGCATGACCGAAAGTGCGGGAAAATTGACGCGTCACACCAACCCGCTTCCCGCAAACTGTCTGTTCCTTGTTTGAACATTTTGTTTATGGAATTGTAGCATAGAAATGGGTGAGTTCTATGTCGTTGGATGTTTTCATGATATGCTTACAGCTTGGAATTGGTTTCCTAATATTTTTTTCTATGCAGCTAGATGTTTATTATGCTGATTTTGATTCATGCGTAAAAAAATATCATAGAGCCGTTTGAGCTTTAAATGGTGGCCATATTTGGTGGAATATTTGATGTCTGAACTAAACATCAAAACAATAGGTACAAGAAACTCATACATATACCGTTTTATTTTACACAGTTTATGGCTTAGTTAGGTAGTTAGATATACTAAAAGCTCAGTGATGTTCAGAATGAATTCGCATTTATTTAGGGAGATGATTCTAGAACGGCTAAAACTTGTAGGCGAAAAAAATGTTTGCGTTGCTTGCTTGCAATGTTTGAATGTAAACTCACCTGGTTTGTTTAGAAAGTTACATTAAGTAAACTTGTCGTAATATTTACGAAAAAGCGGTTATTTCAAATTCATAAAGTAAACTGTTATCATAGACGATAAGGAAGTAGGGTTTAAACTAGATAGGCACTTAAAAGTTTCGGTGGCTTGAACTCAATAAATACCTGTGTGTTTAAAATAGTAAAATAATATTTTTTTCCGAAATAAAATAGGCAATTATTTACGTCAATACATTATGAGCGGCTTTTTTTTGAAATAGCATCACATTTACTAACATATTTTTAAGAGTATTCCCACGAATACCGTGCATTGATTACTCCAGCAAGCATGGAAGGACGGGAGTAGCAACCGAAACTGGTTTTTATGGGACTGGCGTAGCCACTACATACCTACATTTGCGGCAACGCCAGCTAGTGATTTCGCTTACGAATTCGTTTGCTATTGATTTTCTCAAGTTCCGAGGACACGTAAGAACACGTAAGAGTTTCACAAGACGCTATTTAGTGCAACGAACGCTCGATGCTGCTCGTCCACTAACTCGAATGAGTTTCGATCGCTACTCTCGTCCTCCCATGCTCGTTGGATTACTCACACCACAAAAATTGTGTAACATCGAACAAGTTTATTTACACAGCCGGACATCGATCACAAATCGTACTGACATTATGTCTCGTCGTTACAATTTGTACACTGAGAACATTTTTCGGAGGCGACATATGACTCAGGATGACGATTTCTATAAAAAAAAGTGTATTTTCAGGAAAAAAAATCTAAAATGAACGTAAAAAGACAACTGTTTTAAATTTTTTTAGCTATATTTTCCAATCTAAAAGGTATATTAACAAAATTAAAACATACAGATGTAAATTTTGATAATATATTTTAGAATCCTAAATTAAAAACCTAGTAAAACATTAAGAGCAGTAAACAGTTATCACCGGTAGTATAGGGAAGTGATATTGTAACGACTCTCTCAAGTCATGCTAGGTCTGGCTCTAACGTATGATGCAAAATACGTTTGTGGGGGCGAAGACAATACATTTGAATATTCAATATTTGCAGTCATTATGCGAACGCAGGTAGACGTTAAATCCAATTATGTAGAATCATACATATTATGCTAACACCCTATTTTAGATTCTCAATTTTCCCGTAGGTAGGTAGGTAGGATGGACTGCAGGATAAATGGGTCCGGTTCCTTTCTCTTCAGGGGTCCGGTTATTGTCCGGTTCCAATTCCGCCGCTCTAAAGCAGAAGGCCTATTCCTGGAATTCCGTATTCAGTAATCAGGAATCCTGAGACTATACAACCCCTTTTATAGCGGACGAAAAGATATCGGAGCATAGTTTTTTTATTATTCAAGGCAATAAAAATCGCTTTGAAAACCGCTAAAAAAACTGGCCAAGTGCAAGCCGGACTAGCACACGACTTATATATTTTACCATCGTAAAATATACAAAAAAAAATCACGTTTTTTGTGTGGGGGCCCCCTATTAATTTTAATTATTTTTAAATTTTACCTATTTGATGTTATAGCGGCAAAATAAATACACACTCTGTGAAAATTTCAGCTGTCTATCTGTTACGGTTTCTGAGATATAGCCCTTTGACAGACGGACGGACGGATGGACGGACGAACGGACAGCGGAGGCTTAGTAATAGGGTTCCGTTGGCACCCTTTGGGTACGAAACCCTAAAAAAGAAGCTTTCTAGACTCAGGATCCCTAATTCCTGATTACGTAGTTCCAGGAATAGGCCTGCAGGTGGCGGCAACGCACTGATATAATATAATGTATATTCTTAGGATGCTTAAATTGAGGCTTGTTGTTTATTTGTGGTTCTTGGTTCTTTGACTTAGAATGTTCTAAAAAAATATATAGTTTGGCCAAAGCAGCGCTGGGCTTAATAGGTACCTGGGCTGCCCTAGGCCTATGGAAGATCGCCTCCCCACCGCTCCGAAATCGAAAGTTTAAAAAAAATCGAATGAGCTAAAAAATTGCTGATGGTAGTATTCTAGCCTAGATTATATAGGATTCTCGAAAATTAACAGAGCGCGCCTGCTAAATAAACACTCGCCAAATTATGCCGTCTTCCCTATTTTTACCGCCCTAGGCCCGATACTACTCTCGACCTGTAGGAAAATCCGCCCTTACGCACAGCCACTGATGCCGCCCCTAGGCCGCGGCCTATGCGGCTTATTGTCAACTCCAAGGTTGCCTTTAGATATTTATGCATACTTAGTGTGTATAAAAAATCCTCATCTATAGACCAGTCAAGTTTTTTTGCGGGTTCTTCTTCGCTGAGTTAATCAAAACCGTGGATAAATCCGATTGTGTGTGACAAATATAATAGCCTCATACATATGTACATACTGCTTCATAGTCGAATGTGTTTCTCGACGATAAAAGTAGGTCATACCGAGCTTTGCACTTGATTGGTTCTGGCATCTGCCCGAGAAAATAGAATGGAGATAGTCCATCTATTCGATAGTTAAGTTTATAGGATCACAAGATGTGATTAAAATTTAGGAGGATGTGTTTGCTCAATAATTACGTTTTCAAAAGAAGACCCAAAAAACCCTTTTTTGGGTCTTCATTAAGACGTTCTATTGATTTATGTTTCTAAAAAATAAATGTCCACATGAATTATGTAAGTATCCTTTCTTAAACCATTTATTTGAACTGTTTAGTAAGTTTTGAGCTTTTCCTATACGTATTACCAATACATGTTATTTGACAATGCAAAGAAGTACTTACTTACTGCTATTTAAAATACTTAGGTATTCTTTGTCCTACTTTACCTCTGGTTTTATTAAGCACGTTCTAGCCACGGATAACCGTGCCAACCCCTCATGCTTAAGTCAAAAACTCCTAAAATCCCCACAGTTACTTGAAACCTCCCCTACGTACAATTTACGTTTTGCAATATTTATGGTAAACACTGATGATGGTTTTTTTTTTAATTTAACTCGGCATTAATACATAATAATATTCTACTAAGTCACTGGGTCAACCAAAATGTGATTGGCTAGATTGGGTTATTCTGGGGCCCAAAACGTATGTACACACCTATATTTTTCCGTCATCGTGATATTGTCAAATGGAACTAATGCTATAGTAAAATCACTGGATTGTTTTCAACTTCCTCGATGCCTTGCTATAATTTTTAATATAACGGAACCACGGAGGATAACGGAACCTAACGTAAGATAAGGTTACCTAATCTAACCTAATCTGACCAAACAGGACACTTAATAGTCAGTGAAATTGTAAAATCACTGGATTATTATCAATCGTCTCTATTTCTACGTACTATACATTTATGTACTACTAGCAGCCCGTCCCGGCTTTGCACGGGCATAATATAATTTCAAAAATATTATTTTGACACAATGATACACAAATAAACCTTTCTTACATAGAGTTCCTAAAAAAAGAGCATATACCTACATTGAAATATTTGAAATAAAAATAACAAATTTTGTGAATATATTTTTTTTGTATTTTTTTTCTTTTCTTAATTATTGTAAAAATGTCATAACCACAAAACAAATGCCATTAAATAAATAATGTATTGGGTTAAAGCCAGGGAGTAAACACTATTTGATGTTGTTTTATTTTTCACTAAATAATTAGCTTAACTGTTATTATGATACTTTTGAGATTACCGCGGTCGTGAGACATGTTTGAAAAATGTTACGGCTTTTGAGAATGTCTTTGGAGAATGTATCTTCCTGCCGCGTGAAAAGCCGTAACATTTTTCAAACATGTTAAACTGTTATTAGCTACCTACAACTACTACTATAACCTACAACTAAAAAGTATTTAATCGAAAATCATAAAAACTATTTAAGTCACTTATTTATTAGGATATCCAAATGTACAACATAAATTAATGGGTCTAGTTCTGCAAAGAACTTTTTGAATACGTTTAGTTACCTACTAAACTAATTATCATCAAGCGACAAAATATTCCGCACACGGCTGCTGCGTAGGGAGCCGACTAACTCTCCTCCCGTACCTCTGAGTGACGCCTACAAACTAGTCGTGGAGGTTTCCACTGGTCTTCGAAAACGTTGGTAACTGTTATTGCTGATGCCGATAGCCGTTAGCGGAAACGGTTTCAAAAACAAATGAAAGAAAACTCCCTCTCCCTACTTCTCACCTTTTTTTTTGTTTTTTGGCTGGACAGGAATGGGTATAATGACATCTAGCACGGTTCGATCATCTCACATGAATTCTGAATCTCGAGTGCAGTGACCTGTATTCTCAACAAAACTCTAAATCAAGAAAGGGGTTTTGTTACTATGTAGTTATCGCAAACAATTAAGAAGTCAGACAAAACTTTTTATCCTCGACAAAATAATCCCCAGAAATAATATAACACAAACGATAAATAAACATAATTATCATTTATTTTATATGCCTATTAGCATTTAGAAATACTAATCGTTGGACTTTTTCTGTAAGCAAACCACAACGACGGTCGTTAACAATGTAGCCCCTCTTTGACTACAGTGCGCACTGCGCGCGCGCATTACAGTTTCGGCGGTAACCGGCGGTAAAGAGTCGCCGGCTACAAGCCGCAACGAAGTAATTATGAATATTACTATTACTCGTAACCCCAGTTACGAGAGTCGCCGGCTTCAAGCCGGTTACAGCTACATTGCGCGAGCGAGACAGTCGCGGCTGGCGGGTCGTTGCGTCTAGACGTCTCGCAACCTACGTGCTTTCGTTGCCGCGCCGCGTGCGCGATCCAGTGCGCTACAAGAAATTTGTAGCGGCCATACTGCTCGGCGTAAAATGAATACTTCGTTTTTACACTAGTAACAGTTATACAAACCCATTTCTCATTTCTCGACCCACGACTACTACAAACTCTAAAACGCATAGTTGGCCGAGCGGAGTTTTTTCTAATTTTTAAACTCATGATATCTTTCGTATGAAATGTCCGAATCGAATAATTCAAAAAGTAATATAAAGGTATTGAAACAGTCTTAAATAATAGTTTATTTATTTTGATAAGGATTAATATCTAGGTACAAATAAAGAGCCTATTCTAGCGGCGGTATTTAAATTTTTATTTTAAAATAAATGCACACTTATTGTGACATAACTATAATAGTTAGATGTATGCTGTCGCGACATTTTTTGTAGTTAATAATGTGTTCTATAAAATTGTGCTACATCATTTTGTTCTATCGTGAATAGTTTTCGCAGCGCACGCGATGTAAGGAACATTCTTGGTAATTTTATTGCACCTTGGGTTACGTTATCGGAGTTTTGGTAAGGATCCCTATTTTTTTTAAGATAAAACATAGCCTATGTCCCTCGGATAGACTGTAGCTTTCCAACGGTGAAATATTTTTTTAAATCCGTTTAGTAGTTTCAGAGCCTATTCGGTTCATATAAACAAACACTCAAACCTTTCCTCTTCATATAATAGTATAGAAGTATAGATAAATCGAACCTAACCGAAACGAACTACGTCCAGTAAAAGTCAGTAATTTTACAACATTACTAGCAAAATTGTAAATTCTAAAATAGTCTGTAATTTAAGTAAATATCCTTTTTCGTACTATGCAGATACGTCGCTTATTCCAAGGAATGTTATATGTATGTTTGTATGTATAATCGACCGTGAAGCAAAGACACATTAAATTAAAGAAAGAGCCCAGTAAAATGAACTACTTTACGAATATACTGCAAGGCTGGACCCGAACAAGCAAAACATAACATTTGCGGGTATTGCTTCTTCCAATTTCGCTACCGGCTGTAGACCCACAATTTGGAATTCTCCTACAGTCTCTCCTCCCGTAATCAATGCGTCCTACTAACACAGTGATTCATACTATAGTTACATACATTGATTTAAGGCTTGTCCTGCACTGCGGACATTGAGACTGAATATTCAAACATATTGCCGTCGTCACCAAAATCGTATTTGGCATCAGACGCTAGAGCCGGTCCTAGGTTGACTTAAGTAAATATACTTTTTCGTACTAAGCATATACGTCGCTTATTCAATGAAATGTGATATGTATGCATGTATAATCGACCGTGAGCAAGGACACATTAATTAAAGAAAGAGCCCAGTAAAAAGAACTACGAATATAGTGAAAGGCTGGACCCGAACTAGCATAACATACCTACCATTCGCGGGTATTACGTCTGCCAATTTCGTTGTACCTTCTGTAGACCCATAATTTGGAATTATCCTAAAGTCTCTTTTCCTGTAATCTCTAATTTTACAATAATACTAGAGGTGTTATAAAATTACGGTTTATATTACGGTGACAGCAATAGGGATTGCACCTCCATTACCCCCGAGGGGTTAAAAATCCTGGTTGATGGTATGCTGCACCGAGTAAGGCTGCAAGCATCTGCACTTCTCGTGAATGCATGAGGCGGCGCTTTGCGGTGCGTCCAACTCAAGACCGAGTACCAGTCGGCCATTCCCCTGAATGAATGCCTTTCTTTGGAATTCCGTGATCCGGAGTCAACAATATTTCTCTTGAGAAAACAGCTTTGACAGCTGCTGTATCGACTTGGTTTTCTCGATGGAAAAGCACTCTGAGCACAGAATTCCAAGAATATACCCCAGTTTGCCTCCGCTTAATCGCAGGGCGGTCTACACGCTGCGTATGTACTAGTGTCTGTTATTTTGCTCTCTGGTCCCGGCGTATAGGTGCCTCACCTCTATTACTGCGTCGCAGCTGCATGTATGTTTCTTAGGCCCGTCGTCCACTAGAAACGTAATCGAGCGGGCGGCTACAATCGTACACGAGCGGGAACGCGGCGCAAGCGGCAGACGTTGCTCTGTGGAACTTGAATTCATCCAACCTACATCAGAATTAGAGCACGCCCTTGTGTTGACATTAAGATTTTGAGAATGAACCGATTATTTAACCTATTTCTCTGCTGCACCTCCAGGATATGGAACAGTCTGTGTGTGTGTATTTCCTTAAACCTGGGAGTCTTTAAACGTAATTTAAACAAGCTTGATAGCTCAGCGGAAGTCCGCAAATCCGCTGGTAAGGTGGCTTGCTTTGCGTGTTTTCGCAAGTCGAGGTGGATTTAGCTTTTTTGAGTAACACCTTGCTTTTTCATAAAAAGACACCCAAAAAATGTTTTTTAATTCCGCTCGTAAAACTCATTTCTTGGCAAATGGATGTAGCTTTCAAGGAAATATTTTTTTTTCTCGTTCCATGACGAATAAGAAGGTACAGTCCCCAATTCCTTTGCATACACTCGAAAACAAAACTCCCCACGCGTGAAGGCGCTTTCAGTGGAAGACCGGTACCAGTAGGCTCCAGTGGATGACCAGACTATTGCGCGCTTTTAGTACAACGATTCTCACACTGATGTCTATTTGCCGCTTCTGTTCCATATTGCTTTTGTGCTTAGAATCTCACGACACACCTGCACTGAAGTAGATGTTTGGCTCACAGCTGGGGTAAGCATCCCTCCAGGGCTCTAGTAAGGTATTCTTAGATTCTGAGACACCGCCGTTCAGAGAGCAGATAAACTCAAACAAAACTTTAGTCATCAAGTTAGGCACGTCTTATCAAACAGAGTGGTTTTTGGAATAAAGCTTGCGATAAATTCTTATAACACCAGACTAGACAAATACGTACCAGATACGAGACCAATGTTAACGATGTGATTGCACCTCTACATATAAGTTTTCGATATAACCATTTAAGGTGGCCCAACCCGACGGGACTAACTCATTCGCGGGCACGGTACAAAACCGTGCTGTTGCGCTCTTGGACCTTGTCTGTTTCAACGAATAAGACAGGCTGATGAGGAAGATGCAACATGTCCACAAAAAAGACAATGTGCATAGTGTATGATTTGATAAGATTTACGAAAATTTTAATTACGAAACGACTTATAGCTAAAAGTAAACCACGACCGCTGTAGTCAAAAATCTAACAAAAACCAAATAAATTTTGATTAAATAAGCTGTCTGATGATTATCTTTTTAAGATGTTCTTTCTTTATTATTGCGTAATCCACCTCCAAAGTTATTGTATGAAACGCGCAAAAAATTCGAACTTTCTGACCTTATAACTTAGAAACCAAACACAATTTTACAATGCCAACGGTCATCAGACATCTAGTTCGATCAAATAAAGCTATTTTAAGCAAAATTTTGGATCTTTGACAAGAAATATGGTCGTGATCTTCTTTCCCCGTTTGTATGGGGAGTTGAGCGGGATGGCCCACCTTAATTTGCGAAACAGAGTGGTCAGTCTGAGTTCTCACCTAAATTGGCGTTTACGGCAAACCGATCGACTGGCGTTTTCAAATGTATGGAGAAATTGAATAGCGCGCGCAGTGGGCGTTAAGCGAACTACCACTTGCGAGTCCGAGTTTGATTTGACAGCTTACTTAACGTTGCCGTAAATACGTCGACGTTGCCGTTTACGTCGACTCCGCGTTTTCATACAAATCGGAAGTCCGAGTTTGACTTTGACAGCTTGAAGAAGTAAAACCACAGAATATCTAGTAAAAACTTGTAAGGAGTTTTACGTTTTTACGGAACTTCGAAGTTACGTAAACGCTAATTTAGGTGAGAACTGAGACTACCGGCTCAGATTGTCCACCTTCGGGATATGAAACGATGTGAAGGCACTCAATGTCAAATTAAACTAAATCGATAAAACCTTACTGTACTTAATACGAAAATGAATAGATATTCTGACTGTTACAAAAATAACTTTTGCTTGTATTTTTTACTTGTCAGGGTACTACATAGTATTGCCTTTAACTTGAGTTTATTTGCTGCGATCTTGGTCAGCTGCAGTGGCTGGCGGGTTTCCCATAAGGCCGACTGGGCCCGGGCCTAGGGCGGCCCGATTTTAGGGGTGGCTAATCGTGGCAAAAATTTACTGATCCGAACATGAAACGACACTTAATTACAGTTCACGTATGGATACAGTATTCATTTACTTTCTTGTAACCTAACTTCTGAACCGATTTGGATAAAAGATGGGAAGAAAGTAAATTCATATCATTTGTCTCTGCAAATGAAGAACCTAGAAGGGTGCGCCTGGTGCGCCTAGGGCGGCTTATTCCGCGAGTCCGCCTCTGCTCAGCTGGAATTCTAATTTGTTCTAAAGTAAACAAATTCTATAGAATTTAATTACATATAGATTAATGTTTGTAAATTACATTACAATTTTTACTTTCTATTTCTACCTAATAAACAAAACGTCTTCTCAAAACGAATCTTCACAAAAGTGATTACTCCTAGCCGTCCCTTCCGTCCTTAACATCTGCTCAGGAAAAATGTGGATTCATTATTCATGGGTATTTCGGTAACCAAATCTGCTTGCGTAAGGTAAAAACATGCTTAAATATTTAGAAATTGGATACCTCTCCCTACTTACGATCGGGGGAGAGTGAGTTTTATTATTTCAAGAAACATCAATGGCAGCCTGTATGCGCATGGTTGACAAAATGTGTATGCGATTTGTTCGTATTCATGGAATTTAAATGTATGAAATCTAAAATCTGAATTAAGAAGATGAATGAATTTCAATTAATATGTATGGAGCAAGACTCCTACGTTTTCTAACGTTATCGCATTTTAGTATTTGTTATATTATGTTGCAAGAAGTATTTATTGTATTACTATTTCTAGTAAAGTAAATAAAAACACACTTAAAAACGTTGACATTTTTTAAACCGATGAATGACCCCATATTTCCAAATTTTCATTCTTAGGGCCGAGTGCACGAAAGGAAAAAAAATAAAAAAATCTGCGTCAAAGAATGACCATACACGTCACTTTGTGGGGACAGTTTGGAAGGAACTCTAGGTGGATCCCTAAAAGTGACGTGTTTGAACATTGATTAACTCGGCCGGCTCTTCGTGCAACCGGGGCTTAGTTTGCAAACAGTAAGAGCTAATTTATTTTCACATATTCCTGTCATCTATATTCAATGTAGCCTTTGCGTTATGGTGAAGCAACATCTAATTAGTTTCTATGCATCTGCTTGTTGAGTTTGTTGGCCATGTTTTAATATTCCGGGAGGATAGAAAAATAAATATTCAGGAAAATTTTCAGGACGGAAAAAATTATGTTGGTATGTACCGGCTAATGAAAATACTGATTGTCTGGTCATATTGATACCTATTAATTATACCAATATTAACCAGTCGGTTTTATAATTAAATACATAAGTTTACCTAAAGTTATATATGTAACCTAAATCGCCAGTTCAGTTTTGGTATTACTAAGTAAGTATGTACAGTTACTTTATCATATATTTTTTTATCACGATAACTAGGCGCCTTATCCAGTTAACGTAACAGGCAGACCACACATTTAGTTTCAGTTTCAGCCATTTACGTTATCGTTATAATTTTTGCCGCGACCTTCTAGTCTATAACTAGCAGCTCCTCATGTAGAGAGCGCAACGGTCGCCACGAAGGCGTAATTATCTTAGAGCGCGCGTATTTCCAGAGGCCCCAGAGAAGGACAAGGAGGGGGCGGAGGGGCGGGGCGCGTGCCGCTGCGTGCGCGGGCGCCGCTGCCAGCTGTGGCGGCTGCTGCTGCTGCCGTTCATCCCGATCCTGGCGCTGATCGTGCAGACGACGCTGGCACTCCAGCACAGCCTCGACAACCGCCGCGAGGTCTCCGACGTGGAGGAGCAGGTCGGCCGCTGCTGTTTTTGTTATGCGAGAGTGTATTTTTCGGTAGTAACGAACTTGCGCGCCGATGCAACGCATAATTTATTTGATTTATAGAATAAAACCGCGCGCCGCCATGTTTTGTACTAATATTTGTCTTAGTAAAATCGTTGAAGAATCTGCCAGTAATATGTACCTCCACCACTTCGTACTTAAGGGCGTGATAACACCTGGTTGCATTCATTCAATAAGGGTGTCACTGAAACCATATTTTATGGAATTTAAAAAAGGATCTAAGATGACATTGATGGTCTAGCTATATTTGAAACATATTCTGCTGTCAAACTTTTTTTATGAAAATTTATGAATATTTGTCTAATTTCAGAGCACAAAGAATCAGCGACTTTCAGTTTTATCTTTAAATTATAACAAGACCATCAATCTATGTATTTGCTTTTTGGATTATCGAAATTCGTCGTGGTTGTTTTTAAATATAATTAAATGTTGTTTTATTAAAGTCCTTATTAAATTGAACGCAATCGGCTCTTATCACATCCTCAATGTCATCTATTGGTCGTTTAACTCGGTTTAAAATATATTTAATGCATGGAATCATTCTGTCTTTATTGAAGCCAAGGAAATATAGCTTGTAAGTACATACAAGTACTTTAATTTTGAATAATAACTGTGCCGTTTAAAAACAACTTTAAAAGCCACTGTTTTATTAAGTTTGTTATCGTTCTAATTCTTCATTTGTGAACAATAGGTGGCGCTAAGTATTACCTGACAACCGGTTTTCAATACTTACTGATTACACATAATATCTAGGAACCGATTGCGTTCAGTTTAATAAAGATGTAAGTAAAACAACATTTAATTACATTAAAAAATAACCACAACGAATTTCGATAATTAAAAAAAAATATCTGATTGATGGTCTAGTTATAATTTTATAATAAAACTATAGAGTCTGGTGTTTTGGGTTAGGTTAGGTTAGGTTAGGTTAGGTTAGGTTAGGTTAGGTTAGGTTAGGTTAGATTGATGGTCTAGTTATAATCACTACATAGTATAAAACAAAGTCGCTTTCTCTGTCCCTATATCCCCATGTTCGCTTAAATCTTTAAAACTACGCAACGGATTTTGATGCGGTTTTTTTTAATAGATAGAGTGATTAAAGAGGAAGGTTTATATGTATAATAACATCCATTAAATAGTTGAGAAATACTGTTATTTTTGAGGTTTCCAATGTGATGTCATAAAAAAAGACGTGTGGCACTCGGGGACTGCCGCGGTAAAGCTATTGCATAGCATTTTGTATCAACTTATGCCGCCCCGCCCCCGCCGCCGCTCCCGCCGCCGCCCCCGGCCCCGCTCGCCCTGGTGTGAAGTAGCGCTACCGGCAGTGCGATTACGCAAAATTTGAGGATGGTTCCGCGGTACGTGTAGGTGCGCCCCCGTCATTTCTAAAGCGCGATTACGAAGCCGTTTTTCATTCACCTACATCCAGCACGGACCAATCTGTGTCGACAATAGGTCAACTTTTGAGGTACTTGACTAGACGAGCAGACGAAATAGGCGTTTACCTCCCCGCATTTGACAGTTCTTTGCCGTTTCGTAATACCGATTCGACGCGAAATGTATGGAGTTGACCTAATTGCTGCGGGTAGCGCTGAGTGCCGCACCATTTGTGAATGCATCGATTTCGTAATCGCAAAAGCTGTCATATTGCTGTAAGTACAGCAACCTACACCCAATTTTGTGCTTCGTAATTGCACTGCGGCACACACCTCCGTGCCCATCGGAGTGGGGAGCGTGAGGTTTTTTTTCGTTACGGAATTTCTGGATTCGGTCCCCGCGCTCAAGGCCCTCGATAGAAGCTATGCAATAGCTTAAAAAATCATGTTTCCGCTTACATTGCAAACGCAGGCTGAACCCTACGAGATTTGTCAAATCACTATCACTACATAGTATAAAACAAAGTCGCTTTCTCTGTCCCTATATCCCCATGTATGCTTAAATCTTTAAAACTAAGCAACGGATTTTGATGCGGTTTTTTTAATAGATAGAGTGATTGAAGAGGAAGGCTTATATGTATAATAACATGCTTTAAACTGTTATTTTTGAGGTTTCCAATGTGATGTCGTAAAAAAATATTTTTTTCCGCTTACATTGCAAACGCAGGCTGAACCCTACGAGATTTATCAAAATAATGTACTAAGTATTGTAAACATTGAAAAGGTCTACAGTAAACTCCGCGATGGTATATTTCTATCTCTTATGGATATCCCACAATAACATTTTATTGTCATTTACTTTTTACGACAAATTATGGCTAATTTTCGAAGCGATTTTAACCAATACAGCATTAATCCTTATCCAATTAAATATCTTAATACATTGTTGATTTAATATAGATCTATATGGCCCATTACAGCATATGATTTAAGTAAATATTTTCGAAGATATTACAGATTTAAATTTTAACAGATTGCGGGACGTACCGTTTGCGGCGGTACCGGCCGGACGGGGCGGCGGGAGCCATTCAGATATATTTCATACCCGTGCGAAGCCGGAGCGGGCCGCTAGTTTTATAATAAAACTATAGAGTCTGGTGTTTTGGGTTCTCAAATTAGACGAATATTCACAAACATTTACAAAACAAGTTTTTACACAGAATATGAGCGTCAGATATTTACCGTTATAGGTTTCAAATATAGCTCAATGTTCAATGCATCTTTCATCTTTTTGAAATTCTTAAAATAAAAAGTGGTTAATTTTAGAAATAATAAAATATGTTTTCGCTTACGCCCTTATGGAACTGAATGCAAGCCATACCCGCTCATCTCCCCATACAAAAGGGGAAAGAAGATCACGCCCATATTTCTTGTCAGAGATCCAAAATTTTGCTCAAAATAGCTTTATTTGATAGAACTAGATGTCTGATGACCATTGGCATTGTAAAATTGTGTTTGGTTTCTAAGTTATAAGGTCCGAAAGTTCGAATTTTTCGCGCGTTTTATACAATAACTTTGGAGGTGGATTACGCAATGATAAAGTAAGTACATCGTAAAAAGATTAGTCACCAGACATAGCTTGTTTAATCAAGATTTATGATCTATTCGGTTTTTGTTAGATTTTTGACTACAGCGGTCGTGGTTTACTTTTAGCTAAAAGTCGTTTTGAAATTAAAATTTTCGTAAATCTTACCAAATCATACACTATGCACATTTTATTTTTTGTGGACATATTGCGTCTTCCTCATCACGGAGCCTGTCTTATTCTTTGAAACAGAGAAGGTCCCAGAGCGCAACAGCACGGTTTTGTACCGTGCCCGCGAATGAGTTAGGCCCGCCGGGTTGGGCCACCTTAATGCACATGGCGTGGTGGCGGTACAATTTGATTATTTTTTTTTCAAAGGGATCACTTCGGGTAAAACTCGTTTTGCTACGGCCTTCAGTACCTGATCCTTTTCTTGATTAAATATTCCAAAGGTAGATGCCCATCGGAAAGACGATCAGTTGGCAATGGTCTTCTTTTTGATACTGACATCACTGCTTCTTACGGACGGACACCAGACATCACATTGGCACCCTTTGGGTACGGAAATCTAAAAATCAGGCTATTCCCCCTCTCACGGCTTCTTGCGATTTTTAACTGTTTCCAAAAATGAAGAACAATTTAAAGACTGAAGGCAGAGCACCACCGGCTGCTTAAAATTTGTGGATTATATTCTATTTAGATCAAATTTAGACGTAACCGTAAGTGATGAATATTTTTTAAAGTTACAGAAGAAATATTGAGAAGATAATGAGGTGATCATGTTCCATACAATGACGTGTGCCTGTTTCCTCAGTCAAATTTGGAAATACTTTTCTGACATTTTTGCACATTTAATAAATCAACTATAATCTAAGTCGGGACGTTTTTATTGGAAATTAAACTAATATTCATCTATTAAGCGCCTAAAAATGTGTATACTAATACACCAAAAGCGTATATCATGGAAACAAGCTAACTAAAAAAAAAAAACAAAAACGTACAGACGTAGCTCTTAAATAATGTATTTAATGTGCAAAATTTCAGAACAATATTTGTTAATTTGCCTGAGGAAACAGACACGCTCCATTGTATGAAACTTGATCACCTCATTAACTACTTAATACAATTGTGCATATAATGTATTTTGGCATAGCCATCGTATAAGTGAGGTATTAGATTTGGGGTGTTTTTCGTCTATCAAAGTTCTCTGAGATTGGCAAAGTTTATGACACGCATGAATTTATCGTGACGGTGTTATGAGCTCCAATCTGTGTACAAGTTCAATGTTTACAAGATTTCCCTTTCAATATATTTCCTGAGCTTGAATAGCCGTCAGACTAAAATATTATACATTTAATGTGAATAAACATTGAATTAATCGCACCTCCCTACTTTACTAGTCTTGTGCGGTGTGGGTTCTGGCACATACAAATAATCCAATTAGGCCCCATGATCTTTGTTGGGCTCCCTATATTTTTTAAAAACAAACAACTTATATCTACCGAGAAAAACATTTCATCGATGCGTTATAGACTCAAGCTATAAAATAGTGCATGTACTTACACTAGTTGGTAGGGTTAATCCCGCCCAGGTTAGTACCATCGCATTGAATGATGGATGATCGAAGCAGCAATGAAAATCGTCCGTGTTTTTCATCCAGTTCAATGTACCTGTGCAATAAAAGGACGTTCCTAGAACGGCATCTGGGTCCCAAGAGTTGTGTTGGGCTATAGCTCTAGGGTTAGGCTGGAATGTCCACTCACACATAAAAACAACAAACTTATTTACCATTAATATTAGGGAACGTACTGCGTTTAATCTGTACTATGAAACTTTCACTGCTACGAAATAAAATATGGAAAATTATTTTCACACAATTGTACAATAACAAGTTCAAAGAATGTGATATATATTAGTATATGTTTGTATAATCAACCTTGAAGCAAGGACACATTAATACAAGGAAGAGCCCTGTAAAAATGACTACTTTACGAATAAATTGCAAGGCTGGACTCGAACCGGCAAAAGATACCATTCGAGTATATTGGGTCGTTCACGCCTCCTCAATATTCCGTGTTCACACCCATATTTTGGAATTCTCCTACTCCTGTTAACACAGTGTTTAATATTATACCTACATATATTGATTTAACGCTTTACCTGCGTTGCGGACATTGACTGCAAAGATTGAACATACAAGCATGCGATTATAACTCGTATTGCCGTCAACACCTAAATCGCTAAAGCCAGTCATAGGTATAATATACTTTTTCGGACTATGCAAATACCTTGCTTTATCCAAGGAATGTGATATGTGTGTGTACGGTAAATCGAGCGTAAAGAAGGTTCGTAAAATAAGGTAACGTATTTGCTTAGCACGAAAAAGTATATTTACTTATCAAAACAAGTTCTTCGGCGCGAACGGACCTCGGTACGAATAAAGGACCACTCAGCCATATTGACGCGCGCGGTGGCCTGATTAAAGCCGTCACTTTTATGCCTCGTCTGTGGAAAAATAAACTTCGTTACCAAGATTAATTGAGGGGAAAAACATTGGCATTCGTAGTGGAAAAAATGGGATCCTCGCGGTCCGATGGCCCTTAGTATAGGAGATCGGGTTCACACACTCCGATCCTTGACACAACATTTGTTTGACGTGTGGGCCTTTTTGATACAACCTATTTAACTTCATCTTTAGGCCGGTGAATTTGACATGTTATGTAAGGACTCGATATATATCTTTAAATTGTCTATTAAATGTTTTTTAATAAACATTTATTTTTATTTTTTGTAGAAAGATAAGCGCTAACGAAACGGTAAAAAATGTTAAAAAACGGTACCTTGTCATAAATGAAATGTGAGGATTATGTTCGTGAAACAGATTTTTTTTCTTACGATTTTTTTCTAAAGACCTGCGAAAATAATCATTACTTTTATTCATAGTTAAAGACGAAAAATAATAATTCTCCTCTTAAACAATTTGTTTATGAGGAGACGTGTAGGGAGCAACCAAATGTAATGCGAGGTTTTTTTTTTGTGGTAGTACAAAATAAGATCATTGTAGTGTCGATAATAAATAACCCACTTTCGGCTTTAGTTTCGGTATACCGATTGAAAATAACTAGGTATATTAAATAAATTAGTTTTACTTCTAGCGCCTTTCTTCTTATTTATGTTAAGGCTGCAAACAAGTACATAGTTTTAGATACACTTTGTAATGAGTATCACAGATTTTTTATGGGGCAGGTGTCGCGGGCGACGGAGCTCGGCAAGCTGGTCACCATGCTGCAGCTGGAGCGCTCCGAGGTCGCCTTCTTCATCTTCACCAATGGCAGCACACTCAGGTACCATTTTGATTGCAAGTGGAGTGTGTCTAGCTAGGGTAGGTGTCACAGGAGACGGAGCTCGGCAAGCTGGTCACCATTCTGCAGCTGGAGCGCTCCGAGGTCGCCTTCTTCATCTTAACCAATGGCAGCACACTCAGGTACCATTTTGATTGCAAGCGGAGTGTGTCTAGCTAGGGTAGGTGTCACAGGAGACGGAGCTCGGCAAGCTGGTCACCATGCTGCAGCTGGAGCGCTCCGAGGTCGCCTTCTTCATCTTCACCAATGGCAGCACACTCAGGTACCATTTTGATTGCAAGCGGAGTGTGTCTAGCTAGGGTAGGTGTCACAGGAGACGGAGCTCGGCAAGCTGGTCACCATGCTGCAGCTGGAGCGCTCCGAGGTCGCCTTCTTCATCTTCACCAATGGCAGCACACTCAGGTACCATTTTGATTGCAAGCGGAGTGTGTCTAGCTAGGGTAGGTGTCACAGGAGACGGAGCTCGGCAAGCTGGTCACCATGCTGCAGCTGGAGCGCTCCGAGGTCGCCTTCTTCATCTTCACCAATGTCAGCACACTCAGGTACCGTTTTGATTGCAAGCGGAGTGTGTCTAGCTAGGGAAGGTGTCACAGGAGACGAAGCTCGGCAAACTGGTCACCATGCTGCAGCTGGAGCGCTCCGAGGTCGCCTTCTTCATCTTCACCAATGGCAGCACACTCAGGTACCGTTTTGATTGCAAGCGGAGTGTGTCTAGCTAGCGTAGGTGTCACAGGAGACGGAGCTCGGCAAGCTGGTCACCATGCTGCAGCTGGAGCGCTCCGAGGTCGCCTTCTTCATCTTCACCAATGTCAGCACACTCAGGTACCGTTTTGATTGCAAGCGGAGTGTGTCTAGCTAGGGAAGGTGTCACAGGAGACGGAGCTCGGCAAACTGGTCACCATGCTGCAGCTGGAGCGCTCCGAGGTCGCCTTCTTCATCTTCACCAATGGCAGCACACTCAGGTACCGTTTTGATTGCAAGCGGAGTGTGTCTAGCTAGGGCAGGTGTCACAGGAGACGGAGCTCGACAAACTGGTCACCATGCTGCAGCTGGAGCGCTCCGAGGTTGCTTTCTTCATCTTCACTAACGGCAGCACACTCAGGCACCGTTTAGATTGTGAGCGGAGTGGGTCTAGCTAGGGAACGTGTCACAGGAGACGGAGCTCGACAAACTGGTCACCATGCTGCAGCTGGAGCGCTCCGAGGTTGCTTTCTTCATCTTCACTAACGGCAGCACACTCAGGCACCGTTTAGATTGTGAGCGGAGTGTGTCTAGCTAGGGCAGGTGTCACAGGAGACGGAACTCGGCAAACTGGTCACCATGCTGTAGCTGAAGCGCTCTGAGGTTGTTTACTACATCTCCGGCGTCAGCAGGCTCACTCTGCCTTAAGTAAATATTTGTTATTGAAGGCTGGGCGTTCGGTTGGTTCGAAAATTCACACGAGGAAGAAGTAACAAAAGTTGGGACTTCTTTAAATTTTGTATCCTTTCGTATTTCCCGAGGACTAATGTGTGTGCACATTCTTGTAAATGTCTGGCATTCATGCATCGTAGCGATCGAAATTAATTTAGTTGATTACTTGGAATTGCTTGTTTAGCAGAGCCTTGTTGGCTCGCACATTACCTTCACGGACAGGTTATGAGGGAACAAACAAAGCTTTCACATTAGGGTCCGCTTGCAGGAAGGGAGAACGTGAACTTCTGATTAAACACGACACGTTTTGTGAAGCGTATTAAAGTAAGTCATGTAGACACCATTCGTTTTAAGAAAAGTGACGTTTTTAATCCGATGTTTACAAAATTTTATCGTTGATGTCTCTCTTTTCAAGACGTTTTGCACATCCACGCAATTAATTGGTATTTGGCACGCTCGTTGCCTACAGGTTGCTATGTTGAGTTAATCGACACAATGTTGTAGGTAATTTCGTGCTGCAGGGTCCTCACTACTAAGTAAGCGAAAAGAGCTTATCACGTTTACCCCATATCGGTCGGAACTTTGTACACCACTAGTGTTATTTCGTTCTTTAATTCAAGGGTCGGTGGTTTGGAGTATATCCACAAGAATACGTCCCAAAAGGAGAGGTAGGGAGATCCGGGGGGACGGAATGTCTCCAAAGCGCGAAATGGCACGTCCTAGGAATTTACGGTGTACTCCCACTGAGTCTCAAGCTGTATATGATGTTGGCCCATCTTGTTGAAACCCCAATCTTTGGACACAAACACGTTGACGTTGAACCTCAGGAAAAATAAAGGTTCTGCCGATGTAACGATCTCAATAGAAAATGATATAAATAATGTTGTTTCGGAAATAAAGAACAAACGAACCAACTCACTTTCACATTTCTATTTATTTGTGGGCCCAAAGTGAGCCCGTCGGCGGTGAATTGCTTAGTACAAACAACATACTATTAAATATGAACAAATTTTGAGGATAAAGACATTTTAATTTATTGAAATTGTAGCCCCCTCTCGTCGGCCATTCAGAAAAAGTTTTGCAAATCTCCGCGTACTTGGATGACTAAATAATAAGATGGAATATTGATGACTGCCTGATTGATGCACGAATAATGGAAGTGAAGGACGGCTGCCGCTGCGTCTACATTGCATTTTCATCAATATACCTCCAAATTGTATTTATGTTTTTATTAAAAGAAGTAAGATAAGGAAGCAATTAATGTAAACGGTGTTGAGTTTATTAGATGTATCGCAAGCATAAAAAAAGTATTTTTGAGATGTTATGTTCCTTAGGGTCCAAGTTGTATTCAACTGTAATTTCGGGTACAATTCGGGTGCACAGAGCCCTCATCATTTTGCATTCGAAATTATGTAAACTCAAAATTGGTTTGTAATTAATTTCATAAAACACGTACAGGTGCATTCAGAGTTGGCGAACAAACTAAAATCCACCAAAGGTTTTTATATGGTTAGTCCGGTGCTAATCTCATACTAATTTTTGACACGTGCTCCCTGAATACAACTGATAGTAATTATCACGGATATAATAAAGATACAAAATATACGCTAAGAGCAGTACGAAAGCATTTGTGGTGCCATGGTATCGCTATTTTGTGCTCATTGTGCGACTAAAGATCGTTTAAATAAGCGTTTCCTACAGCGGTGATATTGTAATGGAAAATTTCTGTTATTTTCGCTTTACCCTGAAACGAAATAATGTGGAATTTATCTCCCTCGGGGCTGCAACTGGCACATGCGAGCTCAGTAAACATCATTCCATATTCTGCATGCAATTTTGCATTCGCCGGTTTGGCACTTACACAAATTGAGTAAGCCGGCCGGTAGAGTGGTAAATAACGGCATAATATTTAGGTGAGCAACTTGTTTTTATCTCGATAGTGTAGCACGAGGTGTTTTTAGTCTTATTAGCGATCCACGCCTGTTTCCACCACCTCCAGCTACAAACATCCTAAAGTTACCTTTCGGTTACACCATGTAACCGGAAGTTACTTCTCGGATTTCAGGTAACTGGAGGTGGTACAAACAGGTGTAAGATGTAATTGTTTAGGGTTTTTCGTTGGATTTTTTAAGATTCAAAATACATTTCTTATGATTACATAGATATGTTTATTTATATTCATGCTACCATATATACAGGGTATTCAAAACCCAATGAGACACCCGAAAACCATTAATTCCTGAGCATACCTGTAGCATAAAGTCAAGTATATATATATAGTGTGTTTATACATTAAACTTTTTCAGTTCAAACATTTGACTTAGCGAGAAAACAAAAAAGTATGTTACAAAAAACTTAACACGATAAATATGTATAAAAAATCCAACTTGCTCATAAATATATATGGTTTCAGAGTGGATTATCGAGATTTTGATTACCTTTCTAATAAATTTATTAATCCGAACATTGACATCATATTCCTTTTTAAATTATTCCAGTGTGTTAGCCCAATTCGAACATTACTAACACAAAGCGCGATAATTATTAAAACAAGTACTATTTATAAGATAAATATGTAATCAATCTGCATACTTGTATTGTAAAACATATTTAAAGACAGGTTAATTACCTAGCTAACTTGGACAGGAACGGTCGCTACTGACCCACGGTCCGTATGTACGCAGCCGATCATTTTTAGGGTTCCGTACCCAAAGGGTGAAAACGGAACCCTATTACTAAGCCTCCGCTGTCCGTCCGTCCGTCCGTCCGTACGTCTGTCACAGGGCTGTATCTCATGAATCGTAATAGGTAGGCAGCTGAAATTTTCACGGAGTGTGTATTTATTTTGCTGCTATAACAACAAATAGGTCAAATAAAAAAATAATAAAAATTAAAGGGGGTCCCATACAAAAAACGTGATTTTTTGTGTTAAATCTTGTACGATGGTACGGAACCCTTCGTGTGCGAGTCGGACACGCACTTGGCCGGTTTCTTAATTTAATTATGTTTCTGTCCAATGAATTAAAACGCATTGGTACTGTGGGCTTACGTACCATCCTATCCTAAGCGGGTACTCCCATTTTAAATGGGAAATTTGTTTGTTGGTTTGTTCCTTTCTATTACTTTCTATTTTTTTTTCTTAAACTATTTACTATACGAGGGCATAATCACTTTGTATGGACGATAGGTAATCGTTTTATTGCTTTTCACGGCCATCAGTGTAACCCAGTCGGTTTCTTTTGTAGTTCGCACTAGTACGAACATGATTACTTAAAGTTGTTATTAATATATTATAATTTCTTAATAACCAAAAAAATGCGATATTATTCACAACAAATTAAAAGAGGTGATTCTGTAGAATAAAAACATGTTACTTTGTCACATTGAATAAAAAAAAACTAATCATGTATGAATAAAAAATTATCAAAGAAAAATAAAGCTGTAAAAATGAATACATTGCGAGCGTAACAAAATTGGAATCGAACCAGCGAGCAAACCTTTCGCGGGCAGTGCGTATACCAATTCCGCGCCTGTTCTATAACCTTACCTGCATCACGGTCATTGACTGCAAGCATTGAATAAGGCTTTAAAATTTATTCGTAAATGAATATTCAATTAAATCAGTTTATCTTTAATAAATATGCTAATGAAGAAAAATACGTAAATAACTAGCAACAAGCAACAAAGGAAAAGGGAAGAAAGATCTCTGTATATTTTTGGGGAGTTTTTTAAATCTTATACAGGCATTTTGTTAAAATATTCTAATAACAGTATTAAATGGATTTTAGATGAAAAAAGGGATGCATGAACGAGGCGGGAATTAAACCGCATGAACTCTGAAGTTATTTTACGAACCACTTCGTCAATCTGGTCGTTGTATATTCTCTTTTACCGCCTGGGTCTGACAATTCCACTCACTCGACTTTGTAAATCAGTTTCATCATTTTCTCGTCAGTCATTCTGTAAACTTGCCATACCATTCTCAATTCTCATTACTTTGTCTGTCTATTTTAATTAAAAACCATTGCCAGGAATATTTTCAAACCAATTTTGTAAACATAAAACAAACCGGAGACATTTAAATTTCTTTAATTGGGCCTATTAAGGCCCAATTATGAATATCCCAGACGAGGAAATCGCTTCTATAGCGGTTTTCGCTCTCGGACGAAATATCTCTGATTCCTGTGCCGGGATTCCAAAAATAGGGCTTCGGTTTCGTGAGACACACATGATGCTGTTCGTTGAGAAAGGTCTCAATCTATTCAGCATTTGAATTTCTGACGCATAACGTATAATAGCGATCGGCATAACGTATAATATGCAGATCGTATAATGTCATATTTTAACAAAATTTTAAAACCATGCACAACGTATAATCGGCAGATCGTATAATCTTATACGTAGTGCATGAAGAAGTCCAAAAAATTAAATTACTTATTTCTCCATGCATAACGTATAATAGTCACAACGTATAATGTTATGATCTTTATTTAACAAAAAAAGAAAACCATGCATATCATATAATCCTAAAATATTTCATACGATAAGCGCCCTTATTGATATAAGATTAAAGATTATACTCGCACGCGACTTTTCGACCGTCTCAATTAGCGTTGTAGCAAATTGTTACTCTTCAACAGATATCGATTCGTAGCAATTTCAGCCTAAAATGTATCGTTGTTAGGGCGCTTTATGCAGTGCTTCTTGGCATATTATACGTTCTGCATGGTTTTCTTTTTTTGTGAATTCATGTTAGGAATATTATACGTTGTGACTATTATACGTTCTGCATGATGCAAAGAGTTTATTTTATTTTTAAACTCATGCACAACGTATAACATTATACGTTGTGAATATTATACGATATGCATGGTTTTAATTTTTTGGAAAAAAATACTATTATACGTTGTGAATATTATACGTAGTGAATACGACTCATGTGAACTACCCACACATTACGTCGCCTTTGAGAAATGACACGCATGTGTGACGCCATTGACGAGTACCTTTTTTGACATTTTATAGTCAGTCGTTTGACAGTTAGCATGGTACGAATGCAACTAAACATCAGATATAGGGCCGAGTGCTCGAAAGGACAAAAAATCAAAATCAACGTCAAAGTATGATCAAACACGTCGCTTTGTGTGGACAGTATGTAAGAAACTCTATGCAGGTCACTAAAAGTGACGTGTTTGAACATTGATTAACTCGGCCGTCTCTTCGTGCAACCGAGGCTTAATCACTCTCTTGCATCGATATAATCTAAAACTAAGGATCATCGACACTCTCTTGCCTGTTCACCTGCTTTTACCCAGCGAGTTAACCCACAATGGTGAACCCCCATTTGTTATATTTCCGGAACCCACGCAGCCCTAATATCCCTACTATCAGAAGTCGTCCTAAGATATTTGTAAGTTTACGGATTTAGCCACATATCCTGCTAAACATATTGTCTGCACTCTCGGCCCTATAGAACTTCACGGAAGTAATTCTCCGGAAGAAAAGAAAGCTTATTGACTTTGATACTGTATTGAAAGCACTCCGGCCGGGTGTTCTGAGAAAGATTTAGCGGTTAATCCATTTTTATTAGAAAGGATTCCTGCAAAGTCTTAGTCTTAGCTCGCGACGGCATTTACGTTTTCAGAAACAATTTGCGAAACGAAGCAATCGTTCGAAAAAGTCAGGTCGTGGCTCTTGCCTTTCATGCGAGAGGCCTGGGTTCAAATCATGGTCCCGGTCATGCACCACTTTCTTTCTCTTTCTAAGTTGCATAAACGATAGATGATCACTCAGCATATACATACCGCATTTCGTTACGAATTAGGGCTGTTCTATGGGTCGGAACCCATGTAAAACTGTAGGGCCCTATTCCATACTAGGTGGTAGGGGTAAGCCCGCCCGGGTTGATACCACCGCATTGGATAAAACTATGGTTTAAACGGCAGTGAAAAATGATCCGTGTTTTACATCCAGTTCACTGTAGCCGTGCTCATAGAGGAAAGGTCCTGGCTTGGCACCTTATTTCTTCGGGAATGTGGTGTACTGGGCTAATTTCATAACGGTAGTAGTGTGGTATTAGCCAGCCATGTCAGGTTGCATAGAAAAACCATTAATTATGCGAAAATGAAAAGTTAAGCCATTACCGAGTTTTAGCAAAACGTTACATCGTTTTTCGTTGGTTGTGAGGTTACCTGCAACAAACAACTAAAATTAAATCAGTATTTAAAAAAATATATAAGTTTATATTACAACACAACGCCGTTTCCCCGGAGGTGTAGGCAGAGACGATGGAGAGCCATGCAGTGCTAGTAGTAACTAGGCAAAGTCTATATTTCGTGGCACTTGATGTGAGGCTCGGTATGAAAAATCAGAGTTTCATTGGCTTATGAAAAATAATAGTACAAAAAGAAATATATAAAAGTTTGGAGTTTGTTCTACAACTCCGCACCCTCCGTCTCCTCGGCTCCCACCCCGTGCTCCGAGATATTGAAAATTTTATGAAAATGGTTGACATAAAATGTCAGTGTAGGGTATCAACAAAAAACCGACCAAGTGCGAGTCGGACTCACACACGAAGGGTTCTGTACCATCGTACAACATTTAACATAAAAAAGTAACGTTCTTTGTAAGGGGCCCCGTTCAATTTTTTATTGTATTTATTTGTTGTTGTAGCGGCAAAATAAATACACACTGTGAAAATTTCAGCTGCCTACCTATTACAGTTGATGAGATACAGCCCTGTGACAGACGAACGGACGGACAGCGGAGGCTTAGTAAGGCCCTTTGGGTACGGAACCATAAAAACGGTTAAGTGCGAGTCGGACTCGCACATGAAGGGTTTCGTACCATCGTACAAAATTTAACACAAAACAATCACGTTTATTGTATGGGGGCCCACCTTATATTTTTTTAATTATGCCCATTTGTTCTTATAGCGGCAAATAAATACAAACTCTGTGAAAATGTCAGCTGCCTAACTATGCACGCGGGAGATGCGAAGCGTTTTGTCGGGGGACGAGGGCACATTTTACTGAGCTGGGCTCGGGTAGTTGTCCAAAATGAAATTAACCCGAGCGGAGCCAGGAACATCAGTTAGTTAGTAAAATAAAGTTGAAGAATTTGTTTATTTTTTTGTTTGAACACGCTTATAACTGAAATTACCAGTCGGATTTAAAAAATCTTATTTCATTTATACCGCAATTATTGAGAAAAATTATCATCACGCTATTACTCTTAGTAGCCGAGCAAAAAAGAAAAAAACAGAAAGAACGCTAAGCGCATTCGAACTACCTAATAAGGCCAAAATAAGCTGACACGAGCGAAACCAGGAACCTCAAATAGTACTCAATAAAATAGGTAGCAACACGGAACAATAGAAACTACATAATTATGTATGTATCGGGACACCTTTAAGGAAAATGTTAATTTCGGAACCATATCATTTCAATTTCAATACATTAACAGTATTAAATTTCGCCGAAAATAATATACCGTGAGTAATTTGGAACGAAGAAAAGTGTTATTGTGATAAAAGGAGGTGGAATCTCGCAATAACAAAACCAGATGAACAAATGTTGATTTAATTTAAAATGCAAAGTCAAAAATTGTTGAAGCCTATCTCAGGGTAGAATCTGCCACTAGCCAGTAATATTATAAATGTGAAGTTTAGGATGCTTGGATGTTTTTTTTTTCAATAACGCTATAACGGATAAATAGGTTTCGCTTGAACAGGTTAAAAGTTATGTACAGCTTCACTGTACCCAACATTTTTTTTAAATACTTGCCCCTTTTATTTTAAATAAATTAAATTGAATATAATTCGGGCAGGCAGAAAGCCTTGGCATAATCACAGAATTAGTATTAGTACTACGTAAGTTCGTGTTCATGCATAATATCTTCAAACGTTGAAATAGAAACAATATTTGCAAAGCTCAAAATAAGAGTTCCTTTATAAATTCTTGAATGAGAAATTCTTTCCCGCTGGTATCGACATCTTTGAGGGGTTTTCCAGCGTCGATTCCTTTTCTTTGCTTTGCTCTCTTCAGTTATACCATTGTACATACGAGGGCACGTCCCTCTTCTATCTCAACTTTACCCCACTTTTGCTAACGTACGGAGCAATTTTAATTATTCTGACGCCTGACTGACTTCATGTCGGTTACTGCGAGTAAGTAATTGAGAACCGCGTTTTGAACTTTCGTGCTCTCAATTTTATCTCATTTACAAGAGCTTTATATTAATGATTCTAAAATATCGAATTGGATACTAATTAATTATCTACAAATAAATATGTGTTGTTGCCCGAATTAATAAATTGACACCATATTTGACTAATTAGGAAGGTACGTAAAAAAATTTTGGAAAATTGCTTTAGTTATTAAAATTCGAAAACTTTGGAATCATGAATTATATGTGATTCATGAACCTATTTTTGACCCGGACATTTTTGGACAGATTCTAAAATAGTTTCATTTTTTTGGTCTCGTATTTGGTCTACTCTTAGTATTGTAGTGCCGATTGAATATGTTCGTGCTGTTTTACTATCTACATAGTTCTGATTTAGCATTATAGTTCTGCTCTCGTATTTATTTGGTGCTCATTCAGTGTGTGCAATGCTGATTTCGTATTTGTTTGGAACCGATTTCGTAGTGCTACTTTAGTATTTCATTGGTGCTGATTTAGTATGTTAGTGCTAGTTTAGCATAAAAGAAAAAGTGTGCTCATAAAGGGATGGTTCTGGCATAGCACCAAGTCCCTTCAGGAATTGGTGTATTGGGCTAATATCATGACGGTAGTTATGTGGTATTAGCCATCCATTTTAGGTTGCATTGGCCCCTTCACTTGGTAATATTAGGTGTCGCGTGTGTGCTAGAAACGTGCGGAGTTGGACTGACCTGCCGAGTCTATAACTAAACGCCCAAAGCCATGATATATCTTATGATCACCTACTTTTGTGATATTAGCCCTACACACCAAATGACACTTTGTTCCCCGCCCAAAAAAATCCCAAAAGAACCGTAATCAGGGTTATTCATCGGATTAAAATGCTCAAATATAATCAGATAACGGTACTATAGTATCCATTAAATACGTTTAAAATGTCTCTCAAGTCTGATCACGAACTTATCGCCTTTGATGTGGAAATTCTCGGGAGTTCGAGCGCAGATATCGAAATGTTTACCGAAAACTTAAGCAAGCTGCTCGTCGAGGCGTTTGGAGATTAGCGTGGGCAGTTTCCTCAGGCAGATAAGTCCAGAAATTTACCGTACCGGAATATCGCCTCAATCTTTGGTCCCAAGTATGTCAAATATTTCAATGAATTAATATTTTTATTTATTGTTTCAATATTTGATGTTAGTGGTTGCAATTTTCGAGTAACTAGCCATATTATGGACCAGTAGTCGTGCTCTTTATGATTGGTGCACTCTAGAGGTGCACTGCAATTTAAATATTCTTGTGAACTTAAAAAACTGCACTAAAGCAGTGAGATTCACTCAGCACAAAGTAAGAACTGCACTCAAAAAACATGTTGCGACATGGCTTATTAAAATCGGAACTTGAACTCGATGAATGAGAAGTAAATCTATCTTTTATCAAAAATACATTATGTAAGTACCATGTCCCAAATTTTAAAAGTAAGTTACTCATATTGAATAGGTTAGACTTCACCTACCTTAGACTTCATTTATGTATTTTGTAACTTTTTAGGGTTCCGTACCCAAAGGGTGAAAACGGAACGCTATTACTAAGCCTCCGCTGTCCGTCCGTCCGTCCATCCGTCCGTCCGTCCGTCCGTCCGTCCGTCCGTCCGTCCGTCCGTCCGTCCGTCCGTCCGTCCGTCCGTCTGTCCGTCTGTCACAGGGCTGTATCTCAGTAACCGTAACAGGTAGACAGCTGAAATTTTCACAGAGTGCGTATTTATTTTGCCGCTATAACAACAAACAGGTAAGATTAAAAAATAATTAAAATTAAAGGGGGCTCCCATACAAAAAACGTGATTTTTTTGTTTTTTTTCGGAACCCTTCGTGTGCGAGTCCGACTCGCACTTGTTTATTATTATTTTATATATTTAGTACTAGATTTATGAAAATTATGATATTCTGAAAGGTATAATATAGAAAATAAGTAACTATGCTTAGTTTAAGTTAAATTTTTATTTATATTGTTCTGTATTTAATTAATAAGTAATAAGCGTTGTTTTTCTGTGCATACCCTAAGCTGTAAAATTTCCCTACGATAGGGTTGATTGTTAGAAATTGCTTGAGGCAATAAATCCGACTTTGCATTGTACTTTTGTATGGATTGCAATAAAGATTATTATTATTATTATTATAAATTTTCAAACAAGCTGATGTACGCGTCTCCGCTCAAGTCAATGTCTTTTTGGACTGATATCCAGCCAAATCTAATATTTTCTGTAATAATTCAATTCAATCCTGTTTATTCAATTAATAGCCTATATATGTGCCAAATTTAATCCAAATCTATTCAGCCGTTTTTGGATGATTGAGTTAAAAACCCCCAAACATACAAACTTTCACATTTATAATATTAGTAGGATAAATGTTTGAATACAATTTAATTATGGATTTTATACATATTTACATATTTCGATTTTATACATATACATATTAAGTTAGCCTTTAAACTTTTATATATTTCTTTTTGTACTATTATTTTTCATAAGCCAATGAAACTCTGATTTTTCATACCGAGCCTCACATCAAGTGCCACGAAATATAGACTTTGCCTAGTTACTACTAGCACTGCATGGCTCTCCATCGTCTCTGCCTACACCTCCGGGGAAACGGCGTTGTGTTGTAATATAAACTTATATATTTTTTTAAATACTGATTTAATTTTAGTTGTTTGTTGCAGGTAACCTCACAACCAACGAAAAACTATGTAACGTTTTGCTAAAACTCGGTAATGGCTTAACTTTTCATTTTCGCATAATTAATGGTTTTTCTATGCAACCTGACATGGCTGGCTAATACCACACTACTACCGTTATGAAATTAGCCCAGTACACCACATTCCCGAAGAAATAAGGTGCCAAGCCAGGACCTTTCCTCTATGAGCACGGCTACAGTGAACTGGATGTAAAACACGGATCATTTTTCACTGCCGTTTAAACCATAGTTTTATCCAATGCGGTGGTATCAACCCGGGCGGGCTTACCCCTACCACCTAGTATGGAATAGGGCCCTACAGTTTTACATGGGTTCCGACCCATAGAACAGCCCTAATTCGTAACGAAATGCGGTATGTATATGCTGAGTGATCATCTATCGTTTATGCAACTTAGAAAGAGAAAGAAAGTGGTGCATGACCGGGACCATGATTTGAACCCAGGCCTCTCGCATGAAAGGCAAGAGCCACGACCTGACTTTTTCGAACGATTGCTTCGTTTCGCAAATTGTTTCTGAAAACGTAAATGCCGTCGCGAGCTAAGACTAAGACTTTGCAGGAATCCTTTCTAATAAAAATGGATTAACCGCTAAATCTTTCTCAGAACACCCGGCCGGAGTGCTTTCAATACAGTATCAAAGTCAATAAGCTTTCTTTTCTTCCGGAGAATTACTTCCGTGAAGTTCTATAGGGCCGAGAGTGCAGACAATATGTTTAGCAGGATATGTGGCTAAATCCGTAAACTTACAAATATCTTAGGACGACTTCTGATAGTAGGGATATTAGGGCTGCGTGGGTTCCGGAAATATAACAAATGGGGGTTCACCATTGTGGGTTAACTCGCTGGGTAAAAGCAGGTGAACAGGCAAGAGAGTGTCGATGATCCTTAGTTTTAGATTATATCGATGCAAGAGAGTGATTAAGCCTCGGTTGCACGAAGAGACGGCCGAGTTAATCAATGTTCAAACACGTCACTTTTAGTGACCTGCATAGAGTTTCTTACATACTGTCCACACAAAGCGACGTGTTTGATCATACTTTGACGTTGATTTTGATTTTTTGTCCTTTCGAGCACTCGGCCCTATATCTGATGTTTAGTTGCATTCGTACCATGCTAACTGTCAAACGACTGACTATAAAATGTCAAAAAAGGTACTCGTCAATGGCGTCACACATGCGTGTCATTTCTCAAAGGCGACGTAATGTGTGGGTAGTTCACATGAGTCGTATTCACTACGTATAATATTCACAACGTATAATAGTATTTTTTTCCAAAAAATTAAAACCATGCATATCGTATAATATTCACAACGTATAATGTTATACGTTGTGCATGAGTTTAAAAATAAAATAAACTCTTTGCATCATGCAGAACGTATAATAGTCACAACGTATAATATTCCTAACATGAATTCACAAAAAAAGAAAACCATGCAGAACGTATAATATGCCAAGAAGCACTGCATAAAGCGCCCTAACAACGATACATTTTAGGCTGAAATTGCTACGAATCGATATCTGTTGAAGAGTAACAATTTGCTACAACGCTAATTGAGACGGTCGAAAAGTCGCGTGCGAGTATAATCTTTAATCTTATATCAATAAGGGCGCTTATCGTATGAAATATTTTAGGATTATATGATATGCATGGTTTTCTTTTTTTGTTAAATAAAGATCATAACATTATACGTTGTGACTATTATACGTTATGCATGGAGAAATAAGTAATTTAATTTTTTGGACTTCTTCATGCACTACGTATAAGATTATACGATCTGCCGATTATACGTTGTGCATGGTTTTAAAATTTTGTTAAAATATGACATTATACGATCTGCATATTATACGTTATGCCGATCGCTATTATACGTTATGCGTCAGAAATTCAAATGCTGAATAGATTGAGACCTTTCTCAACGAACAGCATCATGTGTGTCTCACGAAACCGAAGCCCTATTTTTGGAATCCCGGCACAGGAATCAGAGATATTTCGTCCGAGAGCGAAAACCGCTATAGAAGCGATCTCCTCGTCTGGGATATTCATAATTGGGCCTTAATAGGCCCAATTAAAGAAATTTAAATGTCTCCGGTTTGTTTTATGTTTACAAAATTGGTTTGAAAATATTCCTGGCAATGGTTTTTAATTAAAATAGACAGACAAAGTAATGAGAATTGAGAATGGTATGGCAAGTTTACAGAATGACTGACGAGAAAATGATGAAACTGATTTACAAAGTCGAGTGAGTGGAATTGTCAGACCCAGGCGGTAAAAGAGAATATACAACGACCAGATTGACGAAGTGGTTCGTAAAATAACTTCAGAGTTCATGCGGTTTAATTCCCGCCTCGTTCATGCATCCCTTTTTTCATCTAAAATCCATTTAATACTGTTATTAGAATATTTTAACAAAATGCCTGTATAAGATTTAAAAAACTCCCCAAAAATATACAGAGATCTTTCTTCCCTTTTCCTTTGTTGCTTGTTGCTAGTTATTTACGTATTTTTCTTCATTAGCATATTTATTAAAGATAAACTGATTTAATTGAATATTCATTTACGAATAAATTTTAAAGCCTTATTCAATGCTTGCAGTCAATGACCGTGATGCAGGTAAGGTTATAGAACAGGCGCGGAATTGGTATACGCACTGCCCGCGAAAGGTTTGCTCGCTGGTTCGATTCCAATTTTGTTACGCTCGCAATGTATTCATTTTTACAGCTTTATTTTTCTTTGATAATTTTTTATTCATACATGATTCGTTTTTTTTTATTCAATGTGACAAAGTAACATGTTTTTATTCTACAGAATCACCTCTTTTAATTTGTTGTGAATAATATCGCATTTTTTTGGTTATTAAGAAATTATAATATATTAATAACAACTTTAAGTAATCATGTTCGTACTAGTGCGAACTACAAAAGAAACCGACTGGGTTACACTGATGGCCGTGAAAAGCAATAAAACGATTACCTATCGTCCATACAAAGTGATTATGCCCTCGTATAGTAAATAGTTTAAGAAAAAAAAATAGAAAGTAATAGAAAGGAACAAACCAACAAACAAATTTCCCATTTAAAATGGGAGTACCCGCTTAGGATAGGATGGTACGTAAGCCCACAGTACCAATGCGTTTTAATTCATTGGACAGAAACATAATTAAATTAAGAAACCGGCCAAGTGCGTGTCCGACTCGCACACGAAGGGTTCCGTACCATCGTACAAGATTTAACACAAAAAATCACGTTTTTTGTATGGGACCCCCTTTAATTTTTATTATTTTTTTATTTGACCTATTTGTTGTTATAGCAGCAAAATAAATACACACTCCGTGAAAATTTCAGCTGCCTACCTATTACGATTCATGAGATACAGCCCTGTGACAGACGTACGGACGGACGGACGGACGGACAGCGGAGGCTTAGTAATAGGGTTCCGTTTTCACCCTTTGGGTACGGAACCCTAAAAATGATCGGCTGCGTACATACGGACCGTGGGTCAGTAGCGACCGTTCCTGTCCAAGTTAGCTAGGTAATTAACCTGTCTTTAAATATGTTTTACAATACAAGTATGCAGATTGATTACATATTTATCTTATAAATAGTACTTGTTTTAATAATTATCGCGCTTTGTGTTAGTAATGTTCGAATTGGGCTAACACACTGGAATAATTTAAAAAGGAATATGATGTCAATGTTCGGATTAATAAATTTATTAGAAAGGTAATCAAAATCTCGATAATCCACTCTGAAACCATATATATTTATGAGCAAGTTGGATTTTTTATACATATTTATCGTGTTAAGTTTTTTGTAACATACTTTTTTGTTTTCTCGCTAAGTCAAATGTTTGAACTGAAAAAGTTTAATGTATAAACACACTATATATATACTTGACTTTATGCTACAGGTATGCTCAGGAATTAATGGTTTTCGGGTGTCTCATTGGGTTTTGAATACCCTGTATATATGGTAGCATGAATATAAATAAACATATCTATGTAATCATAAGAAATGTATTTTGAATCTTAAAAAATCCAACGAAAAACCCTAAACAATTACATCTTACACCTGTTTGTACCACCTCCAGTTACCTGAAATCCGAGAAGTAACTTCCGGTTACATGGTGTAACCGAAAGGTAACTTTAGGATGTTTGTAGCTGGAGGTGGTGGAAACAGGCGTGGATCGCTAATAAGACTAAAAACACCTCGTGCTACACTATCGAGATAAAAACAAGTTGCTCACCTAAATATTATGCCGTTATTTACCACTCTACCGGCCGGCTTACTCAATTTGTGTAAGTGCCAAACCGGCGAATGCAAAATTGCATGCAGAATATGGAATGATGTTTACTGAGCTCGCATGTGCCAGTTGCAGCCCCGAGGGAGATAAATTCCACATTATTTCGTTTCAGGGTAAAGCGAAAATAACAGAAATTTTCCATTACAATATCACCGCTGTAGGAAACGCTTATTTAAACGATCTTTAGTCGCACAATGAGCACAAAATAGCGATACCATGGCACCACAAATGCTTTCGTACTGCTCTTAGCGTATATTTTGTATCTTTATTATATCCGTGATAATTACTATCAGTTGTATTCAGGGAGCACGTGTCAAAAATTAGTATGAGATTAGCACCGGACTAACCATATAAAAACCTTTGGTGGATTTTAGTTTACACAAATGACTGTTTTAGAATTGGCTTACTTATGAAATGTGATGCCATTGTTTTTGTAGGACATGTTCTCGTTTCGGTTTTTGCAGATGCGCACTGAACAGTTAGGCATTTCGACAATAATCTGGAGAAACGCGCTCGCGCCGCGACCGGGTACGAACTAGGGAATGCAATCCCGATCCCGCGGGATCCCGATCTCGCGAGATCTCGTGTAATTTTTCGGGATCAATCCCGACGCATCATATGACGAGATCCCGTTCGAGATTGACGGGATTGGGCGGCAGTGGTCAGCGACGCTACACACACACGTCCACTCGGGGCGCAAGCGGCGCTGGCGCTGACTGACGGCCGCGAGCGGCAGGAACGCCAACCAAACGTTAGAAAACAATTCCGACTATTTCCAAATATTAGCGACAGGTGACGAGTGGGACAGATAATATAGAACTGTGTCGAGTAAGTGAGAAAGAAGTATATGCGCGCGGAGAGGCAGTCATTTGTTTGTTTACGTTCGTCATTGTTTTAGGTGTGCAGTTGTAGTGATTATTTTTTAACACGCTTTTTCATTTTCAAAATCACTCGTAGGTAACTACTTCCTAATTCCCTTGAAATATGCTTATTGTTTTGATTACCTAATCTATCTATGTTAATTTACTTAAAACCTGATAATTATTTAGTTGGTAAGATTAAAGAATAAAGATTTTTATTTTCTTTCGAGTTTTTATTTTAGTTAACCTCCAAAACTAGACGGGATCCCGAAAATTCCGGGATCCCGCGAGATTGATATTTCTAATCCCGCGGGATCTCGAATTTGCAATCTCGAGTCGGGATTGCATTCCCTAGTACGAACTGAGCGGCCGGCGTGACGTCACGTTTGCTTATAACCAATTTTGGGTATAAGGCGGCCACGGGAATCGCGCGCGTCCACCGTTCTAGTTTAGTATAATATATTCCGATTTCTGTGGTCCCCGCGCTCAAGGCCCTCGATAGAAGCTATGCAATAGCTTAAAAAATCATTTTTCCGCTTACATTGCAAACGCAGGCTGAACCCTACGAGATTTGTCAAATCACTACATAGTATAAAACAAAGTCGCTTTCTCTGTCCCTATATCCCCATGTATGCTTAAATCTTCAAAACTAAGCAACGGATTTTGATGCGGTATTTTTTAATAGATAGAGTGATTGAAGAGGAAGGCTTATATGTATAATAACATGCTTTAAATAGTGGAGAAGTACTGTTATTTTTGAGGTTTCCAATGTGATGTCGTAAAAAAATATTTTTTTTCCGCTAATATCAAAATAATGTACTAAGTATTGTACACATTGAAAAGGTCTACAGTAAACTCCGCGATGGTATATTTCTATCTCTTATGGATATCCCACAATAACATTTTATTGTCATTTACTTTTTACGACAAATTATGGCTAATTTTCGAAGCGATTTTAACCAATACAGCATTAATCCTTATCCAATTAAATATCTTAATACATTGTTGATTTAATATAGATCTATATGGCCCATTACAGCATATGATTTAAATAAATATTTTCGAAGATATTACAGATTTAAAAATTGCGGGACGTAGCGTTTGCGGCGGTACCGGCCGGACGGGGCGGCGAGAGCCATTCAGATATATTTCATACCCGTGCGAAGCCGGAGCGGGCCGCTAGTATATAAATATAATTAGTCATGTATGATGATAAGTTTATAATATTCTGTCATATTTTTGTTCGTCCTCGGGACTTTGAGGGATCAAATCTCCGTCCCTGGGTTCTAGGTACAGACTGCCGTTGTTTTCGCAGGTCGAACCTGACGCAGCGGTTCGCGCAGACGGACGCGGCGCTGCGCCAGATGGGCGCGCTGCCGCTACTTGTGTTCGACGACCGGCCCGGGCCCGTGGACGAGGACACCTTTCTGCGTGACCTTGACCACTTGAGGTATCCAAAGTCCCTTATATTGCGCCACTTTCGTGTTGACGTACCAACACCCTTACCTGGTAAGTAAGGACCTGCAGTTTACCAAGGCCAGCCCTCGAACGGCCATTCTTCCAGAGCCCGACTGCGCCCCGTGTTGCTTAATAACATGGACGTAGCACCAGTATTATATAGTACCTAAAATTATTATAAGTATTTTAAGGATTCGTCTTTGGTCGGGGATTTTGTCTTCAGTTTGAGTTTTAACATATGTTCAGTATATCTAATATGAAAAAAAACGCAAAAATTAAGTATGAGTATGAGTAAAGAAAATATTTATATCGATTTCGATTTACACAATACACTCTCTCATACAAACAAATCCTCCTAACCAATTTCCTTCCCATGCAATTTATTTAGATTTATTTAATTTAATTTTAATTTTAATGTTTATTTTTTATTTTGCTGTGTATTTTTCTTTAGTATTTTTATATGTATAGTTGAATATTATTTTCTCTAAGTTGAAAAGGGAAACAAATAGTTAAAAAGTATCTAAGTTTTCTTTACAACAAATCAAATTTATAAGAAAATTAATCAAAGTAAATAATTGTCGATTTTTTTTGTAATGGAAACAAGTTAAAATATTGTTTCAGAGGAACGTCCACACTTTCAGAACAGTTTCAATATCTGATTACAATGCTTCTATAGATAACGCGGTTCAATATAAAATTAGGGTCAATTATATTGATAGTTCGACTACGTAGCTTATGTATATTATATTATGAAACGATCAGAAGAAGTGGCGACAGACTGCCGCTGCTGGTTTAATAATAGTAGGGTACTAAATTATTGCTTGCCTTATATATATTTAGTTTAATTTTATCCGAATATTATGTACAACTGGAGTAAGGTCATAAAATTTAACGTAAGGTGACAGTTAGTTATTGGTTTATTTCTCAGAGAGTACTTAACTTATCTATCCCAAATTTAACATTATTTAACTTCAGGTACATCCGCAATAAATTTTCGAAACGTTTTGTGAGTTTATGTAGAGTATTTTTGATTTTTGTAACGAACAATTTGGTTCGCATGAAAGCATATTCGGTAAAATAATACTCGTAATATGAGTACCGCATGCATTGTAAATTTTTTAGTTTTCTAATGCCTTGAAAGAAATAACGAGAAATGTGACGGGATAATAATAGGCTGAGGTGAATAATTGGCGTTTTTTCTCTATCGACCAAAGTGTGTGCTATGAAAACGAAAATAATTCATTTCGTGCGGATACACCTGAAGTTATATAAGTTGAGCTTGATAAGTTAAGTACTCTCTGAGAAATTAACGGAAAACTGAGTGTCACATAGCGGCATACGCTATTAAATGTATTATTTACGAGTTTTAATTGTACGAGTATTAGATTGTTTTTTTTTTGTTCAAATTATATTATCTTTACAATAGACATCAAATAAACTCTTTTCTGGCACCAATGGCAAGAACATAGACGAGTGAAGGACGTGGTTTAGGTATATATATGTTTTGTTACAATCAAACAAAGGACCTCTTTCATTTATCATTAACCTAATTAAACGAAACGCAGAGCAATTTATGTGGTCTCATTTTCCTCTTCGAAACGAATAATTCTGAAAAAGGACATTCATACATGACGAAAAACAGGCGTATGTAAATGTGTGTTATCATTTTACTCCTTACTAGGAATATAACATATTGTGCTGCTCAGAGGACAATGAAAATAAATTGTATTTCGCATAATAATAATCACACCATAGCAGCTCTTTATGTGATCCCTCAGGCCGTGTGAATATATTTTCGCAATAAAAGATGAGAAATGCGCGCCTATTGCTGTGTATTTCCTAAAAGTCTACATAGCTCCTCGTATTCGCGGGGAGATGAGCCGGATCATAATTCACCGGGACAACGAAATTCGACCTTACAAGAAGTTTCCGGGGGGGTTACCATGGTAAATTAGCTCGTCGGATAAACAGGCAAGTGAGTGATTAAACCTGACGTTAAGTTTGATGTTTAATTAATGTTTCCTTAAATCTGTTAACACTCTGTATTAAAAAAATATAATAATTATATTATTAATATCTTAAGGGTTCTGATTTACAGCATAAAATTTCGGAATTCAAACAGTTCTACCTATACCTATAGCATTATTTTCGTAATATGCGTAATATTTGAACAAACTATATTTTAATGTAATTAACCGACTTCAACAAAAGGACGGTCTCAATTCGTCGGAATCTTTGTTTTTTTTTCTTCTATGTATGTTCCACGATTACTCAAAGACGCCTGGACCGATTTGGAAAATTATTTTTTTGTTTAGAAGGATATACTTTCTAGTTGATCCCATATTTATTTATCAAAATCGGTTCAGTAGTTTGGTACTTAAATACAGCAAACAACCAATTTTCGGAACCACTGAACCCAGAAACGAGATTTTTAGGGTTCCGTACCCTAAGGGTGAAAACTAAACCCTATTACTAAGCCTCCTCTGTCCGTCCGTCCGTCACAGGTCTGTATCTCATGATCCGTAATAGGTAGGCAGCCGAAATTTTAACTTTTAGCAGGTTTTTTAAAAATGTGAATGCTTACGAAGAAAATATATTTGGAAATCCTACTATTAGGGGGGTAAAACAGGCCAAAATGAACACATTTAGGCGAAAAACACTCATGTTGAGATCTCCGAAACCAATTATTCTAGAAACTTAAAATTTTCAGTGACATTTTTTACGACAAAAAGGCTCGCTCACAATGGATTTTAAAAAATTGAACTATTAAGGGGATAAATAAGGCTCATATGCTGGCCAGCGAGCCTGTTGGTCTCTTGCTGGCGCGTGAGTTTTCTTTTAGGTTCCGCATAGTATTTTTTTTTGCCAGTGAGCCTCAGACGGCAACTAGCTTTGAGCGAAAGACTATGATCTTGTGTTTATTAAGCTTTGGTTCAATTAATTCGGTTGGTTTTAAATACTGTGTAGAGAAGAGAAGAAGATACAGATATTGAAGTACACTACTAAAAACCAAAAAATAAATAATTTTAAATAAAAAATAACCGCCTACAAGAAACACCCCTGAACTAAAAAGAAAAAAAATAATTGGAAACTTTTAATTCATATACGATAAAATATTTTAATACCTGAATAATTTTATACAATTTCTTAATTTCTAATCACCTTGTGAAGTCGGTGCCTTGGGTAGAGCTCGCTCCGCACCCGCTGACCGAACAGACATTATATCAGCCAAACGCACCCGAAGTCTACGAGAGCCTGAGCAACCTGAGTCGGCAATGATTGGACCAGAGCATTATAACCGCTCGTCTAACTTAGAGATGCCCTTAACGTTGGTGTGCGTACAAGCAGTTAATACAGCGTGATTATGTTTTCGACGATTTATAGTACTTTTGGTTTATAGAGTTGCGCACCGGTAGAGGGCACGTTGAACGAAACGATTTCAGGTGAACGCTGCTGAAGTTGGTGAGAGCGCGGGCAAACAGACGCGATGACGTCGCCGCCACTCTGATTCCCACGGACGAAGAAGAACCGATAATAAACTTTGCCGTGGGTAATTTCTACACATTTTAATATAATGCTGATTTCTGTGTGTCATTTTATTATTTTTTATGTTCGGTACGAATTTCGAAATCAATTTTTAGCTGACGTCCCAAAGAGATAGAGACTTGAAATTACAAACATAGAAAGAAATGTAAAGACGTGTGGTGCAATAGATAAAAGTGTGTAGAAAGTTTATATATTTTAGAATCCAAAATTTTAAAAACTTTGTATAACATCAAAATCATGTAAATAGTTATCACCCGTGGTATGGGAAATTGATAGGGGAACGACCCTGTAAAATGCTTGATACTTTTATAAAATTGGAGAGAACGGATCAAATAGTAGGCGCGCTAGATCGCATATCTTCTCCCTTTTTTGATCGAATGTAGGTATAATTCGAGGTTGAATAAAGTCAACATTAATTAATGTATTTGGATCATGTGGTGGGTGAGTATGCCTGGATTTATTTTCTCTCTGTACTCGGTCCTGTGATTTCCCGCCGGACAAGTATATTTAGGCAATTAATTCGCTTTGTGATTTGGTCGATCAGATCAACCGCTTCGACCTGCTTCATCTACATAGGTTTTCTACATTACTCCGTCAGAGAATATATCTAGGACAAAACTACGAGTGAGCTGGTCCTCATCGCGTGGCAATATCTTTATTATCGCTTAGAGTTTATTTATTTATTTGTCCTGATTAAGGTAATATAAGCTCGGACAATGAAGTCAGGCATAAGGCAATCCTTTTATTTTTGATGTACACATAAATAACACTGATAAAAATATAACGAAATAAAATCAGGTGTAAAATGCCATTGTCAAATGAAATGGATTGAAGTAAAAAAAAGTATATCGTATTAAATCATACTAAATAGTATTAAATAATAAAGAAGTGAGGCAAAATGGATCAGATGTGAACTTTTATATGTAGCTAAAATAAAACATCATAATTACAAAAAAGTATTGTAATAAATTGAGTCTCTTTAAACTAAAAAAACATTTTTATATAATACTTAACGCGAAAACTATACAACAGGTGTAATGCATCCGTATCGTACGTTAATATTCATTTATTTAAAATTATGATATTAATGATGCGGTACATTTAGTCTTTACTTACAAGGATATTTAAAAGTTGTCCTGACTTATAAGGACTTCAAAAAGATTTTACTACAACAAATGTAGTAATTTGGAGTCATTTTAGAACATGCGCACAAAAATATATCAATTTCTCTGTTCAAGAAAGAATGCAGTTTAAATAATTAAATTGGTTAGGTCAGATTTTAACCTTTCCATAAAACAAGTGAGGTAATCTGTGCTTTGAACTATTCCTGCAGTCGGAAAAGCAGAAGGGTTAGTGGAAACACGCAGCTTTATCATCCTTTGTGAATCTCCGGGTTTATTCGAGGGTTTATTACGGTTCCGTTTCATTATACTCTTGTAAATAGCTCTGTTTGCGGTGAATATTAAAATGGATAAATTCCATATTCATACTGCATATTCAACCGTTATCTTATGTAATAGAACGTCTGTGGTATACCGTATCAAAAGCTGTAGGGTGAGCCCGGGGTTGTTCACCTATTCTTACGTATCCTAGATTTTAATTTGCATTTATATGGAGTTTTTGGATCAATTAATGGCTCGAATCACATGTCATCATGTAGGTCGGCCCCGGAAGATCTGCGCCATTCAAACTAAGCAGCCACTCTGAGCGGAATTCGAACTTTCGTGTAAAGTATTAAAGTTTGATATATATTGACACAATCATTTTAACTCATGAAAAGGGTGGGCATTTAACCTATAACGTTAAAAAAGACTGTTCATGAGATGTTTGTAGTTTATCTCTTTAATCGGTTTTAACAAGAAATGAACGGGGCGAGACCCCCAGATATTCTAGGCAAGTCCCCGCGCAACTTTAAAACAGTTATCTTTCTGATAACCTTGTAAATTTTATTAATGTCAACAATAATATTTTACATTGCTTTTTTAGGCTTCCGTACCCAAAGGGTAAAAACGGAACCCTATTACTAAGCCTCCGCTATTACTAAGGCTGAATAATACGTCGTTTTAAAGTTAGCATGGCACTAAACGCACTAGCTTCAGATTTAATCAGTCACTTTTCTATTCACCCCGTGAGCTACTTTACGATGGTAACGCCCAGATTTTTACATAAGTTCACCCTTATGTCATATACGTTGTTGGGTGCCGATAGTGAAGGTCTACTACATACTAACATATTTGTTGTTTGCATGTTGGACTTGTTCACGTGTTATTGATGTGTTCGTTCAGCCGGAAGACACGTTCGCGGTTTGTTATTAGAGTCGGTTTTACATTGAAGTGTACTCGGCCTAATCTATGCCCTCCGTAGCCCCTGCAGCTTAATTGTGATCGATTTCGCGCGAATGGGGGCGGAGTGTTTACGGCTCCGCATAATTAAACGCCAAGACAGTTCGGTTCCTGGACAATTAAAAACTTTTCATTTGGTACCTCCGACGCTTCAAACTTGTAGTTAAAGGCTCATCGTTGTATGGGCCAAAATAACAAAACGAATTCCAATAATCATGCATGAATTTGCCTCATTTCCATTTCACGTGTTAAGACAAACGCGAATAAATGGGTTTTAGATGTTAAAAACTTGTGTGATCGTCAGGAGACGACGCAAAGGTCCGCATTTTACTTACCTCTCGGCCCGATAGCCGGCGCCATGTTTGCCGGCTCACAACCGAGATGGCGCAACAGTTCGAAACAACCCGATTATTTTTCATCATTCAACCAGAGCACTACCACCATTATCCCTAACTGTACAGTAGAAGTTAACCGACTTCAAAAAAGGAGGAGGTTATCAATTCGTCGGAATCTTTTTTTTTTAATGTATGTTCACCGATTACTCGAAGACCCCTGGACCGATTTGGAAAATTCTTTTTTTGTTCGAAAGGGTATACTTTCTAGTTGGTCCCATTTTTTTTTAATCAAAATCGGTTCAGTAGTTTGGTACTTAACTATAACAAACATCGAATTTCTTAACCCCGCGAACCCAGAAATGTGATTTTTTTGTTACAGTAGCTTTCTTTTCGGGTGAGATTGCTCAGTATGAGAGGTACTTTTTTACTTCAACTGTTGGGGGTATTCAAGGGGGGTAAAAGAGGGCAAATTGTACACATTTCTATCTCTAGAGCCGCTGAACCCAGAAATGTCAGAGTATGTTTTGTTTTAGATGGGAATGCTTAAGAAGAAAATATTTTTGGAAAGTATACTATTAGGGGGGTAAAACAGATAAAAAAAAACCACTCATGTTGAGATCTCTGAAACCAATTATCCTCGAAACTTAAAATTTTCAGTGACTTCTTGTTAAGACGAAAAGGCTCGCTCACAACGGATTTTACAAAATTCAACTGTTAAGGGGGGATAAACGAGGCCGATATGTACACATTTTCGTATAACTTAAACTTACGCAAGAAACAGACTATCCGGAACGATGGAAGGATGAGAAATTCAGAAGCTCAGCGGTTTCGGTCATTCGTTGTTTTGTCTTTTTAGGGTTCCGTTCCCAAAGGGCACCAACGGAACCCTATTACTAAGCTTCCGCTGTCCGTCCGTCCGTCCGTCCGTCACAGCACTCAATCTCACGTGTTCTCATCGTATCAATTATCGTACGTATCAACCGCGAACTCATAAATCCAGATAGTTACCGGTCTACCTTTCGTCAGAAATGAGATTTCTCAATGGTTTCATTTCTGCTAATGCTCGTTCATTGTATTGTATATGTATGTATATCTTCTTTCCACTTTGTATGTGAAGTTGAGCAGGAGGGCTCGCCCACCTTGAGTCAAAAGTTACGCCACCACTAACAAGCAAAAAATAAAATATTTTTAAATAAAAATTGACCGCCTTCAAAAAAACCGGAACTAAAAAGCAAAAAATAATTGGTTACTTTCAATTAATGTACGAAAAGCTATTTTAATTCTAACTAATTATGTACAATTTCTTAATTTTTAATCATCTTTTGAAGTCGGTGCCTTCACGAACTAAGAAAGAAATATAAGTAGGTAGCTACTTACATTTACCTACTTGAACAAAAAACAAAAACAAAAATTAAATAAACAAACAGGTCGGAAAAACGTATGTAAGTAGGTATTTAGGCAAGTACTTTGTAATTTAAATATGCCTTATACTTAAACTAAATACCTAACACAGTAAAAACTAAATATTTACAAGAAAACCCTACGAACAAACCAATATTAAAACAACGACCACTTATATGATAAATATTTAGGTAGGTGTAGCTTGTACTTTTTATTCTACCTAAATACCTACATAACACAAAACAAAAAAAATACAAATATAAAAAAGAACAGAAAACAATAGGTAGCGACTTTGAGGTGTCTGCTCTCAACTAGTGTCAAAACGAGTGTGCGGTTAGTACATACTCGTATCTCACCAATTTCGGCAGAAATCGTCTCGTTCAGACAACGATGTCGTAGGAAGTACCAATCAACACAGAGCAGCGAATTAACGTACTCCTTCACCAGTGCGCGCCTTTATAAAGCCGAAAGTACTAATAATCGTTGAAACCCAATTTCAGTACGCTGCGCTGTATCGATATCAGCTTGCACGTAAACCAACGCTAAGGGCATCTCCAGTTAGACGAACGGTCGCTTAAAATGCTCTGTGGACCAATCATTACTGACTCAGGTTGTTTACGCTCTCGTAGACGTCGGGTGTGTTCGGCTGAAATAGTGTCTGTTCGGTCAGCAGCGTGCGAAGCGAACTCTACCCAAGGCACCGACTTCAAAAGATGATTAAAAATTAAGAAATTGTACATAATTAGTTAGAATTAAAATAGCTTTTTGTACATTAATTGAAAGTAACCAATTATTTTTTGCTTTTTAGTTCCGGTTTTTTTGAAGGCGGTCCTTTTTTTATTTAAAAATATTTTATTTACGTTTACAAGTGCAATGGTTCCAAAGAGAAAAATTACATTAACCAAAACAAATAATTTCTTTCGCGCTACCTATCGAAAAAAAATGCGTTACGCATACTTTAGACTGATACTTATGATAAGCGAATATTTCCGATTGCCCAGATTTTATTTAGTACAATTTTCACACATTGTTTTGCTATCAGTCGCTAGAAAATATTTTAGAAGAAAGAGTCGCTAGATACGTTTCGGAATTCGTTTTGCTATTTAGTCAGCCTGGATAGCCCAGTGGCGGGACGCCTTACGATTCGATAAGCTTAATTAAGCACCTCTGAGCGCGGTTAGGTTCTGGATGGGTGACCATTTTTAACCGTTGAGGCTGACCGTGGTTCGGATTCCGCGTAAAACTGTAGGTTCCCTTTCTTACTTAATAGGTGGTAGGTTTAATCCCGACGGGTTGGCACCATCGCATTGAATGTACGATGGTCGAAGCAGCAATGAAAATTGTCCGTGTTTTCCATCCAGTTCAATGTAGGCGACCAATATAAGGAAAGTCCTGTCATGGCACCTAGTTCCAAAGTGGTATTTTAGGCTAATTCTGAAGGTCAGTTTGGAATTAGCCATCCATGTCTAGTTACAGAAACATTTTTTTTTATTTGTCGATGCTGGACTTGAAAAGTTGTACGATCGATATTCCATGGATCTAGCTATAGCTATAAAGGCTCTAAAGTTCCGCCATGGAGAATGCTGCCCGGAAATTAGTTCTGTTATCTGTTATTTATTGCATGCTTGTGAAGGATGTAAAAGAATTGAATGATATCATTGTAAAACCATTAAAAATTACTTATATTTTGCTGATTATTGTTGTTTACTAAAAAGTGTAATGCTATTCAGATGAATGGGCGTTCTCTCTCAGCTCCACATAAACAAAAAAAGAAGATCATGCATATTATGTCTTGTCGGAAATCCAAAATTATTCTCCAAAATAGCTTTATTTATTCGAAAAGATGCATGATGCTCATTGGCATTATACAATTATTTTGGGCTTTTTAAGTTATAAGGTCCGAAATTCGAAAATAAGTTTGGACGTGGAATTACTCCACGATAAAAAAAATATCTAAAAAGAATACGTCATCAAGCCTAGCTTGTTCCATAAATATTTATAATCAATTTTGTTTTTGTTTCATGTTTGACTACAACATTCGTGATTTACTTTTAGCTATAAGTAATTTCATCATTTTTTTTTGTACATTTAACCAAATCAAACACTATGCGCATTGTCTGCTTTGTGGACATGTAGCATCTTCCTCATCACGGAAACTGTCTTAAAACAGGGAAAGTCCCAGAGCGCCATAGCACGATTTTATACGGTTCCGAAAATAAGTTAGTCCCGACGGGACTTAAGTTTTTATGTCCGACTTGAACTACACCATCCACACTTTGATAACCTAAAAAAAAGGTACTAAGAAGATTCATCCATCGGTAATCAATTAAGTATAGGGCTCTCATCATTGACTAGCCATCTTTTCTCCGAAAATAACCGTAAGCGGACGAACTTATGTGTATTATCGTGCAATTAATATAATTAAAATTTAATCTAAGGAACCCAAACATTTAATAAAAATAAAAGAATGCCTAACCATCAAAACACATATTTTGAGGTAGTTATAGTTCGTCATATTTAAGATGCTCATAATGTATCTTTGCAGGCAACAAATTGACGGGTCGCGGCGTATGAGCCAGGTAGTGGAGTGGTACACGGCGGCAAACGCAGCGCTTCTGAAGCACCTCACCAAGGAGATAAAGGACACGGACAGCAGTACCATCTGGAGGTAGGACGCGCCAGGATCATGCCTGTAATAATTCGGTGCAAGGCAGGTAGTGGAGTGGTTACACGGCGGCCAACGCAGCGCTTCTGAAGCACCTCACCAAGGAGATAAAGGACACGGACAGCAGTACCATCTGGAGGTAGGACGCGCCAGGATCATGCCTGTAATAATTCGGTGCAAGCCAGGTAGTGGAGTGGTTACACGGCGGCTAACGCAGCGCTTCTGAAGCACCTGACCGAGGAGATACTGGTCACGGACAGCAGCACCATCTAGAGGTAGGACGCGCTAGGATCATGCCTGTAATAATTCGGTGCAAGGCAGGTAGTGGAGTGGTTACACGGCGGCCAACGCAGCGCTTCTGAAGCACCTCACCAAGGAGATAAAGGACACGGACAGCAGTACCATCTGGAGGTAGGACGCGTCAGGATCATGCCTGTAATAATTCGGTGCAAGCCAGGTAGTGGAGTGGTTACACAGCGGCCAACGCAGCGCTTCTGAAGCACCTCACCAATGAGATAAAGGACACGGACAGCAGTACCATCTGGAGGTAGGACGCGCCAACATCATGCCTGTAATAATTCGGTGCAAGGCAGGTAGTGGAGTGGTTACACGGCGGCCAACGCAGCGCTTCTGAAGCACCTCACCAAGGAGATAAAGGACACGGACAGCAGTACCATCTGGAGGTAGGACGCGTCAGGATCATGCCTGTAATAATTCGGTGCAAGCCAGGTAGTGGAGTGGTTACACGGCGGCCAACGCAGCGCTTCTGAAGCACCTCACCGATGAGATAAAGGACACGGACAGCAGTACCATCTGGAGGTAGGACGCGCCAAGATCATGCCTGTAATAATTCGGTGCAAGGCAGGTAGTGGAGTGGTTACACGGCGGCCAACGCAGCGCTTCTGAAGCACCTCACCAAGGAGATAAAGGACACGGACAGCAGTACCATCTGGAGGTAGGACGCGTCAGGATCATGCCTGTAATAATTCGGTGCAAGGCAGGTAGTGGAGTGGTTACACGGCGGCCAACGCAGCGCTTCTGAAGCACCTCATCAAGGAGATAAAGGACACGGACAGCAGTACCATCTGGAGGTAGGACGCGTCAGGATCATGCCTGTAATAATTCGGTGCAAGCCAGGTAGTGGAGTGGTTACACGGCGGCTAACGCAGCGCTTCTGAAGCACCTGACCGAGGAGATAATGGTCACGGACAGCAGCACCATCTAGAGGTAGGACGCGCTAGGATCATGCCTGTAATAAGTCGGTGCAAGCCAGGTAGTGGAGTGGTTACACGGCGGCCAACGCAGCGCTTCTGAAGCACCTCACCAATGAGATAAAGGACACGGACAGCAGTACCATCTGAAAGTAGGACGCGCCAACATCATGCCTGTAATAATTCGGTGCAAGGCAGGTAGTGGAGTGGTTACACGGCGGCCAACGCAGCGCTTCTGAAGCACCTCACCAAGGAGATAAAGGACACGGACAGCAGTACCATCTGGAGGTAGGACGCGTCAGGATCATGCCTGTAATAATTCGGTGCAAGCCAGGTAGTGGAGTGGTTACACGGCGGCCAACGCAGCGCTTCTGAAGCACCTCACCAATGAGATAAAGGACACGGACAGCAGTACCATCTGGAGGTAGGACGCGCCAACATCATGCCTGTAATAATTCGGTGCAAGGCAGGTAGTGGAGTGGTTACACGGCGGCCAACGCAGCGCTTCTGAAGCACCTCACCAAGGAGATAAAGGACACGGACAGCAGTACCATCTGGAGGTAGGACGCGTCAGGATCATGCCTGTAATAATTCGGTGCAAGCCAGGTAGTGGAGTGGTTACACGGCGGCCAACGCAGCGCTTCTGAAGCACCTCACCGATGAGATAAAGGACACGGACAGCAGTACCATCTGGAGGTAGGACGCGCCAAGATCATGCCTGTAATAATTCGGTGCAAGGCAGGTAGTGGAGTGGTTACACGGCGGCCAACGCAGCGCTTCTGAAGCACCTCACCAAGGAGATAAAGGACACGGACAGCAGTACCATCTGGAGGTAGGACGCGTCAGGATCATGCCTGTAATAATTCGGTGCAAGGCAGGTAGTGGAGTGGTTACACGGCGGCCAACGCAGCGCTTCTGAAGCACCTCACCAAGGAGATAAAGGACACGGACAGCAGTACCATCTGGAGGTAGGACGCGTCAGGATCATGCCTGTAATAATTCGGTGCAAGCCAGGTAGTGGAGTGGTTACACGGCGGCTAACGCAGCGCTTCTGAAGCACCTGACCGAGGAGATACTGGTCACGGACAGCAGCACCATCTAGAGGTAGGACGCGCTAGGATCATGCCTGTAATAAGTCGGTGCAAGCCAGGTAGTGGAGTGGTTACACGGCGGCCAACGCAGCGCTTCTGAAGCACCTGACCGAGAGATAATAGTCACGGACAGCAGCACCATCTGGAGCTAGGACGCGCCAGGATCATGCCTGTAATAAGTCGGTGCAAGCCAGGTAGTGGAGTGGTTACACGGCGGCCAACGCAGCGCTTCTGAAGCACCTGACCGAGAGATAATAGTCACGGACAGCAGCACAATCTGGAGGTAGGACGCGCCAGGATCATGCCTGTAATAAGTCGGTGCAAGCCAGGTAGTGGAGTGGTTACACGGCGGCTAACGCAGCGCTTCTGAAGCACCTGACCGAGGAGATACTGGTCACGGACAGCAGCACCATCTGCAGGTAGGACGCGTCAGGATCATGCCTGTAATAATTCGGTGCAAGCCAGGTAGTGGAGTGGTTACACGGCGGCTAACGCAGCGCTTCTGAAGCACCTGACCGAGGAGATACTGGTCACGGACAGCAGCACCATCTAGAGGTAGGACGCGCTAGGATCATGCCTGTAATAAGTCGGTGCAAGCCAGGTAGTGGAGTGGTTACACGGCGGCCAACGCAGCGCTTCTGAAGCACCTGACCGAGAGATAATAGTCACGGACAGCAGCACAATCTGGAGGTAGGACGCGCCAGGATCATGCCTGTAATAAGTCGGTGCAAGCCAGGTAGTGGAGTGGTTACACGGCGGCTAACGCAGCGCTTCTGAAGCACCTGACCGAGGAGATAATAGTCACGGACAGCAGCACCATCTGGAGGTAGCACGCTCCAGGATCATGCCTGTAATAAGTCGGTGCAATCCAGGTAGTGGAGTGGTGGCATCAGTACACTACACAGCTATGAATCTTCATTTGAATTGTAGGCTTATGGCTTACGCGCTATTCACTCGGTTCCCAGCATTGATTTTTCCCTCTTTTCGCGTACATAAAAGTAGGCATCTTTCTGCATAAACTCACCAAGTTTTATATGTTTAATTGACTAACTAATCAATATGCCTAATGGAAGCCAGCTATTACATTATGTCGATGATCCTTTATTGTCTCCCTTCACAAACACCTGACACCTACTTCGATGAATTATTGAGCGCTGTCCTTGCCTGACCCGCATCAAACTTAGTTATATACTCACTAAGTAACAATCTAACTCAAATATATAGGTAGCTCTTGTATACTACTTAGGTACCTCAAATAGATTACTAAGTTATCGGTTATTTAAAATTTCAGCAAATTTTACATAGTTAGATTTGTTTAGCGTCCCGTCGCAAAAAGCGAAAAAAGGTACCGTCATGGCCTGGCTCTGGTGTCTGTTGGTCACAAAATTCCGAATAGGTATGCTCACCAACTGATAACTTTTGCTCGAAAGTCATAATTTTTAAAAAAGCTAGACATCTGAAGGGCTAATTTTGAATGAAATTGCAAAATAGCAGCAGTTACAGGACCCTTAGTACGTATGTGGTATAACACTGTCTTTTATTTACAGCTTAACATATTTCATGGCGTACGCCAGTAATATGTCGGTACTTTTCAAAGGCTTTGCAACACATTTGAGAGATGCCCGGAAGACCAAAAAGAAATTACCGTTAACAAACAGGTCATATGGATTATCGATCATTATCGAAGTTCACGTACGAAGCGATGCATGCTTGAAGAATCGGGAGAAGTATGTTGATAATAGTTCCGCATAACGCTTTATCATCTCTGCCCGTCTATCCCAATCGGTGAGACGCTATGTAAGTATTTTGGCAGAAAGTTGAATAACCTTAATTATTATTACACATAAGATAGCTGTCAATACCGTTACAGATAACGATAGGAGTTGACTCAAGATGTAAGCACCCGTTATAAAGGGTATTATGTTACACACGTTAACAAAGCACTGAAGAAGGGATTAATTAATAAGATCTTGCGACTCAAAAGCTAAGTGGCGGGAAGGAGCACACGCGCGGCACTGGGATTCTGTTTCTAGATTCTAGATTGGCCGAATTTTCAGTATGTAGTTTTGGGACATGGCAGGGCTGGGGTTTACAGCTGCATTAGGTATACATTATTTGCAACTTATTGGCAATTTTTTCTTAGGACACGACCATGGAATAAAAAAAAGAATAATCCGTGGTTGTTTTTATTAGGCCACTTGGCACCGACATGGACCTCAGATAATTTAGAATCATGTATTTTGAGGGCTTTAGCAGAAATGTATTTTTATATTTTAAGGAGTAAGGATTAACAAATTTTAGTGAATTTCCGATGTTATGGTTAGGTTAAGTTCTTCTAACCTAGGTGAACTTCAGTCACTAGAATTGTAAGAATAAAAAGCATTTTAAATTATCAAAAAATGTTCACATTTTTATAATTTTACAATACTAAGTTCATAAGTGGAAACTCGTAATATATAAGACTGTTTTCAGATCGAAAACATAACATTGGGTAAATAGGTAATTTCGAAGGTAAAAGTAAGCATTGCAATCTCGCTACTAAATTAAATATAAATTAAAATAAAGGGTAAATGAAAATGTTGGAGATTGAGGAAAACTACAAGGCAAACGCAAGCAGTAGAGAAACCCTTGTTTTTTTGTTATTTGAATTATATATACCTTAATGAGAAGACTATAAGGTGCCCGATCGTTAGACTCGCACGGCGGCGGTAGTGACGCCCCGCATGCTATCGATTTCGCGGGGAATTCACACAAAATCAGGCTGTTTGTGTTGAGTACTAATTATTAAATCTTAGAAAATTCAATCAGCATTGAGCAAACAATATTTTTTTAAATTTTTACAACCCACTTTTAAAATCTAATAACTTAGATCTGTGTTAAAATCAGATACTTAAGTTAAAACCATGTAATTAAATGATATTAGAGTAATACTATTTCGGCCTCAATAATGTGATTAAAACCAATTATGAGCTTGCTTTAAGTAAATCTCACATCAAGTAGGGTGGTCCGATGAGGGTGGGAGGTGTCAGTTCGTGTTCGCGAGAGGTGACAGTTTGTTTCCTGCGCTTCAACGTCAACGTGTTTGTATCAGAAGAGTGTGGTTTCAATAAGATGGGGTAACATCACACAACTCGATCCATAATGGCAGTCGTTCGCCGAAAATTTTCAGGACGTGTCTTTTCGCGCTTTGGAAACATTACCCGCGCTCCCCCGACCACTTTTTTGCGGCATATTTTTGTGGAGATACTTGAAATCAAAGGTGCATGTACTCAAACTATGAAGAATGAAATAACACGACTAAGCAGTGAGAGAATTCCCGACAGATATGTATGCTGTCCAACCTGATCGATCTTTTCGCAAACGCCTGGATTCCTGCATTCCCGCTAAAGGATGTCATATGACTATGGAGGTGAAGATTCCTCACCTCCATGCATATGACATTCCTGATTATAAAAACTCGATTTAGAAGAAAGCTGCAGATACCTGGCTAATACATATTTCTCCTTTGGTACTGATAAAAATGTTTTCCTGCAATTATTTTTGGCGTAATATAATTTAAAAATCCATGCGTTTTTATGATGGACGCTGCATGATTGTATATTGAATCCACAAGGTACACATTCCATGCAAATGCATGTCTTTATGTTCTTTCAATGAATGTGACCCTGGAAGACAGTTGACCACAAACGTACCAATAAGTTACGAAGTTTCAGGCAGGTGGCCTGCATAAAGTAGACCATGTTCCTACGTCACACGTCATCTCTACCACATTTTTTTACTATAGTTGAATCACGCATTATAACCTTCAAGTGACCGGGATGTGGGAGAAATATTGATGTAAGTTTACGTAATTAAAGCTTGTACTAAAGATAAATCTTTATATTGTTTTTTTCCAATCTCACAAATTCTTTTACAATATTTTTCGGAAAAGTTGGCTGACTAAGATTGTTGTTGATATCATCCGGAAATCGAAGTTTTGAGATATCACCCCGACCTTAAACGAGGCCCACGAATGCAACAAATGTGGTATTTGCACGCAAGCACAAACGCACGTGTGAATCGGGCATAAAGGGCGCATTGGCTGCGAGGACACGACAAAGGAAACGGAAGACGGGCCCTGCGAAGCGGCCATGTTTATAGGCAATAAAGTGTGAGGATTCTCGCTAGTCGCACTCTCGACGCACATTACAGGAACTTAACGACGGATTTCGGCAACAGATTGAGATTTGTGAACATTCCAAATGAAGGGAAGCTCCTGGCACGGCAGTGGTGCGACGCTAGGCGCGGTCGGCTTCTGGATGGGTGACCAGTCCACTTACAGTATGCCTTGTTATGGTTGAATGAAATATGTTCGAACGGCAATGACAATTTCCTTCTTTATACTTACAATTGAATGATTGCCGTTAAATATACGGAACGTCCTCGAATGGCCTCTGGATCCAATCGTGTTAAGCTTATAAATTAAAGTAGATCTTATAAGTCCGCCACGTTAAGTTTGATAAAAACGCCTATAAATTGTCGTATAAGTTCCATCGGGCATTTGATTGAGATGTACTAATACTAATCTGTTGCTAATAGCATGCCAGTTGGTATAATATTAGCCTTCCATGCCCACTAATATAAAATAATCCAATGAAGAGAACAAATGAATATGGTGGATAAGATAGAGTTGTAAAGTAAAAGACAATGTTATCAACTGGATATGTCGGGATCCGTAGAACCAAATAAAATATTTGAATTTAACTTTTTACAAAAATTAAAGAAAACCGGCCAAGTGCGAGTCGGATACACACGAAGTGTTCCGTACAAGATTTAAGACAAAAAAATATTTTTTTTAATTGTTTTTTTTTTATGTTTTTTTATTTATATTTTATTATTATATTTTTTTTATTTTACGCATTTGTTATAGCGGGAAAATAAATACACACTTTGTAAAATTTTCAGCTACCTACCTATTACGGTTCATGAGATACAGCCCTGTGACAGACGAACGGACGGACGGACCAACGTTCGTATGGACGGACGAAGGAACATCGGAGGCTTAGTAAGCCTCCGTTAAGTACCCTTTGGGTACGGAACCCTAAGAAACTAAACAGGTGAAATATGTGGATCAGGGTCATATATTAATGCCAACTGGTAAATTTCAGTTCACTTGGCCAAATAACGTTTCACAGTTAGCAAACGAAATTCAACTAAACGTTAAATATAATCACTCTCTTGCTTGTTCACCTGCTTTTCACCCGGAGAGTTTACTTACCATGGATCAGGAACTTCTTCAGGACGGCTCCAAGAAAAGATAGCTAGCAGGGTCAGCATCAATTTTTGAATGTACTTTTCACTATATCATCACTTCACTATCACTACATCACTATCATCATCACTACATAGTATAAAACAAAGTCGCTTTCTCTGTCCCTATATCCCTATATCCCTATGTATGCTTAAATCTTTAAAACTACGCAACGGATTTTGATGGGGTTTTTTTTAATAGATAGAATGATTAAAGAGGAAGATTTATATGTACAATAACATCCATTAAATAGTGGAGAAATACTGCTATTTTTGAGGTTTCCAATATGATGTCGTAAAAAATTACATTTTCCGCTTACATTGCAAACGCAGGCTGAACCCTACGAGATTTATCAAAATAATGTACTAAGTATTATACACATTGAAAAGGTCTACAGAAAACTCCGGGGATGATGTATGTCTATCTCTTATGGATATCCCACAATATTTATTTTTGTCATTTACTTTTTACGACAAATAATGGCTACTAATTTTCGAAGCGATTTTAACCAATACAGTTTTAATCCTTATCCAATTAAATACCTTAAATACATTATTGATTTAATATATGTAGATCTATATGGCCCTTTACAGCATATGATTTTATTGAAAATTTTCGAAGATATTACAGATTTAAATGTTGCGGGACGTAGTGTTTGCGGCGGTACCGGCCAGCCGGGGCGGCGGGAGCCTGCCTATAAATAGTGCGTCGGAGGCCGCGTTTCTCCCTATTAGTACTACTACCTATAGCACTTTGAATTTAGCAGCGATCGGACGCGTTTATTATCGGAGCTCTCTAATATCTAATAATCATCTAATAATAATATGTAACTTTTTTTTTATTTCAAATATTTCAATGTAGGTTATCTACGTAAAAAGGGTTTATTTGTGTATCATTGTGTGAAAATAATATTTTTTAAAATGATATTATGCCCGTGCAAAGCCGGGACGGGCTGCTAGTTATTTATAAAAAAACAGTTTGTGTGGCTACGCCGAGAGACCAAAAGTACACAGATAAATTCACCTTTTATATTGTCAATACATTGTATTACTTGTAAATAAATGATAACACCAACATTCACATAACAATATAAAGGATACTCTTCTGAAAAATATATATTTTGTTTTGGATCTCTGAAGACTACCTTACTTCCCAAATAATTTAACGGAATTCCTGAAACAAAAGCCAGCCCCTCATTATTAAGACTAATGCTCCTAATGAGTTTCCCAGTAATTTATCCTTTCACATTTATACAAAGAATGCACTTAGGCGAAAAAAGTAGCATCAAATAAAAATGAAAAAAAGGCCGATTTTCTCTTTAGATTTCGTTGATACCTTTATGTACCCACCGAATTGATTTATTTGATTATATAATGTTGAAAGATGTACATACGTATACATTGGTTCAGTGTCGGCAAGACTACATATTAATTAAATCATTCCCATTAAAATTTGTTACAATTTGGTCCAAAACACTAATAATGTAGCTGGAGTTCCTATTTTTCTAACAACCATAAACGAGCAGGTAAATTACGCATTATACAGTGGGGAACATAAGCCCAGTTCTTGCATCCTCAAAACTTTTTCAAGGCACACAAAACACTTAAAATAAAAGCGAAATTAGGCATAAGCCAATGAGAAATTCTAGATAAACATTACCTAATAAATATTCTAATGTTACTGGAAAACAATAATTGCCACAACAAATATGTCATTTTCAGGTATCTAATAGGCTTCAAGAACCTCCTCCGCAGTATAGAATGCAAGGGGATTGCGTCAGTCCTGGGCATCAACTACTTCGGGCGCGGTCTGCTGCCCAGAAGAGCGCACCAGGTGTACATCGCGCACGACACGCTGGGCCGCGACCTGCTTGACAACACGCTCAACCTGGTGCCCTCGCTCATCCCGCTGCACAGGGACATCCGGGAGGATAGCGTGGACCGGCAGCTGGAGTCCAAGTGAGTTATTCGAGCGGAGGACCGGCTGCCATTGGGCTTACCCCTACAGATCCCGCTGCACAGAAATACCCGGGAGGATGAATTTCACCACTGTGATGTGTACATCGCGCACGACACGCTGAATCGGGGTCTGCTGGAAAACAAGCTTGAGCCGGTACCCTCACTCATCCTGCTGCACAGGGATATCCAGGAGGACAGCGTCCAAGTGAGTTAGACGAGCGGAGGACCGGCAGCTATTGGGTTTATTAATGAAGAAATCAACTACTTCAGGTGCAGTTTGTTTATCAGAAGGTCACGACTGGACCAACTGTTGAATAACACGTTCACTCAGATGCTCGTACCCATCTTACGACACAGGAACCCTAAGGGATGCCCTAATTTCTGTATCGGTGATATTGAGGAGCAGCTTTTTTATTTCAAAATATATTCTGCTTTGGCTCTCATATAAATCTTTGACGAATGTAGTTTATGATCAAGCATTGATCCAATTGTTCAGGTGTGATGAAATTATCATCAACATCAGTTATGCACCTAAAAACGTGAACATCGTCCTATGGCACTCCATCAGCATAGTGGAGTGAATGACTGTTCCTACTGTTCCAGACAGCGACTGATCTCAGATAACGAGAATCGCGTGGGCAGCCTTCAGGATGCGAAGTCGTACTTCGACCAGACGGCCACCTCGCTGGACAAGCTACGTGCTGTGCAGAAGCGCCTGCGCGGATATATTACGTGAGTGCGGGCGCTAGTAAATTCTAGACGAGAAATCTTTCTTCCAAAGACTTTACTTGCTTTCTCATTATTAATTTGTGTTTTCTGGTGACAAAAGTGTATGGATTAAGAACTTATTCATAATTTTTGGATTTCGATCACTACCTCCTGAAGTGTCATTATTTATTGAGTGAACACTTTTTATTTCGAAATCATTCATCTGTTAGTAGATCAAAACAAATTTTATACTTATATTCGCGAAGATCGACCATTCCCATCCGACAAATCACTTCATAATTATTCGAGTACGGTACGAACAACATTTGTCCAAGAGGAGAGTAACGCTTGCAGTTTAATCTTAGTAATAAATCTTGATGCTCCGCGCATTCAGCTGGAGAAATAACGTGGGCAGGATATCCGAGTCTATCCGTTGGAATTAAACCTATACAATATAAACGCGTGGTACCTTGCTTGGGACTGAGAATATTGCATGCATTCACACATTTTGTTAATTCCATTTCATTCATTAAAACTTCTGGCAGTTGAACTAGACTAAGTTGATAAGTGATAGATCCACGGATTCGATTAACTCAGCGAAGAACCCGCAAAGATACATACTATATATTTTGTGAGGTAATCGGACGCTTTGTTGGAGTAACCGTGTCCTACACTGGCGGCCGTGGACAGGAAAACGGAGTGTGGGAAGACCACCCGCCAGGTGGGAAGACGACATCAAGTGCGTCGGCGGAAAGCAGTGTTTCCGTACCACTGAGGGCCGGAGGACTGAGGAAAAATTGGAGAGGCGTATGTCCAGCAGTGGACGCAAACACGCTGACTGACTGACTGACATATGTTTTGCCCGTCAACATATGAAATAAGTTTACAATAAGTAAACATTTGAACCCAAGAAACAGGAGTTCTGACGTCTCCAAGATTTGTTTGCCCGTGCCTCTATAGATGGTACCTACTTACCTTCCATTAGATACATAGCAATTAGGCGTCTTGTCACTTGTCATCTCGCCACTTTAGCAACGCTATTCTTAGCAAAATAATTACAAAATGGTTCTACGTAATCGCTTTTCAACGAACCTCAGCCACCGCAAATATTGTCTTGAAATCTACACTTCAAATAGAATAAATATATCGAAGAGCGGAAATCTAATAACGGGGTTGCAATCTAGAGCTCGATCTTCAATGAGTTCCGTGACAGACGTGGCGTGGAGGGGGAGGGGAGGGGGGAGCAGGGAGTTTGCAGAGTACGTAATCACTATGGCGTCGGAGGCTGGGAGAATAGGAAGACGACACGCAGTTTATATTTATTGCTTTTTCCCACACACTCACAAGTCAATTACTTTTATGAAATAAAATTATACATACCTACTTAATGTTATTATAGAATTGCATCTATTAAATGAATGCAATTCTAAATTCTTAAGTTTTTTTAAAGATTTTCTTCTCGATCTTCTTCTAACGAACGACTTATTTTCGTGTTATTTGTTATTATATTTTCATCTGAATTATACCGTCGAAAAGGTGTCGAGGACGGCAATTAGTTATTCTCTGATGAGGTTGAGGTGATGTGGCGGAGGAGACGAATATACGTAGCGTCTAGGACTATGTATCTCGCTCCTCGACGCTGAGTCGTAAGGCGTGTGGTGCCGTAAGCATAATCGTGCGACGAGTTGGGTCTATTACCCTGTCAATTCCCCATGCTACGGACAATAACTGTTTATATCATAGCGCTGCGCGCGCATGCTAGGTCTATGGTTTATATACTCTAAATGATTATTAAAAATGTTGAATGCTGAAATGTATTTTTTAACCGTTCGTCCGTCAAGGAGGTGAAGAAATTCCTCACCTCCATGACGTCTGTAAGTTTTTTTTTATTAAACTTTGGATTAGAAATCATTGGCTAATAAACATAAGAAAAAGTTGTCTTTTTTTACTTTCATTTTTTTTATTTTTTTACTAAAAATAAATAAAAATAAAAACATACGGAGATGGAATAGTTAAATGATTAAAAGAATTCATTTAAATCTTACAACTTTTAGGGGTAAATTACAGTTAGGGCACAAAGGACGATTCCGTTAATTTAATTCGCTGTCAGCGTGTAAAATTGTCCTTGGCCAACGGAAAAAGAAAGTATTTCTTTCAAATATTCCAAATCTCAGAGCTCCGTTGACTTCACGTCCGGACGGGATCAACCCTACCACCTTGCAAATAAGACAGTTTCGTAAGGTCGGATTGTGCCCCGAGCTTTTTCAATTTTACTTCTGGATTCCACCGAAATACTAAACTGACAATACGAATGCGATTCGAAACAGAAAGGGCAATGTCCCTTCCTGGCGTCAGGCCAAGTTTTTACTTTCCTGGTGAATGAAGAAAGCCCTCCAATCCAAGCACATGGCCTGAGGGTGCGAGGGGGTGGTGTACGGGGGGGGTACCGGTGGGAGGGGGGAGCACCAGTGCGAAACCTTGTTTATTTAGGTCACTGCAAACTTTCACCGCCTCACGCGATGAGTAAGTATCGCTTTTCAGAGTGACGGCAAATTACGCGAGTTGACTTTCAATAGCATGCTGCTATGTACCTATACAGTTGTGACACTGAAGATAAAGGAAGGAGAAGTGGCATGCGGTCGATATCGCGTCTCCGCTAAATGGTCAAAATGACGATTAAGTAAGGTTATCCAGCAGCGCGTCGCATGCCACACAATCTAAATATCGCCACCGAGCGCGAATGCGCTCTAAAGTAGCGTTCGTCAAGTCAGTTCCCACCCAAGCAATCCCTGCAGTACGTCTACGACCACAGAACAATAGGAGGTCTACGACTATGTTTGCGTGTGTTAATTTGAATCAGTGGTTTATTAAATCTGGACGCAGCGGGTCCCATAGCAGGACTTGATGTCATATGTCCTTCCATTTTATCTGAGTTTTGACAAAATGTGTAAACTGATTCGATACGTTATCTCCATCAGAAAAGGATATTTGACAGAAATACAAATACTTTTAACCAATGGAAAAAAAATTATTATGATATGAGATTTTTTTATAAATTTTAGAACTATAGTTATGTTTATCGATCTATTAATTTTATTTTAACGTGAAAATTATATAAAAATATCAGATTACATAGGATACAAAGGAGAGCTTATTGCCAAAGGCAATCTCTAACAGATAACATTAATATAACAAAAAAAAATAACAGGTGGCAAGAAACATCAAATTACTTAAAACTGTGAATAGGTAATAGTTATACACATATAATTAGGTAGAATGTCGTTATCGTGCATAAAATATGTTTATAGCTAACTTTGTGAGATAACTTTTATTTTCAACGCCAATAATATTAGAGTAAGTAGGTTGCATACATTCGCCGTACCTCTTCGCGGTGTCAACAATTTTAACCTCCCAATTTGAATAAATTCATCACTATTACCTACAAGTCAATGCCTACAAGCCATTGACAGAAACAGCGCTCAGTTCATGTATTAGGCCCTAAATAACGATAGCTAGATGATCACAGGCCGTACAAAGTAATTATTTCCTATCCGGTAGATTTCGTTCAGAGGCCATTAAAATACCAAATCCAAATTAGAGTGCCAAGGTTAAAGAGACCTCAATGGGCTTGCTTTTGGCTCTGTCGACAATTCCGACACGAAGATCCAGTGTTATGATGTTATACAGTAGTAGAGTATATCCCGTGTGTGACAGAGAGGGTGTGAAGAAGAACCTAGACGACGCGCGGCGCAGCGAGGTGGTGTGCGCCGCGATCCTGGTGCTGGTGTGCGTGGTGGCGCCCATCATCATCGTGCTGGTGCGCAACGCTGTGAACACCATCCAGGTTACACCTTCTTAATCATACTATTGTTAAGTTTCAACAAAAAATACACATTTTTTTTTAAAATACCTACACTCTAAAAGCACAATAAACTAGTATCTTGAACCTCTTTCCAATGCAAGTTTTCTTGGCTATTGTAACAGTGACTAATGTGACTTCTGCCGGCAAAAGGCTGATTCTTTTCACTTTCTATATTTTCATCCGATCAATTATCTGCGTTTAAAATTGCAAATACTTATACTTAATAATCGGTTAAGTTATATTATTATTTATCTATTAAGCGAGTATGCTTTACGTGGATTTTTTGTCTCAAAATTAAAGTTGTTTCTTATTCAGTTCCTTAGAATCACCCCCCGCCAAAATCTTAATTTATAAGTAAAAGTGCATTTACACACACGCGCCATCTTGGCTAAGTGACAGCTGCAACGAATCGTCCTATGTTTTTAATAATTATTCATTTAACTCTATCGATACTTTCAAGAAAAAACAAGTGTTAACTACTACTACTCAACTTACCTTTGAGTGGAAAGTGAAGTTTGCTCCTGGACTTCACGGGTGGCTATCTTGATTCGACATCGCGGCAAGTACCTACCTACACTTACATCGCCACGCACAAAATAACAATGACCAACAAAAAGGAATGTCATAAATGCCACGCAAAAACAATCACTGCTAAAACGGGAATACACTGCACATCCGGTTGCGGGCACTGGTTCCATATGCGTTGTGTCAACTTAACTGCTGCGAGCTCTCGAGTAAAAGACGGTACATGGAACTGCTCCGAGTGCATGAATCCATCAGATCGCAGGGACGTTACCAACATCAGCGAGGTCAGCCAATCGATTCTCATGAGCGACACGTCGCTGACGCCACCACAGCTAGGCGCCATCTCCCGTCAAAGCGCCGCCGCCGCCGCCGGCCTGTTTTCCGTGCCGTGCGACTTCGCTAATGCTCTGTCTGCGCTGCAGACGACCGTGCAGCGACTGGTTGACGAACAGAAGGAGCTTGTGAAGAACGCTGGTTTCCAGGCGGGACATCGGCAATCTTCTTCTGGACGTCTTCGAGCCGTCCAGAAGAAGATTGCCGATGTCCCAGAAGCAGTCCAGCTAATCCACGAGCTGGTTGAGGACCGCGCCAAGATGTCTCAACGGATTGCCGAGCTCGAGATGCAGGTGGATCACATGGATCAGCGACGTCGCATGAAAAATGTCGAAATTCGCGGCATTCCATCAAGCAAGGACGAGAATCTGGCGAACCACGTCGAAAACATAGCTAAGTTCGTCGGAGCAAATATATCCGCAGCCGACATCAAGTATTGCATCCGGCCGGGCTCCAAAGGCATCGACAAGCCCCAGTCATCCCAGCAGGCCGTTATGGTCGTACGATTCTCCGAAAAATCAAAAAGGGACGAGTTCCTAAAAAAATCGCGCGCAAAGCGACCCCTAACAACCAAGTGTTGTCTAAAGTGGAACGAGGAAAATCGTATTTACGTAAACGAACATTTGACGTTCGCGAGAAGGAGGCTCCTATCTAAAACTCGCTCGTTGGCAAGGGACCGAGGAATCAAATTCGTGTGGGTTCAGAATGGTGAGATACTGATCCGTAAGGATGAGAGTTCACGCATTAAATGCATTAAAAATGACGATGATTTTTTAAAATTATCATCATAATACTTCAACTCGATTGGGAATACACCTATATATAATAAAACCAAACACAATTGTATGAACACTTCTATATTACCACTCGTTATCAAATAGGTACACTTTTCGGTTGCCCATTCTACTTGTAATCCGAGAGCGACCCATCGGCGCCGACGCTCTATTATGAATCACCTCTCACCGCGCGCCGCATAGCGGACGCCCGTATACATCCCCCTTCCCTCTTATTTTTGTCTACTTCCGGTTCCGTACTACGTTTTAATGATGCCATCGTTGAAAATCATGACATTCGGCCATCTGATAATGTGCAGCCTCCCGGCGCACAGTTCACAAACAATCATTCAACACTAAATAAAAGTTATCTTATGATCCTCCCAGCACAAACAAGATTAATATTCATAATATCATGACATTTGGTATCTTACAGGATAAACATTTTATCTTAGAAATAATAAAGAACTTAAAAATACAAATACACATAAATTCAGCGCCAGAGTGGCGATTTACTACAACCTACAGCTTTACTACGACTTTAATACACCGGACCAAACCGGCCCTTGGATGGTCAGTCCGATGCCAATCTCGCACTAAGTTTAGACTGGTTCTCTCTAAATAAGACTTCTAATAATTAATGTAGTGTTACTTAAGAATCTTAATATACTTAAGAACGACACATTTTGATTTATGTGGAAAATTATGAAATAATGTAAATAATAATAGTATAATTTAATCATCATTCGAGCTGTGTTCAATAGAACTACTTTCATCTGTGTTATGCACCTCTAGAGCCTTTATATGTATCCAAGGTCGAATCCTGTCGACGGCGATGACAGTTTTATAAGGTTTTCCTTTCCTTTGGAAACCGGGAATATCGGTAATCCTATAACGATCATTTCCCATGACCTCCGTTATCTTATATGGACCCACGAATTTGGATAAAAGCTTCGTGCTTTTATTATCATTGAAAAAATTATTCCGAGATATTTTTACTAAGTCACCAACTTCAAACTTGTTTCCAGGAACTCTATTTGCATCGTGCCTTATCTTTTGTTTAGTTTGATCTTTTTGTATGTTTGTACGGATATCATTTCTAATTTCTTCTATCTCTGATTTATTTTTTTCGGTTTCTACGTTTATATTGAGTTTATTAGACAATTTATCGCGCATTTTAATTCCAAACAAGGCTTCCGTTGCTGTTTTTTTCGTTGAAGCATGAACAGTGTTGTTAACACCCCATTGGATTTTGCCCAGACGCTTGTCCCAGCCACGCTCATTACAAGAAAAGTTTTGTGTTGCTAACGAGTTTAGAACAGTTTGATTAAATCTTTCGGCCTGCCCGTTAGCTCTGGGACAAGCAACTGCGTTTAATACATGCCTTATACCATGCATCTCACAAAATGACTTAAAAGCTGCTGAAGTAAAACTAGTTCCTCTATCGGATATTATCCTAGCCGGAACACCAAAATCGTAAAATATTTTCTCAAGGATTTTAATTGTACTCTTAGTTTTTAGGTCCTTGACTGCCCTGATAAATAAATACTTCGTAAAAGCATCAACTACAGTAAGTATGTGGGTATTTCCGTCTTTACTCTTAACAAACGGTCCAAGATGGTCTATATGGACCGTGTGGAAAGGTATATTTATCTTTTCAATAGGATACAAAAACCCAGTTTTTTTTCTTGCAGCATTATCCCTATTATAGGCACACTCCAAACAAGCCGCAACATATTTCTTTACGAATTTTCTAAGTTTAGGAAACCAGTACAGGTGTTGAATTTTTTCCAGGGTCTTCATGTACCCAAGGTGACCAATTTCGTCGTGGTTGGCCCGACATATTTGCCACGACATATTTGCCACCTAGCACTCCGAGGTACAACTAGACAGTGCCGATCATCAATTTTTCTATAAACTGCATGGTTTCTCACAACATAGTTTTTTCGAATATCCTTGCACTCTTGGTCGTCTTCGGGCTTTAAAACCTTAAGAATTCGAGATATATCAGGATCGGCCATCTGTAGTGTCAGGAGCCAATTATCTTTTTCTATAGTATAGATATTTACCGATAAGGTCTCATCTGGATCTACTGAAAGCACGGAGTTTCGACTTAAGGCATCCACATGAGCCATTTGAACGCCTGGCCGGTACTCGATATCAAAAGTATACTCGCTGATTTGTAACCACCATCTGGCTATCCGTGGGATAAGATCCTTTTTGGTAAGTGTTGTTCTGAGGGCAGCGCAATCCGTGTAGACTTTAAAGTGTAAACCTAAAAGATACACTCGAAACTTTTTTAGTGAGCACACAACTGCCAGTGTCTCGAGTTCGTAGGAGTGCAGGTGTCTCTCTTCTGGTGATGTTTGACGGCTGAAGAAAGCAACAGGTTTTAAGATTCTCGAGTCCTTTTGCCACTGCAAAAGAATGCCTCCTACGCCTAGAGAACTTGCGTCTGTATGTAGTTCGGTTTCAAGTTTGGGATCATATAAAGCCAAAACAGGGCGGCTAGAGAGTTTTTCTTTTAAAAGCGAAAACGCTTGTTCCTCCATGCAAGACCAATGCCATACCGCTTCTTTCTTCAGTAAAGCTGTCAACGGCCGTGCTATCTCACCATAGTTCTTTATAAATTTGCGAAAGTAACCGGTTAGGCCAAGGTATTGTCGAACTTCATGAATATTACGAGGAGTAGGAAACCCTTTAACCGCTTCTGTCTTGACTTCACCAGGCCGTATACCGGCTGAAGAAATGTCATATCCTAAATAGTTGACGTTTGTGTCGAAGAAACGGCACTTGGAAAGCTTTAGAGTCAAACCATTTTGCCGAAAAAGTTTAAGTACATCCTCTAGGCGTTGTAACATCTCTTCAATATTTATAGACGGTATAAGCACATCGTCTAGATAGGCCAAAGCATACTCGAAGCGCCTATTTCCAAGAATTTTATTTATCATTCTTTGGAATACGGCTGGTGCATTTGCGAGCCCGAAAGGCATTCTTCTAAATTCGTAGTGCCCATCGAGCGTTACAAATCCTGTTAGATGCTTGCTCTCATTAGCCAAAGGAATCTGGTAATATCCGGATGCTAGGTCCAGTATTGTGAAAAAACTGCTGCCGCTTAGATTGGTTATTTGGTCTTCTATCAGCGGTAAGGGAAACCGATCTTTGACAGTTTTATTATTCAGGGCCCGGAAATCCACGCAAAGTCTCAGATCGCCTGTTTTTTTCTTCACCATAAGGATTGGGCTGGCGTAATCAGAAGTAGACTCCTGAATAATGTCATTACGCAAGAGATCGTCTATTGTGTCTCGAACTTGTTCGCGTTCGAAGTGAGATAGCCGATACGGTCGGTACACGATTGGTTTGTGGTCAGTAAGGTCAATTTTCATTTCCACATCAATCGCGCAGCCTATCTCTTCTAACTTTGTTGCGAAACAATCACGATAGTTTTGTAGTAATGTATGCAGTCTATTAAGTTGATCAACATCAAGTCCTGGTCCGATTTGAACCTCGGTTTTATCGAGGGGTACCACATTAGAGCTGTCTTTCTGAATCTTATTGACTTGTATGGTTTTTCGCTCGATGAAAGGAACCGACCTGGCTATTAAAGTTCCCTCTTCAAAAGTTATAGAACCCGGGGACAGATTTGATACGACTACCTCGCCTTCGCCGTTAGATATGTGATAAGCGCCCTGAAATAAACGATATTCCTTTCCAGGTTCGACGGTATTATAGCCTTCAATAAATATATCTCCTGTAAAACTCGAATCGACACGAACGGGAACAATGGATGTTTTGGAAACTTTAATAGTACTCGACACATATAATTTCAAAGTTATGTCCTGGCCTTCAAAAGTATCATCACTGGGGCTTTTGTAAAATGTTAATCTTTGGCTGTCTTTTAGAACAGTGACAAATGGTAGTTCAGTAAAGTTTTGGCCAATTATTAAAGAAGTTTGCATGTGTACGTCCTCTACTACTAATACTTCAATATTTGAGTCGACTTCATCTATTTTTACGCTAGCGAATGACCGGTATAAGGGTACCACCGATGATTGACCAAGTCCCTTGACGATTGGTACCGACTCGAAACATTTATTCAGTTTTAATAAATCTGCATCAGACTTGCGCAAAAGAGTACACTCGGAACCGAAATCAATATAAGCTTCTAACGATCGATCATTTATAGTGATAGTCTTAAAAAACTTTTCGTTTACTTTACTTGATGTGTCGATTTTCAGAATTTTCTTTCGCCAGGGTCCTCAGCGCGGCTTGGGTAAGAGGTTACTGAACTCAAGGGTTCTAGCCTGCAATTGTCATTTGTATGCCCGATTCTGTTACAATGCTTGCACTTTACTATCGGCCTCGGGAACTTGTGGTAGGGATGACCTTTCGATCGGCAATTATAGCAAACGATTGAACTTAAAACGGGCCTGTTTGTATTTGAGTAAGTATTGTACGTTCTATTACTCGTCCGATCTCTGATATTACTGTTATTGATAGGTAGTGGTTTTTGGGAACAGAGAAAGTTTAGTAGGTCCTCTGGTTCTCTGCAATTTAAAGCCTGCGCTCCATTTCTTACGGATTTGTCTTTAATACCATATACGATACAGTCAACAGCTTTCTTACCTGTAATTTCGCACCTGCTCAATAAACACAGTTTATCGTAGAAATAAGCGCGTAAGCTCTCATCATAACTACAAACACGTGCCAACATTTCTTCTAATAGACGCCCATAATTTTCCTCACTAGGAAACGCCTTGCGAAGTTTTGCCTGCCACTCACTCCAAGTGAATATGACGGTCGGCAAAGCCTCAAACCATCTCTTTGCCAGACCGACTAGTTTCTGTAGTGAAAAGTGCATGACTTGCTTTTCGTCCCATCCATAAATAGTTGAGCTTTCGTTGACCTTTCGCAGCCAGCATTCAATGGTTTGAGCCTTGTTCGTTGGGTCGAATACAGGTATCACATTGTTCAGGTTGTTGTTGCTAAACACGGAACTTTTACTTGACTCCCCTCTTAAGTCCTTCAATAACTTTAACACATCCACTACTGAAAGCCTACTCGAAACCTTGCGTGTCTTCCTCGGCGCGGCTTCACTACTAGAGCTCGATGATGAGGACGGACTCCTCCGTCTAGCTTTCTTCTTCGACTTACGGTGCCTTCGCCTTGGAGTTGTACCAGGAGGGGTACCAGGAGGGGTACCATCTCCCCCGTCAGATGTCATTGTTACTGGAATGAAACACATAATATCCGATATAATCCGTTCCGTTTCGGTTTTATTTTTTTAAGTATTGTTTTTTTTTCTTTAGATCCATCGGGCGTACACGAAGCCCACTTGAAATACTAAACATTATTCACAATATCAAGCGTTCACAATATCAAGCGTTCAAATTAATAACTCATCTAACAATCCGGCAGAATTATGTAGTTCACTCTACAACCTGCAGGAAACATACCCATTACAAACTTACATACTTCGCCCCTACAACTCCGCGCACAAGTCTCGAACGCTATATCCTTCGAGCATTAGTAGCTCAGCACTCCGGCGTACGAATTCCGTTCGCCCAATCCAGCAAGCATACATAGCTTACTCATGAATCCGACGGAAAGTATGCAGCCTACTCGATAACAGGCAGGAAAAGATTCCACCTGTTAATCCAGTAAACTTGCATACTCCGCCCCCTAGTAATCCGGTGCACAAATCTCATGCGCCCAATCCAGCAAGCATACATAGTTTACTCATAAATCCGACGGAAAGTATGAAGCCCACTCGATAACAGGCAGGAAAAAATTCCACCCGATAATCCAGTAAACTTGCATACTCCGCCCCCTAGTAATCCGGTGCACGAATCTCATGCTCCCAATCCAGCAAGCATACATAGCTTACTCATAAATCCGACGGAAAGTATGCAGTCTACTCGATAACAGGCAGGAAAAAAAATCCACCTGTTAATCTAGTAAACTTGCATACTCCGCCCCCTAGTAATCCGGTGCACGAATCTCATGCGACCAATCCAGCAAGCATACATAGCTTACTCATAAATCCGACGGAAAGTATGCAGCCCACTCGATAACAGGCAGGAAAAAAAATCCACCTGTTAATCCAGTAAACTTGCATACTCCGCCCCCTAGTAATCAGGCGATCGCAACGTGTGACTCACTCGTACTAATGTATAATATCAGTTTCATAAGCCTGCGAGCCCAAGTTGCTATCGCCCCCTTAATACAAACCTGCGAATTTTATACCATACCACCATATTAAACACATTTAATCAATAGTTTATATTCTTGAATGTAAATGATTTTATTTTTCATCTTCCGCAAGACAGGTAAGACTCGAGCGCGTGAATCGTTATTGAGATTTTTAGAATAGCTCCGAAAAAGAAGCCATATTTTTATCAGTGCCAATTCACTAGCACATGTTGAGGGTAGTCCCGATAAACACCATGCAACCTTAATTCTCGCATTTATGCGTAGGAGTGCGCATAAATGCTAACTAGCCAAATCAAAGTAACTATATCGACTGGTTATTCCACTTTTGTAGGCGAAAAAGAAACGACGTAAACGTACCTTTTCTTTCTGGTGTATCCCACCTTCTGAAGTATAATAAAACCAAACACAATTGTATGAACACTTCTATATTACCACTCGTTATCAAATAGGTACACTTTTCGGTTGCCCATTCTACTTGTAATCCGAGAGCGACCCATCGGCGCCGACGCTGTATTATGAATCACCTCTCACCGCGCGCCGCCTAGCGGACGCCCGTATACATCCCCCTTCCCTCTTATTTTTGTCTACTTCCGGTTCCGTACTACGTTTTAATGATGCCATAGTTGAAAATCATGACATTTATGAAAGCATCCGATACCCTTGCAACCTCTAATGTTCGATTACAATATAGTTCACTGAACCAATTACACTTCACAGTTTTTACGGATTGGTACGCGCGTGAGTACGATGTGTGTGTACAAGCGGTCGCGCGGACGTCGTCGTCTGCTCGCGTGCAGCGGTGTCAGCTCGCTGCTGCCCGGTCGCGGCCGGCGCTTAGACTGATTAACACTTATGATTTTACAACTACCGCCAAAGACACTACTTCTATAAAACTTGTATTCTCTATTTACACTGTTACGAAATCTAATTTTAGTAGATCGTGTATGTGCCATATTTTATGCAATTTAAATGTTGATTGTATTACTTCCTTACTTTTTGCAACCAAAATTTATTATTTTAAGGGTATTATTTAAGGGTATATTATACAGTTATTTTATCAATTAAACTTACAAATACTGGCTGGAAATGGATAAGTTAAATAGGAATGTAATCAAATTTGGTTTTCTTAACATGCAATCAATGGGTACTGGTTTTGATGAGTTGTATGCTTCTGTAATCTCCAATAACTTAGACCTGCTGCTCATTAATGAAACCTGGCTTTGTGACGGACCGACTGCAGAATACCATATACCTGGCTATGTGTTCTGTCATATTCCTCGAAAATCTACCACAGTTGGCGGTGGGGTAGGCGTTTACATCCGTGAGAACTTGAATTATAAATTGCTTAACATGCCATTCGATGGACTGGAGCAGATGTGGTTAAGTTTGAAACTTCCTAAGTGCACGTGTGTTGTTGGTACCGCTTATCGTCCCAACGCAGTCAGTGTAGGAACTGCGCTCGACCGCTTGAGCGATAAGCTTGAGGCTTTAGTACCGACTGTGGACTACTTTTTTTTCTTCGGAGATCTTTATGTTGACCTTTTAAACAATCAGAGGGGTTGCGTTCGCACACTCATGAATTGCTTTGAAGAGTTCGGTCTTATACAAATAGTCACAGAACCGACTCGTGTGACAACTAACAGTAAAACACTTCTCGATGTTCTTTGCACGAATGCAAATGACTTATGTGAAAGTGTGTCAGTTCAACACAATCCAGACAGGAGCGACCATGGTATGGTCGTGGCTGTATTCAGGCTGAGCATCGAGACAAACCGAGCGCAAACAATGACCTATAGGTCATTTAGAGACTTGGACATCGAACTCTTTTCCGAACATGTCAGTCAGATCCCTTGGGGGGACATCGCGCATTGCCTCTCCATTGACGATATGTTGGTGAGATTCTATTATTTTATGACATGTATTTTCGACCTTCAAGCGCCCTTCGTCTCGCGCCGATGCAGGCCTATCCTACAGCCGTGGTACACACACAACGTGAGGCGTATGATACGCATGCGCGACCGCGCAGGCGCGAGAGCTCGACGCACTGACAAACCAGCCCACTTGGACTACTACAAGCAGCTTCGTAACCTTGTGACTACCTCAGTTCGAAAGGAAAAAGATGCTTATTTTAATTTTTGGTCAACTGTAACCATAGGGATTCGAAGACACTGTGGCAAGGCATTAGAAAATGTACTCGTTTAATAGCAACAAAACCTACTATACCCAACAATCTATTGAACCCCGATACCATTAACTCTCACTTTTTGCAATTGCCTCCTACGAAGCCTATTCCAGAGAGCATATATATATTATACAAAAATAATCGATTATTACCAGATGTAGAATCATTTACTTTTAAGCAGGTCTCTCCGCAAGACGTATTAACACTTATATCATCAATTAAATCAAATGCTTGTGGGGTCGACGAAATATCTATAAAAATGATAAAAATGTCCATGCCGTATACACTTGAAGTCATAACATATATTATTAATTGTTCATTGGCAAGTTCATATTTTCCTGAAATCTGGAAAACTTCAATTATTACTCCAATTCCCAAGAAAAACGAAGTAAAAGAGTTAAAAGACTTAAGACCGATCAGTATTCTACCTGCCTTTTCCAAAATTTTAGAGAAAATCATGACAAAACAACTTACAACTTATCTTCACTCGTACAAAATTATTCCGGATTGCCAATCAGGATTCCGCAAAGGCTACAGCACCTGCACGGCACTACTTCAGGTGTCCGACGAGATTCTGAGTGCGGCTGACACAGGCCAGGCGACTTTTTTGCTTCTTCTTGACTTCTCTCGAGCATTCGACTGTTTGGACATAAAACTGCTCTTGTCCAAGTTATTTTATTACGGGTTGTCCAGTGATGCAATTGAGATGCTTCGAAGTTATCTGAGCGGAAGATACCAAAAGACAAAGTGCTATAGTGCAGATGGTTCTCCTAACTACTCAGACGCTACAGAGGTGCCACGCGGTTGCCCCCAGGGTTCCTGCATGTCGCCTCTGCTGTACACAGCCTTCACCGCGGACTTTCCTAGCTGTCTCCAACACATGCGTTGTGAACTATTCGCAGATGATTCACAGCTAAGCTATTCATTTGAGCCACTCAACGTGAATGAAGCTGTTGCTAAAGTGAATCAAGACCTCAACAACTCATGGAACTGGTCAGTGGAGAATGGGCTCGCCTTGAATCCTTCTAAAAACAGTGGCCATGGTATTAGGTACTACTAAAGCCGTAGAAAGGGTAATGTCATCCAATCCGGTTCTGATCATAAATAAAATTCCTATTCCCTTAGTGAAATCAGCACGGAACTTAGGGTTGAAAATGGACCAAAAACTTAGGTATGAAGAACACATAGCCGATATGTTTCGATCATCATTTGCAAAACTGAAATGTCTCTATAAAATTCGTAAGCGGGAAGTCCGTCACAAAATTACAGAGTCACTCATTCTTGCACAGTTCAACTACTGCGATGCAGTATACGGTCCCTGTCTATATAAGAAAACCGAAAAAAGAGTGCAAAGAGTGCAGAACGCATGTATACGTTTCTGTGAACACACTAGGAAACGAGATCATATAAGCCCATACCTCAACCGGTTGGGACTGCTTAATATGTCAAACCGAAGATACCTGCATTTAGCCACCTTAATACATAAAATAATCAGTACACACATTCCGACGGCACTGTGGCGGAAACTCAAATGGCTGGGTGCAGGGCATCGTTACGGGACTCGATCGGTGGGGAGACTTCTGGCAATACCTAAGCACCGTGGAGCTGCATTTGAGGGTTGCTTCAAGTACGCGGCTTCTCGATGCTGGAACAATATTCCTCCTCCTATAAGTGCTATAAAAAACATACGTACTTTCAAAATACGCCTTAAGGAGTACCTCTTGGAGTCACAATCTTCTCGAGAATAGTCAGATCGGGGTCCCAATTGTCTTCATGTTTTTTGTTCTTTTTTCTCTTTTTTTTTTTCACGTTTTCATTCACACCTTTCTGCATTACGGTCTAGTAGTTATTTAATGTACGGTTAACATTTAATATTGATTCTTAATTTTATTACTTGATTTAAAGTTTGAGTATTTGCTTTTTCTTTTCTTTTCGTAAATATATATTTTTTTTTTCAATAAATTATTTGGTTTTTACTACTTTAGAGTTGAGATCTTTGGATGTATACATAGTTGGTTAGTATGTAGTTGTCAAATACTTATGTTTTCTTAACGGCCAGGCTTAAAACCAGCGTCATTGATTATGCACCTAGCATTGTCAATGACATATGCTGCGCCTGGATCCGATTTACCATAATATCGTATTATTTAGTCAATTACCTTGTAAATTGTTATCTTATTAAATTTTAGTTATTATAGATTTTAGTTATTTTAAGTTTTTGTTGTTTTATAATATTCTTTTTTTTTTTTCTTTATTGCTATGTGTTATTTTTAAGGTTTACATATAGTTCTGTTTTTCTAGTAGTTATGGTAAATAAACATAATTTCATTTCATTTCATTTCATTTCATTTCATTTATATCCTTACTTAAATTAAGAAAGATGATGCAATTACTTATTTAGAAACTTTTATAACATAACAATATACAACCAACGATTCACTTTGCACCCACGCCCATGATAATGTGATATGCAAAGAGAAGAGGTATTTCATGAGTACGCACGACAAGGTGCTGAGCGAGTACCTGATGTACCAAATGTACTCAGCTTCAGCGTGTAGCTCAAGCAGACTCAATAGGTTACCAATAACAGAACTTTAAATAAGTGAAGAAAGATGAGGTACGTTCCAAGAGTACGGAAGGAGCCTGCCGGAAAAAGATCGCGAACTTGAGCACGGCAAGGAGGAAAGATGAGGTACGTTCCAAGAGTACAGAAGGAGCCTGCCGGAAAAAGATCGCGAACTTGAGCACGGCAAGGAGCTGAGCGACTCCCTGGTATACCAGATGCCCTCTCCCTGTATCGCAGTGCAGCTCAGACTCAACAGGTTGCCAATAACAGCAGGTCTATTCCTAAGATTCCGTAATCAGCAATCAGGAATCCCGAGTCTCGTAAACAGCTTTTATAGCAATTTTCAAAGCGGAATGTTTTGGATTTCTGGGAAATTGCTTTGAAAACCGGAATTCCAGGAATAGGCCTGAAGAACTTTAAATATGTAATGAAAGATCAAGTACATTCCAGGAGTACGCGCGCAACCTGTCAGAAAAGGCGCGCGAGCTTGAGCACGAGAAGGAGCTGAGCGACTCCCTGCTGTACCAGATGCTACCTCCCAGCGTCGCCGTGCAGCTCAAGCAGACTCAGCAGGTTGTCAATAAGAATACATATAATTTTATGCTACCTCATGCTTTGATATTAATTAATTTATTGAAACAAAGAGTCATGCATATTAAAAACCGGCCAAGTGCAAGTCGGACTCGCACACGAAGGGTTCCGTACCATCGTACCAAAAAAAATCTGGTTTTTTGTATGGGGGCCCTCTTTAATTTTAATTATTTTTTAATCTTATTTGTTGTTATAGCGGCAAAATAAATACACACTCTGTGAAAATTTCAGCTGTCTATCTGTTACGGTTACTGAGATACAGCCCTGTGACAGACGGACAGTCGGACGGACGGACGGACGGACGGACAGCGGAGGCTTAGTAATAGGGTTCCGTTTTCACCCTTTGGGTACGGAACCCTAAAAAACCACATTTTTATAGTACATATTTCAATGTTTATCGCCGACCTATAGTTTCCAAAAAAATCTATATAATATGTTTACAACATATTATGTAGTTGAAAAGCCGTAAGATTTCAAGCATATATTAGTTGACGTTTAATTTAAAAAGGCCGTAAAAGGTGAAAGTGTCTAATACCTAAAGCACAGAATAAGTCGCCTAAAGCAGCCAGTCGTTCTTGTTTTGTTTGCCAAACATTGGTTTGCAAACCAGAACGACACTTTGGAAATTACAAAACGGGGAAATGTTATTGAAAATATCATATTGTCGAATTTTGAATGGCAAACAATTATATTTTTTCGAACACGTATTCTTTGAATTACCTATTAAATTAATTATTTCGACCCATATTTTTATATTATGTAGTGCAAACATTGAGGTAATATGTAAACCATAATCATTCAATGAGTGCAAACAAACTTTTATTGAACATTTGACATTGATCGATCATTTCTGCAGACGGATTATATCGCTTCCAATTATCTAGAGTTTGCACGTGTACGCCGGAAGTTAAGATTAAGTCTGGTATTTTATTTTCAACGAAGATTGATAAACAATTCATTTCGTCGAATTAATAAAAAGTTAAGTTAAAAAGTTAAACGTTATTTTATTTCTAGAGAAACCTAAATTAAAAAAATCTATTTCATTTAAAAATATGCAATTACGCTCAGTTTCTATTTATCTTACTAAGCGAAGAAGTCACAAAGAAACTTATGTATCAAGTGTGCATATTTTTCATGCACATACATATACAATAATAATATAGAGGTTTATTCATTAATGTTTTAAATGCTAACTCATAGCTTAATTTTATTGCCAAAACTTTTTTAAGTCTAACAAAGAACTTGGTTGAATCGGTGTAAGGCAGATAATGACAAGAATAAATATAAAAAACTATCATTCATTAAATATTCGCTTCATCATTATTTTCGGAATAGTTTAATTTAAAGTTTTATTTATTTATGGGTAACTGTATTTTTTCGAATCCTTCAAATCATTTTTATTTCTTTTCTAGGTGCCGGCAGAGTTCTTTGCGTCGGTGACCGTATATTTCAGCGATATCGTCGGGTTCACGGAATTAGCTGCGGTATCTACGCCCTATCAGGTAACAGATATTATGCGTATTTGATTTTATTGAATGATAATGACGTCACAGTTTATTACTAGTATAAGGTTAAACAGCGACTTCTATTTTGTAGCATTGCAATCCAATTTTGAAAATTGTTTGGTCTGGACAATATTCCTAAGCAGGAACTAGGATCAATTCAGCGCAATCTAGGAATTCATTGTCTTTTATGCTTTTATCATGCATTTTTTCCTGATTGTTTTCTACCAGTTTGCTACACAGCTTAATATTTTCAATCATGTTTTTTCGAAAAGGCTAACCTACATAATTTTCCTGGCATACAAAATGGTTCCCATGAGTTGCAACGGGCCATTGTCATCACAGTGGGTGTGGTATTGGCCATCCATGCCCAGGTTAATATGTACTTATGTGCTCCTAGAATGCATTAATTGGAAGGGGTAATATTATGTCGGTAGGTGTGATTCCATCCATGTTCAGTGTTGCTAATAAAACTTACAATGATACCACTATTCAGGTGATCAGTTTCCTGAACTCGGTGTACAAGGCGTTCGATGCGCGCATCGAACGCTACGACGTATACAAGATTGAGACCATTGGCGACTCGTACATGGTTGCCTCGGGTCTTCCGGTCCGCAATGGTAACTAACTACCTTTAGCATACGCCTTCAGTAACATGTTATTAGCTGAGAGCTACAAAATGACGCTGATTGTTGTGATTTAGCTTTTATGGTGTATTATTTACGCATACTACATCTATGAAACTTTTACGGATTAGTATGTCATATTAGTACCAGTCTGTGAATATTTTTTAACAGCACCGCATATTTATGAAGGTGCTAGTTAAAAAGAGAAATTTAGAGTTTACCAAATTATCTTTTACAAAAGCATGCCTATTAAAGAATTGGGAGAATTGTACTGTAATCGTACCGCATGATGCTCTGGTGAAAGTTTGTTATGTTATGTGTGCATTTGAATACTTTAAAAAGTATCTATTTTCCCAAATAATATTGAGTAAATGCGTTAGAGAAGAAATACATATTATGATGATTTAACCTCATTACTTTTATTCGTGCGAACTACATATTTGTTGACTATCTTTAATATTTGATTTTAAGGAGAAAAACACGCCCGAGAGATTGCAAGCATGGCTCTGGAACTGCTTCATGCGACAACACTTTGTCGCCTACCACACCGCCCTGAACAGGTCAAAATCTCTCTTCCTTGGCATACACGCTTTTCAATGCTGATATAACAAATAAAGATATGTGACGGCTAGTAAGTTTTAATTAAATACTGACCATTATAATGATATCATCTCTTTAATCGACATTGAATTCTGTAAGGCATTTAAATTCATTCTTAAACATAATGATGCAAACATTTTGAATAGCCTTTATTACTAGCTGCGGTACCCGGCTCCGCTCGGGTCAATGTCGTGTTGGATTGATTTCGGTCGGAATTATTTCCTGGATAAAAAGTAACCCACCAAAAGGCTGGGTATCCATCTACCAACCGATATGGCATGATTTAATGATAAACATCTAAGCATGCTTTAAGTTTACTAAGTAATGTTGAAATCTTAATTTTCTTAATTCATATTGATCTTCGTGTATTTTATTTGTTTCTTTAGTTTCGAATTTACAAAATTTTGTTTAATTTAGGTTCATAATATTTCAAGTACGTTTTGTTTTATATTTTTTACAACTGAAGGTCCTTCTGTTAACTGTTTGTCGTCTTTTGTTTTTGTGTTGTATTATTATTTTATTTTATTTTTTTAAAGTTTGTTTAGCTTGATAATTTTTTGAAGCATGCTGTGTTTGTCTTTAATTGTAGATAGTTTCCGATAGTATTAATGTATTTTGTTTTGTGTAACTATTTTTTTGAAACAAGTCTACGTCGACAAACCAAATAAAAAAAACATCGACATATTCGTATTTAAAGCTTCGTAAACATTTGCGAGCGAATTTTAAAAGTATGTGCCGCCAGACCCTTACTGCACTGGCACTGCTACATAGAAATTGATAAAAAACCAACAAAGGCGGGATTAACCCTATCGACTTCCTTACTTTTACAAAGTTTTATGAGGAATACGAACCACAGCCACCTTTAACATCGAAAACGGTAACCCATCCGGAATCTGACTGCGCCCAGAGTTGCTATATGTTGATAAAATACGCAAATAAATCGGGCGAGTGGTTCGAAGTTATCGCTCTACATAATGTCGTGGAACATTCTGTAGGCCTTTTTAACACCTACAATTTTCAAGCACATAGTTTTCATTTTTCTCTTAAGGTTTGTATTATATATTTAAAAATTACATAAGCAATCCTTGCTCGTTGATCGCTCCTTATATTAATGAAAACCGTATCAAAACGTCCGTTGCGTGGCTTAGAAGAAGTAAACGAAGAAACAAAGGCAGATAGTGATTACCCCCCCATAAGCCGCCGCCTCGGGGCATTTCGGTTTGCATGACAGCTACATCTTAACGTAAGCGGAACTGAATTATATATAGCCTATCCTATGTCCAGTGTTTTTACATATACGTGTAGTAAGTTTAATCGAATTCGGATGATCGGTTTAAGAGTTATGGAGGAACATACATACATACATACATACATACATACATACATACATACATACAGTCAATCATCAGACAATCATCACATCACATCACATCACAGTAAATCATCAATTTAGTCTTAGTATCGTACATAAAGTCTACAAATGAAGTATCTTATAAAACAAAGCAACTTACTCCATGAACACCCTTACAGATTTATTATTAGTATAGACATAGATATATGGTGATCATCATTGAAGGGATGTAGGATATCTCTTTGTGTTTTATCGTCTGCACCATACATAATGCTATCCTTCCGTCTCATTTCTAATATCGCTCATCGAGCACTGTCGACATTGATGATTACTTCATATTTTATCATAGGGTCCGTTAACTATGGAGGGCCTGGCGCATGTCACAAATAATGCTTGGTACCATACTAACCAATTGAAAAAAAATCATCTTTGCATGTGCGTGGGTTTCCGAACCCAAGGGGTGCCAACGGAACCCTGTTACTAAACCTCCGCTGTCCGTCCGTCCTTCCGTCCGTCCGTCTGTCACAGGGCTGTATATAGGCAGATGAAATTTTCGCAGAGTGTGTATTTGTTATGCCGCTATAACAAAATCTGTACGATGGTACGGAACCCTTCGGGTGCGAGTCCAACTCGCACTTGAGCGGTTTTTTATCTATGATCCACACGGTCCGCTTCTCTGAGATGATTTTTTGAGTTGGCCGTTTCAGACGCTCAGGATGCGGAGCGGCGTGCACACCGGGCCGTGCGTCGCCGGCATCGTCGGCACCAAGATGCCGCGGTACTGCCTCTTCGGGGACACCATCAACACGGCTAGCCGGATGGAGAGTACTGGCGAGCGTGAGTAAAGTGCTCACGCGTGGGAGTAACGCGCTACCAGTTCCTCCTACACGTGCAGCGTTAGACAGCGTTTTCAGAGCTTTTCGAGCCCATTATCTTTAATGAAATCAATAAAACGGAAAATATTTTGAACCAACCCTAAAGAGATAGAAGAATAACTGTAAAAAAATAACCACTAACCAAGAATTATGAGTATACTGAGAAGCTGTTTGAGATAATAACGGAAATGTTGAGTTGTGTGCATTTTGGATTGTTGTCTTTTAGAATAAAAAAATACTTAGGCCCGGTTGCACGAAGAGACGACCGAGTTAATCAATGTTCAAACACGTCACTTTAAGTGATCCGCATAGAGTTCCTTCCATACTGTCCACACAAAGTGACGTGTTTGATCATACTTTGACGTTGATTTTGATTATTTGTTCTTTCGTGCACTCGGCCCTTAGACTACTTTACCTTTGTATTTCTTTTCTTTCTGTTACCTTTTATTTTCTATTTTATCAAACAATATTTACCCACATTGGAACATTACACTGTAAACTCAATGACTACCGGTTATAGTACAGTCCTAAGAGGCTGGATGCAAGTAAGGCCATGTGTCCTTGTGTGTTTATTACTTTATTAAAATATTTTTTATGTGAGCGGCTGGTATATATGCTTCTTAACATGCAGCAAAACAATTTAGATTTTTTGATTTATCACATGTTAACGGGGTGTTACGACAGCGCCGTCGAGTAAGTTCGCTTACGAATTAGATTACTTCGGACACGCGAGCCGTAAAAACTTCACCGAACGCTGTTCACCCAACATTCGATGTTGCGCGTACCGAATTCGTAAGCGAAGTAACTACAGTTAGATGTTTTCGACTAACACGTGCCTACGCTGCCGCCATACGAATCAGTTTCGATCGCTTGCTGGGGTGTTACCATCTAATTGTGTTCAGTTCAATGAGGGCGTTAGTGAAACATAACATTTAATTACATTTAAAATTAACTACCACGAGTTTTGTTACCAAAAAAAGATGATTTGTGGATTGATTGTATATTTTTCATTCAGCGATTAACCTTTGATTATTTAAATTTCCAAAATATGCATAAAGATGCAAAAAAAAAATTATTAAAGAATCAATGAGAGCATCAGGTATTTATCGTCAAATAGTTTACTAAAATAACAAGATCATCAATTTATCTTTAATCTTTTTAAAAGAAAAAAAATCGTTTTTATATAACTTATTTTAAAAACAATATATGTCACTTAATTAGACCCTTATGGAACTGAATGCTATTAAGAAATAGTCACGCCCTTGAGATAAAATTAGGTGATTACAAACAATTAAATACTTTTTCGGTTGTGCATTGAAGCGGCAACTCAGGGAGCGGGGCCGAACTCTCATCCGTGACGTACCATCAATACGAACTACTCCTTGGTCCGGAATCTATGTAAAACTGTAGGTACTAGGTGTTAGGTTTAAGCTCGGTCGGGATGACAGCATTGGATAAAAGATGGTCGAATCATCAACTTATCGTTGACCGTGTTTTGAATCCAGGTACAGCTCGAGGTGTAAGGGCTAGAGAACTTGCCTTTCAAGCGAGAGGTTGTGGGTCCAAATCCTCGCCCCGGTCATGCACCACTTTGTTTCTCTTTCTGACTTGTATAAGTGCATTTCGATATTCATATGCGAGCTGGTGGTGCATTCTAGCCAAACTTATTTAAACACTTTACTGAATCATAGCTGAATGCACAACCAGTATGTTACGTGACACGATCACGAACGAATCGGACAACGCATGCACGCACATTGCACAATGTAGGTACGTACACAATATTCATTCCGTGGCATTCGCCGCCGTCAAGATGAGGGTTACCAGGTTCTAAAATACAAAACCCAGACTTTGCTCCGGACATACATTTTTGATAGGCCTATATACCTTTTTTAAAGCTAGAGATACATTTTGAAAAATGGCACTACTGTTAAATGAAAATAAAAACTCGGTTCCGTATTTTAATTGGTCTAACAAAGACCCACGGCCGGGGCGACACCGCGGCGGGACGGGGAGGAAGTCGCCGCTTCTTTCTGGGGTCGGCGTGTCGACGTCATTCTGCATTTCTTCGCCCGCTTAACCAGCAGGCGTGTGACGAGTTACACCACGAACGATGAAAATCCTAACAAATGCCGGACAGGCCAGACCCGCAAATGGTTTCCAAAAATGTTTCCTAAAATCCCAAACATAACTGGCTAAAGCGGAATGCCTGGCAACCTTTGTCATTGCAGCTGCGGAAACAAGTACGAAATTATTCCACGAATGAATCAGTAAACGCAGCTGTCAAAATCTTCCCAGAATGCCAAAGTTTTCATCGTCCATACAAATAACAATTATTACATATGTAAACGTTTAATTCCGTGGCCACTCATTCCGTGTGGCGCTGCGATCGGTTTCTAGAATGTCAAAGTAATGTCAAAGTAAATTCTTCTTCTGTTAACTCTACTGAATCCGCAATGACGGAATGCCAAGAATACATGCCCTGTTCTATGGTTCGGAGGCCATGTAAAACGGTATGGTTGACGCGGCAATTAAAATTGTCCATCTGTTCCATCTAGTTCAGTGTAGCCGTGATTATAAAGGAATGTCCTGGTATGGCGCCTCATCCCTTCGGGAATGTGGTGTATTGGGCTAATATCATGACGGTAGGTAGAAGTTTCCAAAAAAAAGTTCAATATAGCCGTGCTCATTGAAAAGTCCTGGCTTAGCACCATGGGCGTCGCCAAGGGGGGGGGGGGGGGGGCAGGGAGGGGCAGCTGCCCCCCCCCTAGAGATTCTAAAAAAGTTGCCAAATAGAATGCAACCAAAGTCCTAAGTCTTTGAGTTGATTTGCTTGAAGTTCAAGCCTTGAACAATCATTCCCGTACGTCGAAACTCAAATGAATTCACCAATGAGAATGAGAAAAGTAAGAATTGTAGTAGGTAAAGTCAACTTGCCCCCCCCCCCCCTGCGCCATCGGCTGGCGACGCCCTTGCTTAGCACCTAATTCCTTAGGAAATGCCATGTCTCTAAACACCTCTTCTACCTTCTCAACCTTCATCCTGGTTGGGTGGACACATTGCACAAAACATTCTTAAAAAAATAACATGCGTTGTCGTAAATCTTCCAAATAAACTCGCTAACATTCCTTTTTTTTCAGCTCGAAAGATACAAATATCGGAAGATGTGAAGTTAATGCTTGACAAGACTGGACTATTCAAGATGGAGCCAAGAGGAATTGTGGCAGTTAAGGTAGATATTTCTTTTGTAAATTAATATCATACAATACAACAAAACTTGAATGCGATCAACCCATGCAGTCATTTCTGTCCGAAATTATCTGATATCTAAATGACGAATGCAGGAGAATTCTGAATATATTTATTATCGATTTTTTTGAAGAAAAGAAAAAATCTAGCTTTGTGAAATGAAATAAGCATCTACTTGTGCAATTTTATTATATAAGTTACTACCCAATTGGAATTTTGAATTCTCTTTTGGGTCTTTCTAATCGAGTTTCTAATGCACTCGGTAAAGCTAGTTGCTTGAAAAAAACGTCCCAGCCATCATGTCACCTGCTCACCTCACGAGTAAGCCGCTCAAGGTCTTCCGTAACCATTTTGCCTCCGAGTTCAGTTTTGTTCGAAACGAATGCATAAAGTGGTTCTTTTTAAAATATTTTCCCCCTACTTCTCTTAGATTTGAGTCTGTTACGTAATATTCATAAATTCTTAAATTACATTTCAGACTAATGTTACTATTGCAAAGTAAATAAAAAAGTGGAAAATAAAACAATTTTTTTTTTACTAGTTCATTAGAAGTTTCTCAATAAAAAGCAACGATCACTGAAATTGTTCATTTCAAAATCGTTAATGTTACCGTATTTAATGGGTCCTTTCGCAACGTCTTCGAAATTATAAAACCTTGTAAGTACTATTAATATTGAGCAGCCGTGTTTTCTGTTTGTATTTCAAAGGAATCGTTTTGATAACACATTCAGATGAATGATCATACATCAGTCTGAATATGTTTCTGCAAACGTTTAGAAACATTTTTAAATGTAGATATCGGAGAAAAGAAAGCACGGCGTGATTATCAATAAAAACAATTCAGAGTTGGTATCCAAAGTAATACGTGGATTTTGTCTGGATTCAATGCCGTTTTATAAGGCAAGACCGGAGATAATGCACGTCTTAAAATTCGACTACATACTATGCCTCGATATATTACCTTAAGATTACCAAGACCTTACAAATATCGAGTCCGATAACCTATCGTTTTGTATTTGTAGGTTTTCTTAATAAATATACTTTACTTCAAACAAGGTAGTCGGAAAATGAATTACAATAAACCATTTTGTGATTTAGACTGATAAAAATTGGTTCATTTGATTAAAATTCGAGTCGTAAAATGGTTGAGTGCCAAGTTTTTCCGATAATGATGTTTACATAAAAGTAATATATATAAAACCATAGCTTATCGGATACAGTGGTTCTAGGGGTCATAATGTTTCTCAATAGAAATTGTTTCAACTTGGTCGAAACATGCTCACAGTTTAGCTGCCTTGTGAAATTCATTGGTTCTAACAGCCTGACGGTCGGGAGGATTGGAGAAACATTGTAGAGACGTATGTTTAGCAGTGGATGTAAACACGCTCACTGACTGACTGACTGAATGTCCTCTCCTATTTGTGTTTGCATACTTCGTTTCATCCTGACCAATATAGCTTTTTTCACAGCTATGGAATCTGGAGGAATTTTCCAAATTTGGCAATGAATTTTCCAACTTTCTGGAGGGTTGCAAAACTCATGCTGGTCGGCAAGGTGCCTCTATGCCTGTGTCCAATGAGGGTGGGTCTACGACCGATCGCAGCTTCTACTATCCCATGTAATATGTGTGGTGATGGTTGCAGGGCAAGGGCGAGATGAGCACGTACTGGCTGACGAGCGAGGAGGGCGGCAGGCAGCCGCTGGCCGCGCCCCCGCACGACGACACGCCCGAGTTCCTCACGCGTATACACTCCATCAAGCGACGTCCCACGCCGCACACCAACCACTACCACCGCGTCTAGACTCCTTTACGCTCTCACCCATCGACATTATATCGATCTCACCTTTCCCTTCACTGTTGCACGTACTGCCTGAAGAGCGAGGAGGGCGGCAGGCAGCCGCTGCCCGCGCCCCCGCACGACGACACGCCCGAGTTCCTCACGCGTATACACTCCATCAAGCGACGTCCCACGCCGCACACCAACCACTACCACCGCGTCTAGACTCCTTTACGCTCTCACCCATCGACATTATATCGATCTCACCTTTCCCTTCACTGTTGCACGTACTGCCTGACGAGCGAGGAGGGCGGCAGGCAGCCGCTGCCCGCGCCCCCGCACGACGACACGCCCGAGTTCCTCACGCGTATACACTCCATCAAGCGACGTCCCACGCCGCACACCAACCACTACCACCGCGTCTAGACTCCTTTACGCTCTCACCCATCGACATTATATCGATCTCACCTTTCCCTTCACTGTTGCACGTACTGCCTGACGAGCGAGGAGGTCGGCAGGCAGCCGCTGCCCGCGCCCCCGCACGACGACACGCCCGAGTTCCTCACGCGTATACACTCCATCAAGCGACGTCCCACGCCGCACACCAACCACTACCACCGCGTCTAGACTCCTTTACGCTCTCACCCATCGACATTATATCGATCTCACCTTTCCCTTCACTGTTGCACGTACTGCCTGACGAGCGAGGAGGTCGGCAGGCAGCCGCTGCCCGCGCCCCCGCACGACGACACGCCCGAGTTCCTCACGCGTATACACTCCATCAAGCGACGTCCCACGCCGCACACCAACCACTACCACCGCGTCTAGACTCCTTTACGCTCTCACCCATCGACATTATATCGATCTCACCTTTCCCTTCACTGTTGCACGTACTGCCTGACGAGCGAGGTCGGCAGGCAGCCGCTGCCCGCGCCCCCGCACGACGACACGCCCGAGTTGTTCACGCGTATACACTCCATCAAGCGACGTCCCACTACCGTTATGATATTAGCCCAATACACCACATTCCCGAAAGAATTAGGTGCCATGCCAGGACCTTCCCTTTATGAGCGCGGCTACATTGAACTGGATGGAAACACGGACACATTTTTCATTGCCGCTTCGACCATCTTTTCATCCAAAGCGATGGTACCATACCGGGTGGGCTTAAACCCTACCACCTAGTAGGAGAAGGGGACCTGCATGGATTCCGAACCATGGATCAGCTCGCATTCGTGACGAAATACACTTATCGAACTCGGAAAGAGAAAGACAGTGGTGTATGTCGGAATTGAACCCAGACCTCTGGTACGCTAGGCCAGTCCCCGCGCCACTAGGCTACGAGCCGCTCAAAATATAAAAATCCGTTCATCTCAAGATCTTACTTTATGCTTTCTGATTATAGCGTAGTTCAATGTATCAAAATAGCACAGCGCGGTGTGCTAGGAAAAAAAACGCATAACTTAGAACAAGTCAAACTACTGTTTACAGCTGTGCGTCCTGTGCGTTATGATATTTCTTACCAAGTCCAAGCTCACGCTGACTAACATCATAGGTTAAATTTATATTATTTATTTGTGCTATATGTATAAAATAGGTCATCAAATATGGAATTAAACTATATCGTATAGAAAACATATTTTTGTTTTCAGGTGGAAATCAAATTTAACTAGAAATATTTATAAGTTTAGTTGATAATTAGCTGTAATTTAATTGTATGAAAATGTATTGTATTTAAAAGGTATACATATAGATAGAGCATGGTTGTGCTATTTAATGTGATTCATTACTTAATTTATTTGAAACCAGTAACCTAATATGGACTGTACCTCTCTTAAATAAATGTTTTGAATGTAACATATTAGTCGTGTTTGAATATATTCATTGCACTGAAAAAATAAGTCAATAAGGGTCTGTTGAGTACTGCTGATGAGGTTAAGCACCACATATTAAAGGCCTTTATTAGCCGGATACAATCAATACCAGTACACGTTTTCTTTCATTACAATAGTCAGCACTTTAGTAATAAAGGCCCTTTAAGTGTCGATTGAAAAAAATCAAAATATTAGGCTAAATCTAACTTTAAACCGGCTAATAACAACCGTCTTGCAACGTTAAAATAGAGCCAACTAAGTAAATTCGTTACTTTGAGTAAAAACCTTAAATATTAAATGTTACTGCATCTTTTAAATGTTTTTTTTTTATGTAACTGGACATGGATAGCTTATACCGAACTGACCGTCAGATATTAGGTTATAACACATCACATAGGACCTAGGTTCCATGCCAGGACCTTCCTTATATTGCTCGGCTACATTGAAATGGATGAAAAACACGGACAAATTTCATTGCCGTTTCGACCATCGACCATCGACAATGCGATGGTACCAACCCGGGCGGGATTAACCCTACCAAATGCCAAAATAAAACTACAAAATACGCATGCATGCATCATAAATACAACAAAAACGGGTGTCGTATCTAGTTGTGTATTGTATGTATAATGTATTTCAACAGCAATCGAGGCAAAACTGAGGTTGCAACTAAACTATTTAACTGTACGTTCCGTTTTAGAAGCTAGAGATGTCAAGTGTGCAGGTGCAAGTGAATGGATACTAATAAATAGGCTACCACCTATAATACAGACCGTGGGCCAGTTTATGTGGCAGGGATTTAATTGTTCTTACCATTGTTAATGCTAAATAAAATAAAATAACTAAATAATTATAGTAGGTGTGGTGTTATTCCGTCCATCTTTATCCAGTTACATAAAAAAGGAAACAGGTCCTGTTGTCCAAAGATCTTCCGAGTTTCTTCCGTAAACAGTGACCGGTGAGACTATCGCCGTTGTTCAAGCTAGGTAAAATGTTCTTGCATCCTTGCAAGAAATAGAATATCTGAGCAGCAACTATACATACTGAAGAAGAGAGAACAGCAAGCGGCTATCTTTAATGAAAAGATAGCCGCTTGCTGTTCTGTCAGCTGTGGGTGGCTGTGCCAAGATATCAATATCTCTATTACGAGTTACAAATCACTTATCGAAAAATCGCTAAAATCATCGATTCCACAGGCTTACACAATTGAATAGAGCTGGCATTTGAGGGTTACACGACATCGCCCGTCCACGGATTTTAATGTTTGTGTACATACATATTTGTAACACATTTTTAATATTTAATATTTCTACAATCGTGATAGAGGCTCAGAACAGCCATTCCACCTCATCTCGTGAGACCACGCTCAGCGAGGCACCATACCAGCGAAGCAGCGGACTATTGCAGCCATCGAGCTTGTTTGAATTACGTTTGAAACTCCCAGGTTCATTTCCAAGGTTAAGGTCCACGTAAAAGTTTACAGTTGCACTTCTCTTTGAAACTTCAGAATAGCCACCGAACTTTTTTACTAGAAATGTACACTTAATAAATCACGTGAATTAAACTTCGTGTATTATCTTTGGTTACACGATGATTTATTTTATGCGAAATGAACTTCAAAGAAACAACTTTAAATGCCACATTTTATTTTAACTACATAAATATACGCAATGTGTCAACATATATATTTCACAAAGCATTATGATTGAATCTAATAATTTTAATGTTTTGTGAAAATTTACTATATTGTTGACACATATTTTTTATGTTACTGACTGGACCATTTAAACGATTTTGGACAAATACTTAGCAAGCTAGACACTCGATTCGAACAACTATTTTATATCGATTAAAAATTAGTTCACGGTACGATATAAAAATACATCACAATGTCACTGAAACTTTCGATTACATCCATAATACTTAAATTTGATAAATTCCTTTGAAACATCTATAAGTATAACATACTTCGTATACCTGAAATTACCTTACACACATCCAAACCGCTTTGTAGCTTACCACAATACAAAGTGTTAAATAGACAATACATATTCATATTATCAATGCGAAAGCAACTCTGTCTGTTTCGTTTCACGCCTAAGCCGCTCAACCAATTTTGATGGATTTCGGTATAGAGATGGTCTGGATCTTGGAAAAAAACATAGGCTACCTTTTGTGGTGAATATTAAACTCGAAGGGGGTGACATATCTTATAATGTCCGGGAAATAATTCAGCCCGACATGAGTCCAAAACGACATTGACCCAAATGGAGCCGGATAGCTCAGCTAGAATACAATAAACAAAAGCGGTAAGCTTTGCAAATATTATTACATAGATAATACAAAGGCTGGCCAGTTACTTAAATATGTTTTAATAACCAGTATTTTCTGTATGCGTACTGATGGTTACGATATTTGTCTATATACATTAAATACATCCATATACAATAAATTAGGCCAAAATAATCTTATTGTATTCTATTTTCGATCAAATTACCTTACTTGTATTATGTACAAACCCTTCGAACCATGATTACGTATATATGTTTTCCATCGGAGGAAAATGTAATGTCAAAAAATGCTCGCTTTTCGCAATAATGTTATTTTTGCAATAAATATGACTCGAATCTGATATATTCGGTATAGGCCGAATCAGAGGTACGTAATTTAATATTTTAACATTACAATTAAATTCTTACTTTTAAATTATGTAGACAATATAACACGAGCTCGGCTATCTTAATTCTAATCATGCAAAAATAATATTTGTACAATCTATCACGTAATTAAACTACATTTGGTTCTATGCGAAGATATTAAGTCCAAAACAGAGGTACTTATTTATTAAGGTACCTATTTATTACTTCTAACAGGTGACAGTGAAAGCTCGATCTCTGTCTCGTCTAATTTATATAGAGCATCCAAAAATCTCCTCGTCCTCGACAATTTCTTAAATTATTTTTCTTTGACTTTATTATTGAGGAAAGTATTAATGAGGCGTTAACGGATTCATGGTCAAAAGTTTTTATACCAGGTATTTCTCGGCATATTTGGAGCAAAACAGGCATATTTAATTTTGCTTAACTAAAAAACAATTTTTAAAATTTATTTGGCACGCTCTGCAAACGGCGGCGAAATGGATTTTAGGTTGAGAGGTGTCGGTTAGATTCGTCTTAATTGTGAGAGTGACATTGAGTATTTCAAATTATTTTTTTAAATAATACCACTTATTTTGGAATTTCAAAAAGACGAAATAAGCATTGATGATCTAGCTATATTTGAAACTTATAGCGGTAAATATCTGACGCTCTTATTCTGTCTTCAAACATTTAGTGAATATTTATGAATGTTTGTCTAATTTGACAACACAAAGCACCAGAGACTGACAGTTTTATCTTTAAATTATAACTGGACCATCATTCTACATATTTACTGTTTTGATTATCGAAATTAAGTTTATTTTTAAATAAAATTAAATGTTGTTTTACTTACGTCCTTATCAAACTCAACGCTCTTATCACGCCCTTAAGCCATATTTATACTCTTGTACTCCGATGCTTTTGAGCACGGTGACAGTTTGTCCTCCTTGTAACTCTCGCACACCGTATTGAGCAATAATAATGTCTTTTTGAGCATACATTCTTGATGAATGTCCGTAGTCCGGTAGTCCGATGAAGACTGGTAGTCCGATACATTGGAGCGTATTGATGTTTCATCCTCCTCGTTACTCTCGCATACCGTATTGAGCAATCGTAACGCCTTTGCGAGTCTGAAATCTTTATGAATGTGTCTATAAGGTCATACTAGTACTCCAATGGATTGGAGCACGGTGACGATTAGTCCTTGCTTGCGGTGACGCAAGGTTCGGGTCTCCTCTTCCCCTAAAATATGGCTGAGAGAGGCGGATGGCTGTGCCCGGCGTGATGCTCGTGAAAGGGTACTGTTTGTGGGGACTGGCTTGCTCCAATGGCGGGCATGGTCTTTTCAAATAAACTGATATTTGTCATGAACTGTTGCATATGACATGAATAGTTGATTCTTGTTTGTTAATTTAGTGTTTTTAGCTGTGATTCTAAATACTTTTGAAAACTTAGACTAAGTGGACGTTGAAAAAAAACCAGCAGAGTTTCTTGCCGGTTCTTCTTCGCTGGGATTGACGAACTGGCTAATGATAAAATATGACGAATCTGAGTCTGTCTATGGATAATGAATAAACAATAAACAATAGTTCTACTCTTCACTCTCGCACACCTGGTTAGGCAATCATAATGTCTAAGCAAGCTTTAATGACTTATGAAATTTCCGATAGAGTCACACTGCAACTCTGATGGATTGGAGCATGTTGACAGTTCGTCCTACTCGTAACTCTCGCACACCGTATTGAGCAATAATAATGTCTTTTCGAGCTTTAATTTCTGATGAATGTGTCTATAAAGTCATACTGGTACTCGGACGGATTGGCACACGGTGACAGCTCGATTTCCGGGTAACTCTCTCCCACTTTTCCGAGCAGCCAAAAGGTCTCCATCTTGCCTTTTCCCTGAAACAAATGATTAAATTTAGATATTGAATTTTATGTATTGTTCATTGTATTTGCAAATTCAGAGCCAGCTGTTTTGAAAAATTGGTTCCTGCAAGACAACAAAAAAGGCCGTCTACCAATCCGAAAATGCAAGTACTAAGTTATCTGAAAATCCTGATATTTCGACAGACTGGAATAAAATAACTTAAAAGTTCTAACGTCTGCTAACCCTAATTACGGATCAGCCAAATGTAATCTGTTTTATTTGTGTTTAGATTGTAAACAAAAAATTACGCCCCTACTAATTGTTAGATAAGTAATGTCTGAAACGAATCGGAAAAGCAAACTAACGAAATTTGATTTATTCGTTTTTATTTTTTTATTTTAACTGAATATTCTGCCGTCCGAGATAACCTTAAACTATTAACGATTTATTAATTTCATCTATCAAATCGAGATGTAATAAAATATATATATCGCCTGTACCTGAACCTCAGTAAGTCCACGCGACTCGATCTGGTAGCCGCCAATCTCGTCCAGAGCCTGTTTGGTGCTCAGAGAGATGTGTATTTTCATGGCTGAGGAGGAAAAAAGCTTACATTAACGTCTCAACATAAAGTCAGTTGATTTAAATGGTTGATCGAAAATTCAACCCTACAGCTATGGAATTATTCATGTAAAAATCCAGAATCATAGTTTTCATGAAATTAATTATTTAGCTGCAAGACAACCGAAGTTGCCATGGATGAACCTGACATGGATGGCTAATACCACACAACTACCGTTATGATATTAGACCAATACACCACATTCCCGAAGGAATAAGGTGCCATCCCAGGACCTTCCTTTTATGAGTACGGCTACATTGAACTGGATGGAAAACACGGAAAATTATTCATTGCCGCTTCGAACATCTTTCCATCGAATGCGATGGTGTCAACCCGGGTGGGTTTAAACCCTACCACCTAGTAGGGGAAGGGGACGTAATGTTTTACATTGATTCCGAACCACGGAGCAGCTCGCATTCGTAACGAAATGCACTTATCTAACTCAGCATGAGAAAGAAGTGGTGCATAAACGGGGCGAGGATTTGAACCCAGACCCCAGGTATGCTTGTGTAGTCCCCGCGCCACTAGGCTACGACATGTCGGTACTGACCCTCGCCGGTGCTCTCCATGCGGCTGGCCGTGTTGATAGTGTCACCGAAAAGGCAGTAGCGTGGCATGGTGGCCCCGACCACGCCGGCGACGCAGCTGCCAGTGTTGACTCCCGCCCGCACGCGCAGCCGCTCGTGCGGGCGGTGCGGGACGCGCGCGGATCGTACGCCCGCCAAAAGATATAATGACATGTCGGCAATCTCCGACGCGTGCCGGTTACCTGCGGGACGATCGAGGTCACGTTCATTGTCCGATTCTATTTATATCAGCTGTTAGAATTTATTTTCCTCATCGAATTCACGAAAACATACTAGGGGTGGTAGCCCGACTCCAATGTTTTATACGAAATCACTGATACCGTACGAACGATACTAGTGAAAAAGAGATGTTTTGTGACATAGTTTACAAAAGATAGTGACGGAGTTCAGGGTTCGAAGTAACATGTACGTGTAATAAAATTGTATGTATGTGAACATTTAAAAATGTTGGTGTTTTCGCCTCTATGTACATCTCACCCAAGTAACAATATCACGTGTGCACATATTTGATGTCGGTGACAAATGACCAATGAAATAAAAGCTCACCATTCCTCTCGGGTAGCCCAGATACAACCATGTATGCGTCGCCAATTGTCTCCACTTTGTAAACGTTGTATCTTGAAATTCTGTTATCGAAGAGCCTGCAATATTCAACATGTCTATGTATACATTCCTCTTGATTTTAAAAACATGCAAACTCGTTCGGATTAGCAATGCTACATCACAGCGCTGAGTTTTTATTTATTTATTTATTTATTTAGAAAACCAACAGCGATTACAAGTTACACTTTGATACAAGATAATATAAGCTTAAGCTAAGACCAGTAATAGGTTTTCCTAAATTAAACATATTTTACATAAAGTCTATCTTGTTCTACAAGAGAAGGTTAATACAATCCGAAAAAGGTAGGTTACAAAAAAAATGTATGGTAGACAAAAAAAAAAGTATGGTTTTTTTCCAAAATTACCGATCCGTCGGTTTTTCCAAATATTATGAGCCAGCGTAATAATAAAAGAAACATTATTATTTTTACATAAATCGAAGAAATTGGGAAATTTAACTGATGGAACATATTCGATTACTTCATGGTGTTGTTAGAGGTCGTTAGCTGCTTGGTAATATCATAATTTGAAAATCTTTGCTGTGTGAGTTCCGACGGTTAAATATAAAACTTATAACTGCATTTTTCCCTTGCACGTCGTAAGAGAGAGTCGTAAGGTATTTGTCGTTCGTGGTTCGGATTCCTTAAGTAGTAGTAGTAGGGATGATTCCGCGTATTGTTAATGGAAACAGACCTTATTTCCATTTTAACGTAGTCGTGCAATAGATGAAAGGTTCTGGCACAGCACCTAGTTCCCATGAGGTGTGTAAGGCTAATAGCATAACAGTGGGTGTGGTATTAGTCATCGATATAGTTCATAAAACAACCTGCCTGTAAAGCATGTTAAGCAAGTTGATGACTTCCATGGCGGTGCTGGTGGCGGAGATGTTGGTGAATCCGACGATGTCGCTGAAGAAGATGGTAACGGAGTCGAAGGCCTCGGCGGGCACGCTGCGCTGCGCGCGCAGCTGGTTGAGCACCGGCAACGGCAGCATGCGAGACAGCAGCTGGTCGCTCTTCAGCTTCTCGGCGATCAACTCCTGGGTGCTCAGCTCCAGCGAACGGGTGAAAGTCTGCAAAGTTAGGCCATGTACATTTGAGATGAGGGTAGGAGCGATTGATAACATGCGTCGATATATCGGTTATTTTACGTACAACAAAGGCATCACTTAAAACTTTAATAATGTTCCCGCTAACCCTTAACCCTAACCACCCTTACGTGGAGGAATGAAATTCAAGCCGCTGCTGGCGAACATTTGTGAGACCATAAAGGTCATCGTCACCAAACCTACCAAACAAACGTCACCAACCTCACCTAACCTAAAGAACCCATAAATCTAGGTCAACCAGAAGACAGGATTCCGCAGTTAAAGCAAGAGCCTGCATTGAAGATCGACGATTCAAACAAACACTACCATAATGTAAGTTATGCAAGATTGATGTCGGCGTCCTGTCCGTCCATAAACAAGCAAAACGTTCAATTGCTCCAGTAACGCTTCATGAATTTTGTGGCTTTTGAACTTACATGGGGGCTGCAAAAACCATGCCGGCAACGCCGTGGAGGTTTCTTCACACCATGTTGCAAGGAACTTAGGTTATAACTTGTGGAAAATAGGCAAGGAGTAGTTACCCGCCTTATAAATAATAGATAAAGAATATCAGTGGCTTCTAATTTTGGGACTGTCGACAGTGAATAAAAATGTGTATCGAGTCGAAGGAGCCGTCTCAGGATATTATTTAATGGGAGATCTGCTACCAGCACTTAGCGAGAAAGCCCAACTATTGCAAATTTATTGTATGGTCGATAATAAAATAGAAGTGCGATTGAAGTATAACATCTTTCCCGGCGTGAAGCAGGGCTTGGTCAATTTACTGTACGGATGATTGCCGACGTCAAAAACTACATAAAATACCTTAACACCACGTTGATGGTATCAACCCGGGTGAATAACTCTACAACAAACAACCTAGTAAGAGGGACCTACAGTTATCCGAGCCTCAAACGGCGAATCCCTTAGACGGTTATTACAAAATGCACGGGAAGAAATGAAGTGGTTTTTTTATTGTTAAAAAAAATATTCTGTGATTTTTTCAGGAACATTACAGTTGTTATATTGGTTGGGGAAAAAGTTTCTTCGCATTTTTTAAGAAAATTCAAAACATTTTTTAATATGGTTTATTTACATTTAACTAAAGTATGTAGGTACCATTTTGTTCGATAACTTTTTGCCATCTTGTACGTAGGGACATGATCCCATTGCTATAGAAATATTGGGACTTCTGATCGATATACCGCGACAAGTGGTTTTGGCAGTCCTCTCGTGATGTTAACCTGACACTGCCTAAAGAATTCTGAAGAGACCTAAACAGGTGGAAATCTGAAGGTGCAAGGTCAGGACTATACGGCGGATGCATTAACACCTCCCAGCCAAACTCTCTTAGTTTTTGCTGAGTGGCTAAAGATGTGTGAGGTCTAGCGTTATCATGATGAAAAACCACACCCCTTCTGTTGATTAATTCCGGCCGCTTTCTCTCAACTTCTTGCTTTAATCTCATCAGTTGTTCGCAGTAGAGTTCAGAATCGATGGTCCTGCCTGGTGGTAACAGCTCATAATGAATAATGCCCTTCCAATCCCACCACACACACAGCATCACCTTATTGCGAGTTAACCCGGGTTTCGCCACAGTCTGTGAAGCTTGACCGGCCTTTGACCACGACCTTTTTCGCACGTTCTTATCGTACGTGATCCACTTTTCATCACCAGTTATCAGCTTCTTCAAAAATGGTTCGGTTTCATTACGTCGTAATAAAGAATCACAAATGAGTACACGGTTCATTAGGTTTCTTTCAGTGAGCTCGTGAGGTACCCAAATATCGAGCTTTTTTGTGTACCCAGTTTTTTTCAAATGCGCCAAAACTGTTTTGTGGTCAATTCCTAGTTCTTCAGCTACGTCGTAACTACTGATATGCCGATCTTGCTCCACTTTTTCAAAAATGGCATCCATTTTATCCGTAATAGGGCGACCAGAGCGACGTGCATCTTTGACATCAAAATTTCCGGATTGAAAACGCTTAAACCAAATTTGTGCTACTCTCACAGACACTGCACTAGGTCCATAAACATCGCAAATTTTTTTCGCGGCTTGCGTTGCATTTTTACCTTTTTTGTAGTAAAATTTTAAAATGTATCGAATTTCTTCATTAGATTCACTCATTTTGACAGTACGAAAAACAAATGAGAATCACACATTTTCCTAATTTGAATTTGGAATTATGTTCTTTAAAATTTAAACTTTCAATGATACCAAAACCAGCCAGATACAAATAGTATAGCCAAAGAGATTTTATTACAAGTTCATACATACTATAATGCGAAAAGACTTTTTCCCCGACCCATTATGTTAGATGTTATGTTATATGAAACAAGCGTAATGTTAGAATGTGATATGTATGCATGTATAATCGACCGCGAAATAAAAACACATAAATTAAAAAAAAACCCAGTATAAAGAACTATTTAACGAATATACTACAAGGCTGTACCCGAATTTCGCCACCTGCTGTATACCAACCCACAATTTGGAATTCTCCTTTTTTTTATGCAACCTAACATGGATAGCTAATACCACAAAACTACCGTTATGATATTAGCCCAGTACACCACATTCCCGAAGAAATTAGGTGCCATGCCAGGAACTTCCCTTTATGAGCACGGCTATATTGGACATGGGCTGGATAGGATGGAAAACACGGAAAATTTTCAATTGCCCCTTCGACCATCTTTTGATCCAATACGATGGTACCAACCCGGGCGGGCTTAAACCCTACCTACCTAACCTAACCTAACCTAACCTAACCTAACCTATTAGGGGTACCTAGTAGTACCACCTACAGTTTTACATGGATCCGAACCATGGAGCAGCTCGCATTCGTGACGAAATGCTCTTGTCCAACTCAGAATGAGTTAGAAAGTGGTGCATGAATGGGGCGAGGATTTGAACCCAGACCTCTGGTATACTAGGATAGTCCCGCGCCACAAGGCTACGAGCCGATCAAACAGTCTCGTACCGTCCCTCCTCCTGTAATCAATGCCTCCTACTAACAAAGTGTACTTGCTTAGTACGAAAAAGTGTATTTAAATGCGTAAAGTTGTTGTTGTTTCAACACCGCGAGTATGACGATGCCGACGGCGAGCGTGCGGTGCGCGCGCCACATCTCCAGCTCCACGGACTTGCTGTAACTCAACGTACACAAAGATCGAGGAACTTGTATGGTGTTGATGGTGTTGCGGACGAGCAGGATTATGACCGGCGACACGAGGAGCACCACCGCGAGGATGACGATGCCGACGGCGAGCGTGCGGCGCGCGCGCCACATCTCCAGCTCCACGGACTTGCTGCGACTCAACGTACACAAAGATCGAGGAACCTGTATGGTGTTGATGGTGTTGCCGACGAGCAGGATGATGACCGGCGACACGAGGAGCACCACCGCGAGGATGACGATGCCGACGGCGAGCGTGCGGCGCGCGCGCCACATCTCCAGCTCCACGGTCTTGCTGCAACTCGACGTACACAAAGATCGAGGAACCTGTATGGTGTTGATGGTGTTGCGGACGAGCAGGATGATGACCGGCGACACGAGGAGCACCACCGCGAGGATGACGATGCCGACGGCGAGCGCGCGGCGCGCCGCCACATCTCCAGCTCCACGGACTTGCTGCAACTCAATGTACACAAAGATCGAGGAACCTGTATGGTGTTGATGGTGTTGCGGACGAGCAGGATGATGACCGGCGACACGAGGAGCACCACCGCGAAGATGACGATGCCGACGGCGAGCGTGCGGCGCGCGCGCCACATCTCCAGCTCCACGGACTTGCTGCAACTCAACGTTCACAAAGATCGAGGAACCTGTATGGTGTTGATGGTGTTGCGGACGAACAGGATGATGACCGACGACACGAGGAGCACCACCGCGAGGATGATGATGCCGACGGCGAGCTTGCGGCGCGCGCGCCACATCTCCAGCTCCACGGTCTTGCTGCAACTCAACGTTCACAAAGATCGAGGAACCTGTATGGTGTTGATGGTGTTGCGGACGAACAGGATGATGACCGGCGACACGAGGAGGACCACCGCGAGGATGATGATGCCGACGGCGAGCGTGCGGCGCGCGCACCACATCTCCAGCTCCACGGACTTGCTTCAACTCAACGTACACAAAGATCGAGGAACCTGTATGGTGTTGATGGTGTTGCGGACGAGCAGGATGATGACCGGCGACACGAGGAGCACCACCGCGAGGATGACGATGCCGACGGCGAGCGTGCGGCGCGCGCACCACATCTCCAGCTCCACGGACTTGCTTCAACTCAACGTACACAAAGATCGAGGAACCTGTATGGTGTTGATGGTGTTGCGGACGAACAGGATAATGACCGGCGACACGAGGAGGACCACCGCGAGGATGATGATGCCGACGGCGAGCGTGCGGCGCGCGCGCCACATCTCCAGCTTCACGGACTTGCTGCGACTCAACGTACACAAAGATCGAGGAACCTGTATGGTGTTGATGGTGTTGCGGACGAGCAGGATGATGACCGGCGACACGAGGAGCACCACCGCGAGGATGACGATGCCGACGGCGAGCGTGCGGCGCGCGCACCACATCTCCAGCTCCACGGACTTGCTTCAACTCAACGTACACAAAGATCGAGGAACCTGTATGGTGTTGATGGTGTTGCGGACGAACAGGATAATGACCGGCGACACGAGGAGGACCACCGCGAGGATGATGATGCCGACGGCGAGCGTGCGGCGCGCGCGCCACATCTCCAGCTTCACGGACTTGCTGCGACTCAACGTACACAAAGATCGAGGAACCTGTATGGTGTTGATGGTGTTGCGGACGAGCAGGATGATGACCGGCGACACGAGGAGCACCACCGCGAGGATGACGATGCCGACGGCGAGCGTGCGGCGCGCGCGCCACATCTCCAGCTCCACTGACTCGCTGCAAATCAACATGCAGAAATAAAAATGAAAAAAGAAACGGAGTAATATTATGGATGTACTAGGAAATCATATTTCATAAGTAACCTTACGTTATGATTCGTGGTGTAGGGCAAGATCACTTATGAAGTTATGGGTTCAAATCCTCGCATCCAGAAAATGGTGCATGACCAATACTTTATTTCTCTTTATGAGTTGGATATGTGCATTTCGTTACGAATGCGAGCTGTCCGATGTTTTTGTAATGTACTGTATTTACTACAATACCTATAATGTTTTTTGGATCGTATTGTTTTTCATTTATAAACATCTTCCAGGACCTGGTTTAAGCTATAAGTCGCACTTAACATAACGGGGTAAAAATAATTATTTCAAATCAGGCACTTAGTAGTATCCTCCCAGATCCTTGTATATTTTGCTCTTGTATACTCAGTTTACTCAGTTGGATTTCCGCGCCATGCTTATCATACAAATAATCCACTCTGAAATGTTCACGTTTCTTGGTTAAATGGTTCTAGAGATTTCGTGTCATTTGAAAATTCGTTCATTTTGGCCTCTTTTGCCCCTGCTGAATTGCAACACAACCTTTCTTAGCGAGCATTTTGGTCTTTAAACAAAGCCACTGTTAAAATTTGGACATTTCTAGTTTAAGCAGTTCCAGAGATTTCGTGTTCTATGAAAATTCGTTCATTTTGACCTCTTTTACTCGTCTAAGAGCTAAAATATTTTTTTAGCAAGCATTTTCTTCTTAAAAGAGCTACTCCTAGGTTAAGCGGTTCCGGAGAACGGTTCAGTGTTTGATGACTAATTGCTTAAGGCCCTGGTACTAGCCAAATCGCAAAATTAGACGAGGCACCTCAAGTTAACTAACTAAGTCTGACGATTATAAGTGTCATTCTTACAATATATGATTCCTTGTCTAGGAATCAACCTATTTGCGTTAATGTATGTTTCCTTTTTCTATACAAAATACATTGCGAAAACGGTGTCCATTTCCGAACTTTTTTGACTAAAAGCAAATGGAACTTTTTGTTTATGCATATATGCTGTTTTTGCTTATATCTAGAAATCAAATTACTTTCAGATTTCTAATGAGAAAAATCAACTTTTTTATTTTTATTATTATTTAAATATATGATGGAATCAAAACATATTAACAATCCATTATCAGTCTGGAGTTCTATTTGGATTTGCTGAAGCGTTTCACTACATATTATTACATTTGTTAAAAAGTGCATTTGTATGGCGCGAGTAGTTGGCTAGTCCTAGCGCCTTAATGAAAATGTTTACATTTTGGCCTCTTTTCGTCCCTGAACAAATCAATTTTAAATAATACTTTCTGATTAAGTGTGTTCATCTTAAGAGGAAGCCACACTTTAAATTTCACGTTTAAATATTCAAGGGTTCCCGAGATTTCTATATTTATTTATTTATTTATTTATTTATTAAGGCGAGCTCACAGTGCATTTACATAACAATAGAAAAGTAATATAAATGAAAATAAACCAATTACGAGCTCACACAACTGGAAGAAACATAAAATAAAAACGTGAGAATTACGGTGGCACGATCTAATATAAACGAAAGAAAATACATTAGTTATCTCATACAGCTGGAAGAAACAAATAATAAAAACGTGACAATAACAGCTGCACGATCAAACATGAAGCAGAAAATTAACATATTAGGTTAGTAGCAGAAATAATAATCAAACAGTTAAAGCAGACAAAACTTAGGCAATGTGAATTACACAAAAAAAATGTAAGATAAATCCCTCAGCAGCCTAAATCTGGAGAAAAGCTTGAATGTATTTGTTTTTGATGGAAGCAGGCTTAGAGATGAAAAGGTCGATATCGTCCTGGGCCTCGTTAAACAGGTGACTGGTACGCCAGAAGAAGGAATTTTGTTTGTATTTCGTATGGACTAGTGGTAGGTGTAATAGTGAACTGGTTCTAGTCATATGTGAGTGGACGTGGAGGTGTATGCGCTCAAGTAATTCAGGACAATCAATGTTGCCATTGGCTATTTTGATAAGAAAAGTGAGGTCGAGCATTTCTCTCCAAGTGTCTTACGGAAGTATCCTATAGTGTTTACAGGCGTCTAAAGTGGATGTGAAACTTGGCTGTGTGCGAAACGTAAGATGCTTGAGAAATCTTTGCTGAACGCGCTCAAGTCGGTATCTATATATTTCATACCTTGGGTTCCAAACCTGGGAGGCATATTCCAGATTGCTTCTGACATAAGAGAAGTAAAGAGTTAGGAGTGTCTTAGGATTTACAAAACTTTTGGATATTCGTAGTATGAATCCCAACGCTTTACTAGCCTTTTTACCTTTTTTTAGCGTTTTAGTCGTAAAAGGACGCCATTTACGAGATCGGAATGACCTTAGGCCCAAAATAAATGATATTCGGCAAATATCATTGGGCTCGAATTCCGCAAATTTTAAATATTGTTTGTCGAACCCTAAGCATACATCGTGATGATCGATACCGAGTTTTTCCAAGCGAATTGATGATGGATTGCCTCGCTCAAATTCGTTTACTTACCTTAAATGGGGTGCAATGACCTTTTTTGGTAACGGTAAGTAAATCCCGGCTTAAAAATATGTACTTTTTTAACAGTAACAATAAAAAGAGGCAAATTCCGAAATAATATGGGTATACAGGGTGTTTAGGGTTAGGTTAGAACTTCAGGATCTATATATACTCATAAATTTACTTCATACATCCCTAAGCAAAACCTTCAACAACTTAAACTATTTCCAGGTAATGCGAACTTACTTAGTGTAATGCGAATTTAATTTGACAAATGTGATTTTATAAATAATTTTCTGATGTAATTCTAATGTATAACTTGATTTCTTTTAAAATAAATTGATTTTTGTTTTGATAACTTTTACGATGTGTACACAACATCTAACAACTGGAATGTTCTTGAAATCACAGAATAAACAATTTTGATTTTTTATTTTGATTTTGATCCCCACACAACTTAACATTCCGAAAAATGGAATAGCTCGCAATCGTGACGAAATAAACTTATCCAACCCAAAAAGAGAAATAAAGTGGTCCATGAACGGTGCCGGGATTCGAACCTATGACCTCTGGCATGGAAAGCAAGTCCAGGCGCCCCTAAGCTACGAACTTTTCGACATGCACGGGCAGTGGGCCAACTCATAATCTGTGTTCGGGCCGGAACCCACAGGAACAATTTGTTATAAAACAATTACGAGTGGGTTTCGTGGAATACGGTAGGCACGAAGTTCCTTTCGTAAGTATGAACTCTAGAAACACTTCAGTCTGATTAAATAACATTTCACAAGCGCCAGTCGTCAAGTTAACAGCACACTGTTGCAGAGCTCTTCGTCTGTATTTCGGTTCCAACGCATTCTATTGCGTTTATAAACATAATAATATTCATTTAAATTCATTATTAATTAAAATTGGTGTCCGTGAAGGCGAGTGTGAGTGTTTGGCATGAGCCGTTACCTGTATCCGTGATAAAGAAGACAGGCATTAGGGTCAACCTTGCCGTAAAGTAATATAGGTTTACAGGAGAACTGAAACTCTGTATCTACGATAGTCAAAGCGTCGCTCTGACACTTTTCCCCTTGTACCTCCCATTCGCCAAACGCGCAATAACGAACATGGTTCCAATAGTTGTCAATACATCCAGCGTACTTGCCTTACGATTTTCCAGAGCGTCGCGTGCCCCTCCGACAGGGCGAGAGCGCACGCCTCGGCGAAGGCGGAGTAGCGACGCGACGCGCCCACGTCGTCGCTCGAGTTCGACAGTACGAGGTAGCGGCTGGAAGCACACGGACCGTCACGTACCGCGGGGCCGGGAGGCAGGTGCGAGATACCCATCTGGGGTGATGTCGGCTGGCGTGGGAAGGGCGTTAAGGATGTTCCGACCCATACAATGTTTTTTTTACACAGAACGCAAAAAGTATTGCACTTTAAGGCACGAATTCGTCAAAAATATTAAATATAGCCGTAGTAGTTGCAGCGAAAACATATTCACAATTTCAGGTTTAATGGTTTCGCTGTAATTGCCGATTAGAAGTTTTACACCGTTAGATGGCGCTGTTAAATAAAAATCGTATTTAAATAAATTGTAACAAAACCAATAATGCTGAAATTGTGAAATTGTTTTCGCTGCAAGTAATATGACTATATTAAACTTTTATTATTAATTCGTGGCTTAAAGTGCAATACTTTTTGTGTTATGTGTGCAAACAACTTTATATGGGTCGAAACAGCCTTAAGGCGGAAACATGATTTAAAAATTAAAAACCAAAAGAAATTGTACTAAAAATCTGTAAAATGACATCCACTAATATTTATAGTTGCAAAAATGGCGCGTGCCTGTAATTTCCTCAGTCAATTTATGAAATACTTTTCTGGAATTTTGCACATTAAATAATTGAGAGCTAACTTTTTTTTGATAACTTAACACAACACACAAAAAATGCAATGTGCATAGTGTATGATTTGGTAAGATTTACGAAAATTTTAATTATAAAGCGACTTATAGCTAAAAGTAAACCACGACCGCTGTAGTCAAAAATCTAACAAAAACCAAATAAATTGTAAATCTTGATTAAATAAATTTATCATAGCGTAATCCACCTCCAAAGTTATTGTATAAAACGCGCGAAAAATTCAAACTTTCGGACCTTATAACTTAGAAACCAAACACAATTTTACAATACCAATGGTCATCAGACATCTAGTTCGATCAAATAAAGCTATTTTGAGCATATATTTGGAACCCTGATAAGAAATATGGGCGTGATCTTCTTTCTCCTTTTGTATGGGGAGTTGAGCGGGATGGGCCGCCTTAAGATATTTTGTTATTTCACTATTTTCCATGTCATATTGTATTTTTATAACAGCAAGCATAATTGTAGTGGAAAATGTTGCCAGTTGAGGAAAACTCAAACACTAGTTTGAGTTCGGCAACTATGGCAAAGAAAAAGTATTCTTTGGAGACATGAGAAAAATAAAGCATATTTTTATTTGCTTCCTTCCCCTTAACATGACCCGTGCTGCTCAAAGTGCGATATTTTATTTATAGAAGCACGCAAAGGCAGGGCATTACGCGCATGAAGGGTAAACTTACATAAAATCTTTTCCCGCGAACGCATGCAAATAAAATTCAAATGAGCTTGAACCCCTTTCGAGTTCCACAATAAGGTGGTGCGTTGCGTGAATGTGTTGCGTGCCAATAGCTGTCGAGTTGCCCTCATCATCCGCTGGGATCGAATCCTTAATGATCAGCTTACTTTAATAGGTAAAGTGTTTAATAATAAATTGTGAAAAATTTAAGGGGTTCCTACGTTCATGTAGAGGGCGTCAGACTCGTTCGTCACTATTCTGCTATAACTCACCATAAACAGAAAGTTACAAACTATAATTATGTACATTGGCGAGCACACATTGGAAAACGCGGATCATTTTTCATTGCCGCTTCGACGACCATCTGCGATGTTACCAACCCGGGCGCGCTTAACCCTACCACCTAGGGGATACAGTTTATATGGATTCCGAACCATAGAATAGCTCGCATTCGTAATAAAATTCACATATCCTATTCAGGAACGATTTTTCAATCCTCAGATAGTATTTATCGGACTGATAGTACAAATTCACGTTTGTCAAAAGATTATTATATTGTATTGCTGGAGAATTGTATCTTCTATCACAAACATCTCACTGTATTTTTTCTAATAAACTTATGGACTTACTATATAGGATGGATAAGCAGAATCGTAAATAAATCCGTTGAAAAGATCTGGCTGTTTCAGACTATCTAAAAATCAGCCCTAAGAAAGATAAAGAAAGTGGTGCATGAACGGGCAGGGATTTAAACCCAGAACTCTTGGAAAAAATGCCTATTTATGTATACCTGAAGTTAAATAATAATTTGATAAGTTTCGTAATCTCTGACAAAAAACTAATAACTGACAGCAAGTGTAGTATACCTTGACACATACATTTTAGCCCTTGTTGACAATATCGTTTCCAGGTATATAGGCGTGCTTGTGGGACGACTTGTCATCATGCTTGAAATGTTAAAACAGTTGGTTAAACTTCGAAAACATAGTTTAATACATTTTATTGAGTTTACAAGAAAAACGCTTCCCATGATTTATGTCCCAACCGGATACAAGCACTCCTCACGTCGTGATCAGCCCACTCGAGCTCATCTCTGGGTCGTGTATCAAACGCTCTCTTTCGAAGTAAATTGAATCCATTTCCTATTGGACCCATTCTAGCGACCAACGGAAACTTTGCCCTTGGAAGAGAACCAATAAAGTGAATTTTTCCTTGCGTTTCAAACTCGTTGGATAGATTGAAACCTTTTCCTCTGTGTGCAATCATTCTCGGCAAGGAAGTGTTGCTATTGTTTCTATGGGATTCGTATTTTTTTTTGTTCTCTAAAAAGTATGTCTGTTCATCGAATGGCCTAATGTCTCTTGTTGTTTATATTTCTTTTGAAAAAAAAAATGCTGCTTGCTTACTTCAGAAATAATATCCGTTTTCTCGTATATTCGTTAATATTCGTGCTCTTGTTTAAGAGAATATATTGCGGAGGCTGAATGGTGGTATGGGCATGAAATATAAAATATAAATATTAAAAATATCAATTGCGTGGAAACGAAGAGCAAAACACATACCTACTGCGAAACCACTTACCCACACATGTCACAATTTTTAAAAATGTCCTGACTTCACTCCTATTGCTAACTATATTGCCCCATTGTCATCAAAACGAGTACCGATAAGTACCAAGGAGTTTTAATTGAAGAATCCTAGTCATGGGCAACACAACATATACAAGCAACATGGATAATAATAATATAAGATAAATAATTTATTTCCTAAATGAAGTGCGAGATATATTTAAGTTTTACAATAAGAATTCTTCATATGAAGTAGTGTTAACGTTCCACGATGGAATGACTCACAGGCCCAAAAGAGTGTTTTTTAACAATAAACGCACATGTTAAATCCGGAAACTGCTTAAGAAAACTGAGCTTTTATGAGTCCGCCAAATATACATCTAAACTTTAGTTCATCGTAAACACCAAGAACGTAGGTACACACACAAACGGCATCGCTTGCACAGTTATCTAAATTTTGATTTAAAAAATGCCAAAAAGTATCAATTTCAAGCACTACGTATGTTCAATCAAAACATGGCAGACAGCACGGCTCATTTTTTTTTATATAAACAGTCGGTCTTTAGGTGGTTATTGAAAATGAGCTTCTGTCAAAGTAAGGAAGTGCTGCATGGCTACTCTAAAATAATTCAATTGCCATCAAATTAATGGTCGGGGAAAAAGTCTTTTCGCATTATAGTATGTATGAACTTGTAATAAAATCTCTTTGGCTATACTATTTGTATCTGGCTGGTTTTGGTATCATTGAAAGTTTAAATTTTAAAGAACATAATTCCAAATTCAAATTAGGAAAATGTGTGATTCTCATTTGTTTTTCGTACTGTCAAAATGAGTGAATCTAATGAAGAAATTCGATACATTTTAAAATTTTACTACAAAAAAGGTAAAAATGCAACGCAAGCCGCGAAAAAAATTTGCGATGTTTATGGACCTAGTGCAGTGTCTGTGAGAGTAGCACAAATTTGGTTTAAGCGTTTTCAATCCGGAAATTTTGATGTCAAAGATGCACGTCGCTCTGGTCGCCCTATTACGGATAAAATGGATGCCATTTTTGAAAAAGTGGAGCAAGATCGGCATATCAGTAGTTACGACGTAGCTGAAGAACTAGGAATTGACCACAAAACAGTTTTGGCGCATTTGAAAAAAACTGGGTACACAAAAAAGCTCGATATTTGGGTACCTCACGAGCTCACTGAAAGAAACCTAATGAACCGTGTACTCATTTGTGATTCTTTACTACGACGTAATGAAACCGAACCATTTTTGAAGAAGCTGATAACTGGTGATGAAAAGTGGATCACGTACGACAAGAACGTGCGATAAAGGTCGTGGTCAAAGGCCGGTCAAGCTTCACAGACTGTGGCGAAACCCGGGTTAACTCGCAACAAGGTGATGCTGTGTGTGTGGTGGGATTGGAAGGGCATTATTCATTATGAGCTGTTACCACCAGGCAGGACCATCGATTCTGAACTCTACTGCGAACAACTGATGAGATTAAAGCAAGAAGTTGAGAGAAAGCGGCCGGAATTAATCAACTGAAGGGGTGTTGTTTTTTCATAATGATAACGCTAGACCTCACACATCTTTAGCCACTCAGCAAAAACTAAGAGAGTTTGGCTGGGAGGTGTTAATGCATCCGCCGTATAGTCCTGACCTTGCACCTTCAGATTTCCACCTGTTTAGGTCTCTTCAGAATTCTTTAGGCAGTGTCAGGTTAACATCACGAGAGGACTGCCAAAACCACTTGTCGCGGTATATTGATCAGAAGTCCCAATGCTCCCATTGCTATAGAAAGCAATGGGATCATGTCCCTACCTACAAGATGGCAAAAAGTTATCGAACAAAATGGTACCTACATACTTTAGTTAAATGTAAATAAACCATATTAAAAAATGTTTTGAATTTTCTTAAAAAATGCGAAGAAACTTTTTCCCCAACCTATATTAACCTAGCCTTGTTATTCTAAAAATAGTATTTTAGTCATATAAGTTTCTAAGATATTATCCACATTCGTGGTTACTAATAACTTTTTATATAAAGAATTTTCTTGATTCAAATTATTATAACATGTTAGGGACACTAAACTCCACAGAGCTCATTATACATTTTTCTAGATACATCTTTATTATTTCACAATATGAGAAGTAAAAGAGTGTATTACATAGTACTGCTAAGACGGCATCATGCTCTTTCTGATGTTGTCTTTCAAAATATAGTGGCCATGAAATAACTCGAATAACAGCAGAGGCATATCATATCAAAAACATGTAAACTTGCTAAAATCTGTCTATACCTGCACGTAGTCATTTTCAATGTGTTGTGTGTCATATACAGGATGCTCTTTTGAATGCACACACCACTGCTAGGAGCTATTCTGAACACAAAAATAAGCAGGAATAATAATATTTTATTAATATTTATAATAAAAATATTTCACAATCTAAAAGTCTCATGATTTCGACGATTGTTTTATTTATATATCCGATTTTCTTATGGTTAGCTGCTTATTTTTGTCTACAGAATAACCCCTTGCAGTGGGTTCTGCATTCAGAGGCACCCCTATATTATACTGTAATTATAATTGTCATTATGGCCAATGGCCTCAATGGGTCAAGTTAATTCAGAATGGACAAGGCTTCACTCACAACGTATCCACTTCTTCGCAGACTCGAATATTAACGTGTTCCAGCAGTGCGAACTGGCGCGCCGCCTGTAGGTGGTCGCGCATGACGGCGTCACGCGTCGCGTAGCGCGCCATCTGCGACACGCTCAGCCCGCCGGCGCGGAAGTATTCCAGCGCGAGCGGAACCGACGCCAGAAACTCCTCCGTGCCGCGCAGGTAGTCGTAGCATGCCGTCAGCGTCCTGCAACGCAACGAGGCCGTCAGTGACATACGCGAACTGGAGAGCTACTTGCAGCGGTCGCGCATGACGGCGTCACGCGTCGCGTAGCGCGCCATCTGCGACACGCTCAGCCCGCCGGCGCGGAAGTATTCCAGCGCGAGCGGAACCGACGCCAGAAACTCCTCCGTGCCGCGCAGGTAGTCGTAGCATGCCGTCAGCGTCCTGCAACGCAACGAGGCCGTCAGTGACATACGCGAACTGGAGAGCTACTTGCAGCGGTCGCGCATGACGGCGTCACGCGTCGCGTAGCGCGCCATCTGCGACACGCTCAGCCCGCCGGCGCGGAAGTATTCCAGCGCGAGCGGAACCGACGCCAGAAACTCCTCCGTGCCGCGCAGGTAGTCGTAGCATGCCGTCAGCGTCCTGCAACGCAACGAGGCCGTCAGTGACATACGCGAACTGGAGAGCTACTTGCAGCGGTCGCGCATGACGGCGTCACGCGTCGCGTAGCGCGCCATCTGCGACACGCTCAGCCCGCCGGCGCGGAAGTATTCCAGCGCGAGCGGAACCGACGCCAGAAACTCCTCCGTGCCGCGCAGGTAGTCGTAGCATGCCGTCAGCGTCCTGCAACGCAACGAGGCCGTCAGTGACATACGCGAACTGGAGAGCTACTTGCAGCGGTCGCGCATGACGGCGTCACGCGTCGCGTAGCGCGCCGTCTGCGACACGCTCAGCCCGCCGGCGCGGAAGTATTCCAGCGCGAGCGGAACCGACGCCAGAAACTCCTCCGTGCCGCGCAGGTAGTCGTAGCATGCCGTCAGCGTCCTGCAACGCAACGAGGCCGTCAGTGACATACGCGAACTGGAGAGCTACTTGCAGCGGTCGCGGATGACGGCGTCGCGCGTCACGCTCAACCCCCTCGAGCGGAAGTACTCAAGAGCGGGTGGTACCGACACGTCTGGATTTCCTACGTGCCGCGTAGGTAACTGTCTCGCCCCGCCTGGGTTCTGCAATAGAGCAATACTGGCATTCACGATTTGGCGAGAGGCCTACGGTGGTCGCGAGTGACGATCCCGCGCATCACGGAGCAGCTAGCCGAGGGCGGCGGCACCAGGCATTTGCAAGGCGCCCACCTTCTCGTCTGGGTGGATCGACTTTTTGAATATCAGTAAATGATTCAGATCACTAAAGTCAAATCCGAATTTGGACTAACGTAGGTTTCTCTTATAATTCCTGAGTGCTTATTGGCGTTCTTGGATTAAAAACAGCTTCGACCCGCCCGTCTTGTTGGATACCCGAACCACCGATGGCCAGGAGTACCCAAACCACAGAAGGTTTGTAGGGTATGTTAGCTGTTTTATCACTTATAACTATTGCATCGCCACTGTAAAATTCGTATCCTGTAATCTTTCCCATTCGTTTATATCCGAAGCACTAACCGCAGAGAATATTAACATCCACTTGTGGTTGACGTCAAGCGTTTGAGACCCTACCGTTTCAAACTCGTTTCTCTGCCGCATCGCTATCTCTGGAATGTGCCTCTTCATCCTGGGAGTCTTCATAAGTAATTTCAAACAAGTTCGATAACTCTGAGTAGTAATCTAATCGGCTCGTGTAGTCCTTTGCTGAGCGTGAGGTGTATTTGTGCGGTTCCTCACAACTTTGGTCCCTCTGCACAGGCACTCTATTTTTGAATTAAATATAAATAATGTTCCGTATATGGTTATAAAAGTCATATATATAAACGGGTATGGCCACACTGGTACTGCGAACTTTGAACAAAATATTATTTAACGTAATTTAAAAGTACATAATAGTAAAAAAAGAATCTACCGAGTTGTCTAAAATAAAGGGAGAAGAGTATCTTCTGAGAGTAATTCGGCTGTTGGAGTTTTTTGCTCAGCTATTTTCGTAAATCAATTCCATTTGACCCTTGAGAATATCGTTATGAAAAAAAAAATCGTGCTAATTAATGCCTGATATACCGTCAGGATAATTAGCCCAACACACCGCTCGGGAGGTTTTTTTTTTTATGCGACCAAACATGGATGTCTAATACCACACAACTACCGTTATGATATTAGCCCAATACACCACATTCCCGAAGGAATTAGGTGCCATGCCAGGACCTTCCCTTTATGAGCACGGCTACATTAAACTGGATGGAAAACACGGACAATTTTTCATTGCCGCTTCGACCATCTTTTCATCCAATGCGATGGTACCAACCCGGGCGGGCTTAAACCCTACCACCTAGTAGGGGAAGGGGACCTACAGTTTTACATGGATTCCGAACCATGGAGCAGCTCGCGTTCGTGACGAAATGCACTTATCGAACTCGGAAAGAGAAAGACAGTGGTGCAAGTCGAAATTGAACCCAGGCCTCTAGTAGTAATACGCTAGTCCAGTCCCCGCGCCACTAGGCTACGAGCCGCTCACTTAAATTTATTAAATTCTGATATGGCTCTGCAATACTGGCTACAGAACATTAGCAAGATATCTATTTACCACAAATTCTTGCCCTCAAATAAGCGAAAAGACGACCTCTTGGCAATTCCTTTAAAAATACATGTAATATACAATACTTATTAAATTATTATAATAATTAATATAAAATTTAAAAAAAGAGCGTTATGAGGTTGTGAGCATTATGTGAGCACATTCAATGGCACACAGTTGTAAGTAAACAACTAAAAAACATGAAAACATAAAAATATTTTGGAAGGGTAGCCAAATTTGTGCATAAAACGAGAAATACTTGGCTCTAACGTTTAAATGACCCACGAAATAAAAGTGAACATGAAAAAAATATGGCTATTCTTGGGATTCCATGCCCAGGAATCAGGAATCGCTCAATCGAGTAAACAACTTTGATTGCGGTTGTCAAAGCCATTTTCTCTGCGGAAATCCTTAAATAATTGAAACACCGGAATCTTTCCGTCGAGAAAATATTTTTGACAACCGCTGTAATAATGGGTTTTCTCGAATGAAAGACCATTGATTTGTCAGCACGGAATCCGAAGAATAGGCCTACTGGATGTTACCATGGTAAATTAACTCGCCGGATGTACAGACAGGTAAGTGAATAAATCTGACGTTTAGTTGCAATTCGTACCATGCCAACTGGTAAATTTCAGTAAACTTAGGGTGGAGTGCACCATCTCTGGAGAGTGATAATTTTAAAATTAGAATATAGCCGTCCTTATTTTTTGCCTGAAGAAGAAAGAAGAGATACCTATAATAACCATAACTATACTAGATACTAACCAAAGATTGTGCACTCGACCCTCAGCCGAATGACGCATCGAGTGACAGCATGGTACGGAATTCCACTAATCTTTTACTTCCTATTCATCTGGCGAGTTAATTTACCATGGTACCCGCCTCATTTAACGCCATAAAAATGTTTGCAATTGGTTCAGACAAGAAACTGTATCGAAACGTCGGCTGAGCATGTGGTCCGAAATTAACCATTCGTCTACGAACTTCCAGAGTCCCGAGGTGGTGGCCTTGACGCGCGCGGCGAGCGCGTCCAGCAGCTGCCGGTTCGCCTCCGAGTACACTTCGATGGCGAGCAGGGCGCCCCCTCCCGCCCCGCCGCCGCCGCCCCGGCCCGCCCCACCGCCGCCGCTGTCGCCGCCGCCGCTGCAACCGACAATGCCCAGGTTACCATCTCCTCCAGGAGCCCTACTACGAAAGCTATCGAGTACGCGCTATCGAGAAGGCGATATCGCCCGTTAACAATAGTGTTTGCGTTTGACAGTTGGTATTAAGAGCGCTTTCGATACCATCTGTCCACATAGACAGTCTTGCTGGTAAACTGAGCTCAGCTTGTTATGCCATTAAAAAAATCAAGGTACTCTGTGGCACACAAGCTGCAAAAATTGTCTGCTTTGCTTACTTCGATAGTCTCATTTTGTATGGACTAATGTTTTGGGGAAATTCAGCAGAAGCAAATAGAATATTTGTCTTGCAAAAAGAGCCTTGCGTTGTATTCTTGGCATGAAAGCTATAGATTCTTGTAGGAATGTATTTATCGAAATAGGAATTATGACCCTACCTAGCGCATATGTGCATATATAAGCACCATAATACCTTAAATGCTGATGTACATAACTACGATACTAGACATGAAACTGATTTACAAAATGTTAAGCATAGGTAATCAAAATTTTCAAAAAGTTTTATATGCAATGGTATTAGGTTATACAACATAATTCCAGAGGAGATTAGGAAATTAGGACATAAATTGAAATCAATATTAAAAAAAACTCTTCTGTATCGTGTTTTTTTTCTATTATTATTATTTTCTCTGACATGGGTACTACATTGTAGTATGAATTTGTATATTTACTAACTTATATTTATTTTGATATTACCTTGAATCAAAAATGACGATGGCTTTTTACACCTGAATAATTTAGATCATAATTTCTATTAATTTAGAATAAGATGTCATTATCGTAGTCAAGAGTTTGCTCCTCACCGATGTATATAATGTTCTTATAATAATGTTCTTTGTGAGCAGTAGTAATCAATCAATCACTGTAAACTAGTTTGTAAGTATCACTGGAAAAAAATAATAATAATAATACAATGACTAACCTGACGAAGTTTCTTGCCGGCTCTTCTTCGCCAGAAGTAATCGAACCGACAGGAAAAAAAAATGACGAATCCGAGTGTGTAATATACATCTCATGGAGGAAATAAAGAAACTGAAACTGAAACTGAAACCTACAATATTCTTGACAGGCGAAGTCGCATTGTTGTGGCGCTTACTCAGTAGCGTTCATAACTATGCTGAGCCTTTATTAAGAGGATAATGAGGTGATCGAATTATACACAATGGCTCGTACCTATTTCCTCAGTCAAGTTAAGTAATATTTTAAAAAAAATGCATATTAAAACAAAATTAAATTAATATAATATAAATATAAATATATATATATAATATATAATATAAATAATATAAATAATAATTAAAAAACTAACTGAGAGCTGCGTCTGTACGTAACTTATATCCATGATATACGCCCGAAAACATTTTAAAACATCATTTTTGATCAATAAATTCAAAACGTACAGGCGTTTGTTTTGTTAATTTGACTAAGGAAATAGGCACGAGCCATTGTATCGAACTCGATCACCTCATTATCGTATTAAGAGTTATACATCACATATAGAAACATCCAACGAATATGCTATGTATGTATGTATAATCGACTGTGAAGCAAGGACACATTAATTGAAGAGTATCTCCGTTTTATACACAAAGAGAGCAAATTAAATATCCCAAATGAATTCGACGCATAGTCGATATCATACTAGCTTTATAGCTAAACAGATATCAGATATATAGGAAGGTCCTGGCATGGCACCTAGTTTCCACCTGGTATGTTAGGCTAATATCTGACGGTCAGTTTGGTACTAGCCATCCATGTCAAGTTACATTAAAAAATCTCCAGTCAATTAAGCATATACACACAAAAACATCCTTGAGTCGTATGTTCATTTAGATATCACTGTTGATAACACATAATTACAGGGTTTTCGGATAAACAGAGGTATATCGCTTTCACCATCGATATAATCTTTCACACTTTCACTCGAACCTATTATTTTCGATACGAGAGCCAAGGCGATTCCGAGCCATTTCTGCTGTACTCGTAACTCTCTAAAAATATGAAGTACGTTATTACAAACGATAACTGTGGTGGAGAGGGCATAAACAAGTTGTGTATTTAATCACAAAGAAAACAATTACAATAACAAGCTAGAATGTATTTCATAAATCTGATGATGTATGAATAAAGTTGCTATTTAAAATCAGCAACTTTTTGCATTCGTAATTTTCTCTCATATGCTAGCTTTTTTCAAAAATCGTTTGAAACAAAAAAAAACTTCTAATTTAGTCTACTTCAATGCATTTTGGTCAAGCAGGCATTACTCTAATAGTCGTAATTTGAACAAGCTCGATATCTCATCGATAGTCCGCAAATACGCTGGTTTGGTGACTCGCTGAGCGCAGTTTAACGAGGCTTTTCCGAGCACATTTGGTCCTGATTTTTCATAAAAGAAGGCTATGTAAATAGTATTTATTTAATTTATTTCTATGTTTACCTGCTTTTAACCACTAGATAAATAGGCATAAAGTAGGTATTTCCATTAGTAGGCAGCTTGCATATTTGCACACAGTAAACTTGACTACCAGTTTAAAGGTCAAAACCTAAGTCAAACACAGCGGAACCCCGTCAAGCTCAAATGTTAATTTGTATTACCTAACCTCCCTTGGGCAACCCTTAATTACAAGCAAGGCTGTTAAACACACACTTATGTAAAATAAACCAGGAATAATTCCTACAGACGTAAATAAATTAATTGTACGTAAAATTAATTAATACTAGTGACTTGCCTTTGATTCTTTGAGTGGAAAGCGTTCGTCAAAAGCATACATTCATTCGAATTTCATTATGATTTTTAATTGTATTAATATTGTTTCTGTATTGTTACTTACTTACTATTGTTACTATTGTTTAAGTATTATTATTGAGGAGTCGTATTCACTACGTATAATATTCACAACGTATAAAAGTATTTTTTTCCAAAAAATCAAAACCATGCATATCGTATAATATTCACAACGTATAATTTTATACGTTGTGAATGAAGAAAGTTTAAAAATAGAATCAACTGCATCATGCAGAACGTATAATGGTCACAACGTATAATATTCCTAACGTGAATTCACAAAAAAATAAAACCATGCAGAACGTATAATATGCCAAGAAGCACTGCATAAAGCGCCATAATAACGATACATTTAAGGCTGAAATTGCTACGAGTCGATATTTGTTGAAGAGTAACAATTTGCTACAACGCTAATTGAGACGGTCGAAAAGTCGCGAGCGAGTATACGCTTTAAAAGTATTTGCGTAAGGGCGCTTATCGTATGAAAAGTTTTTGGATTATATGATATGCATGGTTTTCTTTTTTTGTAAAATAAAGATCATAATTTTATACGTTGTGACTATTATACGTTATGCATGGAGATATAAGTAATTTAATTTTTTAAACTTCTTTATGCACTACGTATAAAATTATTCGATCTGCCGATTATAAGTTGTGCATGGTTTTAAAATTTTGTTAAAATATGATATTATACGATCTGCATTTTAGACGTTCTGCCGTTCCCCCTTATTGAGCGGCTCGTAGCACCATTTTCTTTCTCTTTCTGAGCCACGAATGCGAGCTGCTCCATGGTTCTCAATCCATGTAAAACTGTAGGTCCCCTTACCCTACTAGGTGGTAGGGTTTAAGCCTGCCTGGGTTGGTACCATCGCATTGGATGAAAAGTTGGTCGAAGCGGTAATGAATAATTGTCCGTGTTTTCCATTTAGTTCAATGACGCCATGCTCATAAAGGGAAGGACCTGGCATGGCACCTAATTCCTTCGGGAATGTGGTGTATTGGGCTAATAACATAACGGTAGTTGTGTGGTATTAGCCATCCATGTCAGGTTGCATAATGTTATTGATACTTGCTAAGCACTTGTGAAGTTTTAAAAAGCTTTAAAAAAACCTCATCCTTTCCAAATGGTTGGAGTACATGGACTGCCAACAATGACGAGCATCGATCACCGTGATTATGACCAACATTTTTTTAAAATTATAATGTACTTGCTCGTTTTCAACTAAACAATGGCAAAAGTACACTTACAAAAAGGTACACTTAATACCAAATGCCCTTCTCGACCAGTATATGTTAGGGATATCACGAAATCGTGAAAGGTAGCAAATAAAAGTAACAGAAAGTGTAATAATCTGAAATTTTGTAAATTTTATAACTACATATATACACAGAATATACGTAAAAAAAGTTTAATACATTATCTATTATACATTCATATTATACATATGCATGATATATATAAAATATAAACTCATAAAGTCATTTCAACATCTAATGGGCTAGGAAGTGATCACTTAATTTACTGTTAATTGTCTTAAAACGTTAATTTACTTAATTTACGTATAAGAACAACCTTTATTTAAAAATAAGCAAGTATCGGAAGGGCGTTCAACAAACGTGCTGCTTGAACTGTAAAGAAGCAAAAAAAATGTAGCTACAAGACCTAATTCATAAAAAAAAAATTGTAGATTCTTGCCCCACCTTCATAATTTGTCCATAAAACAAATTACCATGTTCAATAAAGTGTATACAATATGCTTGTTATGCCTTAGTCGATATTTCCTGTATTTATATATTAGATAGATATTTGTTCCCATGTAGTACGCATCGTCAGGGAGATAATAATAAAATCCAATATCCATTATCCTTCGTCCATCAGACAACAAAAACAGATCGCATAAAACGAAAACAGGGTAGTAATGGTGGATGGATCGCCGCTTATGACGTCGCGTTGTGGACACGGTACACTCGATCTTCGCTCTACGTCATCAAAGGTTTATGGGTATTCAGTTATATGATTGACTTTTACCTTTTAATGTAAAGTGAGACATTACGTGAGACATTCGATACGCTCATATTATTATCGTATTATAAACATATGAAAAAAATACAAAAAGTCGTAAAACAACGGAATCATATTTTAATAACTGATTTTAAAAAGTAAGGAGGCTCTTAAGAAATAAATTATACGCAAAAGTCGACGCGACGCATATTGCACTGAACGCATTTATAATACGTATACGTACCGTATATTATATACAAATGTGTATAATATAAAGGGTATTTCAAAGGCATAACAATTTGGAAAATGATTATTGTGATTAAAATAAACAATAATATTTAGTAACTTTTTCCTGAAAACCTCTAAATAAAAAGTTAGATTTTCTATGCAAAGTAATTAATTAATTTAGTAATGTAGTAAAAATATCATAATCCGTATGTATGTTGGGAACGTTATATGTAACTGGACACGGGCGGCTAATATCTCACCTAACTGTCATGATTCTAGCCTGGCACGCCACGTGGGATGTAGGTTCGACGACGTAAGCAAAAAGACCTTCCTTGATGCACGGTTACAATATTGTATCAAAATCACACTAGACGAAAACATACATTAATAAAAAAATCGATATCAAAAAAATATTAACATTTTTTCTTGGAAAAACATGAAGATAACGCTGGCAAAACCATTGTACAGGTATAGTTAACGTAATATCAGTATTCAGTAAACGTATACAAATATAAAAGGTCAAGTTTTGGAGTTTTGGTGTTTCAACGTTTTATTTATATTTATCTATTGACATTTATATTCATATTTCACATATTATTTGAACAAAATATTGTAAGATATGAAATAAACATATACAAGTGATGAATAAAAAATATCTGAGGAACACGTGGATGCGATTAATAGGTAGATATGGATTATAATTCATCTTTATATATGAGTAAAATCCAGTAGCGCCTCGGAGCTGACACTCACATTGTTTTTTTTTTACTTAGACAGTTATATTTGATTTTATGCTTAGTCGGCCTGGTTCTCAGTAAAAGCTGGGATTTCCGCAAAGGGTATTTGGCTTAAGTAATCTGGCAACGGCCCGGCCCTACTTAGTCAAATATTAAAGGATTTATATGCTATGCACAAACAGACGGATTCTTAGTACCCGTGTAGACTGCGGTCGGCTACTAAATAATTTAGCAACGCTACGGGGAAACTCCGGACAGAGTATTATTTATTCTGGCCTACGGTGCTACTATGCTACGGTGCTACGGTGCTACAGTGCTACGGCGTAGCAATGAACTCAGGTCGTGGTCCGATTTGAACCATATCGTTACCAAATGCACGCTCAAAACTAGTCCAATTCTCGTTTACAGCGCTCAAAATGGCGTCCCGTGAACGATATGACGTCATCCCTGCGTCACGCAATGCCGTACACAGTGCTCACGCTTTGGAGGTAGGTCAATGTCACTTTTTGACGTTTCTAAAGAGTAGTCTATCGTCTTTCTACCGTTTTTTCACAAACCGCTAAATGTACCTCAGTTGAAAATTCAAGTTCCAGTTAGAGAAATTGATTAGATTAAATTTTGAGGGGAACTACCATTTTAACGTCATTAACGTCATTTGTTCCATGTTTGTTGTTTTCTTTCCGTATAAGCGCGTACACAAACGGTACGTTCGTGTTCGTTTGTAATGCTTACTGCTTTGAGCGTGCAATCTGATTCTGAACGCTTGTATACGCTTTTAGCAGTGTAATTGTTTACAGTTCCAATCGGAACGCGCAGTCATTTTAAACTGTCATCCATTTATGGCGCTTATAGGTAGTATTTTTCCTCTTTAAGCATTTATAAATATACTAGCAGCCCGTCCCGGCTTTGCACGGGCATAATATAATTGAAAAAATATTATTTTGACACAATGATACACAAATAAACCCCTTATTACGTACAGTTCCTAAAAAAGAGCATAAACCTGCATTGAAATATTTGAAATAAAAATAACAAATTTTGTGAATATATTTTTTTTGTATTTTTTTTCTTTTTTGTATTTTTTACTTTTATGTATTTTCATACTATTAATTATTTTTAAAAGGTCATAACCACAAAACAAAGCCATTAAATAAATAATTTATTGAGTTAAAGCCAGGGAGTAAACATTATTTGATGTTGTTTTATTTTTCACTAAATAATTAGCTTAACTGTTATTATGATACTTTTGAGATTACCGCGGTCGTTAGACATGTTTAAAAAATGTTACGGCTTTTGAGAATGTCTTTGGAGAGTGTATCTTCCTGCCGCGTGAAAAGCCGTAACATTTTTCAAACATGTTTAACTGTTATTAGCTACCTACATCTACTACTATAACCTACAACTAAAAAGTATTTAATCGAAAATCATAAAAACTATTTAAGTCACTTATTTATTAGGATAACTAAATGTACAACATATATTAATGGGTCTAGTTCTGAAAAGAACTTTTTGAATGCGTTTAGTTACCTACTAAACTAATTATCATCAAGCGACAAAATATTATTAAGCGACAATTTCTTAAATTCCGTACACGGCTGCTGCGTAGGGAGCCGACTGACTCCCCTCCCGTATCTCTGAGTGACGCCTACAAACTCTAAAACGCATAGTTTGTCAAAGGGAAGTTTTTTCTAATTTTTAAACTCATGATATCTTTCGAATGAAATGTCGGAATCGAATAATTCAAAAAGTAATTTAAAGGTATTGAAACAGTCTTAAATAATAATTTATTTATTTTGATAAGGATTCATATCTAGGTACAAATAAAGATCCTTTTCTCTTTTTCTTCTTTTTCTTCGGTAAATTTTTATTTTAAAATAAATGCACACTTATTGTGACATAACTATAATAGTTAGATGTATGCTGTCGCGAGATTTTTTGTAGATAATAATGTGTTCTATAAAATTGTACTACATCATTTTGTTCTATCGTGAATAGTTTTCGCAGCGCACGCGATGTAAGGAACATTCTTGGTAATTTTTTTGCACCTTGGGTTACGTTATCGGAGTTTTGGTAAGGATCCCTAATTTTTTTAAGATAAAACATAGTCTATGTCCCTCGGATAGACTTTGGCTTTCCAACGGTGAAATATTTTTTTAAATCCGTTCAGTAGTTTCCTATCTGTTCATGTATTTGAGGCTATTCGGTTCAAATACACAAACAATCAAACCTTTCCTCTTTATATAATAGTATAGATAGAGAGATTAGAGAGCTCCGATAATAAACGCGTCCGATCGCTGCTAAATTCAAAGTGCTAGAACCGCAGCCTCCGACGCACTATTTATAGGCACACTCCCACCGCCCCGGCCGGCCGGTACTGCCGCAAACCTACGTCCCGCAATTTTTAAATCTGTAATATCTTCGAAAATATTCATTTAAATCATATGCTGTAAACGGCTATATAAATCTATATTAAATCAACCATGTATTTAAGGTATTTAATTGGATAAGGATTAATGCTGTATTAGTTAAAATCGCCTCGAAAATTAGCCATTATTTGTCGTTAAAAGTTAATGACAATTTTTTTTTATTGTGGTATATCCATAAGAGATAGACATATACCATCGCGGAGTTTTCTGTAGACTTTTTCAATGTGTACAATACTTAGTACATTATTTCGATAAATCTCGTAGGATTCAGCCTGCGTTTGCAATGTAAGCGGAAAAAATGTAATTTATTACGACATCACATTGGAAACCTCAAAAATAACAGTATTTCTCCACAATTTAATGGATGTTATTTTACATATAAACCTTCCTCTTGAATCACTCTATCTATTATAAAAAACCGCATCAAAATCCGTTGCGTAGTTTTAAAGATTTAAGCGAACATGGGGATATAGGGACAGAGAAAGCGACTTTGTTTTATACTATGTAGTGATATTTTGTATGTAAATGGACATGAGTGGCTAATACCGTCACGATATTACGGATTGACGAAGGAGTTTGATACCATGCCAGTATTCTTTCTTTACGAGCACGTTACATTGGACTAGATCACGGAGGAGAGATATTGTGGTCTGCGGCGCAATTTTCGGCGAATAGTCGATTACACGAAGAAATTCTGTGTAAAATGTGTGTAATGCAAACATTACACAGGAAAAATATATTTAAAGTCTGTAGGTGGAATTACGCTTTATTTGTCAATTAAACACCTCATATTTTATAATTTGACTATATTAAAATTATATTTTTGAATATTAACTATATTCGATATGACATTTGTAAAACAATATGATTTGAATTCGCGCAAATGCATAGATTTAAATTTATTAAAAAAACTAACGGTAAAATGCAAAAGGCGCCATCTAGTTGTAGTCTAGTCTAGTTGTAATTAAGAATAGCTCTCGGACCAGCTGCTAGCAGAATACCGGTTCTACCGGTAGATGGATTTAGCAAAAATAGGCGGTGCATAACCCCCACCATGAAGTGTTTTTCCCCCCGCTTCCCCTCGCATATATGACACTGCGTTTTCTAGTAATATGAGTTAACAACATCTCCTCTCTACCTCTACCCTCCGTGGACTGAATGGAGAACTTGGACAATTTTCCATTTCCGCTTCGATCGGAAACGCAAAGAGCATTTTAGGTGTTATCGAGCTGCTCCGGTGGGCATGGAGGAAAATTTCTATTTCATTTAGTATAGTTTTAATTAGAGGCTGGTTTTATTTTGTATTATTTAGATTAGAGCCTATGCATTTGAATGAAGTATTTATTTTTATATCATTAGCAATTTAAACATTATGCAACGAAACCTACAATAGAATAACAAAACAGATGGTTGTAGGTATAATCATGTGTACGTAGTTTCTGAAACACTTAAGCCAATAAACATTTCCAATAAACTCACTTTGCAGTCACTTTGATGTCTAAACCTAACCGTTGTGACGGTTCGATATGTTTTGAAGTTAAATTCGAGGAATTAGATTGAGTCACACGAGAATACGCGGTTCCTGTAATTTGGCGATGCTAATTTCAAGGCGGTCCAATATCAAGACATGATTGCTCGTTAACAACGAAGAGGTAAACAGGAACACGAGGAGAAATCCCTATGGTGCCCAAGGTTTCCATAATTTAGCGAAAATCGCGCCCTTTCACGCAATCTCTGTCACCGAATTCTAAAGTTCTTGCATTAATTGAAGTAGAAAACTAATGTTGTTTGGCATGTGCGTCTTATTTTTAAAAAATAATCAAGAAATATATCATAGTTTCACCTAAAACTGTTTCCCTTGAAAATTATAAATCGAAAAATTATAAAACTGGCATTGTAATTATTAAACTTTCTCATGTGACTGGATTATTATGTGAGGGATTGACTCTACTCACCTAGTGGGTTAGGAAGGGGAACTAAAGTTTGACGGGTATCTGAACCCTGAGCTTTAGTCGCCTTTTACGACATGTACGGGAAGACATGCAGTATCATACACTTGTATGATTTTTAAGTAACGGAACCCATGCAGAACTAATCTTGTAATAAGTCTTGCTCAATGTATGTACGCTACAAATGGACGAATAACTCAATATAACGCCAACCGATTTCGATAATTCTTTTTTATTGGAAAGGACGTGTACAAATTATGTAGTTAGTGTACTTCAGATTCACTAAAAATAAACAAATAGAAAAAAATACAAAAAAAACCGACTTCAAAGAAAAATTACAATTGCGTAAAAAAATATTGTAGTTACCTTACAGCTATGCTTGCAGGCACGCGCTGCGCCAGTCAAGAGAACCTTGGCTACCTTGGCTGACACCGACTCAAAAACCGGCCAAGTGCGAGTCGGACTCGCACACGAAGGGTTCCGTACCATCGTAAAAAAAAAACATAAAAAAAACACGTTTTTTTTATGGGAGCCCCCTTTAATTTTAATATTTTTTTAATCTTACCTATTTGTTGTTATAGCGGCAAAATAAATACACACTCAGTGAAAATTTCAGCCGTCTACCTGTTACGGTTACTGAGATACAGCCCTGTGACAGACGGACAGGCGGACGGACGGACAGACGGACGGACGGACGGACGGACGGACGGACGGACGGACGGACGGACGGACGGACGGACGGACGGACGGACGGACGGACGGACGGACGGACGGACGGACAGCGGAGGCTTAGTAATAGGGTTCCGTTTTCACCCTTTAGCTACGGAACCCTAAAAATAAACAATTAAAGTCGGTTATTTTTTTGTTAATTTTTTTTTAAAACACTAAAGGCTCATTATGGATAATGCGTCTTTAAAAATCTTGAATACTTCTCGAAATTTCCTTAAATTAAAATAAAATAAATGTCGGTGAGGTGAACGGGCGTAATAACCTTGACCAATAGACTCTTTCTGGTAAATAAGAGATGACCTACTGATTATTTGTCGACCATATTTCTTAACTTTTAATCATTATTTTAAAAAAAACTTAAAACATAACCTCAGATCATTATTTTGAAGCTACATGGCAATGTAGAGATTTTTAGTACTTTTTTGCATGAAACGATGTTGGTCTCAGCCGTCAGTTAACGTTAATTAGAGATGCAATCTACAGTTTCAAATGACGGTGCCCAAGTCAGCTAGCATGCAATACAATGCGATGATGTAAACATATGCATACCGCACAGGACCGAGTGAGAACCGACGTAATGTGTTTAATTGGCCGAAATGCGTTGTGGATGCAGTTTCAAACGGCTCTTTTGACGTTTGAACTCGGCTCCAACTGGCGTTATCTTCCGCTTGCGTGTCACGCAGTTAATGAACACGTCCAAAGGGTAGCCCTGTGGCTGGAACTGGTGTGGTCGGGGAGAGCCAGATCTTGATAAATATTACATTTTGTGAACGTGTACCCTCGTAAACAACACGCAAGAGTAATTGACAATATCCACGCTGATACGCATTGTTACTGCAATGTACGTTACGCTGATGTTCAAATTCTGAACGTCAAAGGAATATGCATGCGTATCTCTAACCCATTTAATGTTTTTGGCTTAAAATAGTTACGGTATACCGTTTTTAATATATTCTTGGAATTGCTCTACATAAAGCGGCTCATTACTTAGTGGCGCAGAGACTTGCCTTGCATGCCAGACGTCTGGGTTCAAATACCCGCTCCGTTCATGCACCATTTTCTTTCTCTTTCTGAGTTGGATAAGGGCATTTAGTTACGGATGCGAGCTCCTTCATGGTTTAGAGTCCATGAAAAACTGTAGAAACAAGGTGGTGGGGTTAAGCCCGCCTGGATTGGTACCATCGCATTCGATGAAAATATTGTCGAAGCTGCAATGAAAATTTGACATTATTATCCATCCAGTTCAATATAACAGTGCTCATTAAGGGAATGTCATGGCATGGAACTTAATTCTTCGGGAATTTGGTGGGTTGGGCTAATATGGGGGTATGACTGTGGGTTGTGGGCATAAGTCATCCATATCCACATTCACAAAAAAACATAGAAGTGTAGACGGAAATAGCGTATTTTAGATAATTTTTACACATACATATATTTTGTATTATTACAATCCTTAGTAGAGAAAGACATAGGCTACCTTCTGTAGTGAAAATTAAACTAGAGAAGGATTTGGCCATGAAGGCACACTTGAAAATTTTTGCCTGTAAAATGACATAGCTGAGGTTCCCGGCTCACAATAACTTCCCGGTTCTCGAGAATCGCGCCAACTACCGGGTTTTATCGTGAATACAAACCATTAAGGTCGGCCCGTAAGCATCAGAAAATGTCGCCTCCCATACAAACGTAGTTTACTAATAATTTGAAAACCACTGTTCCAACCTACTTGATATTTGGTATCTAATATTAGGCTACACATATCTGTGTCTGCATGTCTTTTTTTTTTGGTAAATGTATTCTGGGTCAAACAAACAAGCTTACGGGCCGTTCTTAAGGAACACACACTAAAAGAAAATGATCAAAATCGATCCAGCCGTTTAAGAGTTCAGTGACAAACACACGTGTGGAATAATTATATACTTGTACAGATTAAATTTCGATAAATTATATTTTAAAATAAATACTTTTTATTTAATGAAAGTGGATTATTTGTAATTAGAAGGCGTCATTAATACACCTAACGAGGCATCACCAATCGCCTTCTTGATCAATGTATCTGTTTCTTCTTCCCGAGTGTTCCTCAACTGTACCTGCCTACATATAAATGACAAGAAGCCTGCGTATGACAAGGCGTAAAATACCATCGGATGGCGAAAAGCATCTGCAAGGTATTAGGCCGCGTGTCGCCTGAGCCGGCTTGATGGGCGAGAGGCTTTGTCGCTCGTACCGCCTCACGTTTACTTTTTTCCCATATATTCATTCAAATTAAAGCTCTATTGAATGATCCGCAAGAGTGATTTTCCTATAATTTAGCAACAGTCGGTGCTACAGATATATTTAAGTGGTTTCCTGACCTGTGATGAGCTCATACCGTTTTGTGTAAGCACATTGGCTATTTATGGATTTTTAAGAATTATTTTTTTTATTAAAAATAAAATAAGCGTTCGTGGCATAGCGGTTTGGACTGTACTTTTCAACCGGGAGCCGTGGGTTCGATACCCGTAGACTCCAAACTAGACTGTGGTGCAGCCAACGTGTATCGTACGTACTAAACAATTCTTTGATTCATGTAGTATTTCAGGGAGTAACCTAACGGCTTGTTTGCCTACTTAGGGCATTTTTCACCTGCTGCTGATTAGCTTAATCACCACATATTAAGGGCATTTGTTATCAGCTTTTAATCAATACAGTGCAAGATAAACGGTACTTTAGTAATAAAGGCCCTTTAAGTGTCAATTAAATTTAAATCAGCACTTGGCAAAAACCAGGCTTAGAGTCTCAAACGTTGCAATTAAAGCTGTGACTAGCACAAAATAAAATTTAAAATATTCGAAGAGAATATGATTATTTCACACGAAACGGCTGCATGAAAAGGTCCTCGGGTACACTCTGACAAAAATATTAAAGTTGTCTTTGATTTTGGCCTGTCAAAGCTGTAGCATACGGAGTATAGACTGTACATATGATACAGTAAGTTTTGAGGAAGAGACCATTTTAGAAATAATTTTTTAACGAGTTTAGTATGCTTTTTGGCAATAATCGGTTGAAGCGCCACGTGAAGTGAAGTGTCAAGCCGCTGCTAGCATCCCAGCCACCAGCACCAACGACCATCGATAGTTGTACCGAGAGAGTCTCAGATCTACCAACTGAAGGTAGGACTGCCTTCCGACTCGGCGTCTTAGGCCGCCTGCATCGGCCGCGTGAGTACCGCTCGCTCCAACACAATATTCAAAGAGGATAATATTTTCTATTGATTCTAAAACAATATAATCAAAAAAAAAAAGATTTCGACCAATTGAGAACCTCCTCCTTTTTTTCGAAGTCGGTTAAAAAACGAGTTGTCTTGGGTCACCCGCTAGGAAAAAAAAATCCTTTCGCTGTACAATGCGATTCAAATAAGAATAAGACGGGGCTCGCGACTAGCTTCACTCGAATCGGCGCGGATAAGTACGGTCGGCATGTCCGCACGGGCATACACGGGAAACATTCGCTTCACGGAAAACATCAAGGTAAGCCTGACGCTTTTTTCCATCCACCAGAATCGAAGTTCGATCCGAGTATGTGCTTCTACATGCTTTTGCGTTTCCTTGTTTGTTACGTATAACGTGGGTTCAGTGAGATAAAACGATACACCTTTGCTCCCGGCCACATAAATGGCTCTTAAAGGTTGCGGAGGCCTGTTTCGCCTCGACAAATGCTGAATTACATTACGAACATATGTACTTAGTCTTATTTTCTGGAAATCATAAATATTTTTCTTTTGTATTTTTTTTAAAGAACCGTCTCTGGATGGATATAACCTGAAAATAAAAATAAAAAAATTTTTGGAAACTAGATTAGGGCGTTTTTTACTATCTCTCGATAAAGTTTTCATTAGCTATCGACCACATAAAGGTATGTAACCTGTAAATCTGTTCAGTATTAGTCATGTAAATCAGCTGATTTTATTAAAATTTCAAAAATAGCTTACCTTATTTCCAAAATAATTCTTCTAGAGTGGCTGCATGAAAAATAAAAAAATAACACTTTTTAGAATAACGCGGTTGTTAAACATGTTTGAAATAAAAACGGCTTTTCACCCGCCACGGCGGTAGGAAAATTTCTCCTACAAAAACAATAAAGTCTCCTCCCGCCGCGACAAATGAAAAAAAAAAACGTTAATTTCAATTGTTATCTCATTATAAATAATGCCACTAAATTAAGCACCCCCTTAAAAGTTATGATATCTAAAAACCAGTCAGTTGACGGTTTCGAAAAGTATGAATGGTGAAAACGTTACCATTTCTATGTACTTTGGGCCTTATCAAAACGGGCTTAGTCGAGCTGAACATAATTGGGTAAATCCTACAGAAAACATAAACCTGAATATACAGATTCTTTTATCATATTTTTAGGTAAAAGCATATCCTCCCCTTTTATCAAAATAACACGTATGTATTTTTTCCTGTTTACATTACTAACATACAAAAACTCGCAAGATGCGTGCATAACAAAGAGAAGAATTTTTTCCGTTGATGAATTGATGAAGCCACCCATACTTTTTTTTTATAAATAAAACAGCCGTTCCTTCTTATTCTACGTGCTTATAGATCCCTTTTTCTCCTGATTTAATTGTCTTAAGAATCTTACCTCTATGTAGTTCAAGACTTTTCATGGCTACGGTGCATTATCCCGAAACTTCAGTTCCACGCCTTTCGTTAATTTGTTTTACGGCATGTCTGAAATCTTCATCAAGGTCAGAAAGGTCAGAGGTAGCACTATAATCGAAGTACTTGACCGAAAGGAGCGTATTTTGTATTTTTTGGAAGCTATACCGTCTTTGTCTAACCCTTGGACTATAGTATGACACACAATAGCCAGTATACCAAAGATTATCAGGCAGATGCGGCCCTGTAAAACGGAAATCATTTCATACACAAGGCGGTATTCCAGCAATTTTTCATTATAATTCAAGGTTGCTGGATTACAATACCCGCGGGAGCGTAAAAGGGAGAGCTAAGCTTTTTAAGGATTATAATGTTCAGTCATACATTTATCAGGCCCATAACAGCCACATAATAAGTACGAACTACCCGCATAAAACGTTTCTTTTGATCCGTTGTCGATAAGTATCGTATAAATATCGTAACAATTTTAAAAGAAGCCACACTCCTGCAGAAAAATTGAAAATATGTAATGTAAGTAATATGTAAATGAATTAACTACATAATTCCATCATTTTATTTAAAATAAAATGTATACATGGTACGAATCTATAGTGCCACTATTAGTGATTTTGAATCCCAATAACTGTGTATAGTGGAAGTAACGTAAATCTGTTGTTTCAAGTGTTCGTGGAAAATAAATGTCAAATTGCGACAAGTGGTAAGCCATATGAAATTAAATAGTCATCGAGTTGTCAATATCGAGTTGGCAGGGTAGTTAGTTAGCAGCGCCTCTGGTGTACTCACAGTATGGCGGCGCGTTGGTCGCGCGGCAGCGCCTGCGCGGGCAGAGCCGCCAGCTGCGCGTCGCTGTGGGGGAAGCAGCCGGTGAACTCCCATCTGTGAAGCCATGCATATTTGTTAATATGGAAACTATGTTCGTTATTTAATTTTTTGTTATTTTTTTTCGTTATGTTATTTTTTTGTGCGACCTGACATGGGTGGCTAATACCACACAACTATCGTCATGATATTAGCCCAATACACCACATTCCCGAAGGAATTAGGTGCCATGCCAGGAACTTCCCTTTATGAGCACGGCTACATTGAACTGGATGGAAAACACGGACAATTTGTCATTGCCGCTTCGACCACCTTTCCATCCAATGCGATGGTACCAATCCGGGCGGGCTTAAGCCCTACCACCTAGTAGGGGAAGGGGACCTACAGTTTTACATGGATTCCGAACCATGGAGCAGCTCGCATTCGTGACGAAATGCACTTATCGAACTCGGAAAGAGATAGACCGTGGTGCATGTCGGAAATGAACCCAGGCCTCTGGTACGCTAGGTCAGTCTCCGCGTCACTAGGCTATGAGCCGCTCTAAGATCTTTGCTACAACACTTTGTAAGAAAGGCTATCATTTGTGTGATGATTGTAAGGCATAGTGCACAAAGTTGCTAATAATCAATGGCAACTTATTGCACACATTTTCAGAGTGATCTGAGCAATTCCAGATTTGTACTGTTATTGTTTAATGAGATTAAATAAATAACCGAGAAATGTGCTCGCCCCTACAGTTATAGTTTGTAACGGTTTAATTGGTGAGTTATAGCGGAAATAGCTACGAACGACTGTGGCGCCATCTACATTGACTCACAAACCCCCTTAAGGCGGCCCAACTCGATCAATTCCCCATACAAACGGGGAAAGAAGATCACGCCCATATTTCTTGTCAGAGATTCAAAATTTTGCTCAAAATAGCTTTATTTGATCGAACTAGATGTCTGATGACCGTTGGCATTGTAAAATTGTGTTTGGTTTCTAAGTTATAAGGTCCGAAAGTTCGAATTTTTCGCGCGTTTTATACAATAACTTTGGAGGTAGATTACGTAATGATAAAGTAAAACATGAGCTTATTTAATCAAAATTTATAATCTATTTGGTTTTTGTTAGATTTTTGACTACAGCGGTTGTGGTTTACTTTTACTTATAAGTCGTTTTCTAATTAAAATTTTCGTAAATCTTACCAAATCATACACTATGCACATTGTCTTTTTTGTGGACATGTTGCATCTTCCTCATCACGGAGCCTATATTTTTCTTTGAAACAGAGAAGGTCCCAGAGCGCAACAGCACGGTTTTGTACCTTGCCCGCGAATGAGTTAGTCCCGCCGGGTTGGGCCTCCTTAAGACTGACTTATTAGCCTGTTATATTGAAAGTTGTTCATATATTTATTGTATCGGATAACTTTAATATTAGGCTAAGAACGAACACTCGTTTTCCTGATTCGGTTTCCAAATACGAAATCCGAGTCGGGCATTTTCCGGTTGGATTCTGCAAGTCAGGAGTAAATGCGCGTTTGCCGAGAGTGCCCTCTCGCAGAATGGAATGCGACGGCCGCTATGACGATCTTAGTACCAACTTAAAATGTGCATTATGCTTTCAAAAAAGAGGGTGTTCCTATCACTTCTAACGACCCGCAAACGTGTTCCGCGAAAAACACACATGTAGCACAAAGATGGGTCATTCCATTGGTGCGGTCATATTTTGGAAACTTTGATTACGTATCACGTAATGTGTGTGCGGATATGGAGGAGGAATAACTCTTTTTCCTTTCAGTCAGTCAGGGTGTTTGCGTCCACTGCTGGATATACGCCTCTCCAATTTTCTCGGGTCCTCCCTTTCATCTTTTTCCTTACGTGACGATTTCTACCAGTCTCCTGCCGCAGTAATTATCCAATATCCATGAATAAAAACATTCTTCGGGCTAGAAATGTTTTTTTCGCTATCATTGACCTATCAAAACTAAGCGCAGAGCTCAGACTAGAAGCTTCAACCGAATTTCAACGGGAAGTAAGTATAAATATTCACCACTCGAAATCGTTGTGACGTTTTGGGTGCTCGGGCCGCGGTTGTATGTAATAAACGGTGCGGACCGCGTCTAGCGTCTCCACCGGCATCTCGACGCGACGCGTTGTGTATGTAATGCCATCGTTTTAATAAAACATTCCTAGGTAATACATTCCGGTTCCGTCCGTGGATCGTGAGCGCCGTCGCCGGTGTCGTCGGAAGGTTTCAGCCAGTATGGAAATAAATCCGAAAGCAATGTTGAACCACGCGATTGTTCGGATTCAACATAAAACTAAGGGGTAACTCTAAGAGGACCTACATCACATACCGTGTTTTGTTCTTAGTTTACTTAGTATGTACATACAATTATTTATCGCTTTACCAGCGTTGCAGACATTGACTGCAAGGAACATAAACATTCAAACATATTACCTTCGTTTCCAAAAACGTGTTTGGCATCAGAGTGGTCAGTCTGAGTTCTCACCTAAATTGGCGTTTACGGCAAACCGATCGACTAGCGTTTTCTTCAAACTCCATACAGGTTTTTACTAAATATTCTGTGGTTTTACTTCTTCAAGCTGTCAAACTCAAACGCGGATTTCCGATTTGTATGAAAACGCGGAGTGGACGTAAACGGCAACGTCGACGTATTTACGGCAACGTTGAGTAAGCTGTCAAATCAAGCTCGGACTCGCAAATGTTAGTTCGCTTAACGCCCACTGCGCGCGCTCTTCAATTTCTTCATACATTTGAAAACGCCAGTCGATCGGTTTGCCGTAACGCCAATTTAGGTGAAAACTTAGACTACCGGCTCAGACCTTTTTAATCGACTTCAAAAAAGAAGGACGTTCTCAATTCGTCTCTATGTTTTTTTTTGTTCGTCCAGCTCTAGGTTTCGTAATAAGAAAATAGGTGGATTTTTTCAACGGCTGTGATATGTATGTACAATAGACCGTGAAGTAGTTATTTTTAAAGTTTTTTCCTTTAATGAATGTGTTATTTATTGTCTCGCGGCATTAAGGTGGAGAAGTTACATTCATACCTCCATGCCTCACGGTCGTTCTACACACATATCACATTTGCATCGCCCTAGAAGCATCATATTGGACTTTGACCCACATACGTTTTCCTTGCAAATGCCAATGCCTACTGTGGCACCGAGTGTGATGCGCTTTTCGCTTGCTAGCTGTCTGTCACTAGGCAATGCTATCGGTTTACGGCGCTTTGCGATAGCCGCCTGTCCCCAATAACGAAACCGCTAACTTTCCGGATTACCCGTTTACCGGACTATTGCGAGTCTTGATTACCGGGGCTCCCCTGAATTATCCACGAAGATTTTAACGTTTTCAGCGCTTGTGTCAATTCAAGGTTCCGCGCTCAAGAATCAGAAATATTTATAGCGTTTTCTCGATGGGGCACAGTATTTCAACGATTTTAGGGTTTCCGTCGAGGAAATAGTTTTTAAAAACCGTTATAAAGCGGGTTTTCTCGACTGAATGATTCCCGATCGATGAGCACGGATTCTTAGAATAGGCCTACTGATACGTTGCGAGCAAGAGCTGTGCCAAAATGGATCCCTGAAACAAAATTTGCCGTTCGAACACCCTCGGACCCCTCGCCGATGCCAAAGTGTGCACCCCTCCATCATCATTACATCATCCATCCATCATCTTAGATTGGGACTGGGACGAGTGGGACTCACATTAACTTAGGGCTCCGACTAAGTAACACCCGCGAATAATTGACCGAGCGAAGCGCGAGTGCAGTGTCACTGTTTCAGCTTGGGCAAAAATGTTTTCGTATGTCCGGCTGTCCAGCTGTTCTCCTCTACAGGTCGCATTTCTCAACCGATTCTCGTGAACATTTGTGAGTAACAGACTTAAAAAAAAGGAGGCGGAATTGTTTTTTTGCGTTTATGTTTTTGGTTTATTTTTCTAAATGCCTGAGTTTCAAAGACTGGCGAGGTCTACAGCTCAGAGATTATTATAATATAATGTTCACTTTGTCGTCAAATATGTCCGGCGTTCATCTACAAAATAACACCCGTGAATAATAGATAATAGTGGCTGTCTGAGCTGTAGAACTCGTGAGTATGCCTTTGCACAGCTTAAAACTGAATAAATGTTCACTGCGCACCTTGAAAGAAATCCTATTCTTTCTCGTATTATTCTCACTGTATTAAGTATGAAATACGCGACCTGTAGAGGACAACAGCCGGACAGGCATACGAAAGCATTTCATTCCAAGCTGAGATGAAGAGTCAATAGTTGTCAAAAGACAACGATTTTTAATACGATGTTCAATACCAATAATTTTAAATTTCAAACGAATTCAAACTTCATGGTTCGGAATCCCGGGTTAGTACCATCGGGTTGGATGAAAAGATGGTCGAAGTGGCAATGAAAAAATGCCTATGTTTTTCTTCCAGTCCAACGTAGCCTTCCTCATAAAGGGAAAGTTCTAGCACAGCACCTAAATCCTTCGGGAATGTGGTGTATTGTCATAACGGTCGTTGTATGGTATTGCCCATTCATGTCACGTTGCATTAAAAAAGTCGAGTTTATCAACAAATGTGATAGCCGTTCTTTTTACAGTTTTATTATTTAATTTAACTTGTACTTGTCTTACGGTCGATTTTCCATTTCACTTTTTAACCGACTTCGAAAAAAAGGAGGAGGTTCTCAATTCGTCGGAATCTTTTTTTTTTTTTTTTCTCTTTTTTTTTTATGTATGTTCACCGATTACTGGAAGACCCCTGAACCGATTTGAAAAATTCTTTTTTTGTTCGAAAGGGTATACTTTCTAGTTGGTCCCATTTTTTTTTATCAAAATCGGTTCAGTAGTTTGGTACTTAAATACAACAAACATCGAATTTCTTAAGCCCGCGAACCGAGAAATGTTATTTTTGAGTTACAGTAGCTTTCTTTAAGGGTGAGATTGCTCAGTATGAGACTTTTTTTTTAATTCAACTGTTGGAGGTATTGAAGGGGGTAAAAGAGGGCAAATTGTACACATTTCTATCTCTAGAGCCGCTGAACCAAGAAATGTCAGAGTAGGTTTTGTTTGAGATAGAAATGTTTACGAAGAGAATATTTTTGAAAATTCTACTATTAGGGGGGTAAAATGGGTCAAAATGAACACATTTAGGCGAAAACCACTCATGTTGAGATCTCCGAAACCAATTATCCTAGAAACTTAAAATTTTCAGTGACTTCTTTTTACGACGAAAAGGCTCGCTTGTGATTTTACAAAATTCAACCGTTAAGGGGATACACGAGACAGATATGTACACATTTTCATACAACACTTACGCAAGAAACAGACTCTCCGGAACAATGGAAGGATGAGAAATTCAGAAGCTCAGCGGTTCTGGACATTCGTTGTTTTGCCTTGATAGGGTTCCGTACCCAAAGGGTACCTATGGATACTATATTACTAAGCTTCCGCTGTCCGTCCGTCTGTCCGTCTGTCACAGCGCTCTATCTCATGAACCGTGAACTCATGAATCCAGATAGGTACCGGTCTACCTTTCGTCAGAAATGAGATTTCTCAATGGTTTCATATCTCATAATGCTCGTTCATTGTAGGGTTTAGTAACAGTTTAGAGGGTTCGCATGAGATAGTCAGGTGCTCATGATCTTCTTTCCACTTTGTATGTGAAGTTGAGCAGGATGGCTCGCCCACCTTGAGTCAAAAAGTTACGCCACCACTAAAAAGCAAAAAATAAAATATTTTTGAATAAAAAAAGGACAGCCTTCAAAAAAACCGGAACTAAAAAGCAAAAAATAATTGGTTACTTTTAATTAATGTACGACAAGCTATTTTAATACTAACTAATTATGTACAATTTCTTAATTTTTAATCATCTTTTGAAGTCGGTGCCTTGGGTAGACGTTCTATAAGGGCTGTAAGTAGTTAGATTAATATTACCTATGGCTAAGAAATAAATATAAGTAGGTAGCTACTTGCATTAACCTACTTAAAAAAAAAAACACAAAATCAAAAATTAAATAAACAAACAGGTCGGAAAAACGTATGTAAGTAGGTATTAAGGCAAGTACTTTGTAATTTAAATATTCCTTATAACTTAAACTAAATACCTAACACAGTAAAAACTAAATATTTACAAGAAAACCCTACAAACTGAACAAACAAACCAATATAAAAACAACGACCACTAATATGGTAGAATTTAAGTAGGTGTAGCTTGTACTTTTATTTCTACCTAAATACCTACATAACATAAAACAAAAAAATTACAAATATAAAAGAACAGAAAACTATTGGTAGCGACTTTGAGGTGTCTGCTCTCAACTACGTGTCAAAACGAGTGTGCGGTTAGTAGGTACATATCTCACCAATTTCGGCAGAAATCGTTTCGTTCAGACAACGATGTCGTAGGAAGCACCAATCCACAGAGCAGCGAATTAACGTACCTACTCCTTCACCAGTGCGCGCCTTTATAAAACCGAAAGTACTAATAATCGTTAAAACCCAATTTCAGTACGCTGCGCTGCTGTATCGATATCAGCTTGCACGTAAACCAACGCTAAGGGCATCTCCAGGTAGAATGCTCTGTGGACCAATCATTGCTGACTCAGGTTGTTTACGCTCTCGTAGACTTCGGGTGTGTTCGGCTGAAATTGTGTCTGTTCGGTCAACGGCGTGCGGAGTGAACTCTACCCAAGGCACCGACTTCAAAAGATGATTAAAAATTAAGAAATTGTACATAATTAGTTAGTATTAAAATAGCTTGTCGTACATTAATTAAAAGTAACCAATTATTTTTTGCTTTTTAGTTCCGGTTTTTTTGAAGGCGGTCCTTTTTTTATTTAAAAATATTTTTCGATTCATAATTTCCTAAGATCTATTTGTTTTTCTTCAAAGGCAAATATTTCGCAATCGATGTGACCAAACAAAAAATGTCGTACGAAAAAACCTTACTAACTCGGAACCCTAAGCTGCCATTGGGTTGAGGTCGCCCGACTTCTCTTCTTGAACTTTTCCTATTTCCTCCGGCAAAAGACAGCGCCCGGTGACCAATAGCCCAGTCATTAAGGGATTCACCTCGGAATGAGAGATAATAAGCTTTAAACTCGTGTAAACCTTTATTTTGGTATTCTTTAAATTATCTCAAAAGTCTCAGAAAATTTCGTGTACGAAATGATTACAGGTAAACAGTCAACTATTGTTAGCTGCACTCAAGGGCGTCGCCAGCCGATGGCGCAGGGTAGGGGGGGGGGGGGGGGCAAGTTGACTTTACCTACTACAATTCATACTTTTCTCATTCTCATTGGTGAATTCATTCGAGTTTCGACGTACGGGAATCATTGTTCAAGGCTTGAACTTGCATTATATTTGGCAACTTTTTTAGAATCTCTAGGGGGGGCAGCTGCCCCTCCCTGCCCCCCCTTGGCGACGCCTGCACTATCCATACTATATGAATATACTTATCCATACTGATATCTTAAATTCTAAAGCAACTCTGTCTGTTCTGTACGTTTGTACGCCTAAACCACTTAACCGATTTTGATGAATTTCGGTATAGAGACCTTGGAGAAGGACCTTTGTTGCGAAAATTCCATTGAAAGGTGTGAAATGGGGGATACAAGTTTGTATGGGGAACTCATATAATATCAAAGAAATGAGTCGGGCCGAAATCAGTCCATAAGGACAATGACCCGAGCGGAGTCGGGTACCTCGACTAGTAAAATATATATCGGAATTCCTACTTTGAAATTAGCTAAAAACCTGACAATGCTTTATTATTTATTTACTTTTGGCTGCACACACAGTAAATAACATGGAGTGTTAATTACATATTTAAGACATTCAAAATAAAAAACTATAAAAAATTAACGTTTTATGTGCAGTCTCCATCATAAAAAATTGAAACATGATCTATACAACTGTGTTTACTTTTACACATATCTGACAAATATATGTCAATACCCACTTCATTGAAGCACGCGTTTCTTTATCTACTTATTTATAGGCTAGTATTACTGATGGAAATGTTTGATTTTAAATGTACTTTAATATGTGTAGGGCCCTGCAAGGGTTATTTATGTTCAATAAATAAATAAAAATATCATTTGATACTAATTTGTACAAAATATAAAGAACTCTTTACTATAGATTAATTTACATAAATTAGATTACTAATTAATTTACAATAAGATGTCATTATAGCAGTCAGATTGTCAGCTTGTCCTCCGATGTCCATACTTTACCAATCAAAAGTTATTTGTAAATAGTAGTTATCGATCAACAATTGTGAACTACTTTGTAAGTTTGTATGAAAGAAACAAATACTCAAACCCGGATAAGTTTCTTGTCTGTTCTTCTTCGAGGTAATCGAATCGGCAGACAAAAATATTGTTGACGAATGTAATAAATATCTGATGGAGGAAAAAAGAAACTGAAACAGATCGTTTCTTTAGTTTGGGTGTGGAGCAAGTTTTCCTCTTTATGTGATAGTATGAGGCCATCTGCCGATTCGTTATTGTAATTTATTGGTTGTTTACTTATAAATTAAAGTAAACCAACAAAACATTCAAAAAATATTTCATAAAGACTAATGAAATAAAATCGTTGATAATCACGTAATACAGGATGCGTAATACCACTTAAAAGATACCGATTTTAACATCATGGTACAATAATGATTGCGATTTTAAGACAAAGACAAAAAAACGGCTAAGTTTGAGTCGGACCACGTCGTTTAGAATCGGTAACAATGAGGTAAAAATATCCCATGGCGCAATAATTACGTAACACATCTTATTGAAACCAATTTTCTTTGAAAGTATTTCTTAAGATCTACCTTTCGTTCTTCCAGAATTTTCACCGCATATGTGAAAAGTTTTTTTTTTATGGAAGAAGAATAGGCCATAAAATATTTACATATATATTAATTGTTTAACTTAAAGAAATACTATAATAAAAAAATAAATAAAACCTGTACATACATATAATATATGAACAACCATATCTGTAAAAATAGACTAGTATTATTAATTTATTCGTACATTAGGATAGGTAGCTATGGATAACTATGTAAACAAAAAAGAATAGGTAAATAAAGGCTTTTTTTATTTAATTTTATTATGTGAAAAGTTCAGTTAGAGGGAGGGACATCGTTTTTACAACGCACATCTCTCTTGCGGGCACGGGATTTTTTTTCATCTCTCTTTTTAATTGCATAATACATTTTTAATTTAATTTCACTGAACTATTTGTATTGTAGCTATTTATAGTCTCCGAGTAAAATGGTTACGGGCAGACGGACAGATTGACACCTATGAACCGATACAGAGCGAAATTGATAAATGTTTTGCTATTATGCTACGGAACTCTTCAAAGCAGTTGAATAAAGTTGGAAATAAAATAATGCTAATCGTGGATAAATAGTCAGTTTTCTTTAGAAGCCTTGTTTCCATTGCTCGCGGAGCGTAGCCTCAAAACTTAGAGGACCTGAAATATAGGTTTGGGGCAATGGTTTCGGGGAAAGAAATAATGACTCGCCAAGTCTGATCACGAATTTCATGCGACTGTAGCCATGGATATGAAGAAGTTCATTTACTTCTTCACCCCCATGACTGTATCGTGAATTACGTATAACACATTTTTGACTTTCCAAAATAAATGCATATTCGAAGCCCGACAGCGATGACATTTACTTCTTGAAAACTTAAAGTACAGCGGAAATGCAAATAATGATTCGAATGTTAAAGATTTTCTTAATTTATTTGAAAATATTTATTTGTGCAAAAATATTTACATTCAGTTGAAAATCTAAAATATCATTTGAAAACTTGATTTCTTCAGAGCTCGGGTGAAAACATTTCCTGAAGATCCAGAAGAGCACAATTTGGTATCCAGGGAGAGCCTCGCTCCGGAATATTGCAGCGAGAACACAAAGCAAGCGTACAACGGAACGTAGAGCGGGGCCATACTCATGGAAATTACGTCTGTGAGCTCTAGACCGAATAGTTGTTACGTGAAATATGTAAATTAACACGCGTAAAAAATAGGGATACAATATTTTTTATAATGATGATTTATGAACTCATTTCATTTGCTCTAAGGGCCTTAAAATGACTATTAGATATAATCAGTACTTGGTGAAAACCAAGCTAAGAATCTATTTCTCCGTGTGCTGATTAGTTGGGTAATTAAATTAGGCCTTTCTTGCCTTCTTAAAATCAATAACAGTACAATATAATCAACACTTAATAATAAAGGTCATCTAAGAGTCGATTAAGATAATTCAGACCTTGGTGAAAACCAAGCTAAATATTTTAAGATACTGGTTTCAAGTATAAAATCACATGTAAGTAGAATGTTAATCCAAATTACTTACAAACAATAATTAATGGCATCGAATCGATACCTTAACCAATACAATCTTCAATTATTAGATTTTTAATAAATAATATAGTCAAAATGAGGAGGTATTTGGTAGTAGAAATATTTTCAAAATGTTTTCATTAAAAAATTGGAACTTCGAAATTAACTTTCAATATAAACTACCCGCCTCAATTATTCAATAGATACAATAATTTTCAAGACGTCAAGACGATATTAGCTATTTATACTTTTAAATACCTGTATAATACACACAAACTCGTTCAGTGTACATCTGATTAAAGCATTTCTATCCACAAACTAAGCACGCCGACTAAAATTTGTATATGTGTAATAGAAAGTTGTTTTTTTTTTCTCTCTCCGTCCTTGATGGAAAACAAATCCGTCCGTAAAATGTATAATACTGAAACTAAACATCCAGCTTTTAAATTTATTTGTGTCTATATGTTTTGATTGCACCCAATTAACAGACGAATAATCATGTATGGCGGGAAGAGACATTCTCCGACGTTTCGAGCTAATCATTCAGCCCGTTGTCAAGGAGGCATCCGCCGCGCTCGTGCGCAGCAGACGTCAGTCGGTCTAGCAACCGCAGTGGTCTCAAAAATATCATGAATAATTATATTGCGACATTACCTAGATTGTGCAATATTACAATGCATAAAAGTTTGACTATTATTACACATTTTCAAGGACTAAAATCCCACACCTACTGGCATAAGCTTAAAATGTACGGTTTTTTCAAAGGAATTAGGTGTCATGCCAAGACCTTCCTTATATTGCACAGCTCATTAAATTAGGTGGAAAACACGGGCAAATTGAATTGTCGCATAAACCATATTTTCTTCTACCACCTTGTAAGTAAGGAAAGATCTACAGTTTTACGTGGAACCACGGCCAGAATCAACGATCGTTCGGCTACCTATCCAGAACCCGACCGCGCCCCGTGGTGCTAAACCTCGATGACCAACATGGCATGAAAACAGAATAAAAAAATTATTTAGCCCCAAAAAAAAAACGGCAAAGGCGAAAGCTCTTCATTATCATAAAAAATACACCTACAACAGAAATCCGAACGGCATATTATATTAAGGTTGCGGCAGGAAAGATGCTCGGACCTTACTTTAACCAAATAATGAGGGTGCCTCCGTGGCTGTCGATGTTGAACGACGATAAACTTATTCCGGCGAAAGGCATCGGACCACAGAAGAGAAATGGAAGGAGAAGTGGCATTTGGTCGTTACTCGGAAGTCAAATAAACTTAACGCTCATTGAGCGAAAAAACAGCTCACAACGCGTTGCGGTTACTATAAAGTCTCCCCAACAAGAAATTTGTATTGTGGTTCTTACAAAAAACCTGCCAAGTGCGAGTCGGAGTCGAGTCGCACACGAAGGGTTCCGTACCATCGTAAAATATTTATCACAAAAAAATAACGTTTTTTGTCTGGGGCCCTCATTAATTTTTATTATTTTTTTATTTTACCTATTTGTTGTTATAGAGGCAAAATAAATACACACTATGGGAAAATGTTAACTGCCTATCTATTACGGTTACTGAGATACAGCCCTGTGACAGACAGACGGACGGACGGACGGACAGACGGATGGACGGGTAGACAACTGAGGCTTAGTTAAGGTTCCGTTGGCACCCTTTGGGTACATAAACCTAAAAATAGGTTTACGTAAGTATAAAGTTAGGAAAATATACATTTTATTATTACGTTTACGTTGTTAGTTTTAAAAGGTATAATTCTGTCTCCATGAATATGGAGAGAGAAATGTAAGTAGATTTAAAATATTATAAAGTCGGACGGAATAACATTTCACAAGGAGATTATTTTTAGGCCTATTTTATTGAAAATTCGATTTCAACGCCTTGTATTGCATTAGCCAACAACTCTAAAGCGCTGTAAAAAGAAACTATCACCGGCTTTTAAATATGAATTAAGAGCACCCTCTTGTTGTTGACATTAGGCTTTTGAAAACGAACCGTTTCTGACATTCATTTCTCTGCCGCATCGCCAGAATATGAAACTATCTGCCGGCGGGTATCTGTCTTCTAACGTAATCCAATCAAGCTCGATAGCTCAACGATAGTCAAATCCGCTGGTATGGTACCTCGGTAAGCGTGGTTTCGCGAGGTGAGGTGGATTTAGCTTTTCTGTATACCTTTGGCAAATAATATATCTTTGGTAGTACGGTTTTTCTTTATCACGAAGAAAAATACAAGAAAGAAACAGGTGACGGTGCCGTAGTTTCGACCGAAAATAAATATGGGTTGACGACGGGAGGATTGAAGCTCTGTCTGTGACAGCAAGTTTGTGTCGGACTCTTCTTCCCATGTAGCTTCCACCCGCCAAACGCGCGATTAGGAACATAGTTCCAAAAACCTATTTTATTCAATAATAACATCCAGTTATTTTTACCTATAAGAAAAATACTGGTGGCCCATTTAGGTAAGAGTGAGTTCGTATTCGTCGCGAATTATGAATTCATTTTTTTGAATAGTTCATGATTCTACACTTCTTGAACATCATTTTGGCTTAGTAAAAATCTGGTTTGTCCCGTAAATACGTTGGAAGTATAAATAACAGTTCCGTTAATCATAATATATTTCCCAAAAATTTTTAGGTTAACTACCTCCCGAACTCGAACTCACTCTTATCTGAATAACATTAACAATAACAATAACATTGTTATAATATTTTCTCGTGGAACCACAATATCATAACAATGCTCCAGCAATGTCTTGCTTACGGTCAACATTCAACAAACTCTGTGCATTAAACATGAATCCGTTCTCCCTCTCAATATTATGACAACGAAATTGCATAAGGTACATTCCGGGGTTTCTATTACAACGTCGGAAGATGCCAACAAGATACTCCGCAGAGCAGTGGCTATACATTTAAATGTAGATATGTGTTCGAAGTCTGAAGTTTAGTGACAAAGTGCTTCTGCATGATACAATTTGTTTCGAAAGTGAAGAAGGATTTTAAAGTTTACAATTTCTCCACTTTACGTTGCATATTTGTGGAAATTTCTATTTGGTATAAAGGTCATCATTAACAAGAATTCATTTATAAAAAACGTATTGTGTCCGAAAACACCAAATTTCAGCTATTTTAACATAGTCGTGCGTCTATGCACTTATAATATTATATAACAATTCCATGAGATAAACGGGGTGTTTGGTGCGTTTTATGTTTATAAATATGTTTTTTTTTTTGTTGTAAGCTTTAAGAAATGATATTTGTACACTTGTATGGGAAGGACAATTGTTCAAGCCTTACAACTAAATATGGAAGTGTGGCACAGCGCGGTTCCGACTGTTCGCGGTGCTATCGATACTAAAATGAACTAATGTACATGTTTTACCTGACTCCAGCGGCGTAGATCAGTGCCGTGCCGGCCGCCCGCTCCACCTGCAGTGCCGTCACCGCCGAGCTGAGCTGCTGCGTTAGGTTCATCTGAAATAATTCCCGTCGTAAGCCTTCACAAAAAAATAAAACCAGTTAGATTAGTCAGAATGCACGCCCTGGGCGTGTATTCTGGGCATTCAGTCATTGCGGATTCAGTAGAGGTAACAGTAATATCAAAGTAAATTCTTCTTCTGTTAACTCTACTGAATCCGCAATGACTGAATGCCAAGAATACACGTTTGAAAAGTGTTACGGCTTTTCACACGGCAGGTAGAGATATTCTCCGACGTTTCGAGCTAATCATTCAGCCCGTTGTCAAGGAGGCATCCGCCGCGCTGACAGCTGACAACGGGCTGAATGATTAGCTCGAAACGTCGGAGAATATCTCTACCTGCCGCGTGAAAAGCCGTAACACTTTTCAAACATGTCTAATGACCGCGGTAACCTCAAAAAAAAACGCCAAGAATACACGTCCAGGGAACTCATTCGTTACACGTGTTAGATTGCCAGCTACGAATAAACTGACTGGAAGAGTTATGAAGCTCGGCTTTGATATCACGAAAAGTTGAGCCGCGGTTGGCAATGTTTTCTCTTGTGCGAATGTGCGGAATAATTGTCGCTGGCGACGGCGCTGTCTTTTGTTTTCGTTTTGGTTGTTTCTAAACGTATTTGAATTTGGAATATATTTGAAGACATTAAAAAGTCGACGTCTTTTCATAAAAATAAATTTAGCTGGCGCTTTCTTGTTGCTCATGAAGTCGTAATAACGTTTTATTTATTTAATGTCTTCGGCAGTTTTGAGGTAATGGTGTTTACCATGGTAAATAACTTGCAAAGTGAGTATCAGAAGAACAGGTAAAATATTTATTAAATCTGACGTTTAGTTGCATTTCATACCATGGCAACTGGTAAATTTCAGTACATTTGACTGAATAACACGTTGTAACACAGTTAGCATGGTACGAAATGCAAATAAACATCTGATTTAATCTTTCACTTAACTGTTCACCTGCTATTCACTCAGCGAGTTAACTTACCATGGTAAGCCCCTAGAACAGTGTGTTTACTCGTAGATGAAAAGCTTATGGTGCGAAATAAACAAATCATTTTTTTATTAACTCCCCACGATTTCAAAAAATAAAATTACTTTATTAATTTATTAAAGAAAAACAATGTTTTCAACACATTTATATTATTTCATATTTCTACGCAAAAAATCCATCGACGGGCGATTTAGTGAATTCCTAAAATGTCTGCTCTATTCAATAGTGTAAGCCTGTGAAATTAATGATCCAGTAGTAAGCGCATTCGTCAGCTAACCGACTGACCGGTGCTAACGTCGATGCATACATTTCACTAAAAAGTGGCTACGCTGCCGCTATACGAATGAGTTTCGATCGCCACTCCTGTCCTTCCTTATTCACTGTTAGCATAGATTGAAAAGATAGTATACAACGTACAAAACTCGCCTAAATTTGCTTATTTTCGCGGGCACTATGATATTTCTAACCAGCTACATCTCCCGTTACTGCCGGAACGAGTGACACCGTCATTAAACAAAGCTTGATTCCAAATTTTGAATAGGTAGGTTAGGTTAGGTTAGGTTAGGCGTGATAAAAACGTTACATTTTAACTGTAAATAAAGTAATATCATTGAAAAAAATATGTTTATTGATATTCATTGGTTTGTATTTAATGTCTTCTGAAATGTGAATCGCAACGCCACCTGTGGGACTTTTATTATTCCTATTCAACACTGGTGTGACGTTAGCAATCTATCCCTTCCTCTTTAATCCATGCTGTCAGTACTCCATGTTAGGTTTACTCACTTCCCTGCTGAGATAGATGGACGAGTCGAAGGCTCCGGACAGCTCCGCCATTATGGTGCAGTTCTGCAGGATGAGCGCCGCGTGCGGTATAAACGACAGCACCAGCATCTGGCACATGTACAGCCGCCGGCCGTTCCTGCGGTCCGACACGACGATTAATTGCACTGTAGCTCGCGGAGGCACCAATTCACAGGATTAATGTCGACGATGATGGATACAGCAGAACTACAAGCTCATTGATAAGAACTGTGTCACAGACAGTGTTCAGGTTTATTGAGAATTCATGTATTTCGGCGTGCCGTATGGCGGCCCGTAAGCGAATCCCTCCACACAAAACTAGTTTTTAAATAATTTCCGAACCACTCCATCGATTATTTCCATACCGCATTCTCCATAATTTATGTCTGCTGCTTTTGTTTACAAAAAAACTGAGTCTAATTACAGATTTTTTTTTATAATATCTAATCCATACTATACTAATCATATAAATACAAAAGTAACTCTTGTCTGTTGGGTTTTCACGCCTAAACCGCTAAACTAATGTTAATGAATTTCGGTATAGAGATGGTTTTGTAGTGAAAATTAAACTTGAAGGGGGTGGAATAGGGGATGAAAGTTTGTATGGGGAACTCATATAGTAATTATTTATTTTAACTTCAGAATTAATTCAGCTCGGCATCAGTCCAAAACGACATTGACCCAAACGGAGCCGAATATCTCAGGTAGTTTTATTTTAAAAGTTTTCGGTCCGGACATTCGCCGGATGCAGGATGTAGGTTCGCAACCTGCTTTCGACGAATGTCAGGACCAAAAATGATTTCTGATTATTTTCAAAATCTGATTATATTGCTTCAATGTAAATGTCGTTGTATAACCATTAATTCATGTGATAATAGTGATTTCCATCCATTAAACATATAACATTACATATTAATGATTTATCTGTAGTTGTAGCTGTACACCAGCAAGTATCTTAAAAAAAATTACAGTCACAGACACTGATTTACTGATATTATGTAAATATCAAATAAATCAGCTCAGTTGTTTTCAAATAATTATAAAACTACGCTAGTATTAGAAGTGCATCGATACTAATTTAAAGCAATAAACCATTACTAAAAACATTTCTGCATACAGTCGCCGCTCTACCTATATTTACCCCCAGTGTAGCGGTAACTGTATTTTAATTGTGCCGCAAAAAACAGTTTTACTATAGATCTAACAATAGCTAGGTAGGTAACTGAAATTTTCACAGAGTGTGTTTTATTTAGCCGTTTTTTTTTTCTTTATTTAGAGCATCTTAACATGTAATGACACAAAAACAAGCATAGTATTACAATAAAATACACAACAAGTCATTACACAACACCAGATGCCACAGAGTTCAAAAATATGGTATTTAAATAGCTGTCAAAGTACCTAGGTGTCTATGTTTTTTTTTTCTTGTGCACTGAATGAAATACCTGCGATAACATGCAGAAAACATTAAACATTAAGACTGCGATGCATTTGTATATGTAACCACTAAACATATAAGTATTCATATAAAGATTATATAGTATATTTATACATATTGTTATTATATTATGATTGATATATTAAAAAAAGACAATATAAAGATAATAATATGATAATATGTACGCCTTTATAAATAAACAAACAGTAAAGAGGACTGTCATTCCAAAATGTTCTTAATATTTTTTTTAAACGAACCGTGATTGCAATTAAAAATATCAACGTTACTAAAAGTTATAACATCAATTAGATAATTTCTAAAAATACTTGGCCCGTGTTTTAATTTGAGCGAGGTGTGCGATATACCTACTAAGCCTGTGGATATTGAATCACCTCGGAAAAAAGTATGCATACGAAAAACGCTCCCCCATCGATATGTATAACCTACATTGTAAGATGCGCTAACAGTTCTTCCCTGCGTAGAACATAGCATTTTGTCCTGAAAACCAGCATATTAGCTAGTCTGTTGTTGACTAAGTAAGAGACGCCATTGTCACAGCCACCGTTCCGTTGGCACCCTATGGGTACGGAACCTTAAAAAAATCATGCCGGTAAGAGGTCATGTTCAAATGCACACGCGTAAAAGGAAGATAGAAAATGATGCAATTATAAAAAAAATATTTTTTTCAGAATAAGTCCCTAATAACCACAAGCTTACAATCACTATGCGCCTTGTAATGCTGATAAGTTAAAAAAAAAACAAGAAATATGGAAAAATATTGACATAAGTTTGGTAATTTTATTTAACGACAAAATTTCGGTTGTGTAAGCGAAATTTAAATCTGAAGTAGAATAGTAATAACTTGCTATAAGTAATAACGAGCTTGAAGAATTAAGTACCCTCTGAGAAATTAGCGACTAACTGAAAGCGACGTAGCGTGGTCCAGCAGGCCTATTCCTGGAATTCCGTAATCAGGAATCAGGAATCCTGAGTCTAGAAAACAGCTTTTATAGCGGCTTTCAAAGCGATTTTTCCGACATAAAACCTTGATTAATTGAAATACTCGTTCTTCCGTAATATTTTCGTCAAGAAAATCGCTTTGAAAACCGATAAAAAAGCTGTTATCTAGACGAAGGATTCCTGATTACTGATTACGGAATTCCAGAAATAGGCCTGCTGAGCGTCTGTTCCGTCCGCGCCGCGGATTTTATAAGGAACGGTGATGGCGCGGGGATCCGAGCGCGGAGGGGATTTATCAGTCAGTGTTTTCTGTCTGTGGCTTCGACGGATTTTCTAATATTTTTACCACACTGCACACCCTGCAGGTAATTTAGCGTGATAGTACATCTGAGAATTTCGCTCCCCATTAACCACACTGCTCAACCCAGGGTTATGGTTACCATGCCAGTGTAATTTGAAACTAATTTGAAGGAACCGTATCAGCGGATCTACGAGTTTTCTACCTAATTTTATAAGTTTTACTACTTACCAGACGATTAATAAAAATAAATGATAGATTGTGCGTCAGAGGAGATATATAGTATAAGAGGGGAATATACGCAGGGTATCTCTAATAAGGTAAACGCGCACGTATACGCGCCACACGACCCGCACGCGCCAAGCCATATAATTTTTAATTACTTTATCAAATTCTATGCAACGATGCGCATCTATTCGCCCCGCACACTTCTGGTTTTCTTCTGGGGAAACCAGGAAATCTTGGGTATAACTGACGAATTGGTAGTCGTAAATGTTGATTGTTCTCGCGAAGTATTTGTCAATGATCGACTCATCACGAACTTTCGTGAAACGATATCAAGCGCGAGCCCACCGGGGCCGAGAGGCCGAACGCGTTGCTCCTTACGGCGCGTGCGGATAAGTGTAAAGACCACAAGAAAACTCGAAGACCTCGGCTCGTGCGGCGCGTATAGGTGCGCGGTAACCTTATTGACTCCGACCACACATATTATCTACTCATTGTGTGATGTTGAACCAATCAATCGCGCCGTTGACAGGCATTGCTTGCATTTACTTTTAGAACAAAATAACCCTAGTTATCAAAACAGTTCTGATATATCGTTTGTCTTGAAGAGAAGGGGTGGCATTTCAGAAAACTTTCGAAAATGTTGATCTTGTAGTTTGGAAAATTTGCGTAGTCAGCCTGCTGAACAAGTGTTGAGAAAGAGAGCATTCATGATTGAAAGAAGATAAGTATTAGATACCTATCTGTGTCAGCCTCAGTGGCCCAGTGGCGCGACACTTCGGCGATCGCTCTCCGAAGTTAAGCAACGCTGGGTCCGGTCTGGTCTTGGATGGGTGACCATTCGACCGTTGAGAGAGGCTGGCCGTGGTTCGGATTCTACGTTAAGCTGTAGATCCCCTTCCTTACTTACTAGGTGGTAGGGTTTATCCCGCCCGGGTTGGTACCATCGCATTGGATGAACGATGGTCGAAGCGGCAATGAAAATTGTCCGTGTTTTCCATCCAGTTCAATGTAGCCGTGCATTATAAGGAAGGTCCTGGCATGGCACCTAGTTTCCATGTGGTGTGTTGGGCTAATACCATGACAGAACTTGTGGTATTAGCCATCCATGTCCAGTCACATAAAAAAAAAAAAAATAGCAGTAATTTTGTCAACGCCGTATTGTAAAGTAAAAAGTACAATTTAAATATTACGGATTGGTTAAATCATTTATATTTGTTACAATAATTATGAATCTTACGAACTTAACCTAAATTTCGTGTATAGTGCCATCGTCAAAAATATTTTACGAACTTAATCTAATTCTGGTGTATAGTGCCATCGTCAATGTACCTAAATCTAGTCTAAATTTAATACACACAAACAAAAAACATTAATTATTCTTTACAACGTGATCCAAATTTTAACATGGCCTTTTCGTCCTGGTACCCGTATGTGCAACGTAATTTTCTATTTTAGGATGATCTTTTTTGTGGTGGTACATACCGAAGCCCTCTAATAGAAAATGAAGCAACATAAAAAAAACAACGAAAAAAAATCATTACTAATTGACCAATAATGTTTCTTTGCGAGTTCTTCTTCACTGGTTGATCGAATCCGCGGATCAATTAATTGTGACATGACTTAATGTAGTTTGACTACCAGATGTTGAATAAATAAATGAAATGAAATGATTTCTGATTTAACCTCGAAAACACCCAAAAAAACATGGTGCATCGTCACTGTAGCAAAGAGAACTTGAAAATTAAATCCGCTAGCGTGTGACTTGAATTTAAAATTATTGTAAAATGCAATTAAAATTAATTTTGCTTTCAGTATAAAAAGTTTAAAGCCGAGTCTACTTCGACGGGGCCTCAATATTCAGAGAAGTTGAAGTTGTTTCAAACTTTCAGAGTAGAGTTTGATAGCTTTCAATAGCTTCCGATTCGCTGATTTATATATTCCTTATCCTCTACCATTGGTGGCGACAAGACACTTATAATTAGATTGATGATTCTCATGTGGTTGGACGGTATGTAGTTAATTTGGTATTATACAATAACATCTACATCGAAGTATTGTAATCAGATTTTGATTATAATTAGAAATATATTTTTGGTCCGGCTTTATGTTCGGAGCAGGACTCGAACCTGAAGGTTACGGCTTTCATGTCCACTGCTCTACTACTGAGCTGTCCAGACAATAATGTCAATCAACAAATATCTCGATTATCTTTAAATCGACACATTACTTCCCCTATCTACTTTATTTTTATTGTAATTGGACATGGATGGCTAATACCAAACTGACCGTCCGATATAAGCCGAACACACCACATGGGAACTAGGTGCCATGCCAATCTTCCTTATATTGCTCGGCTACATTGAACTGGATGGAAAACACAGACAATTTTCATTGCCGCTTCGACCATCGTTCATTAATGCGATGGTACTAACCCGGGCGGTAAGTAAGGAAGGGGACCTACAGTTTTACGTGGAATCCGAACCACGGTCAGCCTCAACGGTTGAAAATGGTCACCCATCCAGAACCTAACCGCGCTCAGAGGTGCTTCCCCAGCTTATCGAATCGCAAGGCGTCGCACACTGAGCTAGCGAGGCTGACAAATGTTAAGACTAATAGATAGTTGTCAGTGTCGGTGATCGGTGAACCTAGTAGCGGTTTAATTTTTTTTTAAATGCTTCAATGTTGGGAAACCCCAAATTGATGAGGTAACGATAAAGGCGTATCCATTAAATAAGTAAATATATCAAGGTGTATGTTTTGTTTAAGTAGTGCATACGTATTTATTTCTTGTGAAAAACAACTTTGTCCATAAACAAAATATTAAACTATCACCTTCAACTGGCAGTAACCGAAGGAAAGTCGTATAATTCATTCCGTGACGTCAGAAGAAAGATAACACCGCAATGAACTTGCAAACAACTTGATTAAATGTTCCGCCCGTGGAAAACACACGTTCTAACAAAACACTCTCACGGGCGCTTCCAGCTACCGGTAAATACAAATATGTCTTTCTACATGGGGCATGTATTGATCGGCTCGTAGTTCAGGGGCGCGGAGACTTGCCCTTCATGTAAGAGGTAATGGTTCGATGCCCGCCGATGTCCACCACTTGAGACAGAGACAACTCTTTGTGAGTTGGATAAGTGCGAGCTGTAAATAAATTAATCCCGATCTGGATGAACACGGGAATATTGGGATTAATTCAGCAGTGCCCACATACACGGAATATTTCCGCATCTTAAGGTATTGTTATTTCCCGCCAGAATCCTTCGCAGTATCCGATGGCGGGGCGGGTGTGTTGCTTGTCTCAGGGCAATAACTCTGGCTTACACGCATCAGCAGTTGGTTGGTACCGTCGTGTTTATATATCCGATATTCCGCTGGTATGGATGTTTTATATAGAGGCCCTAACACGTACACTTCGGAGTGATGCTCCAAGTAGTCCGCACGCGCGCGCTGATCGACGGTTTGGAGCGCGGTCCATTTGGTGCCACTAAAAAGCGACTAAAATGTTCGTCGTTCAAAGTACAAAGTTCACCGCATTCGCCTGATGCGCGCATTAAACTACACGTGTAATAATATTTCTACACGTTTTTCGACGTATTTCGACGTTAAAAGCGTAAGACACTCTGGTTCTTACATTTTAAATCAAGGTGGACGCTTCAACGCTTCTTCTTGTAGAGGTTGACGGTTTTAATATAGATGCCGCTTTTTTAAGAACTTTTGATTTTTTTATCTCTTTTTTAACGAAATGCCCTAGGGGCATTTTTTTGTATTTTCATGATAGCGTTTCATTTCATTGGACGTGGTGAAATTCTCCAGAAACCGGTTACGGCCTCCACGCTCCATACACGGTTCGGACCGCGTTCCAAAGTGTTGGCTGCACTCCCCAGGGTAGGGCGTGCACTCACGCCGAAGTACCGCTTCGGACTGCACGCTAATTCACGCGCAAAATTTCGCGCGAGCGACGACGGAGCGGCGCGCGTTTTCCGAGGCGCGCTCCGGAAACTACGTGTGAGGCCCGCTAATCATTTTAGGTGTTGATCTTGTCTATCTAGGATCTGGGATCCTTCAAACATGGAGTAAAGGAGCGCCTTGCGGGCTGGTACGGTTTTCGCAGCCCCCATGAAAGTTAAAAATGCCATGAGCGTCGTGGGCACCTCTGAAGCGAGGCCTTCGCAAACCCCACATAACGCTCACAGGCGTAAGCACAGCGCCCTATTCTAGGTCTTTGATAACGCTTAACAATAAAAAATTGACATTTTTTTCGATCGCAATAAATTAAAGACAATATCAAAACACTGATTGTCGTGAGAAACAGTCCTTCAATCATAATTTTAAAGTTTTAATAAATTTAAGTAAGTGATAGTTTATTATCTTGCTAAATAAATGTTTTGATTTATGTCTTTAGGTCAGATAATGCACAACTTTTCTCCACAACATATTTCAGATAAGCGTTATTTTAATTTTATATTATTATATTATATTTCATTGAATCTCGCCGGGTTGGTACAATAGCATTGAATGAACGATGGTCGAAGCGGCAATGATCCGTGTTTTCCATCCAGTTCAATGTAGCCGAGCACCAATATAACGAAGGTCCTGTCATAGCACCGATTTCCCATGTGGTGTGTTAGGCTAATATTTGACGGTCAGTTTGGTATTAGCCATCCATGTCCAGTTACATAAAAAAAAACCATTTCCAAATCAAGCTCTATATTCCATCACCTTGCCCGTACATTTTCTAAGCTTGTGGCAGAACTTAGTGGTTCTCCGCATTTTATATTATCCGTTCCGCCCACAGATCTACCTCATAAAAGGTCGGCGACATAACATGACTTCGAAAGTCTTCAAACAATCATAGTGAAGGGAACTTCTGCGATTAATTTCGACTTGAGGGCCTGAGCAGACGGCGCAGCTTGAAAGAATACGAAACAAATGGACAAACCTTGAAGTACGGACTCGGCTGAGATGGAGCATATATGTTTGGTACGATTGCAAAGAACATTAACTTACTTACTTGACATTAATTTCATATCATGGAAAAACATCATGAAATACCTTTGTATTCGTCATATAGAGATTTTAATTTTATTTAAAAAAATGCATACAGCGCAGTGAGCAGAAATGTCATGCCTGGGCGGTAATATAGGTAATATAGGTCTTGAGGTTTGGTCATTTATAAAAATCTCCCCTGGTGACCAACCACATCTAGGAGAGTATGAATATATATTATTTTCTTAACATAGGCTGCACATTTTCCTAGCACAATACATACACATTATTATTACATTATTACAATTTCAAATAAAAATATGTTTAGTAAACAATTTACATAAACCTTGGTTTCTTACTTCACTTTACTATTCATATTTTTATTATGTTAAAAAAATCTTTATTTTTTTTCTTTTTTCTTTTCTTCGTACAACCAAGCTATATTTTATTTTCTTTTTTTCTTATTTCTACAGAGTTAGAGCTAGGAGAACTTACCGCCACCAAATCGATGTAATAATTCGTAAAGGTCAGGTACCGTAATCGTGGAGCATTTATAAAAAGATGTATCTCTGTAGATAAAGCGAAGGCTGTGCTATGATCGTATCGAACGGCATAACTTCTCTGCCTACCCCTTCGGGAAAGCGGCGTGAAGTTTTTAATTAATGCTGGATATGACTTTCCTGTACAAGCTCGCTAATAACCTTATTGCCTGTTCCAATCTTGCAAATGAGCTGCAGGTCTATTCCTGGCATTCGGTAATCAGGAATCAGGAATCCTGAGTTTAAAGAACCGCTTTTATATCGATTTTCAAAGCGAGTTTTTCTTCGGAAAACCTTATTTGATTAAAAAAACTATGCTCCGGAATATTTTCGTCAAGAAAACCGCATGGAAAACCGCTACAAAAGCGGTTTTCTAGAATCAGGGTTCCTGATTCCTGATTACTGAATGGTAAAAATAGACCTGCTGAACTTTACAGTGCCACGCACCAACTCAAGTACACATAGTAGAATCTTGCAAGTTCCCAGAACGTACACCAATTTAGGTCGGCATGCAACTCTTCCTAGAATCACAAAACACATATTTCAAGACCAACTATAAGTAGTTTCATGCGTTATGCATTGAGTTACAATGCATTCCTGTGAAACAATCTCAACCGTCGTTCAACTGCTGTCCAATTGTCTTTCCTTTATTTTTTGTTTTGCTAACGGTATTTTGTTGTTATATTCTAAACTTTCTTATTTATGATCTCTTTAACTTATTATATTTGTTTTATTACATATGTTTAAATTGTGCACTCGGTGTTAGACACTCGGTGTTGAGTTCGCCTATAATTGGTATACACACCAGGAATACTACTATGTTTGCCATTATATAAAGTTTTCGTGTGAATACTGTTGGCTTACCGTTCATAAAATAAGTAAATGAATGATGTAATATGAAATGAAAAAAAAAACATGATGTTAGAATTTCTGTTGGGCTCTACATACAAACTAAAAATTTCATTTGGCGAACGGGAGTTTTTTTCTTGTTGCATTTGGCGATATTTTTTTAATGTAACTGGACATGGATGGCTAATACTAACACACCCCGTGGGAACTAGGTGCCATGCCAGGGCCTCCCTTATATTGCTCGGCTTCATTGAGCTCGGCGGCTCGTAGCCTAGTGGCGCGGGGACTGGACTAGCGTACCAGAGGCCTGAGTTCAATTCCGACTTGCACCACTGTCTTTCTCTTTCCGAGTTCGATACGTGCATTTCGTCACGAATCGAGCTGCTCCATGGTTCGGAACCCATGTAAAACTGTAGGTCCCCTTCCCCTACTAGGTGGTAGGGTTTAAGCTCGCCCGGGTTGGTACCATCGCATTGCATGAAAATATGGTCGAAGCGGCTATGAAAAATTGTCCGTGTTTTCCATCCAGTTCAATGTAGCCGTGCTCATAAAGGGAAGGTCCCGGCATGGCACCTAATTCCTTCGGGAATGTGGTTTATTGGGCAAATATCATAACGGTATAGTTATGTGGTATTAACCATCCATGTCAGGTCGCATAAAAAAAAATTGAACTGGATGGAAAACACGGACAATTTTTATTGCCGCTTCGATAATCGTTCATTTAATGCGATGGTACCAACCCGGGCGGGATTAACCCTACCACCCAGTAAGTAAGGAAGAGGACCTACAGTTTTACGTGGAATTTAAACCACCGCCAGCCTCAACGGTGGAAAATGGTCACTCATCAAGTCCTAACCTAACCTAACCGCGCTCAGAGGTACTTCACCTAGCTTATCGAATCGCAAGGCGTCGCGCCACTGGGCTACCAAAACTGATAAATCATTCGGAAAGTCAAGATCTGGCTCTCGAGAACCGAACCTTCGATCCCAAGCTTCCGTGATGTTAACTCATGTCGACCTGGTACCGTTAATGCTGTTTTGGCATTCAGAACTATTATTTGACTTTTTTCCTCAATCTTAAATAATATTTGCCATAGGCAAACATATCTTAGATGAAGTTATAGATATCAATGCGCAGTTAACTACTTATTAAACTAACAATTATTCTTAGATAGCACACTACGCAGTTAATTACAAATGTTCCAACTCATGATAAATATCATAGTTGGTTTTCCATAAAGCAAATAACATTTCGTAATGAATGTTGCCAATTGGAGCAGGCTGAACAAACAGCTCAGTTCACGATCATTACAACGAACCCAGCCATCGCCACCCTTTATCTTATTTATGTATTGTTTTATCAAATATATAACACCGAAGTAGGAGGGTACAGTATTATATGGATTCCGAGCCATGGAACAACTGCATAAATGGAAGGAATGTGATATGTATGTATGTATAATCGACTGTGAAGCAAAACACGGTGGCGAAATTGGTAGACGCAATACCCGCGAATTGTATGATTTGCTAGTTCAGGTCCAGCCTTGCAATATATTCGTAAAGTCGTTCTTTTTACAGGGATATATCTTTAATTAATGTGTCATTGCTTCACGGTCGAATATACATACATACATGTCACAAAAGTTATTAATTGAAAAATATAGCTATATTGGTATTTTTTTCAGAATTTTCGAATTTTCAGAACAATTCGGGACAAAATGGGTGTGACCGACGGATACAACAGTCAGACTATTTTGCCATTCTGCGACGGGACCCTCAAAACGCCATTACGCAGCAACTTCAATTATCCGCACAGAAATAACTTCAACTCGAACTCACATAAGTTTACACGAAAGGGTTTAATTATTGATTAGGCCTTGCGGACCCAGCATCGGGAGCTCGCAACCGCAGCCGCAACCGCCAATGTTTCCAGTACGCACACAGAGTTTCCTAACTTGGAGCCTCGAAGTTGCGATTAATAAAGGGAAGGGAATTAACGGAACGAAGTGGAAGGTAAGTCATAAAAAAGTATGAGTTTATTTTCTTGCTGAAAAAATGTACATTCACGACAAACGATATTAGATATTTTTCGTTTCAGTTCAATGTTTCCGGGTTCGAGCGGTGTACTCACTTTAACATAAAAAAACGAAAGCGCCGGTGAGTAATTTTGGTTATGAATTCGCTTACTACAGTAGCGCTACCATGAGTTTTAACGTTTAACTTTTTCGTACTACGAAATAGTTGACCGTAAGCTATTTAGTATGGGAAAATGTGCAGCGCCCCTTGTGGGCGTGGACATTTCGGTACCATGAGTTTGTTCGACGTTTATTCGAAAGTTGAAACGGAACGAATTTCCGTTGCGTCTAACGTTGGTAAACCTTTTCCATACATTTCGGTACCACGAGTTACCTTTTAACAGACGTCAAACTATTTTCTAAAAATTTCAGCTGTCTGCCTATTACGGTTCATGATATACAGCCCTGTGACAGACGGACGGACAGACGGACAGACAGACAGACGGACGGACAGCCGAGGCTTAGTAATCGGGTTCCATTTGGCAAGCATTGGGTACGAAACCCCTAAAAATAAAACAACGTATTGACGTATAAATATAACTACAACGAATTTTGAGAATCATACAAGTAAATTTGTAGATTAATGGTACTCGTATATTATTTTTTAAAGAAAAAACTGTAAGTCCCTGTTGCTTTGATTTATCATATTAGCCACATATGCATAGACGTTAATACAACAAATTTTGAACAAAAAGTTGGGGTGGAGTGCACAATCTCTGGTTAGTATTGTTATGCTGACCGTACCCAGATGTAGCGGCGGCGTAGTCAAAGCATCGGCCGCCTTTCGTGAAAGGATATGCCGCGCCAATGATATTCTATTTTAAATGAGGGTGACCTGTCATCTTTAAGATTCGCCGCACGTGCCCTTATTGGTTGAAGAGTAAATAATCAACACCAATTAGAATCGAAGCTTTTAGAAAATAGTAAATAAATATTCCAAGAAAAGATGGATGCCTTTTTATGCCCTCTGATTGGTCAAATAGCAGATATTTCTAGATGTTCTGAGATTTAGGTACCAGAGTTATGTATAACTTTCTGATGCCACCAACCAACCGTATAAAAGGAAGAACGAGTCGTTGATAGGACAGTTCAGCATAGCAGCGAAAATAGTGGATGAGAGTTGTCTTGCGAAGTGTTTTGTGATACGGTGCAGTTTTATATAGTCACAGTGTATTTTCAGTTCAAGTTTCTGTTCAGTTATTTATAATCAGGTGTTAATTTCCTGGCATTATTTAAATCCAGCGTACCCACGGCACTCGTAACAGCATTATGCGAGTAGTTATGGTTATTACATATCTCTTTTCTTTCTTTTTCAGGCGAAAAATAATGACTGATATATTTTAGTTTTGAAATTATCACTAACCGGAGATTGAGCGCTCCACACTAAGCCAAGTTTTTCACCAAGTCTTATTAATTTACTCTTACTAATATTCATACGAGGAGATTAAGTAAATTGAACTCGACCATCGAGGCAATGAAACATTGTCGGTGTTTTCCATTCAGTTCAATATAGTCGTGCTGCTAAAGGGAAGGTCCTATATTCCGGTAGGTCACGTCATTTTTGGTCACGATAAGGTAAATGGCTGAATCTGGGTTCACATGTTAGAGACCAACCCTCTGATGCTAAATATGTCGGTCTGCCCGTGCCAAGTGGTTGCGTTATTTAGATTGGCTATATAAAATCGATGCTGGTATGTACATGCTGATGAATATACTGATTGTCTGGAAAGATTGATGCCTATTAATAATGCAACAATAACCAGCCTTTTTTTATTAAATACTTAAATATACCTTAAGTTATATCTGTATCCTAAATCGCCTATTACTACGAAATGCAACGAAATGTTTGTTCAGTTTTTGTATTGCTAATCAAGTATGTACTGATACTTTCATACTTCGGTATTTGCATCCATTTACCTTATCATATATATTTTTTGTTACCATAACTTGTTTTTCAGGCGTATTATCTACGTAACGCAACCACTTGAAACAGGCAGACTGACACATTTAGCTTCAGAGGGTTGGTCTTTATCCCGTGATACCCGTTTCAGCCATTTATGATATCGTTACCATTTTTGTCGCGACCTCCTAGTCTACTAGCATGGCACCTAATTCCTAAGGGAATGTGGTGTATTGGGCTAATATCATGGCGGTTGTGTGGTATGAGCCATTCATGCCTAATTGAATAAAAAATAACCGGGCAAGCCTGGACGCAGGCGATGCTTACCTCTGAGAAATGCGACGACCTCTTTGAGCTTTTCGCAACCAAATAATTTAATTCTCTGATCCCATCTACTACAGCTCGCGTGAGACGTCACGCATAGCCGGACAAGGCCTTCTCGTCTAGGTAGTGCTGGCCGGGCGAATCGGCTTTATCTAATCAAATATGGTCAAAAGTAAAGGGAAGGTTCTGCTTCGAACCTGTTCCCTGCAGGAATTGATGTGGGGTATAGATAGATGATAATATTTCAGAAACTCTTCTATGCTTAGGATTGTGCGTTAGGTATGTTCTCAAGAGATATGAGCTATCTGCTGAATATTTTTTGCGCAGATAACATCTCACACATTTTTAGGGTTCCGTACCCAAAGGGTGAAAACGGAACCCTATTACTAAGCCTCCTCTGTCCGTCCGTCCGTCCGTCCGTCCGTCTGTCACAGGGCTGTATCTCATGAACCGTAATAGTTAGGGAACTGAAATTTTCACAGACTGTGTATTTATTATGCCGCTACAACAACAAATAGGTAAAATATAAAATAATAAAAATTAAAAGGGGGCCCCATACAAAAAGCCTCATTTTTTGGGGTTGATGATACGGAACCCTTCGTGTGCGAGTCCGACTCGCACTTGGCCGGTTTTTTGTAACTATTCACTTATTTGAATTAGGTACCTACGTGTAGGTTGCGGCAATTCATTAGAACCGATTCGCATTGGGAAATTTTAGTTATTAGCCGGTAACTGTACTTCTTTAAGGACATCAGAGTAAGGTCGTATATACTAGTTACTTGAAAGAGAGTTAAGGTACCAATGTGTTTTTAGAACTGACATGGATGGCTAAGGGTCCATTCGGACTAGGCGGTTGAACAGAGACAGTTTATGTAGTCGCGTCGTAAAATCAATCAGGAAAGCATAAACCTTTTTATATCGGTATATATAGCGATGTGTTTCGATGCAGGCAGGTTTATTCAATGTTATTAACAGTGACCACGGCAATAAATCTACCATCGATTTATTCAAGGTTTATGTCCAGTTTTATTTACAGTTAATGAACTTTTCATGTTATTTATTCTCACCAACATAAAAAAGAGACCTACTTGATTATTGCGAAGGATTAATCCACTATTTTTTTATTATTGCCTGTCGTGTCGTTGAGTCCGCTTGATACTGATTCCGGGTGTACTTTCATCCGTCTTGGCGATATAAACGCCGGCGTTAGACCGCGGTCGGTTGGACCGAGGGCGGTTAATTTCATTTAATTTCATTTATTTGGGTAAACTTTTTGATAGTCAAACTACACTAAGTTACTTCTGTAACCTGGCGGTTCTACCGCGAGCGGTTTTTTGAACTTATGGATTATAAAATGTATTGTAGGAATCTACGTCTGTATTTTTTTATTATACCTGTTAGAATTTACTGGAAAATACAGATGTTTCCAAAAAAAGATACAAACATACTTACAATGACGCTTTCTTAAAATGTGACAGATTTAGTGGTATTGAAACATTAGGGCCTGGAAGACGATTTCGCTAGTTCTATGGCAGTCGCCGTGCAAAACTATGCCTTGGTGAATGAACAAAGAATGCTTAGAATTTTCAAATCTTCGATTTCCTGTGACTTCACGACATTGAACAGTATCTATTGGAGAAAGCTGGCGGCGACAGAGCGCCGATTTACCTGGAGCCTGGGTTGACTTTGAAGCAGCCCGCGTTGACGACGAGGAGCTTGTCGCGCGCGGCGGCGGCGGCGGCGGCGACGGCGGCGGCGGAGGGCGGCGCGTCGTGCGCGTGCTGCACGCGCGGCGCCGGCCCGGACATGGAGGCGCCGCCGGCTACTGCCCACCGCTCATGGCTGCCCGCAGACATGACCATCATTACACTCTGTCCAACCCTTTCTTTGACTGTTGACATAAGCACGCCCATGAAATTCCATAGAGGCCGGTGATATGCAAAAGTTAATATACAATAAATGTGACATGTATCTATAATCGACCGCGAAGCAAGGACACATTAATTCAAGAAAGATCCCTGTAAAAAGAACTACTTTACGAATATACTGCAAGGCTGGACTCGAACCAGATGGATCTTTCTTGAATTAATGTGTCCTTGCTTACATACATTCCTTGGAATAAGCGACGTACATGCTTAGTACGAAAAAGTATATTTACGTAAGTTTTTTTTAATGTTAAGTGCGGCATATGGCGTACGCCAGGACCTCAAGGTGCCCGAATACGCCCATGGGTTTTCAAACATTCAGGAGGGCTCCGAAAACCATGCCGGCCGGCCAGGTGCTTCTTCACACCACGTTTGACCCCAGGTCGTAATTTGGGGGAAATACCTCGGAAGGGAGTTCATTCCATTGTTTACCGACCCTATAGATAAAGGATCTAGAGGATCGGTGAGTTCTTATTTTTGGAATGTCGACTGTGAATTTGTGCATTTTCTCCCTGTTCCGCGTTGACTGAAGGTAGAAAGGGGACGGAGGAACAGCGTTATACAGCTCCGACGAGTATTCTCCATGGTAAAGACGATAGAAGACAAATGTGGCTACATCCCTTCTGAGTTGAAGGGTCTCCAAATTTAGGGATACCTCGGGGTCATCGACGAGACGCACGGCCCGACGCTGAATCGAGTCCAGAGAGCCAAGCAGGTGCTTAGCTGATCCGTCCCACAAATGCGAACAGTACTCCACGCAAGACCTTATCTGCGCCTTATAAAGAAGCAGTTTTTGGTCAGGCGTGAAGTACTGACGCACCCTGTTGAAGACTCCCGGTTTTTTTGAGGCGAGCTTGGCTTTTTCCTCGATATGGCGTCCGAAATTAAGGTCATGCGTCAGGTCATCACCAAGGATCCCTATGTGGTCATCAATATGTAGAGTTGCTCCCTGGAAGGTCGGAGCCGCACTGAACGGAGCTCGCTTCGCACTGAACACGCACGCCTGCGTCTTGCTCGCGTTAAAATCGACGAGGTTCTGGAGACCCCGCCCGGAAACTTTTTCCAGGGTCTGCAGGTTAATATACAAGTCTACGATAGAGGTCAATTCAGACATTTCAGTGATATCACAGTGTCGAAACATTACCAAAATACCGCGCCCACTCAGCTTCGTATCACTGCTTGAGTGTCTTCAATTCAAATGTGTCAGGGATTTCTCAGTATGTACTTTTGTGGATCTCCAGATAATTACTTGTGTGACTCATGGAGGTAAATATTTTAATTTCTTTTTTCAAAGATACAAATAATACAAAACCACAGAGCAACCAATTCAATCAACGGTTCGTCCTCCATTTTGTTTTCGATGCAGCGTTGATCCGGCGAAAAATCCTTGTCACCGATTAGCGTCCGTGCTTGCCGGCGCCGGCCGACACTAAGCAAGCACTGCTTTTACGGCACTGACACAATAAGTACTGTACCAGAACTGTGAATGCCCTGAAATGTCTGAATAATTATTGACAGGCCACCATAGACAAAAATCTCAATACTTGCAAATACGCAGTGTTGAATGATTTATTAAGTAAACATAAAATATCAAAGTGTTGAATCGATTAAATATTTTTCATAAAATAGTCGATTGTTCTAACAAATCGAGTGGGTTCGGATTAGGATAATACCACGCAGGATAGAGGTCGCTCCTCCGTGGACATTAATGATAAAAGTACTCGAGGTGTCAAAAGTTCACTTTGTGAGCTCGCTTACGAATTCGCTTACTACTAATCTTTTCGAGTTCGAACGACATGTGAACACGTAAGAACTTCACAGGACGCTATATAACTTTGCTGTTAACCCTAGACCTGAAGCAGTGTTATTGATTATTTTTTATTCTATAGCCGCTATAACAAAAAAATTGTAAAAAATAAAATTAATTAAAAAACAAGAAAAATTACCCCATAAAAAAGACGTAATGATTTGTGTTAAAACTTGTACGATGGTACGGAACACTGTGTGTGCGAATCTGACTCCGACTTCGGCCGGTTTTAGAGATATAATGGGTTACGTTCGCCCCGACTACGGAACCCTTCACAGTACGTGGCACACGCACTAGGCCGTTATTTTTCCCTTCGGCCAACCACCGGCCATAATTACCTAGCTTCTGGCCACTTTCCTACGTCCTGAAGGTCACTTCGGAAAATGTGTACAAAATCGAATCGTCGCGCCCACGGGAGCCTACCCATTTACATTTAAATTTATAACAATTTTAACTTGGCAATATAAGTGAAGCTGAAAATTGCGTTCATTCATTTTCTAATTGCAAAACGTGGTTGCCACTCACCACCCAACACCTAGTTATTTAGAGCTACAAGGAGTTGGCTCCTCAAAGAGCTTGAAATCGAATGTAATATTTGTTTGGATAATTTGATTACATCTTTGCTTGGATACAATGATTTCTCGAGAAAAGCAATTTAATTCGAATAATTTAAGACACCTGTGTAGTGCGCAGTTTTATTTTTATGAATTAGAGTATATCTGAGCAGAATACATATTTTTTTAAGTCTCACAGCATTTTTATGGCTTTTTATTCATTTATGTTTGAAACAAATACCTGTCCAAGGAATCTGGTGCTTCTGCTAAAATTATGAATAGAAAATAAATAAACACTTGTCTTTAAAAGGCATACGACCAATTATTAAAACCCATACGTCACAAGTATAAATTATTTAAATTGATTGATGATCGTACTACTATCCCTATTGACCTGTTTTTAAATACGTATATTACTACCCCTGTTACAAAATGACCGGACACAACAATATAATTCAAATGTTATTTAATATCCAATAAGCATTGATTAGCTTCTATCCCTCAGAATAAATTGGTTGCGGTCCGACTCGATTGACTTTGCATAATTTGGGATCTTGTATTACGGCTCCATATTGATTGATGCATGAAATTGGATTTGACCAATTTCTGTATTGATAAGGGCTCCTGAGCGATCAGTTAATTACATGATCGAACAGTTTGAGTAGCCGCGCTAGCGCCCTGGGTTCAAAACTGACTAGCAAAGAACATGTTATACTCGTAGTAGTAACTAACGTGTAACCTTCGATTAGGCAGCAGACTTTATTACCTCCCTCCTCCGTGGACTTGATCACAAAGGACAAAAAATCAAAAGCAACGTCAACGTATGATTAAACACGTCACTTTATATGGACAGTATGGAAGGAACTCCATGTGGTTTACTAAAAGTTATGTGTTTGAACATTGATTAACTCAGCCGTCTCTTCGTGCATCGGGGCTTAGTGTTGTCCGATGAGAGTTGGTCATCAGCGAGGTGTTTCACGGTGTAAACTTAAAAGCTTATAATTGATCAAACTATTTGAAACATAACATCATTAAGAAACTTGATCCCCACTCCTCTTATTCCGCCGAAAGGTCATTCTGTTTCCTAACCAGATTCAGAGGGACTTTTCCGAGTTATTAAAATATACTATGTTGCATGTATGTAACATGTTTGAAATTATCACCTTAAGTTTACTCACCTAATTCTAGACGTACCGAGCATAATGGCATGCATATAAAATAAAAATGCCAAGAAAAATCGTCTCTACGACCTGTAGTATAAAACCCGTTCAAACATATGACCCTCGCCGCGCTCGCTCGGCCATTTTTCGCACTTCCGCCAGATTTTACACCCCGAAATGTTTTGCATGTCCTGTAGCCTCATTGTTTCACTCAAAGATAGAATGCGCATATAAGTAACAGACATAGCCACTGCACTCAGGGCTATTTTTGAGGTATATGATTATTTACCATCGCCCAACACAGAACAGGCAGGGAATGCATACATTCCGTTTCGATAGTCCCAAAATAAGAACCAACCGATCCTTTAACTATAGGGTCGATTAACTCCCAGGCGAGGTATTTCCCGCAATAAAGCAACCTTTGTTTCTACGAACATTGTGTGAAGAAGCATCTGGCCGGCAGGCACGGTTTTACCGCGCCCGTAAAAGTTTGAAAGCCCGTTGGCGTCTTTGGGCACCGAGATGTCATGCCGCGCTTAAAAATGGCAATAATATGATGATAAATTAACACACTACAAATAAAATCAGTTGCGTAATAAACGCTTACGTCGGCTGAGTGTTTGAAAAGAAAATATAAGATCGGTCGAGACCACGGAGGATAGAGACCTACCGTAATCCTTAATGGGTACGGAGCGACGAGATGTGAGACGTCACAAAAGGTGCCAACAAGGTACACCTGAAAGGGAAGGCACCCGCGGGGAATCAAAATGACTGTATGATTTATAAGCAGCCGTTAAGGTTGGTACGTTCGAGCCCCTCGGATTTGCCAGTGGCGCAGCATTTAAATGACAGTCGAAGTCGTAAATTTTGTTCGAGTTTTCCCTCTGTTCGATGTTACCGAATTCAAATAATGGGAAGATCCTGCCAAGACGTGCATACTTATGTAGCTTCTAACTTCATAATTTTTAAAAAAATAAAGATGTTATTTGTTTTTGTATGTGACTGGTCACGGATCGCGAATACCACACCCACCGTCATTTTATTAGCTCAAAACACCGCGTTCCCGAAGGAATCCGCAGGGCAGTCCATTATGAATACAGCTTCATTGAACTGGATGGATAACCTGGACAATTTTTCATTGCCGCTTCGACTATTTTCAATCAATTGCCATGATGCCAACTCAGGCGGGGTTAACCCTATCACCTAGTAGGGGAAGAGTTGTACAGTTTTCCATGGATACCGAACCACCGAATCGCATTCGTAAGGAGTAGACCTATCCAACTCAGAAAGAGAAAGAAAGCAATGCATGAAAGGGCGGGGATTGGAACCCAGACCTCTGGGTTGGAAGGCAAGTCCACCCGCTCCTTAGCCACGAGCCGCTCAACGTTTCCGATTTTTACCGATATTGGCATAATCGTATGCGTCGTATGAGACTTTACTGACACTTTTGGGTGGAAAGGAGACTTTGTCGTGGCTGCAAAGACACGAATGCTTATTGAGGCGGGCCTTCCCACTCAACTCCCCATACAAACGTGGACACAAAATCATGCACATATTTATCTTCGGAGATCCAAAATTAAACTCAAAACAGCTTTATTTAATCGAACTAAATGCTTGATTTGGCATTGCAAAATTGTGGTTGGTTTCTAAGTTAGAACAAACACTAAAGTTTAAACAATAAAATAAAATATATAGAAACATTTTAGCCTTCACGCTTAGCTTGTTCCATTAAGAATTATAATCAATTTCTTTTTTTTTAGTATTACAGCGTTCGTGATTTACTTTTAGCTATAAGTCCTTTTATTACAACAAAATGGTAAATCTAACCAAATCAAACACTTTGCGCATTGTCTTCTTTGTGGGCATGTTACCTACTCCTCATCACGGAGAATGTCTTTTTCTTTGAACCAGAGAAGGTCCTAGAGCGGAATAGCACGATCTTGTGCTGTGCCCGCCAATAAGTTAGTCTCGTCGGTCTCAAATACAGTAGAAATGCGTTTCTTGAGGGAAGTTTGCGGAGTGAGTTGAGCGAACAAGTTCAAATACAGTTGGGTTGGAGAGTATTGAGAAGATAATAATATGCTAAGATGGTTTGTACATTCATTGCGAATGGGTGTCGAAACTGTAACGAAATAATATGTACAGATTACTACCTGCTTGCATACTATGCGGTGCTTGTACGAGTATACTACAAGTAAGTCAGTATGTATTTCTAAGTAAGGAAACGAAATAAGATTGTACCGTATAGCGTATCATATCTGCCTACCCCTCCGAAGAATTGATGTTTCAACTTTTTTTAAATATCAGTCGAACCGTCTTTATAATCTTTCGTGGCGGACCACGGAGATCATATTCTAAAAGTTTTCTTCAGTTTTGGCGAACTAAAATTTACGGCTTAGGTAGGAGATAATCTTCGTATTAATTGAGGTCTCAAAATAAGACTGTTTCAAAGTTTAATTTAAAATCCATTAATAATAATCGGCACTTTAAAAAAAAATTATACATATTTTACATTGTATCTTAAAATCTAAAGGATCTACGAGCAAAAAATCGTGGTATTAGTCATTTTAGTGGTTTACGAATAGGACTGCTGCTATCTAAATACGTGCGCCGCGCGTGCCTGTCTTTAACCAGTGAATTAACGCCCTTCAACCGAACTACACGCATTTCACGATGACCTTGCGAGTCGACAGTTTTCTTTGCTAGAATACCTTCAGCATTAAGTATCCGCAAATGGATGGCGGTTTGCAACTATCATAATTCAGGCGGAAAGTCATACGGTAAGTTATACATTGGCCAAACGAATAGGACCGTCTGCACGCGTATTGCTTAGCACATACGGGCGGTTAAGAACATAGATATCACGAAGTCAGCGCTGTGTGAGCATGCAAAATCGGGACCCGGGCACTGTTTGAGGTTTGATCAGGTGGAAGTCTTAGTACCTGAATAACGAAACCTCCCACGAATAATTCGGGAGTCCATAGAATTCAGAAAGCACAAGAACGACATTGACCCGAGCGGAGCCGGGTACCTCAGCTAGTAGTAAATATAGTGATAATACTTAAAGTAAATACAACATAAATATAGGATTGATAAGAAATTTATGAATGATGAATTGGTTTCCCAAAATCATTTTATATGTTTAGTGCCTTCATTCCTAGTCCCAGACAATCGGGACATTTGTTCAGTTTCAGGCATAGCATATCACATGAAAAAGCGGTAGGTACATATCCCGCCTCTTCGCGACGTATGGCGACCTCCTAGTGTATAGGAAAACCAAAAAAACCAAAATTATGCAATTTTGTAGCCCACAAACAAAGCACATTCCGCTAAATATAAAATATCGAGATGAGAAAATAGAAGAAGTTAAAACAATTCGATTTCTGGGTGTAATGTTGGATTGCCACTGTAACTGGAAGGAACACATTGATATGTTAAGCAGAAAACTAAGTCGTTTTATCTTCGCATTGAGGCGAATAGCCCGAATCTCAAGCGAGCAATCAGCTCTGACGGCTTATCATGGATATGTCTCTTCCAACATACGGTAAGGAATCATATTTTGGTGTAATGGTACAACTATAGACGACATTTTAAAAATTCAGAAAAAATGTATTAGGGCAATTTGCCAGCTCAACCTTTAGACAGTTGTAAGCCACTATTTAAAAAACTTTATCTACTAACAGCTCCATGTATGTACATTTATGAAATTTGTATATTTGTAAAAAAGAATCCAGAACATTTCACAGCAGCAGGTGACACGCATAGATATAATACTAGAAGGAAAAATAACCTATCCACTACTAAACCACATACAAAATTCTACATAAAAAATGTATACTATATGTCGACAAAAATATATAATAATATACCAAATGAAATCAAAAATTTAGATCTAAATGAATTTAAGAAAAAAATTTATGTATGGTTAGTAGAAAAATGTTTGAAATAATAGAAGTGTTTAATCGTTTTTTTTTATAATATAAATGGCTCAATTAGATAAGAAAACGTTAAAAGAGGTTAATTTATTCAAATTTACATGCATGGTTAGATTAAGCTAATATAGTGATTGCACTGGGGGTCCATTCAGGGCAAGAGTGAGTTCGAATTCGTCACTAAATATCAACTCACTTTTTTAAATTGTCAATGTTTCCACACTTCTTGAACATCATTACAGTTAGGTAAAAATCTGGTCTGTCCCGTAAATACGTTGGAAGTATAAATAACGTTTCCGTTATTTAAATAATAATATATTCACTCGAACTCACTCTTGCCCTAAATGGACCCCCTGCTCTCTTATTGAGAGCCACGTGCTATTGTACGCCTACCCAGGCAATTTGTAGATGGCACTCGCTTTTATTTACCTCATTTGGGTTCTGTAACACCTCTGCAAATATGCAATAAATTATTTGATTTTGATTTTGATAGCTTCCATTTTCTGACATTTATTCTTATTCTAACCGTAAGAAAATACTTTTCAATATGACAAAGGAGACCTTTGATATCAGAAATACAATATTAAATTTCAGACTCATTTATTTCTAGGGCAATTGCGTAGTGTCTGTAAGGATTCAACTAAATATTTAAATCTCATTTACTAGTGAATATTATTTGTCTGTTCTTTTGAACAATCAATTTTGTTATTTTTTATTTCCTTTCAAGCGGCACGTACATTTAGCACAGAAATTATGATTTATTTATGCACATAAATACATTTAAAAAACCGGCCAAGTGCCAGATTGGACTCGCACACGAAGGGTTCCGTAACATCATACAAAATTATACACAAAAAAACATATTTTTGTATGGGGGCTATTAATTTTTATTATTATTTATTTTGACCTATTTGTTGTTAAAGCGGCAAAATAAATACACACTCTGTCCAAATTTTAGCTGCCTACCTATTCGGTTTATGAGATTCAGCCCTGTGACTGACGGACGGACGGACGGGCGGACGGACGGGCGGACGGACAGCGGAGGCTTAGTAATAGGGTTCCGTTGGCACCCTTTGGGTACGGAACCCTAAAAACGAACACACCCACACCGGTAGTTTACAGCTAAATTGTTTGTGGTTCCCCATTAACTTAATAAATTACCTATTATCTTCAATGTTAATTTTCATTTCCATTAAAATAATCAGCGTAAATCAGCTCCACACTTTGATTCACTTCTTTAACAATTTCGATCTATTCTAGAAGCTTACAGGCGAAATCGAGAAAATTCCAACCTAGGGGAGGAATAGGAGAGATCAACCGAAGGTATGTTGTAACAGCATACATTTTTCATTATTTGTGGCTATTACCTAATTAATTTCTACCATCATTTCGACCGAATGCAGTTTAGGCCTTAGTAAACGTATATATATTTCAATTGACATTTTTTATGGAACCCGACATGGATGGCTAATACCACACAACTACTGTCATGATATTATCCCAATTCACCAGAATTAGGTGCGATTCCAGAACCTTCCCTTTATGAGCACGGCTACACTGAACTGGTAACCGTAGGTAGAACTAAAATTACGGACAATTTTTGATTGCCGCTTCTACCATATTTTCATCCTTTGCGGTGGTACCTACCAACTAAGGCGAATCCAAACTCAGTTTTAACGTTATTTGCAACCACTTTTTCTGTTCTCGTTTATCTATTTAGTTATATATGTGTGACGCAGTGTTAAAAATATTGTAAACTCAATATATACATTATTTTAAGTTTTGGTTGATTCTAATGCGCTATCCTCAGATAAAAAAGGAATTAGATGTGTCACCTAATGCGTCTAGTATGACGATATGCACAACTTGTCTACACGACGGAGTCGCGAGTAACGATCAAATGCCACTTCTTCCTTTTCTTTCCTTCTTTCCTTCAGTGGTTTTTTTTTTTTTCACCTTCATCGCTTTTTGTCACCCGTGTGAGTTGAAAATTACCATCCTATTTCAACTCTACTCGTTGAAACAATATGTACTACCTGTTCGATAATGTAGTTTTTATCACAAGTTAGGCCCCTTCTAGTAGGAAAACGATGAGTTAAAACACAATTCTACAGTTTAATATCACTTTTATGCAAATATGCGGTTTTGATGATAAATGTCAACCCGATTGTGAATATTGTTTCAACTCTCCTAGGCCTCCCCCTGAGGTCTCCCGTAATATGCTCTGAGGAGGGGGGAGGCGAAAACTTCCACCCTCGACTTGACCTTCGCCCTCTAAACAATGTCTTTTTTCCTTTTTCCTTTGCAGGGATTTTAATTTACTTTTTCTGGACTTCATCTGGATCATTACTTAAAATGTTCGTCATCTCAGAAAGAGAAGAAAAGTGATGCATGAAGCTTCTCATTACGTTACAAATATTTATATTCAGATTTACTTCCGGGTAAATGGGCTGATCAAAATTATTACTACAGAAATTATTTATCAAAATCGTCAATTTAGTTTTAGTATCATACATAGAGTCTACAAACGCAGTATCTTATAAAACAAAGCCACTTACTCCATGATCATACCTTACAGATTTATTATTAGTATAATATGATCTATCGTTTGTCCTGACCATAAAATATTTTTAAATAAAAAAAGAACCGCCTTCAAAAAAACCGGAACTAAAAAGCAAAAAATAATTGGTTACTTTTAATTAATGTACGAAAAGCTATTTTAATTCTAACTAATTATGTACAATTTCTTAATTTTTAATCATCTTTTGAAGTCGGTGCCTTGGGTAGAGTTCGCCTTCGCACGCTGCTGATCGAACAGACACTATTTCAGCCGAACACACCCGAAGTCTATGAGAGCGTAAACAACCTGAGTCAGCAATGATTGGTCCACAGAGCATTTTAAGCGACCGTTCGTCTAACTGGAGATGCCCTTAGCGTTGGTTTACGTGCAAACTGATATCGATACAGCGCAGCGTACTGAAATTGGGTTTCAACGATTATTACTAGTACTTTCGGCTTTATAAAGGCGCGCACTGGTGAAGGAGTACGTTCATTCGCTGCTCTGTGTTGATTGGTACTTCCCTGCGACATCGTTGTATGGACGAGACGATTTCTGCCGAAATTGGTGAGATATGTACTAACCGCACACTCGTTTTGACACTAGTTGAGAGCAGACACCTCAAAGTCGCTTCCTATTGTTTTCTGTTCTTTTTTTTTATTTGTTTTTTTGTTTTGTGTTATGTAGGTATTTAGGTAGAATAAAAAGTACAAGCTACACCAACCTAAATATTTATCATGTAAGTGGTCGTTGTTTTTATATTGGTTTGTACGTAGGGTTTTCTTGTAAATATTTTGTTTTTACTGTGTTAGGTATTTAGTATAAGTATAAAGCATATTTAAATTACAAAGTACTTGCCTAAATACCTACTCACATACGTTTTTCCGACATAATTAGTTAGAATTAAAATAGCTTTTCGTACATTAATTAAAAGTAACCAATTATTTTTTGCTTTTTAGTTCCGGTTTTTTTGAAGGCGGTCCTTTTTTTATTTAAAAATATTTTATTTTTTGCTTTTTAGTGGTGGCGTAACTTTTGACTCAAGGTGGGCGAGCCCTCCTGCTCAACTTCACATACAAAGTGGAAAGAAGATATACATACATATACAATACAATACAATACAATGAACGAGCATTAGCAGAAATGAAACCATTGAGAAATCTCATTTCTGACGAAAGGTAGACCGGTAACTATCTGGATTCCTGAGTTCACGGTTGATACGTACGATAATTGATACTATGAGATCACGTGAGATAGAGTGCTGTGACAGACGGACGGACGGACGGACAGCGGAAGCTTAGTAATAGGGTTCCGTTGGTGCCCTTTGGGAACGGAACCCTAAAAAGACAAAACAACGAATGACCGGAACCGCTGAGCTTCTGAATTTCTCATCCTTCCATCGTTCCGGATAGTCTGTTTCTTGCGTAAGTTTAAGTTGTATGAAAATGTGTACATATCGACCTCGTTTATCCCCTCTTAACAATTGAATTTTGTAAAATCCGTCGTGAGCGAGCCTTTTCGTCTTAACAAGAAGTCACTGAAAATTTTAAGTTTCGAGGATAATTGGTTTCAGAGATCTCAACATGAGTGGTTTTCGCCTAAATGTGTTCATTTTCACCTGTTTTACCCCCCTAATAGTATTATTTCCAAAAATATTTTCTTCTTAAGCATTCCCATCTAAAACAACTCTCTGACATTTCTGGGTTCAGCGGCTCTAGAGATAGAAATGTGTACAATTTGCCCTCTTTTACCCCCCTTGAATACCCCCAACAGTTGAAGTAAAAAAACCTCTCATACTGAGCAATCTCACCCGAAAATAAAGCTACTGTAACTAAAAAATCACATTTCTGGGTTCGCAGGGTTAAGAAATTCGATGTTTGTTATATTTAAGTACCAAACTACTGAACCGATTTTGATAAAAAAAAATGGGACCAACTAGAAAGTATACCCTTTCGAACAAAAAAAGAATTTTCCAAATCGGTCCAGGGGTCTTCGAGTAATCGGTGAACATACATGAAAAAAAAAAAGATTCCGACGAATTGATAACCTCCTCCTTTTATGAAGTCGGTTAAAAACGTTCTTGGTCCTGACATTATACCGCCAACACTCCGTCTAGCTTAAACGTTCCTGTATTTTATTCGCAAAGTTAGGTATATTCTTACTTTGATTTCTGCTAGCTTTAAATCGTATTTATCTGAATCAAGATGTATCTACATCTAGCATGCATTCCATACAGTATTTTATTTGGGAAATATCTATAATTATTTCACTGAAAGAATCTCATATATTTCTTGTTTTCTTCCATAGATACCGAAGACGTGGCGTAGAAGACCGAGGCCTATGCTGCCGCAAGGGGATGCAAAAGCGAAAAAACCAGCTTCTCACGGACCCAGCGGCGATGATAAAGCATATACAATGAAGTCGCAGTTCAAAAAGGAGATAAGCTGAATCTACTCCTGTGATGTACTTGGCTGAAAAAATGGAGCAGAATATTTGATTATGCTAAAAAAAAATCAACCAATAGTTTAGGTTCACCAGATGGCTTAAGGTGGCCCTTCCCAACGGGACTAACTCATTCACGGGTCAGCACAAAATCGTTCTTTCGCGCTCTGGCCCTGTCTCTGTTTTAAAGAAAAAGAGTCTCAGTATTCGTAATGAGAAGGATGCAACGCGTCCACAAAGTTAACAATGCGCAGTTGATGTGGTTAGATTTAAAAAAAAAAAACATTACAAAATGACTTATAGCTAAAAGTAATTCATGGACGTTGTAGTCAAAAATCAAACAAACACTAAATTGATCTTTAATTTTCATGGAACAAGTTAGGTTTGACGACTAAGACGTTTTGATTGTTTTGTTTTATCGTTAAGCGCGAAACTTAACGTTCGCTGTTCGAAATTTTCGCGCCTTTTATACGTATAAAAGGCGCGAAAATTTCGAATATTTGAACCTTAAAACTTAGAAACCATATAAAATTGTAATTAAATAAAGCTGTTTTGAGCATACATTTGTATCTTCGACAAGAAATGTAAGCATTTTGAACTAAAACAAAATAATGTATTAAATAAGTTGGAAGTTTAATTCCAGTATATCTTAAAATAGTTATAAGATGGCTTGAAATTATATTTGCAGTTGATCGTACGGTGGCACATCAGCGAATAAAATGTATCATTGTTTTAATTAAAACTATATAAGTCATTACAAAATGTTTTTCATTAAATTTATTTGCTTTATATCTCTTGGCAAAAATTTGGTAGGTTCGGCATTGAGTCCGCTTTTATAACTTTTGTTAAATGGTATACAATAAAGAACAATATATTATCATTTCGTACTTTATAATTAACTAGAGGATTACTTTATAATTAACTAGCAGCCCGTCCCGGCTTTGCACGGGCATAATATAATTGAAAAAATATTATTTTGACACAATGATACACAAATAAACCCCTTGTTACGTAGAGCTCATAATAAAAGAGCATATACCTACATTTAAATATTTGAAATAAAAATAACAAATTTTGTGAATATATTTTTTTCTATTTTTTTTCTTTTTTTCTATTTTTTACTTATATGTATTTTTCATACTATTAATTATTGTAAAAAGGTCATAACCACAAAACAAAGCCATTAATTAAATAATTTAATGAGTTAAAGCCAGGAAGTAAACATTATTTGATGTTGTTTTATTTTTCACTAAATAATTCACGAAATAATAACTGTTATTATGATACTGTTGAGATTACCGCGGTCGTCAGACATGTTTGAAAAATGTTACGGCTTTTGAGAATGTCTTTGGAGAATGTATCTTCCTACCGCTTGAAAAGCCGTAACATTTTTCAAACATGTTTAACTATTATTAGCTACCTACAACTACTACTATAACCTACAACTAAAAAGTATTTAATCGAAAATCATAAAAACTCTTTAAATCACTAATTTATTAGGATAACTAAATGTACAATATATATTAATGGGTCTAGTTCTGAAAAGAACTTTTTGAATGCGTTTAGTTACCTACTAAACTAATTATCATGAAGCGACAAAATATTATCAAGCGACAATATCTTAAATTCCGCACACGGCTGCTGCGTAGGGAGCCTCTCCCGTACCTCTGAGTGACGCCTACAAACTCTAAAACGCATAGTTGGCCGAGCGGAGTTTTTTCTAATTTTTAAACTCATCATATCTTTCGAATGAAATGTCCAAATCGAATAATTCAAAAAGTGATATAAAGGTATTGAAACAGTCTTAAATAATAATTTATTTATTTTGATAAGGATTAATATCTAGGTACAAATAAAGAGCCTTTTCTAGCGGCGGTATTTAAATATTTATTTTAAAATAAATGCACACTTATTGTGTCATAACTATAATAGTTAGATGTATGCTGTTGCGACATTTTTTGTAGATAATAATGTGTTCTAGCGTGAATAGTTTTCGCAGCGCACGCGATGTAAGGAACATTCTTGGTAATTTTTTTTGCACCTAGGGTTACGTTATCGGAGTTTTGGTAAGGATTCCTAATTTTTTAAAGATAAAACATAGCCTATGTCCGTCGGATAGACTGTAGCTTTCGGTGAAATATTTTTTTAAATCCGTTCAGTAGTTTCAGAGCCTATTCGGTTCATATAAACAAACAATCAAACCTTTCCTCTTTATATAATAGTATAGACAATCGAGGTTAATGTAAAAATGTGAAATTTAAAAGAAGCGTCCTCGATTTACTTTATGTTACTTTGTCACTAGTTGAATAATACCGCTTACACGAATAACACAAAACTCGGGCAATCTAGTATGTTATTGTCACAAAATGTTTATGTTTCCATCAACAGCTTAACGTCGGCCATTAGATCCCCGGAAGGCCCTGGGATCGCTTCCTCCGCTCCTTCACTTAGCAGATTACTAGATCAAAGCTAGTTTTCGCTGAGTCTTCCATACTCGCTCTTAACGTCGGATATTATTAGTGTAATGAGTGATAATTATTAATTAATAAGATCCAGCTCCCGCGGCGTTTCGATAGAAGGAATAACGCTTGATTCCCGGCATACCAGACGCTAACTTTAGCTAAGCACGCTCCTTCAGACTTTAGAATTCGGCCCGGAATTCTGATGCTGGTCCTTCACTTGACTGTTCGTATTTGTTTTATTTGACCGTACACGCCAATGTGTAGACGAGACGGTTGTCGATTTAGCACTATTTAGGCAAATAAGTCAAATAAATTTAAAGCTCATACCCGTGAGTGTTGACAAAATAAATCATTTTCTCAAATCATTTCTGTCTCATCATCGAACAGCTTTAGATAGAGTACCTACAACGATTGCGTTTGGTTTTTTTTTTTATGTGACTGGACATGGATGGCTAATACCACACTTTCTGTCATGGTATTAGCCCAACACACCACATGGGAACTAGGTGCCATGCCAGGACCTTCCTTATATTGCACGGCTACATTGAACTGGACGGAAAACACGGACAATTTTCATTGGTTATAAGAACTACATATTATTATGTACTTGTGCATGGTAAATGTAAATAAACTTCTTCTTGATTAATTTGCAACGTTTGAAGCAGAGAGACAACAAATCTAGACAAATGAGGAGAATTATTAACAGCACGCTCAAACAAAGACTCGGGACTTGGGGAGGCAATTCAAGTTGATACTTCACACTTTCTTATAAACCGTTGGAGCATCAGAGGCCTATCAACAGGCAGACGCTCGGCTGCGCGTCGCCTTTACTTGTTCTGTGCTCTAGTCCTACGAAATCCAATATAACGATTAACTAAACTCGTATTCGTTAAATTGTTAAAGCGGGATATGTTCGTTATAGAACGGATTTGAAAAATATACCTTCATCCCCCTCCCCCTGCACTCTTAAAATTTCCCGGATCGTATTTTTTTAGTTTTTTCTTTCAAACCATGCAAGTTACTTGAAAAGTGTTAAATAATAAAATAATCCTTAAACGGTAGGTTAACGGTGAACGTTCTGGGTGCAAAAATTGAGAATTATTCTTGTACTGAAGGAAAATTGGAGTTGGAGAAAAGACAATTGCCGTTTGTTTCAAACGAAATTTAATTAAAACTATTTTGTGCTATGGTGGTAACAGTATTACGTTATCAACTTTTAAGGTGGCCCAACCCGGCGGGCGTAACTCATTCGCGGGCACGGTACAAAACCGTGCTGTTGCGCTCTGGGACCTTCTCTGTTTCAAAGAATAAGACAGGCTCAGTGATGAGGAAGATGCAACATGTCCACAAAAAAAAGACAATGTGCATAGTGTAAGATTTGGTAAGATTTACGAAAATTTTAATTTCAAAACGACTTATAGCTAAAAGTAAACCACGACCGCTGTAGTCAAAAATCTAACAAAAACCAAATAGATTATAAATCTTGATTAAATAGGCTATGTCTGATGACTAATCTTTTTATGATGTTCTTTCTTTATCATTTCGTAATCCACCTCCAAAGTTATTGTATAAAACGCGCGAAAAATTCGAACTTTCGGACCTTATAACCAAACACAATTTTACAATGCCAATGGTCATCAGACATCTAGTTCGATCAAATTAAGCTATTTTGAGCAAAATTTTGGATCTCTGGCAAGAAATATGGGCTTGATCTTCTTTCCCCTTTTGTATGGGGAGATGAGCGGGATGGGCCACCTTAATACAAAGATCCATTATGAATATTTCACCTAATGCCTTATTGTATATCATACCTTTATGAAAAAAAGATTTTTTTCAAGATAATAACAAAGTGAAATAAGAAAATAATCACAATTTATGACAAATATTTTGAACCCGATTTTTAATTACTGTATAGTACATGTCTTAGTAGCGAAAAGTGACATATTTGAGTAAGCTATTTGGTAAGCAAGACGAAAACAAAGTTATATTTGGTGAGTGATTACACAGAAACCGTAACTGGTATTGTTTTTCTTGTTTTCTTTTTATTTTGGCAAATATTCCATAATTTGTGATACATTAATATTTAACTAAATTTATAATTCATAATTTTAGTTGTAATAATAACCCAATTATGCTTTAGGCACACACTCAGAAAAAAAAGCATAAACGTGCGACCCCGTTGCTGTGTCTCAAGATATTGCTAGAAAGATACCGACATCGCCAAATTGTTGGGTCTCCTCACGATATTTCACCTAAAGCATTTTACGATATTTCTCCTAAAGTATTTCTCTCGTAAAGCAAATAAACAGAATCCAAAGTTGTAAAATGACCCCTATGTCGTTAACCCCTTGTGTAAACAATACTGTCGACTCGATTCCTGATTTACGCACACACTGAAACCCGAGCGAATCGTGTATCAGCCATGGCCCTCTCCAGCGCGTCTTGGCCTCCGACCCAACGCGCCCACCTAGTACCATAGATCAGTCTCAGGAGGTCAATTCTCGTGCTAAGTAGTTTACATACGCAATACAGACTCCTCAATCCGCACGGAATCGGCCAAAAACTTCCGGTCTATTCTGGTGCATTTACGGATCGCATATGGAAATGGATATGCAAACATTCGTTAGCGCTTAATTCGGAAACATTTGAAGATTTCGTAAAAAACGCGCGGCCTCTAAAGAACCATGGCAGCTTATAAATACCTAGATGCAGTGAAACACAGTTTTAAGGAGACAAATGTCGGAAACATGAACAGAATCTATTATTTTGTAGGCAGCGGTCTTACTTACAATTAAGAATAAATGATTCTAAGATATGTGATTGTCGAATATATTGTCTAGACAATATATTCGAAGAAATAAATAAATTCATAAATTCATTAATTCCTAACGTTTATTATCTATTTTTCACTGGCCATTGATGGCTTTGCTAACACTCACCGTCATGATATTAGCCCAACACACCGCATTCTCGAAATTCCATGACAGGACCTCCCCTTTATGAGCACGGTTACCATGAACTAGATCATTTTTCATTGCCGCTTCGACCATCTTTTCATACAATGCGATGGTACTAACCTGGGCGGGCTTAACTCTGCCATCTTGTAGGTGAAGTGGACCTATAGCTTAACATGGTATCCGAACCTTGGAACAGCTCGCATTCGTAACAAAATGAAATTATCCAACTCAGAAAGAGAAATAAAGTGGGACATAAACGGGCGGGGATTTGAACACAGACCTCTGGGATGGAAGGTAAGTCCACCCGCCCGCTTCGCTTTTGGCTCTGCGTTCGATTACCAGAATACCAAAGTAATGTCAATGTGAATGTTCCGGAGAATGCTTCTGATTCATCAACTCGGAATTCCCAGAATTGGCCTCCAGCAATGCGATCCGATGCTTTCACTGATGAGGTCGAACGGACGGAGCCGGCTCGTGTAGGATTCGAGGGAAGCTGTGCTCTACATTCCAAGCCTGGGTGGAAAATTACTTCAAGAATTTTACTACGCTCAGCGCCTACTGTCTGCTAATTTCACTTCGAAACGAACCTATCCAACTCAGAAATGTAAAAAAAGTTGTGCATGACTGGGGCGAGGATTTGAACCCATAAACTCTCGCATGCAATGTTCTCTAGCCCTTTTCAATAAGTCGGCGTCGACAAATACTTTACATAATTGGATATGATATCTAGCGAGTAGGATTGGGTAACGAATAGTCTTCGGCCAAAGCTCCTGCAACTATCTCCCGTTTTGTGTGTCAATATGGGTTGTTGTGCAGCACCAGTGGGGTATAGGTTAGGCGACCATGTTGAATAATTGATTAAAAGTTTATATTATACACTGAGAAATAAGAAAGAAGGCAACTACATCTTGGTTAAATGTTATGTACATACTTCCATCGGCGCAGTAAGTAATCCGTAAATATGCTTGCATGGTGCCATTAAAACATTTTACCATTTAAGCATTTTATAAAAAAAAGATACAGCTGAAAAAATAAGTTTCATCAGAAAAACAATTTGGTTGCGGTAGCAAATATGATCTGGTAAAAGCGTGTACGTTACATTTAGCTATAATTCACTTTAAAATAAAGGATACTTCAGAAACAAAACTCTACTAACTCAATTTCATTAATAAAGTCTACTAATTTGAATTTTAAATTTATTATGTGGCATTATGTGACGTGATAAATTTGAACTGTATAGATAATTTTAGCGAGAAACTTGCAATTATCTGGTGCCAGACTCTTGGGCTGTCCCTGTTTTAACGGATTATCGGGTTGCGGTGACTAGGTTTTTTTTAATCATTTCAACATATTTATTTCTCAGAATTATAAGCCGACCACTCCCGCCACCATCCCGCCACAGGCTCAACAATCGGTCATTACATAGAATCTATTTTTTTATTACTTACAAGAAGGCTAATGTCATAACTTTTATATAATTTAACATGCTCTGTCACCGTGATTTAATATTTTTAGCTTACGATTTTTACTACGAAAGAGATAATTAATTTAAATTAATTTAATTTGATTAATCCGAATTGAGGTGGACACAAAAGCATCACAAATTTTCCAAAATTCCCAAACAATGGTAGTTTATTTATAATTTTAAAACCGCTGCTGTTCCAATTTACTTGACATTTGGTATATAATATCAGGCAACAAATATCTGTGTCTCCATTACCGAATAAAATGACAAAAAAAACATTAACGTTTTCTTTTCTCTATCTGTTATGATACATAATACATTTTCCGACAAAACATAACTAACTGGCTTTCAAATTATTAGTGAAATACGTTTGCATGGGAAGCGTAATTTTCTGATGCGGATCCTCCTGAAGAAAAACAAGTGAATAACGGAATTTAATAAAATTCTACAAATTAAAATTCATTGGAATTTGGAATTCTTGAAAAATAACAATCACTGAGTTCCAAATATTAAGAATGATAAAACAGCAAAAGTGTAAATGCCACCAAGCAAGACAATATTCGAGTACTATTTACGAATTGTCTTCCCGATATTTTCCAATAGCTGTAGCTAAGGTAATGTATCTTCGTATTATTATGTTACATACATCGAATAACGAAATGGCGCCTGAGGCTATAAACGGCTCGATTCCCAGCTATAAGTCCGTAAAGTATTATTATATAAACTAGCCACAGTAACCGTGCCTCTTGAGTGACGTATAAAGTACCCTATGGGCAATACTTTGAACTCTTTAGCAGTCTGTTTGGTCGCGGTTTTTGGCTTTGGTTCTATTAGGTAGTAAGTACTTGAATTTTTAAAACCGAAAGAAATATATTTATTTAATGGTTTATTTATTTGTTTTTACACATGTGTAGGAGGTACTGATGACATTTATCATCAGTACCTCCAGTGACAAAATATCGGTTAAATGGCCACCATTGCTCCGTTGGGAGATAAACTCTTTTGGAGAAATTTTTAGTACATTTTGCACTCGATTTGACGAGTTTGACGTACAAATTCTGCTTTGAGTTCCTCAGGTTTCTTAGGGTGGCTGGCATAGATCTTACTTTTAAAAAACCTGTTAAATGTTTCAATAAGATCTTCACTAAAAACAATTCACTTTTTGAAATAGGTCATGTTTCCTTGTTCAACGTCATTTAAGTTTGATCAAAATACAATTTGGCCTGTAAAATAACGTTGGAAGGTAAAATAACAGTTCTGTTATTTCAATAGTAATATTTTTTTGATCTACTTTTAGGTTAAATCACGCCCGAACTCCAACTCACTTTTAACTATATGAGTCCCTCTCTCTCCCACTTTCTCTGACTGCTGTATTACCTAAAATTGAGAATTTGCCTCTAGTCCTTCTTTGCCTCTGCACACTTTTTTTACTTACAAATGTACCTACAAATAATTTCCAGATATTTTTATCCACACTCTGTTTTTTAATTGTTGTATAAAAAATTATTTAAAAATATAAAAAACCCGACAGCGTAAAAAATTGTAACTTAAAATTGACTTAGTAAAGGAACTGAAAAGATAGAAACAAGTTGAAAAATTTAATATTTGTTGTGTTTGAATGATCATGGTTGACAGTGTTTACAAACGCAGTCGGAGGCATCAAATAGCCCCAGTACGTTCCATAGTGAATGACTAGCGATTTTATGGATTATTTCGGTGGAGCAAGAAAATACGTGGTGGGGGAATTTCCAATATCCTATCTTTCATTTTTATGTCTAAAGTAAAGTTTTTTTTCTCGTTCTCGGTGTCACCAATCATCATGAAATTTACATAGGTACACTTTCAATGAATTTAATAACAAAAAAATATAAATCATAGTTAATGTATTTGATGTACAATATGAATTATATAATGATATATTATATATTTCCCAATACATTCCATTATTAATGACTAGCGATTTTCTTAGTGATATGGGTATAGCAAAAATATACTTATTGAGACAAGTTATAATCTCCTAACTGTCATATAATAAATACGAAAGTAAGTTTGTCTGTTTCGCGAACTCAACCGATCATTGTTAAATTTGCATAGGCACACCATTGAAAATATAAATCGTAGTTAATGTATCTTATGCCTCCGACTGCGTTTGTAAACACTGTCAACCATGATCATTCAAACACAACAAATATTAAATTTTTCAACTTGTTTCTATCTTTTCAGTTCCTTTACTAAGTCAATTTTAAGTTACAATTTTTTACGCTGTCGGGTTTTTTATATTTTTAAATAATTTGTTTTATTTTAATTATTTTTAGTTTTCGTAGAGCATGCATTTATCATTTAAATATCTGCACGTTAATAAATTCCAACGAATGTAAGGTTAGGTATTATTATGGAACCTGACATGGATGGCTAATGTAACACAACTACCGTCATGATATAAGCCTAATTCAACAAATTCCAGAAGGAATTAGGTGACAGGCCAGGACCTTCCTTTACACAGAATCACGGCTGCACACGGTTACCATGGGTGGAAAATACAGACAATGATCTATTGCCGCTTCGTCCATAGTTTTTCCTAATGCGGTGATACCAACCCAGGCGGGCTTAACCCTGTCACCTAGTAGGGTAAGGTGACCTACTGTTTTACATGGGTTCCGAACCATGAACAACTCGCAAGATAAAGTGGTGTATAACAGATGCGAGGATTTGAACCCATAGCCTCTTGCATGAAAGGCAATATTTTAGTCCCTACACTACGAGGTGTAACCAATAGAGTTTTTTGATTGATATTAAAACAAAACTACATTTTCTAAAAGTTTCTTCATGTTATCTTTAAGGCTTTAATGAAGTCATCAGTTCATAGAATGAGATTCCCTCATTCAACGAATTGATCATATGCCGATATATACAAGGTTTTAGTGGAGGTATGGTCCAAACGTTAACGTATTCCTTGGCATATTTGAAACAAATAGGATATACATTGTCAGCCTCAATGGCCCAGTGGCGCGACACTTCGGCGATTGCTCTCCGAAGTAAAGCAACGCTGGATCCGGTCTGGTCTTGGATGGGTGACCATTCGACCGTTGAGAGAGGCTGGCCGTGGTTCGGATTCCACGTTAAACTGTAGGTCCCCTTCTTTACTTACCAGTGGGTAGGGTAAATTCCGCCCGGGTTGGTACCATCGCATTGGATGAACGATGGTCGAAGCGGCAATGAAAATTGTCCGTGTTTTCCGTCCAGTTCAATGTAGCCGTGCAATATAAGGAAGGTCCTGGCATGGCACCTAGTTCCCATGTGGTGTGTTGGGCTAATACCATGACAGAAAGTGTGGGATTAGCCATCCATGTCCAGTCACATAAAAAAAATAAAAAAATGTAGGTATTTAAAATGTATGGGGAGGATCTTTTTCAAGTCGTACAACAAAATATCTTCTACCTTTTTAGCTCCAAATATGCCGAGGAATACGTGGTTAGCTTTTGGACCATATCTCCGTTAACACCCTATATATGGTTTTTTTTAAATCTCCCTCTCATCATCGTTGATTACGATGATGAGCGCCTCATTTAACACCTTTTGCACACACTTGCTGGTTGACTTTGACGCCCTTCTCGATAAACACGAGTGAATAGCGACCATTTGCGGTCACTGCCGCCGAGACCATAACAGAAGCGGGCGCTTGCTTACGAACGGGAACTCCATCGTCTAAATTCTCGTTGGATTTGCCCTGTCGCCAAACACGAAAATATTGTTTGTTTATATACTGTTAGACAGTAAACATTTTTTCATCAGAAAAAACAATGTTTTCCAGATCGCCACGCAAGACTTTCAGTGCTTGAGATCTTTGTAGTCGAACTGCCTTCTGCGCTGAACTAAGATGCTGTAATTTTTGTACCTTGTTGGTAGGGCTTCAGTTGCATTTCTTTTTATTTCAGTATGCGCCGATTACTTGAGTCGGGTATTGTCTGACTTTTCGCAAATTTTGCAGAACACTGGTGAAGATTTCCTTGAATTCGAGCCTTTACCTTTCGAACAATATCATGTGATACTGCTATTTTCGGATGACCGCCTCTATGCCGTTTGGCAATGCTAGGTTATAACGCTTAATGGTTCGATGCACTAACATTTTGTTCACATGTAAATGTCGGAGCTCCCGAACGATGACTGGTTGTGATTTTCCGGTCAAATACAAAACGATCACAATGTTAGGTTTAATATCCATTGCGAAAATTTATTATACAATTCAAATTTGTTTCCGCTCTTTTCGCCCACTTAAAAACAAAGAAACAAATTGACGTTTCACCAAAATTTGGCGTGCTGTCATTATTATTTTGAAAATAGAAGTAACAGTTCAAGTGACGGACCCTGGAGTAATCGCTTTGATCACAGGATTTCATCCATGTATAAACTAACTGCTAGTTAAAATTCAATAATCTCCATAATAACCATGATTATAATATTTATATCCACTACTTCATAAGACTGGAAGTTGTCTCTTGACTGACAGCTTTGAATGTGAGTCAAAAGCATTGTTAAAGCCATTTTTATTTAATTATTGTGCTAGTTAAGTTCCAGTTTCACAGATTAGAATTAACTGGATGCGGCGAAAGAGACCTGCATTCATCGTTTGCAAATATATGTGGGCCCGAGATCCACAATCGCCCGATCGAATGTGTTACCTTGGAGCTTATAAACTGTTACATCCCAACTGTGCGTTTCTTGTTTCTTGCCTCCAAAGCCCATCAAAATATAACGTTCATGATATAATCCGTACATGAACTCCTGGTTTATTATTTTCAATAATATAACGTGTTAATAATATGTGATATATGATGATAAATCCAACTTTGGCAAAGCCGTGCTTTTCCTTCCCACTGCTCCCAAGGACGCACGGTTAAAGATCAGCGATATTATGATGACGATCATATCTAATGTACCCTATGTAACATAAGTCCTCATCAGGGGGCTGACGACATCTTCATGGAAAGTTTTCTTATCATTTGGTAAAGCTTTTAGATATTATCAGATTGGTACCGATTTTGGGCACCACACTCGGCACTGTAGAGTCGCCCTCTTGTGGAACAAGCGGACCTTCCCCAGCGTGACACCCATTGACAACGGAAGTATGGATTTATGAGCTGTGCAGGTGCAGAATGCTGATAGTAAAGCAATGATGGTGATATCGGTCTATGCGGCGACCGAGAATGTCGGAAATCTATCTGACTATCGCCCGGATCCACCACTTCCAGTTACAGACATCCCAAAGTTATCTTTCGGTTACACCATATAAATATGCAATGTAACTGAAACTACATTCCATATAGCTGGAGGTAGTGAAAAGAGGAGTATATGACCTGAGTTGGTGTGACAAGCGCGCTTGCGTAAACAAAAATAATTTGAATTAATTTTTAACGTTGAATATTTTGATGTTTTTGGAATTTCTTATTCCAAATTACATTTAAACATATAAGTTGCATACCTTTTTGTAAACTATTTTGAAAACCCTTTAGTTTGATACCCCACTCGATATGTTTCAAGAAAAAAAATTTTTGAAAACACATAATTTGGCGCCAAAATCAGCCATGATTTTTTTTTATGATCTTGATATACCCAGTGTCACTCTCACAATTAAGACGAATCTAACGACACCTCTCAAGCTAAAATCCATCAAGCCGTTTAGGCTGCAGGGGGCGACAAAGAAATATACATACATACATACATATATACATACATACATACACTCGAAAAGCATAACCCTCCTTCTTTCGCAGTCGGGTAATGAACAGAAATAGACTAACCCTATTTCAGCCTCCCGTCAACACAGGCTATTCCTAGTCAGTACCGACATATATACGATGTTCACGCCAATATGGCATGGGTGACCTATGTGGGTAGTTTGTACTTCACAAACAATCAATCCCATCCGAAGTTTTCCTATGCCACCCGCTCTCGCCTTACTAGCTGTCACGCATGGTGCACGCACGCGCCGCGTCCCCGCAAACTTTCACCGTGGAGCTCTCGTAGGGCTCCACGCCCGCAACCCGCCGCGCGCCTGACAACGCAGTGTCGCCTCGTCTGGGCGAAGTGTTGTGCCGCCGAATGCTGTCCCGGGACCCGACGCCTAGGAGCTGGTGCTGCTGGAGGTAGGTGGCTGTTCCTACTCCTCTGGTGGCCCGCTGTGACGTCCCTAGGCTACCGGGCATTGCAACTGCTTCGCTTGTGAAGCGCGACCTGCCTGGGCGCGTACATAATTTTGGTCCAAATCGAGCCAGGATAGTACCTACCTATACAGTTCAAACATTCAGTTTGTCCTATTCAAGCCTGTATTACAGTTGAGGCAAACAAGGACTATTCTGTATAATTTATTTCTTATAATTCCGGAGCATCCAACTCGTTTCGTGGCTCGCGAGCAAGGAGAGGTCGGCCCTAGTATGAGAACTTTTTCACTAGCACGGCATTTCAACCATGGAGATTTCTTCACCTCCATGATTTCAACTCGGTAACTCGAACGCAGGCGCAAATTGCGTATGGCAAGTAAACTGTTTTCGCCACGAAGATCAGCAAAGTACACGATTTCCCAGACGAATGGTCTGAGAACCTCATAAAGCAACAGTTGTTTTATTTTTGTAACTACATGTGTAGCGTGTTTGCGTTCACTGCTGGACATACGCCTCTCCAATTTTTCTCCAGCCCTCCCGGTCCTCAGCGGTACGGAACCACTGCTTTCCGCCGACGCACTTGATTTCGTCATCCCACCTGGAGCCAGCCCATTGCTACTTGAGATTAGGCACCCGGTGTACTATTGTAACTACGCTCGGTGTAACTCTATATGGGTAGCTAATACCACACCTACTGTTAAGATATTAGCCGAACTAACCATGCCAGAATCTTCCTTAAATATCCACACATAATCAACAGTTTTACGAGGAATCCGAACCACGACGACACGCGCTGGAGGTAATGCAGTGGGCCTGAACACACACAGCACATTTGACATTTTGCATGCACGTGGGATGCCTTTTAAATTTTCTTGTTTACTAAGAACGTAAAAAACTACAACTCTACATAAATGTTATTGCTTATCCACTTTTTAATACGCTCTAACTTACTAAACGCCAATTTGAAATATTCGCATTTTTATTCACAGAATGGAACCACTGACCATTCTTCATTGTAAAAGAATGTATGCAGACTTTGCGGAGAGTAGTGCATAATTTCTACGTTTTGCTGTTCCAAATACTCAATTGCTTGGCGAGCGGTGTGCGAAGTTTTGTTCTTATGGTGCAGGATGACGCATCTCCTTAGGTTGGTTTTCCAAAGTTCGGTTATGCCTTGTGATAAACATATTGTTTGTGTATCACTCGGAATTAACCGTTATACATCAATCTTCGGAACGTGGCCTTAGTTTTCAATAAGAAAGTGGGCACAATTTTCTTTAAATTGCTTCAGAGGCGAACAATCATCTTGGAAGACCCAGACGATGTAGTGCTGCTGTAAGGATCATAGGCAGAAATACAAGATGCATCACAACTGATGATTTCGTATACTTGATTTGACTCTCCTCAGTTGCAATGATGCATTCTTACTATACGATCTTACCCGAGGCGCCTTGTGATCATCGGAAATCGAATTGGATTCCAACGAAAGAGCAGATTTCGCACACCGAGTGCTTTATGCAGAATCCTTTGAAACGTTGTCCCCAAAATGCCTAATGATGCTTCAATCTCACGATACATCACATGGATGTCTTCGATGATTAGTTGTCTCGCAGCGCCGATGTTATCTACGGCCAACGACTCGTTGTCTACGTTTAAGGATTCGGACGACCATCACGACAAATCATCAGGACATTTTTTTATTAAATATAACGTTTAGATGAACGTACCATGGTAAATATTAGTTCCCTTGGCCGAATAAAACATCGTTTGGCAGTGAGCGGTACGAAATGAAACTAAAGGTCAGATTTAATCACTCACTCGGTGAATTAATTTACCATGAAAACGCCCCTGCTCCTGTAGAACAGCGTGAAATACTGACATATCCATTGCGTCTACGTACATCTTGATTATTTATTATATTTAAATCTATAACTTCATATGTACTCCAGGAACTTTAGCCTTAAGGTGGCCCAACCCGGCGGCACTAACTCAATCGCGGGCACGTTACAAAACCGTGCTGTTGCGCTCTGGGACCTTCTCTGTTTCAAAGAAAAAAACAGGCTGCGTTATGAGGAAGATGCAACATGTCCACAAAAAAGACAATGTGTATAGTGTATGATTTGGTAAGATTTACGAAAATTTTTATTATAAAACGACTTATAGCGAAAAGTATACCACGACCGCTGTAGTCAAATATCTAACAAAAACCAAATAGATTATAAATCTTGATTAAATTATCTATGTCTGATGACTAATCTTTTTAAGATATTCTTACTTTATCATTGCGTAATCTACCTCCAAAGTTATTGCATAAAACGCGCGAAAAATCCGAACTTTCGGACCTCATAACTTAGGAACCAAACACAATTTTACAATGCCAACGGTCATCAGACATCTAGTTTGATCAAATAAAGTTATTTTGAGCAAAATTTGGGATCTCTGACAAGTAATATGTGCGTGATCTTCTTTCCCCGTTTGTATGGGGAGTTGAGCGGGATGGGCCACCTTAAATCAGCACTTAGAAAAACATTAAATCCGAAATGCAATTTGTTTTCTCATAAACGTAGTATTTCATGTGGACGTGTGTACATTATGTTTGCAACATTTTGGGGGGTCCGAAAGATAGAAATAAAATATGAAATGATATCTCCTAAACAAATATTTAGAAATGTTATTTAAAAATTTTATATGTTAGCTAATTTTAGGTGTAATATTACTGTGAATTTGCAACAATTTATTATTTACGGAACTGTGTAAATTTTTTTTTGTACTTTTAATATCTGTAATATTTAATATCTGCAAAGCAAATAATGAAAATTCTATTTTATTTTCTGAAATTGGAAACTGACCGCAAACTCTATATTCTGTGAAATTTGTAAAATGTTGCAAATATTAGAAGCACATTTTTTTTCATTTATAATGTTTACATTCACACAAAAGCTAAACAAAAAATTCGAAATACGTATAAAATCGTTCGTTGTATAGTTTCTAAAGAATTTAATTTGCTTTTACATATTCTAGAAAGAAATATAGCAATAGCAAGTTAGGTTCGCGGCATAGATTTTTTTTTAGTAAAAACATTTTATTAAATACATTTCCGTAATTACAAAATTGTTGCAAATTCACAGTTACATTACGCCTTAAAAGACTTAACATATAAATTTTTTTAATACCGTTTCTAAATATTTGTTTAGGAGATACATATTTTTTAATACATTTTAATATTTTTTCTATCTTCCGGGCCCCGCTAAATGTTGCAAACTTAATGTAAGCATATGAACATGAAATTATATATTTCTGAGAAAAAAAAATTCATTTCGGATTTCATGTGCTTCTCAAACCGTATCTAGCCCGGTCTAATGATGATAGGTCTGAAACCTTATTCAAGTAAGAAGTTTTCCGTGTTGTCCTTGAAAGGAACAATCTATTTTAGTGTCACTGTCTGGTCTTGCTGTCATTCCTGGATTCATATTTTTTTTAAGATTTCTTTGAATCAAAGTTCAGGCGAACGTCTCAGGTACGAAGTATGCCAAATTTCGCCACGAATTCGAGCTGTTCCATGATTCGGAATCTATGTAAAACTGTAAGTATATTTCCCCTACTAGTAAAGTTACTCGGATTCTCACCATCGCATTGGATAAAAAAAATGTCAAAACGGCAATGCAAATTGTCCGGTTCAATTTAGCCAAAGACCGGTTATATAATTGTAGCCGTGCACTGAAAGGATAGGCCCTAGTATGACACTTAATTACCTCGGCAATGCGGTGTGTTGGACTAACATCATGTCGGTGGGTGTAGTATGGGGTCATCCATGTCCAGTTACATAAAAAAAAGCAAAATGTTTTTGAGTCCATTCGGTAACTAACCCATATGAAGCTTAGCATGAGATGATGGCGAAAAGACAAAAGATGAAGGAAACTGTCCAATTTCGTTTTAAAAACGCTCGCATATATCTCAATAAATAACTACTAAACCTACATACTATGTACATAGATTCTTGTTTCAATCGATAAGTGTCACCTTTCCTAACACAGTTCGCTCCGTCAATATTTATTCTGCGCACGTTACAAGGAACACAAGGAAAGGTTGAATATTCAACCATATTGCCTCGCTCGACGAACTTATACAGTACTATTTCCATTATCCTGTGGATATAAATACTACAGATTCGGGAATGTCGTGAGAGGCATTGGGTACCATGGATAATTTGCCCAGGAACTAAAATTTCCATATCTCTGAAATACAATCTCAAAAACAGATTTTTTAGGATTCCGTACCCAAAGGATGCCAACAGAACCCTACTATTAATCCTCCTCTGTACGTCTGACCGTCCGTCCGTCCATCTGTCAGCGAGGTGTAGGTATCTCATGAATCTAAATTTTCACAGGTAAACAACTGCAATGTTCACAGAGTTTGTTGCCGCTGTAACAAAAAAATGTTACAATAAGAAAATGCCACCAGACAAGAAATATGATTTTAGGGTCCCGTCGGAAAAAGCGAAAAAAGGGAAATGCTCAACAAAAAGGTATGTCCATTCCCTCCTAAAGCACTCTTTCCATATTTGGAAAGCCGAAGAAGTCCGTACTTAATAGTTAAGCAAGGCCATTAACCTCCTGGAGAGAGTGCAACGACAGTCTACCAAAATGGTACCAGGCCTGAGAAATAAATCCTATGAAGATCGTCTTAAAGTACTCGAACACACTCGAGTAAAGAAGAGAAGGAGGAGACCACATTGAAACTATTTGCAAACTTTAGTGACATAACATCGCACACATATAATGAGAACTAGGTGCCATACCAGGGAGCTTCCTCATTGCACAGCTACATTGAACTAGAGACAAAAAAGTCGGTAGGGTTTATCCCCCCCTGATGAACGATGGTCGAAGCGGCAATGAAAATTGTCCGTGTTTTCCATCCAGTTCAATGTAGCCGTGCAATATAAGGAAGGTCCTGGCATGGCACCTAGTTCCCATGTGGTGTGTTGGGCTAATACCATGACAGAACTTGTGGTATTAGCCATCCATGTCCAGTCACATAAAAAAAAAAAGCAATAACCGACTAATTTCCCTGGCTACTTACTTCCACACGTCTTACCCGCTCGGCGCTTTCCGCCCCCGAAACCCCTCGGTCCCCCCCCCGCACCCCCCCCCCTCCCGTACCGAAGGCACATCCGTTGTAGAGATGACAGACATATCCACAATTCCGAACACGGGCGGAATATGGAGATGGACAAGGTCCTTGCATCGTTTAGGTGTACCGCTCCATTCGCAGCTAGTTCATTATTCATTCATGTATCCCTCTCGCAAATACATGTCGACATTGCTGAAGTAGATACACAATTTCTTAAATAGAAGAAAAAACGTCACGGTCATGCGCCAAGATAGGCCAGCATCAGTCATCAGCTTATCAGGCAGGAAATGCTCCCAATCACTGACAAAAGAACCAAACGATCCTTTATCTAAAGGATCGGGAAACAATGGAATTGACTCCCTGCCGACACATTTCTCCCAAAGTACATCCTGGGATCTTCCAAGCATGGTGTCAAAGAATGTCTAATAATGGTGTAAAGAAGCATCTGGCCGGCCGGCATGGTTTTTGTAGCCCCCGTGAAAGTTTGAAACCCCATGGGCGTCGTCGGGGACTACTTATGTAAAGTCCTGGCGCAGGCGATATGCCGCGCTTAAGGTAACATTAAAAATATGGAATATGAGATACAAATAATAAGGTACATGAGCCCTGTATTAATTAAATAAAAAGTTGTTCTCTATTTCAGGCAAACAATGAACAATCTGCTCAGCGACCTTGTAGCGGAACCATCAGGGGAATTTGATCGTATGTCGTGTAGTGACAAATAATATCCTCATTTATTACAAAAAACCGGCCAAGTGCGAGTCGAACTCGCACACGAAGGATTCCGTACCATTGTATAAGTCTTAACACAAAAAAATACGTTTTTTGTATGGGCGACCACCAATTTATATTACTTTTAAATTTTACCTATTTGTTGTTATAGCGGCAAAACAAATACACACTCTGTGAAAATTTCAGCTACGGTTTTTGAGATACAGCCCTGTGGCAGACGCACGGACGGACGGACGGACGGACAGCGGAGGCTTTGTAATAGGGTTCCGTTTTCACCCTTTGGGTACGGAACCCTAAAAAGGACAAATATTGGAGAGAGGCAATACCTCCAAAAATATCATTGTCATCGACATTGCAATTTCTGGCGACTGGTGTCATTTATAGCAGCCTGCAATACCTATTCAAAATATCTAGTCCACTAATAAATAAAATATGACCCGAAGAATGTATGGTTCAGAGCCAAGCGCTAATGTACATGATTGAGGTAGAACTACACTAGAACGACGCACACTTCTGAGACTTCTGACACGTCTAAGATTGGTTGTTGTGCACATTTTCAGTGATATTCCATGCTTTATTATATTGTTTTTATATAGTAGGTTACAATTACACAGTTTTAAAAAAAGAATACCCTGACGGAATTTGAGGAATGTGGACCTGTTTCATGTTGCAAAGACGACTCTTAACGCTTTGGTACAATATGTTTAAATACCTACACCGACAAAATAATATTTCTTTCTCTAATTTCTACATAATAAATTAATTTGTGCTTTCAATCAACGTCGCTAATGTTTTTTACGACAGAAAAAGAAAAATATAATTTACTAACCGGTCGCTGCTGGTCAAATGTATGACTCTGATATAATGAAGGCATGACGCAGTGTAATGTTTGTGGTGAGTGTCAACATGACCAACTTACTTGAACAATGGGGAAGAAAATTCAAAGCTAATTGTAGATGTCGTATTTAAATGTATGAATGCACAAATGTTTAAATGCACAAAATATGAAACGAAATATAATAAGTTACGTTTTTTTTTTTATGCGACCCGACATGGATGGCTAATACCACACAACTACCGTTATGATATTAGCCCAACACACCACATTCCCGAAGGAATTTGGTGCCATGCCAGGACCTTCCCTTTATGAGCACGGCTACATTGAACTGGATGGAAAACACGGACAATTTTTCATTGCCGCTTCGACCATCTTTTCATCCAATGCGATGGTACCAACCCGGGCGGGCTTAAACCCTACCACCTAGTAGGGGAAGGGGACCTACAGTTTTACATGGATTCCGAACCATGGAGCAGCTCGCATTCGTGATGAAAATGTACTTATCGAACTCGGAAAGAGAAAGACAGTGGTGCAAGTCGGTATTGAACCCAGGTCTCTGGTACGCTAGGCCAGTCCCCGCGCCACTAGGCTACGTTTTTTTTTAAATCTTCTTTCCCACGACTTCTTTTGATAATCATAATTAAGAACATTTAATTTTCGGAAAAACATGGAGAAAATTTAGTCATTTCAATTACATAGATTGAGTAAATAAAAATCACAAATTTATTCTATTTTATTTTTTATGGTATCTATTCAGAGTGACCCTGTCAAAACTTAATACGAGTTTAGCGCCGGACTAACCATATAGAAACCGGTGTAGTCCGGCAATAATCCGCGCACTAAAGTTGTTCCGCCCACTCTGAATACGACAATATGTTTTTGTTCAATATGTGATAGCATTAACTGATTTCACTGAGGCTTAGTACTGCGTACCTTGAATCTGTGTACCTATCCTGCGTACGTCTTGGTCTTCGCTCCTAAAAACCGCGATACACTCAAAAATAAACATTGTAATTATTACTAGTTACATCTAAAACCCTGAGTATCCCGAATGTACTAAATCAGTATTCTGTGTATAATGAGCGTTTGTGATATGTAAATTAGTTTCCATTTTGGCTGAAAATTCTCTGAATAAACACTAGTTCCTTGTGCCGAAAGCTGTTGAGGGACTTAGTTCGCAGCTTCAGAAAACGATTGCATATGTTTGGTTTCCAAACATTTCAGGCCTTTTAGATGTGCGTTTCAATATGAGAAAAAATATTTCAATTACTTTTTAGTACATTTTATCAATAAAATCGATTTCACTTTTGTATTTCTATTTACCATAACTTTTAGCTTTAGTTCTGGATATTGATATTGACCAAGATTCGAGATAGTTCTGGTGTTGCCGTTTGACCTCAAATTCATTTGAAAATGGTTTTATTGCAACAATTTTAATTGCAACGAAATGCTGTCACCTCCATGCCACCACAATAAAGATACCCCGCAATTTCTTGAAAAATGTTTTTGTTAAAAACGTTTGTAAATAGTTATAATTATCACTTGTTCTAATAAAATCTACCTCTGTCGTCTGTCTGTTCGCTTATAACTATAAAAAACCACTAATCCGATCTCGATCCGGCTTATACCTGCACATAGCTCGATTGATCCCGCAACTTAGACGCTATTGAGTATCCGCTAAATTGCCTAACTTGATTAAAGTCTGGAAAACTGATTGCTTTTTGTCGGACTTTACCGTGGGTGGAGCCTAGGGACAGATCGTGAAAACAAAGTGTTTTACTGTAAATACAAGTAAGTACTGGAAATACAAGATTCAATTCAAACATGTCATTATTTTGAAATCAAATGTCTATTATGGGCCGACCACGGAGGTGACGAAATACATTCTTCACCTCCATGGGGCCGACGTGCATTTTTTTTAAAGTGATGAATTCTGTTAAAAATACTTCTGAAGGCTCACTTCTTTTTATCCACAACTCTAGTAACGGTCTGTACGTTTACAGAGCTTGGAAACCAAAACATAACAGTAATTATAAACAAGGAAAAAGTTTCTCGAGAAATTTATACGTAATTCAATACACGAATTATTAATATGTGCCTTGTCATCTCTGTTAAAAGGTATGGTACTAAAATTGTGTGCACACGCAGCTTTCGCAATGGTTGATATTTGCATTTTCATGCTGTGATTTCCGCCGACAAAATGTTTACGAAAAGTATTTGCTCCGTACAGATATATTGAACGTTATATAAAAAAATACCGGAGAAGTGTTCCTGTACATAAAACTAAACATTTTTATTGCACAATAATTGCCAGCCAAAAAAAATAAGTTGTTTGCATTTTCATGCTGTGATTTCTGCCGACAAAAGCTTACGGAAAGTATTTACTCGATAAAGACATCATGAACGTTATATAAAAAAATACCTGAGAAGTTATCCTGTATACAAAACTGAACATCTTCTGTTGCACAATCATTGCCAACCAAAAAAAATAAGTTGTTTGCATTTTCATGCTGTGATTTCTGCCGACAAAAGCTTACGGAAAGTATTTACTCGATAAAGACATCATGAACGTTATATAAAAAAATACCTGAGAAGTTATCCTGTATACAAAACTGAACATCTTCTGTTGCACAATCATTGACAACCAAAAAAAAAAAAATTGAGGCCCCGTTACTTTTGTGGTATTAGTTGGAAATTTAATACGGATTGCTGATTTTTTTCAAGTTTTCAAAAAAATTATAGAACAAAAGTTTTTCACATTTACCCATATTGTATTTCGTCTTAAGAGAATAATGTGGTGACCAGGTTCCATACAATGACTTCCATACGCCTCTAAAATGCTGTATACTCATACAATAAAAAGGCGTATATCATGGATACAAGTTAGCTTATTAAAAAAAAACAAAAAACTTAAAGGCGTAGCTCCTACATAGTTAACGTATGTAATAATAATGTGCAAAATTACAAATATCAAGCTATAATTTTGGAGAACGTTTATTTCTGAAGCAATAAGACTGGCAACAAATTGTCGTGGTTTTAATACCCGAAAAACAATCACTTTGAACTTTCGGCGAACGCTATATGAGTTAGCGCTATCGATAAGGCAACATTGCCTGTCAAAAATATTGTATCTGTTTGACAGTTGGTATAGAGAATGCTTTCGATACCATCTTTCAAACGCATTAACAATTTTTGACAGGCGAAGTCTTTCTTCTTTTCGATAGCGCTTACTCGATAGCGTTTTTTTATGCTACCTGACATGGATGGCTAATACAACATAACTACCGTTATGAGATTAGCCCAATGCACCCCCGATACAATCCCGAAGGAATGAAGTGCCATGCCAGGACCTTCCCTTTATGATCACGGCAACATTTAACTGGATGGAAAACACGTACAATTTGTTATTGCCGCTTCGACCATCTTTTCATCCAATGCTATGGTACCAACCCGGACGGGCTCAAACCCTACCCCCTAGTAGGCGACGAAATGCACGAATCAAATTCAGAAAGAGAAAGCAAGGGCTGCATGTCGGTGCGAGGAATTGAACCCAGACCTCTGGTACGCTAGGCCAGGCCCGCGCCGCTAGGCTACGAGGCAGACCGACATATTAAGCGTCAGAGGGTTGGTCTCTAACATGTGAACCCAGATTCAGCCATTTACCTTATCGTGAATGTGAAATGTCGTGACCACCCAGAATTCTATAACACTGTCCACGCGGCTCCGCCCGCGATGAAATTCGACAAAAAGAGTCGATTTCTCCAGATTTCTCTCATATTTAACCCCACTCGGTTAATTTGGCATGAGGGTAAGCAGTAGACGGCACTTGTTGGATTGCATATAATATTCAAAATTAATTGTAAGCCCCTTAAAATTAGGAAAACTTTACTATGAAACCAATTGTATATGCTATAACCTTAACACACTATTTCACTGCATCAGATACCATACTTAGAGGATCTTGAATGGTATACTTTCGGTGTTTGTGATCGGATCCTCACTAATTGTGAGAGGTCACTGAGGACCTGCTAAAAGAATTGCACGCCAAATTCTTCACATCCAGCAGTCCTTTCTGCAAAATATCATCAAAATAGTGCATGCCTGCCAATAAGGTTAAATGGCCACCCTTCCATTTAACCTATATTTTGGTTCGTGTGTAAACAAATAAATAAAACACTAAATCTATATTTAAGATTTTAAAATTATAGTTCTTACTGAGACATCCGTAACCATACAATTCTGGTGTGCATGGTAATTTTGTTTTTAGCCTAATTTAGAACTCGTAGGTGACGACGTTGTCGAGATCGAGATTTTTTTACATTTCTACCAATTTTATTTCCATCATAAAAAACATGTAAACTAAATTGACCCGCGCGGACCTGGTAAGCTCAGAATTCCAATTTGGCCACATTCGTGCGCAAATTTGTGCTGATCTATAATGAGTGCGGGATCGCTCGTTACATAGACGGGCCTCATTAGTGACATGTACACGCCGCTCGTAAAATTATCCGTCTCGATGTGTTCTCGACGACGGGCGGTACAAAGCTCCTTCACAGTGACTCTGGAGCTACTATGCAGCAACAGGAGACTTCGCTCAAAGACACAAATAGGCGAAACTTTTATTTCTATCGTCATAAAGTTGCTAGGTTTCACAGCGCACAACCGTACCGCCACAATCCCACCTGTTAGTAGCACCCTCAATTTCTTTTTCCCTCTGAAAATCCATGCCTTACTATTTTCCCATTGTTTATGTTCTAAAACACTGATGATAAAAGGAAGGAGAACTGTCAGATATTTAAATTGTGTATTTGGGAAGCCGGCCGCGCGTCGTGTGCCAAATAGTTCAAATATCCCCACCGCGCTGAATTTCTGTTGTGTTCTCAGGCATTTCCTAACAGGAATGAGTTGCCATTCCAAGATAGTTCCTCTATGAACACGGCTACATTGAACTGTTGAGATTACCGGTGTCCTTGAATGTTTGATAAGTTACGGCTTTTCACGCGTCGGGAGGAGACATTCTCCGACGTTTCGAGCGGATCGTGCAGCCCGTTGTCAAGAAGGCATCCGCCGCGTCCATACGCAGCAGACGACTGATAGCTAGGCTCGCCGTGGTCCTAGATCGTAGCTATCATATTTTTCAAACATGTTTAACAAACGCGGTAATCTCAAAAATATCATAAGAAAAAAAAGAATCCGTTTGTGTAACATGCATCTAACGGAAATAAACTAAAACCAAATACGGATGCTCGGGAGCCAAAAATGTTTGTTGTGTTTTTTATTTAATTAATGAGACAATGAAACATTTCATGACATGAAAACGAAAAATATTTTTATTTTTGATAAGACATTTTAATGCTTCTCCGAAAAAACATACATTTGTGCTGAAAATACGATTTCTGATGAAAATTAATAAAAGTCCTATGGAATATGGGGTGCTCGACAATGCATATGAGCTAAGGGCATGGCACATGGCATTTCCTTCGGAGACAATACCTTGGCAGGAAGTGCATTCCACAGTTTACTGTATTCGTCATACCATAGATGTTATATTTAGTTTTGGATTGCTTATTATTTATGTATTACCAAAATAGGTGGCTTTATTGATGATGGATGTGAAGTAATATTAATAAATTACTGACAATAACCACTGTCAATTATAGAAAATGTATTTAATTTGAACTCACTGCTAAAGATATCAATCAATTGATTTAAAATGTCTAAATTCAAAGTGGGCTCAAAATCTATAGAGGTATAAATAATACTTTAATATTTTAAAAGTTTGCGGAATGAGTTTACTAGCCATTTTGCACAATAATTAGTTAAGAGAGCATTGTCAACCGAAAAAAAATTAGTGGCGAGAATTGAAAAGGCTTAGTTAATATGGATAGGAAATGGTAGCAAATAGATAACCGAAATTAATTATCAGAGTAGAAGCAAGTGAAATAGTCGTATCCAGGTGGCCTAGTAGAACACACTTCCTGAGACCAGATTGATGTAATAGGTGGATCCTTCGTTAATTTCTGGTAAGTAGTAACAAAAATCGTAGATAGTGTATGAAAATATATATGTATGAAGAGGTAGTGAAAGTAGTATAGTCGAAATGATAAGAAAGCATCGTAAAACAAAACCGAAAAAACCTAGGCAAGTCGAAAGGGCGGTTTGGAAAATTAATAATCGAACCAAATATATTTTGTTTAAAAGCTAAAATAGAATATACATACAGAGTGAATAAGATTTTACAACAAAAGGAAAGGAAAAAATATTTGCCTCCAATCCAATATAACGAAATTAATTTAGGCAAATCTTTACGACAATGGGAACGAAAATAGGACTTAAGGTTGGCCATCCCGCTTAACTCCCCATACAAACGGGGAAAGAAGATCACGCCACTGTTTCTTGTCAGAGATCCTAAAACTTGCTCAAAATAGCTTTATTTGATAGAACTAGATGTCTGATGACCGTTGGCATTGTAAAATTGTGTTTGGTTTCCACGTTATAAGGTCCGAAAGTTCGAATTTTTCGCGCGTTTTATACAATAACTTTGGAGGTGGATTACGCAATGATAAAATAAGAACATCTTAAAAAGATTAGTCATCAGACATAGCTTATTTAATTAAATATTTGTGACTACAGCGGTCGTGGTTAACTTTTAGCTATAAGTTGTTTTGTAATAAAAATTTTCGTAAATCTTACCAAATCACACACTATGCACATTGTCTTTTTTGTGGACATGTTGCATCTTCCTCATCACGGAACCTGTCTTTTTCTTTGAAACAGAGAAGGTCCCAGAGCGCAACAGCACGGTTTTGTACCGTGCCCGCGAATGAGTTAGTACCGCCGGGTTGGGCCACCTGAAGCGATCCTCTCCCCCGGGGAGGTTCCATAGGACCAACTCTCCTGGTATCGCCGACCACTGGTGGGACGCGTCACTCATAACATTTTTATTAATCCCTACACGCTTATTATGCACTCATTCCGCATCTACAAATATGTACACAATTTTCACTCACACATAATGCTATGGGAGCTTGCGTTGTGTCACATGATGAAGTGTCGGTACCGGTGTCGGTTTCTGACAAACACGGTTAACACCATAATAACTGCCCTACGATCTCCAAGTTCGATCGGCAACTTTAATACAAAAGAGGTCATCATTTTCTATTAAATGTCGGGACGGGACATTTTTCGTTGGTTTTGCTTCATCTTTAGAAGACCCAGGTGGCCGGTCGTTACTTAGAATTGGGATCATGAGCATAATTCCACCGCCGATAAGGAAATTTATACTACCAACAGACAATCGGAAAATCGTGCCCAAAGATTATCATATTACAATACGCCGTCAGAATTCGGTGAAATTTCGAGAATCAGTTGTATTTTTTCTTAGATTAATTTTTATACCACCTGACATGAATCTCTTGATGAGCTCCCCATTATTGAACTGGATGGAAAACACGGACGATTCTTCATTACCGCTTCGATCATATTTTCATCCAATATGATGGTACCAACCCGGACGGGCTTAAACCCTACGGGAAGGGGACCTATAGTTTTACATGGGTTCCGAACCATGGAGCAGCTCGCATTCGTGACGAAATGCACTCGACACGAACGAAATCCAACACTGAATGAGAAAGAAAGTGGTGCATGTGAGGATTTGAACCCAGCTCTCTGATATGCTAGGCAAGTCCCCGCGCCGCTAGGCTACGAGCCGCTCGATTGCGCGCAAAATTGGATAACGGAAGATTTTCGACATTCATGGCGTGATTTTTTATTTGCCTCGCCGCTTTCATTTACTGATGCTGGATTTTTGAAAATCCTAGAAATTATCGTTCCACCTACGGAGGATCTATCCTCCGTGGTGCCACCGTTCCTGACTCAGCCTGTACCCAGACTCGCTACACTATACTTACTAAAATGGTCAAGCTAGCAAAGAATTTAATTCTTTGCCGTCTACAGCAAATTGAATTCCACGCAATACTTCGTGTCCTTACATGTTAGACGAGGCTTGTTTTCTCAACTTTCATTATTAAATAACATTTAAAGAATTGAAGAGATTAATATAAGGTTTAACTCTTTCATCGCCAATCACAATAAAACATGATATTAAAAATTCAAAAAGACAATTAAATTGACGCATTCCTACGAACTGTTCTAAAAGAAAAAGTATTACAACTATAAATGCATATTTGCTACTCCGATGAGGAACAGGAGAATGGAGTATTTACATACAAGATGGTGTAAATACTACTATGGAAACCATTCGGGATATTTTATTCATTAAATGGTCCAGTATTGTTGGCGTTCCAGAAATTATTATAAAAAAAAGAATCTACCTTTCCACAATACCAAAAATGCATTATTTTCATTGATTTAGTTTTATCGAGCTCAATTGGCTTTCATTGTAAAAGGAAAATATTCTGATATGAACAGTACACAGCGAGGTTCGTCAAAACGCCATACAAATGTAACACCTTAGTTAGTCAAAGTGGAACTCCGAAGGAAAATCAGGCTTGTTAGTAATTTTTTTTGCATATATATTTGAATCGATCGAGGTAATAAAACAGCTCGATATAAGTAGAAATGACATTTAAATATTTTATATAATAATTTATTCCATTTCCACTTAGATTTCAAACATTACTCAAAAATAATCAGAACTTTTCTACATTTTTTTTATGGATTTTGAATGTTTTTTTCCATCCAGTTCAATGTACCCGTGCTCATAAAGGAAAGTTCCTGGCATGGCACCTAATTCCTTTGGGAATGCGGTGTGTTGGCCGACGAGACGTTGGGTATGGTATTAGTCATCCATGTCCGGTAACATAAGAAAAATATCTAGCCTTTTCTGAGGATGAGGAAATAAGGATTACGCAGATATAACTTAAATACATACTTATATACTTATACTTATCCATACTAATATTTTAAATGCGAAAGTAACTCTGTCTGTCTGTTACGTTTTCACGCCTAAACCGCTGAACCAATTTTGATTTAATTTGTTATAGACAGAGTCTGGCCTTGGAAAAGGACATGAAAAGCTACCTTTTGTAGCGAAAATTAAACTCAAAGAAGGATGAAAGTTTGATTTAGCCCGACATCAGTCCGAAACAATATTGACCCGAGTGGAGCCGGGTAGATCAACTAATATTTTATAAAACTTGAATGACGCATAATAAATTAATAAATTATTTAATAAAGATACAATTAATTATTTTTCTATAATGGCGCCATCTAGATATTGTTAAGAAATACCGAGCGTTTTAAAATGAAGGCATTTTTGGGCGCCTCAAGAAGATAATTTGCCGCACGGGCTGGTACCGCGATCAGAGCCGGTAGTCTTAGTTGTCACCTAAATTGGCGTTTACGGCAAACCGATCGACTGGCGTTTTCAAATGTATGGAGAAATTGAAGAGCGCGCGCAGTGGCGTTAATCGAACTAATATTTGCGAGTCCGAGCTTGATTTGACAGCTTACTCAACGTTGCCGTAAATACGTCGACGTTGCCGTTTATGTCGACTCAGCATTTTCATACAAATCGGAAGTCCGAGTTTGACTTTGACGCTTGAAAAAGTAAAACCACAGAATATCTAGGGAAAACTTGTATGGAGTTTGACGTTTTTACGGAACTTCGAAGTTACGTAAACGCCAATTTCAGTGAGAACTGAGACTACCGGCTCTGACGTAAACCATCAGGTAGATGTGTCATTAATCTCTATCGTCAACAATATTTTAACATTAACGATGCGGGGTGGTTATGGATAGGCTGCGGCTGTCCTAGATATCAGAAAGGAGCCAGGCGCTCGATTTGATAAGAAAACAAACACTTTCTCGCAGACAAAAATAGCGGTTTTTTTTCTCCATCCTATTCCTTGTATTGGTATTGCGAGTGTAATAATAATATTATTCCTTAATCTAGTCTAGAGTCTCGTCATTTGGACGAAATGTTTGTGGGCCCCGGCAAAAATCTCCCTTAATTCGATTTATGAGATCGGCAGTTTTTCTTCCAAAATTCAGCGCTTCCCGTTCCTTAAGCCTGAAAAACCTCACGAACGAGTAGGAGACTGCATTGTATGACTTCCGAATGTAATTACAAAAATTATCAATTGTACCGCCTTTAAAAATTGTCGGATCTAAGAGTAATACGTAGGAACCCTGATGAAATATTCGGTAAACAGCCACGCTCCGGAAAAAATCGGTTTGAATTGATGTAAATTTTAGTCAACATATTTTGTATGTTTCGCGATGCGTATGGCGTACGCCATATCTCAATGTAAGAGGTCCCCGACGACGCCCATGAGCTTTCAAACTTTCTCAGGAGCTCGAAAACCATGCCGGCAGGTCAGGTGCTTCTTCACACCACGTTTGAAGGGCCCAAATGTTTTCTTTGGGGTATTGCCTTAACGTTCGACGGTTTATCAAATAGATAATTTATTTAGACTTAATCTATGAACGGAGTATCTTGTCGGTTCTTCACTGCCAGAGGTTATCGAACCGGCTGTATCCAAGCCGGTGGGCAGACCTTCACCATAATGTATTCGTATCAGACATACACTAGGGGATCCCCAGCACAGCTTCGGACTAAAGCAATAAAATATATTAAAATAAAATATACTTGTGAACGACGCTGTTCATTGCTCTTGCTATTGAGTTTATGATGCGCTCCATTACTTTTAAGAGAAGAGAGGTAATGGCTATGGGTCGGTAGTTTGCCGGGTCTGATCGACCGCTTTTAGGCACCCAGTGAGAGGCAGGTTAGGACAGGAACCGATTTTTGAGCACACATCTCTAACAACAGCGATGGAATAACCACTCGCCTTACCGTAGGACGAATAGTTCACGACTGAAGGAGTTGAATTTTCAGCAACGAGTATTCGTGCCTCGGAATGGATAGCGGTCCGGAACTTCCAAGGACCGGGTTAAGTGCTACCTGAGCCTATCATTCTAGCTCTGACAAGAGAGAGGCGTACCTACCGTTCTAGCATTTTCGTTTATTAATTCCACTGAGAAGTTTGATGACGTGCCAAATGGTACACATGATAAATTTCAAGATCCCTTAAAAATACTCAAAAAAAGTCTAAAACAGTAAACATCATCATATGATAATATACATTATTAACTTAAAAGTTGTCAAGAAAAATTAAAATTAACTAAGGAAGGGGAAAAATATCATACCATATAAATATCAGGTAAAAGTAAAAAAAAAAATATTTTTAACTTTAAAGGTGTTTTTAAAGTTTAAATTTACAATTAATTATTTCTCATACATTCAGGTGATTTTTGAAATTAATTAAAGGTCTTAATAGGTAAAGAGGTAAAGTATGCGCGCGTGAATGATTCGGCCCAGGCGACACTCTTGTAAAAACTGAATATATTCTTAGGGTGGAGTACACAATCTCGGGTTAGTTATGCTAAATTAAATATAGTTATGCTTCTTATAAATCTCTATTCTTTTTTCTTCAGGCGTAAAATTTTTAAAAAAATATTTCATTTTAAATATTTTTATTTTAAAATAAAAAACAGGTTCGCCATTAGCGACAAATGGGACAAAAACTAAATGTTAATGTCATAAATAAAATAGTAGAAAAATATAATATGATATTGTAATATAATTTTTCTTTATTATTTGGTTTAGGGACATGTGAATTATCTTCTGGTTTCGCAGAAATATAGAAAAGAGGGATATTTTTTTTAGCAGATCATTCGAAATGGTTTTAATGCATAAGTTTATTATTTATTTTAAACTTACTTGTATGTTTATAATTATTATCATTAAACAAGATCTATAAAACAATGTCAAGTGGAACATAAAACCGACGTTACCTATGAAATCATATTTACAACAAGTATTATTGTGATACTTCAGGCACCATCACCACCTTAAATAATTCAAAGCCATTTTTACCCAAATCTGGTTAGGTTAGGTTGGCTTGTTAAAAATGGAAACATAATACTAGATTAATAATAATAATTGTATGGATTCTAGTCATTACACCTCTGTCCTCGTACCAATCTACGAGCACCAAATCCATCGCCACCTGAGCGGATACTTACATAGGTGGGCGAATCCCTCTCCTATTCCATTATCATATTTATCGACACAATTCTCCTTTCATATTAAAATGTGTATACAGCTTCGTCTATTTATGGAACAAAATGCCTAGTACAGATATTGAGACCGATAGGGCCAGATACAAACCGTAAAATGTATTATAGTGAATGTGTTTTTTTGAGCTTTCTATATCCATAAAAGCATGAGGATAAAAGTTATTTAGAACTGGCCAGTTTTAATGTATTAAAATGTCATATCGTCTGTTGAATGAATTTATTAAAGATTATTAGAAATTTGGTAGCTATATAAAAAGTGTGTGTAAGTTGAGTATAGCCAAAAAAATATGTCCCATTATTTATTAAGGCTTAAACAAAAGTTATGATATACCTTATCATGATAAAGCCTCGGTCCATGCCACTGCTTGTAGTTATTTCAATGAACTCAAGCATGATCGTACCAATCTCACTGATGACCGAAATTTAAGATACAATCTGTGCTGTGCGGCACACGATAGGGCTGATAAGACAGTGACCTATTATCAGATTTGGAAAGTACAAAAAAATACGTTAACATTTAGGTATCAGGACGTGTATTCTTGGCATTCAGTCGTTGCGGATTCAGTAGAGTTAACAGAAGAAGAATTTACTTTGACATTACTGTTAACTCTACTGAATCCGCAATGACTGAATGCCAAGAATACACGCCCTGGAAGATTTTTTTCTAGACTGTTCCCGATGCTTCAAGCGAAGACCAAAAACGCCACCGCGTGGATTGGTGCCGCTAAATGGCGAATCGAATTCTGGGGGTTTATTCCGGTTAAAAATGAGTTCAAATTTGTCACTAAATATCAACTCACTTTTTTAAATAGTTAATGTTTTCACACTTCTTGAACACCATTACAGTTAGGTAAAAATCTGGTCGGTCCCGTAAATATGTTGGAAGTATAAAAAATGGTTCCGTTATTTAAATAATGATATATTTCCCAGCTATTTTTAGGTTAACCCACTCCCGAACTCGAACTCACTCTTACCAGAATGGGCCCCCTGTTATGACGTTGTACATTTTGATTGTACAATTTGGAAGTATCTTTAATTTAAGGCAATAAATGAATATTAATTAAATCGTGTAAGGTCAGATGTCGAGGATTACCCATTTACTATATATTTAAAATAAACACATCGGTCTGTCTGTCTGACGTATTATCTGGAGCATTATCGTGATGGTGGATGATTCTGCCTCGTGGGCATTGTTATTTGTACTGATTTTATAGCAATAAATATAAAACAATGAGCAGATTCTGCTCCCTTATTTTCTAGAGCAGTAGAATTAAAGTGGCCCGATCTGCCAAAGATATAGAGGCAATAATTTTCGTTTAAGCATGATCTACGAAAGCTAAGTGAAAGCGTGAACATTTATTTAGCGAGTTCATCCGTGTGTGCTCGCCTTGGTCGCTCTCTACAAATGTTATTTATATTATTCATGTGAATTTATTTCATCAACGACAAAATGAAATCCTAGATTAACCTCACAGTGTGTATTGTGCTATTTATTACAAAAGATGACGTCCTCGTGTCTACGAAAAATCTTTCGACTCAAACGACCAACAATTTCTAGCAGTATAACTGATAAGTTATGATTAGTGGTATGATAAATCGACGTTGAAATAATTATCCCGCGAAGTTTCAAGCTATTTTTTTTACTGTGATTTTTGAACTGGCTGATGATAACTTATGACATATCTGAGAGCAGGTCTGTGGATGATAAATAAACAACAAACCATTATAACCGCTGATCTATAATCGCTGAGGACAAATTAAAGTGTAAATCATGTAAAATAATGCAAAATAATACCAAAAAATCCCTAAGAATAAGGCCTAAAAAATAACGTTAATAATGCCCAATAATACCCAATGATGCTAAATATAGCTAAGGGTGCTCCTAAGTGCTAATGAATACCCACGAATGTACTATAATGGCCCGATATTCCAAATAATGCAAAGAATTCCCTAGAATGCTAAAGTATTGTGAAGAATGCCAAATAATTCCAAGAATTCTCTGGGATCACCAAAAATTCCAAAGAATGGAAAATCATTCGAAATCATGTCTAGGAATGCCAAACAATGCATTATATCCCTCATTATACATCAAGGACACCGAAATATTTGCACATTTCTGCCTCCGACATCCCCTCCAAAACGTACAAATGTGAATACTTTGATTATTGAAAAAAGTCACTTTATGTCGGACTGAATTATGTCATGAATAAAAAGTCATGGCAGTCATGTATTCATCTACCAAATTTAATCAAGATCATTAGAGCCGATATGTCATGATTTAATGATAAACATCCAATCATTCTCATTGATAGCTTTGTAAATCTTTGGTGGATATTTTACAAAAAATAAATAAAAGCGTGAGCCGACAGAACCTTTCTGCACTTGCACTGCTACATTGCATACCTAGTAAGTAAGTAACGCAGGGAACCTAAAGTTTTACGTGGACTTCAAACCACAGCCAGCCTCAACATCGAAAACGGTAACACATCCCGAACCTGACTGCTCCCAGAGATGATATAAGTTGATAAATATGTATATAAATTGGGTGAGTGGTTCACAAGTTATAAGAATTTAATACTCACTACTCACCCATTTTGATAATGAAGCGTTATATTATGTAGCCTATAAGTTGGAAGTAGAATCAGGTACGTACGTAGATACAAACCACATTTAAATCGGGTAATTTGTTCTCAATTAATACGCATTTTATCCCACTGGTCGCACCTATGGCGATTTAGCGTGATGCCAAGTAGTCCTAAGGTTGCGGGAAATACCAAGCCATACTTCAATACAATCAGCATCTAAATCGGATAAGTGTTAGCAAATGCCTGAAGCTGAGGGATCGGTGATCCCCAACTTGATATCCTGTAAACTAATATTTTAAATGAATGATATAGTATTGCAAAAGAAAAATTTAATCTAATATTAAATCCATAATTTAAGTGACAAATGTATGGTTACGCAAATAACCATTTTTTTTGATAATCTGTAATAGATTTAAAATGTTATTGTGAGTGTACCTTAGAAGGTAAGGACTTTTCTGTAGGCCTTATTTGTAGACCTACAATTTTCGAGTAATTAGTTTTCATTGTTAAGGATTGTATAAAATATTTACAAATTATATGCACAAACCTTCCTCGTTAATGGCTCTTTCTATTAGTTAAACTCATAAACTGCATCAAAAGTTCGTGGCGTGGTTTAGAAGAACTAGACCACCGCCCTCTAGGCGGGGCGTGCAGAGCATTCCGGACAGCCACATCTTAGCGTAAGCAAAACTAAATTATGTTTAGTTTAGTGCCGGGTAGTTAAATGTACGTGTACTAAGTTTGATCTAATTCGGATGATCGATTCAAGAGTTATGGATGAACATACATACATACAAACAGAAAAGATTTCTAAAAATCATCAATTCAGTTTTAGTATCATCCATAAAGTAGAAAACAAAGCAACTTACTCCTTGTACACCCCTTACAGATTTATTATTAGTATATATTAGTATACATAGATAGATAAAAGTAGCGGCGGTACCTGGGTTATTCAGACGCTTACTTACAATAACGCTTTTACCCTATAAAGGTTCAGAGTCTGGATTGGATCGGTAAAGGCTCCTTTATAACCTTCAGGCGTGAACTAGGTCGGACCTGTATGTGTTTTGTAACTTGACTATCCGTTGGCAGGGCGAAGGGAGCAAATTCCGTCCTGTTTCAGCGATAGCCTTAATCCAGGGAATTAGGCTGTCTACATTATGACGGCAAGTAAGGGCAGCTATTTTCACAATGATTTTTACTACAGGCAAAGCTTTACTTCTTCCTACAAATAAATGTTATCAAATGAATTCATGAATAATTTTAATATTTTAATGTAAAATAATGTGGTTGTCTTTGTCGGGTGTGTGCGCTCGCATGTGTGAAGTGGCGTGAGTTAGATAAATTATTATATATTTTTGTAACGAATGCATTTTTTTACTGAAACTTAAGTAATGTCAAAATTTGACAAATTTACAGTTAAAGTCCCAAATATGTACACTTTTTGGTAACTTATTGATACTTAAATTGGATATTCTAAGATCTCTTATCGTTACGTTCCCCAAAGTATGTTTTGGTCTTCTTGGATAGCTTAACGTCACGTAATTTTAAAGAATATCTATTTCTAGAATACTAAAAAAAAACAGTCACTGCCATATCTTTTAAGTGTATTCGGGTGAGAACAACGCAATATTGTCCCTGGTTCCCTAAATGGAAAACAGGGACAATAAAACGTGTCCCTTGTTTCCATTTAGTTCATATACATTATCCATTCATGTCCGGTTTCATAAAAAAACGCATACAAAGTAATTGACGCATACATGTCCATGCGTGGCAGTGGAAAACCGGCTTAATCTGGCGGTGCCGTCGTCGGTCCTGCGCACTTCTTACCGCAAGGACTGGAGCTGCTAGTCCCAGTTGTCACCTAAACTGGACTTTACGGAACTTCGAAGTTCCGTAAAAAACATCAAACTCCATACAAGTTTTTACTAGATATTCCGTGGTTTTACTTCTTCAAGCTGTCAGAGTCAAACTCGGACTTCCGATTTGTATGAAAATGCGGAGTCGGCGTAAACGGAAACGTCGACGTATTTACAGCAGCGTTGAGCAAGCTGTCAAATCAAACTCGGACTCGTAAATGTTAGTTCGCTTAACGCCCACTGCGCGCGCTCTTCAATTTCTCCATACATTTGAAAACGCAAATCGATCGGTTTGCCGTAAACGCCAATTTAGGTGACAGCTGGGACTACGGGCTGTGAATACGTATGGCTCTATGCTTTTAATATGAAACTCCGAGCCGAAACTTCCCGCGGAGGAAAATCTGAGTGTGGACAGCGATAAGCGCGTCCTCTGAGCTTCAAGTGAACAGTATAAACAGAGCCTGTATTACGACTTACAAATCACTTATCGATAAATCGCTAAGATCTTCGATTAGGCAGGTTTAAACCATTGAATAGAGCATTTGAGGAATACACTAAATCGCCCGTCAATGGATTTTTAAATCTGTGTTGATACATGTTTTCAACACATTTATGTTACTTATTTGATATTTCTAACTCTATAGCGTATAAAAGTTTTTTCGTCTCCGTTTCAGTTTGGATAAAACAACGACCTGCGACCTGCATTGATCAACTGATTCTCGTTAAATTTTGTAAGCAGGCCAAACCAGTATTTGATAATAAAAAATGTCAAATGTTAAAAAAAACTCAAAAACTTGCACTGTCTACGGGCCAAATCCAAAACTATTTAAAAATAGCGAAAAATACTCAAACGAGTCATGAGGCTTTTAATGAAAACTAAAATTTTCAAAAGCATTTTTCGATGTTTGGAAAATTGATTTTCCTAGCCGGGAATCGAACTCATTGATTTAAAAAAAAAAGCATTCTGTATTATTACCTAAATAGAAGTAATATTATACGGCAAACTAAAGGAAAGTGTTGCTTTTTAATAAACTGATTTAAATTTTCAAGTATATCATATCAACCCATACCTTCACTAATCATATAATTAAAAAAATATTCTTTCTCTATCATGACCTTCAACCGAAAAGAGATAATATAATTTTGAAATAAGAACACAATTTTGTGATCCTATGTAAATGCAGGATGCAATATTCTAGTCTAGGTGGTTCTGTAACTTCGCTATGATAAGTGAAGGTACGGGTAATGTATGAATCCTCGAAATTTAAAATCAGTTTATTAAAATCTGAATTTTTCAAAAACAGTTTTGGCCCTGAAGGAACACATAAAAAATTCACAATATTAATTTAAGATAACCTATTATTTATTAAGTAAATATGAATTAATAATTTATATTACACAATAAAATGTACAAAACGTAGACCTTAATGATTTAAATAATTGTGTACAAGTCTTACAGTTTGATATTCAGTACAGAAGGGAAGACGAAAAAGGAGCATTTAATGTCATAAATAGTATGATAATTTTTAGAGAAAAAATAATTTTTTTTTCAAAGTATTCAAGTATTCAAATATATTAGCCAAAAAATATTTTAAATACAAAAAAACCCTTCAAAAAAACCGGAACTAAAAAGCAAAAAAATATTGATTACTTTTAATTAATGTACGACAAGCTATTTTAATACTAACTAATTATGTACAATTTCTTAATTTTTAATCATCTTTTGAAGTCGGTGCCTTGGGTAGAGTTCACTCCGCACGCCGTTGACCGAACAGACACAACTTCAGCCGAACACACCCGAAGTCTACGAGAGCGTAAACAACCTGAGTCAGCAATTATTGGTCCACAGAGCATTCTACCTGGAGATGCCTTAGCGTTGGTTTACGTGCAAGCTGATATCGATACAGCAGCGCAGCGTACTGAAATTGGGTTTTAACGATTATTAGTACTTTCGGCTTTATAAAGGCGCGCACTGGTGAAGGAGTAGGTAAGTTAATTCGCTGCTGTGGATTGGTGCTTAATACGACATCGTTGTCTGAACGAAACGATTTCTGCCGAAATTGGTGAGATATGTACCTACTAACTGCACACTCGTTTTGACACGTAGTTGAGACAGGCATCCGTCACTCCTAAATACCTACTGAGATCTTCACCTACGGCGCTTGGGAACCCGAGGTTCCAAATTCATTCAGGGCCGCCGCGTGCGCCGCTTGCACGTCCACTACGTCCTGTCGATCAGTCGCTTCGGATAGCGCACTTTCGCCGTTTTTATTCGTAATAATGTCTATTCATCATAGAATTAAATAAAATAACTGTTGCGTGAACGGATGTCATAGTACACGGAAGAATTTGAAGTTACCTTTCTTTACGCTACCGAAATATTCTGAAAGGTGAGTTTGTTTTTTTAGTTTAGGTTTATTGACGTTTTGCCTTTATATAGGTAGGTATGTGGTATAGTGTTATGAGGGGCCTATTGAATTGACACCTATTTAACTGGTATCAGAACAGCACTTTTTTGTAATTAGGTAGTATTTATCCATTTATTACAAGGAAAAACAACATAAATTGATTTCGTCTAGTGAAAGAATAACGGGCAATCATTCGTGGCAGCTCCAGGTACTTATTGCCTATTCTCCTTTGCTGCATGTAGTTTGTTTTTTGCCATACCAGGATCTTCCTTTCATGAGCACGGCGATATTGAACTGAATGTAAAACACGGACAATGTTTCATTACCGTTTCGACCATCTTTTCATCAAATGTTTTTCAACCCGGCCTAAATCAACAATACCAAACAATACTAGACCAAAGTACATGGAAAACACCGAAATACACAGAGAACATCAAACTACACCCTTAAAGCCAATCAACACTAACCAATATCAAACAACACCGAAAAACAATAAACAACACATAACAGCACCAGGCATATTTGTGACGCAAAATCTCAAAATAATAATAATTGTAGATACATCGTAAAAAAATATTTTTGAAAGTTTAGTTTGTATTTTATTCGACTTTAAAACAATAGGCGGCGGCAGTGTGTGATAACCTTAGCGCAAGCCGCATTCCAGCGAAAATACTGTGTAGAGGGGCGGGTGAGCGACGACGCGTTTCATCTCGCCGCCGCGCCGGCAATGAGCGACGTAATAAATATTTTATCGTAACGACAATTAGGATGAAAATTGAAAAAATACTGTCGGGGAGTGCAACTTCTGTGCGTAGCACTATTAGTTATTCTGTGGTTGAGAGCAGACACCTCAAAGTCGCTACCAATAGTTTTCTGTTCTTTTTTATATTTGTAATTTTTTTGTTTTGTGTTATGTAGGTATTTAGGCGGAATAAAAAGTACAAGCTACACCTACCTAAATATTTACCATATACATAAGTGGTCGTTGTTTTTATATTGGTTTGTTTGTTTAGTTTGTAGGGTTTTCTTTTAAATATTTAGTTTTTACTGTGTTAGGTATTTAGTTTAAGTTATAAGGAATATTTAAATTACAAAGTACTTGCCTAAATACCTTCTTACATACGTTTTTCCGACCTGTTTGTTTATTTAATTTTTGATTTTGTGTTTTTTCTTTAAGTAGGTTAATGTAAGTAGCTACCTACTTCAACCTACGCCGATTTCAAAAGATGATTAAAAATTAAGAAATTGTACATAATTAATTAGTATTAAAATAGCTTGTCGTACATTAATTAAAAGTAATCAATTATTTTTTGGTTTTTAGTGGTGGCGTAACTTTTTGACTCAAGGTGGGCGAGCCATCCTGCTCAACTTCACATACAAAGTGGAAAGAAGATTATGCGCACCTCACTATCTCATGCGAACCCTCTAAACTGTTACTAAACCATACAATGAACGAGCATTATGAGATATGAAACCATTGAGAAATCTAATTTCTGACGAAAGGTAGACCGGTACCTATCTGGATTCATGAGTTCACGGTTCATGAGATAGAGCGCTGGGACAGACGGAGGGACGGACGGACAAAGGAAGATTAGTAATAAAGTATCCGTTTGTACCCTTTGAGTACGGAACCCTAACAAGGCAAAACAAAGAATGTCCAGAACCGCTGAGCTTCTGAATTTCTCATCCTTCCATTGTTCCGGAGAGTCTGTTTCTTGCGTAAGCGTTGTATGAAAATGTGTACATATCGGTCTCGTGTATCCCCTTAACAGTTGAATTTTGTAAAATAACAAGCGAGCCTTTTCGTCGTAAAAAGAAGTCACTGAAAATTTTAAGTTTCTAGAATAATTGGTTTCGGAGATCTCAACATGAGTGGTTTTCGCCTAAATGTGTTCATTTTGACCTGTTTTACCCCCCTAATAGTAGAATTTTCAAAAATATTCTCTTCGTAAACATTCCCATCTCAAACAAAACCTACTCTGACATTTCTGGGTTCAGCGGCTCTAGAGATAGAAATGTGTACAATTTGCCCTCTTTTACCTCCTTCAATACCCCCAACAGTTGAATTAAAAAAAACCCTCTCATACTGAGCAATCTCCCCCTTAACTACTGTAACTAAAAATCACATTTCTGGGTTCGCGGGAGTAAGAAATTCGATGTTTGTTGTATTTAAGTACCAAACTACTGAACCAATTTTGATTAAAAAAATGGGACCAACTAGAAAGTATACCCTTTCGAAAAAAAAATAATTTTTCAAATCGGTTCAGGGGTCTTCGAGTTATCGGTGAACACACATAAAAAAAGAGAAAAAATAAATAAATATCCCGACGAATTGAGAACCTCCTCCTTTTTTTCGAAGTCGGTTAAAAAAGCTCAACATACACTACTCTTTAACACGAAAAACAGTGTTTAGCTTATGCTACATTACTTCACATCACCGTTGTCATATATAATGGCATACGTGGTTATAATATCAAATTAAAAAAGGAATAAGGAATATGAGAGATACTAGCTGAGGTACCCGGCTCCGTTTGGGTCAGTGTCTTTCGGACTGATGTCGGGCTGAACCTAACATTTTTGTTTTTAACAGTGCTCACGAATATGAAAACAGTGGCATTAGCGACAGACGATGCAATATAATGCTCTCTATCTCTCTCTCTTACCCCGCTGAGTAGACGCTACTCCCGGCGGGACTAACTCATTCGCGGGCTCAGTACAAAACGGTGCTATTGCGTTCTGGGACTTTGCAACATGTCCACAAAGTAGACAATGCGCATAGTGTTTTATTTGGTAAGATTTACGAACATTTTAAATACAAAACGACTTAAAGCTAAAAGTAAACCACGACCGCTATAGTCAAAATCTAACAAAAACCAAATGGATTATAAATCTTCATGAAAGCTATATCTGATGACTAATCTTTTTAAGATGTTATTTTATCGTTGAGTAATCCACCTTCAAAATTATTATAGAAAACGCACGAAAAATTTGAAATTTCGAACCTTATTACTTAGAAACCAAACACTATTTTACAATGCCAAAGCTCATCGGGCATGTAGTTCGATCAAATATAGCTGGTTTTAGTATAATTTTGGATCTCTGACAAGAAATATGTGCATGATCTTTTTCCACTTCTGTATGGGAATTTGAGCGGGAAGGCCCACCTTAAGCTCTGTCTCCAACAAAACTGAAATAAAATAAAGATAATTGCAAATTCTCGCGCATTTTAATTATCGTTTGCTTTTGGATTAAATTAAAAGTCTCCAACATTGATTTAACGAGCTGTGAAAGCTTAAATAGGTACTTATTTCCGATTCATTAAAACTACTAAGGGTCCGAGCCCATTCACAAAGGGAAAGGTAACAAAGCTGGATTAAATATCGTCCTTTTTCATCAATTAAAAATTTACAAACATTACCTAATATCATGCTACATAACGTTACAGCCGATTCTACATAATATGTGAGCTGAAAAAAGGGTTATGTAGCTTTGCGAATTTATTTAATATTCGAATCCTATAAATTCTCTTTTTGCGATGATGATGGACAATTTTAAAAATGAATATTCAGTCTACCGTGCATTAGTTACAATACTGTGCGAGTAGGAGGCATTGATTATGAGCCTAGGGACTAGTAATTCTTACGGGTGGTTATAGGTCATGGATCTGGTGGAAGAATTTGTAAACGCCCTGCCAGCGAAAACTGCAATCTCCCATTTATCAGATGTGTACATAATAATGATGCATTTAAGGGCAATCGTTGGCGGTATATAATATAGGACAGGTGACGAAACCTGGGTGTACTGCTTTGAACCGGAAAGAAAAAACTAATCGGCAGATGGGTCTTCCCTTTTGAATATTCGCATTTTAAAGTTAAGAAAAGTCGACGCACTGATAGAAAATGGTTGCTATTTTTTTCTCGTAGGAATGACGTCCTTTGCCCATAGAGGTAATTTCTTCACGTCCACGCCTTCACCACGATGACGCGTCCGCACATTCCGTTAAGGTAACGCGTGCGTATTCGAAGACTTCCAACCTTGCACCTTGGACCTTGCGACTTCATTTTACCTCCAAGAATTAAGGTTTACCTTAGAAGCGCAATTAACGAGTCCTGCAGGCCTATTCTGCCCTCCTTATTAAAAAGGCGGTAACTACAAATGAGGCCCATATGTAGTTACCGCCTATTTATTACTGGAATTCCGTTATCAGGAATCAGGAATTCGGAGTCTAGAAAACCGCTATTATAGCCGATTTCTAAGCGTTTTTTCGACAAAAAACCCTGAGTAAATTGAAATACTATGGCTCCGGAAACTTTTCTTCAAGAAAACCGCTTTGAAAACCGCTATAAAAGCGGTTTTGTAGACTCAGGAATCCTGTTTACTGATTACAAAATTCCAGGAATAAACCTGCTGACTCCGTCGAGCCTTGATTTTTTGTTGGCTGATCTATTTTTGCGGTAATGGTTGTTGTTGCAAGTGAGATACGTTCGTTCGCCACCAAGCTACGCCACTGTCCGAAGCCAACCGAAATGACTGCACGTTTATAGATGTGCAGGTCGCAAATTGAATCTAATGCCACCATCTATATCCGCCGTCCGCGTGCATAATTAATTTAGCCAGTCGTAGTCGCACCGAGGATGTACATGGCAACACACTGTAAGGCATTTCCAGTACAGCTCGTAGTGCCCTCACTAGTTTGTTGTGTTTGTTGTAGTTGAGGTCATTTCATGATTCCTGATTACGTAATTCCAGGAATAGGCCTGCTGTAGTCCTCGAAGGATGGCCCACCAAATATAGGATAGCAATTTAAAAAAAACCTAAACCGTAAGGCCCGCCTGCTACTCGTGGGCCCCTCCCAGCACTGTACCTCCCCCAAACACTATATGCCCCCTAGCACTATGGTCACCACTATAGAACCCTAGCACTGTTGGCCCCCTGGAACTATGGGTCCCCTAACAATATTTTCCTTATTTTTCATTTGACTTAACATGGATGGACAATATCTCACATTTTTCCTTTTCGCTCGGCTCCCAAGTGTAGTAGCATGATGTTATCACGCTTTCCTCAACTTTCCTCAATAATTGGGATATCGAATACAAACATATTTTTTCGAAACTGAATTATAGTTCCAGAGATTAGCACGTTCAAACAACTCTACCTTAATCTCTTCTACTCTATCATGCCTCAGTGACACCTACCATACTATACGAGTACACCGACAAAATATGTTACTGCAGAAAAACCGGTAGGCCTGTTCTTGGAATTCTGTGCTCTGAATCAGGACTTTTTCAGTTGAGAAAACAGCTTTTATTGCCGTTGTTTAAGCGATTTTCTCGACGGAGACCTTGAATCAATAAAATAACGTGCTCCGGAATCTTTCCGTCAAGAAAATTGTTTTGACAACCGCTACAAAAGCGGTCTTCTCGACTGCTGAAAGATTTCTGATTCCTTGGCACGGAATTCTAAGCATAGGCCTATTGAACTGATGAACATGTGCAAATACTTTGCGCATGGATTTTCACTAAATTCAATCCCTAAGTAAGGGATGATACATCGTCAATTCTTCATCTAAGCACCGTCAATTCCTCATTATTCCTCACCCAGGGTACATACAATTTTAAAATTAGAGAGAAAAGGTTTAGTATGTAAAGTACTGTTCTTATTACAACATTTTGTTTTATTTTTTCTTTTTTAGATAAAATAATAATTTATTTAACTGTACAAGACATTTTATTTTCTGTTATGTATTTTAATTTTTCATTTCCTATGATGTTATTAAGAATAAAGGAGCTGTTTATGCAAAATTATTTTAATTGATTTTAATCAAATATCCCATTTTTTTTATTTTGTTACGTATTAATTTTATCGACGTCACGTGTGACCTTGACCCGTGGCCTTTTAAAAACATCGATTAGAGAGGGTTAAATGCGAGAAAAAAAATATACCAAACACTGATCTAAGTTAAACATATTTAAACTGAATGCTTTAACACATTTAAATCATACTCACGCTTGGCATTCAAATGAAGTACCAAATCAACGGTATTTATTTGTTAACTGCATAGTTTTTAATCTGCAATTCGAGCCCTGAGGCCGAATATTACATCCTCAGGACCCAGAAATGGCTCCCATGCTATAGTTTATCTTATAAATTAATTAGAAATATAAAAACATTAATATTAATTAAACAACATTCAACGAACAAACGAACAACTTCAAACGTATTAAATATATAAATATGTTAATATACACTCACCGTCTCTGCTACGCTCGTGAGGTCGAGAACTAATATTTAATTCACGTAGAACGTAACAAAGAAGTGTTTCCAGACGTTTTAAATCACGAAGACTTAACAAAGATTTTTTTCTTTTCGCCTCTAATTGCAAACACTCGGCGAACGAACGGAAAAAAACGACGAGTGTGAATCGAGCACGCTCCAATCTACAGTCACAGCGGGTTCTCGTATTTTCGGAGGCGGGAGTTTTGTGCCGTCCGCGCCGGAGGTTCCGAGTTCCCGCGGGAGGTGTCGTCGCCACGTGCGCTGCAGCTCGACTGCCGCCGCCCGCTTCCGGAGGCTGCGGAAGACGCCTTCAGAACGTTTACACAACAACGATTTTGTGACTTGCGCCGCCCGACCCGCCGCGGGGCGCGAAACCTCGACTTCCAACTTCAATTTGCGGTTGTATGAGTTTAATTAGCGGTTAATTAGCTCACGGATTGTATGCGCTTGCGAGCACTCGACACCTCGACCTACGCGATTTTCACAGTAATTAATTTAGTTCAGGTAACGGTCGGACTTCCTGCTTCTAGGTCAGACTGCTTGGGTATTGGCAGCGAGCATGGGGAGTAGCAATCGAAACTAGTTTTTAGAGGGTGGTGAAAAACGATATCGCCGCCGGCAAGTCAGTATGCTTACTAATTCGCTGCCTACCTATTTTCTCGAGTTACAAACGACACGTTAGAACTTCATAGGGCGCTATCTGATGCAACGAACATTTGATGTTGCGCCTCCCGAACAAATTGAAATGAATAAATCGTCAAAACAGCCTTCAGTAGACATATTCTTGGAATTTCGTGCGCAGGAATCAGGAATGTTTTAGTCGATTACGCCGCTTTTGTAGCGGTTGTCAAAGCGGGTTTCTCGACGTAAAGATTCTGTAGCTCGGTATTATAGTGTTTCAAGGTTTTTACGTCGCTATAGAAACAGTTTTTTAGATTTAAATATTCCTGATTTGTGAGTACGGAATGTCAAGAATAGGCCTGCAGGGGCAAATTATCGAATTGTTCATTGGATTAGCTAGCGAAATAGCTTTGTCAGATTTCAGTTACGAACTGAATATTTTATACGCATTCAGAAAGTGGATTTAATGCATGACAATTTCTATCGAAACATTGTTCACGTGAGTTAATTTAAAGTACCTTACATCAAAGGTTAAAATTATCTTGCGCTGGTTTCCAAACAAAATCTAACCCTTTCCTACCACAACTGTTTGGTGTTTGTATGTTACTCCACTCGAACAGCATTGTGCAGACCACAGAAAAAAGAAGTGTCATATGGGCGCTACCCCGGTCGCCGCCGTATCGACAAAGCCGGCGCGCCGTGTTTTAACCATAGATTAAAAGGAAGGAGATATGCCATCGAGCGCGCCTCCGCCCGCTGTCTCCGATTTTCAAATACTACCAAACCAACCTAAACGTTCGAGCATGCAAGCATAGTCACAGGTGTTTTGAAGGGTTTGTATGGGTGGGAAACTCTGAAGAGCAGGAAGGGCATGCGCTCGATATCGCGTCCCCGCGTATGGTCAAAGTAAGCATATAATTATATGGAAATCCGGTGGCGCTTCGTATGCCACACAGTTGAAACATCGCGTACCGCTCTAAAATGCGTTCGCTAACTCAGTTCCCATCAACGTAAAACCTCCAAGCACACCTCCATCCTTTTAGGTCTAAGATGCAAACCGACACGATCCAAACTTAATATCAACAAAACTTAGGTGAAAGCGGAATATTGTGTGATGATTAATTATTCTGCAAGGCTTTTACTCGAGAGACCTTTCCATGACGAGACAAGTCAAGTGCTTAGTAAAGGTCAAATTCGTAGCAAGCATGAAGAGGTGCATGCCTGTTAAAGAAGCCAAAGAAGTATGCTGTGATCCTACGATACCTGTGGTAAATACTTACAAATCCCGATGGTATATCCCGAATAATGCACATCGGACGTTGGAAAGAGTTAACGGGCTAGTTTCGGTTGTGTAAAACGTCGCCGCTGTCACAGGCTGTCACTCAGTACCTGTGTACTACGTGCGAGAGCGATGATGCATTACGAAGCCGAAACTAGCCGATTGTCTCTTTCCAACTTAAAATGTGCATTATTTACAATTACTCTCTCTGTACAATACCGCTAACCAAACGCCTCCTTGAAATGAAGCGATAACTCAGAAACTCTTTTGTTAGATTCAGACTTTAGAAATGTATTGTGATAATACGAAAGATAGAAATTGCCTACTATCATAATAATATGGTGAACAGAACTGTCGAACAAAAACACGGTAGCGCCATATGTCGTTGATGTCATTTTGAACTAAGTCTTTTCTGAGGTAATTTAGCAAGGCTTTTTTTTACAAAGCGCCAGATGCTTCAGAAAGCTTTACAGTCACAGTAGCGGCTGTTAAAATCGACTCTTTCACAATATTCTCGTTTTTTTGTTTGAATCCGTGCTCCTGCGAGCAGATAAAATTAAAAGCGTTCAAACTAAACACCTACAAACATTATCAATGGTTGAATTTGATCTCTGTCATGACAGCTTCCCAAAATAATAGTATTTTTAAATGGTTCCGCTTTCGAGTAAGGAGAGAACTGGAGCGGTCGCGAGGGGACAATAACATCCTTGATAATGCATGTAGGGTGTTTTCATACTAATTATACCGAGTATTTTAGCTGGAAAACTTGTTAATTCATTAATAACTCGATACATTCTAGGTCAAATTAAACTTTACTTTATTGTGCTACAAATAAGCTCGGGAATCTATGGTTCCAGATGATTTCTTAAATTTTTAACACTTAGTTGCCAAAGTCGCCAATTTGTATATCTGTCCAAAGAATATGTGATCCTACGGAAACGGCTTCGCATCTTGTGTGGCGAAATCGGATTGTCAATATAAAGAAATTAAGTAAAACATCAATTGAATGTTTTGTTCCAAAGTCGTAAACGCAAAGACGCAGATCGAATTCGAATTTTCGAAGCTAAGACTGCTATTTAAAAAATACGGACGGTTTTCGGATGAACAGTGTAAAAATCGCTTATTTATGTGTGTATGTTTAAGTCGATGCTTACAAGAACACTCCAAACTGCGGATCGGCCCCAAACAAGCTCACACTTAATTTGGACAGTTTTTACGATCGAAATATGTTCTTTCAAACAGTGTTTTTGTAATTACCGACTTACATAAACATACGTAAGCGTAACACTGTTATTTGCATTACTCCTTGGAGGTGAAGAAATTACGTTCTTAACCTCCATGCATTGCTCATTTACAGTCTCAGCTTCAAAAGTCCAAATAAGATTATACGATTTTGCGACGGTTATTGGTTTACAACTTTCGGTCAAAAAATGCAATCGCCTCTTCCTTTATTACCGACTTCACAAAAGGAGGAGGCTCCATTTTCGGCTGTATTTTTATTAAGAATTCGAGTTCTAGTTACATAAGATGTGTCGCCATTACTGTAGAGAGGCACCCGGGAAGACATGTTTTCTTTGCACAGTTGGCCACACGAGAGCAATTCTGTAAGCGATCGCGTTGTCGGTTTTCTCATTTATCTCGATCGAGCATTCAAAATTGAGAACTCGATCGGTGCCCTAAGGCAAAACGCGCCTACAGTGAGGTCCCCTAACGCTCATTTTCTACAACTACTGCTCCAACTTATACATAATCGCAGAGGACTCGTGTTGCTGAGAACTGACGTATACTTAGGGCAAAGTTACTGAAAGTTTCCGGACTCTGATCAATAAAATCAGGTGTTATAGTTGTGATACATACATTGTTTTTCAAAGTATATGCCCTCACAATAAATGTATTTTTGCATTCTGTGGAACCACTGTAAAGAGCAGATGGCGCAGTCTTCCCACTTCAAAGGCTTCGTGAAATGCATTCACCGCTGCATTCGGGCTCGTGAATAGTACGCTCGTAAAAGCGCATTTGAAGCTTAAAAAATATGCATGCATGCGGAAGCATTATCGAGATGAACTTCTTCGAGGAGACTCTGGGCAAGCAAGTACTTGAATACCAATATGTCCTTCCAGTCATTGTCCTTTGGTCTTCAAGTGATAATGTAGCTCCTTTTGTCGGCAAATCAAGGCGATTTGCCGACAAAAGGAGCAACCATTTTCTTATCAGTGCTCGAACTTTTCTTAACGTTCACTGGAATATTTCAAAATTATTTCCTTTTCATGTTCTGCCGATTGGCTTTTTCTATTCGGTTGTAAGCAGTTATGTCAACTATTACGATATAATATTGCCAACAAGTTTCCCATAAGATTAAATGGATAATATACCACTTCTTCTTCCCATTCTCGTGCGCGGGTCGGACCAACTTGAGCAGCCGTAGGGCTGTGATATTGGTCCGTGACTTTGCGGACAAGCCTCCCTAGAATTCTTCAATCCTATCACAGAATAAGTAACCCGATGCTCTTCTTCAACACCGCGTTGAACTTGCACGCACGCGTTTGATATTCCGTATCCGACATCCTTTGTCATAAGGGTCGCCTCAACCAGTGAAATATACCGGTATAAGTTTTGGGATCTTCAGGTACTCATTAAGATATTTGTATGTACGGTATCTATAGGATACCGTTGTCTAATTTATTTTGGGTTATGCAATGACATAAATATTGAAGCAATGTATTCAAATATGGAAAGTAATACGAAAAAAAGGTTGATCTGGAAATTCATCTCAAGCACGCTTACCCTTTTTCAGACGTATGGCCCGACCAACATAACGAGTTTCATAGGACCAAATTGTGTTTGTAGTTAGTTCTTATTTAGCAGTTAAATTAACGCTTTTATCGTACATATCTTTTAATAAAGGACGGGAACATTGCTTAGATCAATGCATTACCGAATAAACCCCCTGACAACTTGTCACTCCTGTAACTACGTGACTTGCAACATGATGCTCGTTTCGTTAGATCGTTTGTTTCAATTTGTTCTTTTGGTAGCATGATTAATTCCGGTAACAGAAAGACAACAATAATTGTTTATAAATGGTTATTTGGAACCAAATAATTAATGAGATAAAGGCGAAGACAGAGATGTAACTAAATGAATCGATTCTTCAAAAAATTTACCTAAAATATCCAACATCGAAATATTTGTGGTTACTTTATGTATAGTGCGATATGTGGCGGAAGCCAGGTCTTCATCTGAGTGGTGCCCGACGACAAACTTTCTCAAGGTCTGAGATAACCATGCCGACTGGGCTTGGCTATAGGGGCTGGAGTTAAGCGTATTCAGACTACCTAATGATCTTTTTTATGTAAATTATAGAATAATATACTACGGTATTGTAGTTTTAACTATAAGACGACACGTACGTTCAATAAAAAAAACACATTTAATTTTACCCTTATTTATAGCCTAAAATAAAGATTTCAGCGCCAAAACTAGCGCCATCTTGTTTTGTTAGAGAAACTAAGTTAAGGTGGCCCATCCCGCTCATCTCCCCATACAAAAGGGGAAAGAAGATCACGCCCATATTTCTTGTCAGAGATCCAAAATTTTGCTCAAAATAGCTTTATTTGATCGAACTAGATGTCTGATGACCATTGGCATTGTAAAATTGTGTTTGGTTTCTAAGTTATAAGGTCCGAAAGTTCGAATTTTTCGCGCGTCTTATACAATAACTTTGGAGGTGAATTACGCAATGATAAAGTAAGAACATCTTTAAAAGATTAGTCATCAGACATAACTTATTTAATCAAGATTTGTAATCTATTTGCTTTTTGTTAGATTTTTGACTACAGCGGTCGTGGTTTACTTTTAGCTATAAGTCGTTTTGAAACTAAAATTTTCGTAAATCTTACCAAATCATACACTATGAGCATTGTCTTGTTTGTGGACATGTCGCATCTTCCTCATCACGGAGCCTGTGTTATTCTTTGAAACAGAGAAGGTCCCAGAGCGCAACAGTACGGTTTTGTACCGTGCCCGCGAATGAGTTAGGCCCGCCGGGTTGGGCCACCTTAAAGGCTCCAACTGAGTCCAGCGTTCAGCAAACAAACGATAATGGCGACCTGCAGAAGCAGTGAGTTTGCGTTAGGATTCATTGTTGTATGCGCGTCAAAACTGTTTTCAGGCGAGTGTGAGTATTGTATTTGATTTGTAAAATCTACTTTTTAAGGTGCATTGTCAGATAATAATTTATATTTTTCAACCGCCGGCTTGAAAACCTAGTAAATCTTATTAAGGAGGTTTTTTTTTGTGACTGGATATGGATGTCTAATACCACACCTTCTGTCATGGTATTAGCACAACACACCACATGGGAACTAGGTGCCATGCCAGGACCTTCCTTATATTGCACGGCTACATTGAACTGGATGGAAAAAACGGACAATTTTCGTTGCCGCTTCGACCATCGTTCATCCAATGTGATGGTACCAACCCGGGCGGGATTAACCCTACCACCTACTAAGTAAGGAAGGGGACCTACAGTTTAACGTGGAATCCGAACCACGGCCAGCCTCTCTCAACGGTCGAATGGTCACCCATCCAAGACCAGACCGGACCCAGCGTTGCTTAACTTCGGAGAGCGATCGCCGAAGTGTCGCGCCACTGGGCCACTGAGGCTGACAAGGTGTTTACAAACATATTTTTTAAAGTATATAAGCAACGCATCAAAACCATTTTACGATCATACACAAGAGAATAGTCTAAACTTTATGTTTTGATTTGTCTACTGGTATTTATTCTTAACCGGCGCTGAGATAAAATAAAAATAACCCTACAATATTGGAGGTTAGCGTCATTTGGAGCCTTAAGATCGCTCAACAATCTCCGCAAGACGACGATAGCGCGATGTAGGATTGATTCAGCGCCATTTAGGTTTTTCCACCACTTGTACAACCCCTCGGCAACCCCTTCACTGATTTAGCTCATGTTCGAACTTGAAAAAATGTTTGCTTTATTTATCCCTGTTTTCACCACCTCCAGCTGCCTGTAATCCGATAGTTAACTTTCGGTTACATTGCATATTTATATGGTATAACCGAAAGATAACTTTGGGATTTTTGTAGCTTGAGGTGGTGAAACCGGGCGTTACTCGCGTGTCAAATTTAATGACGTTTAGATAAACATATGTGCATACAAACGCCAGACTGTTCAAGTAGACTAGGATAACTTTGCTCGCTCGTTCAACTACCGTTTTTCCGAAGGCAATCAAAGTTCTTGTCCCCGTGGGCGGGCATCATCAATGGATATTGTGAAATTTAGGGTTTTTACGAATTGTTTCGATCGATGCCTGCACAAGAAGCTAACACACAATGTTCGACGTTACCCACGAAGAACCCCAATCAGGTACAGAGCCGGTAGTCTAAGTTGTCACCTAAATTGGCGTTACGGCAAACCGATCGACTGGCGTTTTCAAATGTATGGAGAAATTGGAGAGCGCGCGCAGCGGGCGTTAAGCGAACTAACATTTGCGAGTCCGAGCTTGATTTGACAGCTTACTCAACGTTGCCGTAAATACGTCGACGTTGCCGTTTACGTCCACTCCGCGTTTTCATACAAATCGGAAGTCCGCGTTTGACTTTGACAGATTGAAGAAGTAAAACCACAGAATATTTAGTAAAAACTTGTATGGAGTTTGGAGAAAACGCCAGTCGATCGGTTTGCCGTAAACGCCAATTTCGGTGAGAACTCAGACTGCCCACTCTGAGCTTGCTTATTTCACGGAAAGCAATATCCTGTGTTTGTTTACTGGATATTGCTTTGAAGCTCACAACAGCGAACTCACGCTGTAATAATCCATATTTGCACCCTAACGATTTTTCCAAAAAATATCTGGTATAAGTAATAGATCTTAAAAAAACATTTTTTTGATGTGTTTGTTTGTCGGTTGGCCTATTCATGTTTACGCGCATCACGACAAAACCCACTCATATTACATGTTTATGACTAAACTAGCTGCGGTACCCGACTCCGCTCGGGTCTGTGTCGTGTTGGACTGATTTCGGTCTGAATTGTTTCTTGGATAAAAAGTAACCCACCAAAAGGCTGGTTCAGGATTATGTATCCATCTACCAAATTTAATCAAAATCGTTTGAACCGATATGGCATGATTTAATGAGAAACATCCACACATTCCCATTTAGAGCTTCGTAAACAATTGGGAGCGAATTTTAAAAGCATGTGCCGCCAGACCCTTACTGTACTGGCACTGCCACAGAATAACTAATAGTGTAAGCACTGCTACATGGAAAATGATACAAAACCAACAAAGGCGGGATTCTACCACCTAGTAAGTAAGAAGGGAAGGAGGAAACCTAGAGTTTTATGAGGAATACGAACCACAGCCACCTTCAACATCGAAAACGGAAACCCATCCGGAATCTGACAGCGCCCAGAGTTGTTATACATTGATAAAATACGCATATAAATCTGGTGAGTGGTTAAAAGTTATCGGCCTATATGACATCATGGAACTGTCTGTAGGACTTTTTAACACCTACAATTTTCCCATACATAGTTTTCATTTTTCTCGGCGTAATGCAATATTTAAATTTTTTTTTTTATGTGACTGGACATGGATGGCTAATACCACAAGTTCTGTCATGGTATTAGCCCAACACACCACATGGGAACTAGGTGCCATGCCAGGACCTTCCTTATATTGCACGGCTACATTGAACTGGATGGAAAACACGGACAATTTTCATTGCCGCTTCGACCATCGTTCATCCGATGCGATGGTACCAACCCGGGCGGGATAAACCCTACCACCTAGTAAGTAAGGAAGGGGACCTACAGCTTAACGTGGAATCCGAACCACGGCCAGCCTCTCTCAACGGTCGAATAGTCACCCATCCAAGACCAGACCGGACCCAGCGTTGCTTAACTTCGGAGAGCGATCGCCGAAGTGTCGCGCCACTGGGCCACTGAGGCTGACAAAATACATACACATTCCTTGCTCGTTGATCGCTCCTTATATTAATGAAAACCGTATCAAAAATCCTTTGCGTGGCTTAGATTAAGTAAACGGAGAAACATAGGCAGATAGCGATTACCCCCCGCCGTCGGGGCCGCCAAGCCAAGCCGCCGCATCGGGGAATTTCGGTTTGTATGACTGCTACATCTTAGCGTAAGCGGAACTGAATATAGCCTTATATAGCCTATCCTGTGTCCCATGTAATTAAATATACGTGTAGTAAGTTTTATAGAATTCGGATGATCTGTTTAGTAGTTATGGAGGATCATACATACATACATACATACATACAGAGTCTAATTTCTAAGAGTCGTTAATTTTATTTTATTATCATACATAAAGTCTACAAAAGCAGTATCTTATTAAACAAAACAACTTACTCCATGAACACCCCTTATAGATTTATTATTAGTATAGATGACGTCCACTCCGCTCGGGTCAGTTTCGTTCTGGACGTGTATTCTTGGCATTCAATCATTGCGGATTCAGTAGAGTTAACAGGAGAAGAATTTACTTTGACATTACTGTTAACTCTACTGAATCCGCAATGACTGAATCCCAAGAATACACGCCCTGGACACTCACCCGGGCGAAATCTCTAAAATGCGCCCTCGGCCACGACACACCGCGTAGCATCGCCCGCCCGACGTCAGCAGTATATCCCGTCTCTTCAGTCTATGCTCTGACACACCATTTCACAAAATCGGTTTAAACCTTCTTGCAATTCCATTATGGTACCTTAATCGGTCGACATCCACATGGAAAGCAATAAGCAAAGTAAATTGAATCGCTTCACTACTAATATGATTAATATGGGAATTTATTTTGTTGGCTTTTCCTTCTTAAGCTCAGCACCGGAGCAGCCGTAGGTACATAGTAACATGATTTCCAACGTGATTGCGCGAGAAAACATATAGTTAAATGACTCCATCCTTAACTGTGATAAAACATGTAATAGTAGCTTTATGTTTAGTAAACAAATTTTTTATGAACAACCGGTATGGGCCCGAAGAGGTCAGGGACTTATGTGAAAATTTATTTGAAGAAACTTTTAAGATATTGCTTCTACTCCGACTACTTTTACACTTTTGTATAAAAGATTCTCTAGTTGATAAATTTGAATGACCACGGATACCTAAGGTATCCTATATTTTTATGTTATTAAGCTGGGCATATTGCGTACGACAGAACCACACATAAGAAGTGCCCGACGTCGCCCATGAGCTTTCGAACTTTCATGGGGGCTGCGAAAAACGTGCCGGCCGGACGGGTTGTACTGTGGGAGTGATACCTTCATTCCATCCTTTACCAAATATTAACCGAGGGTTCAAAATTACCTAGAGGACAATTTAAAATTATACTGCATTGATTCGAAATACTTATTTCCAAGTCGCGTCATCTACATTTTATCTTACAAACCATGACTATGAAGCATGCAGAATAAAATCAACGCTGCTGAAATAAAACCGTCGAGTACAAACTATCGTGTCGTTACGTGATCGGAGCAATAGATGGCGCTGCATGAAATATTTATTCGGCATAATTCAGACGCGCTTTGCTCGCATAGAGAGCATCAGGCGTAATTTTTTAGTACATATTTGTTTTTAATTTATTTAGACGTAATGTTCGAGCTTATTCCGTCCGTAGATAACTTCAAGCGTTTCTTGAGCATGAATACGGAGACGTTTCCACGAAAAGAAGCCCATCGATGTTGTTTGTATGCTTTGTTTTAGCGGGAAATTGTACAGATAATGAAAGCTACGTAATGTCAATTTGGCGGCAAAATGTGGACAATAATGAAACTTAGCTTATAACTTCATCTTGGTAGTAGAAATGGCGATCTGCGAAGTCCACCCAAAATGTAGATGTTTTACCTCTTTTTTGAGGGTTTGGGCAGTGGGAAAATTTTGAATAATGCATATTTTACAAACTAGGCGAGTCAAGTGTCATTTTCCATTTTACCAGGCACTCAGTGGCAGTAACTCATCCGAACTTTTTTTTTTATTAAATGAAAAGTTATCTTCGGTGCTTGGCTGCAGCGCAAGAAATGCACAGCGGACTCGCCGATTCACTCCTCGCGTAGACACGGAATCGTTATGATCATGATCATTATGTGCACCAGATATTACGTGCCAAGCAAACGTCAAATAGAAAATAGGAGAAAACGGAGTAAACTTCATCAACGTGAGACTAGCCGTCATATACAAGGTAATTGCATTATTCCTCAGCCTTGAAGGAGAACAATCTGTATCGGAAACTGCACCATTTTCATGAAAACGAATTGGTCACGTGACTTCAACAATATGTATAGGGATTTAATACATCGGAATTCACTATTTATTTTGAATGAAAATGATTCAGTTTCCGAGATTGACCTCCTTAGCTTTTCACGGCATTTCAGTTGGAATAGCGGCCCTGTTTGCTAAAGTAAATAACATATAAACTACCGAAGGGCATTAATACTCTTTAGGTACAGAGATCTTTGGACCTCCCTAGATACACAGGTAGGTACGTAAGTAGTAATATCCTTCAATAATTTTAATAATTCATAATATAACATATTTTTGGTACAAACAAGTACGTTTTTATTCCAGTATAAAACTTGAAAAATACACATTTGACATGATCTTCGCGTGTGCATTGCTCGTAATGCGCCTGGATTAACAAGTGTACTCTGTGTTAACAACATGATATAACAATTACGTATGCGCGGCGCAGATGTAGAGTTTGATACAGAAAAGATAAGGAGAGTCATAACAAAAAGTGTACGAGAGTTAAGCATGCCCCCGGCCGCCATCGCCGCCTCCGTCCGGCGCCCGTTGTCGCCACCTCCGCATCAAGCACAGTGGGCTGCCAAAGCTGTAAACATAAACCTAAAATATTAATAACATTAGTACGCGCGTACTCTTCATGTTCTCATACGTTATACGATTGAAAGCTTAATCTACCTTTAATTATGTACATTTCCGCGCTCCGTTTTGTATTTCAGTGATAAGGCCTGATTTTACCCTTTTCATTTGTGCAATGTCTTGAAAAGTGCATAAAAATCTGAAATAAATAGTCGGATTTCGTCCAAAACAGCCCATCTATGACCGATAGCATTGTTTTTAACAACGGGAGTTTAGCTAGTACACAATCACTTTCACTATAATTCGTTATTTTTGAGTTTATTTTTTTATATTTGGCATCTTTAAAATGAGTTCAAAATGCGTCGCTTAACTTATTTCTTAGTATATTTCTTCTTTTGTAATTAAGAATAATGTGTCGTGTTATTTTTGTTAATTCATGACACGGAACTAATCAATAAGAATTGCCTGAAAAAAATCAATATACCTATCTCTCAAACTCTTTGACTGAAAAACTAACTGTGCCAGTTTGCCAGTCAAAGAGTTAAACATTTTATGTTTCATAATATCTGTAAGAAATCCAAGATGAAAAAGACAAGACACCTGAAATAGCTTCATATGTTTCAATAAATAAAGCTATTTCGTGTGTATTAAATCACTTACTACAATATATTTCCTTGGACAACTAATAAGAAGTTATAATTTTACGACAATCAATGCTATTTGCATTAATTAAAGATACCCACAATATATTCGTAAGAATAATGTTCTGAATACTACTTACTTAATGTTAGAAAAAAACATGTTTCTTTTTTCAACCAATTGGCTACGTGTCTCTACCCACTGTGCACTACGAGCAGCGGAGGTCGGCTCTCTGTTATCTTGAAGGATTAGCGCTGTTTGATCGTATCTTTACAACTTACACAGCTTGTTAACATTTCACTGGGTGATCTTCTGGCGCACTGACAAAAATAAATAATTAACGCTCACTTGCTAAATATATTTACCTTCAACATTTGTCTATTCTATAATCATCGTTAAAATGTAATAAATATACAATGGTCATTATGATTTCTTGGCTACGAATAGACTTAGGGTTTTTTAATCTACGAGTATGCTCCATTTTAATCGATGTCAAAATTTGAAATGTCGAAATCGTAGCTGGAACCATTCCAACATTGATTTCAACATTATAGGTTTGCTTATACATTTTTGAGAACTTCACTGTTAGTCGTATTTTGGTACGACTGGAAGGTCCCCAGTCCATGGACCCCTTGAGGGTCCGAGGCGTGAGTGCTGGGTGTCTATGGCTTTTTTGCGGGGTTTCATGTTTGATATGATGACAATAAATACTGTGCGTGATCGATCTAACAGAAGGTATCTATCCATTTTAGGGTTCCGTACCCAAAGGGTGAAAACGGAACCCTATTACTAAGCCTCCGCTGTCCGTCCGTCCGTCCGTCCGTCCGTCCGTCTGTCCGTCTGTCACAGGGCTGTATCTCAGTAACGGTAACAGATAGACAGCTGAAATTTTCACAGAGCGTGTATTTAATTTGCCGCTATAACAACAAATAGGTAAGATTAAAAAATATTACAATTAAAGGGGGCCCCCATACAAAAAACGTGATTTTTTGGATTATTTTTTTGTACGATGGTACGGAACCCTTCGTGTGCGAGTCCGACTCGCACTTGGCCGGTTTTTATGTGTTAATAAATACAAAGTAGTATTTTTAAAAATGGCTTGCTTTCTCTTCGTTCAAGTGAGATCGGAAGGGGTCCGTCATACTTTTTAATTTCCTCAAGGGGTCCATCACTACAAATAAGTTAAGAAACCCTTCTCTATACCTAAGTATAAACTGCATAAGGACAATTAAATCGGAAGGTATGCACAAATAGTTATTTCATATTCAACTTTAATCTAAGTCTGTTTCTCGTTGGTTATTACAATCAAACACGCTAATGTACGTATGTAGATGGTTTCAGTATGATTATTTGTATCTCATACTATTTTACCGGATATGAATACTGTTTTTAACCGACTTCAAAAAAGGAGGAGGTTATCAATTTGTCGGAAACTTTTTTTTTTTTATGTATGTTCACCGATTACTCGAAGACCCGTGGACCGATTTGGAAAATTCTTTTTTTGTTTGAAAGGGTATACTTTCTAGTTGGTCCCATTTTTTTTTATCAAAATCGGTTCAGTACTTTGGTACTTAACTATAACAAACATCGAATTTCTTAACCCCGCGAACCCAGAAATGTGATTTTTTTAGTTACAGTAGCTTTCTTTTCGGGTGAGATTGCTCAGTATGAGAGGTTTTTTTTACTTCAACTGTTGGGGGTACTCAAGGGGGGTAAAAGAGGGCAAATTGTACACATTTCTATCTCTAGAGCCGCTGAACCCAGAAATGTCAGAGTATGTTTTGTTTTAGATGGGAATGCTTAAGAAGAAAATATTTTTGGAAATTATACTATTAGGGGGGTAAAACAGGTCAAAATGAACACATTTAGGCGAAAACCACTCATGTTGAGATCTCTGAAACCAATTATCCTCGAAAATTAAAATTTTCAGTGACTTCTTGTTAAGACGAAAAGGCTCGCTCACAACGGATTTCACAAAATTCAACTGTTAATGGGGGATAAACGAGGCCGATATGTACACATTTTCATACAACTTAAACTTACGCAAGAAACAGACTATCCGGAACAATGGAAGGATGAGAAATTCAGAAGCTCAGCGGTTCCGGTCATTCGTTGTTTTGTCTTTTTAGGGTTCCGTTCCCAAAGGGCACCAACTTCCGCTGTCCGTCCGTCCGTCCGTCTGTTACAGCACTCTATCTCACGTGGTCTCATCGTATCAATTATCGTACGTATCAACCGTGAACTCATGAATCCAGATAGTTACCGGTCTACCTTTCGTCAGAAATGAGATTTCTCAATGGTTGTATTTCTGCTAATGCTCGTTCATTGTATTGTATTGTATATGTATGTATATCTTCTTTCCACTTTGTATGTGAAGTTGAGCAGGAGGGCTCGCCCACCTTGACTTAAAAGTTACGCCACCACTAAAAAGCAAAAAATAAAATATTTTTAAATAAAAAAAGGACGGCCTTCAAAAAAACCGGAACTAAAAAGCAAAAAATAATTGGTTACTTTTAATTTATGTACGAAAAACTATTTTAATTCTAACTAATTATGTACAATTTCTTAATTTTTAATCATCTTTTGAAGTCGGTGCCTTGGGTAGACGTTCTTCGGGCTGCAAGTAGTTAGATTAATATGACCTATGGCTAAGAAAGAAATATAAGTAGGTAGCTACTTACATTTACCTACTTGAACAAAACACAAAAACAAAAATTAAATAAACAAACTGGTCGGAAAAACGTATGTAAGTAGGTATTTAGGCAAATACTTTGTAATTTAAATATGCCTTATACTTAAACTAAATACCTAATACAATAAAAACAAAATATTTACAAGAAAACCCTACGAACAAACCAATATAAAAACAACGACCACTTATATGATAAATATTTAGGTAGGTGTAGCTTGTACTTTTTATTCTACCTAAATACCTACATAACACAAAACAAAAAAAATACAAACATAAAAAAAAACAGAAAACAATAGGTAGCGACTTTGAGGTGTCTGCTCTCAACTACGTGTCAAAACGAGTGTGCGGTTAGTACATATCTCACCAATTTCGGCAGAAATCGTCTCGTTCAGACAACGATGTCGCAGGGACACAGAGCAGCGAATTAACGTCCTCCTTCACCAGTCCAGCCTTTATAAACCCGAAAGTACTAATAATAATTGTTGAAACCCAATTTCAGTACGCTGCGCTGTATCGATATCAGCTTGCACGTAAACCAACGCTAAGGGAATCTCCAGTTAGACAAACGGTCGCTTAAAATGCTCTGTGGACCAATCATTGCTGACTCAGGTTGTTTACGCTCTCGTAGACTTCGGGTGTGTTCGGCTGAAATAGTGTCTGTTCGGTCAGCAGCGTGCGAAGCGAACTCTACCCAAGGCACCGACTTCAAAAGATGATTAAAAATTAAGAAATTGTACATAATTAGTTAGAATTAAAATAGCTTTTCGTACATAAATTAAAAGTAACCAATTATTTTTTGCTTTTTAGTTCCGGTTTTTTTGAAGGCGGTCCTTTTTTTATTTAAAAATATTTTATTATATTTATTTATATCTAAGAATCTACAGGCTATTCTACAAAATCTACCAAAGAAAGCAACCCAACCTACACTTTTTTTTTTTTTTTTTATGCGACCTGACATGGATGGCTAATACCACACAACTACCGTTATGATATTAGCCCAATACACCTCATTCCCGAAGGAATTTGGTGCCATGCCAGGACCTTCCCTTTATGAGCACGGCTACATTGAACTGGATGGAAAACACGGACAATTTTTCATTGCCGCTTCGACCATCTTTTCATCCAATGCGATGGTACCAACCCGGGCGGGCATAAACCCTACCACCTAGTAGGGGAAGGGGACCTACAGTTTTCCATGGATTCCGAACCATGGAGCAGCTCGCATTCGTAACGAAATGCACTTATCGAACTCGGAAAGAGAAAGACAGTGGTGCATGTCGGTATTGAACCCAGGTCTCTGGTACGCTAGGCCAGTCCCCGCGCCACTAGGCTACGAGCCGCTTACTTAGTTATCTGTTGGCTGTAGAAAGGCCGAGGTGGCGGGCTGTGTAAACAGGCTCTGTAAGCCTATTCTTGGAAAACAGTGCTCAGGAATATTTCAGTCGAGAATATTTTCCGCTTTTATAACGGTTGTTAAGGCTATTTTAACATCATTGAAAAGCCGTGCTTCGGAATCTTTCCGTCGAGAAAGCCGCTTTGACACCCGCAATAAAAGCCGTTTTCTCGACTGAAATATTTCTGATCATATGATCACGGAATTCCAAGAATAGCCCTACTGATGGCAGAAATGAACTGGGGAAATCGGTGGATGCAGGCTCAGGCAGGTAGTAGAAGATCTAGTCCTGAATACCCATACATTATATACCGCTCTCATTATTTGTATAACTACTGTGTGTTTCAGGACTGGCTCTCCTACATCCTTAGCCTGTCTTTCCTAAATTCCTGGGCACATTGCTGCCATCCGACCCCGTTTCATTACTTTTGTTGTAGTGATAGACAAGAATACTGTTTTTCAAAACAATATTCTTACTTATCAGAGTTTCAATATGGTATTAAGAAAACATATATTTATGATTTTCAGGACAAATAAATATAAATTTTGAGATGCTTGAAACGTAAAGGTAGATCGCGACTGTATCCTTTGTTTTAAAGTAAAATATGTATTTAAATATCGAAAGTAAAACTACATTTAAAGCAATTGCATAAAATGCATTTTTAATATTATTTTGTCATAACTTCCCGCCTTTCCGTCTGGTACTATCACGGAGATCGTCGATCTCCGTGGCTACGATGGGGTTCGAGCGAGAACATTTTGATTTATTTGAAATTGAATTTGCTTCTTCTCGCGCAACGATTTTTAGACAGTTCAACGAATTTAAAAGGAGCAGAATTAGCATTGAAAATGAAAACATATCCGGACGCACGCTAACGGCGTTACTGCAGAAAATGTGTGGACTACTGAAATGTGCGAGAGAACACACGAATTACAAACACGGATATATAAAGATTTTTTCCCGACGAGATTATCTTCTTAGCGGGAAAAACCGTTCTGTTGCGCTCTAGCACTGTCTCTTTTTTAAAGAAAAAGACAGTGAGGCAGGATGAGACATGAGGAGGATGCAACACGTCGCCAAAGCAAACAATGTGCACAGTGTTTGCTACAGTATTTGCAGGCTATCAAAACGACTTATAGGTAAAAGTAAATCACGGACGCTGTAGCCAAAAATAAAACAAAAACTAAATTGATTTTGAATCTTGATGGAACAAGCCAGGTTTGATTACTAAGTTTTTTTTTTTTATAATCGTTGAGTTATCCAAGATGAAACTCATTGTATAAAACGTGTTTCTGTAATCATTACTGTTGACGAAACATGAATAAATCAATATGATCCGAAAAGCAAGAAGCGGTCGTCGGTGTGAGTGTTACAAATATACACGATAATAGTACTTTGGGCGAACGCCTGGCGTATGCCATATGGGACGCTATTCACAATAAAAAATATCGGTGTCTAGTAAAACTTTATTCCGGTTCTTTACCACCCCCCCCCCCTCCCTAGTAGAAAACGGAACATACCGTTTTACATGGGTTCCGGACTCTCTCTGCGAAAATGCCTATTCAAAACTACGATAAAGAATTAAAGACATATCCTGGGATATAATCCCGCAGTAGGTATACTATTTAAGCTACGCGCTTTACAAACGTTTGGTTTAAAGGCATTTTTCAACTAAGCAATATCAGATCAATCTGAAAAAAGATTGAAATAGAGTATTTAATGTGATACATTTTAAATTGATAATTTTCTAATAATTACAAGCATAAAACTATTTTCATTACGAAAATATAGTGCAAATGAAGTTTGTTCTTAAGGTGGCCGAACCCGCTCATTTCCCCATACAAAAGGGGAAAGAAGATCACGCCCATATTTCTTGTCAGAGATCCTAAATTTTGCTCAAAATAGCTTTATTTGATCGAACTAGATGTCTGATGACCATTGGCATTGTAAAATTGTGTTTGGTTTCTATGTTATAATGTCCGAAAGTTCGAATTTTTCGCGCGTTTTATACAATAACTTTGGAGGTGGATTACGCAATGATAAAGTAAGAACATCGTAAAAAGATTAGTCATCAGACATAGCTTATTTAATCAAGATTTATGATCTATTTGGTTTTTGTTAGATTTTTGACTACAGCGGTCGTGGTTTACTTTTAGCTATAAGTCGTTTTGAAATTAAAATTTTCGTAAATCTTACCAAATCATACACTATGCACATTGTCTTTTTTGTGGACATGTTGCATCTTCCTCATCACGGAGCCTGTCTTATTCTTTGAAACAGAGAAGGTCCCAGAGCGCAACAGCACGGTTTTGTATCGTGCCCGCGAATGAGTTGGGCCCGCCGGGTTGGGCCACCTTAACCTAAAAAGAAAGCTTCTGTGAAAATTTCTAATTTCTCATTTCGGTGGTTCCGGAGATTTCGCCTCCGGGAAAATTGTATTTATAATTTATTGTATGAAAATGGGTACATTTTGGCCTTTTTTACCGCTTTAACAATTTAATTTTTGAAAATCCTTTCTAAGTGTCTTTCAAGTTTCTAGGTTCAGTAGTTTCGTAGACACCATGGTGCGTGAGTGAGTCGAGTGAATGGATTTCGTTTGTATGTATGTATCGATTCTATATTGAAATGAAATGAAATATTTATTTTGTTACAATTATGGTCATGACGGTACATTTCCAAAATTTGCATATTACCGCGTACAAAATTATACCTAAAAATAAGACACAATTCTTAAAAATAAATCTAACTATCTGACATTATTTAAAATCAAAAAATTCTTCGACACGGCAAAAACTTTATATACTACTATAACGAGTAACTAACGCGTATAATTTCAAACAATCTTACCCTTGGTATATTTATTTCAGTACCTAACCTGTTTCTAAACAATTTAAATATTAATTACTTTAAAATAATTGCGCAAAGCAACACCAATAAATGTCCGAAGAATGTGTTTTTAGCAGAATAAACTGACCTGTCACTATTTATATTGAACTCCCTAACCAAATCATAATCAATTTATACCGTACCGGTACATTAGCTAACGCCCTATTTAAAATGAGGCCAAGAGAGTTTGAAATCAGTTCGATTACTCCCAACATTCACATTCGTTTCTGATGTTTCAACATTTACACTCAAAATTTTATTCCCCAAAATTTAAAATTTAAATTATCAGAAAATTAGGCTCCCCTTACAAACATTGTTCACTAATCATTTGAAAACCTCTGTACTTTATATTTGGTATTTAATTTTAGGCAACAAAGTATATCTGGACGTGCTTGTTTTTCAATTTCAACAAAATCGTGTCAAATTACTGCAAAAATATAGTCTTCAACCAAATTTTTCTTTTTGTGTTGCTTTTAAGGGTTGCCAACGGAACCCTATTACCAAGTTTCTGCTGTCCGTCCGTTTGTCACAGGACTGTATCTAATGTACCATAATAAGTAGGCAACTGAAAGTTTCACAAATTGTGTCTTTATTTTGCCGCTATATAACAACAAATAGGTAGTATTAAAATAAATTTGTTTTAAAATAATGAAAATAAAAAATTTTAGTTTTTTGTGTAAAATGTAAAATGTGCTGATGATGGTGCCGTCCCTATAACAAACAAAAAAAAACACAAATGTAGCTATTAAAACTCACCACGGTAATGGCATTATCTAAAACTACTTTTAGTCGATTTGTTTATTAAAATCTTTACCAACCTACGATGGTTGAGTGTAATTAGCCATTGGGGGCATATTATCAAAGTGACTTAGGGCACACCCCATAATTGTCCCCATTTAATATTTCCATGTGTCACTAAACTGGCTCCAATTTCAATGAACTGTAGTAGGGATAGTTTTTCACAAAAAAACATTAGTGTGCTAGTTATTTAGTAGTTATTAAATATTTCATAAATTAAATTAATGTTTAAACCCACGAATAAAGTACTCATTGATAATTTACAATGTTTTCATGGTCTTGAAAAAATATTAGGACACATTCAGCGTGGCGAGATTTCATTTTATAAGGAAGAATAACAGTAGATATTTTAAGATACACTTATCTAGTATTATAGATGAATAATTAACTTATGACAAACATCATTAAAGTTTCTTTGTTTGTGTACATTAAGTGACGTCGCCTGTAATCAAAATCATGATAACGTTATCGGAATGTTTCTTTATTTATAGCACTTTGTTGTACACAAGCAATTAGAATGTTTTTCGAATTCCGTAGCAGTCTAATTCCTTTACCCCGAAGACAAACTGATTTTTTTATATACCTTTGTTACTATGGTGTGGTCTCTACGGTAAACACAATAGACAAAAACAAATTTTAAACAGTAAAGGAACCCTTCCGAAGCTTTACGAGAAGATATAAAGAAAATAATACAGTTAATCAGCTGGAATGAAGCTGGTAGGAGAGATAATAAAAGGAATAGATAAGAGGAAGAAGGTTGCGGGCATATTTTGCGACCTGTCAAAAGCCTTTGATGTCTGGACCACAATCTCCTCTTGAGCAAATTGGAAAAATATGGAGTTAGTGATAAACCTCATAAATTGCTTAAGTCATTCTTAACAGATCGAAGACAGGTCACTGAGGTCACTCTCAAAGGAAATAAGATATGTTCTGGGCTAGGCAATATAAAAATGGGCATTCCGCAGGGGTCAGCATTAGGAAATACATTATTTTTAGTATTTATAAATGACTTAGCCTTAATTCAGATAGATGGTGTGTTAATACTTTTTGCTGATGATACTAGTATAATAGTATTTGCTGAATCCATTCATGAACTGGAAATAAAGCTAAATTCCGTAGTAGGAAAAATATCGGAATGGTTTGCTGCGAACGGCCTCATATTAAATACGTCAAAAACCAACTATATGGTATTTTCTGGACGATACTGTGGTCCCCGTGAGCTTTCCATTTCGAATTCCTCCGGATCTATTAGCTCCCAGACATGCATACGATTCTTGGGATTCTATATTGACCCAACTTTAAGTTGGAGAAGCCACATAGATAAACTATGTAACAAGATGGCAAGTGGTATCTACGCACTAAGAGAGTTACGCCGCTTGATCGGTCCCGAAACGTTGAAACAATCCTACTATGCATACGTACATTCACTGCTATCGTATGGAGTAATCCTATGGGGTAACTCAACGGATTCTGAAAGGGTGCTAATACTCCAAAAACGAGCGATAAGGGTATTAGCCAGTGTACCACGAACAACATCCTGCAGAAATCTGTTTAGCTCTTTAGGAATATTGACTGTATGCTCTCTATACATATATGAGGTGGTAGTATACATACGTAAGAACATCCAGTCTTTCGAGATTAATGGCGTAAACCACAATTATAATACACGTAATTCAGAGCGTTTAAAATCAGTTGCGCACAAATCGGCGATGGCTGAAAAAGACCCTGACGTGATTGGACCCAAACTGTATAATAAGATTCTAGAAAAAATTAAGTCTTTACATAGTGACATTGTGTTCCAGACTCAGCTGAAAATATTCCTATTAGACAACCCATTTTATAAGATAAACGAATTTTTTTCTTATAGTAAAAATAACAAATATTGCTGACTTGGACGGTCAAAATGACTTATGTACGTTAGAATATAAAAGCAAGTTATAGTCGAAATAATTATTGTTTATTATGTAAGATACATATGTTTAAAAACTATTCAGACTGCATTGCTGAACGGAGCAATACAAAAATGATGACGAACCATACTGAATATGCAAATGACTCAATTTAATATTGTTAATGTTGTGTGTTCTTTATGGCGAAACAAATATCTGTATCTGTATCTGTATATAGCTAATCTGGTTGGTTGTAATCGGTGGGTTATGTCTAAGGAAGGTCCACGAAGAAATATGCGAGATCTAAAACTGCGGGAGGGTGCAATTCTTATTTTTTTTTATACGACCTGACATGGATGGCCAACACCACACAACTACCGTTATGATATTAGCCCAATACACCTCATTCCCGAAGGAATTTGGTGCCATGCCAGGACCTTCCCTTTATGAGCACGGCCACATTAAACTGGATGGAAAACACGGACAATTTTTCATTGCCGCTTCGACCATCTTTTCATCCAATGCGATGGTACCAACCCGGGCGGGCATAAACCCTACCACCTAGTAGGGGAAGGGGACCTACAGTTTGACATGGATTCCGAACCATGGAGCAGCTCGCATTCGTAACGAAATGCACTTATCGAACTCAGAAAGAGAAAGACAGTGGTGCATGTCGGTATTGAACCCAGGTCTCTGGTACGCTAGGCCAGCCCCGGCGCCACTAGGCTACGAGCCGTTTCATCTAATGTTTTCATGGTTAGGCTGATAACTAACCACACTACCACTGTTAAGTACAGTAACGTATCTTCGTAGGTAAATATATTATACCCAAACTCGGATGCGGTTACACATTTCATTACGAATGCTAACTGTTCCATAGTTCGGAATCCATGTATGTTCCCTTCCCTTACTAGGTGGTAGGGCTAACCCCGTCCGGGTTGGTGCCATCGCATTCGATGAAAAGATGGTCGGATCGGCAATGAAAACTTGTCCGTGTTTTCTGTCCACTTCGATGTAGGAAATGCATAGGAAAATTACGGTCTTGCTACATAAAAAAATAAGTAAATCAAAATAGTGATCATCTATTCAATCACTATTTTGCTTTACTCGTGGCCGTAAAAGCAAAACTCTACAAACATTTTCTTAACTCTACAATCAAAATCTACCTGCACTGACTATTTCTTGTCGCGCGCATTAGAATGTTTTCACAAGATAAGTGACATTATGAAGACCTCCACGTGCTCGCTATCTAAAGGCGGGTACTCATCTATGGTGGGTCGTGTTATCTAGTGTATCTTGTGAGTGCGACCACTGTGAGCTTCTCGTGCCCCATTCGCATTGACACGGGTCGCTGTAAATATTACGGAAAACACTAAAGACTCGTAGCATGCTCATAGACGAGGCAGCAGTTTCTTTTTAATTTCTAAATTAAATGTTTTTATTGATCGATATTAATAAAAAACTTACTCCAATAGTTCCTAACATGGGCTCATTCGAACGAAATGTAAGAGAGCATCGTTCAAAAGAAGTTCCGTACCTTTCAGTTGAAAGCCTACTCAACATATGCCATAAATCACGCTTATTTAAAAAAAAATCTCTTCACAATGAAAATTAACGATGATCCTGTTTTCCATTATGAACCTGGGACGGTACATAGGAGCGTGGGTGCAATGTTTTTTTTTCGGATCATTTGCTTCTAATCGCAAGCATTGTCAATCGGATGCTTGCAGCGATAAGCAGCCGGCGGCGATGCGTACACGTTGAAGCTGGATACTGTATCGGATACATTACACGATACACCGCAGATGAGTACCCGCCGTAATGCGGGCGGGAGGAGTTTCACGCGCTCCGCCTTCGTATTCCGGAGGAACGCGACTCGGCCGGCCGCGTTCCGCCGATCCGATCCGGAAAATGTGAATAGTGAAAATGCGGAATAATCCCGCGGAATATAACCGACACTATTTCCAGCAAGTCTTCAAACGATGTTCCCTTGAAACGTTCGGATTGCCGCGTAAACTGGACACTTTATGAGTGCGCGCGTGATTTATACATGTAAACGTGTAGTTAGAACGCTCTTGACCGCCAAATGTAAGAAATGGACTCCCGCTTGTGATAACGAAGTTTAAAGTGATTTTTAATTATCAGTATATGTAATCAATCAGACTTTTGCACAATTGCACCAATATGTTTGACCACCAATAGACATTAAAACATTACAAACATGTTCTCATTAACAGTGTACGTGAAGTTTTAAAAATGAACTGAAATTTAATGCCAAGATGCTTCAGATTTTGAAGTGCTGCTTTGCGCTGGCGATCGTCGTATCTGGTTTGTATATAGAATCCATACTAATATTATAAATGCGAAAGTAACTCTGTCTGTATGTCTGCTACGTTTTCACGCCTAAACCGCTAATGCATTTTTTATGAATGTCAGTGCAGAGATGGTCTGAACCTTGGGAAAGGACAGAGGCTACCTTTCGTGGCGAAAATTAAGCTCGAAGGGGGTGAAAGTTTGTATGGGAAACTCATATAATATCCATGAAATAATTCAGCCCGAGGTCAGTTCAAAAATATATAGACCGGTGCAGTAATTGCAGCTATTTACTTCGAAAATATTTAATACAACACATACAAACACTTCGTCGGTTTTACATGTATTACCATGGACGATGCTCAGTGTAACTTGCAACCCTTATCCCTCCCCATTCATCCATTTGTGATGGATTTTTGGCTTTTTAAAACCGATCGATTCTCAAACTCGTTTCTTTGCCGCGCCGCCAGGGCATGGAACTGTCTCATTCCTCATGCCTACTTCTCTTCAAAACTAATTTTAACAAGCTTCGCAACCATGCAATGATCTGCCAATCCGCTGGTATGGTGTGTCGCTAAGCATCGTTACGCGGTTTGCTTGCATTGAGCGGTTCAGAGCACCTTTGATCCCTCGGCACATACAAGTACTTATTTGTTATTAAAATAAAAATGGTAGGCGGCGCCATTTTGCTTTATTTTGGCAAGAAAAAAGATTGGTATATCATTTTTAGGGTTCAGTACCCAAAGGGTGAAAACGGAACCCTATTACTAAGCCTCCGCTGTCCGTCCGTCCGTCCGTCCGTCCGTCCGTCTGTCCGTCTGTCACAGGGCTGTATCTCAGTAACCGTAACAGGTAGACAGCTGAAATTTTCACAGAGTATGTATTTATTTTGCCGCTACAACAACAAATAGGTAAGATTAAAAAATAATTAAAATAAAAGTGGTCTCCCATACAAAAAACGTGTTTTTTTTGTTTTTCTTACGATGGTACGAAACCCTTCGTGTGCGAGTCCGACTCGCACTTGGCCGGTTTTTTAGGCTCCCGCCGCAAAAAGCAAAAAGGTACCCTAATGGTCGGGCTCTGGTGTCTGTCGGTCACACGTTTATTTGTTTGTTTACACGTTTATTTACACGTTTGCAAATTCTAATCCCGCCTGGGTTAGCACCATCGCATTGAATAAACGATGGTCGAAGCAGCAATGCAAATTGTCCGTGTTTTCCATTAGTTCAATGTAGCCCAGCAATATAAGGGAGGTCCTTGCATGGCACTAATGTTACCATGTAGTGTTTTAGGCTAATATCTAACTGTCAGTTTTGTTTTAGCCATCCATGTCCAGTTACATAAAAAAGGGATGCTATCATAAGTATTACACGAAATAATAAACTTTACAAAATCATAGACCAAGTATAAAGTGATGAATGATACGATAGTAATATATTTTTTGTCAATTATTCCAATTTTACGAAGTAACGGGAGTGACTGCATGTTACACCATGTATGTTGTAAGTATAAATACAATCACCTCTCTTGGGAGTAAAATGATTGATAAGTCCCTTCTTATCTACGATACAGAATGGTTTTATCTAGTTAATAAAAGTAATTGTTTAAAGAATGTTAGGACTATCAAAGAAGTGTTTATGAGATAATGCTCAGGATTTTCATAAGTGACAGTGATGTCAAAAGGTATAATGGCCTATTTGGTGTTGACATTCAATGACGAATGAGGGCCATGTCATACTGAATGAACTTGAGAGTCATGTAACATCGATAATATCTATTTAAATAATTCATCTGTAAGGGGTATTCATGGAGTAAGTTGCTTTGTTTTCTAACATACTGCGTTTGTAGACTTTATGTATGATACTAAAACTAAATTGACGATTTTTAGAAATATTTTCTGTATGTATGTATGTAGTTTCTCCATAACTCTGAAACCAATCACCCCAATTGGATGAAACTTAGTACAAGTACATTTAACTACCCGGGAAACAGAACAGGTTTCACATAGAATTCAGTTCCGCTTACGCTATGATGTGGCCGTCATACAAACCGGAATGCTCCGCGCGTCCCAGCGGGAGGTCGGCGGCTGGAGGAAGGGGGGGGGCGGTCAGGATTATCAAAATTTCTTATTCTATAAAACAACCGACCCAGATGAGCTCTCCTAGTATCTTCAAAGAATCCTCTGAAAGATTCGTATTCTACGTAAAACTTTAGGTCCCATTCCTTACTTACTTACTAGGTGGTAGGGTTAATCCCGGCCGTGTTGGTATTGTATCCATATCTATGTGTGTGAAGAAAGGGTTTGGCGACACATGCTTTTTTTTTTTAATTTGCCACCAAATGTTTACGAAGCACTAAATGGAAATATTTGAATATTCGGTTGAAATGATTTTGATTAAATTTGGTAGATAACATTGTCCTGGACCAGTCTTTTGGACCAGCACTTTGGGTTCCTTTTTATCCAGGAAATAATTCACACCGACATCAGTCAAAAACGACATTGACCCAAGCGTCACCGGGTACCCCAGCTAGTTTCTGATAAGTTTGTAATCATAAGACAAATCACATTCTGAAAATAGACAATCTAATGCGGAGCTATACATTTATCCAGCTACCAATATCCACGATACTTTCGTAAACATATCCCATTATTTTCTCTTCATTTATGTCAAATAATATTTATGTTATATATTTTGATTTTAATTGCATTGTTTTTGTAATAAATAAGGCAAGCGCACGTAACAACCGTTCAAATCCTACAGAGTGTACTTCTTTCCTTTGCATCTTAGATTGGAATGTAGGGTGCTTCGTGGTTCGGCCCCCATAAAGCGGACGGACGACCGGACCTATGGACGTACTGGATGAAATTATAAATGTCCTGTTTTTGTTATTTTGCTATGTAAACCTGAAATGTGAATCTTGTTCGATATCGGGTTAACTAGAATTAACTTTGACAAAATTAACTTAGACTGGTATGTTTGGCATTGCAATTGTCCTACTTCGATTTCGTCGATTTTTCATTCTATGGTTTCCTAATAGGCAGTAATTTTTTTATATGTCTTTTCAAACATAATTAACCAGATTTGTCTTGACCAACATTTACTGACAAATCCTCTGCGATTTTTTGTTAGGTAAGTAAGTTAGCTAGTGGGGGGAATTATAAGGACCAATTTGAACAATTACGCACTGCAATGCAGATATTGTAAGTAAAAGATCTGTGGTCTAAACAGTACATTTTCCATACAATTAAAATTTTAATATTTTTGAAGGCATTTAGACCGATTGAAACATATAAAAATATATTAAAAATGTATTGTTTAAAAAATCATAAAAAAATAATTCATTATTGAATATATATTATATATTCAATAATGAAAAAATGTAAAAAAAACGACGGTCGTTTACAACCTGTATCTGAATAATCTTGTTTCATGTGAGACACACGGTCACTGCGCAATAGTTACCATTCAGGAGTTATCAACACTAAAAGAATTAATCTCTTACTCCGGAGTTATCAACACTAGTGATAATTATTCATCTTACTCACTCACAAAACATTTAGCTTGCCTAAAGAACGATAACATCTATTTTTATTTATTCTGTTGAAATCTTAATCGTATCTTCGACATGCCCGCGCATCGCTTTTTTCCCCCGATTGCACCCAACATTTTGAAGTAGCCTTGAATTCGTTCTTTTATATCGTTCGATGGTGAAATTTACGTTTCACCCGATTTTACGTGACTCTTTATTTTATAACTTGACATTGATTACCAATTGAACACCTGATTTTTTTATGGTGACCCACGCACCAAATTCCCGAAGGAACGAGGTGTTCGAGGAGTTTAGAAATACTCACCACACAAAACACCCAAAGGTCGGCTGGAAGAAATCTCTTCGAGGGATAAGCCCGCCTTTGCACCCCACTTATGTTGTTATTGCACTATACTTTCTTTTGTAAATTGTTTTTTTTTTGTGGCGTAATAAAGAATTCAATCAATCAATCAACCTCATTACCAAGTACATAAGTAGGGAAAGAGATCTACATTTTTGTATGGTGTTCATAACAATTTAGTTACTACTTAAGAGAATACTACTTAATTTAAATGCACATTATTGTCTTCGAAAAACATACACATATATAAATCTACTCATGAACAAATACTTTCTCGAACCAGCAAGCAAACCTTTCGCTGGGCTGGTAGTACGTCATCACTTCCGCCAACCGCTCTATCGCCATAACCAAGAAATTCTCCTGCAATCCCTCCGCCCGTAATCATGCCTCATCCTAAAACAGTGTTTAAGACTGTCGTGAAGGGGCGGAAATCGAAGATTTGAAAATTTTAAGAAATGCTTTTTTGTCCATTGGCTAAGGCACAATTTTTCACGGCAATTCCATGAAATCGTTTTCCAATACCTAACCCCCTCCCTGCCCCTGAAAGTTATCAAATATTAATAAAAAAAAAATTTCAAATTTCTCATTTCAATTGATAAAACTTCATTATATGTCCGTATGTTTTATTGTTTTGTAAATATATGCAATTTTCAGTAAAAAAAACGAATATGAAGGTAAAAAAGACAACTTCTTATCCAATGTTTTTTTAGCCAATATTTGAGGATCCAAATTTTTTATTTATTTTGAACATTTCGAGCATGAAAACAGTCATCACCCGTGGTATGGGGAATAGATAAGGTAAAGACTCTCTTAAGACTCTACACACTTTTTTAACGCTTTAAGGTGGCCCAACCCGGCCGGCCTAACACATTCGCGGGCACGGTACAAAACCGTGCTGTTGCGCTCTGGGACCTTCTCTGTTTCAAAGAATAAGACAGGTTCCGTGATGAGGAAGATGCAACATGTCCACAAAAAAGACAATGTGCATAGTGTATGATTTGGTAAGATTTACGAAAATATTAATTTCAAAACGAGTTATAGCTAAAAGTAAACCACGACCGCTGTAGTTAAAAATCTAACAAAAACCAAATATATTATAAATCTTGATTAAACAAGCTATGTCTGATGACTAATCTTTTAAAGATGTTCTTACTTTATCATTGCGTTATCCACCTCCAAAGTTATTGTATATGCAAAAAATTCAAACTTTCGGACCTTATAATTTGGAAACCAAACACAATTTTACAATGCAATACGTCAATGGTCATCAGACATCTAGTTCGATCAAATAAAGCTATTTTAAGCAAAATTTTGGATCTCTGACAAGAAATATGGGCGTGATCTTCTTTCCCCTTTTGTATGGCGATGAGCGGGATGGGCCGCCTCAAATACCATATTTTCCGACATATTGAAAATTCAAACATTGCCGCCTTAATCAAAATCGCATTTGGCATCACAGTTTGATGTCTACAGATGGTATTTTTTGTGTTTTAATCATATTTAGAAAACTTACTTTATAATGCAACAATCTTGATAAAATACGCAACCGAGATATGTCACTCGATTCGGCGACCACGTTGCTGATAACTCGATTCATTCCAGAATGCACTCCCGCGGTGCGTCCGCTGCTGATTGAACCAGCAGGAGACGTGAGTGATAGCCCGACTTCTCGTGAAGCCGAGATGTAGTATTACTTGATCAAGTAATAATATGATCGCTGAGAAAAGGTTAAGTAGGTACATAACTAATTCGAATTGTAGTCAGGAGCGCATATTGCCACGCTGCGCTGGCCGGAAAGTTTGCGTTCATATATGTAGGTACTATCTAATTCTCTTGGAGAGTTGCACCCAACGAGTAAGGAAGGACGGTATAGTATTTGCATACAATTTTTGAGATGTATATCACGGATATAATATATCACGGATATATATTAATATATCAAAAGAACAAAAACTTACAGAGGCAGCTCCAACGAGAAAAACCTTCCTTTTCTCGTTGCGTAGCTCTCAGTTGATTTATTTTATGTGAAAAATATCAGAATAATATTTCTGATATTGACTGAGCCTTTGTATGTAGCTTGATCACCACATTATCCTCTTAAGCGGCAGCGTAGCCGCGTTTTAGTGATAGCTGGACTTATCACTAAAAAGTAGCGCCGGCCGGTCAGTTCGCTTACGAATTTATTCACTGCGGAAAATATTGACATTAGGCAATAAGTCCACCCGTTTTATGTACAATGTGCATGGAAGCGATAAAGAATATTCTCGATTTCCTAAGCCTAAATATTATATGTTACTCAAATACAAATGACTCACCCTTGTCCTACATCTCTCACGTTACTGGCTCTTGTTTTAGCTCAAATGTGCACACCGACCGCGAATGTTGCTTTTCGATTAAATATAAATGCATGTGATGAGTGACGGCGCAGTTAAAATAACTCATACACAAATACATGGGTAAGGAAAAGCGGAGTACTAAACATTTTGTGTGTTGATGTTTAGGACCGAAGAACTAAGTTAAGTGCTGTCTAAACCTTAGTACGGCAATAAGTTTTTTAATGAAAGACATAAAATCCTATATTTTCATGTCGAGCGTAGATCTAATTGGTGCTTTTTTGTACCAATCTTGTAGGGCGTAATTAGAGGACTGGACATACAAGTTTACATGATTTACGAATCATTTGCACGCACACATCTACCACATTATATGAAAGTTTCAGTGTAATCATTTTAAATACGTTTTTATTAAGGAACATCTAACCAAGCGAGGACAGGTACCGCAGCTAATGACTGTAGTCCTAATTGGCGGGAATCAAATACTGCGATATAATAAGGAGGGCAGAATAGCTCATGGTTTCATCGACAGTACTGAGTACAGTACTGAAAGTGTCAGTGGGACGGAAACTTTTTTTTCTCAATGTTCTCATTTTCTGTAAGGCACTTTTTGTAGTCCAAAACATAAATGGTCTCCCTTTGGGTATTACGTCACGGTTGGTCACTGTGAGCGCTATTAATAAACATGAAAAGGGAAGTAGTACAATATTTGCTCAAAACATCTCCTGTTCCGCCCTCACTGACATCTTCACGCATTTCATAAAGAATCGCAAAATATTGTTTCTCAAATTACACAGGCCATGATACGAAGGCGCTGGGACCCTCTGTCTTTGTAGCCCGTCTAGCCGCTATATTAGCCTGTCAGATTGTTTCGTATCTGGAATATTTGAATGGTCACTCTATTATTTGTCTTTAATATTAGACCGGTCAGTGTCATCGTTTCTGGAATATTTTCAACTTCATATTGGAGCTTGGGGTGTGGGCGGACATTCCATTACGAACAAAGATCCACATACCGCTGTATTACTTACAACTGGATTTCTTCCATATGCGCAGCAAAACGTAGCGAGACCAAACAAAAACTGTCAACATTCGGTGTTAATGGCATCATCACGGCGCGGCCTGCGGGGTAATCGGGCTAAGTGGTGCGACAAACAACCAGCTAGGCATGGACATGAAGTCGCGGCTTTACTTGAACACACAAACTTTAACCTAAACTAGCTTTTATACTCTGTCTGTACTGGCAAATACTCGTCCAAATCTATTTATGATAAAAATCGTTTTAGGATACCTATCACATTGTGTGATGCATTCATTTTTTGTTGAAATAAAAAAAACAACTTTATTGTGCAATTTATGGAATGAACACGTCCTGACAGAAAATGCGCCACTATCCCTGCGTAAAAATGAACAAAATAAAATTTTAAATCTACTTTAAATATTTGTTTAACGAATATAATACGAATTACGAAGGAAAGTAATAGACTAGGAGGTGGCGACAAAAATAGTAACGATAACGTAAATGGCTGATACTGGGTTCACATGATAAAGACCAACCCTCTGAAGCTAAATGTGTCAGTCTGCCTGTGCCAAGTGGCTGCGTTACGTAGATAAGGCGCCTGAAAATAAGTATATAAGATAAGTAGTTATGGTGACAACAAATATATATGATAAGGTAAATGGCTGCAAATAACGAATCATGAAAGAATCAGTACATACTTACTTAGCAATACCAAAACTGAACAAATCTTTGATTGCATTTCGTAGTTATAGGCGATTTAGGTTACAGATATAACTTTAGGTATATTTAAGTATTTAATTAAAAAACCGACTGGTTATTGTTGTATAATTAATAAGTATCAATGTTTCTAGACAATCAGTATGTTCATCAGCAGGTACATACCAACTTCCATTTTATATAGCCAATCTAGATAACGGAACCACTTGGCGCAGGCAGACCGACATATTTAGGATCAAAGGGTTGGCCTCTAACATGTAAACCCAGATTCAGCCATTCACCTTATCGTGACCAAAAATGTCGTGACCTCCCGGAATATAAGTAATGGTGCGCATTGCACCAAATCCAAATCCTTTGACCATATTTTGGCCCATTGTGTGTCAACTTGTGACCCGTGGAGTTAGATTTATAATATCTGGCCAATATCAAATTATCTACAAGTGAGAACACGACCTTTTTGCGTTATTTTCGAGAGCTGATTGCACCGTCAAATATCTAAATATATTAATTCAATTATCTCATCAATATGTTCCGTAAATCATTTACGCAATCTGCACGCATCACCTCAAGGGAGCAAGTTTTTCACTGAATGAATAAATATAATAATAAATTCACCAAACGTATTTGATTGTTTCTCCAAGTGGCGGGTTAGCTAAAATGGTTGCTATCCCCTGGCTAAAGCTTTTAAGTGGTGACATTGACCCAAAATGGCAAATGAACCACTGTTCATTGCCGCTTTCATTAATCCGGATGGACTTCAGTCTAAAGAGATGTAAATCAGCAAACGGAATGCGTTAATACATAGCATTATAGTAGCCGTATTACAACCATAGTTATATAGATTCGCGTGGCAGAAGCCCTGTTTTCTTACTTTCCGCGCTGTAAAAACACGAAATAAAAAACAAAAAACAACATAAGATTGGATTGGATTACATTATGAAAAGTAAATCACGCTTATTATTTGGATTTTTTACACCTTTTTGTGATATTTACATAAACATTATTAAGCTATATTGTAAATTAAAGATGACTTATACACAATGTTTTTCTTTATGAATAACTCAACTTTTTTTTTTAATTGATGTTTATTCACGTTTTGAGTGCTGTTTCCGTCTCTAGTCAAATCATAGCGCCATACAAACAATAAATGTATAAAACAGTTTTAAAAAACATTTAACCGACATCAATCATTAAGAGAAGTACTATTCTTTCATAAAATTTTTGAAAGGACCACCCATATTGAGAAAAGTAAATATTCAAATCGGTTGACAATTGGCGGAGATATCGTGTAACATATTATACATAAAAAAAACGAATTGAGAACCTCCTCCTGTTTTGAAGTCGGTTAATACTACATTATCAATATAACGCATCAGTAAATTTGATAAATGAATAAGTAGTATATTTTGGATTGCATATTTTTATAAGGTTTAAAAAAACTTTTTTTGGGTTAGAAATTTGAAAGTAATGTCATCGCTAGATCAAAATAAAAAAAAAAATTATGCATATTTACATAAATACATATATTATTTCCGTGTTTTCCATCCGGTTCAATGTAGGCGAGCAATTTAGGTAAGGTACTGGCATAGATAGCACTTAGTTCCCTTTTGGGGGGTGTTCGGCTAATATCATATCCAGTTACATAAAAACAAATCAGAAATAGACACATATTTTCTATTTTTTTATTTTGGAAAATATAAACTATTGATCGCTAGCAGAGGAATCATATAGTTATAATGCGATTTCTAATCATCCGACGAGCGTAAGTTTATAAGGGTGTCTCGTCAAATTTCGCATTTTAGCTAGTACAAATTCTGTGCTAAAAAACCATATGCGAAAGGCATTCTACGTACTGCGACTTAAGGTGGGCCATCCCGCTCAACTCCCCACACAAATGGGGAAAGAAGATCACGCCCATATTTCTTGTCAAAGATCCCAAATTTGACTTAAAATAGCTTTATTTGATCGAACTACATGTCTGATGACCATTGGAATTGTAAAATTGTGTTTGGTTTCTAAGTTATAAGGTGCGAAAGTTAGACTTTTTCGCGCGTTTTATACAATAACTTTGGAGGTGGAATGATAAAGTTAGAAAATCTTAAAAAGATTAGTCATCAGACATAGCTTATTTAATCAATATTTATAATCGTTTTTGTTAGATTTTTGACTACAGCGGTCGTGGTTTACTTTTAGCTATAAGTCGTTTTGTAATTAAAATTTTCTTAAATCTTACCTAATCATACACTATGCACATGCATATTTTGTGGGCATGTTGCATCTTCCTCATCACGGAGCCTGTCTTATTATTTGAAACAGAGAAGGTCCCAGAGCGCAACAGCACGGTTTTGTACCGTGCCCGCGAATGAGTTAGTCCCGCCGGGTTGGGACACCTTAAGAACGGAATCGTGGAACCAGAGGAGGTGGTACGTATATTGCCGTCTAATTGCATACATATTTTTCTGAGGACTGCTAAGTAAAGGTCCATAATAAGTGTACGACCGCATTGCACGCAGGTACAATCTGTCATACCTTTATGGAGACTGGTATTGTCATTGTAGCCGACACGCCTGGAATAAACCCTCTCTGCACACGTGCTAGTTGGGTACCGTGGGAAATCAGTAATTATTCGTTTCGCCAACCTTCCAAGAGCCTTTGAAATACCGACTCTTTTGAAGAAATATTGCGTAAAATGACAAAAATAAAACATCCCAGGCTATAAAGCCATTAGTTTGTCCAGGGTGTAAAGGCCTGCAACAGTAAATGTGCAATTTTACCGTTAGATAATACGCAACCGTAATTTGGACTTCTTTGACGTCCCTAAACAATTGATTTCCTTTCCGCCTTTGGCGGGCCGACAAGAACCATTGGCGGCTTTAGCTGTAATAAAACCATACTGTAAAATATTTCCAGCATAAATTGTCCAAATAAGACAAAAGTGCTCCCACGGTCACTAAAGCTGCATATCCAAGTAGGCACATAAGAGGTACCTACATGCTGTTATAAATGTGTTTTATATTAAAACGTTATATGAAATGTAAAAATATTGTATAATTGTTCTTATTTGCAATACCGCAAGTATGCTATGCAAATAATTAGTTGATCAGAGTATGTAGATTGACACATTTAATGATTATAAAATACTTAAGAAATCTAGGTGTTTATAATAAAAGACATGTACAAGTGTGTACATATTATGTGTGTGTTAATTAAATCGTATGAATCGAAGTAATTAAATTAGATGTCTCAGAACACCACTCGATTATGAGAAGTGGTAATAAAATAAAGTAGACAAATACCTATTTGGTACCATCTGTGAATAGAGTACAGTGTTAGCACCGATAATGGGTGCCTAACTATCAATGAACTATTTTAGGGTTGAGACTGTTTAAAATAAGTATTATTGTGAACTATTGTTAAATTGAATAAGGTAAGCTCATACCTATCAACTACTAGGTACATAAAAACAGTCATATTATATTACCACGAATATAATTTTCTGTGAATGCTAGATATTAAGCTATTATTGTTAATGTAAAGCCGAGTTGGTAACGTAGTTTATATCAAGCTCCGTTTATGGTTATACCTAAATAATCTGAATGTGAATTAATTGATATCAATATTATATCAATGTTCCTGATTGCTCGAGAAAATATTGCCATGCCACTAAAGTTTGCATGAAATTTGTATTACTGGACGTTACAAAGCACTGTTTACATATCCCGTGAGCATATGTGTAGTGGTCAGATGTTATACCTAAAGTATAATATGTAGCAAAGTTATCTGGAAAGAACTCTTATGTTAATTATAATTCATTAACATGGAGTCAGTTTAGTTAGTTTTTGAACTGAAAAGGAAGTTGAGCATATGTACCTAGCGCATAAATAAAGAAGGATCATATTGTTGTATCTATGATCGCTGAAATTATAAACTAAACTGTTTGATATAAAGAAATAATTCTGTGGCATGCCTTTCAGCTATCACCGATGATGTGATTTGCATATAGGAAGTTGTTTTTAAGTATGTAGGTACCTAATGGATATTGATATACAATTTTATAATGTTGTATTGTTTTGTGCATTATAATGGATTTGTGTAATAAAATTATCTCTGGCTGGTAGGCGGTACTCGCTTCTGGAGGCGGAGATACGAACGAAATGCAACCAATAATAATTTTGCAAGGCTTCGCAAGACAATACAAACAATAGGGCGAAGGATGCCCAGGTATGGACGCTCGTAGAAGCCGTCCTATTAGCCGAACCGAATCGGCAGTCTGTCTCTAGCAACCACCGCGAGCGGTCGTCTACGTTTTCATTTATCTGCCTTCAGCTCACGCCGCGAGCGGTCCCCGTGATAATAGTTTTGTTTTATTTTATTCGTTTTGATTGTTACCTTACGAAGTCAAATTTATCGTGAAAGCTCAGTACGTTTCTCGCCCTACGCGTTTCGCTACGAGTATAAGTTGCGACACGCGTTCGTATCTTCGTTCGACGGGGCGGTGCAGTCCGTCAGTCAGAGATCGAGTGGAACTTTGGTCTCTGATTGAATTGTACGAGCGGGGCTTCGAGCGATCGAGCCTCTCTGTTCGCTACCGAGCGGCGACGGCGCGTTCGAGCGACGACGCACGGCTCGGGTGGCATTAACATTGGTCCTTCGAGCCGGATCTTCACCAGCACCTACGGAAGCAGAAGGTACAAGTTTTTATTATGTCTGAGCCACGAGACACTCCGCGGAGGAGCGAGCGGCTAAACTCGCGCTCCGTGGACCAACTGCAGACGCAGAGAGCCGGGGTAGGGGCAGACCCGCCAGCCGACGGCGAAACGTCGGCACGGGCACTCTCACGTAGAAGTGTGCATACGCACAGAACCACTTCATCGAGAAGACGACGAGTGGAGTTAGAGCGTCAGCGCAAGCTCATTGATATTGAGCAGGAGGAGATAAATAAAAATGTAGCCCTCAAAAGATTACGCGTAGAGAACGAAGCAGCGTTTGCCATGGCCGACTTAGATTCGGAAGACGAGGATACAGCGCGCAGTGACGTCAGTGCCCAGGTTGCGGAGGCTAGAAATCGCGAGTGGCTCCAGAGCTCTCGCGACATTGATAATGAACAAAGCGGCGAGCAACAAAGCGGTGGCCAGGTGAATGCTACTGTTTTGGAGGTTCCTAATAAAGAACCTGTTTTGGAGAGACCCGCTGCCGCAGTAACACTGTATCGAGCGCCGCCGATAATAGAATCAAGCACGCTCACGGAAAATGTTCCCGTCCCCCATTATAAATCAGCAGAAAACCGTTTAAACGGTCAACCGGAGGCGTTATTACCGGCACAGAAATGGAGCGTAAGTAACCCCGTAACAGTGCAAGACATGTCAGCCCTTCTTGATAAGCTGGCAAAATCAAGATTATTCTCTTATCAGAACCAGCGTCATTTTCCGAAATTTTCCGGGGATCCCATGGAATGGGTCCACTACCGAGAGACCATAAAGGAAGCACAGCGGATGGGGTCTCATACAGACGCAGAGCTAGTGCACGAAATCCGCGCCACCCTCACTGGAGCAGCGAAAGAGGCCGTATATGCCCTCTTGACCTCGGCGAAAACTACCGCGAGTGACCTGCTAGAGGCGCTCGATGTACAATTCGGACTTCCAGATACGATGTACGAAAAAGTTATTTCGGATCTGTCTAAGGTGAGCGTATTACCTACGATTTATTATAAGGAGCTACCTCAATTTGCCATGAAGGTTTCCAACGCAATTGCTGCCATTGACAACATGGGTTTGTCAGTTAATCTGCACACTACTGATGTGCTCAGAATGGTCACCAGAAAACTACCGCAACCATTAATTGAAAAATGGTTCGAAGAAAAATGCCGGATGCCGATTCCCAATGGAGAACCGCCGGTAAGACATCTGTCCAATTTTTTGCGAACAGAAGCCCGAAAATGTGTTAGGGCAGGTATGGCGCAGGCTCTGCCCCTAACAGAACCGGTTCGGCGAACAACCGAACATACTACTTTTATGGCACCGAGAGACCGCTTACGGGAGCCAAACAGAAAGCAGAACGCGGCTACTTTTCATACATCGGAGAACCGGCGTCAATGCTCTTTCTGTCAAGAGAGCACACATGATGTCCCGCGCTGTGAACAATTTAGAGCACTGACGGTAAGCCAAAGATGGGATTGGGTGAAAGAAAATCGCCGTTGCTTCAAGTGCCTTGTGAGAGCACATCCAAGCACAATATGCGCGGCAGCAAAATGCAATGTTCCTGGCTGTCCTCATCTACATCACACTTTGCTCCATAATAACATCGGACACAGAGTTCAAACCAACTTTTATAGAAACCGTGACTCGTTTCGGCGTAATCCCGAAAACAATAGCCCCGTGGCACGACGAGACGGCGTGTCACCGGCCCACGAACGTACCCATGAACGGATACAATCGAGCAGGGTAAGCAGTGCCAGCGAAAACGAGAACGACGAAAATCACCGCGGGCAGGCTGAATTGAGCATGAACACATAACTTTAAAGGATTTTAAGTTGATATTGACCCATACACAACTGTTAGAAAATGGCTTGACGATATTATATGATAGATTTATGATAAATGGTTCTACGGGAGTTCGCCATCGATTGGTATATCGGCGCCACGAACAGAAAACAAAGAAACACAAGCGAGAAAATTGCGCTGAATAGATTACCTGTATTCCTCGAAATGTAAGGAAGCGGTATTTACCTGATATTGGGGTAAAAGGAAAAAATGTAAACAAACCAGAGAGCTGTGGTATTGTTTTGGATGTAGCAGAGCAAACAGGTGGCGCCTGTCTAAATGACCACCTGCTCACGGGAACTGACCTACTCACTTCATTGTTCGAAAATGGGATGAGATTTGGACAAAGAGCCGACGTATTTACGGCCGATATAAAATAAATGTTTCTGCTTGGTAAAATGAGAAGATGATCAATACGCGCAGATGTTTTGTGGAGTGGTTTGCATATGGATTGGCAGCCCGTTATTGATGTACTGAGATGTATGTACATACAATGAAATGTTTGAATCGACGTCTTCACGGCAGGCGGTTTGTCTAGACGCCACGTGACCAAGGTAATTCTCCTGTACCGTCCGGAGGACACTCAGCGCTGCATCAGTAGCGTCGTAGTTGCAGCAGACTCGTGTTTAATTGTGTTTGAAAAATAGATATGTAGAAACCATAGGTGTTAATATTAGAATTAGAGTCAGTGAAAAGCAGAGCAAGTGAAACTGAAAGTGTAAGTGAAGCTTAGCGACAGTGAAATTAGGTCGGACCGAAATCAGTGAAGTGATCAGAACATTGCGTTCAAAGAAATTATCTTAAATTGGACAGTTGAACTGTATCGTCGTTGATTGCGCAAAAAGGCGCAACGTATGAGTTATGTGTATTTTACAGTGATACATTTTCCTAAAAGTGTACCTTTGAAAATATTTGTTAGCTAATAATAGCTAATTAACATTTAGTGTTAATTTGTACTTTATTAAATTGGAAAGTTATGATACTGTCAGATAATTACCAGTCAAAGGATTATTTTATGACATCCTTCAGCACTTGTATTTTAAGATGTTGATTTGTTTAATTTTGTGTCAGCCAATACATAGGCAGAACCAAAAGGAACTGAGGCCTTTCCATGAGTGTTTTTCAGATGTAAAATGTATGATGTTTTGTAAGTAGAATACTGTTGCTTGTGATTATGTTAAATATTAAAATTGTTTTAATAGGTACCGAAAGGGTATACTGGAACTACTGGAATGATAATGCGTGTCGGCGATTTAATTTAGTAAAGAAACTATTCTTTACGTGGGGGGGTATGTAGCCGACACGCCTGGAATAAACCCTCTCTGCACACGTGCTAGTTGGGTACCGTGGGAAATCAGTAATTATTCGTTTCGCCAACCTTCCAAGAGCCTTTGAAATACCGACTCTTTTGAAGAAATATTGCGTAAAATGACAAAAATAAAACATCCCAGGCTATAAAGCCATTAGTTTGTCCAGGGTGTAAAGGCCTGCAACAGTAAATGTGCAATTTTACCGTTAGATAATACGCAACCGTAATTTGGACTTCTTTGACGTCCCTAAACAATTGATTTCCTTTCCGCCTTTGGCGGGCCGACAAGAACCATTGGCGGCTTTAGCTGTAATAAAACCATACTGTAAAATATTTCCAGCATAAATTGTCCAAATAAGACAAAAGTGCTCCCACGGTCACTAAAGCTGCATATCCAAGTAGGCACATAAGAGGTACCTACATGCTGTTATAAATGTGTTTTATATTAAAACGTTATATGAAATGTAAAAATATTGTATAATTGTTCTTATTTGCAATACCGCAAGTATGCTATGCAAATAATTAGTTGATCAGAGTATGTAGATTGACACATTTAATGATTATAAAATACTTAAGAAATCTAGGTGTTTATAATAAAAGACATGTACAAGTGTGTACATATTATGTGTGTGTTAATTAAATCGTATGAATCGAAGTAATTAAATTAGATGTCTCAGAACACCACTCGATTATGAGAAGTGGTAATAAAATAAAGTAGACAAATACCTATTTGGTACCATCTGTGAATAGAGTACAGTGTTAGCACCGATAATGGGTGCCTAACTATCAATGAACTATTTTAGGGTTGAGACTGTTTAAAATAAGTATTATTGTGAACTATTGTTAAATTGAATAAGGTAAGCTCATACCTATCAACTACTAGGTACATAAAAACAGTCATATTATATTACCACGAATATAATTTTCTGTGAATGCTAGATATTAAGCTATTATTGTTAATGTAAAGCCGAGTTGGTAACGTAGTTTATATCAAGCTCCGTTTATGGTTATACCTAAATAATCTGAATGTGAATTAATTGATATCAATATTATATCAATGTTCCTGATTGCTCGAGAAAATATTGCCATGCCACTAAAGTTTGCATGAAATTTGTATTACTGGACGTTACAAAGCACTGTTTACATATCCCGTGAGCATATGTGTAGTGGTCAGATGTTATACCTAAAGTATAATATGTAGCAAAGTTATCTGGAAAGAACTCTTATGTTAATTATAATTCATTAACATGGAGTCAGTTTAGTTAGTTTTTGAACTGAAAAGGAAGTTGAGCATATGTACCTAGCGCATAAATAAAGAAGGATCATATTGTTGTATCTATGATCGCTGAAATTATAAACTAAACTGTTTGATATAAAGAAATAATTCTGTGGCATGCCTTTCAGCTATCACCGATGATGTGATTTGCATATAGGAAGTTGTTTTTAAGTATGTAGGTACCTAATGGATATTGATATACAATTTTATAATGTTGTATTGTTTTGTGCATTATAATGGATTTGTGTAATAAAATTATCTCTGGCTGGTAGGCGGTACTCGCTTCTGGAGGCGGAGATACGAACGAAATGCAACCAATAATAATTTTGCAAGGCTTCGCAAGACAATACAAACAATAGGGCGAAGGATGCCCAGGTATGGACGCTCGTAGAAGCCGTCCTATTAGCCGAACCGAATCGGCAGTCTGTCTCTAGCAACCACCGCGAGCGGTCGTCTACGTTTTCATTTATCTGCCTTCAGCTCACGCCGCGAGCGGTCCCCGTGATAATAGTTTTGTTTTATTTTATTCGTTTTGATTGTTACCTTACGAAGTCAAATTTATCGTGAAAGCTCAGTACGTTTCTCGCCCTACGCGTTTCGCTACGAGTATAAGTTGCGACACGCGTTCGTATCTTCGTTCGACGGGGCGGTGCAGTCCGTCAGTCAGAGATCGAGTGGAACTTTGGTCTCTGATTGAATTGTACGAGCGGGGCTTCGAGCGATCGAGCCTCTCTGTTCGCTACCGAGCGGCGACGGCGCGTTCGAGCGACGACGCACGGCTCGGGTGGCATTAACAGTCATTGTTGCACAAGGTGCAACAATGACATAAACCACATAAACCACATATACCACCGCATCAATATTGATGCACATAAACGCTCATTATGTCTCAATCATAGAATTGGTTGTCATTTGGAAAAAAAGGAACCCATCATTTTAAATTCTGGTGAATGTGTGGCGTTAGAAGTTTTTATTCACACGAGTGTCGTGGTACAGTGGTAAAGCTTTTGTCTGGTGTCCTAGGCATCGTGCCGTAGTCGTGGTGGGTTTGAATCGAGGTATCCGCCCATAAGTTGATTTTTATCGAAGACGGCGACTAGCGCGCTAGTAAAACCAGAGAAGAGACATTTATAGACATTATTCCCAATTCTGTGACCACAACTAATCTGCTAAACTAATTACTTATTTTCTGCGACGTCACTGCGATATACATCTCTCGCCGCACGACCAAACACGTGTCACGCAACGATTTATATTCCGCTGCGTCCTTGAATCAATTCATGGCGTTTGTTGAGAACACTGAATATATGCCCAATTTTGTCTTTAGATAACATTGCCATTACTGTATAACATGAATGTAACGTGCTAATAATATCGCTATTTCAACTAATGTATGTATCTAGAATCGACCGGAAACCAAAGACAAATTAATCATAGAACGAAAACTGAAAAATTAAAACTTGAATCACGGGCAGTGCGTCTACCAATAAATTCCACCGGCAAATGTTTGAGTGTTCAATATTTGGAGTGAACGTCCGCAACGCAGGTAAGTAATTTAAATCAGTGCGTTAAATCAATGTTATTGATAATATTAAGAACTGTGTTAGTAGGAGGCTACGTGAGCAGGGACTTTAGGAGAATTCAAATTATGAGTACAGACGGTGGCAGAATTGTATGGCACTGACCAAGCCTTGCAGTCCATTCATAAAGTAGTTGTTTTCCCAGCTTTTCTTCTTTAATTCGTGTCTTATCTTCAGGGTCGATTCTTCATACACATCACATTCGTTAAATATGAACAGTTTATTTAATTTATGTATGTATGTACCCACGGTCAAAACGTTTTTCTTTCATATAATCCTTCCCAATCCTGCGATGAAGAGTCAGTGATAAAAGTGAGCAATAAACGAGGCAGTTAACTCGACATTTATTCGCGTTTCATAAAACCGAAATAATCAGAGTTATGTCCCGTAAGATGGCTATCCTAACGACGCCGACTTGCTCACGAATTTATTGCTTTCGCCTGGATACAACGTCATGTCTTGACTATAAACTGTAACTTAAATACAGTAGCATAATCTGTATTCGCTTACTGCCTCGAGGGCCCTCAAGCAACACCGCCTAACTCCAGAACGCAAAATCGACTTCCCATCTGCCATTGACCCACGGAGGAGGGTAGCGAGGAGTTGGTCTAAGCTGGGTTTTTGCCCACGAACTGAGTCGCTACGTCACAGCCCATGTAATTAGAAGACATTAACATATTTAAACCGGCGGGACTAACTCATTCGCGGGTCCGGTACAAAACCGTGCTATTGCGTTCTGTGGCGTTCTCTGTTTAAAAATAATACAGTCTCCGTGATGAGGAGGATGCAACATGTATACAAAGCAGACAATGCCAAAGTGTTTGATTTGGTAAGATTTACGAAAATTTTAATTACAGAACGGCTTATAGCTAAAAGTAAATCACGACCGCTGTGGTAAAAAATAGAACGAAACCCAAATTGATTATATCTCTTTATGAAAGGAGCTAGGTCTGATGACGTATCTTTTTGAGACGTTTTTATTTTATCGTTGAGTAATCCAACTCCAAAGTTATTGTATAAAACGCGCAAAAAATTGGAACTTTCGGTCCTTACAACTCGGAAACCAAACACTACTTTACAATGCTAATGGTCATCAGACATCTAATTCGATCAAATAAAGCTGTTTTGAGTATAAGTTTGAATCACCAAAAGCGAGGTACGAAAAAGTATATTTACTTTTTTTTTTGTACGATTATTATTAATGTGAATCTAAATGTTAAATTTTTAAAAAAATTTTTTAATGCGTAGGAAAGCATTGTTTGAAGTCGTTAAACAGTTTTTTATTTAGAAAACAAACAGTAAAATGCAACCGCTCGGTCCATCGCTTCGAAATGGATAAATCTTTAATTACTATACGACTTTACTATGAAACCCAATTTAACCTCGGAATATTTATACTATATTTTGTCTTTCGTATTGACATGCAGTTCCAAATTCTATAAAAATGGACAAAACATGATATGACTATTCCGAGAATGTTTATTATAGGGACAGTTCTTTCTCTTCAGTGGTAACTATATTGTTTGCTGTCTCAGGATAGACCACTGCATTCCTCAGTTCACTTGGCTAGATTTCCTATTGGAGATTCTTTGCTCAGCAAATCAGTGGCGTAGCCTGGGGGGGGGGGGGGGGCGGAGGGTGAGGTCGGCACTTTGACGGGGCGGCATTTCACAGGTGGCGGAAAAAATGCGGGTAAAAAGGCATATTTTATGATCAATCACAAAAATAAGAGGGTGGCAAACCGGGTGTTAGTGACCTATGCTACGCCACTGCAGCAAATGTGGCCTTGATTATAAATAATGCTGAGAGAGAAAGATATTGGTTCATAAACGGGCGGAGATTGAACCCATACCATCTGGCAATAGCCGCAATTCCCCGCGCCCCTGATCTTGAATATTGAAGTCGAGCTTACAGTTGGACGACTTGGAACTTACTGCCTACTAACTGATTTCAAATAGTTGGTTCAAGTCTGCTGATGGAGCAGCTTCTGCGCAGCGTCACACGACAGAACGGATCGTCTCGGTCGCCACTTCGGTTCTATCTTACTCGTTGGTTACGGAGCTCCACACGAGAAAAATGTTTTTACGAGCGTTTGGCGCCGGGCGGGGGGGGGGGGGGGAGGCGCGCCTACCTCGTACCTCGTAATCGTCGACTTCTGTTTTACGGTTATCGCGATCGACATATTAAGGCGGGAACAATGCCATTTAGGCATCCAGAACACACCTATCTACGTATATTAAATGACGTCATGATTCCTTATTGGCATGTAGACTACAGAGAAAGAATAAACTCTCTCTCCACTGCATTCATTACCGTGCATGTCGTAAAAGGTGACTAAGGATTGGTTGTTCGTTGTCTGGATTCGACGTACAACTCTAGGTGTACGTCGTAAGTGGTGGTCTTATAAGTGGTAGCCGTCTAAATCCGATGATTATTATTATTATATTATTCTGATCTGTTCTGCCAAGGAATTGTTTGGCAGTAGCATTTAGATCTAAGTATGTATTTCATAATTGTGGACGGAAAATATGTTATGTAAACCCGTGAAGTTTCTTTGCGGATTCTTCTTTACTGGGTTGATCGAATCCGCGGATCTTTGTGACGTAACTTGGTGTAGTTTGACTACCAAAAAGTTAGTCAAATGAAATGAAATGAAATGAAATTCAAATAATATTCTCCGACCCAATCTTTTTATTTATTTTTGGTTCATTCGTTGTTTTAATGTACGGTTTTTATTCGTTGGTTATATTGAACGGGAATACAATAATTACATTTGTGTAATAATCTTTCCAATACTATTCCCTGTGAACTTTAAAAAATGCGTAATCACCATTATATGAATAAACTGATAACATTTAACGCAAAATAAGACCCCTTAAACCAATGCTTACTAGTAGCCATCGTTTTTTTTTTCAGGAGTGCAAAATAGATCAAATAAAAATTCTTGTATCGTGTAGGTGTTTGGTTTTAGTTCGCTTTAATGTATTGACTTGGTAGTACAAAAACAAACAGCACTGCATCGTTGTTGTTTGTTATCTTACATTTTGATGCAGTGCTAAAAGTGCCAAGTGGGCGGAGACAATTTGCAGAACGAGTTCCCCCTTCTATTCCAGAGCCTCTTTTACGAGTCACAAACTACTTATCGAAAAATCGCTAAGATCATCGATTCCGCAGATTCACATCATTGAATAGAAAAGTCATTTGAGGGATACACGAAATCGTCCGTCCACGCATTTATATTTCTACACAAAGTTAAGTTATGAAAAGTTGCTACATTCTTCGGAAAGTCAAGAAATTACACATGAGTGTCGCTTGAAGACAAAAGGACAGTGACTGCAGATTGGTATGCAAGGAAGTGCTCAAAAGCATTCTTCAAGCCTATTTCTGGAATTCCGTAATCAAGAATCCGGAGTCTAGAAAACAGCTTTTATAGCGGTTTTCAATGCGATTTTTTCGACGAAAAACCTTCATTAAATTGAAATACTATGCTCGGGAACTTTTGGTTAAGAAAATCGCTTTAAATACCTATAAAAGCGGTTTCCTAGACTCAGCATTCCTGATTTCTGATTGCGGAATTCTAGGAATAGGCCTGCTCGCAAAATGTTGCGAAAAGCGTCAGCGAAGCAATGTCGTCCTTCACCTCGATAACACGTCCGCACATCCCGAAAAATCTCTGGGAAAAATCGCTAAGTTAACGCATGTGATTTTTTTTTATATAACTGGACATGGATGGCTAATACCAGACTGAACGTCACCACACCACATGGGAACTAGGTGCCATGCCAGGACCTTCCTTACAATGAATATTACATTCCATAGCTCGGCTACATTGAACTGGGAATACATGATTCTTGACATTCCGTCATTGCGGATTCAGTAGAGTTAACAGAAGAAGAATTTACTTTGACATTACTTTGGCATTCTAGAAACCGATCGCAGCGCCACAAGGAATGAGTGGCCACGGAATTAAACGTTTACATATGTAATAATTGTTATTTGTATGGACGATGAAAACTTTGGCATTCTGGGAAGATTTTGACAGCTGCGTTTACTGATTCATTCGTGGAATAATTTCGTACTTGTTTCCGCAGCTGCAATGACAAAGGTTGCCAGGCATTCGGCTTTAGCCAGTTATGTTTGGGATTTTAGGAAACATTTTTGGAAACCATTTGCGGGTCTGGCCTGTCCGGAATTTGTTAGGCTTTTCATCGTTCGTGGTGTAACTCGTCACACGCCTGCTGGTTAAGCGGGCGAAGAAATGCAGAATGACGTCGACACGCCGACCCCAGAAAGAAGCGGCGACTTCCTCCCCGTCCCGCCGCGGTGTCGCTACGCATTTATAAACATTACGCTATAATATTTTGGCAAACGAAACGTTAGAATAAGAAGATGTTAATAGTTCATAATATATCCTCACGGCCACTGTTCCGTTAGTTACTTACTTTTAGAATTGAAACTTCAGTGAGGTTCACCATAAGCAGTAAACAAACACAGAATAAGCTAAAATACAAATATTCGATGAGTCGAATCTCCGAGTCGTGTTTGTTTTCGTGCGCTACCATTCGTTAGCAGCTTAGAGCGAGCACTTCTATTACTGAAAAACAGAAAGAGATAGCACTACACTAGCTCCCACTGCCACAGTCCTATTTAAAATCATACTTTCCGAGTTGAGGAATAACTTCGGGAATAACGAAAAATAGCATATTCGTTTCCGTATGCGATTCAGTAAATGCCGCAGGAATAGGTCGGAAGTAATTAACTGATTCAGCTATGATTCAGCTATGATTCAGTAAAGTGTTTACATAAGTTTGGCTAGAATGCACCACCTGGATTGAAAACACAGACAATTTTCATTGCCGCTTCGACCATCGTTCATTCAATGCTATGGTACCAACAATCAGTAAGTAAGGAAGGGGACCTACAGTTTTACGTGGAATCCGAACCACGGCCAGCCTCAAGGGTTGAAAATGGTCACCCATCCAGAACCTAACCGCGCTCAGAGGTGCTTTACAAAGCTTATCGAATGGCAAGGCGTCGCGCCACTGGGCTACCGAGGCTGACAATTTAGTGATTCGTTTATTTTTAAGCCATTTGTTTTTTATTTGGCATAGTTCTGTTCACAATATGGATAACGTGACATTTTGAGTTATTTACGAATACGAGTTTTACCGTGGCACCAGTGCTGCAGAAACAAATCGAAAGTTTATTGATGCGTATGGTGAAGCTTCTGAAAAATAAAAGACGGTTCTTTAAACTTTTCGTTTTGGAAACGTTGACCTACAGAAAAAAACCCCGCGGACGGCCGAATGACACAAATTCAAGATCCATCCCAAACAATTTCCAATATAGCGGCGGGCTTCGGTGTGAGTGTTAAAACAATTTTAATTAATTTGAAAGAAATTGGAAAAATTAAAAGGCATCATTGGAAAAAACTCGAAAAATGGGTTTCGCGATAATTGAGTGAAGCCCACCAAATATGTCTGCTACATTCTATTCAAATCGGCTAGACGAGATTTATTTTAGCGATCCTTCAATTTTCTTTGCGAAGACCATCCTAATCAAATGCGGCCGCATAAGCATTTTTTTAATATTTAAAAATATTTTATATCTTGACGACCATTGCAATTGACATGATTTTATTTTTTTGTTTGCTCCTTGGAAACATTTTCCGAGCATTCTACTCAAATCAGCAGGATGAGTTTCTTTTTCATGCTCTTCCGAGCTACATAAGCTTTTTTTACCTATTCGAAATGTTCTTTGAATCTTATGTAGTTACGATTCCAGAGTGGATTCGAAATGTTCTTTGAATCTTATGTAGCTACGATTCCATCGAGCCAGGGCGGCGCTAGTGTTATGTAATGAATTCTAGCTTATTTATGTAATTATTTTATGATATTAAATACATAACTGCTATGGGCTCGCCAGTTATACTACTTAGCCTGATTTAAAATGTTTTCCTAATTCTTTTGGCAAACCCATGTCCCCATCCATTTTTCATGACCCTGATGTTAGCTATCTATATTGCAACAGGTGTATTCCAGCACAATGTAGGCCACACTGATCTACGCCGTATGTAATGTTATGCGGGCTAGACGTAATATTGGCCTCTATCCATGCCTGTCGCCAAACGCCTGTCGCCTACAGCTCGAAATGATTAAGTACCTATTTCGTTTGGCATTGGCTTATACTACCTGCCACTGGCTATATTGGGGACTCTGAATGATCAGGATCCCGACTACGCGAAACATAATTATGTTTATTTGTTTCACCGTCATGTATGACCGTCATGATTTTACCGTCATGCATGTGCATCTGTTCCCTCATAACTTAAAGAACTACTTATCATAATTTGGCAAATCAGGTATTGTTGGAAGCGTCGTATGTGGCGTCAATATGGTGCCCTTTAGAGGAGAATATCGACAATAGAAACACACACTCGATTTATCTATTATGTCTGTCTATTACGGTTCATGATCATGAGATACAGCCCGCTGACAGACGGACGGAGGGACAGCGGACCCTAAAAAGAAACCCTTATAGGATAAGCGTGGTGGCGATGTTTGGACTGAGTGGAATACGATTATAATTCACACTGTGACGCTGGACGATAATGACCACAGGCCACTTCTCCTTCCTTTTTTCTTCTGTGGCTCGAACCCTCCAAACTACACCTCAGGTGATGTTTGGTTACAAACTTTGAAGGCGAGATCAAACAAGGTAGCGATCTATTTTGATGATCGGTGCGAGCGCATATCAGCAGAGAGCAGGAACGCGGGGGGGGGGGGGGGTTTGGAGGGGGAGACACACACAGCGTGTTTACTCACAGGTAACGCGTTCACACATCGCTTCTGCTGTCAACTCACACCCACGCCCACGCACAATGGCACTTCTATGTATCTAAAGCAAGATGTTCAAAGTTCGCTATCAATAAAATCGCCGCCATAATCGTTTCTCTCAGTTGATTTATTTAATGTACAAAATTTCTGAAAAATATCTCTTAATTTGACCGAGGAAACTGGCACGACCTATTGTATGGAACTCGATCACCTCATTAGCCTCTTAAGCATCTTAGAAAACGGTGCAGGTGAGGTATGTGGTAACGAGCACTCGTCTTCAACTAATTCCAATACCGCTGTTCCTTGGCTCACTCCTTCACTTATGTCCGACTCCGACTCCTTTTGATTGCAGCGTTCGTCGAGCAAAGGTGCCACTCATCACAGAACATAATATAGGAGTACTAGCTGCCGACACTAACCCGGCGCCGGTTAGTGTCGGCTAAATTATTTCATGGATAAAAAGTAGCCCACATGACTGTTTCAAAATAGGCACAAACTGGTCCAGGACAATGTATCCGTCTACCAAATTTCATCAAGATCGTTCGAGCCGAAATAGCATGATTTAATGAGAAACATCGTTTTGAGTATGTAGAATCAGGCTAGACGTAGATACAATCCGCATTTAAATCGAGTAATTGGTTTTCTAGGATTTTATTCTATTAGTCGCAGCTCTGGCGATATGCCAAGTAGGCCTAAAGTTGCGGAAAATACCAAGCCGTACTTCGGTACAATTAGTTAAAGTAAGCGCCTCCGTCGCCCCCCCCCCCCCTCGAGCCGCCGCCGTCCCGCCGAGCCGTGCAGAGCATTGCAGTTTGTATCACAGCCCCATCTTAGCGTAAGCGGAACTGAATTCTATTTAGCCTATCCTAATTCCCGGGTAGGTAAATGTACGTGTACTAATTTTGATCTCATTCGGATAATAGGTTTTAGAGTTATGGAGGAACATACATACATACATACATAGTGAAATGAATTCTAAAAAACGTCAATTTAGTTTTAGTATCATAAATAAAGTCTACAAACGTAATATCTTATAAACCAAAGCAACTTACTCCATGAACAACCCTTACAGATTTATAATTATGTAGTATAGATTTTACATTATTATTGCTGTTATGTTATTCACATTATTATAAATGAACCAAAACAACCAAAAAAGGACCAATTACTTACCTACCTACAACCTATAATAATAAAAATAAAAACGAAGTAATTCTTAATAATTAACAGGTAAGGAACCCATCTAAAAAATTAAGTATCTTTTTGTACGTGTAACTCATAACCAAAACAAAACCTGCCAACAACTAACCTTGGGCATTTATTACTTTAAGTACAATGCGTTTTTAACAAATCGCTAATGCTTTGAAAATTCGCCAAATGGACACAACTGTCAATGGCGTCTGCCCTCACGCGTCTGCCTGCCCGTGTTCGGGTAGCGCACTCAGCGATGAGCGCCTTCTCCCCCCCCCCTCAACCGCCGTGCGTCGAACCGCCCGCCCCGCCCCCGCATCCCGCCCCCGCCACCGCTCCCCCTGGTGTGAAGTAGCGCTACCGGCATCGTTTTCGCAGCCCCGTGAAAGTTCGAAAGCCCATGGGCACTATATCTGTATAAATTTTAGCCTATGTGTTATTCTGATGTATAAGCTATATTATTGTAAAGTTTCATTCAAATCCATTCAGTAGTTTTTACGTGAAAGAGTAACAAACATCCATCCATCCATCCATCCATCCATTATTACAAACTTTCCCCTTTATAATATTAGTAGGATATCCAGTGCACGTGCACAATTCGCTTGCATGGGCTCTAAGCTAGTTTCGCGGTGCTGAACTGTCGCAGTCGGTGTATCGCATGGAGGTGAGTATCTTCTTCACCTCCATGGTGTAGCTAAGTTATCTAGGTAGCCGACTGGTAAGTTTCATTACATTTGGCCGTCCATTGCAACACGTAATTTGCAGAGATCTAAATCTTTTGTCATTTGACAGTTATCGTGTTACGAATTGCAACTAAACGTCAGGTTTAATCACTCAATGGCTTCACCCTGCGATTTAGGCCTGGTTGCACGTACCGTCGTGCACGTCAACATCACCGTCAACGTATGATTAAAGACTGATCAGTCAAAACTTGCGTTGCACGAAACTTAAACATTACGTTGACCGCTGATTTTAACCGCTACGAAGCGTCGTGCACTCCGGCCTAAGGCCGGACCTTAAATAATAGGCAAACCTTGCCATTAATAAAATACAATGCTTTGTTTTTCATAATTATTAGCCTGACCCCCGGTTTCACAGTTTAAAAATTTTCGGCGCTATATCTATGTAATCTGTGGTGCCACCAACAGCTGATAGCAAGCCGACATCTTGGGCGCTAGTAGCGCCACCCCGCGGCTCCAGGAGCAACTGTTTTGTTTGTTAGTACGAATAATTGACACTAGATGTGCCTTTCTCTTTCTGATAATATACTGTGGAAGAAAGACAGTACTATGTCAGCTCAGGCGGTGCTGAGAGTTGCCATACAGCAAACATTTTTGATTGTTTCGAGGGACTATTTGTGGTCTGACGGCTGGCAAGCTAACTTTGACGAAAATATGTTACGTGCAACTCAAATTCATATGATGGGCGATTAGCCGTCACATCATCGTCAAATGTAATCAGTAACAGATAACATTTTACGAGGCATCGTGCACTCGGCCCTTAATTTACCATCGTAAGCACGGGGCTAACCATGGTATAAGAACTCGCCGGCAGTACAGTCGTGTCAAGTTCAGTGCCCAGAAATCAATCGAGTATTTCAAAGCGTTTTCAAACCGGAAAGATTCCTTATCCTTGCATAATGTTTTATTCTTTACATTACGACTTCTGTCAGTGGTTTGCTCGACAGAAGCTCTCCTTATTTTCGAGCGCGGAATTTTAACAACAGACCCTTAAAATGACACGACAATACCGCACTTCCCCTATTTTATGTAGCGTTGTTTTGTCGGAAATTATCAGATACCACTAAATGCTTGGCTGCGAGGCAATGTATCAAAGTCGATAGTTTAGCAAATATCTGACTTCCAAGTTCGATGTCGGCGGTGCGGCGAGGTCTGCTCTAGCTACCTCGATCGTTTGCAAACTTTCAGCTTCACATAGTGCTGATGTGCTAAGTGTCACGGCAGGACCTCTAGCGCCGCACAATTGGAGCTAATTGCATCAGTCTGTTGACCGAGGAACCGTAGCCACAGAATAAGTAATAGTGCTACCCGTAGCATCGTGTAGCACTACGTGTAGGTGGGCGCGCATTACGCCAGCGTGCATTATACAGGATGTTCCGTGATAGGTCAGAGAAACTTCAGGAATGAGATTATTTGTTGATCCTCATCGCGCGTTTGGCGGATAAGGGGTAGACGAAAAATTGTGCCTTCGTCACTTTTGCTGTAAAACGGACACAGACACTTTTTAACTTATCGAAAGTACCAGGGCTACAGAAGTTGTTATATGTTTTAAAATGTTGTAACACTATAATCTGTGCCTGGATCCTATCCGTGTGACCCATAGTAACTGGACATGGATGGCTAATACCAAACTGACTGTCAGATATTAGCCTAACACCCCACATGGGAAGTAGGTGCTACATTGAACTGGGATGGAAGACACAAACAATTTTAATTGCCGCTTCGACCATCGTTCATTCAATGCGATGGTGCCAACCCTGGCGAGATTAACTCAACTATTTAGTAGGTAAGGAATGGAACCTAAAGTTTTAATCGGAATCCGAACCACGAATGACGAATCCCTTATTCGCCTCTTATGACATGCACTGACTGAACACCTCAGTACGCTTCGGGATATGAATGAATATTATGTGAATAAATATTTTTTTACTTTGGATTTGATTTATTTATTTTGTTATTTATGGAATATATATATATGTATATTAGTTATATATGTATATTATGGTAGCATAAAAAAATAGACACGAAATTGCGCATTTTCGGACACATATGTACCTTCGTTTTTTCGTTATAATTGTTGAGCTTCTTTTTCAAGTTGAAATCGAAATGTGATGGACACTTTTTGTCAACAGCGTCTGAAACCATTCTGAAACGCGCCGCCGCTTATATCTTCCTCTTATTGACCGAACGAAGCTCGAGTAAAGTTTGGTAAGCACAAAGTGATAATAATGAGTAAGAAATTAAGCTATGCAAAGACAGACTTGTGAGGTCAGACGGAGAGCCAAGTTATGTACAGTAACCTTTTTTTTTCGAGGTTTTTTCTCGTTGACAGTAGGAGACTGAACAAAGTATGCACTTCCGGCTGATGGGAAAGGTGAACACTCAAAGTACGTTGTCTTTGAAATGAATTGTGTAGAGCAATTATGATATTTTTTTCATACCGACGTATTTGTATTGTTTGTAAAAAACGGAAAATTTTAATTGCTCCTTTGACCATCGATTATATTCAATGCGGAAAACCCCAACAACCAAAAAGTAAGGAAGGAACCTAATAGACTAGGAGGTGGCGACAAAAATGGTAACGATAACGTAAATGGCTGAAACTGGGTTCACGGGATAAAGACCAACACTCTGAATCTAAATGTGTCAGTCTGCCTGTTCCAAGTGGTTGCGTTACGTAGATAAGGCGACTGAAAAAGTAGTTATGGTGACAAAAAATATACATGATAATGTAAATGGATGCAAATGACGAAGCATGAAAGTATCAGTACAGACTTAATTAGCAATACAAAAACTGAACAAATCTTTGGTTGCATTTCTTAGTTTTAGGCGATTTAGGTTACATATATAACTTTAGGTATTTTAAGTATTTAATTAAAAAAACCGACTGGTTATTGTTGTATAATTAATAGGTATCAATGATTCCAGACAATCAGTATAATCATCAGCAGGTACATACCAGCATCTATTTTATATAGCCAATCTAGATAACGCAACCACTTGGCGCAGGCAGACCGACATATTTAGCATCAGAGGGTTGGTCTCTAACATGTGAACACAGATTCAGCCATTTACCTTATCGTGACCAAAAATGTCGTGCCCTCCGGGAATATAACATTTTACGAGAAATCCAAACCACGAACGACAAATCTCTTAGTCGTCTCTTCCGACTTGCACGGGTAGAAAGCAGTGGGACCGCTTACATATGTCTTTTGAAGTGCCCAAACCAATGTGATACTCGTATGCTACGGGATCCTTTTAAAAGCTATCTCAGACTGTCCGAGATCCTCAGCTTTCCCCGAGCGCTGGCGTCCGTTATCGAATTACATTTACCTCTGTACAAATATGAGCGGAGTGGAGGATGTTTGCTTCGGATATTATATTTGCCGATGTGCTGATTTGCGCCACACAGATTGTGGGCGTACCATAATTGCCTAACTTTTTGTAGAGGCTCGGTGTCGGACATAAAATCGAACGTTACCTAATCTCCTACATATGATAAGTATTAAGAATTGTGTTTGTAGGACGAGTGCATTGTGGGACGGGATGAGCTGTGAGATAAGTTTCAGTTTGGATCGTACCTAGTCTAATCCGCCGCATAATAATGATTTTATGCCATAACGCACATGCTGTTGAAGGTTTCACGGTAGGTATAGGGAGCCGTCGATTTATTACGTCATTTAAAATTAATTAGACGTAGTAGAGGGGGATTGCAAAAATTTACGTCATTCTTGGAAATACGGATGATCCAAAATTTTAAGGGAAACTTTTATATAAAATTAAGAGAAACAGACATTACATGAATTAGATATTTTAAAGAGTAAATTTTTCAAAGTTGGAATAAATTTTTCTAATGTCTTAATGTTCATGTTCATCACCCATGCTTCACCTTCTATTTTAATTACCTGTGCCTTTACATGTCTTCTCATAAAATCTTGCAACATGTATTTTTTGTTGCAAGCAAAAAAAACACATTGTTTAGTCGTAAAATGACAATATACACTCAATAAGCACCTCTATAATTTGGTGGTAACAGATAGCCGTATTTGTCGTGGCTGCATAGAGACAACATTAACTCCGCCCAGAGTGTGGCTGAGTACCGGGTACGTACCCTGGAAGGACTGGAATGGCTTCCATGAGCCGAAGGTAATATAAAAATTCTGCCGGACTACTCGGAAAGAGCTTAGATGGCATAGTCACCCTTGCCTACGCGTAATGGCTCTGAAGGTGCGCGCAAAAAACTTTTCCTAATGCTACTATTCTGAGGCTACGTTAAAATAATCATGACTTTAAAAAAATAAAAAAACCGGCCAAGTGCGAGTCGGACTCGCAAATGAAGGATTCTTCGCAGGATGTTCCTGTACCATCCTACAAGATTTAACCCAAAAAAAACTCGTTGACTTCGGGATAACATTGTTGTAAATAACAATTTGTTATTATAGCGGCTAAATAAATACACACTTTGTCAAAATGTCAGCTGCCTACCTATTACGGTTCATGAGATACAGCCCGGTGATATATGGACGGACAGCGGAGGCTTAGTAAGGGTTCAGTTGGCAACGTTTGGGTACGGGAATCCTACAAAAGGCATTTTTTTTTTTTTTTATGTGACTGGACATGGATGGCTAATACCACAAGTTCTGTCATGGTATTAGCCCAACACACCACATGGGAACTAGGTGCCATGCCAGGACCTTCCTTATATTGCACGGCTACATTGAACTGGATGGAAAACACGGACAATTTTCATTGCCGCTTCGACCATCGTTCATCCAATGCGATGGTACCAACCCGGGCGGGATAAACCCTACCACCTAGTAAGTGAGGAAGGGGACCTACAGCTTAACGTGGAATACGAACCACGGCCAGCCTCTCTCAACGGTCGAATGGTCACCCATCCAAGACCAGACCGGACCCAGCGTTGCTTAACTTCGGAGAGCGATCGCCGAAGTGTCGCGCCACTGGGCCACTGAGGCTGATTTACATCGTTGTTATTGCAAGAGACAGGTATTGTAACATATGAGAAGTGATAATGGTAACATACCACTTATTATGATTGTATAATTCTATCAATGTACTTATCGTTTGTTGTCGGTCGCTATATCATAAATATAGATAATGAGAAAATGTTACTCAATATAAGTATATCTTTAGAAATATCTCTGTGCATAGCGTCTTGATATTATCATATAAATGACGCGCGACTCTACATGACTCTAAGCGGGAAAAAACACCAAGAAATGTGTTTACCGTGGAGAAATACATAACAGTGACGAGGGAGAAGCTGCATACCGCGTGTCCAGCGAGGCTATGGTCCATAGTCACTCGTGGTTTTCTGGGAGTCTAATTAGAGCTATATTTTTGTGAGAGGAGAGGAGTAAAAACCGGCTAAGTGCGAGTCGGACTCGAACACGAAGGGTTCTGTACCATCAACCCCCCTTTAATGTTTATATTTTTTTAATTTTACGTATTTGTTGTTATAACGGCAAAATAAATACACACTCAGTGAAAATTTCAGCTGCCTACCTATTACGGTTCATGAGATACAGCCCTGTGACAGACGGATGGACGGACGGACGGACAACGGAGGCTTAGAAATAGGGTTCCGTTTTCACCCTTTGGGTACGGAACCCTAAAAAAACTACAGTTGTGTATCAAAATACGTCATCACAAACCTTGAGGAACAGACACTGGGTATTCCAGAAATATTCTGCGCCAGCACATAGATCGAAAAGATCTGGCTGGCGACGCGTGAAATTGACTTCATCCTCCAGTCCAGACTTAAATCCGTTGGATTATAAAATATGGCAACACTTGGAGGAAAAGATCATCTCAAATCCTCATCCTGATTTGGAGTCACTCAAGGCATTCTTGATCAAAGCAGCCGTAGATATTGATATGAATATCGTCCGTGCTGCTGTAGACTGCTGGCCGCACAAGTTGAAGGCATGTATTCAAAATGGCGGGGGTCATTTTAAATAAGCTTAGTTAGCAAAAGAATCAGAAGAACGGTTACATGTGCAAACTAATAATACTAAAAAAAAAATACTATTTTATCGTTCGATAATTGTGTAGATAATTAACCTTAAGGTGGGCCTTCCCGCTCAACTCGCCACACAAACGGGGAAAGAAGATTACGCCCATATTTCTTGTCAGAGATCCATAGCTTTATTTGATCGAAATAGATGTCTGATGACCGTTGGCATTGTACAATTGTGTTTGGTTTCTAAGTTATAAGGTCTGAAAGTTTCAATTTTTCGCGTGGTTTATTTTTGGAGGTGGATTACTCAACGATAAAATCTATCCATCTTAAAAAAATTAGTTACCAGACATAGCTTGTTTCATGAACATTTATAATCAATTTAGTTTTTGTTAGATATTTGACTACAGCGGTCGTGGTTTACTTTTAGCTAGAAGTCGTTTTGGAATTAAAATTTTCGTAAATCTTACCAAATCAAACACTATGCGCATTGTCTGCTTTGTGGACATATTGCATCCGCCTCATCACGGAGCCTGTCTTTTTCTTTGAAACATAGAAGGTCCCGGAGCGCAATAGCACGGTTTTGTACCGTGCCCGCGAATGAATTAGTCCCGCCGGGAAGGGACACCTTAAAACATGTTCATATGACGTAAATTAAAATGTATTAAGGTACCCGATAAACATTTATTGTGAGTCATAACTTTTACTGCAACCGTAAAGTTTTTGTTCGCAGGTGTATTTTTATTCTTATCAACCCGGATATAAACGTTAGTACAAATAGATTTGACAAATTACCCAGTAATCCCCCTGAAATTGTCTTTCAAGAAGAATGCCTACCGCGTGTCGAGAGCCATAAGATTGTGAACATTGTGCATTATGGAAAAAACACATTTCATGCAATGTCATAATAAATGTAAGCTATGATACGAATGCAGTGCAAATGCAGTAGTACTCGTGATGAGTTACTTAGAACGTAAGGCTTATTCTTGGAATTCCTTTCTCAGGAATCGTTTAGTCGACAAACCCGCTTTTATAGCCGTAGTCGACACAAACGATTCTGGAGCACGGTATTTGAATGATTCAAAAGAATAAATCTCTTTTACAACCGCAAAAAATAAGCGGTTTCCTCGACTGAAATATGCCTGATTCTTGACCACAGAATTCCAAGAATACGCCTGCAGGTTTAGAACCGCCTGCCTGTATGGAAGCAAGACTTGGGTGTGGAAGAAGAGGTACATATGGAAGCAAGACTTGGATGGGGAGACAGAGGTACGAATGTAGAAAACAATTAGTACAATGCGTTCCTCGATGAAAGTAAGCAGAGTGAGTTCACCGAAGGCTGGCTTGGAGAGCATTCTCACCTGAAAGCAGATGTAGTGACGAAATTTGCATTTTTGTTTTGACTAATCTGTTAGAATGGCGTGTGCCATTTCTCGCTCAAAAGTGTGGCTGTTTTCTGTATAAAACTATCATATTCTGCGCCGAACGCACCATCACATGATATTATTAGTGGTGTGAAAGAAGTCCTGAGGTCTTCTGCTGCTCTGTTGTATTTTTTATGCTTCTTCTTCGAATAACCTGTGAGATATTGGACCAGGTGCGGATGTTGTACGAGGCGACGTCAGCATTAATAATGCCAACGTCAAGAACACCTTGCTCGCCCCCCGGACACCGTGCAGCATCAGGTCACCTATCAAAGCCGGTTGCGTGAGAGTTGCGTTACGCATAATTGGTTCAACCATAGCGGCACCCCATTCAATTTCTGCCCATTCTTTGCAGTCATTACTGTGGTGGTCGTGGCCTTGTTTAACTAGGCCACCTTTTTTACAATTGAAGGCATGATTTAAGTCAAATCCTTTCTCACCGCAGCCGTCACAATGTTCTGGGAGACCGGATTGTTCGTGGCCATAGCGTATTTCTTATACATAACGTATTATTAATATCACAAGTTATTTTTCACTCAGAAATTATTGTAGTGAGAATTTAGTATATCCTCCATATGGAGTTTTGATTGAAATTCAATAATATCGTACCATGTTCTTATCAATTTTACTTGCTCTCAGCTAAAGTTAATTAAATTGATAGACCTTGCGAGATATTTTATATTATTAATAATGCTTATTACTTATTTGAGCACACGCCAATGAGAGCGGCATCCATTAAAATGTGTTTTAGCGTGACTTCCGACCGCTGCCGAGCCGCCACCGCCGCAAAGCTGTCTTCCCGCGTCGTAAATTCCTTTATTTATGCGTTTTCGCCCCACACGAAACATGGATTGATGATGCTTTATGGCAACACACAAACAAAGACAGGAGTCACGCTGAGTGCAGTCCGTTTACACTGCTGCGTCATAAATCTGACTAGAGATTTTCCGGCTCCTGAGTATCCTTTCATCCCAAACACTATTGATGTTCACCACCGACAATTTTCACTATTTAATTTCATGAAGCTACTTTGGTGGAATCGTCTACTTCTAACCCAAAGTTCGAACCTATTATAGGATCAATCAGATCTGACCCACATGTGTTTATTTATCTATCCATTTTATTTACGTGTTTTTAATAAAACAACACCTCGAAGCTGAGCCATGTACCTACTTTAAGAAATCGAATGCGCTTGCATTGTTTTCTGTATGATACCAAATCTATATTTATTCGTGTAGCTACTGCTCGATTCGTCAAAAATTCTTTCTGCGATTTGTTCTGGTTCTAGTCCAGTTTAGTTTGAATGAGTGTCCGCGCAACGGTCATGCAAATCCAAGAAGAACATTGGTTGAAGGCTAGGGACGCAGGTAGGTAGGGTTACGCCACAGGTTACGCTATTACTAAGACAGTGATATACGTCCGTCCGTTCGCCTGTCAGCGGACTATGGGAATTAACCGTGAACGGTAGACAGCTGTAAGTTTCACAGCGTAATATTTGCCTGTGAGAGTTGAGAAAATTTAAAGCAAAAGAAAATGGTTGCTTCTTTTTTCGGAAAATCATGACATTACGCAACGGAGTTGCATGAAGACCAAAGAGCAGTGATTGGTATGTAAACGCTTGTCCAGAGTTCTTGATAAAGTTATCGAAAAGGTTCCTCGAAGTAATCACGTCCTTCCGATAAGGTAACACACGCGTATTTGAAGACTTCGTATGTAGAACTGAAGACACAACCGCCATGCAGCCCGGACCTTGCACCTTGCGATTTATTTTTGTTTCCAAGAATTAAAGATAACCTCAGAGGTTTAAGATTTACGAGCCCGGAAGTGGTGGTGAACGCGTTCCAGGAAACCATCGAAAAAGTCTGTAAGAAAGACTGGTCCAACTGCTTTTTTCCAAAGAATTAAAACATGTATTTAGTGTGAGAGCATATATGTTATTTGAAAAGCAATGAATATATCACAAGTAAAACATCTGTTTTAGAAACCAAAAATTTTCAGAAGTGGTTCAAAAATGAACTGGCGGTCGTCTACGGCCTGTATATGTAAAACAATACCTTTGTATGATGTTTTTAAGTAGTAACATATTAGAAAACACTTCTCATGATACGGTAAACTTTCCATCCACAGCGCAACAATTGTATGACGGCTCGTACCCATACCGCGTGTACGATTTAGCAGGAAGGGAGGGGGGTTACAAATACCACGGAAATTGAGGTGGCACATACCACTTTAGGTCACAAGGGGATAGGGGGTCAAAAAGTGGGTAAAATCGGCACATTTGGTGCGGGCCCTTAGTACTTAAATATACAAATAACAATAACACATCGTATTTAAATTTAATTGTGAGAAGGTACTGATATGGCTCTTTACCGTTCGATTTATAACCAACTTAAAAAAAAGGAGGAGGTTCTCAATTCGTCGAAATCTTTTTTTTTTCTATTTTTTTATGTATGTTCAGCGATTGCTCGAAGACCCCTGGACCGATTTGGAAAATCCTTTTTTTGTTTGAAAGCGTATACTTTTTAGTTGGATTTTTATCAAAATCGGTTTAGTAGTTTGGTACTTATGTACAACAAACAACGAATTTTCGGAGCCAATGTACCCAGAAATGTAATTTTTTTTACAGTAGCTTTCTGTTAGAGTGAGATTGCTCAGTATGAGAGGGTTTTTTTAATTCAACTGTTAAGGGGGGGAAAAGAGGGCAAATTATACACATTTTCAATCTCGGGAGCTGCTGAACCAAGAAATGTCAGAGTAGGTATTTTTAAGATGGAAATCCTTACGAAGAAAATATTTTTATACGATTAGCAAGGTATGTAAACACTAATGGTGAAAGTTATCGCACAATGCCAGGTACCGCATTCTGTTGTGTATTCGATGTATCATACCGTTCGCTTTGTATGTAAAAAATAAAGATGTCTCAGGTTAAAAAATTTATGTCCGTAATATTATATTGATTGGTTATAATTGATACGATCAATTGATAATCATTTGTTGATTTCAGAACAGTCTTATTTCTGAATTTAATTCGGTTTCGGTGGCCGCTAATAGATATTTCATTAGACTTAATTGTTAAAGTTGTAATGGATGCCGCCCGCCCACGGAGATTCCGCCCTACGCCGCGCCCCGGGCCGAACCTGGCTTCATGGCGAAGAGGCTAGCACACAGGTTATTTACACATATTATTTTCGAAGAGGTGCATAATCATATTTTTCTTTGTTTTGTCATCGAATTTGTTATGATATAGTTTAGAATTCATGGCCTTGTCAATAATCTCCTTCTGTCTGTAAATTAGGTGTTTTCAGAGTTCCGTCTGTCAATAATATATTTATCTCAGGAACGCGTAAAGGTATTAAGAGTTCTTTGGAGCTGTAAAATAAATGCTTCTAAATAAACGCGATACAGCCACATATTTTTATACTCTCAAATAAATAACAACATATATATCTCCCGTATATCTAATATGGCATCTCTCGTTGACCTAGAATCATGAAATTTGAAAAGAAGAAAAGTATCATAGCACAATTTGTATTTATATCACATATCACACCAATTACCAATTTACACACCTAGATTGTTTTAATGTTGTATGAGACAATGCCTGATATGTGTCGTGTATTAAGGATTAAATACTTTAATGTTTGCAAGAAACCAATATTATTACACATAAATAATATTTTCCAATAAATTAAGATAATGAACATACATCATATGCTCAAGTGTGCGATGGAGGAAAATAACAGCGTCTTCAATCATCGAAGCTTTTGTACCGACCGCGGCTCCGGTCTAATGCTTCGCTCGAAATAGAAGCACCATTCTTTTCAATAATTTAAATAATGAAAGTTGTAAGACTGAATCTTTCAAATGCTTTTGTTTTATTAGCATTTAGTTTGACAGGAGTTTTAATAACACTGTAACCAATGTAGGTCTTTCTTGAGTGAACGCTGATGACAAAACTAACGTGGCCGTATAGTTTATCAATTAAAGTATGTCTAATGCCTTTTAAAGTCTTTTAGGAGATATTGGCTCCAAATCTAGAAAACATGGTCCTGAATTTCTCAATAAAGCTTGAGATAAGAGGGGACCAATTCAGTCGTTGTAAAGAAAAACGCATTCCTTAGACTAAATATTAGCGCAATTCACGACTTATACAGTAAGGGCCTCCCATCTTATAAAAGAAAACGAACATACCAAACGTACGTAATTGCACGCTACTTAGCATCTAACTCGTTCACACTTGAAATGCAACTTAAGGCCAAGTTACAGAAAAGATGTGGCGTGCAGCCAAACTACTCAAAGTTTTCCTCAGATATTGAGTATGATAATATAATAATAATATTTAATATACTCATCGCTGGCTTCATCTTGAATCTAGACTTTGATCTGGAAATAGCTTTGATTGCACCGTACGGAGAGGTTTCGCAAACATATCATGCATACCATCACGCCTGTAAACCTCAGGACAAGGAGAACATCCAAAACTGTACGTATTTTAGCATAATTACAGTTAAGGACATGTCAACCATCTTAATTGTTTATTTACAAAAAAAATATGTATTTTCATGTTATGTATGTAGTTATTTCATTAATTTGAGGTTATCCAACAACATCTATATTGAATTTGGAAAAAAATCAGAAAACCTTTGTTAATCTTGGACGTTTCGAATTCGTAAGCGAACAATTAGACGTTTTCCACTAACTCGTGGCTACGCTGCTAGCGCCATACGAATGAGTTTCGATCGGTACTCCCGTCCTTCCATGGTCGCTGGTCCAAACGTTAACCAGGCATTCCTTGGCATAGTTTTAACAAGAAAGATAAATAGGTAAGACTTTGTTGTCTGGTTAATATATTTTATCTGTACTAAAATAATAAACACATTCCAATAACAATCTCTCAGTGCGAAAAGGACGGAATATCATTCCTTTGGCGTCTGTTCACACCACCGAGATTATCCCGCTTAAAACATTAAGTAATTACGCAATTACGTAATTACGTAACAGTTTACTTAACGTTTTTTTTTATTCCAATGGATTAAGGAATCAAAGTTTAACACTTGGACCAGAATTCCTTTATCGACTTGTATGTATGTAAACTTGAAGATAAGGGAAAAAAAGAGGACGCCATATGGTATCGAACCGAAGTTCCCGGGGTAAAATCTCATACCTCGGCCTATAAAAAGAAACTCAGTGAGTGGGAACATATTTATTCGTTATTCAAGTAGTAAAACCCGAGTTTCACAACAATTTCCAAATAAAAAATCTTACACTATAAGTATATTGTTTGGTGTAACTTTGTGTTATGGTATTTGTTTATTTAACTGGGCATGGACAGGTAATACCAACTGTCATGGTCAGTGGTCATATATTAGCCTAACATACCACATGGGAACTAGGCGCCATGACAGGACCTTCCTGATGTTGCTCGGTTGCATTGAACTGAATGGAAAATAAAATATTTATTTATTTATTTGTTCGATGGAAAATTTACAGCTAAATTACAATTTACAGCCAAAAATACGATTCTATTGCTATCTTAGTGCAAGAATCTTTAATTACAATTCAAATTTTTTGTTAATTAATTTAAGGATAGAATGTTCAAAAATAACTTGTTTTGGTTCCGTTTGATAAATTTAAAAATTGAATTTAACGCACAATCTAAATATTCCAGTCGCTGTTTTTTTTTCACATGTATGCACAGTGTGCATATTTCTATTGCCGCTACAACAACAAATAGTCAAAATCAAAAATAAATAAAAATTAAAGCCATACACGAAAATTGTTATGTGCAATATGGTACGATTCTATAGAACCCTTCGTGTGCGAGTCCGACTCGCACTTGGCCTATTTTTTGGTGGTTTTGAGCTACCAATAAAACAAAAAACAAAGGTTTTAATAAAATACACCATTTTATTAACATGCATTGGTTTTGAAATTAATTACTAGGTTGAGGTACTTAAGTACTTTTTGAATGGTGTAATAAGATTCTACATTTTTCTAAATTTATTCTTAATTTTTAGTTTACATTATAGTCTATTATTAATTTGTTATATTACAACCTTTTGCATACTCGTATCACTGAATATGATTAATTGAAAATACATTTTATGTTTTTTTATGAAAAACCGGTATCGGTGGCTGAAAAAGCTGCTCAGAAAAGCCAAATACTAGGTTACTTTGCTTCTCAACGGTTTGACGATACGTAGGCAAACTTAACGTCATGGACCGTACTTAATACGTTTTACCTCTACACATGAATGATGAAATGTCTCCACGAAGGTTCCCCTTGCCCAGAATGATACCTAAAAACCACCACAGGCAATAAATTCACGGAAATAACTAAAGCGAGTTTGTTGTCATCAAACAAACGTAACATGGGCGACAGCACGGGCACCACAGAATAAAAAAAACATTGGAGGAACTCAGAAGCGACACGAGCCTTTACAAAATGTATTAGTTTGGTGTTTGTTTGTTGTGTTGGTTGTTATTATTATTTTTTTAAAGAAAGGATGTCTGAGGGACATTTCAACGCTGTGCGTGACGCCAGTTGTGACGTATGGTTAAGTGAATTCCATACGGATATCAGTCGGCGAAAGGGGCCGGGTCCTCAACCATACGTCACAAGATGGGTACTAATTCTGTCTAACCAAATTAAAACCATATAAATTAAATTAATGCACCATGTATTACGAATTATTAAATATATACAAACAGAAACAACAACCTATGTTCTAGGACGGACATACGCACAAAAACATACAAGTAGGTAAAGAAATAGAGTAGGTTCCTAATTGGGCCCCTTAATTCGAACGACGACACTGAGAAGTGTTACGCGCAAATCTAAAGCCGGCAAAAACAAGGTTCGGTACGGTACCTATGTGGTGATGATGCCTGGAGCACGTGGTTGGGCGGCGAATGGCGCCTGCCCCCGCGCGGCGAAGTTCGAGCGTCTGGGCCCCTCAACTGTGGACGCACCGCACCACCGGGCGAGTCGATGGAGGACCCCACTCGGACTCAGGGGTGATGGAGCGCTTGGAGCACGTGGTCAAGCGGCGAATGGCGCCTGCCCCTGCGCAGCGAAGTTCGAGCGGCTTAGTGTCTCCTCAGCGGTTGGCGGAGCCCACTCCAAGGAGCACGGGGTGGGCGCCGAAGGGACGGAGGGTGCGGTTGTGCTCCACCGAGCCAGCCCGAAAGCGGCGACGGCGAGACTCCGGGACGCGACTGACGTTACTCGCGGCGGTCGGCGGTCTGTGGCGGCGAGATGCCCTCGCGCCGTGATGGGCGAACAACGAGATGGCTGCCGTCGTGGTCCTCTCCCATTGGCTCTGTAAGATCGCCTAACGTTCGCTAGGCGCGCGCGCATGAGGGAGACAGCATTCTTGAATTGCTGAGTAGAAAGGGAGGGTACTAATGTTCGTGGTTTGTTGTTTTGTTTCTAGAAGAATTCTGACCGTTGGTTCCTTGAATCGTGTATTCTTCCATTATGTAGATAACTATAAATGTCCATTGTGAGTATGCATAGGCACTGACATTGTTCTGAAGGCTACCGTAAGTGTAGTTCAATAAGGATATGACATACAAATATTGATAATGCCTAAAAATGAAAATTAATAAAGTAATGTATGTTAAAATAAAACAAACTTAACTTAGCGAACGAATAAAAACATTGGACGAAACCAGAAGCGCCACGAGCCTTTACAAAATTCACCGTCTGACATCTGTCCAGCCTATCTGCCTGTCTGTATATCTATCTGTCTGTCTGTATATCTACTTGTCTGTCCGCTTTGGACCACTTACAAGATTCGGAAGGGGTTTGTACCTGTTTATAGTTGCGCATCAATTATAGGCTATTTAAATTGCCCATGGGATGAAGTGGAGTTAAATGTGGGAGAAGTTAGGCAGAAACAGACTGTACAGAGAAGTATTTATTAACATAATATTTTTTATGGTACTAGACTTAGAGGGGTAACACTAACACCACACTTACTGTCATGATTTTAGCCCCACATATACACACAACATGAGAACTAGGTGTCATACCTTTATATTTCACTACTACATTGACCTGTAAGGAAAACTCAATTCTCATTGCCGATACGACCGAACAAGATTAACCCTACTACCTATCCAGGTATAAACGGGATATACAATGTTTCGTAGAATCTGAACCATATTCAGCCTCAACGGTCGAACGGTCACCAATCCAAAATCAGACCACGCCAAGTGTTCCTTAACCTCAAGAATCGAACACCGAAGCGTCGCCGCTGTGCTACCAAGGTCTAAAATCGTTTATATTATCCTCATATTTTGATTTGCATTGTATCGTAATGTTATTGCTATCGTTACATAAAGGCATCGATGCATAAAGGACATTGCCGATTTTACTATGGGCCAGGAAAGCGCTACTACTTACGATACCGTATCAACCAAACGTATTTTCATTCCTCACATGCTTACACACAATAATTAATATGGTTTACTTTACTTTCACAGCAGGAAAAACCCGTCAGACACTTTTAAAAATGCATATTTGAGGTTAGTCTTTTGAAATGTTACTTCTTTTTGTGTCTTTGTTTACACGGAAAGGCAAGGACTTTCAGTATAGAACCATAAATATCTTATCATAAATTATAAATAAAATAGTGGTTGACGAATAATTACAAACGTGTATGTGTGTATAGGAAGCGAATTAAGTGTGCCATAATCGAACAGTATGGTTATAAACCTTAAAATAAATTGATCTGGCTGATCACTATTTCCTTCCGATCTAAAGAAAAATATTAAAGCTATAGCAGCGCCAGTCGGTTCTCCGTAAACGATCGAAGACGTACTGGGCGATCTTTACCTTGATACATACATACAATCTGTCATGTTGACGCCATGTCGCGGTCGGAATTGTCAGATATTGGTATAGAAAATAGACCAAAACTAAACCGGAAGTATAATGATAAAAAAATATATTAGTAACATAATATATTTTACTATATACAGAGTGTATTTAGTTTAGATTTTTATTGCAGATTAACGACTGTAACATTAATCATTTAGCTGAAATCGCAAGATAGGATTAAAATGTCATTACCTATTACAGCGAAAATACGCAACAGCTGACAACACTGAGAACAACATGTTGTGAACTTTTTTAAAAATAATAATCCTTGTCCGCTGGGACTTTCATTAATTATTAATTGAAAAATATTATTTTTACTTTTAATTTTCAATCACACGTTTGCCTATTGGAATCGGTCTTCATAATGCGATTTTGATTTGGACATTGTCCTTTACACAAGACAGATGTGATCGGAGTTATTTATATTAAATTTAAATCAGATACATCAAAGAATGTTCTTCTAACTCGTGTAGAAAGTTACATTTTAAACTTTGGCATGTAAATAAATTCAAACCTCACCTGAAGAATGACCTGAGCAAGCATTACCTTAACTCGAAGACGTTTATACGAAAAGAAGAGAAAGAATCCAACCGGTGCATTCCTTTAATTGAAATTCTCCTTTTTTGTATGTTTGCCATGTATTGCTGTAATTATGCAGATGACAGCAATGTGCTAACCAGGTAAAACAGTCACCGGACCGCAAGGTGGGTTGAACTGGAGGAGGATAGGCGTTGCCTGGATGTTAGACTCGAATGGGTTCTCTAGAACCTCGTTGATAAACTCAAAATACAGGCCTGCGTATTCAGTGCGAAGCGGACTTGTGCAGCTCCGACGTTCCAGGGTACATCGGTGCGTATTGACGACCATATAAGGATTGTCGGAGGATTACCTGTATTTCGGAAGCCATATTGAGGATAAAGCCTTTCCAAATAGTCCTCAACAAGTCTCGTCCGTATTTTATGCCAGACCAAAATCGGATTCTTTGCAAAGCATGGGGTGTTCCATATTCTTGGAGTGGAGTATTTCTTGGGTGGAGTATTGTTGGCATTTGTGGGATGCATTTGGAGACCCTCCAAATTATAATGTACTAGCTGCGGTACCCGGCTCCGCTCGGGTTAGCGTCGGCAAAATTATTTCATGGATAAAAAGTATCCGACATGACTGATCCAAAATAGGGTCAAACTGGTCCAGGACAATGTATCCATCTACCAAATTTAATCAAGATCGTTCGAGATGAAATAGCATGATTTAATGAGAAACATCCAATAATTCCCATTTAGAGCTTCGTTGACATTTGGTGGCTATTGAAAAAAAAGCATTTGCCGCCAGAACCTTTCTGCACTTGCACTGCAACATTGTTTACCTAGTAAGTAAGTAACGTGTAATGTAGGTAAGTTTTGCGTGGACTCCAACCCACAGCTAGTCTCAACATCGAAAACAGTAACCCATCTCGAACCTGACTGCTCCCAGAGATCCTATACATTGATAAAATACGCACATAAATCGGGTTAGTGGTTCGCAAGTTATAAGAATTTAAGACTCTCTACTCACCCTTCAGGTAATGAGGCGTTATATTATGTAGCCTATAAGTTTTGAGTAGAATCAGGCTACACGTAGATACAATCCGCATCTAAATCGAGTAATTGGTTCTCAAGGATTTTGCCAAGTAGTCCTAAAGTTGCGGGAAATACCAAGCCGTACCCCCCCCCCCCCTCCCCGCACCCGCCCCCGTCGGACCGCCCGCCCCGCCCCCGGCCCCGCTCCAGTCGCCGCCCCCGGCCCCGCTCGCCCTGGTGTGAAGTAGCGCTACGGGCATCGTTTTCGCAGCACCGTGAAAGTTCTAAAGCCCATGGGCACAATATCTTTATAAATTGTAGCCTATGTGTTATTCTGATGTATAAGCTATATTATTGTAAAGTTTCATTAGAATCCATTCAGTAGTTTTTACGTGAAAGAGTAACAAACATCCATCCATCCATCCATCCATCCATCCATCCATCCATTATTACAAACTTTCCCCTTTATAATATTTATTAGATTAGATGTAGGGTCTCTCTCTGTGTTCTATCATTTTCACCATGAAGGATGATCGTCGGAGCTGCATAACGCTGTCCCTCCGTCCCCTTTTTACCTTCGCTCAACGCACAACAGGGAGGGAATACACACATTCACAGTCGACATTCCAAAAAATTAGAACTGACCAATCCTCTAGATCCTTTATCTATATAGTTCGGAAACAATGGAATCGACAGGAATGCCGAGGTATTTACCCTAAAGTAGAACCTGGTGTCCTTTAAACTTTGTGCGAAGACGCACCTGGCCAGCCGGCATAGTTTTCGCAGACTCCCTGAAAGTTCTAAAGCCCATCGGAGTCATCGGGGACCTTATGGCGTATGCCATATGCCGCATTTAACATAAAAAACAAACAAAAATCAAAAATACGTAAACACGTTGATTCTACACGCAACCGTGTCGCAGGCCTTGTGCCTCGTGGTGGCTGACTTGTGCGCCGCGCGTCAAAGTGTTCAAGTCATTAATCAAGCTGATGTTACTCCGCACACAAGCAGCGACGCGCTGGATGCCAATTCTGGGAATTCATAATAAATCAAGAGTGATCTCAGGAGAGAAATTGACTTTGACCTTACTTTGTTATTCGGGTAATCGATCGCAAAGCCACACGGTGTTAGTGGCACGAAATAAAAACATTTCCATGCGTTTTTTAATTCAGCGCTAACGAAACATTTTATATCCACTTTAACAAGCGATCCTCAAATGCAGCAAAATATGTCGGAACTTATTTACTGATTCAGTCAGGATTCAGTTGTATGTATTCCGTATGTAAACAAATTAGCGCAAGAATTTTCCTCCCGATAGTTAGCGGGCGCGAGTGAGTCGCGCCGACCGAGCCGTGGGCGCGGCTAGTTCCGGATGCCTTCAGCGGTAATGTTAGAACTTTCCAAAGATTTTTATCACAAACCATTTTTTAGTGATATTATGAAAGTTATATTCACGGAGGATAGATCTCCCTCTATCCTCCGTGGTTATATCACACACACCACATGTTATCCAAACACAAAGGATCGAATGAAAGGGTTCAGAATGTCCAAAACCCTAAATGTTTATGATCTGATAAGAATTCTTTCAAAATGTGTGTCGTTGCATTACCTCAAATTAATCAGATAATGTCAGAGTTAGGGTATCTTTCACGAAGTACTGATTAGCTTAGCTGATTGCCACATATTAAGGGCCTTTCTTAGAAGCTTTCAATCAGTACCAGTACATACAAGATAATCAGCAACTTAGTAATAAAGGCCCTTTAAGTGTCAATTAAAATAAATCGGTCGTAGGTGAAAACAAGGCTTAGCATACTAACGTGGAAAGATAGCATGCGCACATTTCTTATGGGAGATCCAAAATTATACAAAAAGCAGCTTTATTTAATCAACCTACACATTATGTAGATGCTTTATGACCATTGGCATTGTAAAATCGTGTTTGTTTTCTATAAGGTCCGAAAGTTAGAATTTTTTCGCGCGCTATGCATTAAGTTTGAAAGTGGATTACTCAACGATAAAACAGAACATCTAAAAATGCTAGGAATTCATATATATCTATACTAATAATAAATCTGTAAGGGGTGTTCATGGAGTAAGTTGCTTTGTTTTCTAAGATACTTCGTTGGTGACTTTATGTATGATACTAAGACTAAATTGATGATTTTTAGAAATCAGTTCTGTATGTATGTATGTATGTATGTTCCTCCATAACTCTTAAACCGATCCTCCGAATTCGATGAAACTTACTACACGTATATGTTAATACACGGGACACAGGATAGGCTATATATAATTCAGTTCCGCTTACGTTAAGATGTAGCTGTCATAGAAACCAGAACTCTCCGCGCGGCTCGACGGGAGGGCCGCGGCTCTAGGGGGGAGGGGGGTCGGCGCTTACTTTTTAATCACTATCTGCCTTTATTTCTTCGTTTACTTCTTACAAGCCACGAAACGGACTTTTTGATACGGTTTTCATTAATATAAGGAGCGATCAACGAGCAAGGATTACGTATGCAATTTTTAAATAAAAATGAAAACTATGTCCTTGAAAATTTTAGGTGGTAAAAAGGACTGCAGAAAGTTCCACGATATCATGTAAAGCGATAACTTCGAACCACTCGCCCGATTTATTTGCGTATTTTATAAACGTATAGCAACTCTGGGCGCAGTCAGATTCCGGATGGGTTGCCGTTTTCAATGTTGAAGGTGGCTGTGGTTCGTATTCCTCATAAAATCCAAATTATGTGAAATATGATATATCTGTATTTAAATGTGTTTGTTTGTTTGTTTTTTTATTTCTTAGAGAGTTTTAATAAAATGTTTGATTTAGTTTTATAGTTTGTTAAAATATGGACTTTGTCTGCAATACATATTTATTATTATTATTATTATTATTATAAAAGGAAGGTGGTTGAGGAAACTTTGTTGGTTTTGTATCAATTTCTATATAACAGTGCCAGTGCAGTAAGGGTCCGGCGGCACATGCTTTTAAAATTCGCTCCCAAATGTTTACGAAGCTCTAAATGGGAATATGTCTATGTTTATCATTAAATAATGCCATATCGGTTCAAACAATTTTGTTTAAATTTGGTAGATAGATACATAGTCCTGGACTAGCCTTTTGGGTTACTTTTTATCCAGGAAATAATTTAGACCGAAATCAATCCAACACGACATTGACCCGAGCGGAGCCGGGTACCGCAGCTAGTATAGCTATAAATGCATACAATGGCAGTAGTGCCGGCAATATAAGGAAGGTCTTGGCATGGCACCTACATAGTTCCCATGTGGAGTGTTAGTCTTATATCTCACGTTCAGTTTGGTATTAGCCATCCATGTCCAGTTCATTGCAGCGACGCGGTCGCGGCGTGCACAGGCGCAGGCGTCAGGGCGCCACCTGGCGGCGCTGCGCGGTGACAACATGACCGTGCTTGACGCCGCTGCACTGCGCGCCGCCGGCTACAGCGTGACGCGCATCGTCGACCTGTCAGTATGATGATTAAATATCCTAGCCTTCTGCTATATCTACATCTATGAACCATCTCGACTTACCGCTCTATATCTCTGAACCATCTCAACTTACCCTCCGATATTTTCAACCATTTATATTTACCCCTCTACATCTCCGAACCATCCCAATTTACCGGTCTGCATATCTGAACCGTCGCAACCTACCCCTCTACATCTCTGAACCATCTAACCTTCCCCTCTAATCTCTGAACCATCTATCAGCTTACTGCTTTCATCTCAACCTACCCCTCTTTATCTCCGAACCATCTATCAGTTTACTGCTTTCATCTCAACCTACCCCTCTTTATCTCCGAACCATCTATTAGTTTACTGCTTTCATTTCAACCTACCCCTCTTTATCTCGGAACCATCTATCAGCTTACTGCTTTCATCTCAACCTACCCCTCTTTATCTCGGAACCATCTATCAGCTTACTGCTTTCATCTCAACCTACCCCTCTTTATCTCCGAACCATCTATCAGCTTTCTGCTTTCATCTCAACCTACCCCTCTTTATCTCCGAACCATCTATCAGCTTTCTGCTTTCATCTCAGCTTACCCCTCTTTATCTCCGAACCATCTATCAGTTTACTGCTTTCATTTCAACCTACCCCTTTTTATCTCGGAACCATCTATCAGCTTACTGCTTTCATCTCAACCTACCCCTCTTTATCTCCGAACCATCTATCAGCTTACTGCTTTCATCTCAACCTACCCCTCTTTATCTCGGAACCATCTATCAGTTTACTGCTTTCATTTCAACCTACCCCTCTTTATCTCGGAACCATCTATCAGCTTACTGCTTTCATCTCAACCTACCCCTCTTTATCTCCGAACCATCTATCAGCTTACTGCTTTCATCTCAACCTACCCCTCTTTATCTCCGAACCATCTATCAGCTTTCTGCTTTCATCTCAACCTACCCCTCTTTATCTCCGAACCATCTATAAGCTTTCTGCTTTCATCTCAGCTTACCCCTCTTTATCTCCGAACCATCTATCAGTTTACTGCTTTCATTTCAACCTACCCCTCTTTATCTCGGAACCATCTATCAGCTTACTGCTTTCATCTCAACCTACCCCTCTTTATCTCCGAACCATCTATCAGCTTACTGCTTTCATCTCAACCTACCCCTCTTTATCTCCGAACCATCTATCAGCTTTCTGCTTTCATCTCAGCTTACCCCTCTTTATCTCCGAACCATCTATCAGTTTACTGCTTTCATTTCAACCTACCCCTCTTTATCTCGGAACCATCTATCAGCTTACTGCTTTCATCTCAACCTACCCCTCTTTATCTCCGAACCATCTATCAGTTTACTGCTTTCATTTCAACCTACCCCTCTTTATCTCGGAACCATCTATCAGCTTACTGCTTTCATCTCAACCTACCCCTCTTTATCTCCGAACCATCTATCAGCTTTCTGCTTTCATCTCAGCTTACCCCTCTTTATCTCCGAACCATCTATCAGTTTACTGCTTTCATTTCAACCTACCCCTCTTTATCTCGGAACCATCTATCAGCTTACTGCTTTCATCTCAACCTACCCCTCTTTATCTCCGAACCATCTATCAGCTTTCTGCTTTCATCTCAACTTACCCCTCTTTTTCTCCGAACCATCTCAGCTTACCCCTCTACATCTCCGGACCATCACTTCTTACCCCTCCTGACTTACCGCTATGCTCTTTCATTAAAAAAAATTCAAGTACTTGGTTTCAGAATTTAGTTATGTTACAGCTATGGATTTTGAATGCTCATGTCATATTTTTTATAAATATAAAATCTCTTTTTCGTAATAAGCAGGTACGTCACTTATTCCAAGGACATTTACATGCATACATATCACATTCCTTAAATTTACACATATGTATGTACTTATACAGGTGAATTTTTCAAGTGTGCCTTCATCGCCAAATCCAAAACTATAAGAAATAATGAAAAACGCTCATAGTAGTCACGAAGCCGATATCAATAAAAACTAAAACTGCATTATTATATTTTTTGAAAATATTTTTTCTAACCGGGAATACAACTCGTTGTATTCCCGGTTAGAAAAAATATTAGGTCGTTTTTTCTAACTCGTTGAATACAACTCCGGAGATGTGGAGCAAATAGATGATGGAAAAATTACGAAATAAATTCACATAGTGTAAGTTTGTGGCACTGGAATGTCATTTATGTCAATATCAGCCTAGACGAACTTACATTGACTAATACGTAAAACGTTCTTCGTAAAGTGCAAGTTTAAATTCTGTAGAAGTAAAGCTAAAGAAGAAGCGCGTTTCATTAGGTATTCTAACGATACGAGCTTCTTCTTGCTCGACCTTGGGGGGCGTAATGGGATATTAGAATTTGATGAAAAATTCCATCCCCAAAACATAGCCTATCCTAACCTACAGCCTTCTTCATTGACACTTTGGCTAAGTACGATACTTCGGGTTCAATAATTTTATTATCATGTTTCAGATGGATAATGGACGCTCCAAATCTGCAGAGCATTGACGTTGGAATGTTCAAGCAAACACCCTTTCTGCAATCAATGTGAGTAGAAACTTCTCACTTCTAAAGTTTACTTTCAGTACCGCTCGACCATTAGCCAAGGTCAAAATCAAGGAACGTGTCTCTGCCTTTTATTTCTTACTAGCTGCGGTACCCGGCTCCGTTCGGGTTAATGTCGGGCTGAATTATTTCATGGATAAAAAGTTGTCCAAAGGGCTGGTCCAAAAGGCTGGTACAGGACAATGTATCCATCTACCAAATTGCATCAATATCGTTAGAATGAATGAGAAACATCAAATCATTTCCATTTAGAGCTTCAGAAACATTTGGCAGCTATTTAAAAAAAAAAAAGAACGTGTCGCCAAAACCTTTCTGCACTTGTACTGCAATATTATATACCTAGTAGGTAAGTATAGAAGAGATCTTAAGTTTTACGTGGACTTCAAACCACAGCCAGCCTCAACATCGAAAACGGTAACCCATCCTGAACCTGACTGCTCCCAGAGATGCTATACATTGATAATACACACGTATAAATCGGGTCGAGTGTTTTTTAATAATTTGTAATCGATTCAAAATGTTAGGTAAGATCATAATGATTATGTTGAGGTAAGACAAATGATATCATGGAGTTTTCTGCAGCCCTTTTTAACACCTATAATTTTCGATCACTTAGTTTTCATTGTTCTTGCCTACCTCGTTTATCGCTCTTTCTATTAGTTAAACTGTTCCGTGGTTTAGAAAAAGTAAGCACCGTTAGAATAAGTAGTATCAAAATGTGTATGTATTTTTAACCCCCGACGCAAAAAGAAATGAAAATGAAAAAATACTTTATTTGCAGCCATACGGTACAAAAGGCGGAAATTAATGCCATAAGGCATTCTCTACCATTCAACCTTAGAGATGTAGGAGAGGTGCAGTGAGGCGGGCAAAAAAAAGTAAACGTAAAACAAAATGAATTAGCGAAAATATTAACTAACCTAAAAATAAGGATTTATATATTATAATAAATTACATACAAATATGTACATACACTTAAACATATTAATAGGTACAAGATACAAATAACAAATATTATTTTAGAACATATGAACAGATTTACACTTAAAAAAAAAAAAAAACATATATATATATATAAATATATATATTTGATAAATAATGTGAAAAAAAAATACTCTTGATTTTTGAGAACAATGTGACAAGAAACAATCAGGAAGTAAGGAAATGACATTTAAGACGCTCTTTAAATATATTAATTGACTGAGATGTGCGTACATCAAGTGGAAGCTGGTTCCACATACGCGCAGCGCTGACAGCAAAAGAATCTGTGTAGAATGAAGAACTATGTCCCGGAATAGCAAGAAGCAAATTATTTGAGGATCTGAGAGGTAGGCCATGAGAACAGAGGAGTTATATCCTATCAGTAAGATATTTAGGAGCAACTGGATTATTCAATAAACCAAAGAGAAGGGAAAGAACATGGGTATTTCTGCGTTTACGAATGTCAAGCCAATTAAGTGAGGCGCGAAAATTAGAAATATGATCAAACTTACGCAACCCATATATATATCTTATGCAAATGTTTAGAAGTCGGTCAAGTTTGTTAAGTAGGTATTCATCTAAATCTGGATAGCAGATATCAGCATAATCAAGTATGGGAAGCAACAAAGAGTTTACGAGCGTAATTTTAGTGTTGATAGGAATAAAGTTTTGCAAACGCTTGAGAGAGTGCATGCTACCGAAAACCTTGCGACTAACTTCACTGACTTGTTTACTCCATGATAGAGTTTCATCAATCCAGAGTCCCAGGTTTTTGACATGTTTGCTGTAAGGGACAGCAATCCCGTCAAAAACAATTGGAGGCAGACTTTGACGATCCAACTTAGCCAACATCATGTGAGAGCCTATTATGATAGCCTGTGTTTTTGATGGATTGACTAATAATCCAAACCGACTAGCCCAATCGAGAGCAGTATCTAAGTCAATGTTCATGAGAGAGATAGCAGATATTACATCATCGAGTCGAAAGTGCCTATACAACTGCAAGTCATCGGCGTACAAATGGAAGCGGGAAAGAAAGAGTCCAACAATGGAGTTAATAAAGACTGAGAATAAAAGAGGAGAAAGCACACCGCCTTGAGGCACACCAGCAGTGATGTCACACCAAAGTGAAGTGACATTGTCCACCCGGACGCACTGCCGACGACCCCGAAGGTAAGAAGAAAACCAATCAAGTCCTGACTGTGAAATATTCAGAGAATGCAAGGTAGCAATGAGGATATCAGCATCAACTGAATTAAAGGCACTACTGAAATCTAGCAGAACCAAAAGAGTGGTGTGTGTTTGTGTATCGACGCAACTCCCAAAAGATTTTTTCTGATTGAAAGCTGATGTGATCGAGATAGTTCTTGGATGTAATTTTTGAACAAGTGTTCAGGCGTTTTCAGTTGGTCAGTTCATTTCCTAATTAACGAAACGGAATCAATTTGAAGTATACACTTTGATTTTTTTATGGAAAGACTGAGAGACTGTAATTCTTAATAGGAAAGAATACTACAAAATTGGGAGTAAAAGCTGTCAAAATATACGATTTGTAACACAGACTGGTTTTTACCAAGTGCTAATTTATTTTAATTGACACTTAGGGCCTTTTTCACCTACTACTGATTATCTAAATGCCACATATTTAGAGTCTTTCTTACCAGCTTGCAATAAATACCAGGACAAGACAATCAGCACTTTAGTAATAAAGCTCCTTCATGTGTCAATTAAAATAAATCGGTAGTTGGTGAAAACCAGGCTTAAAGGGCTCATTATCTTGTACTGGTAGGTATTGATTGCAAGATGCTAAGAAAGGCCCTTAATATATGGCGAAAAAGCTAATCAGCAGTAGGTGAAAAAGGCATACGAAAGATATACGAAATCTCCGGAGCCGGTTAACTTAGAAATGGAAAATCATCACATTAGGTTTCTTCAAATTGCTCGATAAAAACGGATTTTCTTATTTCAGAACAATCTAACCAAAAAACGTGAACATTTCAGAGTGGCTTCTGGTGTAGCCAGGTTCTTTATGGTATAGCGCATTTATATTGCATTTACAAAATTCAACCGAAAATATAACTCACTGCGTGATTTGACAGAATTATTATTACCCTTTTTTTGTTAAGGGTGATATATGCCATAAGCCAGGATCTTCAAAGAGGTGCCCCGCGACGTCCATAGGCTTTAGATTTTTTGTTAAGGGTGATATATGCCATAAGCCAGGATCTTCAAAGAGGTGCCCCGCGACGTCCATAGGCTTTCGATTTTTTGTTAAGGGTGATATATGCCATAAGCCAGGATCTTCAAAGAGGTGCCCCGCGACGTCCATAGGCTTTCGATTTTTTGTTAAGGGTGATATATGCCATAAGCCAGGATCTTCAAAGAGGTGCCCCGCGACGTCCATAGGCTTTCGATTTTTTGTTAAGGGTGATATATGCCATAAGCCAGGATCTTCAAAGAGGTGCCCCGCGACGTCCATAGGCTTTCGATTTTTTGTTAAGGGTGATATATGCCATAAGCCAGGATCTTCAAAGAGGTGCCCCGCGACGTCCATAGGCTTTCGATTTTTTGTTAAGGGTGATATATGCCATAAGCCAGGATCTTCAAAGAGGTGCCCCGCGACGTCCATAGGCTTTCGATTTTTTGTTAAGGGTGATATATGCCATAAGCCAGGATCTTCAAAGAGGTGCCCCGCGACGTCCATAGGCTTTCGATTTTTCACCGGCCGGCCAAGTGCTTTTTGACAAAATGTTTAAAAAATGTGATCAAAACATTTCAATGTAAATGTCGCCATTTAAGCTCGGAGGATACACAGGGTGCTTATCATCCGGATTAAACATGCAATTACAGTGAGATAATGCTTTCCACAACACAAACGAACCAAGTCGCGGGCAAACGCTAGTACCTAAATAATATAATAACGCTAAACGTTATCACAGGAAACGTAACATAACTTTACGAAATGATCACCTAAACTTAAGCAAATTGCTATATAGTATTTTTTTTTATGTACAACATCCACAGTCATGATACTAACCTAACCTAACACACCGTATTCCCGAAAGAACTATGTGCAAATATGTCTTTTATGAGAACGGCTACAGGGACACCACGGACAATTTGTTATTGCCAATTTGACCATGTTTTTATCCAATGCGACGGTACCAACCCTACCACCCAGTAGCGAAAGACCAACTAAAGTTTGACATGGATTGCGTACCATGGAACAGCTCGCACTCGTGAAGAAATGTACTTTTCCTACTCAGAAAGAGAAAGAGAGTGGTGCATGAACGGAGCCGTGATTTGAACCCAGACCTCTGGGATGGAAGGCAAGTCCACCCGGCCCTGAGCCACGAGCCGCTGTATTTATAACACGGTGACAGCACTACTTACTGAATTTGTGTGAGCCTCAGCTGGCCTCGTCGTGATATGACTCCTAGATGCCCCGCCACCGTCTAGACAATATTTACTGAAAACTAAAAGCATTTGGAAGCTTTACTTGAACTACTTAGCACTGTAAACAAAGGGGCCACCTTATCACAAATATTCGCCAAATCTTGGGTTTGAACCACTTTAAACGTTGTGTTGTGAACGAGAAGTCGGATGCGTACTTGTTTTTAAATTTAATTTAATTTTTCCTAGGGATTACATATTTTCAAAATTATAAACAGGTTTATAGTACGTATTATGTTCGTATTCGCTCGTTTTTATCCCGTTTAATAAGTGTGCATATTATAAAGAAACGCTCGCAATATCTTCAACAAAATCCAGATGTCGTTATTATCTCAAAAGTTGGAACATAATATTTTTTACGTAGCCTACGCACCAACCTAATTTTACGAATTGACATTTCCATTAAATTTAAAATGATAACGAAAACAATGCATCGTAAAAATATATCTGTTGCGTTGAAATTATCCTTTCGAAATATTTTCTACACGGATTGCTGTAATCGAAAAGTATATATAATTTCAGTATTGTATGAATTAAATCTGTAAAATTACGTTTTGCGTCCATTTCAACGGTAGCTGCAATTAATTAATCTCTAACCTTTCATTTTAAGGTGCTATATAGATTTCGTTTTTTTTATGGAACTGGACATGGATGGCTAATACAGACGGACCGTCAGATATTAGCCTAACACACCACATGGGAACCCGGTGCTATGCCGAACTTTCCTTATATTTCTTGCCTACATTAAACTGGATGGAAAACACGGACAAATTTCATTGCCGCTTCAACCGTCGTTCGCGATACGATGGTACCAACTGGGCGGGATTGACCCTACCACCTAGTAAGTAAGGAAGGGGACCTACAGTTTAAAGTGGAATCCCAACCACGGCCAGCCTCAACGGTTCAAAATGGTCACCCATCCAGAACCCAACCTCGCCCAGAGATGCTTCAAAGCTTATCGAATCGCAAGGGGTCGCGCCACTGGGCAAAGACAATTGACAATACTTCATGATGAAGTATTACCACGAAATATTACGGTAATAGTGGCTACGCTGCCGCTATCTATACGGATGAGTTACGATCCCACTCCCGTCCTACCTTACTCGATGAAAGAACTCACGACCACGGTGGTATTTTCTAGCAATAGTTCAATTCAAATCGAGCCCTTTATTGCCACATAATTAGGAATGAGTACAGATATATTTTGCCTGTTGCAGCTACATCGACCAGGCGCCGCGTCTACACCGCATCTCCGCCCTGCCCTCGCTGCCGGAGCTAAGAACCTTGTGAGTACAGCCAAAGCCAACATCATTATCATCCAGCATCAAGCCATGCTACCCCATACCATGCCTACTGGCGACTAACTCTTCGGTAGACATTTACGCCAGTCTAAGGTATACAAGGCATTACCTATCAAATGTACAGGACAGTGAAGGAATTCCTGAGTCCCTTTAACTCTATGGTTGACGTCTGCATGACAGAAAGAGAACTTGTGTAGAAGTGTATGAAGTCTATAGATTTTAGAGGAAACGACTGTATGCTCGCCGCGCACAGCTGACCTAAAATGTACGTTTTGTAGCCTAGTTAATAAGTGCTCATACAAGGGGTGTGGATGGAAAGTTCGAAAGCAGAAAGTTTGACATAGGATGTAACTTTGAACTAGTTAGAAGGAGGTTAGGAGCTCGTGGTCTGGGGAGTAGAGGACTTGCCTTTCATGTGAGAGGTCCGGGTACAGGTAAAACTGTAGGTCCCCTTCCCCTACTACGTGGTAGGGTTAAGCCTGCCCGGGTTGGTACCACCGCACTGGATGAAATTATGATTGAAGCGGCAATGAAGAGTTGTCCGTGTTTTCCATCCAGTTCAATGTAGGCGCGCTCATTAAGGGAAGGTTGGGCCAATATCATAACGGTAGTTGTGTGGTATTAGCCATCCATGTGAGGTTCCAAAAAGCAAAAAATACTAAACGTACCCACTCCTACAAAATAGGTGATTTTCCAGAGCTTATGTCGGTATTCCGAATTTGTAAAAAAGTGTTAAAGCTACTTATGTTTACCTCCTAACTAGTCCAAACAAACTTCCGAAGTCGATCATTCTACTTTCCTTTCCATCCACAATCATTCATTGCTTGAACTAAAACGCGCCAACTTTACATCGGCCATAGAGTTTGGGCCAATCTGTAGTCTCTTACTGTTGCTCGTTGTCCTGTTGGTGACCTATCTTCCTAACTTAGTTATGTTCTGGATTCCAGTCGCGTCATCAACTCTGGCCTGGTGGAGGTGCCCAATCTGGGGAGAGTGCACGAAAATAATCGCGACGCTTTGCTGCACGTCCTGTGAGTACCTGTGATCACCCCACATAAACGTACAGTCACGTATCGCATGTCGTTACACCAGCAATCGAGACGAACTCGATATCCCTTTCCGTCCTATCGATGTCGGCCTTGGAGGGAAAGAAACTGAGGAATTATTTATATTTCCAGCATAACGACATTAGAATAAGTGACAACTACTTGGGAAGACGTCAAACTCGTACACATTTCTTGAAATGACTAAATAAAAATTGAGCTCAATCCTAGTACTAATTTATTTATTTATTTTATATTAGACAGGCAGCCTAGGCTGATGTGTCTAAATCGAGTACATAGTTAGTTCATTGAAATTTAAACATATTTTTTTTAACTTAATCGGTTTCAGTTTACTAAGTTACTTATTTTAAAAATGTATTTATTTAGATAAGCGTCCAAACGATTCTTAAATTGATTAGTGTTGTTTGCACTTATAATGTCCTCTGGAAGTTGGTCATCGTCAACCACTCTGTTGGTTATGAAGTGCTTCCGTGTGTTGGTTTTGTGTTCTATTTTGTTCAGTTTTAGAGTGTGGCCACGCAGGTGAGTGTTATGATTAAGTGTGAACATTTCCTTCATTGCTTCACAGTTGTATTTCTCAGTAAGCATTTTGTACACTTCTATTAAATCGCCTCGCATCCGTCTTTGGTGCAGGGTTGGTAGTTTGAGGGCCTTCAATCTTTCTTCATAGGGTAAGGTTTTTAGCTGCCAAGGGATTTTTGTAAACTTTCGTTGTACATTTTCAAGTGGAGTGATATCTTTGATAAAGTAGGGTTGCCAGACTTGAAAAGCGTACTTAAGCGTACTTAAGCGTAATTAAGAGTCATGACACAGTACATTTTTTTATTGTGGGTATATTATTTTTTTTAACAACGAAACTAAAATCAGTAAAGAATAAATACCCAAAAAAATCATCTTCTAATGTAAAGTTATATTTATATCTAAACACTTGCAACTAGATTCGATTTTCTAATTTTCAATGTGTCAAAAGGCAAACCATTTGTTCGATGAAAAAATTAGAAAGTCGTCAATATTTGACCCTACAAGTAAAAATGTGTGGAGTTTAAATGCAGATGTACGTGGATGCATACACAAACAGAAATATATGTATTTTTATATCATCAGCTTTTGGTTTTTAAATTTAGAGATTCATAAAATTTCAGAGATAACTTTAACTTCCTGTTAAATAAACTTAGACTATAACTTAGAGATAAACTTAAATAAATCTTAGATTAGGCTAGGTTAGGTTAGTTCGTTAATCGTTAGTTCGTTATTCTTTAGTCGTTAATGTGCAGAGAATTATTTTAATCAACACTTAAAGGGCATTTATTACTAAAGTGATGATTATCTGGTACAGGTATTGATTGCTGCTGCTTACGATTAATTTAATCAGCAGTAGGTGAAAAAGGCCCTAACAAGGTTAAGCAGGTGTCATCAACCGCTGCTACTTTAAAAGATAATTTCGTAATTAATAAAGCATGACACTCGGAAACGTAACCAACTCCTCATTATTCCGTCGCATAAGCTAGTTAAGTTTAGAGGAAGTTTTAGGTATTCGGCTACCAAGTGCTGGAATGATCTTCCTCCCCCAGCTCGCCAGACCCAGTCAAAAATATTTTTAAAAAAATTAGTTAGGGATCATATTATGACCAGACAAAAAAGTTAATGCCTACATACCTTTTAACTTTTGACAATATTTAATTTGCTCCTTCCTCATTTACACGCACACACACGCTCTCATTTCCAATCACACCTCTCATTGACACTCTTCTACACACACACCCGCTACTCATGTGTTAAAGGAGTTTGGAAAAGGATGCGCTGAAAACCAGCTTCGCAGCGTTTGCTGCGTACCAGCTGAGAGCATACCCTTTCAGTGCAACACATTATAACCCTCGAGGTCTAAATGATAATTGTACAGTGAATATAACTTGTGTTACTTTTTCTTTGCTTGATTAATTGGTGTCCTATGTATTTTCGTGTGTTGTGGCTGAATAAACTATTTGAATTTGAATATTTGAATTTGAATTTAATTTTTTTAACGTAAGAATGTGACAGAGATCCAGCCTAAGGGTGGAGTACATCTCTGGTTAAGGTTAATGTTATTGTTAAATATTGTCTGTCTTCTTCCTTCATACGTATTAATAAATAATGTCTCCATTGCATCAGCAGTAAATATAGTAACAGATATAATGACTAGGGGGGCAACTTTATGGAGCCATTGGTTTGGTTGAAGATTATAATTTTGCGAACCCTGCACTGCCTTTTCCAGGGACCTGGAAGGTAACCACATCGGCCGCGTGCCCTCGCACGCTCTGCGCGTGCGCGCCGACCAAGTGTAAGTCACATTAGGTATTTACTCGCCTTTCACTTTTATTATTTCACTTTACATTTTAACCCCACCCTTATTCATTTCGCCAAATATTTGCACGAAATTAAATTGAAAGTGTCAGCCTTAAACAATGTTTTTTATTAACAGACTTTTTTCTTTAATTTGTATTGTGGGCACAATTTATGAGTATCATTTTCGTAACTATTACAAACCATTAAACCTAACCAGCCGTATTCAGAGTGGGCGGACTAACTTTAATACGCAGGACTAAACCGGTTTTTGCATGGTTAGTCCGGTGCTAATTTCGTACTAAGTTTTGACAGGTTCTCTCTGAATACTACTGGACATGTGTTACTAAGCCCAGATTGTTCTATTTGATTTGTGGGGTATCATTATTTATACTGATCACAAAATTATACATCGTGTTAATAACTCGATGATTATGTATCCGAAAACAATTTTTGTGTTTCGTTGATTTTAATTTGATGATAATCAATGGTATTTTTTCAATAATTTGTCGTGAAGCTCAATCAAAATGCGGTCCGTGTGTAAAAGCAGTTTTTTCAGCCAATAGAAAAACATTGAGAACGAATCGTTTCTCAAACTTATTTCTTTGCAGCACCTCGAGGATATGGATTAATCTGCTGGCGGGTGCCTTTCCGCGAACCTATAACTTGAGAGTTTTCTAGGCAATCAGTCTAATCTAACTAGTCCTCTCCATTTGTAGCCTTAAAATTGTAACTACAAATGTACTCAGAACTATATGGTTATGAATTGTTAACACCCTGTGTAACGCGTCACGTAAAATTTACGAACTCCGTTGACATTTCGGAAAAAATCTAATTTTGTTACAAAATTATACACTCAAAATATATTAAATACTTAATATGAAATATTGCACTAATACGAAACGTTTTATAGTCGCACAAAGCATCTAAGTTTTTTTCGGCATTCGTTTATGTAGTGGTTTCTGAGAAAGACCGAGTTTCCTTAACTATTGCAAATTCAATATACCTGAGTACATACAATAATATCTACCTACTCTGTTACATTGCAGTAGCCTCAACTACAACCAGATTCAAGAAATTTCTGCACACGCCTTTAAGAACGCCGAGATTTCCGAACTGTAAGTTTAGATTGATTGATTTATCTAATATCACTGTAATCAGTAAATTTTCGACGTAAAACTGAACGTGTGCGTGCCTACACAGACCAACTGATGGTTTTCATGCTTTTTCTAGGAGTTTCAAAGGAAACACGAAGCTGTCCCGGGTGGATGAGCACGCATTCTCAGGGAATCTGCTTCTTCGAGAGCTGTGAGTCCATTCATACATAAATAGTCAATACAATAACAGTCAATGTATATACCTAATATCAGTGTCTTGAAAAAAGCGCATAAAACAGAAATCAAAAGGATCACTCAACCCATAAAGGCATGTGAGTAGCCAAAAAGGAAAAGAATAGTAAAAGTGTGCGAAAACCATGCAGTCCAATCAAGTGCTTCTTCGCACTGCGTTTGATGGCCCCCGGATTGTACTTAGGGGGAAATGTCTCGCCAGGAAGTGCAATCCCTGCAATGGTTGCATTCCCTACCTGTGTCCGCATTAATCGACGGTAGAAAGAGGATGAATGAATGGCAATATACGGCCCCGAACACTATTCTCCATGGTAGAGACAATTGAACACAGAGAGAGACCATACATCCCTTCGGAGTTGGAGGGTCTCTAAATTCTAGGATACCTTGGGGTCGTCGATGAGACGCAAGGCACTGCGCTGCATTGAATCCAAGTAGCCAAGCAGGTTCTATCTGCTCAATAACGTAAGCAATATTATTTAGGTGATCAATGCAAACGTGCGTACGAGTGGACGCGTTCTAATGAAATCTGATTCTAATCAGATGAAATGTATATCAACAAGTGTACTTACGGCGGCTCTGTTTGACCGCAATAGGTCTAATAATACGCCTGTGTGCTTATGCCCAGTGATCTCAGCAACACAGCCATCACGCACCTCCCTACCAAGGGTCTGGAGAAGCTCGAGGTGCTCCGTATCGAGGGAACGCAGAGCTTGAAGGTCATCCCTTCCATACATTACTTCCAGGTAAACTTTTAGAAACTCTACATGATTTACTTTAGGTATTTAGGTACCTATGGAAAATTCTTATAGTTGAAAGCTAAAAGTCATCTATCTCAGCTGATTGTTCTCTCGTGGCAAAATGTGGAAATTTGGAAAAAAAGTTTCCTGTTCCAAGTTTCCTTTCTCTACCTCCTTCTTGTTTTCCTTGTTTATTAAGTTATTTTCTTAACTTTATATAAAATAGGTATAATAAAATTGTTTATACACTGTAGGTACTTTATAATCATTTCCAACTCGACAAAGGTAAATACTAAGAAATATACATTCATTCATACAGAATACATTCTGTGTACTTTATCTGATTTAAAATCTGAATCTGAATCTACGTTGATTTTACTTCACCACTTATCGTAGTGCACCAAAACTAATCCTAATCCATGAAACAAACATCTAAACATTTGTATCAAAATGGCGTATATGTTTAGTTATAAAAAAAATCAAAAAGTACAGAATTAGCTCTCAGTATCATAGAAAAATATTTCTTAATTTGCCTGAGGAAACACCCATTTTATGGAACTCATTATCCTCTTAATTGTATTTTTCTATGGGTGTGCGCGTAGAGGTAGTCACCGGGTGACGTTTTGCAGAGCCTGCGAGAGGCCCACCTGACGCACCACTTCCACTGCTGTGCCTTCGCCTTCCCCGAGCGGCACGACCCGGCCCGGCATCGCCTTTACCTCGAGCGGCGAGCGACTATGATGGAGGTAACCCCTCGCGTATTCAAATCCTGGGCGTCCATTCCTGACATTCGGTAATCAGGGATCAGGAATCCTGAGTCCAGAAAACCGCTTTTATAGTGATTTTTTATTTGATTGATTAAAAAAACTATGCTTCGGAATATTTTCGTCAAGAAAAACCGCTACAAAAGCGGTTTTCTAGACTCAGTATTCCTGATTCCTGATTACTGAATGACAGGAATAGACCTGCAGAGAGCTCTGGGTTGCCTCCTCCGAGTTTTTAAATCTTTCGGCAGGAGTCAACTCGGGTCAATTTGGGTTTGGACATTCACCCGAGCGGTGCCCGGTAAAATGTAGTATGAAACCTTCGCGGGCGTGTTGTTCCATCGGCCAGTTTAAAAAAAGTTGGATCTCGGCGCCATCTACCGAGTACAACTGTAGTTAACAACCAACTCAGTAGTAGTACAACTGTAGTTAACAACCTCTGTGTTAAAAACCATTGGGCCGAACCCATTAATACCAAAAAAATATATCAAAATCGGTCAAGCCGTTTGGGAGGAAATGAATTAATTCGGAGATTTTTTTGTTTAGCTTTTCGACCGAGCGGGCAACGGCATTTATGGTCCCATACTTTTATTGGATCTCCTTTCATTATATGTTGTGTAAATGGTATGCGCAGAAGTGCAAAGGTCACCCCCAGCAGCCACCGGCCACGGCGGAGGCAGCGGTGTCACGGCGTCGTCGGCGCCGCTCACTCAACCAGACCGGTGCCAAACCCAGCGGCTGGGGGTGAGTGTTGGATATCGTTGCTACCTATCTCAGTGAGTTTACCGAGATTTGGGAATCCCGTTTTCTCGGTATAATGTATACAATATTTTCAGGTATACATATATCCTTCTGTAATCAGCATTCATACAACTACATATTGTACACAAAGCCTTACGCACCAGCGCAACCATACATAGATTCTTTAAACACAACAGTACATGTACATATACACACACAATACACACTCACACGCTACACACGTCACCGGTTGTAACTGAAATTCAGCGTTGCCAAATTTCTGCAGCATGCGGCAGCTTTCGTAAGCGCGAACCATCGGGAAGTCACAAACCTTTTCCCTAGGGTACTTTTGTTTTGTTAAAATATGTATCTCTTGGCTTTGTAACTGTACTCTATCGAATAAATTATTCTATTTTATTCAATACCAGATTGCAATGAACCCCATAATTGAATGTTTCAAACCTAATCTACACAATAAATTACATCTTTTTCGGAAAGGAAGTGACATGAAATATGCTTCACAAAACTAAACAAACTTATGAAACAAACAAGTGACTGGAATAATTTAATGCACATTTTTTTGGTGAGGAAAACATATTTTTTGCTTCACATACGAATTATTTAAAACACGCAAAATGTGAATGTTATTCCTGTACCCTTAAATTACCAAAGACATGGGTGAGCCTAACTTGTAGTGTTAATTATCAACTGATCCCGCGCGCAGGAGTTTGGCCGAGGGCGAGGGAGGCAGCTCGGAGTACGCGCCCGACTCCGAGGAGAGCTACATCGGCGACTCCGACTCGCTGGAGGAGTCGGTGGAGGACGACGACGACGACGACGGCTTCCACGATCACGCCATCGAACCGCCGAGCGAGACCATCCACGCCGACTGCGGCAACATCACGCACACGTGAGTGATCTTTTGAAGTTGTGGCTAACGGGGTAACACTGAACGAAGCTGCATCGGTGACACCGACTTACTGGAGAGTGTACGAAGGACGAAAACGACGGCTTCCACGAGCACACAATCGAGCCGCCAAGCAAGACCGTCCACGCCGACGGTGGCAACATCACTCACACGTCAGTTATCTTTTTAATTGTGGCATCCCTAGTGGGGCAACATTGAGAAGACCTACATCGGCGACTCCGACTCGCTGAAGGAGTCGGTGGAGGACGACGACGACGACGGTTTCCACGATCACGCCATCGAGCCGCCGAGCGAGACCGTCCACGCCGACTGCGGCAACATGACGCACACGTGAATTATTTTGTTAAATTGTGACATCCCTAGTGGGGCCACACTGAGAAAAGCTGCATCGGCGACTCCGATGCGCTGGAAGAATCGGTGGAAGGCGACACCGACGGCTTCAACAACCACCACAATGACATCTATTTGTCCAACTTCACTATGATACGAGGTGCGAGTGTGAAATCTGTACGGTAAGAAATAAGACTAAAGTGTCTACTTTCGATTGAAAGGAAAGATGAACAGGCAAAATTGGTCGATGATAGATAGGCAGACTACATAAAATACGTTAAATATCTAAGTCTATGGTAGTGTCTAAAATTTTCAGGAAGGTTATAGGTATTTTTAAACAGTTACTTAATTTTAACTCGCAACAGAATTGCATGTTTTGGTCTGTCTCAAAGTAGGCACATAATATAAATTCACCTTCGATCTGAAGTGCAAGCGGCAGAATCATTCTGCATATTTTGTTCGCAGGCGACGCGAGGTGTCGTGCGGACCCACGCCGGACGCCCTCAACCCCTGCGAGGACGTGATGGGCTGGAGCTGGCTCCGCGGCTGCGTGTGGCTCGTCTCGCTCGTCGCCGTCGCCGGCAACTGCGCCGTGCTGCTCGTGCTTCTCGCCAACCGCTCCGACCTCACCGTGCCCAAGTTCCTCATGTGCCACCTGGCGCTCGCCGACCTCTGCACCGGCATATACCTGCTCATGTTAGCCGCCGTCGACCTCGTCTCATACGGCGAGTTCTTCAACTACGCCTACGACTGGCAGTACGGACCCGGCTGCAAGGTCGCCGGATTCCTCTCCGTCTTCTCGGGCCAGCTCTCCGTGTTCACTCTCGCGATCGTCACGCTCGAGCGGTGGTTCGCCATCACGTACGCGATATACCTCGACAGGAGACTGTCGCTGCTCGCGGCCGCGCAGATCATGGCCGCCGGCTGGGCGTTCTCGGCCGTCATGGCGGGCCTCCCGCTCGCCGGCGTCTCCGACTACTCCTCGACGTCGATCTGCCTCCCGGTCGAGAGCGTCGGCGTCGCGGACGGTCTGTACCAGGGGGCGATATTCCTCACGAACGCGGTCGCATGGCTCACGATCGTCGGCTGTTACGTCCAGATCTACCGGTCGCTGGGGGGCAGCGAGGGGTGCGGCGGGCGCGCGGCGGCCGCGGCGGCCGAGCGGCGCATCGCCAATAAGATGGCACTGCTCGTCGGGACAGACCTGCTCTGCTGGGCGCCGGTCGCCTTCTTCGGCATCACGGCGCTCGCGGGCGCGCCGCTGGTGGACGTGACGCACGGCAAGGTGCTGCTCGTGTTCTTTTACCCGCTGAACGCGTGCGCGAACCCGTTCCTGTACGCGATCCTGACGAAGCAGTACCGGCGCGACCTGGTGTCGCTGGTGGCGCGGCAGCGCTGGTGCGGATGGGCGGTGGCGCGGTACAAGGCGGCCGCGACGCCGCCGCCGACGGGCCACACGGCGGCGAACACGGCGACGGCGCCGATCCTGCTCAACCACACGCCCTCGCCGCTGGTGCACGGGGAGCAGTCGCTGACGGCGGTGCCGCTAATCGCGCGCGAGCACCCACACGCGCACGCGCACGCGCACGCGCACCCCGACCTCTACAAGGGGTGGAACTTCGGCGAGGCGACAATATAAGACTGTTTTTAGTATCTGAAGTCGGAAGTGACTGTTCTAATGCTATGCCAAGACAATTAGACATAAAAGTGAAAAAATAACGACTTATGTACGTACATTTGGGTGTTGTCCGTAGTGCAGGTAAACCTGTTGACAAATGTGAAAACTGCGGACTATGGTTGGTATGGACAAAAACACTGGGATTTCTAGTCTTAATCAAGGTAGTAGTATTAGTATTTTACTAATTCGATACAAACATGCGCAGGAACAAGGTAGATATATAGCTTACAATATATTTTAAATACGCATGTATGTATACCTAAATTTACATATGGTATGTGTAGCATAGCCTTATAATTTGGTACTTCACGGTACTACAGTTCGCGCCAAACTTACATATATGGTCCTCTAAAGCTCGCGCGTGTATCTTACTCTATGCCATTGTCTCAAGAGCGTTTTTGTACGCGCGCAGCGCAAATAAGTTTGGCGCGTACTGTACTTTGTTTTCACTTAGCATAAGCACAGAGCAAGGCACATAGTATGTAAGTGGTCTATATAAGTAGTAATGTATAAATAGTATCGTGAATTGGTAATGCGTCCCGTGTGTTTATAAACTCTTGGGATGAGCCCGCCTGATCTGGTACCTACCATCGCATTGAATGAAAGATGGTCAATGAAACATTGTCCGTGTTTTCCATCCGGTTAAATTTAGCCGTGCTCATAAAGGAAAGGTCCTGTCATGGGACCTTACTCCTTCCGGATTTTAGTGTGTTTAGCTGATATGACAGTGAAGGTGTGATATTAGCCATTCATAAAAATATGCATGGGTTCCAAACGAATCGCTAAGAATCAACTAAAGGAGTTAGCGAGAATGCACTTCTCAAAAAAAAAAAAATTTTTTTTGGTAGTACCACTTACCACACAATACATTTTCGAATCATCAATACATACAGCTGTTAGGTATATAAAGCCCTAACCACTGAATGTGAAACTATTTATGTATCAAGTAGTAAGTTAATCCAGCATGCATTTGTAAAATTTACACTATGCATACAAATACCTAATGTGTAGTTAAATTAGAAAAATCTATGTCATCAGTATTAGCGAGTACCTAACGAAAATAAAATTATAAATGAAAATAAGTTTTTAAGAAGATCCATGTACAGTCGTTTTGTCTGAAATCTATACACCGGAAATAGAGACAAATTTGAGATCTCTTTCTGACATGCTGACGTCAACCATAGAGTAAAAGGGACTTAGAAATTCCTTCTCTTTCCAGTGTATACATTTGATAAGTAACGACTGTACATAGACGAAGATCTACTGCGGGTTTATAAGATTTTTAAGTGTAATATTTAGGGTAAACATGTATGAACTACCTCATGAAATGCTTGTTTGATTTGTCCTTTCCATCCCCATTACCAAAAAAATCTCGCCGATCGCTCGCGTAGAAAAATCATTAATATTTATATCGTGATGTAGGGGCTAAAGGATTTGCCTTTCATGAGAGAGGTTATGGGTTCAAATCCTCGCCCCGAACATGCACCACTTTCTTTCTTTTTCCGAGTTGGATAAGTGCATTTCGTTATGAATGCGAGCTGTTCCATGGTTAGGAACCCATGTAAAACTGTAGATCCCCTTCTCCCACTAGAGTTAAGTCCGCCCGGGTTGTACCACGTTCGGGAATGTGGATGTATTGAGCTAATGTCAACTGTAGTTGTGTGGTGTTAGCCATCCATGTCAGTTCCATAAAAAAACATGCCTTGTTAAATAACAGAACATGACACCATTACGACTAGAATACTTTGAATTTAAGATAATATTTAACAAATAAAAGTAACGTATACGTCACTTTTCCAACTATAGTATGTTCATTCTAAATTTTTTATACAGCAGGTAGTGAAATTCGAAGACACAATACTCGCGAATGGCTTTAATTAATGTATCCTTGCTTCGCGGTCGATTATACATACATACATATAACATTCCTTGTACAATTTTAATGTCAATTTATGACAAAAAACAGTCGCGTAAATTGTTTGGGGAGTGTTTGGTACATACAAGCGGCATACCGAAGGTAATTAGAGCGCGAGTTATAGATTATTTACTGGTTATACATTTTCAGTCAACTTTGACGCACCATATCTCGGAATCTATAACTCGGATCCAAATAAATCTATCTATTATGTATAGGTAATCTATTAAGGAATAATTTAGTCATTGACCATTTTGTCCTAACTTTTATTGTTTTCCTGAAAATTTAGAAAATCTGTGAAACGGTACACTTTTAGAGGGGGGGAGGGGTGAAGCCGGTTGCGGGGGGGGGGGGAGAGTTGTGTATTATAATGTACTCACATAGCAGCAGTAAAACAAAATTATAAATTTTGCCATTTTGTCCATACATTGACATCTATAATGAATGGATTACTAAGAGAGAGAAAGTGGTGCATGACCGGCCGTGCTATTTTTGAAATTCTTTGCAATCGCTTGCAGCCAGCGATTAGCAATGCAATCGTAAACGCTCGGCAACAGCCAATGGCCGCCGGGCGCTGCTATTCAAACGTCATTCAAAAATACGAAACTGCGTTTTTAGCGATTAGAATCGCAATTTTTTTTTTATTATTTATTTATTTATCCAATATAACACACATACGTTATGTACAAAACAATGTATCTTAAACACTTTGGATTAAACCATTCCTGTAGACCAGACCATAAGGCCCGTGGTGGAAGGGTTACAACAATAGGACAATGAACTTATTGAGTGTACATACAATAAACAAAACCTAACGAACATCCAAATAATCGTAATGAAATAAATAAGAAAACAGTGTTTTATATACTTAAGGTGGCCCAACCCGGCGGGCCTAACTCATTCGCGGGCTCGGTACAAAACCGTGCTGTTGCGCTCTGGGACCTTTTCTGTTTCAAAAAATAAGACAGGCTCCGTGATGAGGAAGATGCAATATGTCCACATAAAAGGCAATGTGCATACCGTATGATTTGGTAAGATTTACGAAAATTTTAATTTCAAAACGACTTATAGCTAAAAGTAAACCACGACCGCTGTAGTCAAAAATCGAATAAAAACCAAATTGATTAAAAATCTTGATTAAATAAGCTATGTCTGATGACTAATCTTTTTAAGATGTTCTTACTTTATCATTGCGTAATCCACCTCCAAAGTCATTGTATAAAACGCGCGAAAAATTCGAACTTTCGGACCTTATAACTTAGAAACCAAACACAATTTTACAATGCCAATCATCAGGCATCTAGTTCGATCAAATAAAGCTATTTTGAGCAAAATTTTGGATCTCTGACAAAGAAATATGTGCGTGATCTTCTTTCCCCTTTTGTATGGGGAGATGAGCGGGTTGGGCCACCTTGAGTTATAACTTAGTTACGAGTTAAAAGTATCAAATTATTACTCAATTATGTAGGTCAGAGCTTGCTCACATTCTGGTCTCCCTTTGGCTATAATCCAAGAACTTAAAAGTTTGCGTGCCATGGATTTATTTGAAGTTAAATGAGGAATGGACTTTATAATGTGGTTATAAATTTTTGGAGCCAAAAAAGAGTAAAATCTTTGCGCAAAACGAGTTGAAGTAGGGGGATGGGGAAGAAAGTGTCTTTGCCGAGTAATGTACGAAGGGTTAGAGGTGGCGGCGGTATTTCCAATTGGGATCAGCTTCCTTTTCTTTGATTAGTTCCAGTGTAATCGTTCTTATATACAATTGCCGCACGTCAAGCAATTGCAATTCTTGAAAAAGTAAATCAGAGGGATACCTATATAGCTTTCTACCTATTACGCGTAATAGGGCCTTTTGAGCTTTGGCCAATGGGTCCATATTTGTTTTAGCCATTCCTCCCCATGCTATCTGTCCATACGAGATAATCGACTGTGCTAGAGCGTAATAAATGGATTTCAATGTTTGTTTGTTTAATATATTCCTAAGGTTCAAGAAAATATGAATAAGCATTCGTACCCTACCTGCAAGTTTATCTACATGGGATTTCCAGCTGAGATGTTGGTCAAATACGATTCCTAGGTAGGTCAGGGAGTCCACTCTTTCTATAGGCTTACAGTTACACGGATCACCTTCCCTACAGTCATGTATTATAACAACATTTTCAAGGGAAGGTTGGCGTCTTGAGTCAATAGAGAATGTCATATATTTAGTTTTTTCGATATTTAGAGTCAACAGATGTGAATCAAGCCATTTTTTTATTTGGGCCAAACCAGTTCTAGTCTTGTGGAATACTTCACCCCAAGTATTGCTGCTGTTTAATTCGTTCAAAGTTATAAAGTTACAGTTTTAAGTTAAACTAAAAAGAGTTTTATTAAAAAAATAAGTTCTAAAGTTTACACCGTTGCTGTAAATAGTATTTGATGAAACTTACGGTTTTCCGGTGCGTAATGCCGTAAGGGGCTGAAATGCTTCGCCTCCAACGCCGGAGGCATCATTAAGACCCAAAGATTTCGGAGAAGTCGCTGAGATTCTCTTTCTACGTCAAGACCACTTTAGTGCCCCGGAGTACCGTCTGACCAGTCCTGCGTCTGACAGCCCGGCTCGTCAAACGGTAACTGGCGGGCGTCAACTGCGAAGATTGTAGGTGTGGTTACTGTTGTTAGGTTTCGGCTGCCGTGCGGTTGCGGGTAGATTTTGAACTTGCTGTACCATAGACACAGAGCTCCGTGCACACATTATCAACAGTATCGGATGGTGGCACTGTTAGTTGTGTGTCGTTCTGTCCATGTTGAGCCAGCAGCGGAGACCAAGATGGAGAGATTTTGATGCTGTCGTCCCGGTTGAGGTTATCATGTCTGGAGATTTCAATGGATTTCCGAACCAAGCGTGGCATGTAGTATTTTTTCTGCTGTTAACGTGGTTACATGTCAGGTCGGCCCAGTACGGCATTACATACCGGAAAACAGTTAAGTTTAACAAATACAAAAAAAACTTGACTTCAAATTATTATTATCGCAATTTTGAGACATTTTTTATTTTGTAAAATAATAATTTTCAGTTCAGTTTGTGTGACATTAATGTGTTTTCATCTATCAGCTGTGAAGTCAAAGAAATCTAAGAGTTGAAAATTTTAAGTAATGCATTCTTTGTCCATGGGGCAAGGCACATTTTGCACGGCGACTGCCAATAAAATACCGAAATCGTCTTCCAGTCCCTAAACGTTATCATATTTTAATCACAATTTTTATATCACTTGACAAAGCTTCATTCTATGTCCGTAGGTTTTGATATGTTTGTTATAACTGTATTTTTCAGTAAAAAAAATTTCGAAACTGTGAGTACAAATTTTTTTCCAATTTTTATTAGGTAATATCTTCCAATCTAGAAGGTAATATTTAAAAAATTAAAACATGCAGACATAGCCATCTATCATTTATTTTAGAAACTAAAATTTAAAAAACCTAGTACAATTTTGAGAGCATGGAAACAGTTATCGCTTGTAGTATGGGGAACGACTCTCTTAAGTTATTCTAATTGCAGAGTGCAGAAATGCTAGTTAAGGTGTCCCTTCCCGGCAAGACTGACTCATTCGCGGGCACGGTACAAAACCGTGCTATTGCGCTCTGGGACCTTCTATGTTTAAAAGAAAAAGACAGGCTCCGTGATGAGGCAGATGCAACATGTCCACAAAGCAGACAATGCGCAAAGTGTTTAATTTGGTAAGATTTACGACAATTTTAATTACAAAACGACTTAGAGCTAAAAGTAAACCACGACCGCTGTAGCCACAAATCTAACAAAAACTAAATTGATTATAAATTTTTATGAAACAAAATATGTCTGATGACTAATATTTTTTAGATGTATAGATTTTATCGTTGAGTAATCCACCTCCAAAGTTATTGTATAAAACACGCGAAAAATTCGAACTTTCAGACCTTATAACTTAGAAATTAAACACAATGGTACAATGCTAACGGTCATCAGACATCTAGTTCCACGGAATATTGAGGAATTGTTCTGTGTCTAGCTCGATCAAATAAAGCCATTTTAAGCAAAATTTTGTATCTCTGACAAGAAATATGGGCTTGATCTTCTTTCCCTGTTTGTATGGGGAGTTGAGCGGGATGGCCCACCTTAAAGATAATAGTCCGATTAAACATGATACTATTTGTGAAAATTATTGCAGGAATGTTTACTTGGCGAGTTTAAATTGGTGATCTTTTTTTAACTAGCAATTGTGCATTCCGCCCTTTAAACTGTCAAATTAATTAGAGGGGAAAAAAGAAACTATCATTCAATGATTAATTGAGTTTAATACCAATCAAATAGGATAATTATTTACACAAATTTTATCAAAATACAAAAATAAAACACTGCCACATACAACATTACCTATGAGAGATGGGGGTCTAGAAAAAATACACTTTTTCCTTAGACATAAATAGTTGCACATCGAAACAACCACAGTTCTTTAACAATATTTTTCAAACCGCACCAATATATAGTAGAGCAGACGTCCCCTTTCTATCTCCCCTATTTTAGGTTCGATATTCTTCTTCCTCCCTAATTTCATCTAGACACCTGGAAATCTCAAGACAGTCATATCAAGTGGCATCGTCAACGGTGTGAAAGTCTTTGCCTGTGTTACCTTAGTCTGTTTTATGTGACCAGATTTTTTTTATTTGTGATAAATCTATGACTAGAAAATTTATGAGATGAAACCTTTTTTTAAAGCGCCACACGCTTGGGCTTAATACTTCAACATTCTGAAACCCCAGGGTATCTAGGTAAAATGAAAACAAAAGAATACGGTAATGGACACCAAATTTACTACCATAAAAGTAGTTAATACAATATTTATTAAGCTACCCTGTCCAGGGACGTCTGCCCCTCACAAAATGTTGGGCCGAAATTTTTGAGATTAAACTATAAGTCACCACGATGGAATAAGCAACAGGAATGAAGTTTGAATGTTGAATTATTTTACGGAATCACTAAATACAAGTGATTTAGATGGTGTCAGCACAAATCAATTAGATATTCGGCTCGTAAAATCATTTTGAATATGGGTCAAACATTATCACAAAATCTTGTGGCATGAATTTATTGGTGAATGATATAGTCTGTCTACTATCTAAGCAAGCTTTCCCCTTCATTCTCTGTTCTACTAGATACGTAACGTAACCCACATATATGGTCGATATGACAGCAATTTTGACTGCATAGACGATCCGCCATCAGCGACCAATGTGACGAAAATATTCACATTGAAAAAAAGTCCAGTTACAAAGTATCCCTATATTTATCGTGTATCCGAGTAATTACAGATAAATATAATGTGAACCAGAACATAACAGACTTTTTCACGGCAAACCTGCAATGACTGTTCATGGAAATAGGAAATACTGTAGATTGAAATAGATTTGTTTAACAACTAATCTTTAAACCTGAGAGTTTGTGTTGGGCAACAAATCTGCAGATTCCGCGTGTGCAGCACGCTAATACATGGGGCATGGATGGCGGCTGTGGTATCCAGCTCTTCACTAACACTTTGTTATAGAGGCCGCATTGAAGGGGCGCTAGCTTAGATATTAGACATACTCTACCTAGGTTTTGTTGTACATTCACATCGAATCAGAATTCTGAACACCCCCTTTTAACGTTTAACTAATAGCTTCTCAGAGTAATCTTTATTGCAACATTAAATAAACCTTTTCTCCAATGTGCGGTGCCCCCCAAAAAATACAACCCGACTAATAGATAAAAAACCCATCTTCAGTAACTATATCGACTCTCCCCATTTGGTATCATTGGAGTAGGGAATTATTAAATAAACTGAGCAATCAATATTGACACGATAAACACCTGCACATCTACAAACTTTAAGTGCACGGTCACAAAACTCCACAACTAATTTTAAACACGCAAGTGGCGACTGCGGTGGTGTCGACTATTCATAGTGCCGAGGTGAGAGCCACGACAGCCTTTACACTACACGAGTGCTATCTCTTTCTAAGGGGCTGCGGCCTATAGGCTGCACTGTCGATAGGCGGGCAGTTCTTAGACAATAATTAGATTAATTTAAATGTTTGTTAACATTGTCACATAGCATAGATGTTTCACAATTTGCGATTATTTTGAAAGGGTCAGTCGGGTGTGGTTAATTAATAAATAGATGAATAATATAGAGTACCTTCCCAGGGGGAGTTACTGATAAAATTCACTCAATGATTCGATATTACGCACAGAGATGTTACGCTGTTCCTAATGAACTACCATCAATTCACAACATTGGTACCCAGTTAATAAAACATATTGCGGAACCCCGGAAAATAATTTAGTGCATTAGAATTAACCATTTTAAGGGCTGCTTTTTCACAGACATTTCATGAAACTGCTTCGACTTGCGTAACATAAAAAAAGGCAAATACAAACCATATTTAATTGGTCTCACATAATCAAGCCAAATGCAATGGCACATATATTAACAGTACACATGTACCTATATGCCACTCCCTATGGAAACTTAAGAGTACGCTTCCTACGCCACTCGTCAATGCCGGGAAGAGTAACCTTAAGGGTGTCAACTGTATTATAAACGGAAATATAGATTTGTTAACTATAAGATATCAACAATTAAACATACATATTACACAATCATAGGTTTACACCGTACAAATATTCATTTATCACTTCTATGTACAAAATCTTAATCTAAATAAATAGAAGACTTTTTTATACTCGAATATAACACGATAATCTCAACAACACTCACATATTCTCTTTACATATTTTAATCAAACTAAGGATGCGTTAAAATACAGGGTGTCTGATCCTTGATGTCAGAGTTTTATATAGAGAAATTTCAACTGAATTTAATTAATATGTCCGGACCAATGAAGAGTGACCATATAATTGTATGTCAAAAATTTCAACTGAATTTAATTAATATATCCGGACCAATGAAGAGTGACCATATAATTGTATGTCAATCCGGCGACGCATAGTATCCTACACAGCTGTAGAAACATCGCCACCGTGCCCGAATGTGCTCTAAAAATGCGTTTGTCAAGTCGGTTTCCATCCAAATAAAACCTCCAATGCCTCTGCGACTATGTGCAAAGCTAAAATTGGGTTAGTAGTTTTTGAAAATTGGAGACAGCGAGCTCGACAGCATATCTCCTTCCTTTTTATGTATGGTCCGGACGGATTAAAAGAAAAAAATCGGAATCAATATTTCTGTGGGAACATTTTCTGTGGTAAACTTTGGGAAAAACAACAGCGAGGGAGGTGTATTTGAGGGTTCCAAGCACCTTTGGTTATAAAAAACGTGCTATGAGGATTTTGCACGAAAAACACATGAAGAAAACAGACTATTATTACCGTCATAACCACACTAACATGAATAGAAACAAAATGTCAGATTTTAATACGACTTCAAAATTCCATCCGTAGTTTCTATAAATCAGACCCTATATTTTTACACAATGCAGTCATTACACTTAAAAAAATTAAATACTTAAGCCAAAAATAGGTTGGGTGACAAAATCCATCGGTGTGGGCAAGGAGGACGAGCACTGCGCGGAGCATCTGACAATAGCGAAAAGAAAAAGTGCTTTTTCGTGTAGCTCATCAAATACTTAGTTTAGTGCCATTTTTGTGCCAAACAGGCTAAGCATACAATAACGTATTTACAGCATCTATTTACTTTCAGTTTCCATTGTACTTATACGACAAATGAAAATATGAAAACACATATTCATTATGCACCAGAGAGGTTTTCAATGTTAACTGATTTTTTTTTTAATACTCAATAATTAATGCAAATGAAAAATTATTGTTAGCATTTTTATTTAATTTTAATTTTAGACTTTTTAATATTAATCTAAAGTAGCTTTAATTCATTGAATCTACAATTAAATTTATGTTCTCAGTTTTAAATTGTTAAATTCTTTCATACTTTTTTCGAAAATTTCAATCTAACAGGTAATTTTGAAGAGTTTACAGCAGCGATAGTAATCGCTTTTTTTAAATATACAAGTGCACTCCGGGAAAAAGTGATATTCACGCATCAGCTTTAAGCTGCTAGTGATAAATAACATAATAATAATAATAATAATCTATATTACATACATGCGGTAAAAATTTAAAGTACATATATACGTCCAGTTGGAAGTGATGGTATTAAAAAACTTTCCTGTAATTTTGGTAAGTAAGGTTAATGTATATACTACACATACACATAGGGATGCTCGATGACATTTAAGGACACAAGTCGCATATGGACAAACTGAAGCTTAACGAGCAACAAAACCAGAATAAAAACAACAAAAAAAAGCTTACATATCTACCAAATATTTGGCACACATTGATCTAAAAAACACTTCGAAATCCTTCAGCTATTCTTCAGGTATTGCAAAAATGCATAGAACATTTAGTTTATGTCAGTCAATTCCTTAAACCACGTGGTGTATGCCTTTTCCCATGCGGCTTTGGAATCTCTACGAAAAGTGAGTCAACTGGAGTCCCAATGATGTGAGGTTACATTACAAATGTGTCATTATTATTATATATTTTACATCCCAATCTAGCCAGCCTTTGGAGGGATACACACTTGCAGTTCAGCGTATAAATTCCCTCGTGGTATTTCACTTCACCGGACATTAGCAGGAACCCATGAGCAACGGGAAACACAATGCAATGCCCATTGTAGATGGCGTGTGAGCAACCATGACTAAGAAACGTCAAAACTGAGTTGGTTTAGAAAGTAATTGACCGACTGAAGCGTCTCCGTTTCAGCTTGGGCATTTATGTTTCCATATGTCCGGCTGTTTTCCTCTACCGATTCTCGTGACATTTTGGGAGCAGGTTCGATAATTATATGAAATATTTTTGTCTTGTGACGAGACCTAAAGCGATACAAGAAAAGTAATAGAATTTTGTTTTAAAGTAAACGTTTATTAAGTTTTTAACTATGCAAAGACAGACTCGCGAGGTCACAGCTCAGAGAGACACTAGTTTTAAAATACAAAATTGTAGGTTTATTTTATTCAATCATCATTTACGAAATCACTTTACAGTCGCAATTCCAGCAAATTTAGGTCATTTTAATAGCATACACTGAAGGACATACATTTTTCAATTAATTTTGTATGGTATCTGACAGCTTTGACAGTTCCTTAAGGCAGGTCACCCGGACGCCACCCGTCGTGATAAACTAGCAATATTTTCCTCCCTGCACTCGAGTATCCACACGCATTACCTCAGTCCCTACTGCTGTAAATAATCAGCAAAATGTTAACATTACCTCTCCCTACTGTGCCACGCCAGCTCCACAAATATTTACAAATATACATATATATTATATAACAAATCTTATGTATGTCTCACGAGAAGACCCGAGTCTTAGAGTTAAAAACAATATTCACACTTGCCGGAAGTATCAGCCAAAACCAAAAGTAAACATTTCTATGAACTATAATATACATTGAATGGTGATGCATTAGTCTAAATTTTAGTTTCAACTCCCTTAAAACCGCCTATATATTATATATATTCCAATGCAGTAGTGGGATGTGCACTTCACATAAAAGATCCACATTTCTATAGGGATTCCACTTGAGTGTCAAGTAACGACTGAACTTGGACTTCAAGTAGCATTTTCACAATTTCATCAATAAAGTTTGAGTGGAGATGACTGTGGGTTCAAGACAGGGTTATTTCTTGCAAGTTACTTAGCAGTTTTTATTCTAACCACCCACATCATTTCCCTCTGTTTGTTTGTTTCCCACAATTTGTTTTCTTCAATTGAAACAGAAGTAATACCAATAATCAATAATTTTCGAAGTGCTTCAAGGGGAAGCACTATCGCTGAAGGAAGCATCTTTGTGAAATCATACGTATTCTAAAAATGCTTAAGAATGTTAATGAACATTTTTGCACATAATATTAATAATGCAAACAGCTTGGATTAAACAGAGTAGTTGTTTGTGATAAAAATACATGTATGAGTTGTTTTACTAATTGGGTCTATGTATTGCTAATAGCTGGTTGTGACGCCAGAAAATGCACCGTACAAAACTGGAAACCACATTTTATTCACTAGTTTAATACTACCTACATATTACCACTGCTTCAAAAATATGTTGCAGTTTTATGCAAGTATAATATGGAATCCATTATAATTTCTCTATTCTGTTGTCCAAAGTCAGGCCTCATGCATTCGTAGCATTGCATTGCATATTAAAAGTAAATTAAGCAAAATCATGTATCATTTCTCTGTCTCTAAAACATAACAAAAATATATACAGATCTATGCAATCGGCGCAGAGTTTTTAAGTAAATTGAGATATTTTACACTTTTTGAAACAATGGGGGAATTTCGTAAGTTGATTCGTTTCTGCACTTTTGGTCATCGATGTCTGAATTCCGTGTCTGTTTACACACAATGAACCAACAGTGGAAGTCATGAAAACTGCGGTGGCAACTTAAATCTAATACAAAAATCTCAAAACCTCAAAGCTTCTTGCCCGATCACCACAATACAGGGTGGCCAAGCGGCATTTGGAACAATACTTGCAATTTTAATAGGGTTTCAAGAATTGCTTTACAATAAATGGGAGAAACAGTCGAGCACCAACCCGGCCACCCCGGGTGCAGCGGATCACATACACAGGTGCACGCGGGTCGAACAATACAAACTATACACATCCAAGCACGCGCACAAAGAGATATGACGACGGAAAAAGGCGTGTTAATAAATCCTAACAACAGTTTGACACGACACACGGCAGTTTGTCCCCCTACACGGATATCTCGTAGTTGCAGTCGTAGACGGAGGCGCGGTCGGGTGGGTCCGGCGGCGGCGCGCGCGCCTCGAGCTGGTCCTGCACCTCGAGCGCGCGCACGAAGGAGAGCGGGCGCGCGGCGACCGGCGGGGCGTGCGCGCGGCGCCGCGGCAGCGGAGACGCCGCCTGCGCCTGCGCCGGCGGCGGGAACACGGGCACGCCGCCGCGCGGCGCGTTCGCGCGCGTCTCCGCCCACAGGTACGCGCCACGCTGTGGCGACGCGGCGAGCTCGCGGATGTCGTCCGCGGTGGCGGGGTGCGGCGGAGGCGCGCGCGGCGGCAGCAGCTCGCCCTCCGAGAGGAAGCGGCGCTGCGGCGAGCCGCGCGCGGGGTGCGCGGCCCCCCCCGCCACCCCCGCGCCGCCCGCAGCCGCCGCCGCCGCCACCGAGATGAAGTCGGGCCGGCGCGGCTGCGTGGGCGTGCCCGGGTTGGACCTGCGCGCCGTCGCCACGTCACGGGTTAAGTCGTGCGAACTCGTCACCGTCGCCTTCGCTACTATTATCGTAAGGCCTACGGACAGAGCGAAACGGGAAGCTGTGATGCGAAGCGGTGAGGCGTGCGATCGAGCGACGGGCCCGGGGGGAATGTGACGACTACACTAATCTCTTATCATTATGCAAAAGATAAATCTTTAATACGAAAACATAAAGTTAGTAATACACCCAACTAAAAAGTAACCAAAAATTATTTACATCTCTATACCCATTATAATAAATAATTCAATTGTTTTTCAATGTAAGGTGCTTAGATTTTATTTGTGAAATATCTTAAAAAGTGATGCAAAATAATAACTAAAAAACTCTCCCAAAATTCGAACCCCCCAGTACCCGTCTGCAGGTTGCGGGATGCATGCCAAACGCTACGTTATTAAATAAAACCCATATATTACAATCAAAACCAAATTGTACAACAAACAAACAAAATTCAAATCAGTTCTAGCTATTCACACTAAAATGGCTGGAATGGCAAATGGATTTCAACATTACAGTAAAAATATGAATAAGACAATAAAAATTACAATGCAGTTTTAACTTGTTTTCACAGAGGCATGTACACATAACCGTTCCCAACATTTCTAGTGTAAGCAGCGAATGGTAAGTCAGCCATCATTGTGACATGGCTTGCAAATCAAAAGTAAACCTATTAGAACATTCAATTTACAGGTTGTCTCAAAATTAACTTGAATTTTAAATACATAAATTTCTTCATTTACATTTTCAAGTCTCGGAAACAAAAATTTTTGAGATATCTCTCTGTTATATTGCATCAGCTTTAGAGTTAAAGTGACTTCGATTTTTTTTTCTCTTTCGCGTGTATGGACTCCAATACGTCCAGCAAGTTTTCTAGGAAAGACGCTAATATTCCACTAACACCAGAAAATCTTATCCAAGCACAATATTCTTGACTTCCAGTTTTGATGCCTAAAACGAGATGTGACCTAAGTGTTCAGTCTGAGTGCTCACCTAAATTGGCGTTTACGGCAAACCGATCGATTGGCGTTTTCTCCAAACTCCATACAAGTTTTTACTAGATATTCTGTGGTTTTACTTCTTGAAGCTGTCAAAGTCAAACGCGGACTTCCGATTTGTATGAAAATGCGGAGTGGACGTAAACGGCAACGTCGACGTGTTTACGGCAACGTTGAGTAAGCTGTCAAATCAAGCTCGAACTTGCAAATGTTAGTTCGCTTAACGCCCGCTGCGCGCGCTCTTCAATTTCTCCATACATTTGAAAACGCTAGTCGATCGGTTTGCCGTAATGCCAACTTAGGTGACAACTTAGACTACCGGCTCTGACCTGTGAACACGGTATGCAACAAGATCATTGTTAACAAGGGGTGAATCAAAAAAGTTATCAACTGCAAGTAATTTAATAAAGCTGATCAACAACTCAATTATGTATAAAAAAAAAATATTTTCACAAAAAAAATTGCCTACATCAGTTGAAAACAATGTCCAAAACGTTGTCAAGAGTTGAGGCCTGCCAACGAAGCCACAGTGGTTGTTTGCCGCTATAACAAATAGGTAAGATTAAGAAATAATTAAAATTAAAGGGGGTCCCCATACAAAAAACGTGACATTTTATTACGATGGTACGGAACCCTTCGTGTGCGAGTCCGACTCGCACTTGGCCGGTTTTTGTGTAAACAACATTTAATTTTAAGAAACAAGGTATCTATTTTTCCATTTATTCAAAATTCAAGTTTATCTTGGCACAACTTCTACAACCAAATCATATACATGCTTGCTACACATCTCTACCTATTATACATATCAAATTACATATAATGTACACATATTCATTATTTTCAAAAACAAGTGGGGTACATAATAAGGAAGTATTTTTTCAAAGGATTGCCTGTGCTTATTACCTATTTAAATGAATTAGCATGCAGGCATTTAAATCAAAATTGTTGCAAATTTTTATTGGGCAGAAAACATTTTTTTGATATCAATACCATATGTAGCTTTATTTAGTTTAAATTTAAAAACGAATGTTCAATATTATGAATGAATGTTTAAATAACGATTCGTGTTAGATAAAAATCAATTATGAACAGTTAATTGTGAACTGTCAGGTAGCAGAGCTACCTTGCCTGTGGATTCCATAAAGTGGTTGGAAAATTAAATGTGTGCGATTAGACTGTTCTATTTTTTGTTAAAAATAAATGTCATCTGGAATTTCTATTTTTTGTCTTAAAAAGCATAACAAAGGACAATGCCGAAATGAAAATCGCATTAAAGAGTAAATTGACCAAGACCGTGACTCATAGGCAAAGACATGATTGAAAATTAAAATTAAAAATAATATTTTTCAAATATATTTAATGTTATAATTAAGCCAACGAGGATTAATAATATAAAAAGTTCACAAGTTGTTTTCAGTGCTGCCACATGTTCCGTATTTTCGCTAATATTCGTACGTTATTAGAATTCCTTGCGATTTCAGCCAACGCATCGTATTTGTTGATCGGTAATATAAAGTCTAAAATACACATATCGTAATTAAATTCCGTAAATAGTACAATAAAATACAATTCTACCATATAATCGAATAGCAATGCGGTATTTCCGACTTCGCTTTGGTCTATTCACTATACCAATATCTAGCAACACTGACCGCTTCTTGGCGTCATCTAGCCTGGCGCAACACCCTTAGTAAAAAACGTAGTATGAAACGGGAGCTGACAGCAATGGCGGCTATATCGATTGTACTGACATGTTTCATACATTCGGTTGAAATCAACCCAAACCGTTCCAATGTATGACAGTCCCGAATCTTAAAACAATATGATGAGTATAAAAACCGATGCAAGTATTCCTAAATTCTCTTCTAAACTTCACCTTTTTATGATATTAAAGCTGGCGTCCCACAGGGTTCCGTGCTCGGACCAATCCTCTACACCATCTTCACTGCCGACCTACCCAATACCCCGCAAGCAACAATGGCCACCTTTGTTGACGACACTGCAATCCTAGCGAGTAGCCCAGATCCAACAGAAGCATCAAAATATCTGCAAACAGCCTTAACCGAAATAAACAGCTGGCTACAGAAATGGAGAATTTCAGCAAGCGCATCTAAGTCTGTGCATGTGACATTCTCACTGTGCAAAGGAAACTGCCCCCCAGTCAAACTCGGACAGAATATTCTACCGCATGCAGATGGAGCCCGATATCTAGGAATGCACCTTGATAGAAGACTTACTTGGAAGAATCATATAAAGGCAAAGAGAGATGAAGCAAACATCCGATACAGAAACCTTTACTGGCTACTCGGACGGCAATCAAAACTATCAGTTGACAACAAACTTTTGGTCTACAAGTGTATTTTAAAACCGATTTGGACGTATGGACTGCAGCTCTGGGGCAGTGCCAGCAAGTCCAACATAAATATCCTACAACGGCTTCAAAATGTTATTTTAAAAAGCCTTGCAAATGCACCATGGTTCATTACCAACACAGAAATACACCAACTCCTAAATATACCTACCATCAGCGAGGAAATTAAAACGATCAGCACCAAGTATAATCAAAGACTCCATCAACACCCAAATCCTCTAGCAGGCCAGCTAACATACAAACAATATGAGAAACGTCTCAAAAGGCAAGACATAATGGAGCTGGACATCTAAAGATATCCTGCTGAAATTGAGTTGTTCTCGCTGGAGCACAAACTCATCACGACCACATCCACACAACTCATCCGCTTATAGTCAACCGACTGATCGCAGATAGCAAGATAACAAAAAAAAAAAAAAGTATTCCTAAATTATTATTTGAATTCGTAAAATACAGAATATTAATTGGGTTATGGCGTAAAACCCTTGCCTTTCAATCTAGAATAAGACGCAAAAAAAATATTAAAAAAAAATCTAACCTCAAAAATGCGTTTTCAAAACAGTCTACTGGTCGTTTCCGTCTTAGTCAGTCAGTAAATCAGATCGATTGTTGCTTATAGACATCTGAGGAATCAAACCACGTTAAGTTGGTATGGTCACGTTTACATTGGTAGCGCTTTTCTGGCCCATAGTAAAACTGGCATTGTCCTTTGTATCGTCATGTAATTTACTTATCCTATGACTTAACACATGAATGATACAATTAAAAAGGTTTGAACATACTTTTTTGGTTGTTTTCAATAACTCTGTAAAGTTTACCATAAATAGCAATTTTTGGGTTTGCACCACAATTACAATTTTTACAAATAAATGTTCTATCTACATAGCCAAAAATGTCCATCCCTTTCTCTGCAATTCAAGGAAAAAATTAATAGTCATAATAACCCAGTATTATGGACAGCGTTAGTTGGCCTAAGGGGAGAACAAAAGAGAGCCAATTGTATGTAATATATCTAGCTAGATAGATAGCTGAAACAAAAATAATTGTCAGCCAAGTGCAAACAGTTACTTGTCAAAGTAACACCCCATTCGAATGGACGTTCACTCTGAAACCTATACACTGGAAATACAGACAAATTCGTGATCTCATTTTGTCATATTGACGTCAACCATAGAGTGAAAGGGACTTAGAAAATCGTTCTCTTTCCAGTGTTCACATTTGATAGTTAACATCCATACAGTAGAGATAACGATGGCATTTAAAAATGTATAGTTTAAGGGAGACCTGTCAGCGATGATCCCCATTTAAATATAGTTTGGAAAACTATAAAAAAAAAATGTAATCATGTCATATCTATGCATATGTATTAATTTTCTCAAAATGGTAAGAAAAGGTCTTCTTGTCATCGTTTGATTGGGGTTTATTTGATATTATAACTCACCTAATTTTAAAATACAAAAAATTAAGTACATTTTATTTCCAAACTATACTTGCATGGTAAAGGTAATTTTCGGATGCTTACAGGCCCACCTTCAGGTGGCCCAACTCACTCGACTAACTCATTCGCGGGCACGGTACAAAATCGTGCTATTGCGCTCTGGGACCTTCACTGTTTCAAAGAAAAAGACAGGCTCCTTTATGAGGAAGATGCAACATGGACACAAAGCAGACAATGTGCATAGTGTATGATTTGGTAAGTTATATGAAAATTTTAATTACAAAACTACTTATAGCTAAAAGTAAACCACGACCGCTGTAGTCAAAAATCTAACAAAAACCAAATTAATAGTAATAATGAATAATAATAACCAATAAATAGATTATAAATCTTGATTAAATAAGCTATGTCTGATGACTAATCTATTTAAGATGTTCTTACTTTATCATTGCGTAATGCACCTCCAAAGTTATTGCATAAAAGGCGCAAAAAATTCGAACTTTCGGACCTTATAACTTAGAAACCAAACACAATTGTACAATACCAACGGTCATCAGACATCTAGTTCGATCAAATAAAGCTATTTTGAGCAAAATTTTGGATCTCTGACAAGAAATATGGGCGTGATCTTCTTTCCCCGTTTGTATGGGGAGTTGAGCGGGTTGGGCCACCTTAAACATAACGACCATTTATCTCTAGAATATTTTTTATCTCTTGAAATGTCAAATAAAAGGGGATTGCAAACTCATAAAACATATATTTTAACAATCGATCACAACCAATGAAACATTCCACAAATGGTAACATAAAGTGGGGGCATTTACCGTCGAAGCGACGATGGCATTATCCGTTAGGTCCATCTGTCGGTTCGGCACCAGGGGGCCAATAAAGCACACCGAAGAGGAAAATCAAAATGTAAATGTTAGTCGGGGGAAGTTGCACCAGGAGTATCGGGACGCCATTGTGTCTGCATAAGATCTTTTTCTTTAATTAAAAATCACTCTATGATTTTGTCTCGACGGGTGTAAACAAACAGAATATATGTTTTTTATGCTTGCACCATTGCGAAAAAGACGCATTTGTCGCGATTGGAAATCTATAAGTGTTTTTCATTACTATGAAACATGTCAAGCGCCAAAACAAGTTAAGGTCCTCTTTTTAACCGACTTCAAAAAAAAGAAGGAGTTTTTCAATTCGTCGGTATCCTTTTTTTTATCTTAACATACCGGCAATTCCAAAATTATGCAAACATAGGACGCCATTTCATAGATACAGCATACAATAGACACGACACAGAACAAGAAAAGTATGAATATATATTGTGGCTATGCTCATAACTATGGGGTTAGGTGTGAGTTTGCAAACCATTATACATGCAAATCAAAAACATATCCTATTAAAAGAAAACCGACAAAGCAATGCATCAAACATAAAATATGATAGTAATATCCCCTTGGATACGATGCAGAATGGTATAGTTATATTGGTGTCAATAGACAAGATAATTATAGATACGCTGGGAAGATAAATGGCTGGAATTGTTAATCCAATGTACAAGAGCAGAGATTTTTAATAATGAATTTGTATTTTTTATTATTTCAGTCTTGTGAGAATGCTAATATGCGTGTATACATGTAAATGAATGCCGTCACAAGTGAGAGTTTCGATTACGAACGTCACCATAAAGCATCTAAAATGATAAATGGTGCGGGCGCCTGCGACTGACCTCCGCACGGGACTGCTGACGGCGAGCGGTGTGGGCACCCCGAGCGCCTTGATGCGCTGCTGCATGGTGGGCGAGGGCCGGCCCACAGTGGCGGGGCCCGCGCCGCCGTTGGCACTCGTGTCGTACCTCAGCGGCTCCATCACCACGCGGTAACCGTGGCTGCAACGCACGGATATATAACATTAGACAAAGGGTCTGGCGGAGCATTTAGTTTCTTTTGGATAGCTGTGTGATTGGCTAATATAATCACAGTGTGTTGGCATTAGTGAGCAGAGCAGGCACGTCAGAGACACAGGTCCAGGGAGGAGGGAGCAATGGGTGCAATTTACCCATTTAGTTAAAAAATTGGTCCAAATAAAATGTACCCAATTTTATTTGTACCAATTTCAAAACAAGTTACGCAATTGCGATGAGATGACACTTAGAGATGGGTGTCTAATGCGACGAAACCGGCCCCTCCAGCGAGTGAGCGGCCTCCTCCTGTACTGTGACGGTGGTCACCTGTTCCTGGTGTGGGGCACGAGGCGCAGATACTAGTGCGGATGGTGCGGAATCGCGAGGTACTCCGGCGGGAACAGGTTCGCCTTGGAGCCGCGGCGCTGCAGCTACGGCGGCGTGGACTCGCAATCGGCCGACTGCGACGCGACCGGCCCCTCCAGCGAGCCCTGTACTGTGGCGGTGGTCACCTGTTCCTGGTGTGGGGGCGAGGCGCGGGTACTGGTGAGGGTGGTGCGGAGGCGCAAGGTACTCCGGCGGGAACAGGATCGCCTTGGAGCCGCGGCGCTGCAGCGGCGGCGGCGTGGGCTCGCATTTGGCCGACTGCGACGCGCCCGGCCCCTCCAGCGAGCCCTCTACTGTGGCGGTGGTCACCTGTTCCTGGTGTGGGGCGCGAGGCGCGGGTACTGGTGTGGTTGGTGCGGAGGCGCGAGATACTCCGGCGGGAACAGGTTCGCCTTGGAGCCGCGGCGCTGCAGCGGCGGCGGCGTGGGCTCGCAGTCGGCCGACTGCGACGCGCCCGGCCCCTCCAGCGAGCCCTGTACTGTGGCGGTGGTCACCTGTTCCTGTTGTGGGGCGCGAGGCGCGGGTACTGGTGCGGGTGGTGCGGAGGCGCGAGGTACTCCGGCGGGAACAGGTTCGCCTTGGAGCCGCGGCGCTGCAGCGGCGGCGGCGTGGGCTCGCAGTCGGCCGACTGCGACGCGCCCGGCCCCTCCAGCGAGCCCTGTACTGTGGCGGTGGTCACCTGTTCCTGGTTTGGGGCGCGAGGCGCGGGTACTGGTGCGGGTGGTGCGGAGGCGCGAGGTACTCCGGCGGGAACAGGTTTGCCTTGTAGCCGCGGCGCTGCAGCGGCGGCGGCGTGGGCTCGCAGTCGGCCGACTGCGACGCGCCCGGCCCCTCCAGCGAGCCCTGTACTGTGGCGGTGGTCACCTGTTCCTGTTGTGGGGCGCGAGGCGCGGGTACTGGTGCGGGTGGTGCGGAAGCGCGAGGTACTCCGGCGGGAACAGGTTCGCCTTGGAGCCGCGGCGCTGCAGCGGCGGCGGCGTGAGCTCGCAGTCGGCCGACTGCGACGCGCCCGGCCCCTCCAGCGAGCCCTGTACTGTGGCGGTGGTCACCTGTTCCTGGTGTGGGGCGCGAGGCGCGGGTACTGGTGCGGGTGGTGCGGAGGCGCGAGGTACTCCGGCGGGAACAGGTTCGCCTTGGAGCCGCGGCGCTGCAGCGGCGGCGGCGTGGGCTCGCAGTCGGCCGACTGCGACGCGCCCGGCCCCTCCAGCGAGCCCTGTACTGTGGCGGTGGTCACCTGTTCCTGTTGTGGGGCGCGAGGCGCGGGTACTGGTGCGGGTGGTGCGGAAGCGCGAGGTACTCCGGCGGGAACAGGTTCGCCTTGGAGCCGCGGCGCTGCAGCGGCGGCGGCGTGGGCTCGCAGTCGGCCGACTGCGACGCGCCCGGCCCCTCCAGCGAGCCCTGTACTGTGGCGGTGGTCACCTGTTCCTGTTGTGGGGCGCGAGGCGCGGGTACTGGTGCGGGTGGTGCGGAAGCGCGAGGTACTCCGGCGGGAACAGGTTCGCCTTGGAGCCGCGGCGCTGCAGCGGCGGCGGCGTGGGCTCGCAGTCGGCCGACTGCGTCGCGCCCGGCCCCTCCAGCGAGCCCTGTACTGTGGCGGTGGTCACCTGTTCCTGGTGTGGGGCGCGAGGCGCGGGTACTGGTGCGGGTGGTGCGGAGGCGCGAGGTACTCCGGCGGGAACAGGTTCGCCTTGGAGCCGCGGCGCTGCAGCGGCGGCGGCGTGGGCTCGCAGTCGGCCGACTGCGACGCGCCCGGCCCCTCCAGCGAGCCCTCGTCGCTCGCGTCGCGGCACTGCTGTGGCGACAGCTGCACACGGACCACGTTATAACCTAACCTAGCCTAGCAGCCATTGATTTCATTGTTACTGGGTATTGCAATTCATAAAAATGTTTAGCCCAAGAAAGTAATAGCACTTTCTTCATTCTGTTTGCAAAAAATCTGTTTCTATAGATTAACTAGATGTTGATGTCTTTCCCAGTTTCAAATAAAGTTCTGAAATGTTTTGAAAAATATTTTAACCTCTGTCCTACTAGGTACTACTGAGGAATGTGTATAAAATTTGTTTATTTTTCTAGGTTGTTCAGCAGTAAAGATGCACCAAACAGACACACTAACTTTAACAAACATACATAACAAAATAAGTAGGTATTCATTTATGTGATATTTACATATGTATACAAATTCTGATTCCATAAATAAATCTGCTACAAGAAAACAAAAGACCTACACAAAAAAACCATTCAAATACAAGAAATTTGTATTAAAGAAAAAAGGAAAATAAGTTGAACTTTTTTTTTCTAAATAGCTAAGTAAATAAAAGATAAGGTATAGACTAGGAGGTCGCGACAAAAATGGTTACGATAACGTAAATGGCTAAAACTGGGTTCACAGGATAAAGACCAACCCTCTGAAGCTATATGTGTCAGTCTGCCTGCGCCAAGTGGTCGCGATATCTAGATATTAGGCGCCTGAAAAAGTAGTTATTGTTACAAGAAAAATACGTGATAACATAAATGGCTGCAAATAACGCAGCATGTAAGTATCAGTACATACTTACTTAGTAATACAAAAACTGAACAAATCTTTGGTTGCATTTCGTTTTTCGTTTTCGTTAACTATAGGCGATTTAGGTTACAGATATAACTTTATGTATATTTAAGTATTTAATAAAAAAACCGACTGGTTATTGTTGCATAATGAATAGGTATCAATATGTCCAGACAATCAGTATATTTATCAGCAGTTACATATCTACATCTATTATTTATAGCCAATCTAGTTAACGCAACCACTTGGCGCAGGCAGATCTATTTAGCATCAGAGGGTTGGTCTCTGACCTGTGAACCCAGATTCAGCCATTTACATTATCGTGACCAAAAATGTCGTGACCTCCCGGAATTGGTCAGCCCAAATTACAAAATCTATTAAAATCTTTAATGGCATTTGAGGAATTCTTTAATTTTTTACACAAATAAGTAAATTGCTATGCATGGCTATCAGAGAGAAACACAATTTCATGTGGACAACAGTAACAGCATAATAGCAGGAAGTTACAAAAACGCTTAGAGCTTGGTCCGAATTAAGCTTTTGGTGACTCACAGTATTCACTGCCTGCTTATGGCTGGTCGGCTTACTGGCTGGCTTATGCTCGAAGTGCCAGTCCTTTTCTCTACCTATAATATCATGTCATCGGTGACGTCATGCTCACGGTGCAAAAAGTGCAGTGCAGTCAAACAACTGTCAAATCCGGTAAGCGACCAAGCGAGCGCCAAAAGCAACTTCAAAAATACAGTTTTCTTCAAGCTATCTTAAAACCTAAAACAGTCCTTAAAACCTATGACAGCTTGAAAAAATATATAATTCCTCTAAACTCGCTTGACCCGGGCCTTCCTAATGCTTCGTGTATCTTAAAAACCGGCCTAGTGCGAGTCGGGCTCGCACACGAAGGGTTTCGTACCATAGAAAAAATTCACTTTTTTTTTTAATGGGGACCCCATATATTTTTTACTATATTTAAAGTTTACCTATTTGTTGTTGTAGCTACAAAATAAATACATAATCTGTGAAAATTTCAGCTTCCTACCTATTATGGTTAACGAGGTACAGCCCTGTGACAGACGGACGGACGGACAGTGGAGGCTTAGTAATAGGGTTCCGTTGGCACTCTTTGGGTACGGAACCCTAAAAATTAATTCATTCGATCTGTGCACAATATCCTTTCAAGATTGAGTCGAAGCCTCTTGTTCAGAACACACTCAGTAAATGGGTGAAATTAATCTTCTGGTTTGTCACAAGTAGAACAATTTGGAGAGTCCAGTTTCTTCATCATATGTCCCATTCTATTTATCGGAGTGTGTTCTGATCTAAGTCTTTAGCCAATTTTTATTATTTCTCTAGGAAGTTGTACCATGAGTGAGTCATTAATGGCTATCATTTGGCTCACCACTGTCCTGAATATAGCATCGCATGTGAATTATGAAAGCAAAATCATTCAGACCGCTGCCAGCATAATTTGGACCATGCCCTCGGTGAACATGTATGACTTGTTATGTATTTGTGTTATGAACAATATAGAGATAAAATATTCCCAATGGCAATGCACAAACATAACAGTTAGAATAAACACAACACATTTAACAGAGACATTGATACCTGGGGGAGAGACAGAGAGAGCCAGACAGTTCCCATGTCTTCAATTCACATAGACAATGTAGAAGAATGTTAGTAGCAAGAGACAGTTACTTGTGCGCAGTGCATGTGATTCGATCAATCATTCTTTCAGTGAATTGAAGGTACGTTCCGAAGTACGCACTACAAGCGCGATTCATCTACATGAAATGGGAACTAGTGATACTAAAAATTAAAATTTGATTTGGTAAACTACGAAAATCAATACGACAGGAAGGATATGAGCAGTCCTTTAGAACATGCAGTTTCACGGTACTACTTTAAGTAAATAACGCATGCTTTTGGACTGATGTCATTTGGGGATGTCTACAAAAGTGTACAGATTGCTGAGTGCAATATGTTCTTATTTTGTTATAGGAATTACAAAAAAACATAAAAACTGTAGCAAGAATCATTTGATTTCGAACGAAAATATACAATCCCAGTTATGTCAGAATGTATGTAGGAAGACTTCAAATGATTCTTAGTGACACAAGCGTTATGTTGACACAAAAAATGGAAGCCACATATTGAATGCGAACATATCCACGGGGCGTTTCATTGTTGAAATAACTGGACCGTTTGATTGAAACCTGTTTTAGTATTTGACGATTTGCAAAAAAATACTCATTTGCAGGTCATGTAATTTGGGTAACATACACAAGGACAAAAATCGAGTCAGATGGCCATTTGTGCCAAAATGGGTAGACTTCATTTGTCGTGAAACGTAAATTTGTATTCTCTTTCTTAATCAAACATGTTTTCATAATAAGAAATGAGTGATATCATTAAGTTAACTAGATGAATTTTCGTTGTACACCTATCATTGAGTAGACACTGGAGGTTTTTTTAGAGACAGACGGAAAAACACTGCTGAGACACTCTGCCTCGGTACCGCGGTCATTGAACATGTTTGAAAACTTATGGCTTTTCGCGCGGCAGGAGGAGGAGACATTCGCCGACCTTTCGAGCTGATTGTACAGCCCGTTGTCAAGGAGGCAACCGCTACGCAGCAGTCGACTGACAGCTAGGCTCGCTGCCGTAAGTTTTCAAACCAGAATTAACTTAAGCTTTATTAATGAATAAATCTGATTGTTCAGCACGACCCATGTATAGGAGCGGTCACGACAAATCCCAACAAATGAAGCGTCCCGGACATGAGGAGGCAAGCTCGGCGGGCGGAGGCGAGCCGTCTGGCCCTCACCTTGTTGTAGAGGGCGTGCTGCGCGCGCGGCCGGTGCGCGCTGCCGTTGTCCGCCGCGTACGTCTTTACCTGCTGGTGGGTGCCTGTTGCGATGGTGGAGATGGCGGAGGCGGAGCGCGCCGCCGGCGCCGGCTCGCCGCGACGCTTTTTGCTGCTCTTGTAGATGTACTTGGAGGGCCGCACGAGGCTGTAACGTTGCAATGTTGTTATCTTGCGCTCGGAACATTCTCTTGCATCGCTTCTCATGACAGAGGTTTTCTTTTATGTAGCTGGGCACGGATGGCTAATATGTACCACCAGCGAGCATGGAAGGACGGGAGTTACATTAAAGCCAGTTACATAAAAAATATATGACAATAAAAGTTGGGAGTAGAACCCATAATCCCGGAATGTGTTTTGTTCTTGCGACATATTGCTATTGCACTGGGCATGGCAACATTATTTTACAAAGTGACATTAACTCCTGTCAATTTGCTTCGTCTGATTAAAAATTCTTGCCGACTGTACCTGCGTACCAGGACCATGTGGAATGTGTACACTGGAGGCACGAACCTGGGGTACTGGGGCCCGAACTGCGCGTAGCAGCAGTTGTACCAGCAGCCGCGCGAGAAGGGGTTGAAGCCGCCAGTGAACTTGCCGGTGACCTGCTCGTTGGTGGTGCGTCCCCGCGACACCAGGACCATGTGGAATCCCGTCAGCCCAAAGATCGGGATTGCGAGCAAAGCGATTACACCCATTATCACCATACTGAGCCAGAGTTAGGGAACTCATTTGGTTTTGGAACGATTTAAAAATGTTCAGCATGGTTGTCTGAATTCTCACCTAAATTGACATTTACGGCACTACAAAGTTACGTAAAACGTCAATTGTTGGCTCTTCTTCGCCAGAAGTAATCGAACCGACAGGAAAAAAAAAAGACGAATCCGAGTGTGTAATATACATCTAATGGAGGAAATAAAGAAACTGAAACTGAAACTTAATCAACCTGTCAAAAACAAACTTCGACTACCGATTTTCATGAAAACGCGGAGTCTGCGTAAACGGAAACGTAAACGTGTTTACGGCGAAGATCGGACTAAGGCCTCTGGTCACTATTGACAAATTTATAGCCAGCTTACTAAATTATTTGTTTTATTTAGTCTGCCTTATATTGTGGCTATATAGACCAATAGAAATAGACATGATGGCTAAAGATAAACAGGACACGAAATATAAAATGTATTGTGTGTGAATCAAAGATTTAAATAAACTGATACCGCAAGGCTTGACTTAGCTGAAATTTGAATCTCTGTCACCTAAGTTGTGCATATTTTTGTCTCTTCAAAGGTGCAGAATGCAATGAATTTAATAATAATGGTAGTTAGTGTGTCATGTGTGGCAATTCAGATTAGATTGATTTATAATTTGTACATTTCGTGCGATAGGTTTTTAATTTACTTCACGTATATTTAAGGCATGCAGGATATTAGAAAAATGGTGTATAGTTGCAATCCGAATCATGAACAATAAATCCCTTTGTTGTCTCTTATTGTATGGTTTACATCTATTGAGCGCCAAATAATAAAACGCGACCGTTTCTGATGATATTTAATTGGACACTGAATTACAGAAGTCCGCGAGCGGGCAACCCGCGCCGCGGCCGATGACCTGCTTTGTAGGCAAAATTGTGCGGTGTCCCGTGCACCGTACACTTATGACACACACATAAATAAAAAAAAATCAGAATCCATATAGCACAAAAGGCGATAACCTTTGCTACTCCAACAAAATTAACTACGTTGTACCTGAACGATGCAGACTGTTAAAAGGATACGACACAATGGGCTCCACACTGGTTATGCGGTCCTTGTTATACATGACGTAGTACATGCTGAGGCCGAAGATGCTCAGCATATGCCCGCTGAGCGATATGAGGAAGAAGAAGAAGAAACGGTAGTTCCGCCGCCCGATGCAGTTGTTCACCCACGGGCAGTGGTGGTCGAACGTCTGCAACAGTAACAGAAAATAAACTTAGACACGATTGTACTAAGCGAATTAGTGATTTTGGTTGTACATAGGCGCTATTATGTCGAATTAAGAAGGGTATGTTGAGAGAATGAGTGACCAAAGAATGACGAAACAGAGTGGAAGCGAGTGTATTTGACATACCTAGGAGAATGTACAAAATATGTTCTGTCTGTAGAGGAAGCAAAAAAACTACATTATGGCGCTTTATCACCTATGTCTACCCCGCCAGAGAGACGGTGTCATGTAATGAACGTATGTATGTATGCTATTCCGTCCACATTCTGCTATCTCTTAATGCACTACAGTCCTCTGACTGTTAAATACACTGTTCACATTCTTCCTATAGGAAACAACCGATCCTGTAGACGCGTTGCATATAGGGTGCTTCTTCCCATGTCAATAAGCACCTGGCCAGCCTGTATGGTTCTCGCAGCCCAGAAAAGTACAAACCCATGTGGCGCTTTTAGCAACACTTAATAGTGGGTCTCACGTATGCCATACTTCGCACTTAACAAAAAAATTAAAGAATTTGAAATATAAAAATAAGATTAAAACCCACACCCTTCGACAGAGACCGCTTGGATCTCCGCACGGAAGTAATCCTTTTCGGGGGACGCTGGAAATTGCTTCAAAAGGAGACAGAAAGGAGACAGCTACACACCTCTATGCAGTGGTTGCAGACGGAGCAGTGCGAGCAACGCGGCGGCCTGTAGAACTTGCACGTGACACACCACTTCATGCGCACCGTGATGCCGTTGATCTCCACGCTCTTGTAGAGTGGCGCGCGGAAGTCATCCTCACGGTCCTCGTCAGGGGGCGCTGCAAACCCCATTGCATAATATTTTTACGACATGTCAATTGCTAGGTCACGTGCCCACATTTATGTACAGAGCCTAGACTTAGGTATGGCAGAAGAGGCACGAATGTAGAATAAATGTGTTCCTTAAGGTGGCCCTTCCTGGTGGGACTAACTCATTCGCGGGCACGATAAAAAACTGTGGTATGGCGCTCTGGGACCTTCTCTATTTCAAAGAATAAGACAGGCTCCGTTATGTGGTGGATGCAACATGTCCATAAAGCAGCCAATGCGCATAGTGTTTGATTTGGTAAGATTTATGAAAAATTTTATTACAAAACGACTTATAGCAAAAAGTAAACCACGACCGCTGTAGTCAAACATCTAACAAAAACGAAATTGATTATAAATCTTCATGAAACAAGCTATGTCTGATGACTAATCTTTTTCAGATTCCTCCAAAGTTTTTGTATAAAACGCGCGAAAACTTCGAACTTTCGGACCTTATAACTTGGAAACCAAAACACAGCCAACATTTTACAATGCCAACAGTCATCAGACATCTAGTTCGATAAATAAAGCTATTTTGAGCAAAATTTTGGATCTCTGACAATAAATATGGGCATGATCTTGTTTCCACGTTTGCATGGTAAGTTAAGCGGGAAGGCTCACCTTAAGAAAAGTTAGCAGTACCCCGCAATAGATGGGTTAGTTAATAACTAAAAGAAGAATATAGTGACGAGAATTGAGAAAGGTATGTTAACGAGTATATTGTAAGAGTAAATTGTGTTGTATGTATAGTATTGGGCATCCATGTCCAGTTATATAAAAAAACCGGCCAAGTGCGAGTCGACTCGCACATGAAGGACTCGTACCATCTTACAAAATTAATACAAACAAATCACGTTTCCCGTATGGGGACCTCTTTTATTTTTATATATTTTGAATTGTTAGTATTTGTTGAAGCGGCAATAGAAATACACACTCTTTGACAATTTCTACTGCTTACCTTTCACGGTTCCTGAGATACGGCCCTGTGACAGACGGACGGACGTACGGACGGACAGAGTAGTGTTGTCTCAATCAGTAATGTGAGAAAGAGTAAGGCGAGATAAGCAATGTGCACATGTTAAGATTAAAGGAGAGCACAAACAAACCAGCAATTATTCAATACGGCTATAAGAAATGTTAAACAGCGGGCTAAGTTAGTACGTGACTAGTTTTGCACTCTGAATAGAGCTGTGGCTTAATCCGTATTAAGAAATAGTCTGAGACTAGTTCAATACATGAATCATCTTTTGACAGGTACCAATATTGGTCTTTTCTGTCCTCACCGCTATGAATAAGACATTGTTTCAATCGATATCTGCTGTGGATTATGTTGCAAAATGGATAATCTTGCGAAAAATTAAGAAAGACACTATTAAACAATTATATTCAGAGCTGGCTATCAGTTTAAACAGTCAATTATGAAGGTCAGGAAAATGTTATTCAGAGAGCCAGATTTATTCCGGGTGGTCACGACATTTATGGACACGATAAGGTAAATGGCTGAATCTGGGTTCACATGTTAGAGACCAACCTTCCGGTGCTAAATAAGTCAGTCTGCCTGCGCCAAGTGGTTGCGTTATCTAGATTGGCCATATAAAATAGAAGTTGGTATGTACCTGCTGATGAATATGCTGATGGTTTTGGAATATTGATACCCAATAATTACACAACAATAACCAGTCGGTTTTTCAATTAAATACTTAAATATACGTAAAGTTATATCTGTAACCTAAATCGCCTATAACTACGAAATGCAAACAAGGATTTGTTCAGTTTTGGTATTACTAAGTAAGTATGTACTGATACTTTCATTCTGCATTATTTGCATTCATTTACCTTTTCATATATTTTTGTTGTAACGATAACTACTTATTCAGGTGCAATATCTAGGTAACGCAACCACTTGGCACAGGCAGACTGACACATTTAGCTTCAGAGGGTTGGTCTTTATCCTGTGAACCCAGTATCAGCCATTTACGTTATCGTTACCATTTTTGTCGCGACCTCCTAGTCTAATTAGAGTTATTCCGGACTAAGCCCATGCTAAAGGCGGCCATTAAAGTTCGAACAGGTGATTTTCAATACTTCTTAGTGCTAGTGACAGCTTCACCAGTGCTGTCTCGACTGGTAATATGACAAGAGTAAGGAGAGAATAGTAAAGGGCACATGGTGCGCAGGAAAGCACAAATAAAAACATCAAGTATTCAGTATTGCCATATAAATTGCTCAACCGCAATATAAGTTAGTCCGAAATTATCTTTCATTAATCTCGTATTGAGTATTAGTCCGAGATCAGTAAAAACTGCATTTAAATGGGGTTAGTCTGTCCACTCTGAATACGACTGTAGAGGCTTTGATCGAGGTTTGATTTTATCTGTATACATTATTATTACCCTTTTATAAGGCAGCTTTGAAAAAATTCTCATATTTTAAACAATGCTTTAGGGTATATTTTATTATTACACAACAATTTATTCACACAATATTTCGTATACTTTTTGCAGATTGGTTTTCAGGCATGATGAAAATCTCTTTCCAACAAAACATACTCAGCAGCATATAAAAAGAGTTACATTCAAGCATTATCAATGTTAGGCAAACAATTCAACAGATTTGACATGTTCCCTAAAATAGCCATGCGTTCAACGACCAGCAGAGAGATAAAAAATCTCGCTATCTCCAACATTAAGCATGTTTAGACAATGTGTCGATAATTCCATGCTCTATAGAAATACATAATTAAATATCACCAAAATCCATTATCAACCTGCCTGTACATTTTATCGGAACAGATAACAGACATGATAAATGTGGTCGTTCCAAGCTACCTGGTCAATTCATTCTGATGACATTAGATTGTTTTAAATAAACTCTGACACATATTACGTTAAAACCCAATAAATGGTAAACATAGCTTTATCGTGGACAAACAATAAAAAATAACATAAAGGATATGACGAACTACAAGTTTTTGTTTTCAAAAAACATATTTTCGGTCTTGGGTGTCTGGTGGGGTTGTCATCAACACTACAACATTTAAAAAAAAATGTCTAGACTCGCTCACCGAGGGATCCGTACAGATTTATATGTAGTTAGTTCGTCCATCAAGGGATTTTCTTATGTAATGACCTCAAAAACTAAATTAGACGTGCTTCTTGCCAATTCTCATGATTCTAGGTCCGAGGGATGTACCCTGTAGGTTTTTATTTATTTGCCAGTGTCAAAATAGGGCAAAATACCTGCATGCAATTTTGAGTAAAGGCTTGACAGACAGACAACGAACAGCTTGACAGAAAGACAACGAACGGTACCCATTATCTTTTGAGGAACCCTAAAAATGTATACAGCATATGCTGTATAAAGAAGTAGTGATACTAACATTCTAAAATCCTCACTCAAACAGGACCTTGTTACATACTTTCACTGGGTTTTACTTTTGTATCAGATATCTTCCGCATGTAAGAAAACATTCCCTACAATTACCTCTAACAGTCTCCCCTTACCACATTGTCTCTCCCCTTTGCTCAGAATTACGTTCTCTGGATAAATTGCCTGTAATTTCTAACAGTGTCAATTCGCCAGTAACAAGATAATGCTGTGCAGAGGCAACAAATATCCCATTTAAGGAATAATTCCTTAAATTATCTCTATAATTTATGTAAGTGCCGTGGTTTTAACACCTCGGTAATAAATTAATCTTATCTAGATATCTAAAAAATTTTCATGAGGCAGTTGTACCATCAGTGAGAAGGTGAGTCAACACCGTCAGTGACTACACCCAAATACTTATCAGAACCCAGAGTGTCAATATATGCCGTGAAAAGGTAATTTGCATATGTTTTACAGCAATGAATGAACATGTTGGTTGAAACAGGGTTGACTGGAAGAAATCACTCTTAGTGATAAGTCCGCCTTTGTGCAGTATTGTTGTTTTGCTGTATGTTTTCTTTGTAATTGTATTTTTGTTTATGCACAATAAAGAATTTATTCATTCATTATTCATTCATGTGGCTTTACAGTGAAATAACTGCTTTAAACTAGTCTCATACTGTCGAATCACAGGTGATGTAAAGAAATTATTTAATATCGTAATCGGAATAGTAAAGCACCACCACCACTGTACCAGTTCAAACTTCTTAATCATTATTGATGAAATAACAAGATGAAAACGAACATTGCAATTATTTTTTTTATGACATGGATGGTTAATACCAAACTGAACATCAGATATTAGCCTGACACCACATGGGCACTAGGTGCCATGCCAGGACCTTCCTTATATTGCTCGGCTACATTGAAGTGGATGGAAAAACGGACAATTTTTATTTCCGCTTCGGCCATCGTTCTTTCAATACGATGGTACCAACCCGGGCGGTATTAACCCTACCATCTAGGAAGGGGACCTACAGCTTTACGTGGAATCTGAACCACGGCCAGCCTCAACAGTTGAAAATGGTCACCCATCCAGAACCCCAACACGCTCAGACGTGCTTACCCAGATTATCGAATGGCAAGGTGTCGCACCACTGGGCTATCAAGGCGACAAATCGCAAGTAAAAAATATGTTTGAACTTACACAATAAATTAAATAACTAAACATCATGGGTAGAATTTCTGATTCCAGTGAACCGAATATTCAGCTTCAGAGTACCCAGCCTTTTTTTTTTAAACCTGACATGGATGGCCAATACTACCACAAAACTACCGTTACGATATTAGCCCAGTACACCACATTCCCGAAGGAATTAGGTGCCATGCCAGGATCTTCCTTTTATGAACATGGCTTTTATGAACCCGGACCTCTCGCATAAAAGGTAAGTCCCTAGCCTATCATACACCACGAGCTAATGTTAATCTCGGTTTATGCAGAACGAATGGCCTGCCCATTGGTGCGTCTAGCTGAATTACCACTGAAGTATCAGTTTAGATTAATTACTCTTAGGCCAAATTACTGAAAATGCCTTACCTTTTGGTATGACTCCCGGGTCCATGAAAGTGGCCAGCGTAAAATTGGCCAAAACAAAAAATGTGATGACGCTCTGGTACGGCACAACCCATGGGTGATATTGCACGTAATACCAACACCTGCAACACAAGGACAATGCTTTAACATCAACACCGCAAACTTTGTTTTAAAAACTTTAATTCAAGAAAAAAATATAGCCCTTTAGCTCTTAGAAAATGTTGCGATTGACTCTAAAGATAGCAGCAGTAAAACTCTTCCTTAAGAACAGAACAATAAGTACAGAGCGCATCACCCTAAAAGTCATAGTAGGCATTGGCATTTGCAAGGAAAGCGTATGTGGGCCAAAGTCCAATGTGTAGCGGTTAGGCTGATGCCGTATGTACCTAACATAACACAAATGATAAACACACTGCTACCATCTTTACGATTATTTTCACAAATATTCACTGAGTTCATTCTGTAAAAGTTCCTCTTGATTTTAATTTTATGAAATGAATTTGGTTCGTTTGATTTATAATTTGTTTAATTGTTTTGTTTTATAATAAAGTCATCCTGTTTAAATGTGTGATTTTACATTCAACTCTTTTTGAAAATATATTTTTTATGAGGACTCAAACTAAAAGTTGCATTGTACAATGAGAGGTTAAAATGCATAAACGCTATTGTCCAGTACGAGAAAGTCTCGTTTTTGCATTCAAATCCTCCATATCTTACACCTAAAATCTTCCTGCATACATCATCAGAGGAAAATTACGTTTGAAACCGTTGAATGTTTACATCTTTTGTTAACACAGCAATACTCATTAGACATGCAGACCCTGACAACAAAATGCGCTATTAATTATTACCTAGCGCTTTAGACAATGTCCAGACCAAACATTTTCAGATTATTTTCAAAATCCAATAATAATGATTCAATTGCAAATGTCGTCTATCACATACAATCTATAAAAGGTTGGCAGCCTTTTGATCATGTTTATATGTTACTAACTGCGGTACAAAAGCTCAGCTTGGGACAACACCAAAAAACAGCTTTATTTTTTTGGGATAAAAAGTAGCTCTTCTTTTAAGCGGGAACAAACCAAAGACATAAAAAAATTTCATTGAAATTGTTTAGGTGGTTTCAGAGATAAGGGTGTACGAACATAGTGACAAGTGATTTTTAGATATTAAGATAACACATTATAATTGATATATTTATTTAAATTACAACTTTTAAAATGCATGTGAAGCACGGGTAACAATACTGGTAGATGACTTTGCATGCATTGTTTTACAAGACCTAATTTCTGGGTTGTTTCTATTTGTATCAATCGATCAAGATCATTAGAAGCATTAACTTCACGCCAGCTAGAATTGTAGTCTATTATTCATTTCTCAATCAATCTCTTATGTTGCCAGGTTAAAGGTTACAAATACGGTAAAAAATCAATAAAGGTCTACATTCTAGAAAGTGTAACTGAAAATTGGGAAACGTAAAAGTGTTACTGATCACATTCTGGGTTTCTCTGCAAAGAGCAGCTGAAAATTCCAAAAGAAGCTAATCTACAGGTGGTTCACTATTATTCTGTCAAAATTTCCATTTGTGCCTTCTGATAGAAGGGTAAAATTATGAATGACTTGCAATAATAGACCCCCATTTTTCGATAAGCACGACATACATAATTTTGAATTAATCTCTTTACCTTCTTGGCTAAATTTATTTTTTGATGGTATTTTTATATCAAATTCAAAAACAAATACATATGCTCATTACCATGTTTAATTTAAGTTTAGATTTAAGTAAGGTTATTTACGCTTAAATAGCAGTCAACTCAAATTGTAAATTTTATCTGTGAAAACATCTTTTTGGCTTTTGACAATTACATTGTCCACTTTTGTATATTAATTGTGAATAAGCTGTAAGTTTTCCAATAAATAAATAAATAAATTTAAAAAAATCGCCATTTGCTTTGAGCATTTTCCCAATAGCTATTCCCAATGATATATTGATTTGGGCCCAAACCAGTCAAATATTTTCCTAGAAACAGCATATAGTCATAATATCCGATTCAGTCAGTCAGTCACTCAGCGTGTTTGCATCCACTGCTGGACATACGCCTCTCCAATTGTCCTCTAGTCCTCCCGGCCTTCAGCGGTACAGAACTGCTTTCCGCCGACGCACTTGATGTCGTCCCACCTGGCGGGTGGTCTTCCCACACTCCGTTTTCCTATCCCAGCTACCAGTGTAGAACACAGTTACTCCATATCCGATTAGCTCATCAATATTCAATTTTAGACCAGTCTGTGTACCTACAAATATGTGAATGTGAATGATAACATATATTTTGTTTTTTAAATTCGCAAATGGGCACAATCACCCTACATTATTAAATTAATTTGAATGAAAGTTGTAATATCCGTGCTTACGAATATACTAGCAATATGTCAATTATTAAGATTAAAAAAGTAATTACAGGCTTACCTAATCTCTAACTTCATATGTGCATATGTCACAAATAATTTTAATCCATTCACTCCGATTCGGGCAATATCAACCAAAAAATCAATGAGAAAAAACCTTATTATAAAGAGCTAGTTCTCGCAAATTTCAGTTAGCTTAACCCATCTTAAAATATAAGTTGACCGCTATGTTGATAATCAAATACGCTAGGTCTTCAAGTCCAGTCCAGATTGGTCGCCAGTTTGAGTTACATCAATCAAATTAGTTGGAGCTGTTTCGGTCCTCGGACGGCCGAACAGAGCAACAATTTAACCATACCTTTGTAATGGGAAGGGCTAGGTGATATTTATAGCAACAAACCCTTCATTTATGTATCGACTGTGTCACATCATTCTCACAGACAAAGTACTTCTAATACCAGTACGGTAGTTACTAAGGTCACGCAAGGGAATTATCTAGTAACAGGGGGTCAGAAAATTGGCAGAAACAAGAAACTCACGGATAGTAGAAAAAAAGCGAGGTGGTGCCGAGCAACAGCGCCCACGCGAAAGTGGCGGGAAAGTACCGCGTCTTGAGTGAGCATCTGGGCATGTTGTGTAGTCGCCGTGCGCAGTTCGCACTAGCCCGCTACCGGCCACTTTTACAGCTCCCAATTCTAGACACTGGATACTACCGGGCACTCTAAAGAAACATGGCCGCGCCCGCTCATTGCACACATCGCCCCAACTGACTGACAGCGCTAGGGATGTGATAATTTACTGCTTTATATCGATTAAGTCAACATACAAATAACCTCAAAGTCCGTTTCGCTTTCGATATTATTAAATATCGTTTTGATTTATCTTGTGGAAAAAAGATTCAAAAATGCATTCGAATTTGTAAATGTATTTATTAAGATATTCACTGTTGTTCGACAAAATACTCGAGGACGCTACCCTGATGATGTCCGCAACGCTATGGACGAATCGTCGGATACCGAGGAAGTTTTTACAGGGTGTATCCTTAAAAAATAAGTATTATGGATTTCTAAAGAACAATGACCAAAATAAAACAGGAAGTGATAGGAAGAACATTATTACACATTATCGTTCTCTATTGCGCAGCATGTTTACCGATATGGTCATTGACATAAATATTACTACGTAAGGACAGGCCCTTCCATACAGCAAAAAATATGTTCTTTGCGTCGCGGGGATACCACTTTGTCACCACACAGCCGCTCAATGTCGTTATCAGCCTGTGCGTCGCCTCTGACTTATAATGCGTGCCCATTATGTGGTAAAACCGTGCAATAATTACAACAAAAAAGCTGTTACCTGTAAAGCTGTCAGCTGTAAAAGCTGTTACCTTTTACATATCTCTGGTTATGGTAATCATAAATTAGCTGCTAAGTTTCTCTAACTAGTAAATAAATTCAGAATGGTTGAATTTCTCTAACTAGTAAATAGTTCAGAGTGGTTGAAGTTCCTCCTGATGGCGCCATCTATAATATGAGGTCAGTAACATTTTAATTTTTTAAATTATGACCTGAAATGCCAGGTAGAAAGTATACCAGTTTCATTATTTATATCTACTATTCCCTGCGTAATTGTTAACAAAAATCGAAATATGGAAAACAGAACTACATTTTACATTATATTGTTATCAGGTATTGCATTGAAATTAGACCCGATTTAATTGCTCATAGAAGAATTGCTTACGTATATATGTCTCGAATCTAAATCACTGCTTACTGCCACATACTCGTACGTCACTATCCATACGATTCCCACATCAGGACGAATTTGAGCAGGATGTATGTTTCAGAACTGTGTACTTACGGCATCATCCTAGGCGCCACACATTGCACTTTGACCCACATACGTTTTCCTTGCAAATGTCAATGCCTACAGTGGCGCCTAGGTGATTCGATCTGTACAGCTCGTGGTGTAGGGCCTAGAGGACTTGCCTTTCATGCGAGAGGTTTTGGGCTCAAATACTCACCCCGGTCAAGCCCCACTATTTTTCTCTTTCTGAGTTGAATAAGAAGATTTTGTTACGAATGCGAAATGTTCCATGGTTCGGAACCCATGTAAAACTGTAAAACGAATTCGCCTTAACTATGGGTCATTCCGGGTGCACCCCATTCTGAGAACCCGCTTCCTCTGCTTTAGTTACTCCTTTTGACACTTCTCATTATCCTTACTGACTCCTATTCCATTCCAAATTATATCGATTCCGTTTATTATAGTCATTCCAGGCGGTAATTATTCACCGCATAATAGTAATATCAGAGGAGAACCTTACCCAAACCGTCCGCATGATCTTCTTTTGCTCATTTTTTGCGATTTCTCGGAGTACTCGCCATTCCGGAGTGACGACTTTCGGTTTATAGAATATTTATTCATCTCAAAGAACGCGGTTACAAACATTCTTACAATTAAATAAGTTTAGGTACATAATACCGTTTTAAAACGATTTTTAAAGTAAGCTAGAAGTAATGAGAGATGAAACGTAATTTAATGTTTTCTTTTTTGTAAGGTAGGTAGGTGTACTGTTGCAGTGTAGGTGTAGGTATAATGTTGATATCTTATTAATCTGATGTAATTCAGATTTTTTTATATTATTTGGGAGATTATTGTAGATTTGGACACCATCGAACAGAATATTTCTTTTGCCGTAATTAGTTCGTGTGGTTGGTATGTGTATATTGCGTGCACCTCTCGTAAAGTATGTTTGTACTTCGCTATTAATGATCGGTGAAATCTCAGTGTGGACCTCCCCATACAGTATTCTTCTGATTTATTTATTTATTTATTTATTTATTTATATGGCTCACATACAGGATAAATTCGTATTACACAAACACAAACACATTTACAGTATCAAAAACGAACGAATCACCCTACAGGTAGTGGGCACAGCGTGTACAGTTATAGGTAGTCAGCTAAGGAAGTTTATGTCTACGGTTCATCAATATGTTTAAAAGAAAATAATGAGGCTAGGGAAACTGAACAATGTAGTGTAAAATTTATAAATGTGACAATGGAAAATTTAGAAGAACACAGTTCAAGCATGATACAAATATTACATATTTCGTTAACCTAGTGTAAAACAAGCAACATATAAAATACTAAAACAGAATGAATACAGGAAATACAGTATGCAAGTCCTAATATTAATTTTAAATGCAACATAGATAAATTGTTAATTGCTAACGATTTAATTAATCAATGAAAAGAGTATATCTGCGCCAACAGAGCTACTTAAGTTTTCGAATGCTACCTACAGAGCATGCTAAGACATCACATTTGTCTTTCCAGTCATTGCAAGTTTGCACCATTCTATTGATGGGCGAGTGAGAACCTATGTTAGTGCGGGTGCGATCTGTTTGGAAAGGCATTCGATTTAGTAACCTACTTGAAGGACGAGGAACTTTAATATTGATGCTCTGTAGCAGTTCAGGACTGTCGATCAATGCATTCGTTAATTTGTGTATGAATATAATATCGGCACGAGAACGGCGCAAAGTTAATGTGTCCAATTTATAGTGGTCGAGTCGAAGCTTTGAGCTGGTGAGTGAGCGACAGCGATGGTCAGCAAAGGTGAGGTGGTATAGAAATCGGTTCTGTACTCTCTCCAGTCTGTCAATGTGCACTTTGTAGCAAGGACTCCATGCCGTACTGCAATATTCAAGCACACTACGCACCAATGAACAGTATAGTAGAATGAGAGTTTGTGGATTTTTGAAAACACTACACTTACGTACGACGAAACCTAACATTTTGTATGACTTCTTGGCGATGAGATCAATATGAACATTAAATTTCATAGCTCGATCGACTGTAACGCCAAGATCTCGCAAGTTGATAACTTCCTGAACAATTTCGTTGTTGATTGAATAATTACATTTGATTGGATTACGTTTTCTGGTGAATTTAATATGGAAGCATTTCTGAGCGTTGAGTGTTAGCTCATTCTTAGTGCACCATAGTTGCACATTTTTAAGGTCGTTTTGAAGCAGTTCGCAGTCAGCGGGTGATTTAATAGTCATGTAGAGCTTAAGGTCGTCGGCAAATATTAGAAAACGACTGTTTTTTATTTTGGTTGCAATATCATTGATATAAATCAGAAAAAATAGAGGGCCTATGTGGGAGCCCTGGGGAACCCCCGAGGGAACATCAAAAGTACGAGACGAGTAACCATTTACCAGAACCAGCTGTGAGCGCTTAGTTAAATAGGATTCACACCAACGCAAAAGAGAGCCATGTATACCTAGAGAACCCAATTTATAGAGGAGTATATTGTGGTTAACACGATCAAAGGCTTTGCTGAAGTCTGTGTAAATTGCGTGTGTCTCAAAGTTATCGTCTAAATCTTTCATAACATCGTGGCAGAAAAGGGTGAGGTTAGTCGCGGTGGACTTTTTAGGTAAAAATCCGTGTTGTTCGGGCACAATTTTATTTTTAACATGAATGTAAATCCTTTGATGTACAATTGATTCCAATACTTTACCTATTGACGAAAGTATGGATATAGGACGATAGTTATTGATAACGGAAGTGTCACCTTTTTTGAAAATAGGTGTTACGTGAGCTTTTTTCCAAACTTTGGGGAACACACCTTTCGTTAGAGAGATATTAAATAGCATAGATAAAGGTGTTGACAAAGTATGAGCGCAGTTTTTAATAAGATAGGGTGGTAGCATATCCGGACCAGGTCCTTTATTGCCGTCGAGCGCGAGTAATTTCTTTAGAACTTCAGATGAGCTAATGCGGAAGCCACTAAAGGCATCCCCATTGTCCGAGTGCAGGCTGCTACTAGACAAGATGCTGTTTTTATCCGTTACGGAATAGTTGGCATAGAAGCATTCTCCAAAAACATTCGCAATTTCGGGACCATTATGAGCTACTTTGTTTTCGTATGACATTCTGTTCGGCAAGACGCTGCTATTTTGCTTTGTATTTTTTATAAAGCTCCAAAAAAATTTTATGTTTTTACTGATATTTTGTTCTGTGTTAAGTTTGTATTTTGCATAACAGGTAGAAATCATTCTAGCACATCGATTCCGAAGAAGTTCAAATGCGAGTTTATCTCTAGGATTATTATATTTTTTATACTTTTTATGGATTTTGTGTTTTTCTTTTAATGCATTTATTAATGATTTTGCATACCATTTCGGGAACTTTGTGGTTGTTTTAGGTTTTACAGGTGTATATTTAGAGATAATATCGTTAAGGTGTGAATAAAACTTATCTATCATTAAGTCAATTTCGTTGACATTGGACCAGACGCTAAGCCAATCTGTAGCTGATAGCTCTGAGTTGATGGCTTCATAGTCAGCTTTGTAAAAATTTAAGGTGGGTTGGACTAGATTTGGGAGTTTCTTTGAGGCATTTAATTTAATTATGACCGACAGTGCTGGGTGATAGATATCTAATTTACTAAGTGGAGTTGCACACTCAATTACGGTTAACTTTTCAGGTATGTTTGATAATATTAAATCTAGGGTTCGTTCATTAACGTTAAGGGTAGAGTTGGATTGAGATAAGTTGCAGTAAGCAAGGTTATCCAAAAAAGTATTCTCAACAACACTAGATGCTACAGAGGGTCTGGTACCATTATTTGACGAGTCATATGTCCATTTAATGTGAGGTAGATTGAAGTCACCGGCTATAAGGAATGAAGAACGATCTGAGGTGCCCGACATGATGTTGGAAATGGAGTTGCACAAGTGTTGCATATAATCTAGTGTATTAGGAGGTGGAACATAGGCCCCGCACAGATTTAGACAAGTATTATTAGATATATTAATTGAAACCCAAAGGTCCTCACATTCGCTTTCCCACGACAACCGTCGGGTGACTTGGTATTTTCTTAAAACTGCTATAAGAACGCCACCTCCATTAATTTTTGAGTTAAATTTTGTTAAGCAACGATCTCTCCTGAAAACAACATATCTGTCATCAATGAACTCATGGTCAAATACAGAGTCATTTAACCATGTTTCTGTAATTATAATTACGTCATAGTTATTGGCTCTGACCTGCGTTATAATGTGTTCTGTCTTCGTCTTCAGTCCTCTAATATTTTGGTAATATAACTGTAATGAGTTGAACGTTAAGTAAGTTTTACTTTAAAGCATGGTCTACAGTGTACGATAACAATTTATGGCAGTGATTTCAAAAACGCTACGCTTGAGACAAGTAGCGGTGGGGCGTTTTCCTCTCTTCTGAGAAATATGCGACCATTCCTGACCCAGCAGAAACGATAGCGTTTTTCTTTGGCGGCGGCGCGGGCAGCAGCGTGCAGTGATTTGTTGTCGGGTGATAAGTGTTCTGCCACGTATATCGGCTTCCGGTCGCCCGCTAGGCCCAAGTGGCTTGAGTTGAGCTTGTCGCTCGGCGAGTCAGCCTTGGACTTGTTGTAGGAGGTGACTGCTGCCAGCAGCTCGTCGCGGCATCTTGGGCTCGGCAGTCGTAGGACGATGGATCGAGGCCGGTCGCTGTCTCGGTTTACCTTGGCCACCCTGTGGCAGGCAAGTATTTTGGAGTCAGGCAGATCGTGAGAAACCGTGGCAGCGAGCTGCTTAACCACGGTGACGATGTTTTCTGCGCGATGTTCTGGTACGCACTGTATCTCGACATTGCATTCCCTGGACTGCTGCTCGAGTTGGCCAACCCTATTGGTGACATCACGTACCTGCTGATGTAGTTGTTGGTTTTCTGATACGAGTTTATCGATGATCTTGTTCTTTTCTTCGATTACGGCTTTGAAGGATTCATACTGAGCAGACATGAAGTTGAGTGATTCAGTCATTTCTGATTTCAGTGACTTAAATTCTCCTTGCAGATAGCTGCGTAGGTCCAGCGACATTTCGGACTTAAGTGATGACAGTCTCGATTCAAGAAAGTCGCGAATATTTTCGTCTTTCGATGATGAATCGTTGTCACTTCTATCCTCTGGGCGATTGCTCAAGCATTTATCTGTGCGTACAGGAGTGTTCGTGTTATCACATACAACTTTTTGCTCCATCTTGCAGTACGGGCATTTCCATGAAGCCTTTGCATCCTTGGACAGCTTTTTAAAATTATCCAGGCTTATATTCACACACAAATGGTGGAATGAACGTTGACATCGAGTACAATTAATTTTCTCTGTGCTCTTGATAGTACCCTTACACGATTCACAACTCATTGTTATTAACTAACAAAAGATGTTGAGAAAAAGTTTATGTAAAAAAAATGTATTTTGAGAAAAAAAAAAAAAGAAGTGTCGCAAGTGGGTATCGAACCGCGGACACCCGCTCGTAGTAGTCCAGCCTAAGCGTCAAACCGATTTAACCACGGTGTACACAGTTCATTGCAGCGAAACACAGGTATGTGATTTACGCGGATGTGTGTGCAGCGTAGTAATGCGGGTGGATGTTTAAATTTTTTGATCAGTCCACGCACGCACCAACACACTCACACTTGCACTGTATTCAATAAACACTGATTATGTTCGATGGATTCATGCAGATATAATACGCCTGCTTTGCGGATTTCACATTATTTTATAGTCACTGGAAATGCTGACAGCTGGGGATCGAGGTGATGTAAGTTTTGTCGCTAACTTGATGTGTAATCAACCGATTATCGTGCCATAAACGAGGAGCTACTGTGCGCGTGACCGTATCGTGCGTAAAGAAAGCATTAACAGACATGTGTTATATTTGTAGGACGAAGTAACATTCTTTTGCTCATTCGAAATATTCAATGAAAACATGGATCCGACTTAGGGCCGAGTGCACGAAAGGACAAAAAATTAAAATCAACGTCAAAGTATGATCAAACACGTCACTTTGGGTGGACTGTATGGAAGGAACTCTATGCGGATCACTAAAAGTGACGTGTTTGAACATTGATTAACTCGGCCGTGTAACTAGTTCGTGCAACCGGGGCTTAGACTTTTGCGGATTCTTAAAGTACCCACCATGCCGGAGTAAAGTTATAGCCATTCCGGCGTGGAAATTTAACCATCCCAGAGTGGAAATTTTAACCATTCCACATTTTTTTGTTCGAAATGGCCCATCGCTAAAATTACATGTATTTAAAAAAATGTTAACCGTTGTTTCGAAAACACATTTTGACGCGCCTCATATTGTCCCTGACAGCGAAATTAGCTACTTTTATCTTCGCGGTGTCAAAAGCTGCTTCAATGGATTCTCGCATCGGATGTCGGAGATTCGAAAAAAGTTCAAAACTTGTCCTCGCAGCTAAAGCATCATTATCATCATGCCATTAATAACTCCATATCCGTGTATGTATTCATGATTCGAATAAATTAGAATAATTAGAGTCATATCGATATTGGATCCCTTCCCGCTTTCTTGCCGCCTACGTAGTCGTCGCGCCGACACATCGCCGAACCGCTGCGAGCCGCCCACCACGTGATATCCAGTTGTAGTAAGTCCAAGCGTACATACTCTTTCTCAAACTTTAAATGTTTGGTGGAATCTTCATATTTTGTTCTCCGGAACAGGTCATGTTTTTTGTTTTTAAAACCACTTGAGTTCGTAGTAATCTAATAAAAACTTAATAATTTCACGACTTTGGTTCCAGTTGAACTGTCAACGTTTACAGTGTACGCGGCGAAAACGATTCAGATTGCACGCTCAAAGCCGTTAGCATCACAAACGATTCTGACCATTCGTGTGCGCGCTTACGGAAACAAAAACAAACATGGTATAACTTACATCAGGTGAAGCAGTTCTTCTTAGAGTTCAATCTAATCAATTCCTCTAAGCAAAACTTGAATTATTGCCTAAAAGTCATTCGACGGTTTGTGTAAAAAGGCGGTCGAAAGATGTCAGACAAAGCTATAGGAATGTCAAATTGTTGCCGTACCGCCAAAAGCGTGAGCACTGTGTTCGGTTAAAAGTGACGTAACATTGACGGTTCGCAATTTTGACAGCTGTCAGCGCGAATCGGACCATTCTTTTTTTGTAACTGCGAATCGGATCAATTGTGAATGCGCTATCGGCAGCATGAGCTCAAATCGGACCATGGTGCTAGTGAGATCTTTGACGATAAAAACAATGTATCGATACCTAAAACATCGACCATAGGGATATTTCATGTGACAACTTTTATTAAGGAACTGGAGTCCCTATCAACTCCCCATTCTACGGGCGATAACTGTTTACATGCTCTTATTGTTTTACTAGGTTTTTTTTTAAACATTTTAGATTGGAAAATATTGGCAAAAAATTAAAAACATACGGACATAGAATGAAGCTTTCTCAAGTGAAAAAGTTTTTTTCATTCAAATCTGACAGCTATTAGGGGTAGGGAACCATGCGGGCCTGGAAGACGATTTCGCTAGTTTAATGGCAGTATACATTTTAGTCTATGATGGCAGTCGCCGTACAAAATTGTGCCTTGGCCAATAGACAAAGTATGAATGTCTTAAAATTTTCAAATCTTCGATTTCCGCTGCTGTCATGACAGTTGTTAAATGTGAATACTGTATTGTGTATGATGATGGATATAAATAAATAAATAAATAAAATAAAATAAAAAAAAGCTATTATATATTTTATTATAGTATATTTATCATAGTATATTATAATTTACAAAAAAAAGATTACAAAATGACTTATAGCTTTATAAAATCATGAGCACTGTAGTCTAATAACAAACCAAAACCAGATTGACTATAAATCTTCATTAAACAAGCTAGGCTTGATGACTAAAATTTTTTAAATGATTATGTTTTATCATTGAGTAATCCACGTCCAAACTTATCGTATAAAGAGTGCGAAACATTAGAACTAGCAAATTCGTTTGCAGGACACTGTACCTAATATTTATTATCAACTACAATGCACTTGCTCTGCACGAGCAGGATAGTATTTATCATATTAAAAACATTTAAATAATTGCTTATTCGCCTTGGTTTACTTTATAGAAACAAAGATACAATTTTAAACATACATCTATCTCTTTTACACTTATGGCATATTTTTGTCCCTGCAAAGGAACGGACTGCAATTCAATGAATATTAGAGTGACGGTTAGATGGTGTGTTAAGCATGTAAAGGCAGTGTTCTGGGCCCCAAATAACACCTCTTGTACACCTACGATCTTCCTAACACCACTAAAACCACAACTGGGACGTTTGCTACACATATTTACTAAAAGTAAACAACTCAGCCAGCAGGGGGCCCATTCAGGTAAGAGACAATTGAGTGATTAAATCTTTAAATATTTTCATATTGTATCAAATTCAGCCAACTATTTGCTGCTTTCTTTTACTGTATACTTACATGATTCATAAAAATGAATAATCTGTCTGTACTTGTGTGTAAATAAACTTATATTTTGAGTATTCAAAAAATTTGAAAACTTTAACTTAGTTTGGGTAGAAGGTAGGAAAATTAATAAATGTAAGTAGGCTGTGCATTTATTTTAAATATTTCTTGATTATGTACGATATTTTAAAGAAAGTCATTACATTGAAAACATCACACAGTCATCATGAAAATATGTATCACAAATAATGGGGATATTAAATAACAAAATAAAATATAAAAATAATGTTTTTTTTTAAATAGGGTGAATTCATAATTTCAACTAAAAAATTTTAAAATATGTAGCACAGAACCTGAAGATACCGGCTTATTGAAAATGGTGCTGTTTTGGAATGTAAAAACAGGAAAATAATACGAGGCCTTTTTTCATTTTGCAGAACAGCAGCGGGGCATGCAAGCGACTACGGTGACAATATTTTTAACATAGCATTAATTTAAATATATTATGATACATATATTGGTAACAGTACTATTATTAGGGCTTACCTAAATAAATGTAGCCATCTATGACTATTGTCTATTTATTTAATTGTAAGCTTACGGTTTCCAATGTCATGGTGCACAAACTCATGATAATTTATATGAGAAAAAACCTAAGAGTATACTTCTTTTAAATAATATTTTGATCACTCATTTCGAGATTCTTAACAAGCTATTAAATAAACACACCTTTTCAATAATGGATTTAACGTCAGGGGGCTTCACTGATTCGAACTGTAGCATCATGCCACCAAATATTTACATATAAGTTTCTCGTAGGTACGCGACGCTAAAACAAGCTTACGAGTTATTGCTAACTAGCGGGCCGAGTGCACAAAAACTCAATTCAACGTCAACTTATGATAAAACACGTCACTTTGGATGGACAGCATGCAAAGAACTCCATGCGGTTCACTAAAAGTGACATGTTTGAACATTGATTAACTTAGCCGTCTCTTCGTGCAATCGGGGCTAAGTGTAATTGGAATATTAGTGTGCACATGCATAGAATGAAATTTGTAAGGTACACATACATTCACAATATCGGTGTGCAAAATGCTAAAGCTTGTCACAGACGAGATATTTTATCTGAGAGCATCTGCGTATAAAAACGCATAGCAGTATCACACACGGGACATGTACGATAATATTTGAATGTCCCCTTATACAGTGTTTCGATATGAGTTCACTTGTTATTATTAGATTTAATACACAGTTCATCAGAAGATGACTCTGATTTTGAGTTTGATTTACATGTTGCCTAATCATCATGCCTAACCAACCAAGTGCGACCTGAACGGTTCAGAAAAAAACTCGTTTTTTGTGTATTATATATTATTTCAATATATTTTTAATTTTACCTATTTGTTCTTTATAGCAGCAAAATAAATACATACTCTGTGAAAAGTTCAGCTGCCTATCTATTACGGTTCATGAGATGCAGCCCCGTGATAGATAGACGGACGGACAGCAGATGCTTAGTTATAGGGTTCCGTTCGCTCCATTTGGGCATGGAACCCTAAAAAGCTAAGCGATATATATCAGACATCTGATCCATCTGTGACGACCTTAAGTCTTTTAACAAAACAGGGCTTTTGAAAGAGTCTTCCTCACAAAAAAGAAAAACAGACTACAATAAACAATATTTTATATTTTTTTGAGCTGAGGTACCCGGCTCAACTCAGGTCAATGTTATTTTGGACTGATGTTGGGCTGAACCACTGAAGAGAAGTGGCAAGCGGTCGATATCGCAAATTTCATCCAAATTCTTTAAGCCATTATTGCATGACTGAGTTACAAACATCCAAACATACAAACTGTCACATTTATAATATTAGCAGGATCATATTTTTTTTTTAATATTTATAATTGCAGCAGCAAACAACCTAAACTCTCCCACTACCCGTCCGTACATAACTTTAAAAACAAGTAAGTTGCTAAGCTGCATCCTAAGGTGGCCCAACCCGGCGGGACAAACTCATTCACGGGCACGGTACAAAACCGTGCTATTGGGCTCTGGGACCTTCATTGTTTCAAAGAAAAAGACAGGCTCCGTTATGAGGAAGATGCAATATGTCCACAAAGCAGACAATGTGCATAGTGTATGATTTGGTAAGATTTACGAAAATTTTAATTACCAAACAACTTATAGCTAAAAGTAAACCACGACTGCTCTAGTAAATAATCTAACAAAAACCAAATTGATAATAAATTTTGATGAAATAAGCTATGTCTGATGACTAATCTTTTTCAGATGTTCTTACTTTATCATTGAGTAATCTACCTCCAAAGTTATTGTATAAAATTCGCGAAAAATTCGAACTTTCGGACCTTATAACTTAGAAACCAAACACAATTTTACAATGCCAAGGGTCATCAGACATCTAGATCGATCAAATAAAGCAAATTTGAGCAAAATTTGGGATCTTTGACAAGAAATATGGGCATGATCTTCTTTCCACGTTTGTATTGGTTGTCGAGCGGGTTGGGCCACCTTAAGTTGGCTTCCCATAGTGCATGATTCTGCAGATTATCACGCACAGCCGATGACCACGGACAGCCAAGCTCTGCACACCAAGGCTCTTCCAACGGTGCGTGTCGGTCTATGTAGGACCTGAGATTCAAATAGCGATGGGCGATTGCGAATGAAAACCGCTTGTTTGTCGATTATTTGATTGTCCCCTTTCTTCCGTTCAAAGCCTTCACCGACGTTCGGTGTAGGCTTTTAAATTGTTCAGCTTTAGATGCTTGTCAGAATTGGTGATTGTACCCCTTCCATTGATTCTTCTATGCACTAGCAGTCTGGTAACGTTTTACAGTGTTTAATGAGATAATCATATATGTATGGTTTTTGTGCTCAGTTTTCTTCATTTCCATCATAGTCTTCAGGCTCCAGTTTGACTGCCAGAAAGGCTGTAGGGTCTGTGTCGTGTTCTTCTTTTCTCGTACTAGTCCGCTTTCCCGCTTCACTAACAGTATTATTAGCGTTTCCCACCTGTGCCTCTGCACTTACAGGCCCTCCCTTCCTTTCTTTCCTCTCCATTTCTTTTCGCTTTGACTTCTTCCTCTTTTTCTTTTTCTTGTGTTTCTTTATCTTATCGGGTACGGCATCTTCGTACTCGTAAGTTACTCGTACCCTTATCTTCTTCCTTCTCTTCTTGGCCATCAAGAGGTCCTCTGAAACGGGCTCTTCTTCCAGCTCCTCTTCATCGTTATCGTCAGAATTGTCTTCACCGTCCGCGGTTCTGTCGTCGTTGCCTGCAGCGTTGTCTTCGGCATCGTTGCTGTCCTGGTTCCCAATGGGTATGTTTTTGGGGAATGTAAAATAGTCGGAGATCTGCACATCATTGATTTTGTTTTTCGGCGGGCCGTAGATGCTGGTGAGTCGTTCCTCGTCCAAGCCGAGCTCACACTGGCGCGGGTCCAGCTCGTTGAAGAGAGACTTGAGTGACTCAGCACTACCCTTGATGCCGTGCTTTTTTAGGAGATGCTTCATCATAGTCTTACGGCAGGAAACAGACTTGGGGCACATGCGACACTGAGAACAAAAACTAAGATTACTTTCACACGTTTGACCATATATAAGGATATAAGGATATGCCCAGACCTTCCCTCTATTTCAGTCTGGATTTAACTGAACATGAATCGCCATTGTTTTATTGCCACTCTGACCTTCTTACATTCTTCAATTTTAATGAGGTGGCACCGATCCGGCCGCAAGAAACCATGACTAACAGGAAATGCTTGTCTATTAACCATAGAAAGAATAAACAAACAAGGTTGCTCATAAAGGGAAGGTCCTGGGATGGCACCTAATTCCTTCAGGAATGTGGTGTATTAGGCTAATATCATAACAGTAGTTGTGTGATATTAGCCAACCATGTCAGGTTGCATAAAAAAAAGGTGCTATAAAAATTATACAAGTGGTCCCACTACTTTTATTCGCGTGCATGTCGTAGAAAACAACTAAGGGATTTGTCGATCAGGGTTTGGGTGCCACATAACATCCCTTTCCTTACTAGGTGGTAGGGTTAATCTGGCCCAGGTTGGTACCATTGCATTGAATGAACGATATTCGAAGGGGCAATGAAAATTGTCGATGTTTTCTGTCTTGTTCAATGTAGTCGTGCAATTGTAGGGAGTTATTAGCCATCCATATTGCGGGAGCATAACATCAGACCCGGAGTATTGACAGCTCAATGTCTAGGGCGGGAGGACTTGCCTTTCAAGCAATACTGTCAAGTCTGAGTCCAAATTCTCGCTCCGATCATGCACCACTTTCTTTCTCTATCTGAGTTGGATAAGTGCATTATGTTACGAATGTGAGCAGTTCCATAGTTCGGTGCCCATGTAAAACAGTAGATCCCCTTCCCCTACTAGTTGGTAGGGTTAAGCCCGCCCAGCTTGGTACCACTGCATTCGATGAAACTGTGGTTGAAGCGGAAATTTAAAATGGTCCGTGTTTTCTAACCACCTTAATGTAGCCGTGGCTCATAAAGGGTAGGTCCTTGTGTGGCACTTTATTCCTCCGAGTATGTGGTATATTAGGCTAATATCATGACGGTAGTTGTGTGACATTAGCCATCCATGTCAGGTTCCTTAAAAAAAAAAGATCAGAGGGTAGAGCGTACCTGTATGTGCTTGACCTTGCTGTGCGTCATGACGTGCGCGCGCAGCCCCACCACGCTGGCGGAGGTGCGCTCGCACAGCGGGCACTCGAGCGTGTCCGCTTCGCCGCCGTGCGCCGTGCGCACGTGCCGCACGAAGTAGCGCTCCGACGAGAACTTGCGGCCTGCGGGGAGACCATAGGCTTAGAATGTATAGAAACACATAGTCAGCTGACGGATAATACCGAAACCATTTTGTACAAAATGTACTGAAATTTCTTTTTATATTCAAAAAAAGTTTGGCTTTGGGTTCTATTATTAAATAGGCAATGTAAATTTCAGTTAGAGCTGTTATGAGGGTTCTGACACAAGAACAGACATTTCAGCCGAATTAGGGTTTTTGGTTTTACCAGCAGAGTTAAAAATGTATGAAAAATATTATAAAAACGCCTAAAACATCATTCAAGAATCAATTAAACAAAGAGAGATAGTTCCTTCCAAAAATTATAATGTAATTAATGAGCACACCACTCACCACAAATAGGGCACTTGGACTCGGGTCCCTTCTCGTGGGTCTTCATGTGCTCTCGCAACGAGTACACGCTCGTGAAGAGCTTCGAGCACACGTGGCAGGTCTCCAAATCTGCACACAAACATTACACAAGAGTTCACACCAACGAGGCGACATATTATCGAAACAAACATGGGATACACATTCGAACCAAGGTTACCACATTTTGGACACCTCAGAGACTGCAGGCACGCTAGAGAGGTCATTACTTCCCTCAGTAATCGCTTCACACATGTCCTGTTGCATCTGAAAAGTAATTAATTACGTACAATATTGGGAACTATGACAAGACCCTGCCCACTCAATAAGTGCTCTATTATTTGGGGGTAACAGATAGCCCTCTATGTCATGGCTGCATGGAGACAACGGAAACAAACACCCTAAACTGTTGAAGTGCACGAATGTGGTTGACTAATGTGCACGGACCCTGGAGCAGGTCGTATGCCATACAGTCGAAACATCGCCACGCGCCCGAATGTGCACTAAAACTGCGTTCATCAAGTCAGTTCCCACCCACACAAACCCTCCAATACGTGTATATTGGGTTAGTAATTTTTTAAAATTGGAGACAGCGGGTGGGTCTCTTAGTAAGATGCATATCTCGTTACTTTTGAGGGGTTCCGTACCCAAAGGGTGAAAACGTAACCCTATTACTAAGCCTCCGCTGTCCGTCTGTCCGCCTGTCACAGGGCTGTAGGCAGCTGAAATTTTCACAGAGTGTAAATTTCTTTTGCCGCTATAACAAAAAGTAGGTAAAATTTAAAATAATAACAATGAAAGTGGGCCCCATACCAAAAACCGTGCTTTTATTCTGTTTAATCTTGTACGAAGGTGCGGAACCCTTCATGTTCCGCACCTTCGTTAGTATCTATGGTTAGTATATTCGTTAGTATCGCATAGTATCTATGGTTAGTACTCACTCTCTCCTGTATGCTTCCTGATGTGGTAGCGCAGCTTGGACTTCTGGGCGAATGTTCGGCCGCAATATGGGCAGGGGTGTACTTCGTGAGGTGTGTGAATTCTGTAATATCGATCACGAAAACAGTACATCAAACATTTGCATAGTAATAAAACAGTTTGGGTGACTTGCATGGATCTCTATCATCTCTTTTTTTACCCTCCAAATAAAATTCGTCACAAATGCGAGCTGCTCCATGGTTCGGAATTCATGTAAAACTGTAGGTCTCTTTCCCCTACTAGGTAGTAGGGTTTAATCCCGCCCGGGCTGGTACCATTGCATTGGATGAAAAGATGGTCGAAGTGGCAATGAAAAATTGTCCTTGTCCCATCCATTTCAATGTACCCGGGCTAATGAAGGGAAGGTCCTGGCATGTCATGTGGGCTAATATAATAATGGTAGTTGTGTGATATTAGCCATGCATGTTTGCATAAAAATTTGTATGTTTATTATGAATATACTTGATAGTATAACATTCCGTCACACAATCCATGTTTGATGGGTTAACTGCTAAGGTATACCAAAGGTAAACTATGTTTAATGATGAGTAAACTTACAATACAATATTTGCTTAGAAAACTCCGAATGTTAGTTATCACACGACAGTCATTCGAGCAGAACATACCTAGAGGTAGAAGAAAACAGAAAACGCGCTACACGAACGTGATTCCGCAGGAGGATCAGGTGTGATCTCACCTCATGTGCGAGTTGCAGGCGCCTTTGTCGGAGAAGGCGCGACCGCAGTGCAGGCAGGTGTAAGGCCGCTCGCCAGTGTGGCGCCGCTCATGCCGGAGCATGTTGGAGCGCTGCACGAACGTCATGGGGCAGTAGGAGCAGGTGTGACGCGGGCCTTCGTGAATCAGAACGTGCTCACGGAATGAGTCCTTTTTCTGAAAATTCAACATTTTAATTTTATGCACATTCAATGAAATTCATGTCGTTGAGAATTTACCTACTACTTGGTAATCACGCGTTAAGGCTGGCCTTTCCGCTCATGTCTCCCTACAAACGTGGGAAGAAGATCATGTGAATTTGGTGTATTTTTATAAAAAAAATTTTTTGAATCTATTGTTGCCTTTCATCAGAACTTAGTTATTTTTTTTAAGAATATTGTTACAAACAAAATTTGTTAAAACATGTTTATGCCTAAACTAAGTCCCAAATGAAGTTATAAGGGTTAGAAGTTATAATTGGTATTTTTCGTATTGATTTATTTGAACTTATGACCCTTATAACTTAATTTGGACTGCATTTGGGTATGAACATTTGGTAACAAATTTTGTTTGTAACATTATTCTTAACAAAAATAACTAAGTTTGGTTTATGGCCGCGCGAATAAAAAAAGTCACCACCTTCCATACAAAATCTGGCATTGTCCTTTAAAAACAGTGTTATTTAATCGAACTAGATGCTTGATTACCGTTGGCATTGTAAAATTGTGTTTGTTTGAGGTGGCTCAGTTACAAGGTCCGAACGATCGCTTTTTTTGCACGCTTTATGCAATAAGTTTAGCCCTGGATTACTGAACTAGAAAACAAGAGCATCTAAAATAGCTTGCTTATCGTGCCTAGCTGCTTCAATGAAAATTCAAAATTGATGATTGATTGTTTGCAATGGCACGATTTTGTCGTGCCAGTCAATAAGTTAGTCCCGTCGGGAAGAGCGCTCTTAAAGAATGAACATATAAAGTCCACAATTCTGCATAATAACATGAGCGCACTTACCAGGAAGTGTTTACCGCAGTACTTGCAGGTGAAGCTCTGACGCTCGGGATTGACATGCTGAGAGCGGTGAAGGTACAGAGACGACTTGTTCTGGAAGGTCTTGCCACACAAGTTGCACTCGTACGGGTTCTGTCCCGGGTGCTGCAGCATGAAGTGAAGCTTCCTGGAATGCCAACGTGAACCATTATGAATTTGTTTGTTTTAATAGAACTGGATATGATGGCTAATACCACACATACTGTAATGTTATTAGACCAAAAAACCACATAGACACTGGTGCCATACCAGCATATCAACGGCGCTGTTTGCACACCCGAAATGTCGAGGCATGCTGCGTTCGACTTGACCAGTTGGCAAATTATTTTGGTACTGGGGTGCCACTCGTACAAGCATTTCCGTTTTTCGAGAACGTTTGAGCGACGTACTTTCCATTTTAAATTCCATCCACCAAAACCAAGAAGCGTACGCAAATAGCAAGTAATGCTGTCACTATAAGTTTTTTTGGAAAATTTATCATTAAACCTATATTACAAAGCATTTATTACACATTGGTATTTGATATAAAGCAATTTAATTTTCGGGTGACGCTTTACGTCTAAATAACTCGAAGCATCATCTCAAATGTCATACGATGCTACCAATAAACTCTCAATATTGTGCTAGGTTGATGTGATAAGAAACCAATTACATTCCTTTCAGCTGGCACGCGTTTCAGTGGCTGGTAGTCAGCTGGCACACCAGTCGGCGGATCACCACGCACTGACAGGCGTATTTCTTGTTTGCCTTCTACTCTTTTTTTTTATGTGACTGGACATGGATGGCTAATACCACACCTTCTGTCATGGTATTAGCCTAACACACCATATGGGAACTAGGTGCCATGCCAGGACCTTCCTTATATTGCACGGCTACATTGAACTGAATGGAAAACACGGACAATTTTCATTGCCGCTTTGACCATCGTTCATTCAATGTGATGGTACCAACCAGGGCGGGATTAACCCTACCACCTAGTAAGTAAGGAAGGGGACCTATAGTTTAACGTGGAATCCAAACCACGGCCAGCCTCTCTCAACGGTCGAATGGTCACCCATCCAAGACCAGACCGGACCCAGCGTTGCTTAACTTCGGAGAGCGATCACTGAAGTGTCGCGCCACTGGGCTATCGAGGCTGACAGGCTGAAGATTTTATCAATTTTTTGTCCGTTTTTGGAATCTGCATTGATTTTATATTGTTTGGTCTAATCTATGCACAGAAGAGAGTAGGATCTATGCAAAAACTAAATATAATTCATAAACACATTCCTATATTATTAGAATTTTACATCAAAGTAACAGGTGACACAGCTGTCCGCTGTATCACTTTGCCAGTCAAATAACTACATATGTCGAATACATACAAGAACAAGAATGAATCACTTGAAGTGATTCATTCTTGTTACCAAGTCCAGGTATCAAATATCAGCGCGTTCAACGCAAAACACGCGCACCTCTCGTCGGAGCTCTGCAGCGTGTCCCCGCAGAGCTTGCACTTGAAGCGGCCGGGGCCGTGCGCGAGCGCCGTGTGCGCGCTGCACGCGCGCGCGCTCGGGAACTCGCGCGCGCACACGATGCACGAGGCGCCCTCCTGCGGCCGCGCCGCGCGCCCGTGGAACGTCTGGGCACATTCACACTTGACACCTGTTTCTGTCCTACTTATTTGCTTCATCTGCAGTTTTTTTATTGTTTTGATGGATACATTGATCATGGCAACACTGATAAAAGCGGAGTTGGATGACTGCGTTCAATCAAAGTGGACTTGGGTGTGATCGTACAATATTTAGAAAAAATTTTGCTAATTGATGAAATTCTTGCATAATACTCTTTGGATCATCATGTAGCCCTCGATTGGCGTATTTCCATGAACAAGAATTGTTAGATACCTATTTATTTTAATTCAACCCATTTGATTCCAGGCCATGTTTTCTCGAGCTTTGGGGAGAATGAAAATGTTTTGTCTTTAAAACAAACTACTTGATAGCTGTACTTAGCATATACAGATTCTATTGCATTCTTGGAAAATGGATAGAAAGAGAGCATACCTGCAGATGCATCCGAAATGATTTGTTCTGACTAAATGGCCGAAGTTTGCAGGAGCCAAGCGAGCAGAATATCTTCTTGGCCTCTGGATGTTCACTGGCAAAATGCTCCTTGATGCCATCGACTGACGGGAACACAGAGCAGCACACTGCGCACTTCATCATGTACACGTTAGGTTGCGGGGTCTTGGGGTGCTCCCGGAGGCAGTGGTATACGAACCAGATCTGGAAATGACGAGTCGGAATGCAACTTATGCACATTGTAAACTATTTTGCGAAAATTTTGTTTGTTATTGATAGGGGAAATGCTGTGATGGTTTTCGTAAAGAAACTTCATTACTTCCATTATAACAGCTTTAAAAAAAGAAAATTATAACAAGAGTGAGTCAATTAGGTTTTAACATTTACATTATAAAGATTAAATTAAATGAAAGTAACTTGTTGATTATAGTAAAACTTTAAGTAATTAATGTCATTAGCTCTTCAGAATACATCCATTTGTTTGCAGATAGAGGACTGTTAACTGTTTGCACTGTGGTTGTTTTAGCATAGTTTTCTTGGACCAAATCCGCCAAATAAGAAACAAGGTGTTAGAAAAACTCAATATTCTAATTTTAAAAATGCCTTGATGGATAAGAATTACCTTGTCACTAAACATTTTTGAACATTCCACACATCTATAAAAGTCTTCCTTGTGCTTAGCCATATGCACCCGGTTCTGGTGTCCCTCTCTATCTGTTTCATTCCAAAATAAAGTTGGGCAATAGCGGCATTTGTAGCCCAAATGAGGGCTGAAGCAGTTGTCGATTCTCAGTTCGCTCCAATGTTCGCTGAGGTGCTTTCTGGAATTCTCCCGGCAGTCGAACTCCATGTCGCAGAACTGACACAGCCACAGATCATCGAATTCGGCCAACTCTTCTGTCATGTGAGTTCGGAATTCTACCTCATTGTCAAATGTTGCGACACACAGTCGACAAAAGTATGTCGGAACAGTTTTAACGGAATGCATCTTCATCATGTGAATGCTAAGTGCTTGTAGATTAGGAAACACCTCAGCACACATAGCGCACGTTAATTCAACTTCCTGTTCTGCATTGGGACCATTGTATTTAATGTTGGAATCAAAGGGTACAATATTTGATTTTAAGCTTTTAATTATATCACTTAAGTAGTCACCATAACTTTTGTTCATAACAACCAGCTCTGTGAGAGTGATATCGAAATCTTCATCGCCTTTATAATTCAGTATTGGATCCAATTCGCTTTTTGGCGTTCGCTTTTTCTTTTTGGGTGTTTTATCTTCTCCTTCCGACTTGACGTTGTCATCACTATCCATTACCGGCTGCATGAGTTGGACCTTCTCTTCTACATCGCTGTTTTCTTGCTTAATCTCTGGTATCAATGCTTGGAGTAAGTGAAAATTTCCATCAACACTATCTGCACTTTCCAGCAAAGCTCGGTCCCTATCGACGTAGCCCACCTTGGCGTGATCTTTTAAAGCATTTTCTAAAAAGCTGCTACTTATGTTTGCCCCGCAAACCGAAAATGGAATGTCGAAACCAGAGAGCATAGCTGTAAAACACTTCAGAGTGAATCTATGAATCGCCATGTAGTGTTTGACGAAGTCGATGGCGGGAGTGCCAGATTTTAAACACAGTAAGCATGAGAATTTTGGACTTCCATCGTACTCTGTGTCCCACAAGATGGGTTCATCTTTGTTGACAACATTAGTGATGGCGTGTTTCTGGAAAAGGTGATGGTTGTATTGGTCCACAGGCATCATGAAGCAGCAGAAGCGACAGTGAACGGACAGGTGTTCCCGCGCAAAATGCACACGCAGCTCCGAATCGCTGGGGAACTGCTCCGGGCACTGTGAGCATGTCACCGGCGTGTGAAACTCCGAGTGCAGGACCCACGTCTCGCGGTTTTCCACAAAGTATCTAAAATAATAAAAAAATATATTAAAGGTACAATAAAACACGATTATGTTTTTTTTTGTTAGGAGAGTACAAGTTCTAAAAGAAGCTGCAGCTTATACAGCTTATTCTCTGAACTAAACTAAATGGTACATTATTATAAATTAATGGTGGTAAAATACAATCTCTTTAAATTTTGTTAAGGATTGGTTTACACAGTAACACATTGCCAATTATGTTCGAATGTACAGTCAGCCCTAAAATTGTTGCTAAAATTCGAAGTATTGAGACTGTTCATCTTTTGCTCCAACGAGATGTGTTTATTTTTGTACACTGCACCTAACCTCACAACACTATACACAATTAATACTAACATGAGACTATGTGGTCATTCGCCATAAGTATTTAAAAAGCCAAACAAGTAACAGGCCCAAACATGAATAAGACAGCAATCAAAATGATTTGACTATTCAGAAGTGATAAATGGGCAGTGTATTTATATAAAGCCCCTGGATTTGAAGCTAGCTGGATGGATAGGATGAAAGATCGACCTTCTAGGACCTACCCATGAAAATATTATAGTGCGGAAACAATTCCTTCATATAAAAAAAAAATTCAAACTTTCCTATAAATTTGTAATTATCAAATGGCACGCGCTCGCTAATGCATCACTCCGTTTCACGGTCATTACGTAGTTGCCAGGTGAAATGCATTAAACCCACATTGTGTGGTAATTGTAGTATTTTTGGACGTAAATTAATACTTGGTGTATTTAAATTGCTCCAAAACCGACTTAGCCGCCCCGACATTACATGTTGGTGTGCGTCATCCCTAGAGTGTTTTTTAGAAGTGCGGAGACGAAAGCTCGCGCAGGAGGTCGCAGAAGGTCGAGTGCGGTCGCTTAAGCGAAGGGGCCGACCAAGCGAGTCTTTCGGCGTAGCCACCAACTTCACTAGGTTGGGCTTTCGAAATAGATCCAAAAACCATAATACATAAAAAGAATAGGTCGGGGTTATTATAGTATGATACAGTGGCAATACACGTTGTGCAGTAGGTTTGGATTGATCAATGCAATCGATTTAGTCTCCCTACATTCTGTTCAATCGACTGTTCAGTCACCCTTTGGTTGTACTGTGCGGTGGTCTGTTATCGTTTTCTCTTTGTGGTTAACGTGTTGAGCATGTTCGTGTCGCCGTGTAGGTTAGGTTAGGTTAGATACATTAGTTTATGCTTTGTGTTCTGTGTTGCGTCACTGTTTTTAGTGTTAACAGTGGGCAACTCGCTTCCGGTTTACTTCGCGGCGGACAAACAAGCTACCGACGCCTTTTGTAAGCTTTCTCAAGCATGATTTCTGATTTTTGGAAACGTGTTTTTTTTTTGTTTCCGCAACTTCTCATGTCGCGCAAACGTATGTTTTTGAGGTTTTTAGTAGGTATTTATTTTATTTTAATTATTTTCTAGGGGCTTCATTCAAATACAATCCCGATAAATGAAATGTCCAATGACAGGGCCGCACCCACTTCTACAGAGTGCTTTGGAGGAGTGAACGTGGCAAGCGGCCAGGAGCACAGATACGGCGCAATTACTCCATATGCAGTAAATGTGCAGCCAACCGATCAATCAATTGTACACAAGAATTAATAATATAATACCACACAACTACCATCAATTCCAATACCCCACATTCCCGAAGGAACTAGATACCATGCTAGGACCTTCTTCTTACAGAGCGCGGCTACACTGAACTGGATAGAAAATGCAGACAATTTTTCATTGCTGCTTCAACCAAAGTTTCATCCAATAAAGTGGTACAATACTGGACGTGCTTAACCTTAGCACCTAGTAGGGGAAGGAGACCTACAGTACATTTTCACATTGGTTCTGAACCATGGAAAAGCTCGCAATCGGAACGGAATGCACTTATCCAACTCACTAAACCAACCTGCAAATGCCACAGTAGTCCTTCTTATGATTGAGAACGTAATGAACGACCAGTTTCATCTTATTGATAAACCACTCGGTGCAGAGGAGGCAGCTGTAAGGCCCCGTCGGATTCAAGTCTTTCATGTACAACCACACGTCTTGTGGTCGCTCGACTTCCGATTGAGAGGCGTAATAGCGCACATTCCTGCCGTGACTGGCTGCACGCAGGGCCAGCTTTAGCTTTTTAACCTTCTTCTTTTTGCGCTTGTGAGATTTTTTCACTTTGCCCTCGGGTTCTTGAGACGTGGACGGAGCTGGACCCTTTTCTTTAAGAGCCGAGAGCGGTTCATCAGAGTCTGAAGACATGGTTCCGATCGTTTACACCTTTCTTTTATAATATGTTTTGCTCAACCTTTGTTTTATTATTTTAAGAATCAATAACAAACACGACGCAACATAGCGCCGACACCGGCCTAAAAATTTACTGACGCTGTTAAATTGACAGTTTTCTTTCATAAATTATTTTTCTTGATGAAAGAGAAAGGTCTTTCACCATAGAAGTCGCACCGAGCACCAAAAAATAGGCACAAGATACTTTTCCGTATAATATTCGACTACTATTTTTTATTTAGCAGGTCGAATTTTGCACGTTAATGGGTATCCAGAGTGGTCAGTCTGAGTTCTCATCTAAATTGGCGTTTACGGAACTTCGAAGTTACGTAAAAACATCAAACCCCATACAAATGTTACTACTTATTTTGTGGTTTTACTTCTTCAAGCTGTCAAAGTCAAACTCCCGAGCCTGTAGTCCGAGTTGTCACCTAAATCATTACGGCAAACCGATCGACTGCGTATTCAAATGTATGAAGAAATTGAGGAGCGCACGCAGTGGGCGTTAAGCGAACTAAAATCTGCGAGTCCGAGTTTGATTTGACAGCTTACTCAACGCTGCAGTAAATACGTCGACGTTGCCGTTTACACCGAGTCCGCAATTTCTTACAAATCGGAAGTCCGAGTTTGGCTTTGACAGTTTTGAAGAAGTAAAACCACAGAATATCTAGCAAAAACTTGCATAGAGTTTACGGAAAACGCCAGTCGATCGGTACGATCGGTATGCCGTAAACGCCAATTTAGGTGAGAACTCAGACTGACCACTCAGGCTCCGATGTATATGACAACGCGGAGTCGACGTAAACGGCACTGTCTACGTATTTACGGCAACGTTGAGTAAGCTGTTAAATCAAACGCGGACTTGCAAATGTTAGTTCGCTTAACGACCACTGCGCACGTTCTTCAATTTCTCCCGTAGAAAGAGAATCCGTAGAATGCGTAGGAGCGCAGCGACTTCTCCGAACTCTTTGATTTATTCATACATTTGAAAACGCCAGTCGATCGGTTTGCCGTAAACGCCATTAAGGTGACAACTGGGACTACAGGCACAGAAAATGTACAGACGGTTCTTACATGGTTACAGCCAGGGAATTTCTTCACCTCCATGGTTACAGCATGGTCGGTAAAATATTTTTCATTTTGGAGGATGACCGATCGTGTGAGAACTTCTCGTGTTCATGAGAATAAGGCTTGTGTATGAATGTACTCATAAAGCAACACGAGCAAAAAAAAATTTGTTGCGTCATCGCTCTCTAAATAGAATAATCAGTAAGGGGCAATACTAGGGTGACGCGTATGTGTAATTTCATGAGTACGAAAGTTTTGAGATTCAACAGGGAATCAAAGGCCAATGACAATTTTGAGAGTAGAACCCCAGGGTGCCTACTCGTGAGATTCTCACCTGTGACTCACAAAACGTTTTTATTCATTAAATGACAGCCACGAGTCACCCTAGTGTTGTCCCTTTCAAATGATTCGAATAAGAGTGCAATGACACAATTTCTCATTACAGTTTCACTTTCATCAGTGACTTGAAATCGTGTTCGCTTCATGAGAACAGTTTATTTACTCAACAGACTCTCTCCTGTGAGTCACCAATGAGTCATATAAAAACCGGTTTAGCCTGACCTTAAAATGCGTGATAAAATTAGTCCGCCTGCTCAGAATACGACAGTAACAGTCGTATTCAGAGAGAACCGGTCAATACTTAGTACGTGATTTGCACCGGACTAATGATTCAAACACCGGTTTAGTCCGGCGTATCAAAGTTAGTCCGCCCAATTTGAATACGGCTGTAATAATTCAATGGCGTGAAATGAACCTTCACCATTCGTCTTCCATGGTGTGTTGTGCTCGACTAGCGCTGTTTTTGAGGGTTCCGCACCCAAAGGGTGCCAACGGAACCCAATTACTAAGCCTCTTCTGTGCGTCCGTCCGTACATCCGTCCGTCCGTCCATTCGTACGTCCGTCCATCCGTCCATCTGTCACAGGGCTGTATCTCATGAACCGTAATAGGTAGGCAGCTGAAATTTTCACAGAGTGTGTTTTTATTTGCCGCCATATCACCAAAATTTAAAAATAATAATAATTAAAGGGAGCCCCCATACAAATAACGTGATTTCTTGTGTTAAATCTTGCACGATAGTACGGAACCCTTCTTGTGCGAGTCGGGTTTTTTCAAGCTGCAATCAATTTCGGACCGCTAAGACAACACTACTCTACTCTATCCAAAGACAAAAAAATCACTGGATTGCAGTTTGAGACATTGCAATTTTATTCAGCTGATAGTATCGTGTTTTCTCTTTCTACTATATTGAATAAAACAAGGCTAGTACGAATATAATCCTAATAAACGCGTCATAAATCATACCGCGTGCACGCAGAGTGCGACACGCGCAAAAAGAAATAAACGCTACAATTTGTCTACGGAAAGCGAATCGCGAAGAAAGGCTAGCTAAACAAAAGGGCGATGTAGAAAATAGACTTAATAATTAGAACCCTCCTACGCGAGATAAGAGAGTCACGCGTCCTTGTCGCGAGTGCAGTGTGAAGAAGTTTTGTGAGGGACCTGGGTCAACTGGCGGCGCCCTCCGCGCTCCCATAATGGAGGCCATTAGCAGCAGTAATTATGCAGCTCGAGTGAGCCGCAGCTAGACTCGCGGTCCGAGGTCGAAGCTCGGAGTCGGTCATCGTCAGCAGGACATGTGAGTGCGCATCGGGGCAGCATGGCCGCGAGCGCGGGAGAGGCGCGCGCGGAGGCCCTCGGGGTCGCTGGCGCCGGCGGCAAGGAGAAGGACGTGTACGCGCGGCTCCCGGAGATGCGAGTGGACGTGGGCGTCGCGGGAGAAGGAGCGCCCGGTGGCGAGGAGCTGCGCTGGATGCCAGCGCGTGCAACCGACCGCGACCTAGTCATGTACCTGCGCGCCGCGCGCTCGATGGCAGCATTCGCCGGAATGTGTGACGGTGGCTCGCCGGACGACGGCTGCGCTGCCGCGAGCCGTGACGACACCACCATCAACGCGCTCGACGTCCTGCACGACTCCGGCTACGACCCCGGCCGCGCGCTGCAGGCTCTGGTGAAGTGTCCGGTACCCAAGGGCATAGAAAAAAAGTGGACAGAGGAAGAAACGAAACGCTTCGTTAAAGGGATACGGCAGTTCGGTAAGAACTTTTTCCGAATACGTAAAGACCTGCTCCCTCACAAAGATACATCGGAATTAGTTGAATTTTATTATCTGTGGAAAAAGACTCCGGGAGCAAGCAACAATCGTCCTCATCGACGGAGGCGGCAGGCATCACTGCGTCGTATTCGCAACACAAGGAATTCACGTGCTGGCACCCCAAAAGAACAGACACCAGAAGCGGTCGTACCAGTGCCCGAAACCAACGGCTCTCGTCCTTCACCTCCCACGAAGGAAACAGGTGAGACGAGTTCCGTAACTGAGGACGAAAATTCTGAGGAAGACAGCGACTCGAGAGAAGCGGCAGAGCCGAAGGTAGAGTCGCGTGATAGCCTTGAGGACTCTCCGAGTCGGATGCGTACAAGGAACAAGACTAAGGAGCAAACAACACCTAACAAGAAACCGCAAGAGGAAATTGACATTGAACCAAAACCAAAAGTGAAAACTCCAAAGCTACCCCTTGTGATAGCACCAATTGTAGCTAGCAACGGAGACAAGAACTCCGCCGCATCTCCAGTGAGCAAAGATCCTAAGAAGAAAGTTGCAAACGGTAAAGTAGACTTGTCTAAAGTGAAGAAAAGACTCCCAGACGATTCAGACAACGAAGGCATTATGGATGGAGACATTCAGATGAAGAAGAGGAAGTCAGCTGAACCTCCGGAGAGCCCATCGGAGAGTCTCACTAACGACAGCTTTACTACGGCTGTAGACGAGGCTGAGGCAACCGAACCTGAACCTTCTGCATGTGATTTTAGCTCTGTCAAGATGGACGAGGGAACAGATCAAGCAAAAAGTGATACTGACAAGACCGGAAAGATGGAACCGCCAGGCAAAGTTGACAACCATCACGATACTAACTTTAAGAATGAAAAAGATCCAATTGCCGTTCCAAACAAAGTGCCAAATCAAAAAGAAGAAAGAAATGTCTTGGACCTAAAACCGGAACTCATTCCGGCCAAGGAGCCTGAGAAAATAGAAAACAAACCCATAGGAAATTCTCCTAGCTTACCTCACGTCACACCCTATTCCAAAACTGAACTTATTATCCCAAAAGTCACTCCTATATCTGCTGAGGCTTTAGATAAGATTAAAATTAAGGAAGAAATGGACACAGAGGACCATAGTTTACATCTTCAGAAGGATGACTACCTGAAGGATCCATTAGCGCAAAACTTCCACGCACATCCTTCTAACCATATTGCAAAACCGCTACACACCGAAAGTACAAATTTCTTCGTGAAGGATAATCATTTCTTTAATGCTAAGCTTCCTCATAATATTAAAATAGAAGGTGCACCTAGTTTATTTAGTCCTGTGAATATTTCAAAGGACAATTCCATTATTCGAAGTGTGAGAGATTTGTCGACAGGTATGCCATCTTACCCATACCCTCCAACTATCAACTTCGGTGGTGACCCCAACAAACTCCTTTTAAACCCATTAAAAACTGTAATCAAGCTTGAGCCTCGCGATGAGAGCAATGAATTAAAGAATCCTAATCAATCAGAGACAGTATTTACAGCTACTATAACAACCGGCAACAAAGTGGATTCCCCTACGGCATCGAGATTGGACTCTTTGCAGAGGATAAGTCCATCGCCGACACACACGCGCAGTATCTCTCCTGCTGTCATTGAGAATCCAAACATGCCGAATACTGAACCTATATCACCACCCAACTCACAAGAACTTAAGGAATCAGATCAAGAAGATAACAATAAACAACCAACAGATTTAAAAACTCAACCTATGCCCAAGCTCGACAGCCAAGGAGGTAACATTCGAACACCTCTGTATAATCCTGGTTTGAGACCTGAAAATCTTGGAATACGTTCCACAGAATCTTCGACAACTCCGGTATCAACTCAGAGCATGCCACCACCCCCATTGAACCAACCGCCTCTCGGAGGCTTAATTCCCCCTGGACCATTGCTTTCGGTTGGAGGAAGCAATATTGGCCCATATGGCTTCATGCCATCACCACTGTTTGGGCATCCGGGACATCCAGCCCTAGAAAAGTCTGGAGCGCTACCTCCGCACTTACAGCAAATTCCACCCTCCCATCCATTGAGTGCTACTAACTTGCTGCCACCTATGAACCCTAACGACCAAGGTGTCCCTCAAGATCTAAAAATTAAACAGGAGGTGCAAGACATAGTTCCGGCAAATTTGAGCACTCAGAATGTCTCTGACCCCCTCCAGTCTCTCAAAGAGGTAAAGGTCCCAGGATTTCCTATTGGAAACTCCATTGCACAGCACTTAAATCCAGATAGAGAAAGAGAAATGACAAGTGAAAACTGCAGCCGACCTCCAAGTCAACCTCAAAACGAGAATCCAAATATGTCCGGCTCATTCCTCGGGCCAAGGATTGATAACATTAAGAAGGAACCGGAGTTCCTGCATCAGCCTCACCTGCCCCCAGTATCTCAGTGCAGCATCTCAGACTCGGCCAGTCATATTCCACCAGTGAAAAGTCCACATACGCCCACTCCAATAAAGAGCCAGCCTTTGCACAATGGGACACCGGGTCTCCACAGATCTGCAACATCACCATTCTCGCGGCACATGACAAGTCCTTCTCAACCAAGGCAAATATCTGCATCACCTGTGCAACCCAACACTCCTGTGTCCCATTCTGCGCTCAACTTAATGAGTCCTTCCCCTCTATCCATCCCTGCTACCATTCCTGGCCCTGTTATGCATTCTGGACCACAGCCTGGACCCCAGCATCATCCATTTGCGACTCCAATGCATCACCCACACCACCCACTGCTACACCATCCGTTCCTTGCGGCAGCTGCTGCGGCACATGGCATGCATCCATACTACCCACATCACCCTGCCTACTCAATTCCTTATCCATACCCGTATGGACCGTTGCCACAACCGCATCCAATTCCTCCAATGCATAATCCTCCTACAAGTGTACCTGGGCGTCATGAGCCTCCCAAACCACCCACCATAGAGTCCACCACCATGATGAGTTCACACCACAGCTCGAGTTCCTCTGTGACAACAAGATCGCTTCGGGAGATATCGGAGAGCACCGAAGACCCAAGACATCCAAACGCCACTACTGAGCGGCACGCAATGCATGAAACGACGATGACTCACCATCATTCCAATAGTCACCACAGTGCGGTTCATGTCAGTACTGAGAAGCAATCAAACCACCCCGGAGGTGCAAACCACTCTCTCACCATATCTCACTCTACATCCAGTAGCTCATCTCAATCCATTCAACACAAGATTAACACTCAACAAAAAACGAATCCCCATTCCGGATCTCCACACCATATGGCTAGTTTGTCTCAAACAACTAGCAGCTCTTCAAGTGTGAATGTTTCCAATAACCACTCGCATCATCATTCACACCATCATTCCCACCATCATGAGAGACTGTCACCTGCCGACTCAGTGTTGATGAGACATCATCCAAAGATGCTACCCGGGAACCCTAGTCACCTGATGATCCAACCACCCGCAATGGGCCACCACATGGGGTTAGGGCTCCCTCCTGGACCCGGGCCAAGCTCGATCGAGAGTTTACGGATGCACGCCCAGGCTGCTGCTATTCAAGGTCCTCATCAGAGGTCCGGGTCACCTCATCAATTGCCCCATGGACATCCGCACCTCCGAGGTCCCCCAAGACCAATACCAGAAGATCCACCTGACACTGGCATGCTAAAACTCGAGCCGCCCTCCCAGGCCGAAGAGGAGGAAATTCCCAGCCCCGCACACATACCCCACGGTCCGAGTCCTGAACCAAAGATAGAGGACAATGAGTGCCACAGATCGCAATCAGCTATTTTCTTGAGACACTGGAATCGAGGAGACTATAATTCATGCACTAGAACTGACTTGATATTCAAACCAGTACCAGATTCTAAACTAGCTCGAAAGCGAGAGGATAGAATGAGAAAACAGGCGGAGAGAGACCGCGAGGAGAGGGAGAAGATGGCTCAGCAAGCTCATTCGAGAAAGATTTCGACGCCTGAGAAGCCTGACACTAAACCTCCCTCGAGGGGAGCGATAGAAACAATCACCTCCCCCTATGATAGATTCCAGCGGCCCGCTGGATATCCCGATACCCCGGCGCTGCGACAACTGTCAGAGTATGCGCGACCGCACGCCGGCTTCAGCCCGGGCAACCTTCAGAGGCATTGCATGGATCCAATGCTTCAATACCAGCTCAGTTCCATGTACGGGGCCGCCGGGGCCCGAGAGAGACTGGAACTGGAACATTTGGAGAGAGAAAAGCGAGACAGAGAGATCCGTGAGCTTCGGGAACGAGAGCTTAACGATCGTCTCAAAGAGGAGCTGCTCAAGAACACTAACGTCGGCCCCCGGAGCCTCGACCCGCACTGGATGGAGATCCACCGGAGGTACGGCGTACCGCCGCCACCGCAGGGGGCGATTCCCGTGCAGTTCGGGCTGTACCCACCGGGCCATGGCCCCGGCACACTCTCGCAGCTGGAGCGGGAACGGCTCGAGCGGCTAGGCATCCCGCCATCGGCGCCGGGCGCGGGGCCGCCCGTGTCGGTCGCCGGGTCGCCTTCGCACCCCTCGCACCACCCGCACCACCCGCACCACCACCCGAGCGCGGCGCAGCTCGAGGCGGCCGAGCGGCTCGCGCTCGCCGCCGACCCGATGGTGCGGCTGCAGATGGCCGGTATCAGTCCCGAATACCACGCGCACACGCACGCGCACACGCACGCTCACTCGCACACACACCTGCACCTGCACCCCGGACAGCAGGCGGCGCAGGCGCAGCAGGAAGCGCTCGGCTTCGGTGGGTACCGGCCGCTCGCGCACCCTGAGCTGCTCGGGCGGCCCGGCTATGCGGAGCAGCTGGCGCACCAGGCGGCGGCGCACGAGCAGCTGCAGCGACAGATGATGCTGGAGCGCGAGCGCGGGTTCGCGGCGCACAACCTCGCCGCGGCCGCGCACCACGACGACTTCCTGCGGCAGCAGCGCGAGCGCGAGCTCAAGGTGCGCGCGCTCGAGGAGGCCGCCCGAGCCAACCGCCCTTGAACGAATCTCACTCTCGCTCGCTCCGCTCCGTCGATGCGACTGGAGTGAGTTGTCATGACGGCTTGTATTATACGGTAATTTAAAAAGCGATAGAATATTCATTGGATGGGCCGGCGTTATTCGATAACTTAATTAAATTTAAGGTTATAATATTTTTATAGATGCATGGCGGTCTAGTGCGCTTGATATCCGTGCTCAAATTTAATTTGTAACTAGTCATAATAGAACTAAACTCTAAGTTATGTAGAAGTACATACCAGATGACTAGTAAGTGTGTATAATAGTGTTGATTTTTATACTTAATTCATTCTCTAAGTGCAGAAATGTTGTTGAATTAGTAACTATTCTAATATCATGTACAACTTTGGGGAGCGTCGACAATCGTTTTGATTAAATTGTATTGCACATTGGAAAGTTAATTGTGGAGATTCACGGTATGTGAATGAGATATATAATGACCAAAATTACTTATCAAAATATCTGAAATTGCAATACATTGTAAACTGCCTAAATATTTTAAAATCTGATTCCAAGTACATATAATAAAACAATCAATAATTTATTTATATCTGGTAATATCTATTATCTTACGAATATAATCACATTTGAAAGTATAAAGACAACTAATTGCCTCATGGGTTTAGCTGCAAGATTAGAGCAATGGTGGGATGGGAGACGCTTAACTGTCCTGAACTCCAATTAGCTGACGCATGGTCATTTCATTTTTTACCATTAGGTATTGAATCACCTGTGCCATCAGCCTTATTAATCATCAGTGGTTAGGTTAATCCCGTCCAGGTTGGTAACGTCACATTGAATGAAAGGTGGCCAAAGCGGCAATGAAAATTGGTTTTCCATCCACAGGTCCTGGCATGGCACCTAGTTCCCATGTCATGTTAGACTAATTCATGGCAATAGGTGTGGCAGTAGCCATCCATCGTCAGTTCCATAAAAAAACAATTTAGCTCTTTCAGTCATGATACATGCAATTTTTTTCAGGATGTAAAATTCAGTTCAATTTGTCTTTAGAAACACCGTATTTACTAAATTGATTTAAGATTTATAGAATTCTTAACTACGAAAGTTTTGTAGCAATGTCATATCAGTGATGTTTGTGATAAATGATATGTAGTTGTAAAACTTTAATTATATCAATTTGGTTATAAGCAATAATTATCCAATGCTGCCTTTGTCGTTACCAACTACATATAACAAAACCTGAATAACAATTTTAAAGCTATGTGGATTTATATCAAAAATGTAATCGATTCTTTTTATGTATTTGTTGTTATTGAGTCGCTCCTATATTTATTATATTCGATAATATATAAGTAATGTGCTATATGCTCTCTTAATTTATGTCTTGAATTTTATACTTTAGGCTACTGGAACTTGTGGGAGTTCCACGTATTAGAATTACAGTTACGTGATGGATGTTTTAAGGGCTAATTTTATGTATATTATTTCGTTGATAAATCCTAGGTCCAAAGCTAGAATTTTGACATCGTAATGGGCTGACGCCAGTCTATATCATATTCCGGAAAAGGCCTTTCTTTTTAGGGTCCTGTTTTATGTCTGACTCTGTTGTCTTTTGTTCTCCTATTAACGGTTGTTGTGCACCAACTTATTACTTTTGTAATGTTTTGAAAACTTACGGTTTTCCGGTGTGCAATGCCGTGCTTGGCCGACATGTTTCGCTTCCCACGACGGAAGCATCGTCAGGGCCACTTCGTTGCCCCGGAGTTACGTCTGACAGCCCGGCTCGTCAAACGGTAACTGATTATTACTTTTGGTCAAAACGTCATACTTCTTGATAAAGCTGAATTTGTGAAGCGCTAATTTTGTATAAAATTGCAAAATAATCATCAGGTGATGGAGAATTTCATCAATGTCTAGTGGGACTCTTGGCACATGAACACATTCACGCCTGACCAGTTTTTTTTTTAATGTGTGAAGGCAGCCTCGGTATCCCAGTGGCGCGACGCCTTGCGATTCGATAAGCTGGTTAAGCACCTCTGAGCGCAGTTGGGTTCTGGATGGGTGACCATTTTCAACCGTTGAGACTGGCCGTGGTTCGGATTCCACGTTAAACTGTAGGTCCCCTTCCTTACTTACTAGGTGTTAGGGTTAATCCCACCCGGGTTGGTACCATCGCGTTGAATGAACGATGGTCGAAGCGGCAATGAAAATTGTCCGTGTTTTCCCTTCAGTTCAATGTAGCTGAGCAATATAAGGAAGTTTCTGGCATGGCACCTAGTCCCATGTGGTCTTTTAGGCTAATATCTGACGTTCAGTTTGGCATTAGCCATCCATATCCAGATACATAAATAAAAAGCTGCCAAAAGCTAGAGTTCTCTAGAAATCTTTTAATGCAAATACCTAGTACATAAAATTATAGCTTTTATTTGTATATGGTCAGATTCTAGGGCCAGTAGCCTGTATGTGCGTGCGAATGACCAGTTTTTGTTGTTATTTATTCTTTTATTATTTGACAATTTTCATTTTAACGGAAAGCACAAGTTAAATCATGTATAATAAAATTTAGATGTAAATTATACATATATTACTTACCTAAGTGTGAAGAATTAAATTATTTAAGATTTTCCTAAAGTGTTTTAAGTTAGGAAATCAATATTTATTTCCCGATAGCGAATAGATAGCATTTAAGAGCCAATTTTTCTTACAATGTGCTACATTTTCAGGGATTTGTTCCGAAATGTGTTCAGATGTTCGATAATTTTCATAACATAAGACCTTAATTTATGAAAAATGTATTCATGTGCTACCAGAAAATTGTATCGACTTGGGAACTGGCAAAGATTCATACAAAATATTGTAATAGTTTTCTGGATGCATGCTATTTTGTGCAGTTTGAAACTGATTATTTGTCATGAATGAAAAATACTTTGGAATTAATTCTTACCCACAGAGAATTTAAGTAGAGAAGAGAGGGTTAAAAAAATAGACTGTCTTAAGTGTGCATATACTGCATCATTGTGGGCGAGTCCGGCCAATCTGTCAAGTGTGACTGGGACTGCTAAGTGTGCACATTTGGCATCACAATGGACGCGGTCTAGCCAATCAGCCAAGGGTCACTGAGGCTGCCAGATGTGTATGTTTAGCATCAAAGTGGGCAGGGCTGTTCCAAGGGATGATGAGACGGTCAAATGTGACTGGGGCTGCTCAGTCCGCAAAATTGTCATAAAAGGCTGTGCTAGGGGACGGCCAGGGAAGCGTGACCGGGGCTGCCAAGTGTGCACATTTGTCAGCAAAGTGGGCAGAGCTGTGACAGGGGCTGGCCAATCCGTTGTGACTGAACTTCTACAACGTAAGGCTGAGCTTGCCCCCACATTCCCCTTCCCCGCAAATGGTGACATACTACCACTGAAATTAAACCTAGCTCCATTTCCACTCTACTTACCTGACACTTTTCATTTTTCTAGCCATAATTTGTCATAATAAGAGTTTCCATACCATAAGAATCCCTACAGAAATCTTAAAAATCGTAGCTAAATGTAGCAGAAACTTTCTCAGATGTTTAATAAAAAAATGCACTATTTGTCATACAATTTGGACGATTTCGTATGTAGTCGATAATATAGAAAACTGTCTAAATAGGCAAACGGAATCGATACATGACCACATCCTATTCCAATTGCAATACGTAAATCATGAGATGGTACAACTTGATCAGGTTATTTGGTTCCATGCTTGAGTTAATGTACGGAATGGCGAGGAGGCATTGTTAAAAATGCTATTACCATACTCTCTGTAAATGCCTCGGTATTTTATGGCTGCGAGTCATCAAAAAAATACTACCTACGTATTGGAGTAATTCAAGTGATTTTACTTATCCGTGCGTATAACTATACGATTAACAATTGGTTGAACTATATTGAAGTCTCTTGTAAATATGGAAGTTGTACCCATTATTAGAGATTATGATAGATTTATTAATTTTCATATTTCACGAGAGTTGCTTCTAGACGATGCAATTGAGGTCCGGATGCCATAGTTCAGATATTTAAAAGAGAAATGAGTATTATTTTTAGAGACAAAGTATATAATTATTTTTAAGAGATTGTGGCGACATATTAACATCATTTATTAGACAATAAGTTCTGATTGATGTCTTAGTGCTTTTGTGTAAATTTTTTGAATAATATATGTGAAAAATTCAATGGTTTGTTTCTGTAAAATACTTGGTTCATCGGAGATTTATACACTTTTAAGGTGGTTAGTTTATCCATGTAGATAGCGCCACCGACGTTCGTAGTTATTTCTGCTCTATCTCCCCAAAAATATAAAGTAACCAACTTTCAAATAAAAAAAATACAGTAGGTTTTTGGTCCAGTTATAATTTAAAACTAAGTCTTGGGTGCTTTGGTTTATTCAATGCAAATATACAGAAAAAGTTTGAACATAGAATGAGAGTGTCATATGTTTACCTTCAGCATCATCAATTTATCTTTCATCTTTTTGAAATTTCAAAATGATTTGTAGTTATTTTTAAAATATAATAAAATGTTTAAATTTCGCCCTTCTGGAACTGAAAAACCGTGATTGTTAATCTTTCTTTACATGTTAAATTTTCAATTATGTTACGGTAGTAGCAAAGCAACGTCACAAAGTACTACTTTTCGTTAGTTTCCTGCTACGACTATACTCGTATTTATCTCAGCGTGTAATATAAATGTTAAATATAACCAGACATATTGTACCCAATTAATTTTCAGAATTTTAGTTACATTCGTTTTGTTGCAGGTAATGGCATTTAGAAATATTATAGCGTTGGATGGCGTTAAATTTACAGCTATTAACGGTATAAATATTAATTGAGGCGGAAATTCGCTACAAAAGCGGTTTTCTAGACTCAGGATTCCTGATTCCTGATTACTGAATGCCGGGAATAGAAATGCAGGTCGCATTTCTCAACCGATTCTGGGGAAAATTTGTAAGTTAGTTCGATATTTATATAAAATATTTTAGTCTAGCCAGTTTTTTTTTTTTTTTTTTAAATGGTTAAAAAATGTCATGTGTTCATAAAGAGAGATTCGCGAGGTCTACAGCTCAGTGAGCCACTAGTTATTTATTTAGTACTTCAAACACCATTTCTTTTTGTATTGTAAAGGTAAGGCTAAGCTGCACGTACTGTCATGATACTAGCACTGAGCCCAACACACCACGTGGGAAGTAGGTGCCAAACCAAGGTCCTGCGGCCTTATTGCCGAACAGCGATAGTCGCTGCCAGCGTCAGTGTCGCTGCTAACGAGCCATCGCATACATGATTTTTCGGCTACCATCGACTTACCGATACCGACGACATATACTAACTATGTCGATGGCGGCTACGGATAAAAATTTAATGCGGTTGCCTATCTTTTATCCGCAGTCACGGTAGCTGCAAAATTGGGTATGCGATGACTCGTTAGCAGCGACACTGACGCTGGCAGCGACAGTCGCTGTTCGGCAATAAGGTCGCTGGTCCTATATTAGTTACACGGCTAGCTTGAACTGAATGGAAAACTACACAATTTAAATTGTTGCTTCGACCTCGTGCATTTAATGCGATGGTACCAACCCAGGCGGGATAAACCTTATACACCACCTAATAGGTAAGTAAGGGAGGGATACCGCTGTTTTACGTGGAATCCGAACCACGCCTTTTAGGACTGCTTTCCGCCGACGCACTTTTTTTTTATGAAAAACCGGTATGTGTGGCTGTGCCACAGGTGCTCAGAAAAGCCAAAAACACCTTGCCTAGCGAAACCACTCTTAGCGAGGCTCCATCACCATAGACCGCATCGCTGCGCTATCGAGCTGGTTCAAATTACGCTTGAAGACTCGGTTATATGAGGAAAAGCAGCCGCCGGCAGACAGTTCACAAGCATCACGTCAGTTACAGCCATCACTTCTCTCGGCCTTATTTTAGGGAAAGGGGTGACTAAAACCAAGCCTCACCGTAATCAAGGAACTTAAAGCGATGCACAACTCCAGTGGCAACAAGAAAACATTGTTAAACATTTGCACGTTTCATTTAAATACTTTAGTTTTGTCACTTGGGCTTAGAATCGCAAGTAAACTAGATTATTTGAATCGCTACTTTTGAAGATCGATTTATTTTTAACCGAATTCTGATTCAATAGACACATTGTTTCCTTTGTGCATTGAAGATAAATGTAAATATTTATATTTGTAAATAATTTTTAGATGTTAGAGAATACAGTCCAAACGTTGACCACGTGTTCCTTGGCATATTTGGAGCAAAAAACGGGACCTAAAGTGTTAACGTATTCTAAACTATGGACCAAGCTCGCTTTCGTGACGAAATTCACTTATACGACTCGGAAAGATATTTTAAGTAATTGAACCCACGCTCTGTCGAATGAGATGTGACGTTCCGCGTCCTGAACCACAAGCTGTTGATGGGTCGTGATCATGCCTAAAAAAACCGGCCAAGTGCGAGTCGGACTCGCACACGAAGGGTTCCGTACCATCGTAAAAACAAAAACACGTTTTTTGTATGGGAGCCCCCTTTAATTTTAATTATTTTTTAATCTTACCTATTTGTTGTTATAGCGGCAAAATAAATACACACTCTGTATAAATTTCAGCTGTCTAGCTGTTACGGTTACTGAGATACAGCCCTGTGACAGACGGACATACGGACGGACGGACGGACGGACAGCGGAGGCTTAGTAATAGGGTTCCGTTTTCACCCTTTGGGTACGGAACCCTAAAAAAGTAGATATATTTTTATACGACTGAAAAAAAATCGTCCTCCCCATACATTTTGTGTGTAGGTATCACGGAGGATAGAGGTGTAGGTATTTACAAAAATGTATGGGATGAATTTTTTTTTTTAGTTGGACAACAAAATGTCTTCTACCTTTTTTGCTCCATATATGTAAAGGAATACGTAGTATAGCTTTTGGACCATACCTCCTCCGTTAATAAAAATAGAAGCTTACCATTTTCTGAGGTAGGAAAGGTATTAAAATTTTACGGATTTTCATGGATGCATTCATGTACCTAACCATGCAAGATCGTGAATAGCCAAAATAAACCAACAACGGACAAGGAAACGCCCGTTATTACGCCGGATATTACAAAAAAAGAAAACATTTCACTCTGACGTATAAACTTTAATTGGCACGATTTCCTATTGCTAGTTGTATCCTTAGATGCTAAGGTTGTATCTACCTATGTTTTGTAGTCACAAACCCGACTTTTTTCATATTTTAATCATTTCTTCATCTCCCATCATTTTAATGCAATGTTTTTACCGCTCTAACGTTTCCCTTGGTTGCCCAGCAATACAGTTTGATCGATAAATCGAGTATTTACGCGCAAAACAATAACAAGCTGGTCAGGAAATGTGGTAGAAAGTTTCCCTGCACTCCACAGCATGGGTTTGACAAGTAACACTGGTCTTCTGGCCACGGATCGTAAGACCATAATTATGAGGCCGAAAGTAAGTAAACTTCTTGAAGTTACTGGCTACTTCTGCTTAGGGCATACTGAACGTTTCTGGATTCTGATAAATAGAACCAGATATTCTTGATGGTACCATTTTTGGAACCATTGCAAAAAGCAGTTGGACCACTCACCTGCCTGCTGCCGCTCCATCTCCGACAAGGGCGCCTGCAACCCTCATATGAGGTGAGACCAGATCTGTCCCCCTGCCCCGTGTCATTTGTAGTGTTACCGTGTCTCTAGAGAGCCGTGCATCTGCGTGCGATGTCCGCTGGACGGCCTTTACAACCCCTTTCTCGGGGTTCTATATCTACCTACTCGGTTAACCGAGTGTTGTTGTGTCTCCAGAGTCCCGTGCAGCTGCAGTGTGACGTCGCCCCGGCCCCGTTCGCGCTGCGTCCCCTGGCCTCTACAACCCCTTCTCGCCCCGCTGCTCCATACTGTGAATCTATCCCGCCGACACTGGCTCCTGTGAGGTGGTCAAGAAGGAGTAGCGTTATAAATATCTACCTACTCGGTTAACCGAGTGTTGTTGTGTCTTCAGAGTCCCATGCAGCTGCAGTGCGACGTCGCGCCGGCCCCGTTCGCGCTGCGTCCGCTGGCCGGCCTCTACAACCCCTTCTCGCACCGCTGCTCCATACTGGGCGACTATCCCGCCGACACTTGCTCCAGAGAGGTGGTCAAGAAGAAGTAGCGTTATAAAAATCTTCTCGGTTAACGCAGTGTTGTTGTGTCTCCAGAGTCCCGTGCAGCTGCAGTGCGACGTCACGCCGGCCCCGTTCGCGCTGCGCCCGCTGGCCGGCCTCTACAACCCCTTCTCGCACCGCTGCTCCATCCTATGCAACCATCCCGCCGATACCGGCTCCAGAGAGGTGGTCAAGAAGGCGAAAGCCGCCTGGGTGCGTGCGTCACAGCTGCCACATCTTGCAGATCTCCATGGCTTTTTAAATATCTGACCAAATCTCCATTTCAAAAACCTGCCCGCACAAAGCGATTCAAAAGTACTTGAACCTCTTGGTGCGGGAATTATAATTTGTCCTTAAAAGTATTGTTTTTGTCTTTTTCCTATCTTGGTTAGGGTGAATTTTAATGGCTGTTTCTTTTTTAAAGTTTCTTGTGTTTTGATCAGGCGAAAACATGTATTGCTTGATTTGTGGAAAACATGCAAATCATCCAAATGATGTGCGCGCATCACCGTAAACGGCACAATAGGCATTGGCATTTGCAAAGAAAACGTATGTGGGTACAAATATAATGTATGGCATGCTATTTGTATACATTAATCAAATCGTCTTTTATTAATTATTCAAATATGAGCAGCGTTTGAAATATTATCAGTTCGTTACAATTATTGATTATGTCCACAGAATACCGAGAACAAACTTAATTTAACCCCCGAGGAACTGGCGGCACTGAAGGCTTCCTTCGACCATGAGAAAGAGAAACAGTCGCAAGACATCGTCACTGAAGATATGTTTCGTAGGTATGTATGAAATATGACATGTAATCCGAAGATCACTTTTTAGGGTTCCGTACCCAAAGGGTGCCAACGGAACCCTATTACTAAGCCTCCGCTGTCCGTCCGTCCGACCGTTTGTCACAGGGCTGTATCTCATAAACCGTAATAGTTAGGCAGCTGAAATTTTCACAGTGTGTAGTTATTTCGCCGTTATACAGCAAATAGGTAATATTAGAAAATAATAAAAATTAAAGGACATGTATACAAAAAACGTGATTTTTTGGTGTTAGATCTTGTATGATGGTTCCCCTTTGTGTGCGAGTCCGACTCGCACTTGGCCGGTTTCTTCTTCTTCTTTCTTCTCTTTTTTAACCGACTTCAAAAAAAGGAGGAGGTTATCAAATCGTCTGTATGTTTTTTTTTTGTTTTTTTTTTATGTTTGTTACCTCATAACTTTTGCCTGGGTGAACCGATTTTGATGATTATTTTTTTAAATGATACTAGTGCTTCCTAAGTGGTCCCATTTTAATTTGGTTAAGTTCTGACAATGATATCTATGAGAAAATCATAAAAGTCTTAAATTTGTATTAAGATGTGCGCGACAAATGAACGAATAACTCAATATAACGCCTACCGATTTCGGTGATTCTTTTTTTATTGGAAAGGACGTGTACAAATTAGTAAGAGTACTTCAGATTCTCTAAAAATAAACAAATAAAAAAAAATTAACAAAAAAAATAACCGACTAAAGCACTAAAAAGTAAAAAATAATTTCCATTTTTGTAGTTACGATTTCTGTTATTTTTTGAGTCGGTGTCAGCCAAGGTTAGGTTAGGTTAGGTTAGGTTGGGTTAGGTTAGGTTCTCTTGATTGGCGCAGCGCGTGCCCGGCTGACGCCGACTAAAAATAACAGAAATCGTAACTACAAAAATGGAAATATTTTTTTACTTTTTAGTGCTTTTTCTTTGAAGTCGGTTATTTTTTTTTGTTAAATTTTTTTAAGATCAGTTAATCATTAATTATATTACTATTTAACCCCGAATGAATGTGGCACTGTTTGGTAAATTCTAACAGCTCTATTCAGAGTGGACGGAGGACTAACTTTAGTACGCGTTTTAAGGTTAGTCCGGTGCTAATCTCGTACTAAGTATTGGCATGTCCTCTTTGAATACGACTGCAAGAGATAGAGTAGTAATCAAGAGCCACAGTCGGTATAATATAAGGAAAGGCATGAGTTCCGAACCGAGAAACCACGACGGATGTGAAAAAGTGGACAACCTTTGTCCGACTAGACAAGAGACGGTGACTTGGTGTCAGACTAGAGTGGACTGCAGTTGGCTAGATTGACAGATACACCGACACGGACTCGAGGCCGCTGACGCCGGCGCCGACGCTCGCGAGCGGCAAGTCGCGCGGCTCGCGGCGCTGCCTCACGCCCGACCAACCGCCCCAGCGCACGCTCATCGTGCTCGACCTGAGGCGCAGCCACAGTCAGGTGTGTACTCTCAACTCGCCTTCGCATACCCTGGCAATTTTACAGATAGGTACACTGACGCGAACTCGAGGCCGCTCACGCAGGCGCCGCCGACGCTCGCGAGCGGCAAGTCATGCGGCTTGCGGAACTGCCTCACACCCAACGAGCAGCCCTGCCTCACGCTCATCGTGCTCGACATGAGGCGTAGCGAGGAGTGTATTCTCAACCCACTTTAAACTTTCGCAAATATAACTTGTCAGTCAGTCAGTCAGCGTGTTTGCGTCCACTGCTGGACATACGCCTCTCCAATTGTTCTCCAGTCCTCCCGGCCCTCAGCGGTACGGAACCACTGCTTTCCGCTGACGCACTTGATGTCGTCGTCCCACCTGGCGGGTGGTCTTCCCACACTCCATTTTCCTGTCCCCGGCCGCCAGTGTAGAACACTTGGATGCATACTTATTATTCTGCCGATTAGAGCATATTTGAGCGTAGAGAGTTTGACGCCGCAGGAGACGCTGTACTACCGCGGCCACTCGACGTCGGAGCTGACCTCGGGCGCGGCGGAGTCGGCGCTGCCGTCGCTGCCGGCGGAGGGTGCGCGCGCGCGGCTCGGGCGTGCTGCGCGCGAACACCTCCCGCCGCTCGCGTCGCCGCTCGTGCTCGCGAGCCGCGCGCCACGCGACGCCGCCGCCGCACCCGCCGCGGGCAACACCGCGCGCAAGGTGGACCCACATGCAGCGGTCTACTGAGTGGATCCGCAGCAGGGTCAAACTTTTTGGCCGGTCTGAATACACGCCGAGTCCGAGCTTGCGCAGGGTACAGTAGGCCCGTACGTACGTTTGTGCTCTACGCTGCGCAGCGAGACCACAAGCGAAACGCGTCAATATCGCATCGGTCATAAAGTTTGGTCCGAGCTGCAGTAGGCCTATTCTTGCAATTACGTTCTTAGGATCCGATAACTTTCCTCGGTTTTCTCGACGGGTCTCATCATCCGCTGTAAAAGCGGTGTTCTCGAATAATATGTTCCTGATTCCTGAGAACGGAATTCCAAGAATAGGCCTACATAGCTCCAAAATGTATATTGCCATTTGTGTTGTGTGGGTTCTGGGTCTTAAATTAATACAAGTCGTCCAACTGATTTATTTCCCGTGCATGTCGTAAGAGACTTGTAATACGTTTTTTTACAGTTGTTACTATCGGTGTATAATATTTTTTTATATAGGTATCCAGTATTTTTACAAGAGATCGTGGTCGTTGCGTTAAAAACGCCTCTGAAAGTTTTAGTTAGTTTTATTTACTGCCTACTCGCTTCGTTAAGAAAACTAAGCTACCTCTGAAATGAGATGTAATCGCAGTAGGATCGCAAGTAGGAAGAAACATTGCCTTTTTTTTTCAATTCAAGGTGTCGTACTTGAAAGTAATAATCTTACACACTTCAATTAGATTCAAAGACATTAACACATTCAGATCCTCTCTGTGATGACCCCATAAAGGCAAGTCACTGTTTTATATATAGAGCTGGGTTTCTTAACCTGGTGTCCATGGGGTCCTTAGGGGTCCGTGGCATGGGTTGTGGGGGTCCATCTGATATATAAGGCAATATGTACTGCGAGTGATGGATCTAAAAAAATTATGTACAACCTATTACCACTATTACTTATTCTGTGCTATTACCAAGAAGGAAAAAGAAAGGCTGCTTTTTTGCAGTTATGTTCATTCGAGTAATTTTCGCGAATATTCCACTCAAATTGACTGAATAAGTTTAGTTTATTGCTCCTCCGAAAGTTTTCGTCGACTATCAGCCGCATGAGCCTTTTTTTGCTCATTCGATACATTTTTCAGAACATTGCACCCAAATCGGCTGGATACGTTTATTTTATTGCTCCTCCGAAAGTTTCCGTCGACCATCGGCTGCATGAGTTTTCTTTTGCTCATTTGATAAACTTTCCCGAACATTGTACCCAAATCGGCTAGATACGTTTAGTTTATTGCTCCTCTGAAAGTTTGCGTCTACCATCGGCCGCATGAGATTTTTTGTGCTCATTCGATAAATTGTCCCGAACACTGTACCCAAATCGGCTGGATACGTTTAGTTTATTGCTCCTCCGCAAGTTTGCGTCGACCATCGGCCGCATGAGATTTTTTATGCTCATTCGATAAATTTTCCCGAACACTGTACCCAAATCGGCTGGATACGTTTAGTTTATTGCTCCTCCGCAAGTTTGCGTCGACCATCGGCCGCATGAGATTTTTTATGCTCATTCGATAAATTTTCCCGAACACTAACCAAATCGGCTGGATATGTTTAGTTTATTGCTCCTCCGCAAGTTTGGGTCGACCATCGGCCGCATGATATTTTGTATGCTCATTCGATAAATTTTCCCGAACACTGTAACCAAATCGGCTGGATACGTTTAGTTTATTGCTCCTCCGAAAGTTTGCGTCGACCATCGGCCGCATGAGATTTTTTATGCTCATTCGATAAATTTTCCCGAACACTGTACCCAAATCTGCTGGATACGTTTAGTTTATTGCCCCTCCGAAAGTTTCCGTCGACCATCGACCGCATACATATTATTCGTCTCACTCGTGTTTATTCAGCGTTCTGAAGGTTCGTGATGCAACGTTATGGGTGTGCCCCGATGGTGTGCCCACAGCGTAGTTGTAAAATTCCGCTCATAACAAACTGCTTGAAAAGTTAGTAGACCATGGTTAAATAATCGCTATCTGTTTAACACCGGCTGACGTAGTAGATAATAGCTTCGATCAATATATGCTTGATAACGTTAAAGTTCCAGTGACAGTTTACTTCTGATCATTTCTGGTTGACATTCTCAGTGCAAGTTTACAATATCAACTCATCCCACTGAAAACATAATGTTTCCGAGCATCGTAGTGAAACCTAGCCTAGTCAGAAAAGAAGTGCGGAAGCAAAAGATCTCGAACTTGATTGTCACCGGTGGTAATGTCTCGTCAGCGCGTCAAAAACGCCCGCGAAGAAAGCTGGCTCCCCTCCATCCGTTCATAGAGTCCTACAAGTGCGACTGTAACTCGTTGCATTTGACTCAACTGAGGGTGACGTTCGCGCCAAAAAGCAGAAAACGCGGCGCCTCTACCATCGTCTTGTCTATGACCACGCTGGGGAGCACGTGCCAGACCAAACGAATCAAGCTGCGCTCGAAACAGCCCCTTCAGAAGGTCACGTACAGGAAGAAATGTGTCGAACCGAATTATGAAAACGACGAGCTTTTCATACGTTTGGAGGTGAATTCAACTTGTATTGTGAATAGGCAAATGACAATGATGCTGCAGAGTTTACAGTGCTTTTTGAGTTTGTTTCAAAAACAATATGCGATATAATCGAATAGCACGACACGATGAGACGGCCTTTTTAACTAGCGCCACAGCACAATATTTTGAAAATTTAAACTCTGTTGGCGAGTCTTAAAATAAGTTAAATTTAACTTGTTTGCATAATTTATGTACCTACTTGAAGTCGTATTCAGAGAGCACATGACAAAACTTAGTACGAGATTAGACCGGACTAACCATACAAAAACTGGTTTAGTCCAGCGGATTAAACCCACTCTTAATACAACTGATAGTAATGAGCTTAGGCCAGTTTCACATTGTGATTTTTGATCGTGCGATCAAATATAATTTTGTAGCCAAATAGCACGGAAATAATCACGTGTGAACATGAAATAGCATGCAACAAAGAGTACGACCGCATGCTATTTTATGTTTGCACGTGATTATTTCCGTATTATTTGATAGCATAGGTATAAGACGTCATGGAATTTCCAAACAGAGTGGCCAGAAAAATGTATTTCCATTAAGCGATCAGCTTTAAATCTAAAATATCTGCTCCATCTCCAGAACCAACTGAAGGCGCTCAATCTCGGCAAACTGGCGCAGAAGAAGTCTAAGAGCACGGCGGCGGATGGAGGCGGGGGTGGCGGCGGGGGCGAGCAGTCCGCTCGGGACGGGCCGGCGGAGGAGGCAGGGGACGCGGGGGAGGCGCGGCGGCGCGGCCGGCGCAGGCGCAAGGGCCGCCACAGCATCGACCGCCTCACCTCGGCAGGACTCGCCGCCGGCGCAGCGCAGGACCCGGAGACGCAGGTCCTCTGAGATGTATCGTAAAAACTTTTTTTTTAATTACTATAGTGAAATTGCAGATTAGATCGGACAGAACATATTTACGGAGTAAACTTATCGATTTAGTTACTTTCCTTCTTCGTTTCGTCGATCTTTTTCAAGGATTCTATAAAAAATCCCCGTGTGATATAGCAATCGTTCGCAAAGATCGTCGGCGCTTTCGTTTCGTCGACGATCCAACGGTGCTCTATTTTCAATCGTTTTTAAAGAGAGGTTAAAAAATATACTCCCGTATCTTAGAGCAATCAGATATGATGAGTGGAGAGCTAGAAAACAAAACAAAAAAACATAAAAAAGAAGGTACCTTTTAATTTTAATACGGGACGATCTGAGCCCGTGGGTGCAGCATCGCGTGCAGCATCGACGCGTTCCAGGTAGCGGGAATCGGCACGGACTCGCACAACGCAAGCTCGCGGGGCTCGCTGGTCCCCGCGCCGGACGCCGCCGACGGCACGACGCCGGCGCCGGGCGCGCCGCGCGGCCGCACGTCCACCGCCGGCGCGGCGCGACGCATCAGCTCCTTCCTCGACGAGGACATCCTCAAGTTCTTGCATCGCGAGGTCGACCAGAACGCCATCGAGACCGAGTTCGACACCAAGGTGCGTTGCCATCTGAGGTGATTTCTAGATTATTTCTTCCTTTCTGTCATATTGACGTCAACCTAAAAGTAAAAGGGACAGGTAAATATGTAATAGTATAACCGATAAGGTCTATAACGTTGGTGTTTTTATGTATAGCGCGAAATATTGCCTACGCCAGGCCTTTGAATAAGAAAAGACCCCGTCGACGCTCATGAGCGGCCAGGTGCTTCATCATACCTGTTTGAAGGACCCCTGGTTGTACTGAAGCAATTTGCATAGAGTTGTCTGTGTTTTGCTAGCGACGCTACGTGCTGGAGGAGGCGCTGCGCACGCGGCCGGAGCGCCCGCACGGCCGCGAGATGCAAGACTTGCTGCGGGAGATGTGCGGAGTAGGCGCCGCCGGCGGCCTTGCCGACTGGCTGCACATACCGCGCGTGTTCACGCGCCGCAGCGCGCAGTTCACGCTACCGCTCGATTCGGCAGCGCTACAGAGTAAGCTGCTTTTCTTTGCGAGTTTGCTGATTTTTTGTGTTCAATGTGTGCTGCCCTTTCAATACGTTTTACCACAAAACAAGTTATGAAATACAATTAAATAAAATACTAGAAAGCCGTCGTAGTCTGTTTACGTAAAATGAATATTAAAAAAAATCTATTTTAGACAGGTAGCCTTGGCTGTAGGAACCCTGTCCTAGGATCTCATAAGATGCCGAGAACGACATGTAATGATGCGCACTGCAATTGAGCGGGAGGACTGCTCGATCCTGAGTTGGGCACAACCACCGCACCCCAAACCCCTCCTAGTGGTTCCTTAGAGCACAAATAACCAGGTCACCGACCCACAGAAAAAGTTAAGGCCGTGAGTGATTAAGACTAAATTTATTGGCAGCTCTGACGCCGATGCAGTACGCCGCGCGCTACGTCACTCTCAAGAAGTCCAAGCAGTTGCTCTACCTCACCGTGTTGCAGAAGCTGAGGCCTAACTCCTACAAAATGCCCGTTCGGGTGAGCCACCACTCTATCTTAAACTGATCCGTTCGATTGTAGGCCTACGGTGTTGGGGAAGCTATCTGTGAGGAACCCGAATGTAGACTTCGTGCTTTCTTGACTCTCAGGATCCATAAGAAAACGTTTAATGCAAAGTAGATGTCATTCACTCTATTGTACAAACAAAATCGATGCATGATGCAAATTCGTCCCCACAAGTGACTCAAATTGCCATGAGTCAGGGTGTGTATTTGTGCTTTATCATCCACAGACAATTTTCGAGCGGGTCGTTGCCTAGTGGCGCGGGGACTGGCCTAGCGTACCAGAGGTGTGGGTGCAATTCCTCGCCCCGACATGCATACTTTCTTTGTATTTATGCATTTTTTAATGCATTTCGTCACGAATGCGAGCTGCTCCATGGAACGGAATCCATGTAAAACTATAGGTTCTCCTACTAGGGTTTAAGCTCGCCCGGGTTGGTACCATCGCATAGGATAAAAAGATGGTCGAAGCGGCAATGAAAAATTGTCCATGTTTTCCATTCAGTTCAATGTAGCCGTGCTGATAAAGGGAAGGTCCTAGCATGGCACTTAATTCCTTCGGGAATGTGGTGTATTGGGCCAATATCATAACGGTAGTTGTGTGGTATTAGCCATCCATGTCAGGTTGCATAAAAAAAACACCACTGACCATAAGCTTATTGGCGGATCTGATGACCGAGCCACGCAGCACTATTACTTATTCTGTGACCGAGCTTCACGATCATATAAACTTGCAGTGTATACCAGAGGGCCTGGCCCTGATGATGGGCGGCATACTGAAGCCGGAGCAGGCGGACAGCTTCCGGCGACTAATGGCGTGGGACGCGTACGAGGAGGAGCTCAACTTCTCCGACGACATCAAGCTCACGATGGCGCGGAGGGATTCGCTTCGGCCACCGGATGGTGGCGACGGCCCCGTAAGAAACAGCCCATATTTTTGCTCTGGTTCCTGAACCTTCCGCAGTCCACTATGAACGAATTGTGTCTCTTTTCGTATTGTCCACTTGTAGATGTGGCTTTTTCCTGCAAGGTTGTATAACGTTCAAAATCGGCAAGAAGGGGCACAGTAGGCATTGTTTTCATGTAACTGGACATGGATGGCTAACAGGCCTACTGTTATGATTTTAGAGCAATACACCACTTGGAGACAAGAAGCCTTGTCAAAACTATCCATATATTGTGCAAAGCTCCATTGAACTGGATGGAAAACACGGACAATTTTTCATTGCCGCTTCAACCATAGTTACATCCTATTCGGTGGTACCAACCCGGGCGGACCTTACCCTTACCTAGGCCTTACCTGTACGGTATGGCAACCTACAGTTTTACAAGGGTTCCAAACAATGAAACAGCTCGCATTCGTAACGAATGCACTTATCCAATTCAGAAAGAGAAAAAAGCGGTGCTTGACCGGGCCGAAGATTTGAACCGCCCCGTTGCAGGCCGCCCCGCCCGTCTACTAGTGAACGCATCTCCATGTAAACATATACTGGTGGATTATTGCGTTGCGATGCCGCAGCTACAGCGTTGTGACTTTCCCCGATTTGGCCCGTTCCGCCACGCTGTAATAAACGCATATCCTTCGAGACATAGACAGGCTGCTTATTGCGGTCCGCTCCGACCCGCCTAAACGACACCCTGCTAAACAGTGAAGGTGTTGGAAAAGAAAGATGACGTTAGGTCGGGGGGGTGCGTTGCAGGGCGCGGAGAAGACTATCAAGTACCGGACCTGGTGTGGCGTGTGCGCGATCTGCGAGCGCTGCTACGGGCGCTTCCACTCGCGGGAGCGCGACCCGCCGGACGGGGTGATGTGCACTTCTTACCGTTGAGATATTTTTTTATGAAAAACCGATATGGGTCGCTGTGGTGAGAGACCCAAGGTGTTTAGAAAAGACAAATCCACCTCGCCACGCAAGAAACCACGCTCATCGAGGCACCATACTACCAGCAGATCCGGACTATCGCTGAGCTATCGACCTAGTTCTTACGTTTTAAGAACCCCAGGTTTTAGGTTGGAGGTGATTTTGGAGATAATAATACGCCGGCTCCTTACATTTCGTCATGGAACAAAAATGTGTCACTATTTTGGGATTGTGTATGGAACAATAATTGCCTTCCCCTGTCAAGACTTAGTACCGGGATTAGCACCGGACTAACCATACAAAAACCGGTTTAGTCCGGCATATTAAAGTTAGTCCGCCCACTCTGAATACGACTGTCAGTGTTCTGTGCCATCTGATGATGGCACAGAAAACTTTGATGGGCTTTCGAACTTTCATAAGGGACTGCGAAAACCATGCTGGCTGGCCGGGTGCTTTTTCACACCATACTTATGTGGAGGGCTGGGGTTTTTTGGGGGAAATAGGGTGTGTTAGTTTTGTACGAAAAATGTTTTTTTTTATGTTTACAGATGGAACAGAGTGATTTCTTGATGCTGGAGACTAAACTGGCTATCTTGAACGTGGACCACGGCTTGGTGGAGATCTTAAACATAATACGGACTCGGTGATCCAATGAGAGACTGGCTCCCCAGACTCTCTGGATTCTGCTGCTTTAGTGTGAGAGATGTGTGATGGCGAAGGGATGCCACGACGGAAGCGAGGAGAAGCAGAAGCAAGAAGAAAGTAGTATTTTGTGCATGGTGTTAACATTGAGTCCAAACTAAATATACCTGATAACTAGCTGTATTATGAAACTATTTTTTGAACTTTAATTGTGAATTTTTATCTATTACGTAAGAAAATAAAGGCCGATTTGGATAACTGTTGTTTGTCTTTTTTAAATGTAATCAACAAGCAAATTCCCCGGCAACAAAAATAGATATTCCCCAATTTATCTCATTTGGTACCAATGAAAATACCTGAATAATTGCAATATTCCACGCGCAACAGTATATGCGATATATTTATATTATTATTATTATATATATATATATATATATATATATATATATATATAAATTCTGCACCTTGTTTAATGATATCTAGGTTTTTTTACATTATCTTAGCGTTTAAGTACCGAGATATGACTCCTAAAATTAATATCAAGCGAACTGTCCCAAACATTTTCTTTGAACTCCCAATACACCTCATGAGAACTACGAGCCATGCCATAGCTTATTCCCTTTACTGGACTACTGAAAACATTGGACTGGACGGGAAACACGGACAAAAACACTGCCGCTTCGACCATCGATCATTCAATGCGATGGTACCAACCTGGGTGGGGATTAACCTTACCACCTAATGTGTACGGATGGGGGACCTACCGTTTTACCTCGGGAACTCGACAAACTCCGAACCAAGATCTCTATGGAATATATTAGGTTCCCTTTTTTTTATGTGACTGGACATGGATGGCTAATACCACACCTTCTGTCATGGTATTAGCCCAACACACCACATGGGAACTAGGTGCCATGCCAGGACCTTCCTTATATTGCTCAGTTACATTGAACTGGATGGAAAACACGGACAATTTTCATTGCCGTTTCGAACATCGTTCATCCAATGCGATGGTACCAATCCGGGCGGGATTAACCCTACCACCTAGTAAGTAAGGAAGGGGACCTACAGTTTAATGTGGAATCCGAACCACGGCCAGTCTCTCTCAACAGTCGAATGGTCACCCATCCAAGACCAGATCGGACCCAGCGTTGCTTAACTTCGGAGAGCGATCGCCGAAGTGTCGCGCCACTGGGCTATTGAGGCTGACTGAGTAGACCGCAGGGCATGTCATATATTATATGAAGTGATGTATCTGTGTAGAGGAAGTGCAAGAAGCTTTCCAACCGTATAGCGCTTTATCACCTTGCCTGCCCCTCTGAGGAAACGGCGTGATAGGGTGTAGCATGCGTATATTATTATACGTGTTATATTAGTACGTGTAATATTTTAAAGTGTTTACAGGGTGTTTCGACATATGTATAAGAAACTTCACACAAGAAATTCAGAGTCACATGTCGGTAGTTATGGTCTAATTACATAATATACAATGTAGAATATTGTGTTTTACTGACATAACTACCCTAATCATCTTGCCATCATTTGCCTTTCCATAAAAAAACAATAATTTAAAGTTCTATGTTTTTTTAGTCTGTGTTTTCCTATGTAGCTGCTTTGACGTTTTTATGGACGTTTTTCAAAGTTATTTTTGTCCGTTGAATATTTCCTAGCTCGCTCGTTGATATTTTAATAAATGCATTTGATTCATACATTTGATGTCTTGCAGTTTTCTATTTGAATCGATTGTTCTGTGATTAGAACAGGAGCGAAAGGTCTGCCGAGCGCGATGGAGTCACGTCTTTCAGACGGTAAGTTCGTACCTTCATTTTAGTTTCTGTGCTTTTGTTTACGTTTCGTGTTCGGAAGATAGACCGCCGCGGGAGACGTTGTATATTTAGACAGCATGCTCCAGATTATATAGTTCCGGGTAGCATTTCCAAACTTTGCTGGTAACTACTCGATGTGCGTGGTTATTATCGTAATTGGTTACTTCCCAATTGCTTGTCAGTTAATGAAGTAATTTAGCCCATTTGTTCGCTATAGCTTTCTTCTGTTGTAGCGTTCAAGCCAAACAGAAATAATTATAGCTCAAACATACATCAACAAAGCTAAGCAAAGATAACGAAAGGTGGTTTGTGACTTTATTATGTGTGTTGTATGCCACAGGATACATGGCAACAGCGCTGCAGATGTTCGAGGTTTGTGGCATGGACAGCAGCGGTGAGCTTCCCGTCGACACGCTCATGGACAATTTTGCTCCCTACGTTCCCACCGATAAGTACGTTGACTGGTTTTCTAACTTACTCCTCAGCCTTTGGGCCAAATACTAGCTCACAATATATCATTCCGACATCATACGGATAAATTTTCTGCTAGGAGCACTTTTCTGGTGTCTACGATTCGAATAATGCTAACAAAATGCAACAGGTGCACATATATATTAAGTTGAAACACATGTTAAGTTAACATGGTTCCAAACATGGACCCTTACAGAGTTTCTTGTGATCACCACACAAAAAGTTATGGTCTTTAAGGCACTAATTCATTATAAATATTAAATAAAGCAGATATGTTGTGGCCATTTCATTTTCAGAACTTTAGTTTGGTGGAAAGTTGGCAAGTTTTCTTTTGTGGCGGCGTACCCTGTTGCCGTCCTGGCCTCGGATCCACGATACTCTCTCAAAAGAAATGACTAAACACAAGCAATTTGGCACCAAACAGAAAAGTTGATGTCATATTAATCTAAATGAATGAATGAATGATTTATTTTAAAATAATGTGCACAGGAGCGAGTACAGTGAGCTGCGGTCTCTACTGGACCCGGAGCGGAGAAACCGCAGCATCAGGACGGTGGAGTTGGCAGCCGCGCTCGAGAGGTACAGCGAGCGACAACACGCGCGTGGAGACTTCGATGATAGGTGCGCCTTCTCGCTCAACTAGTCTTGCTTAGCTCAGGGTGTGGGCCTTTCTTCTCATACAAGAGGTCATAAATTTGATCCCCGCCCAGTTCATGAACCATTTTCTTTCAGTGTCATATATCATATATATTTTGTCACGAATGCAAGCTATTCCATGGTTCAAAATCCATGTAAAACTGTACTTCTCCTTCTAGGTGGTAGGATAATGCCCATTCTGTTTGATAATTGGATCAAAAGATGGCAATGAAGATTTCCCTCATAGGGTGTGTTCTGGGCTGCTGATGATATGGGTGGTTAAATACCACACCAACGAGTACGGACGGATGGGAGCAGCGTTTGAAATTATTCTAATGAGAGCAGCGTAGCCATGAGTTAGTCCAAAATGTCTAACTGTAGTTATTTCGCTTACGAACTCGGGATGCTCAACAGCAAATGTTTGTTGCACTAAATAGCATTCTGTGATATTCTTTTGTGTTCTGACGTGTCGTTCGAACTCTAGAAAATCAGCAATAATTGAAATTCGTAAAAGAAGCTTTTGCTTAAGTGTGTAAAAGTGGCTACGCCGCCCCCATACCAACGACTTTCGTTCATACTCACTGTGTGTAGCATACACTGTAATATCATACTGCCTAACACACACATGTTTTGTATAGGTTTCCCTTTATTTTTTCGTTAGGTTTTTGTACAGCTCGTGGTGTAGTGACTAGAGGACTTGCCTTTCATTGAAAGATTGTGGGTTCAAATGCTTGCCCCGATCTTGCACCATTTTCTTTCTCTTTCTGAGTTATATAATTGCATTTCGTTGCGAATTCCGAGCTGTTTCATGGTTCGGAACCCATATAAAATTGTAGGTTGCCTTTCCCTACTAAACCTACCTACCTTCCTAATGAAACTGATTGAAGCGCCAATTAAAAATTGTCTGCCTTTTCCATTTAGTTCATTGTAGCTGTGCTCATAAAGGAAAGGTCCTCGCATGGCACCTTATCATTTTGGGAATGTGGTGTATTTGGCTAATACCAACGGTAGTTGTGTTATTAGCCATCCATGTCAGTTTGCACAAAAAAAAATTATTTGTAAATGCACCTGTTGTGTACCTTCATAAATAAATAAAGTTGTTAAGTGTATTAGTCTATTTTCCTGCATTAGGTGCACACACGCTCTTGGAGTCATATTTTTCGTTAATTACAATGAATGAATGAGAATCAACAAAAAAAGCGACGTATGCAAAATACAAATATTGTTTTATTCTTATAGCTATTAAATCCCTTTTATAATTTTTTCCTCTTTATTCGGGAAAAGAACAGTTATAAAATCTAAATAGAATGATAGATAAAATATAAAGTAAACCAACAAATTTTCCACATTTAGTTAAGACAAAAAATAGCAACATTCAACATAACAAGAAAACAAGACTACCAACTACGGAGAAATGAAGAGTATAATGGTTTGAATGCAACCTCTAAGAGTAAGCGTAGGATAACCTCAGTATTACATGGGTTCCGAACCATGAAGCCACGGGCATATTTAGAAAATATGTACATTTGGCTGTCAAATAATAAAGAAGTGACTCTGAGTATAGCAACTTTTGCTTATTACTAGTAGCTTAGGTTAGGTTACGGGCCACCCCAGAGTAGTTTTATTGCAGTAAAATGTCTACTTAATTAACTTTTTTTTTTTTCAGTATAAACCTCAGGAATGGTCACACGCCTTTGGATTCTGACTCAGGAATATCAACAGACAGTGAGAATTTTTTTATAAATTATTTATTTTTAGGTTGAAGAATGAGCCCCCTAAACTGTATATTGTTAACATTTTTCTTATTATAATAATAAAAAATGTAGATATTCTTTTTCTAGAGATCCTGCAAGTAAACCACAAAATTACACAAACCTAAAAATTATATTAATAACACTTAATGGGGCCTTTATTACTAAAGTACTGATTATCCCGTACTGGTATTGATTGCAGGCTGCTAAGAAAGGCCATTAATATGTGGCGATTAAGCTAATCAGCAGTAGGTGAAGGAAGCCCTTATATTGATAACAACCGTTGGTTTGCAAAAAAAAAAGTTTAAAGTGTTTTGTCAATAGAATATGGCAAGCAACAAAAGATAATTCTTTTTAATGTTTTAAAAATTTGTAAATTTTCTATTATTCCGATGTACCCGTAGTGCACTCAGGTGTCTTCGGATACGTTCGGCGCTTTTTCACTGACCCGAACGAAATAAACATTGTAAACCCATATAATATTTAAGAATTTTGGAATAAAAAATTATTGTTATTCTTATTCCTATTCAGTATGTAATCATTATGGGTTCTTGTCTTTACAGTAGAATAATAAAAAAAATACCCAAAAACAGGATTTTCAGGGTATAAGTTAAGAGGCTCCTTTTAGCACTTAGGCTCTATGTCGTGCATGTAGCCCAAATGGCCTGGGTGATGCTGGCCATATGGGCTACACTCCTATCAGCACATTGGCTCTGTGTCCTGTGTGTAGCCCATATGGCGTGCGTCATGCTCTGCCCTGTTGCGTCGCGCAGTGGGCTACCAGCTGCTGGAGGAGCTGCAGGGCGAGCTGCGCGACAAGAGCCAGGCGGTGCGGCGGCTGCAGCGGCAGCAGGAGGCGACGGAGCGCCAGCACGAGGAGGCGCTCGCCGCCGTCGCCGCGGAGTGCGGCTCGCTGCGTGCGCAGCTACAGCTGTCAGTCTTACACTACTTGGACTTGTCGTACGCCCGGTTTCATCACCTCCATCTACAAAAATCCCAAAGTTACCTTTCGGTTACACCATTTAAATATGCAGTGTAACTGATAGTTAATTATCGGATTTCAGATAACTGGAGGTAGTGAAAACGGGGCTTAGGCCAGTGTGGGCCTCAATAAGGGGCAAGAAAACTGCTTTTTTATCACGACGAGCTCACCTCAATGATATGTCAAAGCTGTCAGATACCATACAAAATAAAACAGAATAGATTTGAAAATTTTATTTTCTCAATCTGTGTCATTAAAAGTACTCAATTTTATTCATGTCAGTCCAAAAATAAATTGTTTTTTATTATGCTAATTATATTTAGTTTAAAATTTAGTGCAGGTCAATGACATTTAAATTTGTTTGAAGACAAACAAAAGCTTTCTTTTCATCTAAACCTTATTCTAACTTATTTCATCTAAAAACACGTAAATGAAACTTGACAGGAAAGACAGATTGACGTTTTTAAGTTGAGGTCGCTCATGCGACATCCTCAAGCGTGATTGCCAAAAAGGATAATCCACCAGCCTGGTGTGAAGCCTTTAAAGAAGAAGAAAAATCTACAATAAGCTTCGAGTATTCTTTCCTCTGGGCTATGAAATCTTAAAATATTTTTTTAAGATCAAAACAAACACATTTCATTGTTCACTATGCAGCATGCGCGAAGAGAACAGCGCGCTGGTGTCGGTGCGGCAGGAGTTGGAGGAGGCGAGCGAGCGGCTCGCGGCGGCGGAGGCGAGCGCGGAGGAGCGCGGCCGGCATCTCGACGCGGCGCGCAGGAGGCTGACGGCCCTGCAACGAAACCTCGACCAGCTCGACAGCGAGGTGACTCACTTCTCTCTCCACATTCTCCTTTTTTTCCTCCTCTCCCTCGATATTTTTAGGGTTCCGTACCCAAAGGGTGCAAACGAGACCCTATTACTAAGCCTCCGCTGTCCGTCCATCCGTCCGTCCGTTCGGCATAGGGCTGTATCTCATTAACCATAATAGGTAGGCAGATAAAATTTTCACAGAGTGTGTGTTTGTTTGCCGATATTACAACAAATAGGTAAAAAAAAAACCAATACAAAAAACATGATTTTTTGGTGTTAAATCTTGTACAATGTGTGTGAGTCCGACTCGCACTCGCGCCGGATTTTTTTATGTGACCGCACCCACTGTCATGATATTAGCCTAACACACCAAATTCCCGAAGGAATCGGGTGCTATGCCAAGACCTTCCCTTTATGAGCACGGCTACATTGAAGTCGATGGAAAACACGGAAAATTTTTCATTGCCGTTTCGACCATCTTTTCATCCAATGCGATGGTACCAACCCGGACGGGCTCAAAGCCTACCGCCTAGTAGGGGAAGGGGACCTACAGTTTTACATGGATTCCGACCCATGGAGCAGCTCGCGTTCGTGACGAAATGCACTTATCCAATTCAGAATGATAAAGAAAGTGAACCATGAATGGGGCAAGGATATGAACCCAGACCTCTGGTATGCTAGGCAAGTCCCCATGGCACCCCCTCTCTGTCCTCTTCGTCCCATTTTTTAATGTAACTTGACATGGATGGCTAATACCACACCCACCATCATGATATTAGCCCAACACACCGAATTCTCGAAGGAACTAGGTGCCATACCAGGATCTTCCCTTTATGAGCATGGCTACATTGAACTGGATGGAAAACGCGGACAAATTTTCATAGCCTCGACGCTCTTTTCATCCTATGCGATGGTACGAGCCCTGGCTCTGACGCTCTCACTATCTGATTCTTTCTTTAAACTTTTTTTTTTGCACTTCTATGCATATTTGCCTACTTTGATAAATCAAATAAACCAGATGGTATCTTTAAATTATGACCAGACCGTCAATCTACAATTTTTATTTTAATTATGGTAATTTCTTGCAGCTATTTTTGAATTTTTTTTACTTATACCCGGAACTGAAATCAATCAGCTGTTATCATGCCCTTCACAAATATTGTTGTTTTATGTGACTGGACATAGATGGCTAATACCACACGTACAGTCATGATATTTGCCCAACACACCGCATTTTCGAAGGAACTAGGTGCAATGTCAGGACCTTCCTTTTATTGCACAGTTACATTGAATTGGATGGAAAACACGGACAATTTTTATTGTAGCTCTGAGCATCGTTCATTTAATGCGGTGGTACCAACATGGCCCGGGTTGACCCTACCACATAGTTAGGAAGGAATGGGACAGTGGAATCCGAACCACGAAAGACGAATTCCTTAGTCGGCTCTTACGATAAAGTACGGTAAGAAATGCAGTGGGCCCATTTGTATTCTTTTACGTGCCGTTATTTGGCTTTCATAATAATAATAACAAAAACGATAACTCATAGCTAACGTTAAATTCTGTCCATGCAGAAATCGACACTGCAGAACCTACTGGCAAAGTCGAAGGAGGAGTGCCACCGCATCAACGACATGTACGCGGCGCGACAGGCCGCCCTGCTGGAGGAGAACGAGTCCTTCCGCAGCGACTACGCCGACCTCTCCACCAGGTGAGACCCCGTATGCTCCTCGAAGGCCTGTGAAGATGTTCGTCGTGGTGGTGGGTCGAAGTGCTTCTAACTCACACCATATCGACTTTAGCGGTTCTGTGTTGAATAGCAGTAGAGGCTATCAGACTTAGCTCCTGCTGACATGAGTGAGTAAGAAATATTTGCTGAAATTAAAGTCATGCATACTTGCTTGAACTTTTGGTGGTTCGGCAGTGGGTATTTTAATTTTAAAAGATATTCTTAGCTTTTGTAACGCCAATTCTGTGTAATAGTAATAATTATGATTAGTATTAGGTTTATAACACTAGAAGCTATAAGTTTATGCGTGTATCTTTTTCTTGTTTTTGTTGTTTTGTTTATTTATGTTTTATTTCCATATTTATATTTGTCTAGTAAACTTTTTAACCCATTAGTGTTTTGGCACTTAGTGTACAACTCTGTAGCAAAGAAAATGTTTTCTGGGATTTGTCCTTGAGGAAGAGTGGTTCAGCTTTAGGCTCTAAAATGTCCTCTAAGGTAAGCATTGCAAAATTTTCAGTACATGTATTTGTCTCAGAATTTAAAGTAAGAAATGGTGAAAAACCTTATTGGACTTCGACTTGACAGATACTATATCAGCTGATTTTACTTGCTACTCAAATTCATTCTAGACTCCATGGCTTGAATTAACTTGATGAAGAAATGGTGATGTTGTAATTGTGCATTTATTGTTTTGAAAAATTCTATGAGGTTACCATGTTGTTTTCTGTGTCCTAATGTAGGTGGGGATGCAAGGCCTACATCTGATGTGCAGCTGATGATAGACGTGTCGGACGCGCTGCACACCCTCGACCGGTCCGTCCACACGGCGGAGGTGTAGAGCATCCCGTGTGACAGGTTCCAGGAGCAGGAGGAGTGCCTGCAGCAGACGCTGAAGGAGAAGGTGCTGCTGGAGATGGAGGTGTCGGACGTGCTGCACACCCTCGACCGGTCCGTCCACACGGCGGAGGTGTAGAGCATCCCGTGTGACAGGTTCCAGGAGCAGGAGGAGTGCCTGCAGCAGACGCTGAAGGAGAAGGTGCTGCTGGAGATGGAGGTGTCGGACGTGCTGCACACCGTCGACCGGTCCGTCCACACGGCGGAGGTGTAGAGCATCCCGTGTGACAGGTTCCAGGAGCAGGAGGAGTGCCTGCAGCAGACGCTGAAGGAGAAGGTGCTGCTGGAGATGGAGGTGTCGGACGTGCTGCACACCCTCGACCGGTCCGTCCACACGGCGGAGGTGTAGAGCATCCCGTGTGACAGGTTCCAGGAGCAGGAGGAGTGCCTGCAGCAGACGCTGAAGGAGAAGGTGCTGCTGGAGATGGAGGTGTCGGACGTGCTGCACACCGTCGACCGGTCCGTCCACACGGCGGAGGTGTAGAGCATCCCGTGTGACAGGTTCCAGGAGCAGGAGGAGTGCCTGCAGCAGACGCTGAAGGAGAAGGTGCTGCTGGAGATGGAGGTGTCGGACGTGCTGCACACCCTCGACCGGTCCGTCCACACGGCGGAGGTGTAGAGCATCCCGTGTGACAGGTTCCAGGAGCAGGAGAAGTGCCTGCAGCAGACGCTGAAGGAGAAGGTGCTGCTGGAGATGGAGGTGTCGGACGTGCTGCACACCCTCGACCGGTCCGTCCACACGGCGGAGGTGTAGAGCATCCCGTGTGACAGGTTCCAGGAGCAGGAGGAGTGCCTGCAGCAGACGCTGAAGGAGAAGGTGCTGCTGGAGATGGAGGTGTCGGACGTGCTGCACACCGTCGACCGGTCCGTCCACACGGCGGAGGTGTAGAGCATCCCGTGTGACAGGTTCCAGGAGCAGGAGGAGTGTCTGCAGCAGACGCTGAAGGAGAAGGTGCTGCTGGAGATGGAGGTGTCGGACGTGCTGCACACCGTCGACCGGTCCGTCCACACGGCGGAGGTGTAGAGCATCCCGTGTGACAGGTTCCAGGAGCAGGAGGAGTGTCTGCAGCAGACGCTGAAGGAGAAGGTGCTGCTGGAGATGGAGGTGTCGGACGTGCTGCACACCGTCGACCGGTCCGTCCACACGGCGGAGGTGTAGAGCATCCCGTGTGACAGGTTCCAGGAGCAGGAGGAGTGTCTGCAGCAGACGCTGAAGGAGAAGGTGCTGCTGGAGATGGAGGTGTCGGACGTGCTGCACACCGTCGACCGGTCCGTCCACACGGCGGAGGTGTAGAGCATCCCGTGTGACAGGTTCCAGGAGCAGGAGGAGTGTCTGCAGCAGACGCTGAAGGAGAAGGTGCTGCTGGAGATGGAGGTGTCGGACGTGCTGCACACCGTCGACCGGTCCGTCCACACGGCGGAGGTGTAGAGCATCCCGTGTAACAGGTTCCAGGAGCAGGAGGAGTGTCTGCAGCAGACGCTGAAGGAGAAGGTGCTGCTGGAGATGGAGGTGTCGGACGTGCTGCACACCGTCGACCGGTCCGTCCACACGGCGGAGGTGTAGAGCATCCCGTGTGACAGGTTCCAGGAGCAGGAGGAGTGTCTGCAGCAGACGCTGAAGGAGAAGGTGCTGCTGGAGATGGAGGTGTCGGACGTGCTGAACCGGTCGCGGCCAGTGGACGCACTGCGCGCGCTCGACCGCTCCGTCGAAGTCAGCTACACGGAGGCACAGCTACTTCGGACGCTTGACACCATGCAATCTCTTGACGGGGACCCTGAAGGTAGTGTGTTGTCTTTTTTAACAATTAATTGTTTATTCCCATTGGATATAAAGTTGTCTGATTGCCTATCTTTATGTCGACAGACTTTGTGTAGATGTTACATCAAAGGTGAAACAAACTTTCTGGATTGGAACCTTATATAATGATTCTACAGTCACCGGAATCCGACATTATTAAAAAATTCGTGGGACACCCAACAGAACCGAAACTTCTTACGTTTTGTATATAATATCCAATTATATGAATTAAAATATTATTCTATTTTAATGAGGTAGTAAATTGTTATCGGAATTGGGTCAATGTCGTTTGGGACCAACGCCGAGCTGATTTATTTCCTGGATAATATGAGTTCTCCATACAAACTTTCGTCCTCTATTTCACCCCCTTCTAGTTTAATTTTCGCCACAAAAGGTTGCCTAAGTCCTCTCTCCAAGGTCCATAATATCTCTATATTGAATGACTCAAAGTCACTTTTCAAATTTATTCCAACCGTTGTAACTTCTGTGATATTTCATTTTTCGTAGTTAGGTCCTTATCCCTGACATCCCATCCTAAACATCTGTAAAGAAGCTTCGCTTTAATAATTTTGGAAGATTTTTATTTACGTTGAACCAAGCAAGATCTTCCAATCTTTGATGCATCATCTATAGCTATTACTGAATTTCCAACTTCTATGTTTTAATGAACAGGTAGACTGTGTTTGCTGTTATCTCCTTCTCATATTGAATGTTGTTGTCGATAGAGAACATATCCCAAGATGAGTTTTACATCAGTGATGCGAAGGTTGAACGCGGGCGACCCTCTCTGTTCGATGAGCTCATTCATGTCGATAGTTTCCAAAGAAAGGACCTTGAAGTGTGCGACCGTTGCGAAAAATTCTCCTGCAATGACGCCAGCACTCAGACTGACAGTATTGAGAAGGCCAATAATAATAACTGTGCCCTGGGTTGTGGCGATTGCGCAACAAAAACCACTGCCGAGAAGAAATGCTCGAGATGTGTCGCCAAGAATGCTCGCATTGCAGAACTGGAATCCAAAGTCAATGGATCGGAGAAAACCATAAAAGACATGCAAATCGACTTGACGCTCTACGAGAACAACCTAACAGTCCTACAGTCGAACTTTGAATGTGGCGAGGAGAAGAATAGAAGGAATCAAAGCTTGATAGAACTACTCCGGAAGAGGCTGGATGCTTTGGACTCTGCTTTCAAAGTGCAAGCGGAGATCATTGATAAGAAACGCTTGGGGGCATGCTGTGTTGAAACTCAAACTGTTTGTGGTATGGAATCATGACATCATTCCATCATATGTATCTGTAGTGTCTGTTTGTGGATACGTTGCCAATAGTGTGCTGTCATTTTCATTCATAGTACAAAGCTAGTACATCTTAATATTCGATCTAAAGATAGTATTTATTGATGCTTGTTAAGCATTTGCTTGTGGAGCGCATAGTGAGAATGGCAGCTTTAGATACTCCACCATCATTGTGTTTGTAATTTGTGATCGTCCATTGTGCAAGTGTATCATTTATTATGGGTTTTGTCTCTGGTTTCGGTTACATTAAATTTACTTGTAAATATACTTTATGCATACATTGGTTTCTATAACATTTAATTTATATGTAATGTTGGTGTTTTGTATAATTTTAAAGGCATTGTTTTGCATTAACTCCCTGACTGGCATTTAGCCGATTTCATCCAGAAAAGTAACCTCAAATTAAAAAGGCGAACATGTTTTGACATATAAATTTCTTTCCATTTAAAACAAAACATGTTTTACGGATTTAGAATTTCCGCACCGACAGCTATATTTAGAGAGCATGGTTAGGAATCGGCAGCTCTCACGAGTTTATACAGTTGCCAATAGTAAAAGCCGAAAGGAAATGATCCTGCACTCGAAACAGAACATTTATCTATTTAGTTGTTAGTAGTACTAGTTTATTTAAAATAACTAGGCAGTTATTTTAAATAATTATTCTTTTAATCTTGATGTCACAGTTTATATGGAAATGTATGTCGCTTCTGTGCTCTTTACATCCGACTTGTCTTCGTAACAGTAATTCTGTGTTTGCAGAAACGGTTGCGAGCGTGTCGACACAAGCGAGTGCGACGTGCGGCGAATGCGACACGCGCGCCGCCGCCGCCTCCGCAAGGACCATACGTACCTACATATGGTGAGTCCATGTTGTGCATGGAAGCCCTTTTCAATGTAGCGTGATTAAATCAACGGTGTAGTAGCTAGGGACCTGGGTGATGTTCGATTTCCAGTGCCGCATAAGTTTTTCAGTGTAGGTGTCTTACTGACACCTGCCGGTCCCTGTCACGCCTGTTCCCTTTACATGAGCAGGGCAAAATTTAACTGAATTAAAACTAGAAAACTCATTTCTACTTCGACCTCGATCTTTCTTCTTATGTCATAATACTAACCCTGAAGTGGGTGTGTGCGCCAAAGTAGATGGCACCACGGTCGTTCGTAGCTACAATCAAAACCTGATATAGCAACATTGAAGGGACCGTATAGTTGCCGACGTTATATCCGATAGTTGTTATAAGCAATACATATACTCAAGTACAGTAGGTATATAGTTGTGTAGTTATATAATCATAGGTATCTATCTAGTATAGGTATAGCTTATGTATGTGAACTTGTTGTCAAATGAAATGTCAGAAAAGAAATAAAACTATTTATAAATAAATAATTAGACTACAAAATGTACTTGATATCGTAGAGTGCGAAACTCCACATTCCTTTGCAATTCCACTATTCGGCTCGCCATTTTCTAATCTCCATATGACATGAGATTTTTCTTCAATAGAAAACACTTTCCTCTTTTTTTCAACATGATAACGCATAAATGCACGGTCTAATCAAAACCAACACTTATAAATCAAGCTGTCACGCAGTAATTTAGCGCACTAAACAATTGGTGTAAATATGCAAGGAATATGCAAAAGTAGTCGATATTGGACACCGGGTGGCTAAGCTCAAGTGGCAGTGGGCTGGTTATGTCAGCCGAAGAGACGACGACCACTGGAGTAACTGTGTCCTACACTTGCGGCCGTGGACAGGAAAACACAACTACCGTAATGATTTAGGCCCAACACCACGTTTCCCTAAGGAATTAGGTGCCATGCCAGGAACTTCCCCGTTATGAGCACGGCTACATAGAACTGGATGGAAAACACTCTTCTTTGCCGCTTCGACCATCTTTTAATCCAATGCCATGTTTCACGTGGATTCCGAACCAAGGAGCAGCTCCTTTCTTGACGAAATGCATCTATCCAACTCAGAATGAGAAATAAAGTGGTGCATAAACGGTGCGAGCATTTGAACCCAGAACTCTGGTATGCTAGGCAAGTCCCCGCGCCACTAGGCTACAGGCGTTTGCACCAAAAAAAGTACCGGTCATCAATAAAAAAAAAATTGGTTAAAAACGTTTTTAAAAAAAAGCTTGTAATAAGATTTTGAAAATAATCTGAAAACCCTGCTTCCAACGAATGTCACGACAAAAAAAGATTTTAGATCTTTTTCAAAATCTGATTACAATGCTTCAAATGTAGATGTCGCTGATACTTTTTTTTTGTCCTGATAACATCATAAAACAAATAAGTTGCGAGGGTGCAAAGCCGGAATATCGGATGCGTACTTTTTTCTACATATATTTTACAGAAACAAACACGAGAACTTCTCGTGTTCGCTTTCATGAGTAGACCCCTGTCTTTGTGCTAATGGAACGAATACGAAAAGTATTCATCCGAGTAGCGGTCATCCGCTATGTGTACATTTATGTATATAAAATGTCTACAGCCTTTTTTCTACTTAGCGGATGACAGCTACTCGCCCTCAGATGAGTAGCGTGCTTACCAGTTAAAGGGATTTTAAAATAGTTTTACTAATATTTTATTTTACAAATGTCGGTGCACATCCAATAAATATCGATATCGATAATTTTGGATGCGGGACTTAGCAACACTAATTTTCACCAACACATTAACCGTGCACCTATACTGTTGCATTTAGGTTTTTGTCTCGCCAGCAATCAGACTTTGTTGTTCTTGTACATCCTATTTCTATGGTATTATCACAAAAAAGTGACTACATTGCCGCTATTGCCGCTAAGTTTAAAGGTGTACTCACCCTCTCACACCCCACACACTAGTAATCACTCTTATATATATGTCAGGTCTGCAACTTTTTAGGTTAAAGGTTAGAGTAGTTGTTATACATGTCACTTGTGTACGTGACATTTTGTCATTGGCTTTATATGCATTTAATTTTTATATTTACGACATTACTTCTGTGAAATGCCTGAAAATGAAAAAATAAATCTCTTATACCTGACGACTTAAGTATCTAGACTACTACCACAATGCAAAGTGACAGAAGTTTGTACTCCGACATTTCGAATCTCTGTGATTTTGCATCACAGTAGTCGCCTAGATACTAAAATCGTCAGGGGCCTACTCGTCTGAGCCACTCAATAATCGCTTGTTTGCACCAGGGAGTTCGCGCGGGGCTCGCTGCAGCTGGTGGCGGTGCTGTGCCTGGTCGTGGCGCTGCTCGCGCTGTACAACGTGTCGCACTACAGCTACGCGTCGCGCCGCTGCGTGCGCGCGCCGCGCCTGCTGCCGTGGCGCTGGCTCGCGCTCGACGACCTCGTCAACTTCCTCTTCCGCATCGAGTACATCGGCGAGGTGCCCATGTGAGGGTCGCCGCGACCTTGCGAGGTGCAACATAGGTCTCCATCGGAATAGGCATATACTTCCAGAGGCGATTGCAGTTGAGAAAATAAACCACCATTTCCCATTTTTTCGAAAAAATATATGTTAGTTCGCGGTCTACACATTTAATCCAGTGGGGAAGAAAACTGCTTATTTATCACGACAGGTGGTGTCTAGGCTAAAATATCCCTACCCTAAAATATCCGTCAAAGCTGTCAGAGACCCTACAAAATAAAACAGGATAAATTTTTTTTAACTATGCAATCAAATTTCATCAAATGAAGTTGTGGAAAGGAAATATCACAATAACCTATATATTTTTTTCAATTACATAAAGTTTGTTTGAAGACAAACCAAAGCTATTATTTTTCTCCAAACCTTATTCTAAGTACATCATGAAGTACATCTTTCATATAAAAACTCGTTAACACTTCGATGTACACGCATCAGCTTTGAGCTGCTAGTTAATCGAGACAATAACAATAATAAACTTGACAGTTTCGACATTTCTATGAGGTCACTCATGCGAAATCTACAATAAGCTTTGTTTTCTTCCCCATTGTCACGAGTAAAGTGCATAGGGACGACGAATTTTCGTTTTAAAAAAAAAGTTTGATGCCGAGTTGCCAGTTATCAGCTTTAACCGTGGTGCACCTGTTTACACGAGGTCCTCTCTGTATATGGACAGTTATAACGATTTTTTTTAAAAACAGTTTATTCCATTAGAATCATCATTACTTAACTTGATTTTGAGAAAAGCATTTTGAAGCCAGCTGGAAAAATCCATAACAAACATCTGAGGAAGCACCTTTGGCAGTGGTAGCAGGTACGGGACGAATATTAAGCGAAAGGAACCGGTGAAGTGAATATTTTCTGCAAGGCAGGATTGCAGAATTGTTAATTACTTTTAGAATCGCCCTCCTCATAGGAAGATAATTCAACCAAAAAGACACAACATTGTTTATTGATTATTGAAACAATTTAATTCCTTGAATTTAAATACTTTTTATCTTTAAATAACTTAGGATATTACTATTTTTGAATGCCCACTTAGGCTGAAACATAATGATTTTGTGCTGGCACTTGACTCTATATGACAGCGGTAATATAAATGTGTTAGCTAGTAAATGACTACCTTCAAAATAATCTTGAATGAGTCTTGAATTAATCACAATACTCCAAAATTTTATGGCAGCCATTGAACTATTTAATGAGTCTAGGAGACTAAAACATACATTATATGTAATATAAGTTCTTATTTCGTTGAGGTTAATTTTATTTGTGATATAAACCAAACATTTTATTAATTGACTCAATCTAACAGTGGTGCCAAGCCGTCGCGGCCTTAACTTGCATTTTTTATCCAGCTAGATTATTTTAAATCCTTTAGAATTTAATTGCATTCGTATTTAATTTTTATTTTTAAAGATTTATTTTAGCAGTAGGGTATACATTTTAAAATTAATGACATTTTCCTTATTTTAACTAATTTCTCATCTTTTAGAATTATTAACTGTGATATAAAAGTGCCAGAATTACATTTAAAACATAGTTATCTACATCATGCTTGAGAGCAATGAATATCCTACTTACTTTTCTTACGGAAGCATGTAGAAACTTTGTTTGTATCTATAATTAATTATTGGAAAATAGCTCTCTAGAACAATTTTATTACTCCTATTACATCACTTAAAATGCATGTAGACTCTTAGGGGAATTGGTCCTATAACTGTCAGTATCCATGCTTACGGTGGTCAGTACCTGTACAAGCATATTGCTGAACTAATTTTAAAACCACTCAGCCGATTGCACGGTTTTTTTAAATTTTACATCAGTCATTTGATATCTCTGTCAATATATTTGAATTTTTTCCCTAATCGAATGACAACAAAAATAACATAACATACAACATAAAAATTTTGCTGTGGTGGAAACGACAATAAATGTGCCGACTGAGATATTTTTTTAACATATTATATTTCAAACATCAAAAAGCGGTTTTCAAATAATTTTGTATGGGGAGCCTTAAGGGTTGGATTCTTCCGGGGCCACCTTAAGTTTAATCTAAAAATAAATAATAAATTGTTTTGTAATTGTAACATAAAAACTTAAGGACATTGTAATATCAATAATTATTTTATTAAAAGCAATATTAAGTTCCTAAAAAGGTTGTTTTCTTTGCCTGTTTTTTACTACATTTAATGTACTATATATATACATATGTTGCCATAAATAATAAAATGTGTTTCATGATTTTACATAACGTAGATTTTATTTCTCCAATTTTAACCATCTTTGTTACGATTCACTGGTCCCGCTTTCAATGGGTAACTTTAAAAACACTTGCGCTTGTTCATTTACGGTCGCCAACACTTCGCTGCCGACGTACTCTATCAACAATTTGTCACCTTCCACCAGCACGCATTGCGCCATCAGCTCGCTTATTTCCACATCCATCCTCACGGCGCCGACACAGTAACCGTCGATCTGCCGGAACAGCCTGACCTTGTTTGCAGTGGGTATATTATTTTCATTGATTACTGAACATGTATCACAGATGTTGTCTATGGCACGTCCTAGTGACCATTTCTTAGAGATAAACACGGCAACACTGTCTTTGATGTCGGGGTCAGTGTTCAGTAGTTCTGTGGAGACAAGTTGGTTTGAATTGTTGATAATGGTGATAGCTTTGGCAGCATGACTATTTGGTTTGAGTATTGAGAAGTATACTCTGTCTGGAACTGGTATCGTCTTCGTTCCGGTGGCTTTTTGCTTGACTCGCATTAGATGGATCTTGGATGCAGTTCTCACCTTCGCCGAAGACTGGAGGGCTTTGCGGATATTTTCAGTAATCTTGAAAAATACACACACACATTTCACATCACATTTTTATGGAATCATTTCTACTAATATAGAGGTGATTATATTTTGCCTGTTTGAATGTTAAACGATTGAGAGAAGAGAGAGAGTAATGACATCATAGAAAATTGAGCAATATTCAGCAGAAACATGAGTCGAGCCAAGTTGATGACAAACCTGCCATTGCATGTTTGCTTTATTAATTGTTAATTTAATCACTTTTGGTTGAAGAAAAACGACATAGGTTACGTTTAATACAGCGCCATTTATATTAAATCTCCATTTGCAAGCAGATGACAGATGAAAAAAATTAAAATGATTTAGTACCCTCAGTTGTAGTGGCACATTAACTTCCTCGAACTGTCGCCTCGGTGCTGCAAACTCCTCACGTTTTGCAGCCAGCGTCTCTTCGTCTATTTCAGGACATTCACTGTCAACATTAAGATTTAAATTTGACTGATGACTAATGTGATGACTCAACAATTTTCTTCTAACACGAAACTTAGTTAAAAAAAACATTTTTTTTCAATCTGTGCAAGTGCTCTTTAAGATAACAGCTATTGAATAAGGAATCAAAGTAGGGCTATGATTTCAATATAAGAAATTCTATGGTAAGGAGGTAGGGTAGTAACCTTGGTAGCTTGACTCATAAACTCGAACAGTATAAGTCCTGTTTGGAAGTGTATATTTGGAGCAAGGGTGACGTGGGTGATGGGAAGGCTGTAAAGCGTGAATAAAGCCAGCTAATACTGGTGACAATAGGAGGAAGCAAAAGTCAGTGAAATGCAGTCTACATCACACTCACGGATGAAATCTGTGATCGATACAGAAATGTTTGCCGCACTTGGGACACAGCATCTCATGCAATGCGCCGGCACCGCAGCCCCGACTGGTGCAGCGAAAGAGCGCGGACGGTGGTGCCTCGGAGCGTGGCGCGGGCTGCACCAAGCCGCATTCGCTCGCCAGACAGTGCGGACCGTAGTGTGCACGGCAGAACACGACGCCGCACTGACAACGCAGCGGTAAAAAGTCAGTTTGCCCGCAGCCGGGCTCCTGGCACTGTTCGCCGAGCGTTGGAAACTCCATGGTTGACTTAGAAGATTCGTTGTGAATTTAGGTTTGCGTGGGATCGGCGAAAAATGGCACCTTCTACCCAGCCTCCCAGACCCAACCAAATAAATAAACGGCCTTCTTGGCTTGATGATATCTCAGTTTTCACTTACATTTCTTAACAGACTGCACGTATGCAATATTCAGCGGACAGCTTTTTGTTTCATCTGGTTTTATGTCAGTTGTTTAGACAGCTCACATTTGTTTCGCAAACGGAAAGGCTAACTACGTTCCGAAACGCGTATATTACAGAGTAAGCGACAGTGAATACGTGTGTTCCGAATTTATATCACTGCTTACAGCCACAATCGTACGATAAAAAATCGGGACGAAACGAGCCTAACCTAACTAACTCGAAAATGCCTTGTAAGTCTCAAAAGTGGTTATTCCAGGCCTAGAACTTTCTAACTAGACACACACATGGAGAAATGCCTTAGTTATTTCAGAATACAGGGTGAATACGATCAGATAATTATAGATAAACACGCCTAATGACAGCTCGATGACAGCCATTTGACAGCGTACACGGTGCAAATGCTCTCAACCATGCGTGCTTTGTACGATCTGTGTTCGGTCAAGAGTTACTACCAGGTCCTGTCATTCGATTCGGTTTTGATTAAAAAAAATGCATACACATATTTTTTCACAGGGTACATTAAACGTCAGCCTCTATAGCTCAGTGTGCAACGCCTTGCGAATCGATAAGTTGTGGAAGCACCTGTGAACGCTGTTAGGTTCTGGATGGGTGACCATTTTCCACTGTTGAGGCTGTTGTAAAATTGTTTGGGCACCCCTTTCTTACTTACTAGGTGGTAGGATTAATCCCGTCCGGGTTGGTACCATCGTATTGAATGTGGTGTGTTAGGCTAATATCTGACAGTCAGTTCGGTAATGTCCAGTTACATAAATAAAAACAATATATTTGTTGCCTGATATAACTTGGATACCAAATGTCAAATAAATTGAAACAGTGATTAATTATAAGTAAACAATGTATATTTGTATGGAAAGCGTATGTCTCGTGGCCACCGAGATTTGAAAACATAAAATAGGCTCCCTTTGTCCATTGGCCAAAGCACCATTTTTTACGCCGCCTGCGAATAAAACTAGCAAAATCGTCTTCCGGGGTCTAACGTTTCCCTACCCATAAAAGTTGTCAGATTTTAATAAAAAATTGTAACCACGTAAGAAATCTTATTGGTTCTATAGTTTCTGTTACGACTATTTATCTCAGCCTATGAGTGCATGTTTTTATTTTTAAGTAAATATTTGAATTTTCTAGTACAAAAAATCTAAACTGACCGTTAAAATCATAGAAATAGGATGTGCGCGCATGCTAGGTCTATGGTTAAAATTGATGGCACTACAATCGTTTGTAGTTATTTCTGCCATAACTCCTAAAACATAGGAAGTTACAAAGTATACAAGTAGTAGCGAGCACATTAATCGGTTATGAGGCGCGCTGACTTCACGACTGTCTTCCGAGGGCCTTACCTGACGGGACTTCAGGACAGTCATTTCCGGGTACGCCACAAAATCGAAAAATAAGACCGTCTCCGTGACGAGGAGCGATGAGAGAAAGCGAGGACCCTTGAATTCTTGCTCATCTTGAAATAATTTCGCTGCTTCTTCTGGTAACCAGTCATCGGGAAATGGAATTGGATATTCCGTGTGGCTTTGGTGGAACAGGTGATCTGTGATTTGGAAAAAAACGTGGCTATTAAAGTTGTATTAGCATAAGATAAGAAATATAGTGCTGGATTTACGGAAGGGCTCCGTAGCCCAAGGGTAATCAAATTTTATTTAAAATGTTTGTCATTTCACTATAAACTACTTATGTACGACAAATACATGATTTTTTCTAGATTTTTTTGTTTTGTTTCTAGATTTACTTACAGATTTATGAATGTTTCACATCATACCTAAAAATATTATTGTCCTTCTTTCTAGTCGAACAAGTTCCGAAGTGGTACCCAGGTAGTGCTACAGTTAACTTGCAACAACTTTCGATAAGTAAACACGCTGCAACACGTCAAGGTACATACGAAGTAAATAGGACTTCTGACAAAAAAAAAACACATTTATACCATGTGACCGGCACACATTGTAACATACGTTACTCTATTATTTAAATTTTTAGGCAATCTGTAAGTCATATATTTATTGAACAACACTTACGGTAGCCTTCAGAACGATGTCAGTGCCTATGCATACTCACAATGGACATTTATAGTTATCTACATAATGGAAAAATACACGTTTCATGGAACCAACGGTCAAAATTCTTCTAGAAACAAAACAACATACCACGAACATTATTACCGTCTCTTTTTACCACTCAGCAATTCAAGGTTGCTGTCTGCCTCATGCGCGAGCGCCTAGCGAACGTCAGGCGATCCTACAGAGCCAATGGGAGAGTAGCACGACGGCAGCGACCTTGTTGTTCACCCGCCACGGCGCGTGGACATTTCGCCGCGACAGACCGCCGACCGCCGCGAGTAACGCTAGTCACGTTCCGGGGTCTCGCCGTCGCCGCTTTCGGGCTGGCTCGGTCGAGCACAACCTAACTCTACGTCTCTTCGGCGCCCACCTCGTGCTCCTTGGAGTGGGCTCCGCCAACCGCTGAGGAGACACCGAGCCGCTCGAGGTTCGCCGCGTGGGGGCAGGCGCCATTCGCTGCCCGACCACGTGCTCCAGGCGCTCCGTCACCCCGTGCTCCGAGTGGGGCCCTCCATCGACTCGCCCTCTGGTGCGGTGCTTCTACAGTGGAGGGGCCCCAGCCGCTCGAACTTTGCCGCGCGGGGGCAGGCGCCATTCGCCACGTGCTCCAGACATCACCACTGGTACCGTACAAAACCTTGTTTTTGCCGGCTTTAGAGTAAATGCGCGTAACACTTCTCAGTGTCGTCGTTCGTATTAGGGGGCCCAATTAGGAACCTACTCTATTTATAGTGACCTACTTGTAAATTTTTGTGTTTATGCTCGTCCTAGAACATTGGTTGTTATTTCTGTTTGTATATATTTTCAATTCATCAATCATTCATAATACATGGTGCATTAATTTAGTTTATATGGTTTTGATTTGGTTAGACGGAATCAGCACCCATCTTGTAACGCATGGTTGAGGACCCGGCCCCGCTCACCGACTGACATCCGCATGCCATTCACTTGCTTGGGTTTTGCTGGAGCTTTGCTTCTCATGTGAGAAGTCTGGGTTCACTCTATACACCACTTTCTTTATTTTTCTAAGTTGGATAAGTGCATTTAGTCGTGATTAGCTGTCCCATGGTTCGGAATCCATGTACACTGTAGACCCGCCACTGCTGTAATATGGTGATAGGGGAACAAAAGACCAAGGGGTTGGCGCCAGGTTTCGCCTGCCCACGCACACGAGCCATTTATCAGGCAATAAATTGCTGGGCAACTGTTGCCAAACATAGTGGAGCAATAGGGAGCAATATAGTCCGGCTTGGTTTTCGCAGCCCCTGTGAAAGTCCGAAAGCCCATGGGCACCGTCGGGCGCCTTTTTAGTGAGGTCCTGGCGTGCGCCATATGCCGCACATAACATATTTTTTTTTATAGAGTAACCTCAATACATTTTCGGCAACCATCCCAGCGATATAGAGCGATATGGCTCTACATCGCTCCATAGTTTTCGTGTCGTGTCGCCGGTGAGTTGTTTATCGAATTGCCACGTATCCGTGCACTTGCTCGAAACGTGCGGGCAATTAATTGCTCCATTACTGTTTCCATACGTAAACCATGTTACCGGATATTGCTGGATATTGTCGTGACGACGAAATCGACAGAGATTGCTGCAAGTTGAGCAACTTTAGTTGCCCGTGTACGGGTACCCAAGGTTAACGAAACATCATGAAATATCAACGCGATTGTTTTAAGTACCTAGTACTAATAATAAGCACCTAGTGAAAAGGTATGTTTGCCTATTAAATCGACTGAAAGATTCCTGAGCACGAAATCAAGAAATGACAACCTGCTGATGTCATATCCACCATCTGTTTGACCTCCTTTAAAATACATGTAATATTAGATTCCTTAACTTCAAGCAATTATTGTTAAAAGTTAGCTATAAGCGCCTTTCTGAATTTCTAGGTGGTAGGGTCAATCCCGCTCGTGGGGCAAAATTACACTGAATAAAAGTCCTTTATAGTGGTCCTTTATTCAGTTCAATGGACCCGAGCAACAAAAGGAAGGTACAGAAGCCGTCCATTTCATTCATCACAACGGTCGTAAATGATCATTTGTCCAGAACTCGACCGCGCCCAGTGTTGCCTAACCTACTAACATTGGGCTAAGTGTGCGACGCCTTGCCAATTGATATGCTGGTGAAGCACCTCTGAGCGCATTAGATTCTGGACGGGTGACCATTTTCAACCGTTGAGGCTGGCCGTGGTTCGGATTCCACGTAAAACTGTAGGTCCCCTTCCTTACTTACTAGGTGGTAGGGTTAATCCCGCCCGGGTTGGTAGCATCGCATTGAAGGATGGTCGAAGTGGCAATGAAAATTATCTGTGTTTTCCATCCAGTTCAATTTAGCCGAGCAATATAACGAAGGTCCTGTCATGGCACATAGTTCCCATGTGGTGTGTTCGGCTAATATCTGACGGTTAGTTCGGTATTAGCCATCCATGTCCAGTTACATAAAAAAAAATTAACCGCAAGTCCTGCTGAGCTTGACCACAAGAGGAATGGCTGCAGCCAAGGAATATTGATATTCCGTGGCTGCAGCCCTGGACCCGCGGTGCGTTCTGTATGCGCTCGATGCTCGGTACCCCTCTGCAATTTTTTGCCTTTAAAAAAAAAGGCTAGATATGCTCTAATAGGCATATAGCAATAATTTACCTAACATTTTAATTTGGCCAACCCTTTCCGTACATGTAGTCGTAAGTGAAAACCTTTGCAAAAACATAACCCTCCTTCTTGCGCAGTTGGGTAAAAATCAAGGCATAAGTGTCCCCGAGTATCCCAATATCGTTCTTCCGCAAAATATGTATGAATACAAGAAATATGATATCAATGTATGTATAATCTACCGTGACCACTACAAAATAACTACTTCAAGAATAGTATATTGCGGGCTGGACCCGAACCAGCAAACCATTCCCGGGAGTTGCATCTTTCAATTTCGCCAACTGCTGTATACATCTAATTTGGAATTCTTAATTTGGTATGAATACGTTTTTATGGATAAGAAATAAATTAAGAAAAAATCAGAACTTCAAAACATAGATTAATAAATCTATCTTCAACAAATAGTCAAGGAAATGAGAATGTTTTGCTGACCAGTCTGAGACCGGACATATAGGTACGGCGAACAAAAGTACTCGTAAAAGCATTACAAAAGGATTTTTATTATTAAAGTATTTTAAAAACGAACTAGACTATTTTTAGCCCATTTTGGAAACTTCTGTTCAGAAACTGTTATCCATGTAATGCGAAAGTAGCTTTGTGTGTTTATTTGTTTGCTACCTTTTGATAAGACTCACGGAGGAGTTAGACTAGAGGCTACTCATACGATTTGTATGCTGTTTGTACCTAATCTACGCATGGTTTGATTCATCTTGCAAGCTTAGGGCTAAGTTACTAGTGACCAGTGGAGTAAAATGCTTATAATTTCCGAATCACTCACCCGATTGATATGCGAATTAAATCTACCTATACCAGCTCTTTGGTTCGAATTCCACGTAAAAATTCAGGTCCTCTTTCTTACTTGCTATTATACCTACATACCATCGCATTGATGGAAGGATGGTCGAAGCGGTCCCTGTTATCCAACCATTTCAATATAGCAGTGCAAGTGCAAAAAGGTGCTTGTGACATATGCTTTAAAATGTTTTAACAAAAACGAATTATAGGGAAGCGAAACCTTAATTTTTACGATCCATAATTTCTTATAATACACATGGTAGGAACCACTAATATTATACGATACCTTTACAATAGTCCTACCTCAACCTAACCTAACCTAACTCTACACAACGATTCCAATGTTATTTCTAATTAGTTCCAATCATGCCATATCGGCTGATTCTGATTACATTCATCGATACGTTGTCGTGCCCTTTGGGCGAATTTGTCGCCCGACATAAGTCCTCTCTACCTCAGTTGTTGCATAATACGGGCGTGGTCCAAACGAAACATTAAGATTAAATACATAAAACGTAAAGTTAGGATTTTCGTAGATTTTATTGATATAATACACTCCATTTATAATTTGCAACGGCAATAAAACATTTGTGTGGGTATTTTTGTCAGCCTCAGTGGCCCAGTGGCGCGACACTTCGGCGATCGCTCTCCGAAGTTAAGCAACGCTGGGTCCGGTCTGGTCTTGGATGGGTGACCATTCGACCGTTGATAGAGGCTGGCCGTGGTTCGGATTCCACGTTAAACTGTAGGTAGGTCCCCTTCCTTACTTACTAGGTGGTAGGGTTAATCCCGCCCGGGTTGGTACCATCGCATTGGATGAACGATGGTCGAAGCGGCAATGAAAATTGTCCGTATTTTCCATCCAGTTCAATGTAGCCGTGCAATATAAGGAAGGTCCTGGCATGGCACCTAGTTCCCATGTGGTGTGTTGGGCTAATACCATGACAGAAGGTGTGGTATTAGCCATCCATGTCCAGTCACATAAAACAAAACATCACTACATCCACGACTTTAATTTTAGAATTACGGCTAGGTACGAATGGTCTGTCCAAAATTATTACTGTTACAAACAACTGCCACAAAATTATCTCGCATCCGACAACATTTCGATCACGTACGTGACACTAGGTATTCCGCCGGATAGGTACCCACGCATGCACCTTGCTTGGGCTTGCTAAACTTGGCACTCTTGGCACTACGTTTACTCTGTCGACCAAACTACTGACTCGATAGTCTATAAATGTGGATACCCGCGTGTCTTTCTTGGGATTGCCACATACAACCTTGTCACTTGGCACTACGATTACTCCGTCGGCCACACGACAGACTCGATCCAGTCTATAAATGCTGACACCCGCGTGTACACCCCGGGTAGATTAGGCTTGCCACACTCGCGCCCAAATGAAGTTACTCCTATGACGTGGTACTTCTTGAACTGGTTGTCGACCTTAATTTGCAATGGACCTCCAGAGTCACCCTGAAATAATTATACTCAGTTACCACGAGAGGTGTCGTACGACATCCGTCAGATGGGAAATTTTCATTTATTTTTCAGATTTAATTTGATTACCAAAACATTGGGCCTAGGACTTGAAGTTCCAGAGATATGATTCAAAGATGACTCTTTCAACATGCACGTGACTATGACTGAGATGCGGTGTGACTTGTTCATTAGTTATAAAATAACAGAAACAATTTCAGAGAAAGTTAAAAAAGGTGAAATTCGGATCATTAAATCTTCCGTTCGAATTCACACATATGTGTGTGTTTTTTAATGCATTTTTTCTAAGTTCATAGATACGTCGATAAATATGCTTCAATTAAATAAAATATCCTTATATAAGGTTGGATTTGATCGAGGTTATAGATTATGGCTTTGCCAGGCAGGGAAAGCTATAAAATATGCTGCGTGATTAAAAATTAATCATTATTAAACATTAATTTAGTTTCCGTCTGCGCTATTAGTTTGGACGTCAGTACAACCCATTTTTACCTGGCAAGCATCCCTTCCGCCAGCCAGCACACCTGCACAGAGTTGATGATCACTGAAGCCCTGCCAGTTGCGGTTCCGGGCGGTCTTTAGCAGTGACTCGCATAGTGATGTATCCAAAATGTCAAGTTTGACTTTCTGTAGTACTTCTGAATTGCGCCGACTGCCTGAATGGAGGGCATATAAAATGTTTCGTAGAGGGCTAATATGTATTATAATTAATATAATTGATACCATAATACCAAAAATGTATTGACTGAAGGAGCATTTTAAACTGCTAAGAACAAGGGAATAATAGGCCTGTCGCCTCTGTCGGCTCTGAAGCCACAACATCCAAACTAAACCAGAACCAAGCAAAATCAATACCAAAATGATATGATATGCACTCTGTTTGGGCTTGCCACACTCGAGAGTCCTGTCACTTGGCACTACGCTTAGCCCCGGTTGCACGAAGAAACGGCTGAGTTAATCAATGTTTAAACACGTCACTTTTAGTGAACCACATAGAGTTCCATTCATACTGTCCACACAAAGTGACGTGTTTGATCATACTTTGACTTAGATTTTGATTTTTTGTTCTTTCGTGCACTCGGTCCTTACTCCGTCGCCCACAAGGCAGAATCAATCCAGTCTATAAATGCGAACACACGCGTGTTCACCCCGGGTCGAAACAAAAAAAATACTGGCGAATTTTCTTATCGGCTCTTCTTCACATCAAATGGAGGAAATTAAGAAAACAGTAGTAACGGTTAACACCGTACTATACAAAATGAAATCGAAAATGTGTAAGCGACAATATCGTTATTCGACTGTTGTCATTATTTGAATAAGCTAAATGTAAAGGACTTGAAAATGAATGCGCTACCTGGTTCACTAGTTCCCCATCCGGTAACATCTGCATAAGTCTTGCCATCAAAGTTACTTTTCGTCCACAAGCAGGCTGGGTGTATGTGGCTCGACAGGGGTACCGGAGCCTGCAGCTCCAACAGTGCGATATCGAAATATTTGCACGGAGGCTTGTAGTCTGGATGCCTGACGACTCTCTTGATTTGTATTTCGAGAGGCTTGGCTCCATCGGAGACGTCTTCGAGGATATTCAGATCGCCAAGCCTAACGACTGCCGGCTCATAGGTGTCTTTGCTGACGCAGTGGCCGGCCGTCAGCACGAACCTGTCACTGATGAGCGTGCCGCCACAGTTGAAGGAGTATCTTCCATTGTTAAGATACCAGCCTATAGCCGCCTGAAAAAAAGCCAGTAAATCATTTTTTTTGTATGGACTCGCATTCGTGACGAAATCCACTTATCCAACACGGAAAGAGAAAGTAGTGCATGAATCAACGGGGTTGGGATTTATACCCATGAGCTCTGGCATGGATGGCAGTCCCCTCGGCCGTTAGCAACATAGCAACTATAGCACAATAATGGATCACATTCACGGTTTTGCCACCTTGTTGAGCTTTTCTTTTCAGTTGGTCTCCAAAAAAATATTTTAAATAAATCCTTACGTTGGGTCCAGCGCCGCATAGGCGAAATATTTCGTTGTGTATTTAAAAAATATATATCTCAATTACCATGTGCGGGAACTCGTAGATGACGGCGTTAGTTCCTCCGAGGGCAGCCGCCTCGGGAGCCAGGCCCTCGGTAATCAAAGCAGGGTCACCGTTGAGTGAGAAAAACTCACTAGCTGGAGGCGTTGGCCTACTGGGAAAAATACCGATATATTCGCTAACTGGAACCGCTGATTCTTCTGAAGGGAATACGGAGGAGCTTGCGGCGACTGCTGTCTCAGAGAAATACCCATATTCGCTAGGAAGGGCTGTTGGCATGACAGAGGAATAAATCGTAGCCTGAGGGAGAGCTTCTGACTCACTGATGTAGGCAACTACGAAGGATTCACTTAACTCTGGGCGTGGAATTACTTGCTGAGGTTTTCCCGAGTACATGATAGGCGCTGGACCCGTGCCATACCGGAATTCTGTGAAAGTAAGGAATGCTTAGAACATGCTTAGAACTATAGAAAACTGTTGAGGAGTTTATTGTTAAATAACACTGTAATCAATAGTTTGAGGGCTCATTTGTAATTGATATACGCCCGGTTCCACCGCCTCCAGCTATAAAATTCCCAAAGTTATCTTTCAATTACACCATATAAATATGCAATGTAACCGAAAGTTGTAACCGGATTTCAGGTAGCTGGAGGTGGTGAAAACAGGGGATAATCAACGCTAATTAATTCATGCATGTCAATTTATAAAGATTGCACCGGTTTCGCAAATCTAGTTTTCCTCAGATTGCTTAATACATCAATTGGAACCTCGAGATTTCAAATATAAATTAGACTCTGGATAATGGATCTCTTTCACCTGGTACTGATTAACTTAATAGGCACATATTAAGGGCGTTTCGTATCAGGTTGCAATCAATACCAATACCTTCAAGATAATACACACATTAGTAATAAAGGTACTTTAAGTGTCGATTAAGCTTAATCAGCACTTGGTGAGAACCAGTCTTAGTTTACTTAAAGTAAATGCACAGTGCATTTTGCAGGTAAGTATTTATATGTAATCACCAAAATTATGAACCATTAAGGTGGCCCATCCCGCTCATCTCCCCATACAAAAGGGGAAAGAAGATCACGCAAATATTTCTTGTCAGAGATCCAAAATTTTGCTCAAAATAGCTTTATTTGATCGACCTAGATGTCTGATGACCATTGGCATTGTAAAATTGTGTTTGGTTTCTGAGTTATAAGGTCTGAAAGTTCGAATTTTTCGCGCGTTTTATACAATAACTTGGAGGTGGATTACGCAATGATAAAGTAAGAACATCTTAAAAAGATTAGTCATCAGACATAGCTTATTTAATCAATATTTATAATCTATTTGGTTTTTGTTAGATTTTTGACTACAGCGGTCGTGGTTTACTTTTAGCTATAAGTCGTTTTGAAATTAAAGGAGATATGCAACCGGAGCTCCAGTGACTTTTTTGGTATAACAGAAATGTGCTCGATAGTGTTAGAAACCATCGATAATTATTATTAATGATTAGAATATTCAAATATTTCAACTTTCATGAGAACTCCAGCAAATATAATTTGATCTAAACAGACGTTGAACAAATAGTTCCCTTGCAGAAAAAGTAGAGCCATCTGTTATCAGATATTTCAGCAATTTACGATTATATAAATGTTCGTAATTTCTTACTATAATTCTTTTTTCAATTAGGTATATTGTGCCAATACCCGTACCATTATTTTTATTTTCATAAATACACCGATACACAATATATTTTAGCTAAAATAATAATCCGATGCGCAGCGCCATCTATTGCATAATAGTCATAATATGTTGTATAACCACTTTTTTTGCTTTTTAGGTAGTTGACCGCATATATTTTTAGGCAAAAAATCGTATTCGTATATTTCGAAATCTAGACACAGCCGTCAATAAAACCAAATGAGTATTTTGTGCCGAGACACCAAGTTGTTTCCGTAAGTTTTCCCCGACTATTGAATACACACAACACTGCGCATTCTGGAGGCAAAATAAGCAAATTACCATTTTTTTTCTCATCTCAAATAAATATCTCAGTTCACATACTATTTCATGTAACTTATATACGAAGTGCTTGAACTAGCAATATGCTTATATTATCCTTCAGAATAACTTTCTATGGTGGTGTGCCCACTAAAATGAGCTAGAAAATCTAAGAATAACCTGCAACCGATTATAACAATAAAAAAATCTGGAATGCGATGCGGCGCGAACCACAAACCTCTGGCTCAGGAAGCGACACCCAGCGCGCTGCAGTAAACAAGACTCTTATTCTGCGAAAATAGTAATCGCTTCAGTGAATGCATCACTGCGACTTTAGATGCATCTGCTGACGTTTCTATGAGTTTACAGTGTCTGAAATGTATCAATTTGGATTCACCTTAGTCAAAACAATTTAACTATGGTAGTTCGATCCAAAAACTCTTAAATTAGTGACGATTTTCTAGCCCATACAAACTTTGCGATGTCCTTTTCGTAAATCTTACCAAATCATACACTATGCACATTGTCTTTTTTATGGACATGTTCTATCTTCCTCGTCACGGAGCCTGCCTTATTCTTTGAAACAGAGAAGGTCCCAGAGCGCAACAGCACCGTTTTGGTCCCGCGAATGAGTTAGGCCCGCCGGGTTGGGCCACCTTAATCAACTGCAGCGAAAGATTGTACCCAATTCATTGAATTATGCAAAATTTCGTCGACTTGAATTTGATTTTAATTACATCCTCTCTCATATATTTTAACAAGTGGACTCTACTTACCCTCTATTTAAAGGTTCTTACTTTCTTACCGTCATCATCGAAATAGTGGTACGAGTTTGTTTTTTTCCGAACCTTATCATACTCAGCACACTCTGAAATATGTCCAAATTAATTAGTATTAGCATAATAGACGAAAGTAATCTCCTAACAACAGTATTCAGAGTGGGTCTACCAAAATTTAGGTTAGAATACGACAGTTATAGGTTTATACGTTTTGACGTAGGCAAAACGGAACTACCTAATTTCGTAAAAATTACATCACGCGAAGAATTATATATTTAATAATTAAGGTACCTAGTTTATTGTGACCTTCACACGTAGGGCTAAGTTATCAAGTAAGTATGTGGGGCAACTAGGCAGACTTTCAAAAAGCGGTTCTTTCTAAGTATACCAATAAAACAAACCCCAATTAAAACACTTATCAAATACATACTCTGGGAGTTGAAATACCTATATTATTGGCCCAGCTTGCCACGACTTACATATGTACCCGTCACACCCACGAAAAGCGAATTTCATGCAAGCTAGACAGCATCTTCTTAGCACCTCCTTGGAATGCCTCGTGTTCCCCACGCCACGAGGAATTCCATACGATTTAGCAGTACGAGTACATACAAATATTTATACCGTCCCTCCCAAGCGGCTTCTGTTTCTACGTACTTCTCTCGCTTATCCTTTCCCCATGCGCTCCCTTGGGGCGCGGGGTTGCGGTGTGCACGCCGGCGGCAGCGACGTCCCGGCAACCGGACGGGCAGCACAGGTTGGCCGTGGACGCGTCGAAGAACAGGTTCGGCAGTAGAAGACGGCTGGAACGTGAAATAACTGACTCTGCTTCATCAGCGGCTAACTAAAGTTGTGCCACAACTGCACAGAATGAGCGTCGAGTCTGCTCTATATTCTAAATTTTGCTAGAACGTAACATCACGGAAGAATTTAATTTATGGTTTCCTCCTATGGTCACCTTCACTCCGGGAAAGAAAAATTAACTCATCGCCAAACAAATAAATATATTAAGATGAAGAGCATGTTTATACGTGGGTTCTTAAAAACTTGTAGTATCCTTGTTAAGTCTGTACAACCGTATATTATATGCATATTGTTGGATTTGCTATAGGGCTCTACACTCGGTTGATGGATTAGCCTGGTATGATACCTTAAACTATCTCGATCTGTGACATTAATTTTAGCTATCTATGGCAGGTAAGTGAAACGAAAAACCGACACTTTAACAGAGGAAAGAAGTAAAACATAAAAAAAGATTCCGACGAATTGAGAACCTCCTCCTTTTTTTTGGAGTCGGTTAAAAATAAAACTCCTAGTAAGAAAGTGTATTAAACAGATAAAATATGAAATGTCATTAGATGTCGTGAAGACGTCAATTCACCGCGCAAAATGAAAACGTCACAAAAGGAAACAACTAAGTAAACGAGGCTTAGATGTCTACGAGGTACATATCACAAGTTCACAAAAGGGGATACCTAACTAATCGCGGAAAGGTACAAAAAAAGAAAGGGACAGTTGCAAAAGGGGACAACTCATTCCGGCAAATGTTACAAAAGGAGACAACGAATGACAGTAAAAGGGGTCAACTAATCCATTTAACTTTTTGAATCGCCAATGCTATATTATTTTGTCTAGGATACACAACTTAATGAAATTATTACCTACTTACTTACCATAGTTTTATTACCTACCGTATGTCATCGTATGCTTCGCATGACTCGTTGCAGCAAGCATCCATAGTGTTCCACGTGCGGTCACTACACGGATTACCTGCAACATCATACGTTATCATCTATGCGGGTTTTTTTTTATCTAAAACCGGTATTGGTGGCTTTGCTGAGAGACCAACGGTGCACGCCTCGTCGCAGGTTTAGAGAGAACCTGGCAAAATTTTGTAACATATTAGCACCGAACTAACCATACAAAAACCAGATTAGTCCGGAGTCTACTAAAACCAAACTAATAATAATAACCAAAGCTGCACTCCACCCTTAAAATTTCCAAATATGGCTGGAGTCATTGAACTTTTTCTATATCGATGGCTGGAGTGCATCATCTCTGGTTAGTAAAGCGAGGGCTATTATACATATATATTCTTCATCCGAAAAATAAGGACGACTGTATTTTAATGATAAAATGATCACTAAGCAGAGATGATTCACTCCACCCTAAGTAGTTTATTTTAAACTAAATTCCGAAAATTCAACAGAAACACTTTTTGTAAACTAGGTACTTATTAGGGTGTTTAACATTGTCACTCACCGTACTGAGACATCGTATGATGCACCATCCCAGAGAGGAAAGGAAAAATAATCGTATAAATCATGAACTTTGGTTGATTGAAGAAATCCGCTATATTAAATCGATATTGCTGAACTTAAGTTTGATGTGAAAACGTCTGAATTTAGTGTGCCTCTGAGTACAACTGGTTCAATACATTCTCATGATGGTCCGACTAGTTTTATTTTTCCTCAGTATAGAATACTGGCTCATACATATATTACCGGTTTATTACGGCAGAACCACAGTGAGTGTGGCTCGTATTTTGAAGGCTTTAAGACTCAATCTCTACCTTTCAGATATCTTCTGATGTCATTAACCCTCTGATTCTTGTTATTTACTCAACAATGGCCGCATATTTTGTGGTTATGCGTCGTTTTAGAAACGCAATTGAGAGCAGTATGATATTTTATAATTAAAAGTCGGTATTAATAAATCGGTATAAGGTCGATTTGGCGATGCGCAACCAGTTATTTTCGTTGTTTTTACATGTGATTTTTAAAGTTCTTACGATGAAGTAAATTCCGGTCACTTTACAAGATTAAAGAGTATTTAGGTAATAACAAATTGGTGTAATCTAAAGGACCAACTAAACTTTACAAAACCTTACAAAATCAATGCGTTCTTGAAGTAATACCTCGTCAACTAAAAACAAAATTTGACCCTATTGTTTTAGTAAATAAAGAAGAATAACGTTATTTTTCCCCTCCAATTAAGCTATTTTATTAAGAAATGGCTTAAATTGGAGAAAAATGTTTGTTTTAATAGGTACTTTATAATTAAGTTTCAAATATCCAATTTTAATGTTATCTTTCCTAAAAATCACTACGAGAAGAAAATAGAGTTTTAAATGATATGAATTTCAGTCTGGTTTGAATCTGCATTATAGATATCTATCCGTCAACCTCCAGGATATCTTGACGACCGTTTTAAGATCTCGCCCAGCTTTGGAATTGCCTTGGGGCGGCGCAGCAGCGGCTGGGCGTAACGGTTGATTTGGCTTGGGCCTAGGGCGGCGAATAATAGGAAGGGGGGCGGTAAAAAGTAGGGCGGGCGGGGTGGCAAAAGCCTTTTATTAGGGTTTCGTACCCAAAGGGTGAAAACGGACATCTGTCACAGGGCTGTTCTCACAAACCGTAATAGTTAGGCAGCTGAAATTTTAACAGAGTATGTATTTATTATGCCGCTATAACAACAAATAAGTAAAATTTAAAAATAATAAAAATTAAAGGGCCCCCATACAAAAAACGTGATATTTTGTGTTAAATCTTGTACGATGGTACGGGACCCTTCGTGTGCGAGTCCGACTCGCACTTGGCCGGATTTTTAGTACTAGTCGCGTCATCTAAATTTCCAAGTTTTTATTTTTGACGAATCTAGTACTGCGGTGTGTTGGGCTAATATCATGACGGTTTTAGCGTATTAGCCTCTACTTATAGTTAAATAAAAAAATCGAGCAATATATATTTCTTACGTAATTTCAGGTGAAGGCTGAAATAAATACGGAAGGGTAAGGTTGTGGTAAACAATTTATTAGATTTAGGTGTAGATAGTCGTTTTGAAACGCACATGCTGCCACACATTACCACCCGAAAGCGATCTATCACTCATATCGACCATTAGCCGGTCGCATTGCCGACTTCTTGGCCACCCCCATCGCTCCCGTCGCACGGTGGCGTGTAATTTGCGCCTAGTGGACTTTGCCGCTGACGATTTTTTTTTTGTGTTTTTCGATATTCTAATGATGCAGTTTTATTCATTTTAACATTTTTATTACTTCTATATTAAGTATTTTGCAAATAAACAAATATTTTGGGTGATATAAAATTTTTCTTGTTTTCAATGTATGGAAATAATTATAAAATTGCTGATAAGTCCTAAAGCACAAGTGATCACAAAATAATATTCTGGATAATTAATAAGGTCCCCGTACGTGATATTTTAGCTTCAACCAACAACCTCGCAAATGCTCGTAACTTTAGGAAAAAAAATAAAAACTGTTTTCGTGTATGGGAAAAGCTAGTATATTGGCAGGTATTCTTCATTTAACTAAATTGAATAATCTAAAACTACGTGTAAATTAATCCTATTACTTACTAGGAAGTAGGTTTAATTCTACCCGGGGTCGTATCATCGCATAGAATGTACAATGGTCGAAGCGACAATGACAATCGTCCGTTTTATGTAGTAGTATAAGGATGGACCTGTTATGGCACCTTGTTCCCATAAAGTATGTTGGTATCATGACAGTCTAGCTATTCTAGCTAAATTAAAACAAACATGGGAATAACAATATAAGGTTCTCTAAATTGATTTACAGTACATATTTATTTGTCATAATTTCCGGCTTAACTACGGATAGGCAAACAACATGATTATATAAATATAAATAAACATAAAAATATAAAAAACACAAAACGTAAAACTGGATATAATTTTAAGAGGTCACACTTGGGACACATCCTGTAAGGCTGGTTCGAGCCATAGAGAAAGTAACCTATGAACAAATCTTATTGAGTTTATGATTATTACAAAAATACTTGTTAATGATAATATTTGATATTTTAAGGATCACCCGCGAACCTATCTGGACCAAATTCATGAAGATCGGATTCTCAGTACGTGGAATTAAGTGTTTTACTTACACTTCAGATACAAATATTCGAGATTGAGATCAAGCCACGTTTATTTGATCGCGCCAATAGTTTTAATCTACTAGTCAAAATAATATAAATAATTTACCGATAACGAGTCATACTCATTCTCACAACTTTAGAAATGAAACATAGACACTACATTAATGTACTAGAAACTGTTCTCTACACTTTCGTTCCATTGGTGGCAGTATTAGCATTACAATAATGCAACATTCCTGAAATATTAGAGTTCACAGGAATAACAATACGGATTAAAAGTTTACTAGGAAAGAGATAAGCAAGCACAGGCGAGCATTGTCTGTGAACTGAGTAACGCCATCTATCGCGCGTCCAAGAGGTCCAAAGACAAAGGCGCGAGAAAGAGATAACAGATTATTTGAAAGCGCGCTATTTTTGTCGTAACCTGTAATCATGGAATTCAGTGGACAATCAGTATGTACCAGCCTGTCATATCGTCCTGACGTTATCCAACGCACTTGTTCGCGGTGTATTTTCGGTGTTCGTATTGTTGCTGCAAGTATAATTGTCTCAATAATGGTAAGTTTGTGTACAAATTTGGATCTATATGTCATCTTTAAAGACAATAACAATTTAAAAAATAAAGAAATTTTGTATGATGTGATTAAATCTAAGCTTTCCGTGGACTTAACAAGTGATATTCAATCCGCTCTTCATGAGTTCTGCAGAAAATTCTGTTTTACTCTTCACAGAAGATGGATGAATGTTGGTTCTAAACTAGACCAATTCTTCGAGAGCTATAGTGCGTGGCTAGAATCGAATAGAGAGAATAGAATAGAATTCAGTGGCCCGATTGTGTAACGAATGCTCTTCAGGGACAGCGCATCGATGATACGGAGCAAGTCGATATCAGCATCGATGAACCTGAACCGGCAACTATAGCGTCTACCAGTGGAACTAATCTTCTTACTTCTACTAACATTAAATCAAGGAAGCCATTTACTGAAATAGGTTTAAAACAAAAGAAAAGAAGAACTGAGCAGATACGAGAAACATACGCATCCCCAGAATTTGCATTTGCCACGTCGACGAGGCTGAAAGCTAATGGAAACCAAGAGGTCGCGGAAATACTGGAATACCTCTTAAAAAATCCCGACGAAGTGCCACGTGTCAAAGCATTTATTGAGAAGAAAGAAGAAAAACGACAGCTCAGTCCCGAAAAAGCTCTGGGAGGTATGCTATCTACAAAAATGACTAGGTGGATGTATAATTCTTGGACGAATATTTTGTAAGAAGAAGGCTTTGACGTATTGCCTTCTTCTTTTCAATTACAATCAGTCAAACAGGATTGCTATCCAAAGAAAGAAGACATAACTATCACTGATTCGGAAGCCCAGATCCAATTGCAGTCTTTACTAGATTAAACCGCAAAAATACTGCTAAAGTTCGTTAGCACAGAGGATGATTCATCGCAATTTAGACTAGAAAGTAAGTGGGGACTGGACGGTGCCTCAAATCAGAGTAGCTACAAACAGATTTTGGACGAAAGCTACGATGATTCTTCCGTGTATATGGCAAGTTTGGTACCACTGAAGCTGTCATGCGGTGACAAAGTCAATCGGAACAATGAAAAACCAAATTCAAGTAAGTTTTGCAGGCCGATTTTCTTCAAATTTATAAAAGAATCAAAGGAACACGTACAACGTGAGGTCTCCAGTATTGAAACTGAAATAAACCTAAATTGGTGAAAAACGAATAAGTCACACCTTATTCCTAACCATGGTGGATGGTAAAACTTCTTCAATTCTAATTCAGACTTCAACACAGAGATGTGACAAATGTCATGCCACACCAAAAGAAATGTGTACCATAAACGTGTTAGAAAATAAAAATACTAACACGGAAATCTTATCTACTCTACACGCTTGGATTCGTATGATGGAATGCATCCTACATATTGCATATAAATTAGATTTAAAAAAGTATTATGCCACTACGGACGAAGAAAAACGCAAGATACAACAAAGGAAAACACAAATAACTGACGACTACAGACGTACCACTGGACTTTTAATAGATGTCGTTAAACAGGGGCAAGGAAACTCCAATGACGGGAACAGTGCCAGGAGATTTTTTGGGGACCCGCATACCACAGCCACCATTACGGGAATAAATGAAAACCTTATTATAAGATTTGCAGTAATTCTAGAAGCCATATCTTCAGGACAGGCCATTAATATCGAGGAATTTAAAACATATTGCAAAGATACTTATAAATTGTACTTGAATCTGTACAGTTGGTACTATATGCCACCGCGCGTGCATAAAATACTTGCACATGGAGGGGACATCATTCAATCGTTCGGACTGATACCAATTGGAATTCTATCAGAAGAGACATCAGAAGTTCGAAATAAAGATTTCAGGGAGTATCGCCGGAATCACACTCGAAAGTTTTCAAGAGCAGCCACTAAGATACACTAATAAATATACAGGAAATAAATTTAAGGAACGTTATATTGTTAATCCCATTCTTATTTGTTTTTATGTAACTTGTCATAGATGGCCGTCATGACATTAGCCTAATGTACCTTATAAGAACTGGGTTCCATGCTAGGACATATTTTATGGCTACATGAATGGAAAACGGACAATTTTCTTTTTTGGTTCGACCACTGTTCATTCAATGCGATCATTCGACCCCGGGTGGGAATAAACCTATCACCTTGTGAGGAAGAGAATTGATTTGTGAGAAGTTTTACATTATTAAATTTAATTAAATTAATAATACCTGTGATTTACTTCAATATACAAGATTTTCCCGTACACGAAAACAGTTTTTATTTTTTTTCCTAAAGTTACGAGCATTTTCGAGGTTGTTGGTTGAGGCTAAAATATCACGTACGGGGACCTTATTAATTATCCAGAATATTATTTTGTGATCACTTGTGCTTTAGGACTTATCAGCAATTTTATAATTATTTCCATACATTGAAAACAAGAAAAATTTTATATCACCCAAAATATTTGTTTATTTGCAAAATACTTAATATAGAAGTAATAAAAATGTTAAAATGAATAAAACTGCATCATTAGAATATCGAAAAACACAAAAAAAAAATCGTCAGCGGCAAAGTCCACTAGGCGCAAATTACACGCCACCGTGCGTCGTCGTCGTCGCCGCTCGGCCACACGACGGACTCGATCCAGTCTATGAATGCGGACACCCGCGTGTACACCCCGGGCTGGTTGCGCTTCCCACACTCGCGCCCGAACGCCGTCACTCCTATCACGTGGTATTTCTTCTGGTAGCCCGGGGTGATCACTTGCAGCGGACCACCGGAGTCGCCCTGAATAACACAATTAATGAAAATAATATATTGGTATTTTGTAACGTCGGCTCAATACAATATAATACATAAATATGTGTTGACACAAACAACCATCCTCGGTAGCCCAGTGACGCGACACCGTGCGATTCGATAAGCTTGGTGGAGCACCTTTGTGCGCGGTTAGGTTCTGGATGGGTGACCATTTTCAATCGTTGAGGCTGGCCGCTTCCTTACTTAATAGGTGCTAGGGTTCATCCCGCCAGGGCTGACGGCCGGGTTGGACGATGGTGGAAGTGGTAATGAAAATTGTCCGTGTTTTCCACCCAGTTCAAGGTAGCCGAACAATATGAGGAAGGTCATGGCATGGCACATATTTCCATGTGGTGTGTTAGGCCAATATCTGAAGGTCAGTCTAGTATTAGCAATCCATGTCCAGTTACATAAACAAAACCTACCTAAAACGTTTGAGTTTCTTAAGCCAACCTCAAATGGGAAAATCCGATTATTTCAGTCGTCAAGAGAGCAAACTTTTGATAATGATACGAAAAGCATTCTCGTACATCACTGCAGAAAATATATTACTGCTTTGGTACGTGGATGCCATTTGGAGAGAGAACAGAGACGTGCAATTAAGATGGTGATGTTTCAACTAGTCAGATCAAAACCGATTGAATGCACTGGAACAGAAAAAAACACTGAAGAGGGCTAATCGAAACTTACACTAATTAAATGCTTAGGTACCTACTCCGCGGTCATTCTTTGAAACTAAATTGAAATAGCTTCAACTCCAACCCAAGAAAGCATTTCTTATCTAACAGAGTAGTTTCTGCCAATACACACTTACATAAATAAACAGGATATGGATAATCCTGGCGGTGTCCACAGCGTGGTGGACGAAACGTCGAGCTAAATAAGTAAGCTGAACACTGTTTTTCCGTAAATATAAATAATATGTCGAATAACGGTGAAAAACTAAACATAAAGGGAAATAATTTATTTTGCATGTGTTACGAAAACCGTGGTAACGTGTCGTCGCCTTTTGAAGAAAGTTTGTAATTTGGCTTATAAAAAAATACCTGTCTATTATGGAATTATAAATGTAAGGGCCGATTACCTTAATCACCACATATTAAGGGCCTTTATTAGCGGCTTGCAATCAATGCCAGTACAAGTTAATAAGCACTTTAGAAATAAATGCCCTTTAACTTTTGATAATAAAAAATTAGCACTTGGTGAAAACCAGGCTAAGCCTGCCAATGCCAAACACATTTTTAATTCCATGCAAAACAGTTTTAAAATGACAACACATAACTATTTCGGTCTTCATATTGCGTCAGTATATTTATTTTTTAATAATTACATATATTGATGGAAGAAATGAGGCATCAACGTTTCACTGCACCTGGCAAGCATCCTTCCCGCCCTCTAGTACGCCTGCACAGAGTTGATGGTCGCTGAACCCCTGCCAGTTCCGGTTCCAAGATGTCTGCAACAGCGGCTGACATACCGAAGTCTCCAAGATGTCCACGGGCACCTTTTGTAGTATAGGCGATTTGTCCAAACCACCTAAATAAATTCAATTTTTTTATATATTCTCAAGAAATTAATGGTCTAGTTAAACGTCATATCCCTAATTCTAATTAGTCAGCACCTTGAACCTTGAAGTATATTATGTAACGAGAAAAAACCAATTTGTTGGTATTATATTTAGATTAAATGTATACGAAAAATCATGAGATTGAGTGAAATTAAAAGTACATTTTCGTTGAAAATGCTGGTCACTCCAATGACCATGTAAAAAGTTGAGCCCTTACTGAGGGGCTCTTACTTGCTAGGTTTACTTATAAAATAATTAATTATATTATTTGGATGAAAATTTTTCGAAGTGGCAATGATAATAGTCCGTATTTTTTATGCAGTTCGACGTTGCCGTGCAATGTAAGGAAAGTCCTGGCATGACACCTCCATCTTAAGACTATATTAATGGTATCATAATGTCATATTGTCATGGCAACTATGTACACTAGTATGCATAATTGGATAATACCGTTAATAGTTTAAAAAATTACTTTCAAGATTTGACCCACACATACCAACTAACTAAGCTCGTAAAGTGTAAGTATAAATATACATGCATTAACACCAGTAGGTGTACATTATTATAGTCATTACAACAAATATGTAAAGGTTTGTTTATTTAGAGTAAAGCTGTTGCGAGAGTGGGTATGATGAGTTTGTACCTGATACAGTAGTTCCCCATCCGGTTACGATTGCAGACTTGTTTTCATCAAATGTATTCTTCGACCACAAACAAGCTGGGTAAACGTGATCTGAAAAGGGTACCGCAGTCTGCAATTCCAAAATTGCGATATCAAAGTACTTGATCGGTGGGCTGTAGTTGGGATGTCTGAACGCTTTTAGGATTGGAATATTAATGGGGTTCGCACCGTCCGGTACGTTTTCGAGAATGTTAAGTTCGCCGAGTCTAACGACCGTCGGTTCGGGGTTAGCTAGGGAGGTGTCTCGGCTGTTGTTGAGACAGTGTCCGGCCGTCATCACGAATCTTTCGCTGATGAGAGTGGCGCCACAATTGAAAACGAGACCACCGCCTTTTAGCGGCCAACCCAGAGCAGCCTGAAACGCAAAAACAACCAGACCACATTAATACGGTTATAACACTTACATCGTGCAGAACCTGTAAAATAGTAACCTTATCGATGAAATAGAAATAATGAAACTTTTCTGATGGAAACTCATTCATTTCCAAAGTAGGCCAGAGCGGTTCTCGTCAAGATCGGTAAGGTGCAGAAAAAATATGACGAAAAAACTCAGGCGTCCAGCAATGCTATACGAGGCGGTATTGGCTCGCACTGGCGAAATGGGTCGACATTACTTTACTAGAGAGACTCAAGGAACGAATATTCTCTTATCGGGGGAAAAAAAATGTATCATATATACATCATGAGACGATTACATTGTGAGCGTAGAGGATTTTTTAAGTATAAAAAAATTACCATATGCGGGAATTCATTTCGGAAAGCGTTCGTCCCTCCTATGGCGGCGTACACCACCGGTGGAACTTTGTTTGTGGTGTTAATAGTTATCGTAGTGGCGTCCTTATTATGTAACGTTAACGTGTTAGTTTCAGAAGTCGGTCGGTACCCGGTGGATAATTCTGGCTCCCAGGTCCGAGTAACAGCTGCCTCGCTTGTGGATAATTCTGGTTCCCTGTGATTCTGGTTATTCGCCGTTCCGGCGGTGGTTAAGTCAGGTTTCCAGGTGAAAGGAACCGCAGCGTCATTGGTGGGTGCTGCTGGTTCGTTAAGTCTGGGAAAAACAGCTGCGTTTGTATGCAAGTCTGTTTTGCTGGTGTCAGAAAAATAAGCTTTGGGGGTGGATGTTTCTGACACACTTGGATAAGGGGTTGCTGATTCACTGGGGTTGGTTTTTGGTTCAGCGTGGTAAGTTATTGATGCTTCACCGATAGTTGTTTCTGGATTACTAGGGTAAGGGATGGCTGCTCCACCCGAGTTTATTTCTTCCTCCCTCGCATCAGGAATCACCAACTTGGTCGTGGGAAATTTTGGCTCACTGGGACATGGAATCACATTGTCGCTGGAGTGATGGACTCCTGCATAATTAGATGGAAATGAGGCGTCTGCGTACATCGGCGGCTCGGGTTGAGGTTGGAACTCTGCCACAGAATATATATATATATATATCAATACTTGCATAATACTTGCTACGAAAAGTAATATTCCCAGTGGTAAAAAAATGTGTTTTTATCCAGTTCTGCTTATAAAAGCTTATTCCTTCGGGAATGTGGTATTTAGTGGTAATGTGTAAGGTCGCGAAATTGGCCTCTTTTCGTCAATTTCAAGTACCAACCCGCAAATAAAAAAAAAAATTAAAATTATCTTACATTTAATGCTTTAATTAAGTATTTTCAATTCTTTATTTTATAATTATGATATTATGTTTACATTTTCAAGTAAGTACTGTTATTATTCAATAGGCAGTTTTTATGTTTTTTTATCATTAAATCGCATGTTCTGGAAAATGTTCATTGAGTTTTCGAAAGCATTGCCAGTAAATAAATGATCTAAAAAGAAGAAAATTAACTTTAAATTAAATCAACTCATCAACTCATAATATTATACAATTTATGTATATAATATAAAAGCTTGTCGCGATCTTAACGTGTATTAATTAATTTTAAGGTATGCATACATATTGATTCTCTTAGAATTACTTTCTGTTTATTCATATAGGTAAATCTCGAGCTTTTATATCATATACATAAAAGGTTTTATGTTATTAGTTAATGGGCTTATTCAATTTGAAGTTTATTTTCTTATTTTTAGATAATTTCGATAAAAGCTTGTTTTCAGAAAAAAAAAAAACTAAAAAAAATATTTGCAAAATGTTTAGTTTTCGCAGGGTATTTTCTTAACATTAGAACTGGCTATCATTATTGAATGCATGTACCTGTGCCTATGCCGCTGAACGGTTACTTTCTCATTTCAACATTTATCGTTGAGGAGTTCCCCTCGTTAGCAGCCAACCTTGAGTGCAGTAGTCATGTCATGGTGACAATTAGAATGGATTATCATAAATCAATGAGTATACAACATTCGTGTACATGCTATTAACGATTGAGGAGTTCCCTTGTTAGGAGCCAACCTTGAGTGCAAAAGCCATGTCATGGTGACACTTAGAATAGGTTAGGTTAGGTTAGGTTACCATAATTGAACGCGTATACAAAAAAATCGTATCGGTGCTCTTGACCGTCGAAAAATTCCTTTGTCTAAAGCCAACCCTTGAGTAAGATAAGACGGGAGTGACGACCAAAATTATATATATATTTGTATAGCGGCCGCGTAACCACGTTTTAGTGATAATACAATGATGGTAGCACCGGCCAGTTAGTTCGCTTATATGACATTTTCTAAAAATCTTCACGTGGTTTTCAAAAAATACCTTCATTTCCATATTCGTAATAGTTGTAAGCCTCTCTCTTTGTGCGAGTTAACTTCAGGATTTTATCATATTCTGCACATTCTGAAACAAAGTCCAATAAGTTGTTAATAATGTTAATATAATTATTAATGCATCCTTATAAAGTTATATAAACATAAGTGCAAGTGAGTGTAGCAAAATTCAACAATTTACCCAATGATTTGCAGTTGGATGATAAACTTTCTAAAATTATTTATATATATGTTTTCCCCAAATTACGACCTGGGGTCCTTCAAACGTGGTGTGAAGAAGCACCTGGCCGGCCGGCATAGTTTTCGCAGCCCCCCTGAATGTTCGAAAACCCATGGACGTCGTCGGGCATCTTTGGGTCCTGGCGTATGCCATATGCCGCGCTTAACATAAAACATTTTTACAAATAAATATGTTGCTTGTACACAACCGCCCGAGCTCGGAAACAGTCGAAGCGACATTGACACGAGTTAAATTAAAACTTAATTTTAAGAATTTAATCTGTGGTGACGACGGCGGCGCTTATTTCTGAAAATGTTTTGTGAAAATATAACTCCAAGTAGAAAATAACCTGTGCACGCATGATTCATTATGATACCGTGGTAAATTTACTCCCCGAGTAAACAGGCAGGTGGGTTAATAAAACTGACGTTATGTTGCATATCGAACCATGCAAATTTTTAACACAACAGGCAGTTTCTTAATATGGTAAGTCATCAATATTTCCTTTCTATTGATGAGAAATGCATACTTGTCATTCACATATTTCGCGTACCTACTGCGAATTTTGCGTTTTACAATGTTATGCCATACTGAAATTTACTAGTTAGCATGACATCAAATTCACGTTCACCGGGCGAGTTAATCCCTGGTAACCCCCTGACCCCATAATTAGCAAGAAGACGGACGTACTGAGTTCGCTTATCCTTGCTCCGCCGCCGCCAACTTGCCGCTCAGAGGTCCCTTCCGCGGGGCGGGGCGTGGCGGCGGCACCCACAACCTCCGTGCCCTCGCCGCAGCCTGCGCGGCAGCACACTATCGGCATGTAGATATCGAAAGAACAGTGGCTCGGCATTATACGTAATCTGAAAAAATAAAATGTGGTTGATATCGATCGAACATCGAACGGAAATATCATCCGTTAGTATCACTTCTGTTCTTAGGGTGAGATCGGGGCGTCTATTCCTGATATTCAGTGTTCAGTATTCACCCTGAGTCTATAAAACCGCTTTTGTAGGGGTTTTCAAAGCGATTTTCTTGATGCAAATATTCCAGAGCAATGTTTTTTTAATCAATCTAGGTTTTCCGTAAAAAACTCGCTTTTAAAATCGCTATAAAAGCGGTTTTCTAGACTCAGGATTCCTGATTCCTGATTACTGAATGCCAGTGATAGACCTGCAGGGGTAAAATAGTGGTTATCTACACATGTAATTGATATTGACGAAGGAACTAGTCTATTCGCAAGAAGCAATTCATGCCTGATAAATATATGTACTTAACATAAAATATATCCTTTACAGATACATTAATTGAAAAATGTGATGTTTTCATAGTATTTCTTTCAAATTGTGTATAGGAGAACTGGTGTAACATGAAATATACTATGCTGGAAGCGAAACAGCAGAAGTACATCGTTGATGAGCGTAACCTTAAATCTTGCTGGGCTGGTCTGCACGAGGAGAGGGGGCAGCATAAGCCCGGAACGTTCATTATTTCATCGATGCATGCCTTGCCTTCTGCAATGAATACACAGGTACTCGTTGTAAGAAATTATCAGTTTCGCTTTATGAGTACAAGTTCAGCCATTGCCTCGATCAGCCATATTTTAAGGAAAGAGAATTAAATTTTAAAAACTATACTTAGAATGGATATTTGTATCCAGACCTCGCCTGACCGCGTAATACCAGTTTGAGTATTTTCCAACCCTTGATCACCGATAGTAATTTGATGTTTTATTATTTTGTCGAGGTCCCATCGCAAGAATTGCGAAAAAATTGACATGGATGGACTACCGTTATGATATTAGCCCAATACACCACTTTCCCGGCGCAAATATTCAATGCTCAGTGAGTGCTATATGTTTGTGCCGTTTGGTGTCGAAACGTTAGGCTCATGGGGGCCGGATGCCAGAACTCTGTTTGAGGATTTGTCGTCGCGGTTGATCGAATCATCGCGTGACCAGAGGGCTGGCTGGTATCTCGGGCAGAGGTTGAGCCTAGCTATCCAGAGAGGGAATGCGGCCAGTCTTTTGGGCACCCTGCCGCCTGGCAGCGATATGGCTGAAATGTATTATTTGTTATAAATGTGTGTAATTTTAGGAATAGTTTAATGTATAGGATAATGTATAATATTTTAGTTTTTAATTTCTTTGTTGATTTTGTTGATAAGTTATCGAAAAAATTAGGTACCATGCCCGGACCTTGGCTACATTTAACTGGATGGAAAACACGGCGATTTTTTCATTGCCGCATCGACTATGTTTATACCTAATGCGATGATACCAACCCGGGCGGGCGTAAACCCTACCACCTATTAGGTGAAGGGGACCTACAGTTTTACATGGATTCCGAACCATGGAGCACCTCGCATTTGAGTCGAAATGCACGTATCCAACTCAGAAAGAGAAAGAAAGTGGTGCATGAAGCCAGACCTCTGGTGTGCGCCACTAGGCTACGAGCCGCTCAGAATCTTCATTCGTTTCTTACCCCTCAACGGCTTTCATCAGTAGTTCCGGAGAGGAAAAAAACCCCTCGCTTTTAAAAAAAACCAAAAGTTAAAGATGATAAGTTGTATTTTTTTTTTTATGTGACTGGACATGATGGCTAATACCACACCTTCTGTCATGGTATTAGCCCAACACACCACATGGGAACTAGGTGCCATGCCAGGACCTTCCTTATATTGCTCGGCTACATTGAACTGGATGGAAAACACGGACAATTTTCATTGCCGCTTCGACCATCGTTCATTCAATGCGATGGTACCAACCCGGGCGGGATTAACCCTACCACCTAGTAAGTAAGGAAGGGGACCTACAGTTTAACGTGGAATCCGAACCACGGCCAGCCTCTCTCAACGGTCTAATGGTCACCCATCCAAGACCAGACCGGACCCAGCGTTGCTTAACTTCGGAGAGCGATCGCCGAAGTGTCGCGCCACTGGGCCACTGAGGCTGACAAGAATCTGTATATAACAGTTCGAATTGTATCATATTGTAAAACGCAAAATTCGCAGTAGGTACGCGAAATATATGACTGACTAATATGCATTTCTCATCAATAGAAAGGAAATATTTATGACTTACCATATTGAGAAACTGCCTGGTGTGTTACGACAAGTAAACATATTACAAGGAAAGTCATGGTTACCTTGAACTCTCGACTAAAATAAGTAAAGGAATATAGTTTTACTGGATATATTTTCACCATTTTGACCAGCGATTAATAAAATAATTGGATTAAAAATCACAATAAATTGAATAAACTAGAGGCCAGTATTATTATGACGATCACGTCTTCACAGTATCAGCCTCCAATGGTCACTATATTATATATAGATGCAAACCGGATAATGCAACAGGTTTTTTCATCATAACAATTTCGTAGTATACTGGTAAGTTTCGACATGGGAATGTCCTCCTAGCGATGAACAAACTTTATTTTTTTATTTATATAACCTTTTTGCATAATCCAGCGCAAAAAACGCTTACACATAAATTGAGAATTTGTTTCTATTATGGTGGTAGGTGTACAAATATTTCACATCGATAAGGTGGAGGATCTATAGTATGCGAGTTTTACTCACATCGTTTATGTGCAATCAATTATAATTAAAATGTTTCCAAATCGAACAAAAAAAAAAGATCTCTGAGAAATTAACTAATTACTGAGCGGTATCATCAAATGTAGTACGCAGCATTAATAACAGTAAAACATTGTTGACACTAGCGTGAGCATCCCTTGTAGGACTTGCCACACATTTCCACTCAACTGTCAAGTGCTGCAGGCCTATTCCTGGAATTCCGTAATCAGTAATCAGGAATCCTGAGTCTAGAATTTCAAAGCGATTTAATCAAGGAAAACCTTGATTAAATTGAAATCCTATTCTCCGGAATCTTTTAATCAAGAAAATCGCTTTGAAAACCGCTATATAAGCTGTTTTCCTGATTATGGAATTCCAGGAATAGGCCCGCTGCTCTGCGTCGCCGCAACCTTCGTCGACCACACGATGGACTCGATCCAGTCTATAAACGTGGACTTCCAACATATCCTTTTTAGGGTTCCGTACTCAAAAGGTACCAAACGGAACCCTATTACTAAGCCTCCGCTGTCCGTCCGTCCGTCCGTCCGTCCGTCCATCTGTCACATGGCTGTATCTCATGAACCGTAATAGGTAGATAGCTGAAATTTTCACAGAGTGTGTATTTATTTTGCCACTATAACAAATAGGTAAAATTAAAAAATAATAAGAATAAAAGGGGGGCCCCCATACAAAAAAAAAACGTTTTTTTAGGGTTAACTCTTGTACGATGGTACGGAACCCTTCGTGTGCGAGTCCGACTCGCACTTGACCGGTTTTGTAATGAACTTATTTATTGCCTTACCCTGTTTAAACCTGGAAGTAGTGAGTAATCGTAGATAAGTTATTTTCAGTGGTAATATTAGTATAACATCTTATTTTATGATTAGCCCGATGATATGTTTGTTTTTCTTTCTGAAATAATAAGCCCTATTAATTTTTTATATGATATGTGAAATGCAGTGTTGGGTACATATGTAGTTAATTAGTATTAAATTGTCTTTTGTATGTTAATCATGTCTGTACCTGTTTGCTTTTCCAAATAAATAAAATGATGATGTGTATAAGTAACGATCTTTAACATCGTAAATTAAAAGACGCATTTTTTTACAAATTGTTTATTTCACAAATGTAACAGAAAATCAATATTATGTTTTCTTTTGCATCAGAACTCAACCGCTCTATCCATCCGTATTTTATACATATATTTCAGTATTTTTAGGGTTCGGTACCCAAAGTGTGCCAAGGGACCCCTATTTCTAGGCTTCCGCTGTCCGTCCGTCCGTCCGCCTGTCACAGCGCTGTATCTCATGAAACGTATTAGATAGGCAGCTAATATTTTAACAGAGTGTGTATTTATTTTGTCGATACAACAAAACATAGGAACATTTTAAATTCCCTAATAATAAAAGCATCTCCCCATACAAAGAACTTATTTTTTTGTGTTAAATTTTAGTACAATGATACGCACGGAACCCTTCGTGTGCGAGTCCGACTCGCACTTGGGCGGTTTTTTATTTTTTAAATGTAAATACCTTGAGTTGCCTTGAGCATGAATACAGTGACCCACAGATGTCTAAGGGCCGAGTGCACGAAAGAACAAAAAATCAAAATCAACGTCAACGTATGATTAAACAGGTCACTTTCTATGGACTCTATGAAAGGAACTCCAAGCGGTTCACTAAAAGTGACGTGTTTGAACATTGATTAACTCAGCCGTCTCGTCGTGCAATCGGGGCTAAGTCTACAAAATTAAGATGTTGTTTTTATTATATAAATGTATTGCCTTTTCTGTCTTTCGTCTTCCGATCTCAAAATAAGATTCAACCACGTCCAGTCTACAAAAGTCTGGACTCGACTCAGACTATAAACGCGGACACTTTCTCTTTTCAACCGACTTCAAAAAAAAGGAGGAGGATCTTAATTCGTCGGAATCTTTTTTTTTCTATGTATGTATGTTCACCGATTACTCGAAGACCTTTGAACCGATTTTTTGTGCGAAAGGGTTATACTTTCTAGTTGATCCCATATTTTTTTTATCACATATATTCTTTCGTATACAACCAAAGATATAGAACTGTAGTAGATTACGCTAGCCACAGTGGACAATCTATCACATGGCACTAAGCGTCCGCCGCCGGCCACACGACGGACTCGATCCAGTCTATGAATGCGGACACCCGCGTGTACACCCCGGGCTGGTTGCGCTTGCCACATTCGCGCCCGAACGCCGTCACTCCTATTATGTGGTATTTGCCACCGGGGTCGCGGACCTGAAGGGGTCCACCGGAGTCACCCTGAAAGAAAAAAATGTTAATGTACCATGCTCATTGTAAATGCGCAGTTTTATTGTTATTGTCGCAATTCAGGAGACTACTTTATTGTTACTGTCGTAATTCTGGAGAGTTCCCTCCTAAGTCTAAGGCCGATTACATGATTATGACAATATTTCGAGTGGATCGTAGCTCAGGGGCAAGGGGACTTGCCTTCTATCCCTGAGGTCTAAGGTTCGATCCCTGCCCCCTTCATGCACCATTTTCTTTATTTTCCTTTCTATTTCTACGTTTTTTTAATGCAACCTGACATGCATGCATAATGCCACACAACTACCGCTATGACATTAGCCCAATACACTACATTCCATAGTTTGGAATCCATCTGCTCTACTAGTGACTAGGTGGAGGGTTTAAGCAAGACCTGGGTTGGTTTCATTGCATTGGATGAAAATATAGGCCAACGGCCAACGATATAATTATATGGCTGGAAGCGGCAACGAAAAGTCCTTGTTTTCCATTATCAATGCAGCCGTGCTCATAAAGCGAAGATCCTGGCATGGTACCTTATTCTTCCGGGTGTGCGGTGTGTGGAGCTAATATCATGACGGTGGGTGTAATATTGCCATTCATTTCTGCTTACATAAAAAAATATAATGGCGTTTTCGCTTAAATATATCAAATAGTTAATGTGAATCTTATATTAATCCTATGGATTTGATACGGTATGTAATAATGTAATATGAAATTCACGGGTCGAAGGTTTTTTGTTAACGGTTAATGGCAGAGAGGTATTATATTCTTTGGCAGAGAGACTCGAATAGAGGTACCATGCATTTTGAATCGTGTGCAGGGTGCCTAACATTTCACAGTGATGCAAGCAAGTGTTCGGTAAGTTCTCCGTAGCAATCAACGTTCCAGATCTGTCAGCATTACACCATTACCTGGCAAGCATCCTTGCCCCCTGAAAGCACGCCCGCGCAGAGTTGGTGCTCGCTGAACCCCCGCCAGTTGCGGTTCCAGGCGCTCTGCAGCAGAAGCTGGCACACCGACGTGTCCAAGATGTCCACTTGCACCTTCTGGAGTTCGGCCGAGTTCTCCCGCCCACCTGAAGGACGACAAGACTAATTTAGGTTTTGACAAAGATCTATTATGTATCATGTTATTTACAAGAGACTAGAATCATAGGTAATTCGTTTTTCAAATTTGTCTTTGCCCTGTCGACCCTACTTATTTCAATTTAAGATTTAGAAATTCCCTTCGTTTATTTGAAAATCGAATTATATACCTGACGTGGTCGTTCCCCACCCCGTCACAATAGCAGTCGTGTAGTTCCCAAAGTCCCGCCCCGTCCACAAGCACACCGGCCTCACGTGGTCCGAAAAGGTCACCGCAGTCTTTAGCCTCAGCAGAGCGATGTCGTAGTACTTAACCGGTGGGCGGTAGAGATTGTGCCTGAAAACCGCTTCGATGGGCATGTCCAAGGGTTCGGCCCCGTCTATAATGGAGTCCAGGATGTTTTGGTCGCCGAGACGGGCGATCGTGGGCTCGGAGCTGGCCAGGGACGTGTCCCGGGAGTTGCTCAGGCAGTGGCCGGCTGTCAGCACGAATCTGTCGCTGATGAGGCTCCCGCCGCAGTAAAACGCGAAGCCACCCGTCTTTTTTGGCCAGCCCAAGGCCGCCTGAAATACATTCCCATTTTAATTACTTTTAAGCAGAATGCGCTAATTTCGGCTATAATACATTTTAATGAAGAAAGTAACATTGGCTTCACGATTCGCTAGGATCGATGTCGTGACAAAAAATTTTTCACTCGTAAAATTACAAAATGTCTATCAATGCCCAAGGATTATGAGTAAAGCATTGACTTATTATTACTGGAGTAGAGGGAAAGAAGGTTACCATATGCGGAAATTCGAAGAGTCCAGCGTTCTCTCCGCCTACGGCTGCCGTATGGAGCACTCCACTATCGTCATTCAATCCACTGTTGTCTAGGTTGACTTTAGCACGACCAAGGCTGATGAGGGCGTTGCCGCTGCCGTCGCTGTTCCCTCGGCTACCGATACTAACTCCAAGAGCACCGTTGCTGTCGCCAAGATCGTCATTGCTGTTGGCGCGGCTCCCAATTTCGCTTTCTGCACTTTGTTCGTCGAGACCAGGGTTGGTGGATCTGCATTGTCTCTTCGACCACGTTGCTGTGACAGAGCAGGAAAAGCAGGAAAATAATAGAATGTTTGCGGGATATCAGTATTAACTTTGAAGTCTACTTCGTTAGGACTTTTGATGCTTTGTACAGACGCGCTAACAGTAATTTGGAACAATCATAGTGCTCGGCGTGAAATGATTACTCTGTTTGTACGCTGGCAACAACTGAAACTATTGGTCATTTGTACTTTGTGTTTTGTTACTTACATACATTGTAATAGTAAATGTATTAAAGAAATTACACGGAGTTAATGTTATTGATCTACGGGGTAAGCTAAGATAAATTAAATATATCCTACAACTGATTTGCAGATTGTTTTTGTACATCCGACACCGTGGTCTCAAACCCGGATTATCAGGATGATAGCATGAAGATATTCAAATAAGAATGTATCTGAGAGTATATTTTTATACTGAGGTGCAAATACGTACAATGCCGCCTTCGTTTCGGACGTTGCTTCTTCTTCGGTGTCAGGATGGGTCTCGTCAGGAGCGGTTTCTGTGGCACGCCGCCGACAGCAGCGCACACTGAAGGGAATTTAGCAATTAATCGTAGCAAAAGTTGGATTTTGTGGAGGTGTCCCCAAGGTGATTTCTATCGTCAGGCATAACACATCAACCCGTTTCATCTAGACTAGATAAATATTTATTGAGTTCATTTATTAATTCATTTCATTTATCAATTATTTATTTTTTTCAAGAAACTTAAGATAACCTGAAAGATGACTTTAAAAAAGTATTAGTATACCACAACTGTAGGTACTAACAAGAATATTTAAAGAGATTATTTAGGTGTTTTTTGGTGGTAAAAACGCCTAAAATACGCATATTTGATCACTTTTTGTATGGAGATGCGAAATGTGTGCCTCATATGCAAACTTTTGGCAATGGCGAATATAATATGAACAAAGTCATGGAAAATATCCGACAATAAGAACCAAATAAACAAGTAGGGAATTCCAAATTATGGGTATACAGCCGGTGGCGAAATTGGTAGACGCAATACCCGCGAATGGTATATTTGCTGGTTCTGATCCAGCGATGGAGTATATTCGTAAAGTAGTTCTTTTTACTGGGCTCTTTCTTAAATTAATGTGTCCTTGCTTCACGGTCGATTATACATACATACATGTCACATTCCCTGGAATAAGCGACGTACATGCTAAGTACGAAAAAGTATATTTAATTATGAAGGATGTTCGAACAGCGCACTTCATAAAAAGGAGTGCAGCCAAGCCTCTGCTGGCATCATGCGTCCCTGGAGGGGGTGTTAGCACCGGATTACATCAGTTCCATAAGGGCGTAAGTGAAAACAAATTGTATTATTTTTAAATATAACTACACCACATTTTGAAATTTAAAAAAGATGAAAGATATGTAGATTGTTTAACTGTATTTTAATCATATAATTATATTTGTCTGAGGCTCCCATTATTTGTTCAAAATTGTTTTATGAATGTTTGCCCCTTTGGAGCAATCAAAGCATCGGGATCTTACAGTGTTGTCTTTAAATAATGACTAGATCATCAATCTACAAATGTACTATTTGACTATCCAAATTCATTATACCTATTTTTAAATAAAAATAAATGTATTTACGCCCCTTATGGGACTGGATGCTATCAGGTGGTAACACCACCTTAAGTTCGACAATAGACGAAGTGGACAAGGGGAATCCATCCTACCGCTGGTTTCCTCCAACCAACCGCTGGTTTCCTACTGACGTTTCGCTTACGAAAATTTTGCTTTATTTTTAGACTAGGAGGTCGCGACAAAAATGTTAACGATAATGTAAATGGCTGAAACTGGGTTCACGGGATAAAGTACAACCCTCTGAAGCTAAATGTGTCAGTCTGCCTGTTCCAAGTGGTTGCGTTACGTAGATAAGGCGCCTGAAAAAGTAGTTGTGGAGACAAAAAATCCATATGATAAGGTAAGTGGATGCAAATGACGAAGCATGAAAGTATCAGCATGTTGCTTAGCAATACAAAAACTAAACAAATCTTTGGTTGCATTTAGAAGTTATAGGCGATTTAGGATACAGATATAACTTTAGGTATATTTAAGTATTTAATTAAGAAACCGTCTGGTAATTGTTGTATAATTAATAGGTATCAATGTTTCCAGATAATCAGTATGTTCATCAGCAGGTAAATAACAGCATCTATTTTATATAGCCAATCTAGATAACGCAACCACTTGGCACGGGCAAACCGACATATTTAGCATCAGAGGGTTGGTCTCTAACGTGTGAACCCAGATTCAGCCGTTTACCTTATCGTGACCAAAAATGTCGTGACCTCCCAGAATATTTGGTGCTTACTCATTTCGCTCCGGCGCATTTGCGCAAGTCGAGTGGGCTCAGTTGGCGCCGTGGGGTCGCTGTCCGGAGCCCCGCCGGCGCCGCCGCTACTGTCGTCTTCGCCTCCGTCGCAGCCTCCGCGGCAGCACACCACCGGCGTGTGCCCCATGAACGAACATAGAGACGGCTGACGCCTGTGGTAGCTGCAACGATACGTTTATTCATTTACATGGTGCAATTGCAGTCAGGATTGCAATCTGTGCCTATCAGGCACAGCCTATGCGGTCTGGGTTCAAATCTTCGCCCGTTCATGCACCACATTCTGTCCCTTTCTGAATTGAATAAGTTAATTTCGTCACAAATGCGAACTGCTCCATGGTCGGAATACATGTAAAAATATAGGTTTTCTTCCTCTACTAAGTGGTAGGGTTTAAGCCCGCCCCGGTTGGTACCGAGCATTGGATGAAAATATGGTCGAAACGGCAATGAAAAATTTACCGTTTTTTATCCAGTTCAATGTAGCCATGCTCATAAAGGGAAGGTCCTGGCATGGCACCTAATTCCTTCAGGAATTTGGTGTATTGGGTCAATATCATAACGATTGTTGTGTGGTTTTAGCCATCCATGTCAGGTTGCATAAAATAAATACAGAATATTGGTCAATATTTACATTGCCTCTTCGATCATCCTTTCATTTAATTCATTCAGAACTAAGCACGTATCCTTGAGCGGCTCGTAGCTCTGAGCGCCCCGGTTTATGATTCTCATGTTCAATCCCCATCCTGTGCATGCACCACTTTATTTCTCGGCCTTAGTTGGATAAGTGAATTTCATGAAAAATGCAAGCTGTTCCATACTTACTTAAACTGTAGGTAGGTAACTCCTTTTCGCTGCTAGGTGGTAAGGTTGGTAGCATCGTATTGGATGAAGAGAAGTGGCAAAAAAAGTGTTTGTAGCTGTGCTCATGAAGGGAAGGTCCTAGTATATATATTTTTTTATAATCTAATCACACTGCCTTCCTAATAAACATCTATGCCAACGCTATTACTCCAGTATTATTGCTGTAATACCGTAAAGACCGTAAAAATACCTGTAAAGCTAAAAATACCGGAGTAATAGCGATGGTACAAATGTTCATAAGTAAGACAGACAGCTGGTAAAGGTTATAGTTAAAAAAACCAGCCAAGTGCGAGTCGGACTCGCACACGAAGGGTTCCGTAACATCGTAAAAAAAAACACGTTTTTTGTATAGGAGCCCCCTGTCTACCTGTTACGGTTACTGAGATACAGCCCTGTGACAGACGGACAGACGGACGGACGGACGGACGGACGGACGGACGGACGGACGGACGGACGGACGGACGGACGGACGGACGGACGGACGGACGGACGGACGGACGGACGGACGGACGGACGGACAGCGGAACCCTAATAAATGAGCAGTGTATGTAGACTGACCGCAGATCGTCCATCGCGCTACGACACGCGTGCACTACGCAACACTCGCCGGGGGAGTGACTGTGCTGGTCGACGCATCTCTCTCCTTCTGTAACGTGCAATCACAAACTGTCTATAGACACAAGTTTTATGATGCTGCAACTCAAAACCTTGGGCACGACGCATGCTATTAGGTCATGTGTGTTCGTAACGAGGTCCTGGCAGCGTAAGCTTTTATACAATTCTCCATCAATGTTCGAACTCCTCTTGAGATGTGTGTAGAATTGGTCAAAATCCCTCGCTTAGTTTACTTTGTACATATAGATGAACAGCTTCGAAAGATTCCTAGCCTGATTCCGGGCAGGCCAGGATGTATGCATATTAAAGGCCACACTCCGGAGACCGCTGCAAAAGGTTCTGCCGAAAAGTCGTCGTTTGTCGTGTTCTGTTTGTTCTCTGAATGTCATAATTATTTTGCAATGGACGTCCTCAGAGTCGATGAGCTCCAAGGAAAAGGGCCCTGGGGCCTTATCCGATCGGAGGCTGGACCCCTTTACACGCATTGACGTCGAAATACTGTCGACAGCAGCCCCTATGCGACTCCGAGTTCGGAGGATTATCGAATGTCGAGTTTTGTGGAACTAGTACATAAGTGCTGGTGCGCTCGGGATGGTTGGTAGGAGAGTAGGCCGTGAGGTAATAGGAAAATGCATTTTTATGGTAAGCATGACCTGAATCGACATCGAGGGTTAGATCAGACAGAGGAACTCTTTAACGGTCAACAGCACAGACACGAAATTTATTATGCGCATTAAATTATGATAACCCTTTCTAAGTGTTACCATGACATGGCTACTGCACTCAAGGTTGTCTCCAAACGAGGAATAGTCTTGTAATCAGTCAGATAACTAATTGACGAATTTATTTTTAAGGAACGTGATATATCGTATATCGGCCATGAAGCAAGGACACATTAACTTTTTTAACATTACATTGATTTTTACCGTTGCTTATCCATCCGTTGTAATAAGCCTATATTTTTATTAGAAAAATTACATAAAGATAATCATCCGGTAGTGAATATCCGTCTTTTAGCGAAAGTAAATTTTGCGGCGGTAAAAATCGGGCCTTAGTGTTAGTTCCAATTATTTATCCATGTAACCGATAGTTACTTATCGGATTACAGGTAACTGTAGGTGGTGAAAACAGGGGTAAAGACGTTCAGGCATAATCGAATAGGAATGAAAAAGTAAGAATACAATATTACTATTGAATTGTCTAGGGTTTTTATAGAAAGCTTGACTAACCATAAGCCTTCAATGTAAATCAAATGAAACTCACCATACATTTCTGCTGAATACTGCTGCACTGAAGTGACACTAAGAACAAACATAATTATTTTTGACGGTGTCATGACCACGGCCGTTGAACAAACAAGTTCGTAGATCAAGGCAATGAGTTAAGCCCAAACACGTCTGAGTAGCAGTAATATCTTGGCTAGACTGGTCCAGTGTTGCCAGACGTACCAAGCGTAAGTGCAGTGAAACCTAAACTAAAAAAAGGTAGATTTTACTGTAGATTTTTTTAACATGATTTAGAGCTGTAAATGTATTAGTGGACTTAATTTTTTTGTGTTTGCATGCCAGATTAAACTGTCCTTTCCGGCAGCTACGTTAATGTCTTTATTACACGATTTACAAAAAGAATATTCTCGTACTTTTTTACTGTTTTTTAGCCAAGATTCCAATAACTCGATTGATTCCCACTAAGTTTTATGCTGCTGAGCATATTTTCTTTTCTTCTTAACATTTTATGCACTAAAAGTTCTTTGTTGAACCTGCAATGTGTTGGCTGTTGCCTTTACCGCTACTTAAAAATCCGTCGCTCGAATCCTCATTTTTTTCACCTGAAGAGAACAAGAAGGTAAGAAGAGTGGATACAATAATTTCGTTCTTTCCGTTCTGTTCCATTCTTCCGCAAAAAAGATACAACACAATCGTTGAAGCATAGTTATTAGTGATTTCTCTATTACATCATTGTTTTAGACAAATATGTCTCATGCACGAGAAATGTCCACGCTTAAAGAAATGGACGTGGAATATTCTCGCGGCGACTCTGGAAATCCCCGAAACATTAATTGGGTTAGGTTGAGACGCGTACCGATTCGAACTATGAAAGCTGCCCTTCATATGTGGGTGCGTTGCAATATTTTTTTTTTTTGTCATAACAACATTAAATAATATTTTATTTTTTTGTTGAAAAAACAGTAGAAAATATAGCTCTCTACGGTAGAAAGGTAGGATGAGGTGGATAGCGGTAGATCTACCGTAAATACGGTAGATCTGGCAACACTGGACTGGTCCATGGGCTGCGGTCTCTCTTCTCTAGTTGTTTTAGTTGGGTTTGCAGAGATGGGAGCGAACCGTTCGCTCGACGCTACGTAAGCAAATTAATGTCGATACACCGAAGGACTATTGCGGTCTCGGGACTGGTACGTGCGGGGGGAACCACCTTTTTCTGCACTTCTGGTTTGGATAAAGGTCAACCAACGGCTCTATGGTGACTACCGCAGAAATACCAATTCAGTTGTGACTACCAAGAACGTTAAAGAGGAGATGATAATAGTTCGCTATCGCCGATTTAACGTTCTAAAAAGATATCGACATTTATGGTGATGACGAATTAATTCCAACAAAAAAATGTAATCCACCTTTTTTGCTCCAAATAAGCCTAGGAAAACCTCCTCTGTAGGTAATATTATTTTTAATGTGTAAGTAACACTTTTTAATGTGGACATGGATGGCTAATCTAATATCACACCCACCGTCATGATATTATCCTATTATGTAGCGTGGTGGCGGACAGATATGTGATCACCAAGAACGTTAAAAACCGGCCAAGTGCGAGTTGGACTTGTACACGAAGAGTTCCGTACCATTATATACTCATGATTTGATCCAAATAAATTACCCTTTTATTTTTATTGTTTTTTATTTTTACTATTTGTCGTCGAAATACATACTCTGTGAAACTTTCAACTGTCTACCTCATGAGATACAACCCTGTGACGGACAAACGGACGGACGTACGGACGAACAGCGGTGGCTTAGTAATAGGGTTCCGTTGGGCACCCTTTGGGTGCGAAACCCTAAAGAGGATTGGACTTGACTCGCCTAGCGATATTAGAAATCCATGCCCAGTTAAATAAAACCGGCCAAGTGCGAGTCGGACTCGCACACGAAGGGTTCCGTACCATCGTACAAGATTTAACACAAAAAATAACGTTTTTTGTATGGGGCCCCCCTTTAATTTTTATATTTTTTTTATTTTACCTATTTGTTGTTATAGGGGCAAAATAAATACACACTCCGTGAAAATTTCAGCTGCCTGCCTATTACAGTTCACGAGATACAGCCCCGTGACAGATGGACGGACGGACAGCGGAGGCTTAGTAATAAGTTTTCACCCTTTAGGTACGGAACCCTAACAATACAATTATAGGCATTCAATAGTTTTTTTTATGAAATTGGGTTGTCTACATGAAGATAAATTTAAAAAGCAAAAAGTACAATAATGCCACACTTCCCTGGATCTCCTCGCCTCCTCGCAGAAAGGACCCATTGTTATATCCTTCTTGGGTCCTTTGTCGCCTCTGTGTCGGGTCTGCCCACACCTTGACGTTACCGCAGGCACACCGCAGGCGGGTAACGGAGTGGGTTGATGGGAACATTTGTGGGTTTTAAGTTTGGGAAGTTTTAATGCTACTGGACATGGACGGAGAGTCATTACCGTCCCTAATCTCTACGTGAAATAATCTTATTCAAAACATTAGTTTAAAAGAAACTAAGGAAATTCTTACTTGATCGGCCATTTTATACAATTGATGTTTTTTTCTTAGAATGTAATAATAATAATAAGATCTCAAAACAATAAACAATTTTGTGTAATGAGGGTTAATGTATGTATTGAAAAAAAGGAAATGTTTGTATTGTATTTTATTTAATTTAATTTTGATATTAATTTAATAAGTATTAATTTATTTTAACTTCAATTAGATCGTCATACCTTTGTGATATGGTGTTACCGACGAATTTGAAATAAATAAATAAAAAATACATCGTACTCAATGGAAAACACGGACCATTTTTCATTTCCGTTTCGACCATTATGTCATCCAATATGTTGGGACCAACCCGGACGGGCCCTACCTACAGTTTTAAAATTCCGAACCATGGAACAGCTCGCATTCGTGATTAAATGCAATTTAACTCAGAGCCGGTAGTCTCAGTTCTCACTTAAATCGGCATTTACGTAACTTTGAAGATTTTTTTACTAGATATTCTGTGGTTTTACTTCTTCAAGCTGTCAAAGTCAAACTCGGACTTCCGATTTGTATGAAAACGCGGAGTGGACGTAAACCGCAACGTCGACGTATTTACGGCAACGTTGAGTAAGCTGTCAAATCAAACTCGGACTCGCAAATGTTAGTTCGCTTAGGTGAGAACTCAGACTGCCCACTCTGATAGATAGTGGTACATAAACGGGGCGAGGATTTGAACACCGACCTCTGAATTTCCAGGCAACTATGCTACGAACCATCCTGTACTGATTTATTTGCTTTGCTTTTTAGGATTCCGTACCCAAAGGGTGCCAACAGAACCCTATTACTAAGCCTCAGCTGTCCGTCCGTCCGTCCATTCGTCTGTCACAGGGCTGTATCTCATGAACCGTAAAAGGTAGGTAGCTGATATTTTCATACAGTATGTATTTATTTTGCTGCTATATTAACAACAAATAGGAAAAATTTTAAATAATAAGAATTAAATACGAAAAACCTGTTTTTTTTTAATCTTGTGCGATGGTACGGAACCCTTCGTGTGCGAGACCGACTTGCGCTTGGCGGGTTTTATTTCTATCATTTAGTCACCATCATTAAGTTTTATTACCAAAAGTTCCAAATCAATTAAATTAAAAAACCTTGTTGTCTCACTCAGTCGGTTTGGTTTCGTCAGAAAAGGGTACCTTCTGAAGGAGACACGAGTCTTCCAAATTCACAAAAAAAAAACGGTAAATTCTGTTTACTAGTGCTCCGAGAATAAACTATTTCTAAGGTAGAGATCGCAAGAATTGCGAAAATGGGAGCTTTATTGGATCGCTCTAGTGGTTTGTGGGTCTGTTTGCCGGTCACACCAAGATCGGGTAACCAATAACCCGTTTTTGATAAGACTTAACATACAAATACGCAGAATAACAATTGCACAAAAAAATTTTAACTGAATTAGCTGTACATGTGTGTGTGTGTCAAAAAGAGAAGGAAAACAATTTGAATAAGAATTAAATATATAAGTACCTGCTTATTACGATTAAAATAATATGAACGTTCATAAATATTGTGGGACTTTTTTATTATTTTAAAATCCATAAAAATGGATTCGCTATGACCGAGCATAGGTACTTCGAAATTACTTAAGGGCGTGATAAGAGCTGATTGCGTTCAGTTTGATAAGGACGTAATTAAAACAACACAACGAATGTCGACACTCAAAAAAGTAAACGTGCCTAGCTATAATTTAAAGATACAACTACTATAAGTCTCCGATGCTTTGTGTTCTCAAAGACAAATAGTTATTCATAAACTTTCATTAAAAAAGTTTATCATAATAAACAAACGCCCCATACAAACGATTTTCGGTTGCTACTCCCATCCTTCCGTGCTCTATGTTCACTGCTCGCATTCCATTAGGACGCGCCATCTCGCCGGTCGCCCCCGCACCCTCCGCCATATCGGGCTGACCACCTGTGGCCCCCCTCCCTCGCATACCGCGCCGTGTGAACTCACCGCCCCTTCACCAAGCCCCTCCGCGCCCGCGCGAGGCGCCCCTAGGCATCATGGCTGGCATTTTTTGGGGAAATCCCCAAACTGCGGGGAAAATTTGATCCCTTTGGGGATTTTGGGAAACTGCGTCGATGCGGAGATTTTATTAATGTATTTTAATTAGGGATAGTACCGCTTGAAAACATGTTTTATTGAGTGAAAAATAAAAATGAGACTAAGCTTGGTTTTTAGCTTTTTTTTCCAAGATTTATTTTAATTGACACTTAAAGGGCTTTTGTTAATAAAGTGCTGATTATCTTGTACTGGCATCGCTCGCGAGATGGTAGGAAAGGCCCTTTAATGTGAGAATTAAGTTAATCACAACTTGGTGGAAGAGACCCTAAAAATAATAAATAATAAAGGCTTGGTTTTTTTAAATGGCTGACCGATATTTTACGGTCGCGCCAATTGACTTTTATATTATTTCGTCGTGCCATAGATTGTATATATGCCTCCGGAACCTGTGTCGCCTTAATTTGTAGGGATTTTAACAACTATTTTGGGGTATTCCGAGCATTGGTGCTCGCAACGCTGCTGTTCGGCACCCAAACACGAGAACACGCACGCTGCGACTATGTGTCATGTCAACAGCATGTCACTTTATAAAGAGGGTGATAACATGGGTGAAGCTCTCGCATCATCTCCGAGAACTTGTGAGACATTAAAGGTTGCTTTGGCCTTTTGGGTACATTTTATTTTTCGCAGAAGGTATTAAAAACGATAGGTAGCCTTACCTTACTTAACCTAACCTATCAATTTGCACAGAATTAATGTGTGTATAGTATTACCACAGAAATCTGAATTAGTGTATTCAGATTTATGTGGTAGGAACAGTGCTTGTTTGATAAAAAACCCTACGTAATCCATGATCCAACGACGGCATGTATCTCAGGGCCAGTCTCAGGGTCGGGTGGACTTGCATTCCAGGTCTAAGTTTAAATCCCCGCCCGTACCACTTTATTTTACTTTCAGATTTGGATAAGTGCATTTCGTTACGAATGCGAAATGTCCATGGGTCGGAATCCATTTAAAACTGTAGGTTCCCTTCCCCTACTAGGTCAATGAACAATTTACCGTGTTTTCCATCCAGTTTGATGTAGCCGTGGTTATAAAGGGAAGGTTTGTTGGACTAATAGCATGACGGTGGGTGTGGTATTTATAATCCAAATCCAGTCACATAAAAAAAAACATAATAACCAACCTATCACCAAACCACTGAGCGAAAATTCTTAATAATTCTCAATCAAAAACGCAAAAAAAAAACAATGAAATGGTAGTCTCGGAGAAAAAATCCTCACACGAAAGAGAGCGGAAGTACTAGCGGATATGGACCTTTTTCTGCCCTTGATCGGGTCCATTCATCTTGTTACTTTTTATTCGATCCATCCCTTCAATTTTTTTTCTTCGGTACACTTGTACCAGCGAGCCCGTCGACACGCATTGGCCGTGGGACAAGGGTTCCGCATTACATTTCAGTAATAGACCTCTTTGGAGATTTGGTTGTCCGTCCTTACGTCACGCCATCGTCGTAGACTTCTAATTAATTTTAAAAACGAAAAATTATCGTAAGGCTTAAGCAAAGTAATAAGAGAACACGAATAAGTTTATTGAAGTTTAAAGGGCACTGATGAAAATATTCGGCAACGTAATGTATTACATGCACGTACCTAAGAAACGAAACTTGAAGATGATATTGATATTGAGATATTTTTTATAGAATTGGACATTGATGGTTGATACCAAACCTATTATCATGATATAACCACAACACATCACATAGGGACGAGGTATACAGCTAGAAACTTACATTGCACGACTACATTGGACACTTTGAATAATTTCCCTTGAAAACATTATCTTTGCGCAGCTAAATTTAACTGTATTGGAAACACTGTTTAAACCAAGAAACTAGCTTGCTTGCTTGCTGCGTTCCCTGTCTGCACGCACGGCCAGGCGTCTGATTGGTCAGTCTGAGTTCTCACCTAAATTGGCGTTTACGGCAAACCTATCGACTGAAGTTTTCCGTAAAAACGTCAAACTCCATACAAGTTTTTACCAGATATTCTTTGGTTTTACTTCTTCAAGCTGTCAAAGTCAAACTCGGAATTCCAATTTGTTTGAAAAAGCGGAGTGGACGTAAACGGCAACATCCACGTATTTACGGCGAGATTTACGGCAACGTTGAGTAAGCTGTCAATCAAACTCGGACTCGCAAATTTTAGTCGCGCGCTCTTCAATTTCTCCATACATTTGAAAACGCCAGTCGATCGGTTTGCCGTAACGCCAATTTAGGTGACATCTGGGACTTCGGGTACTGAGTGGTCAGTCTGAGTTCTCACCCAAATTGGCGTTTACGTAACTTCGAAGTTCCGTAAAAACGTCAAACTCCATACAAGTTTTTACTAGATATTCTGTGGTTTTACTTCTTCAACCTGTGAAAGTCAAACGCGGACTTCCGATTTGTATGAAAACGCGGAGTGGACGTAAACGGCAACGTCGACGTATTTACGGCAACGTTGAGTAAGCTGTCAATCAAACTCGGACTCGCAAATGTTAGTTCGCTTAACGTCCACTGCGCGCGCTCATCAATTTCTCCATACATTTGAAAACGCCAGTCGATCGGTTTGCCGTAACGCCAATTTAGGTGACATCTGGGACTTCGGGTACAGGTGTGCTGGAGGAGGAACGACCCGGCTCGACTGTCTCCGGACGATTCGCGCAGCCTATTTCTCAGCTCGCTCAACAATTATGTTCCGGCTGCGCAAACGGGCCCTAGCGTCTCTATTGCGAATAGAATAAAGTCATAATTTGGGTTAATAATTTTCTGTTACTTGGATATTTTGACTCTTGCTGCTGTCTCACTAGCAGACCCCGCGGTCCCTGCGGTCGACCCGACGTGCGAAGCCGTAAGTATTCTTAAAGTAATTATTTTTACTGCTTTATATCTTTAAATGAAAATGTCCTTGCTTTACAGTGAATTCTTTAACTGTGGTTCCATTCATGCGGTAAGAAGTCTGGCAGACTACCGCCAAAGATAATACTAATAATTAATAAATAACTAAATAATAACCGCACGGAACCCTCAATGCGAGTCTCACGCACCCTTTTTTTGTGGTTCGGTTTCATCTCGTGATTGTTTCCCTTTTCGTGGCGTTTTTGTGCGAGTTCGATGTCGAGAGCGAAAGGAAGGAAGTTATTAAATATTGTTGGTGACTTGCGCGCTCTCACGCCTCCCGACTCCGCTCCCGGGCGACACTGTGGGAATGTGTCAGGTGCCAGATGTCCCACATTCGCTTTGGTCCCACGGAGAATGGCTTTTTTATGGAACTGGACACGGATGGCCAAGATCACACATAGTGTCAAGAACGTTACGAGATGGTCATAGTTCGCAACAATAATTTATGTATCTTTGGTTTTACCGAAGAAGTACTGTTTCATGACTGAAACAATCACAACAATTTATCTGTTTTAATGAAACCGGACTGTATGTCCATGGGTCTATGGTATGGCTAATACCTTACCAGCAATAATATCCCGTTCAGTGTAGAGGTCCTGGCATCGCACCATATTCCTTCGGAAATCTGGTATGTTGGGCTAATATCATGAAGGTAGTTGTGTGGTATTAGCCATCCATGTCAGGTTGCATATATTTTTGATAGACATGGATGGCTTATACCACACGCGTCATGATATAAGCCCCACCCACACCATTCCCGAAGGATCTGGGTGCCATGCCAGGACCGTAAAAATGGACAGTCCCTTTATGATCACAGCAACATTGAACTGGATGGAAAACACGGATAATGTTTCATTGCCGCTTCGACCTTCACTCTTTTCATTCAATGCGGGCTTCCCTAGTAGGACAAGGGGAGTTACAGTTTTACACGGATTCCAAACCCTGGAACAGCCCGCATTCGAAACTACTTACTCGTAAATGAACCTTCGTAAAATTATAATTTAGTTTCACAATATTCTGCAAACCAATCAATCTGTAAACTAAAATAAAAACGTAAAGTTCTCTATGCCTCTTGCGAACAAGGCCGCGAGGGCAAATTTTTTTTTCTGTAACTTTATTGAAAAAATAAAAAAATGCTTAAATGCGATTAATAGACAAGATCTCGGACAAAATTAGGCGATTTACGCAATGATATAATTTTATTGTATATATGTATCTCAATGGATTTATGAAGATATTTATAAAACATAACTCATACATATAGTCGATTAAGAAGTAATAAGTTTGAAGGCTGCATTTAATGTTTTCAAATTCATTAAAACTCTTTGGTTATTTATTTAATTTTGGACCCATGAGGCATGCGAGCTAGATTGGCTCATTAGGTGAAAACAAACATGTTTTTTTTATTTAAAGAATTTCGTTGATAAACTCCTGCAACTCCTGCTTCCGACGAATATCCGGTCCAAAAACTTTTTCAAATTATTTTCTAAATCTGATTACAATGCTTCAAGTGTAGATGTCGTTGAAACTCAAATTAATAACAATTTAGCTTTGATTATATAAACCTTTATATTGTTTTATGTTAGGCGGGACATATGGCGTACGCCAAGGCCTCACATAAGAGGCACTGACGACGCCTGCGCTTTCGAACATTCACGGGGCTGCGAAAACCATGCCGTCCGGCCAGGTGCTTCTTCCCACCACGTTTGGTTGCAATTTCGGGAAAATACCGTCCATTCCATAGTACACCGACGCTATGAATAAAGGATCTAGAGGATCAGTTGGTTCTTATTTCTGTCATGTCGAAAGTGAACGGTTTGTAATTACGTAGTTATTATCTCGACAGCTTCGGGGCTACCGTGCGGTGACAGTCCAACCGGAGAGGGTCAGATGGGTTGGTTCGTATGTTAAATGAATATTATTTGATAATGAGCTGGTTTATGACTTCGTTGTATTAGGGGACGAACAATAATTAAATGCACATGTTTTACTTCACACAAATATGTCATCACATTGGGAGGGATCTTTAAGCTAATGATGGGCAAATAAAATGGGCGTTTGAATATTAAATAATAAGAAACTGAAAAATAGATAGTAACCTAGTAATAATCTAATATTCCACCAAATAACGGTATCAACGACTGTAAACTAGCTACTTGTCGGACCTAATTGCGAAGGGTTCCTTACCATCGTACAATATTTACAAAAAAAACAGGTCTTTTGTACGGATTTAATGTTTATTTTACCTATTTGTTGTTATAGCGGCAAAATAAATACCCACTCTGTAAAAAAAACAGCTGCCTACCTTATACGGTTCATGAGATACAGCCCTGTGACAGACCGAAGGACGGACAGACAGCGGCGGCTTAGTAATAGGTTTCCGTTTGCATCCTTTGGGTACGGAACCCTATAAACAATATTGAACTAAAACAAAGCAAAAACATTTTTTTACAAAAAATCCCTAGCAAGGAACCGAGAAGAAAATATTTGAACCATGCATGAATCATAAATGAATAGACGTTTTAATTTACTTTATTAGATAAAGTTTATAAACGCTATTTATTATATAGTTCGTTAAAATACCCGACAGGAGCAGTCGGCAATGGAGGTATGTACATAAGTGTTATTAATTATACAATATAAGTGCGCTGTAATTTATTGTCCCATCTACTTCCAGTACTTTAGCCGAGCCCTAACATTAGCTGATAAGTAGGTACGTATGTACAGAGTCACATGATCAGGGCCGACGGAAAAAAACTGCATTCAAATAATAATAACAAGCAAATCAACCATACTTGCACCTTTGCGCACCTTTCATACCTCCACACGGCATTCCCACACTCCGTGGGAAAGTTAGGGAGAGTCCTGCGCGCGCAAAAAGTATCCAAATAATCCTCACCAACCGTCAAACACACTAACTCCGCACTTCATACGCGCCATCCCCTGGGAACCTCGCGTTCACGAAGTATCGAATTAAACCAGCAATAACCGCGAGTGTCCTGCGGCTAATAAACGCCATACTTTATGGCAGGAGCGCGCCCATGAAGTATGGGGTTACGCACCGTGGAGTTGTGTGATCGTGTTTGTGATACTTGATGCTTGCGTGTGCCGCAAATTCCCATACAACACGAGGGCAGGATGTAGCTTCACGGCGTTTGCACCAAAACTGATATCGTGGGAACCTTTCGATTCAAACCTCTTGACTTCAAAAACAAAATGTTAAAATAGTTACCTAGTAATCATGATTGTTAATGTCCTTCGTGTAATCTAAATTGTTAAACAATATTTCATGTTGTTATATGTACGAAACGTTGTAGTTAATTAATTTAAAACATAGCCTAAATAAAAAATATTTGAAAATTTTCAGTAAATGTATTACCATTTACTTAGTAGATAACATTATATCACTTGTCGGTTTACAGGTGCCCTTAAAAATATCTCATATTTCGTTCAACTGCTTGCGATACCATTATTAAAAAAAAAAACACCTAATACATTTATATTTTTATTCTAAAAAAATGTGCTAATTCAATTTCAATCCCATCTGTTTTTGTTTTAAATACGTTTTGATGCATCGCGAATGTCTACAAATAGTCTTAAAACAATATTATTGTTTTTATTAATAAATATAAAGTATTTAAAAAAAGCTCTAACCAAATTGTATCGCGATGCAAGATGTTGCTTACCTACATAGTTTAGGTTTTTAATTGATATCGAACGTAGCCTAACCAATCAACCGACCACTACGCCACCGCGCTCCCTACCTGTTGATCCCCTGCCGAGAGCGAGACAGGACGAAAACATCAAATTCCCATACTCGTTCCATGCGGCGACACTGCGGGTGCGAAAGAGATGCGCAAGTAAAGTCAGTACAGCGACGGAGGGAATGGCGGGAGGCTATTTGAATTTAACTTTGGAACATTATCATTTCCTTTCAACGACATTCTGGTTTGACGTCCCGAATGGGATGTTCGCCCGCGGAAGTGACCTCTTCGAAATTAGAACACGAATTTAAAACGTATATTGAGCCGCAAACATTTGAAAACTGTTTTTGAAAAGTCAATTAAAATTGGTTGTAATAAAATGTGTTGTGCAGTTTTGAACTAAAAGTGTATTGTTCGTTTGTAATTCGTTTAAAAGTGCTAAATAATCCAAAATGCAGTACAGTGACGACGAATACGATTCGCAGAGTGGCTTTACGTCCGAGACTGGCAATGGCTTGTCCAAAGCAGAGTTGCGAAAGGTACCATACCTTCATTATATCTTCGACAATACGTCCTAACTTTGCTCAATTTATCCACATAGTAGGGTTACGTATCTATCATTCTATAATGTCGGCGCTAAGTGGTTGAATACGCAAGATGGCAGTGAAAATTGTATGTATTTTCCATTCAGTTTAATATAGCCCTACTTGCAAAAGGAATGTCCTGGCATGGGACCAAATCCATTCGGCAATGTGGTATTTGGGCTCATATGACAGTAGGTGTAGCCATCCAGGTCCAGTTCAATGAAAAAAGTGGTCGAAGAGGTCACTTAATGCATTCAATTCCAGTTAGATTCAATTAAAATATTATCTTAACTGTGTATGGATGTGTTTCAAGCAATGGTTTCAAGTGATTTATACATTTAAAAAAAATCTACGAACGGCCTCCTACCTAGTGACTGCACTTCTTTTGAAATCCTTCTTTTCCTGAACTAAAATAAATTAGAGTACTTATCTTCCCAAAGCGCAGCACGGCAGCACCATCTACATATTTAGTATATCGATGCACTCACTGCACATAATAATTATAAATGCTGCTTGTCAAAGCTTATAATTTCACCAGTGACATTACAAAAAATATGAATTACTATCAATTTACCCGATTTATTAAAATAAACCTATAACCTAACATTACCTAACCTACGCCTCTACGTAGGTAACCCTACCTTGGTGTTCATTGAACTCACAATAGGTATCACAAGTGATATTTTTTTATGTAACTAGACATGGGTGGCTAATACCTCACTCACGCAGATTAAGGCGCTAGGACTAGCCAACTACTCGCGCCATACAAATGCACTTTTTAACAAATGTAATAATATGTAGTGAAACGCTTCAGCAAATCCAAATAGAACTCCAGACTGATAATGGATTGTTAATATTTTTTTATTCCATCATTTATTTTAATAATAATAAAAATAAAAAAGTTGATTTTTCTCATTAGAAATCTGAAAGTAATTCGATTTCTAGATATAAGCAAAAACAGCATATATGCATAAACAAAAAATTCCATTTGCTTTTAGATTTCTACATTTAGTCAAAAAAGTTCGGAAATGGACACCGTTTCCGCAATGTATTTTGTATAGAAAAAGGAAACATACATTAACGAAAATAATTCGATTCCTAGACAAGGAATCATATATTGTAAGAATGACACTTATAATCGTCAGACTTAGTTAGTTAACTTGGGGTGCCTCGTCTAACTTTGCGATTTGGCTAGTACCAGGCCCTTAATGCGGAGGAAATAGGTGCGATAGCCGGTACCCTTTCTTTATGAGCACGGCTAAATTTAACTGGATCGAAAAAGCGGTTTTCCAAGTTATTAAAAGATTCTAATAAGCCTGTCTCAAGTGTAATGACTCAGGTAATGCCAAGTCGCCCGCCTTGCATCTCAGAGGTCAGGGCGTGTATTCTTGGCATTCAGTCATTGCGGATTCAGTAGAGTTAACAGTAATGTCAAAGTAAATTCTTCTTCTGTTAACTCTACTGAATCCGCAATGACTGAATGCCAAGAATACACGTCCTGGTTCTGGTTTTAAATCCCCGCCCCGTTCATCCACCACTTTCTTTCTCTTTCCGAATTGGATAAGTGCATTTGGTTACGAATGCGAGCTGTTCCATGGTTCGCAATCCATGAAAAACTATAGGTCCCCTTCCCCTACCAGGTGGTAGGGTTCCCGGGTTGGTACTATCGTATTGGATGATATGTTCGAAGCGGCAATGAGAAATTGTCAGTCTTTACCATCCAATTCAATGTAGCCGTGCTCATAAAGGGAGGGTCCTGAAATGGCACCTACTTCCTTCGGGAATGCGGTGTTGTGTTGGGCTAATATCATGACGGTGGGTGTGGTATTAGCCAAGGAATATGTATTTTATAGTGTATCCATTCAGTCAAATAAAAAAAGAGAACTAGCAAAAGTAACCATATGGTTTTGCATTATATGTTTGGATTGTCTTCCTATCGTCACCATCACCGGCACGCTTGTTGCAGACCAACAAGCCGATAATGGAGAAGAAGCGACGCGCGCGCATCAACCATTGCCTCAACGAGCTCAAGGATCTGCTGCTGGACGCCATGAACAAGGACGTGAGTACCTACATCGCATACACATTTGAGATATTATACCGGGTGATTGATGGCGATGATGAAAGATACCTGCAGCAGTGAATCCCTTAGTACAAAATATAAGATGACGATGACAAATGAAATGAAATGAAATGTTTATTAGATGCAACATATATACACAAATTATGCGATCTCTCTCCCCTAAACTTACATTTTATACAACTTTATTTTACAGCTGTAGAATAAAGGAGAGTTACAAAGTAAATTTAATTAATTAGTTTAGGTAGAAATAGATTAATTGGAAATACTCGCAGTATTTCCAATTAATCTATTTCTCTATTTCTAATATATGTAGCATCCATATAAAAGTATTAGGAGATATGGCATCGAGCGCGCCTACTATGGGGAAGCGCTGTCTCCAATTTTCAAACACTACCAATCCAACTTAAGGTGGCCCAACCCGGCGGGCCTAACTCATTCGCGGGCACGGTACAAAACCGTGCTGTTGCGCTCTGGGACCTTCTCTGTTTCAAAGAATAAGACAGGCTCCGTGATGAGGAAGATGCAACATGTCCACAAAAACACAATGTGCATAGTGTATGATTTGGTAAGATTTACGAAAATTTTAATTTCAAAACGACTTATAGCTAAAAGTAAACCACGACCGCTGTAGTCAAAAATCTAACAAAAACCAAATAGATTATAAATCTTGATTAAATAAGCTATGTCTGATGACTAATCTTTTTAAGATGTTCTTACTTTATCATTGCGTAATCCACCTCCAAAGTTATTTTATAAAACGCGCGAAAAATTCGAACTTTCGGTCTTATAACTTAGAAACCAAACACAAATTTACAATGCCAATGGTCATCAGACATCTAGTTCGATCAAATAAAGCTATTTTGAGCAAAATTTTGGATCTCTGACAAGAAATATGGGCGTGATCTTCTTTCCCCTTTTGTATGGGGAGATGAGCGGGATGGGCCACCTTAAGCGTCTATGCCACATGTAAACATAGTCGCAGACGTATTGGAGGGTTTGTGTGGTTGGGAAATGGCTTGATAAACGCTATTTTAGAGCACATTCGCGCGCGGTGGCGATGTTTGGACTGTGTGGCATACGACGAGCGGCCGGATTCCCATACAATTATATGGTCACTTTGACCATATAATTGTATGGGAGACGCGATATCAACCGCATGCCACTTCTTCCTTTCTTTTCAGTGGTAGCACTATTGTCGCGAGCATTTATTATATCCCCTTTGTCATTGTGCTGCCAGATCTGTATGAATAATATATGTTATGTTTGTTCAGCCGGCGCGTCACTCGAAACTGGAGAAGGCGGACATCCTGGAGCTGACGGTGAAGCACCTGCAGGCCCTGCAGCGGCAGCAGCTCGCCGCCGCCGTCGCCGCCGAGCCCGCCGTGCTGCGCCGCTTCCGCGCCGGCTTCGGGGACTGCGCCACCGAGGTACGTAGCCACCTCGTGTGTCGCGACCGCCTCGCCACACTGCCGCGCGCCACTCGTTGCCGGAGAAGGCGGACATCCTGGAGCTGAAGGCCAAATACCGGCAGACCCTGCACCTCCGTTGCTTCTGTTTCCAAATGCCTAGATCTTGAGAAATCGTGTGGGCTGCGCCATTCACTCAGCCCTGTGCCTGCGTACCGACACGGTATTGTCACATACCCTACGCCACAAGGCAGAAAAGACCAGAGCCGAAAACATCGAGATGCTAGGATGCCAGCCTAGTTCTCAAAGGTATTTTTTTGTAATGTTAACATTACATCGTAGAGTTCTTGGGATGTCTCACCATCCGGACTGCTATTGGGGTCGATAAGATTTATTTGTTCATCTCAGTGTATCCTCAGGCTTCTTACCTTACTTGTTTGTACCTAGATATTTCTGGTGCGTAACCATCGGGTCATGCCTTCATAAGAGTATTCCGTTTGTTTTCAGGTGAAGCGATACCTGTCGCGCCTGGCACCACCCACGCCGCCCGGTCTCAAGTCCCGGCTCGGCGCGCACCTCAACACCTGCCTCAACGGCATCGAGCGCCTCGCGCCGCACAGCTTCCCGGCGTTCCCGGAGTTCCGGCCCGACATCGACACGAGGAGCGACTACGAGCGCCGACGGAGCGCCTTCCACTACGTTCGGCGGGCGAGCCCTCCCCTGAGCCCCGTCTCGTGCGACTCGGCCTGCGACTCGTCGACGGAGCCCGAGACGCCGCCGCGGCCGCCCGCCGCGCCGGCTGTAGCGCTCCCGACGCCGCCGAGCCGCTCCGCCTCCGACCAGGACTCGAGCCCGGAGACGCAGAGGCAGACCGTCTCCTCGACGACGATATCGCCGGAGACGCGCGCGCAGCTGGCCGCCTCCGACGCGCGCGGGAAGTACGAGCCGCTCTCGATAGTCATCGACGTCGAGAACTACAAGATGGCGATAGACGCGTCGCCGAAGAGGCCGTTGGACTACCGGCACAAACTGAAGAGAACTCAGATGCTTTCGAGAGCCGAGAGTTCGAGCAAAGTACCCAGAGTTTTGCCGCCCGGAGAGAGCCAGTTGAGGATAGAGGAAGTTCGGGAAGTTCGACCGTCGCGGGTTCAGGAGGCGGGGACGTCGGGGGTGCACGCTTCGAGGTCTGTGATCAGCCACACGGCGGCCTCTCTGGGGGGCTCGTCCGGTGGGGTGAGGACGGCGGAGGGCGCGGGCGCGGGCGCGGGCGAGGGGGAGAGGGCGGAGGTCGACACGAGCAGTCGGTCGCCGGAGCGGCGCGCGCACGGCTCGGCGGACGCCATGTGGCGGCCGTGGTAAACAATGGCTTTGAGAGATTATGAAGATTAATCAGTATATTCGTAAAGTAATTATTTTTACAGGGATCTTTCTTTAGTTAATGTGTCCTTGCTTCACGGCCGACAAGTCACATTCCTTGTTTTATGACTTTTTGGCAAACATAATTTTTAACCAATGTGTGAGGCGGGCAACGAACGCCATGGAATGGCGTCATAAAATTGATCAGAGGTCAAACTGCGTTCTCCAAGGATTCAAGTCGGTTTCCAAGCCACTGAAACTGAATGTGTTCCTATTCAATATTTTCTATATCAACACAGCTAGACTGCGAGGAAAGTTCCTTATCGATTTATTGCGAGATTACAAAATATTAATAAATAATCATACACACGGCCTAGCCATTTGAATCGTGAATCATGGATAACCCCCAGTCCCCCCTGCATTGTTGAAGGAGTTAGGTGCCATGCCATGACTTTTATAAGCACGTCTACATTGAACGGCTCGTGGCCTAGTGGCGCGGGGACTCGCATTGCATACCAGAGGTCTGGGTACAACCCTCGCTCCGTTCTTGCACCACTTTTTTTCTTTCCGAGATGGGTGAATGCAATCCATGTAAAACTGTAGGTCTCCTTCCTCTAACAGGGGGTTGGTACCATTGTATTGGATGAAAAGATGGTCGGAGCGGCAAAGGAAGTTTTCTGAGTTTTCCATCCTGGTCAATCTAGCCGTGCAATGCAGCCTTGCCTGGCATGACACCTAGTTCTCATGAGGTGGGCTGGGCTAATATTATCAAAAACAAAACATTATTTACTAACGAAATTCATAACGAAATGTTTTTTGTATTATTTGCACTGGTTGTATATCATATGTATAAGATCCTTGTATTGAGTGTTACCTTATTTAATAAAGATGTTCGAGACGTTATTAATGAAAAAAAACTCTCTTGCAATCGAAAAAACTTTATCACACAGTAAAAATCGACAAGACAATGTGTTGGTACAAAAATACCTATGTATATACACTTACGGAATAGATGTACATTGTAAAATATCGTTAAGTAATAAGGTTGCAACAAATAAATTAAACAAAAGCAAAATATGAGATCTTTTCATTTATCTAGACGATTTTTAAAAACACAACAGCAAAAATATTCCGTAATTTCTAATTGCATGCTCTCGGTGCATAGTTCACAAAAACGGTGAGAAAACATTAAAGTAATTATTGTTTTGCTGGCAGGAAGGAAATGTAAAAATAATTGTTGAATTATAAATATGTAAATGAGATAACTTACTTAATATACATGCAACTAGGATCAATATAGCCCACTTTACCAGAAAATATGAGTAATATGTGGTAACTATTTTTGAGGTTTTTCTGTCTGCGGTTTTCATGCATACCCATTCGTGAACTTAGTTAAAAAGCCACAAAACTATCGGAGTTCTATGAGCAGAGTTTGCCTTTTATATTTGAAACCTTAAAAAATACCTACGATTCCGTTCAATTATCTCTCATGACAACATTCAGTTTATTTGCTCAAAATAAAGAAGTTAACTAACAAATTAAGGGCCGATTTTTAAATCCTTGGAGTTTATTAATGTATTTACATTACATTAATTTACGTTTGCCAAAAGACGAAGTCATTGCCGGAGAAATATATCATCTATGGATGATATTACAGGAAAAAAAAAAGGACGAATCCGAGTGTGTAATATACATCTAATGGAGGAAATAAAGAAACTGAAACTGAAATTACCCCCAATTATCTGACTATAATTTTACTAATAAACACGTGGACTTACTATATCGGATGTAAATAAAAATATGTACGGTGTAAACGGAAGCGTAAATAAATCCGTCGAATAGTTATCTGGCTGTTTATCAGACTGTTGAAAAATCAGGCCTTAAAAGACGTAATTCCTTTAATTTTTCATAATTTTTCTCATACATATATGGAATTACTATAACGGCTGAATATCCAGAGGCGTAGATAAATTCGTCGAATAGTTATCTGACTGATTATCAGACTATTGAAAAATCGGCCCTAGCACAAAATATATAGTAAATTATGCCTTCATTGAGTTGAGCCCATTGAACATCTAACAAGTGAGTTTAAAGCTGTGGCCAGAAAAAAAACCGCCATTTTTTAAAGCTAATTATTTAGTCTCGGGGGGGGGGGGGGCTAAGGTGGCGTCCATTAATTACGTGAGGATTTTATGGAGGGATGGTGTCGAGTGTGAGTCTCACCCAATCCTCGGGGAGAGGGGGACAAATGTCACGTCATTTATTTTACCGCCACAGACAGTGTTAAATTGCGAGAAATTTGGGTTAAATTAGGTAAAACGTGTTCGTCCCAAAATATAGAAACTTGCCTTATCAAACCTTATGCGATGAATGACCTGATTGAATAAATGCAATGCAATCGAGCACAGATTAACAAACTTGCACTAAAAATACGCCTTTTTTTAAATCCACGTGAGATTAGGAGGGGTCCCTCGAAGGAGTCAAGCCAAATTTCACGATATTTCACCACGGGGGCAGGGGGGTCAAAAATCGCCAAAAACGCATCACGTAATTAATGGAGTCATTGCATTAGAATTGCACCTTTCTCTGTTACACATAAACCCAGATCATCATCTGAATAGCTCTACAATGTTTTGTCCTTTGCATTGATAAGCAGTTTCTAATTCGAGGGAAAGGGACAAAACATTGTATAACTATTCAGATACACACTCCTGAATGTTCACTGAGTCAGCAACTAACTTCCGACCTGTTTCGGTGCATTTATGGATCGCTTTTGGAAATAGATACGTAATTTTTCATAAGCGCTGAATTCGGAAACCACGGAAAACACTCTGCTCATGTGTGCTATTGCGCAATTCACAGTAGTCTCCCCCATTTTGGGGAGGGAGGATGTTTCTGCGACCACTTTTTCATACTCTGTGGCGAGGAAGTAAACGACGAGTGGGCCGGCGGCGGCTCCAGCGGCGCTCACTTCTGCTTGAGGAAGTCCTTCCGCTGCTGCTGCAGCCGCTGCTCGAGCGTGGCGACGCGCTCGCGCGCCTTGTCCGCCTCGCGGGTCAGCGCCTGGATCGCCGAGTCCTTGCGCGCCACGGCCACCTTCACCCTGGATCGTAAACCATCGGTTAAAATCACTGAAGTGAAAGGAAGAAGTGGCATGCGGTCGATATTGTGTCTCTGCTATATGGTCAAAATATATAATTGTAAGGGAATCCGACAGCACGTCGTATGCCACACAGTCGAAACATCGCCACCGTGCGGGAATATGAATCTAAAATAGCATTCGTCAAGTCAGTTCCCAACCCTCAAATAAATCTGCAACTATGTTTGCAAAATTGTAGGGCGCCTTCTCGTACTAGGTGGGAGGGCCAGCCCGGGTTGGTACCAATGGATTGAACGAAAAGATGGTCGAAGTGCCAATGAAAACTTGTCCATATTTTCTATACAGTCCAATGTATAATGTAGCCGTGCCCATAAAGGGATGGTCCTGGCATGTCACCTAATTCATTCGGGAGTGCGGTGTATTGGGTTTTATTTAATTAGTTAAGTTTAATTACAATCTCTGTTACTTTTCTTTGCTACCTAATATGTTTTTGTGATATCCATAAGGTATACTGGTAGAGAATGCCATTTGGTATTAAGTGTTCCTTTTTAATATTTTAATTTCCGTTCATTATTGGGCTATCATGACTGTGGGTGTGGTATCAGTCACATAAAAAAGTCCAGTCGACATACTTGGCATACAGCTGATGCATCTGCTCGTCGTGCGTCCGCCGCAGCGCGTCCATCTCGCTCTCGGCGGCTTCCAGTCTGCCGCGCCACGCCACCTCGCTGCTGCGCGCACACGCCTCTGCCGCACCCTCCAGCTGCGCGTTCTTCTGCGCGCGAACCACGCGTTAAGACGACGCTTCGCTACTCCGAAAGACTCCACAGTCCAGACACATTCCGTATTCGACAGTTGTGTTTTTTAAATGAATTAAGGCAGTGACTGAGACTGAAGATGAACAAATTTTTTATTGATATCTCTTAAATGAAGGAAGCTAACAAAACAGACAAACCAGCTCTATGTGTATTGGACATTTATTTTATAAAGAAACTTCGTATATTATTGTGCGTAAATTGATTAAGAAAGCATGGTTCCATGGGGAGGTAGACGGTGAGATTTGGAATCGCGCTAAGAGAGCGTTCATAAACCACGTGACAGATTTAGGGGGAGGATGGGGGCGGATCAAGGTCACGTCGGAGGGGGGTGGGAAGTGTCGGCCCGAGTCACGTGACGGAATGTACCGAAGCCGAATCGTGCTGTGCCAAGCGCTCCTGTCGCGCACCGCGCGCCCCCGCGATCCTTTCTATTAAAGTTCTAAATAAAACATTAAAATAAGTAAAATATTGTTTTTTATATTTTTTCGGCAATGTTACCTATGTTAATATGATGGTTTGGTTACCTTAACCTGTATAAAGTGTATGTAATTTATATTCATCCTTTTGTTGGCTTTGCACACTGGGATGACCTCAATATTGGCCTATACATAATCTTCCCCTCCATGAATGTCACGTAACTTGGGAGGGGGTAAGCCCTGTCACGAGGGGACTAAAAATGGTCTAAAATCTGTCCCATGGTCCGCTCCCAAACTCCCAATTGAAATAAAAAAGTTACTGCACGGAAACAATCTAGATTTTATGAAAAAAAATGGTGACTCAGTTAACACTAACTCAGCTCTCTGCACAGTTAGTATTTCTTTTTTTAAATTATGTAATGTTATTTCACTTGGCACGACATTATACTTACATCAGTAAGGACACGATTTCTGGTCTCTAACTGGCTGATGGTGGCTTCTAATTCGGCACCTGCAATAGTCACATGATGGTCAGACAGATTAAAATGACACGTGAATCACGCTGTTGCAGTGATAAGTTCAGAGCACCTGCAGATAGTATACAGATTAATTATCCTTAGTTTTATTTTTTATCAAAATCAGCCTCATGATTCCTTTGAGTGTTTTTCGTTATTTCTTATAGTTTCGGATTTGGCCATGAAGGCAAAATTAAAAAAATGTTGCCCTAGTATTTGTTGCACATCACTATAAAAATACTCACGTGCAGTGCTGTGTAGTGCACTATAATTAAGTTTCTAATTAAATTAATGCTTACCTTAGTTTATATAAATTAGTTTAGCCATTACCCAAGAACAATATTTTCAAGGAGTTATTACAGTTTCCAAACATATAAAATATGGTCCCTCTCAGCTTGTTCCATAATTTAACAAAGTGCATTTGTTCAACATTGACCAACTGACCGCCTTCAAAAAATCAATATAGGAGGGGCCGGACTGTAGTCTCGCCGAACACGCACAACTTTGTCTCTCAATTTTGTTTGTTTAATCTGTAAGTGATGCTCAACTCACACTTATCCTCGGTTTGGCGCACGCGCGCCTGAGCCTCCTGGTAGCGGCGCAGAGTCGCCTTCTCCGTCTCGCCTAATTCGCGCAACTCCGTCTCGTACTGCTCCTTATTTCGTCTGTAAGCGAGTGAGTCATATTGCTTTACATTCAGCATTCCCAGTGAGGGTAAACGCAGTTAGGATACCCATGAATATGTGTTTGAACTTGAGTGCGAAATATCTCATCTCTCACAGTGCAGCGGTACTCATAGCTCTGATGGGTAGCACAATTTCCTCAGGACCATAAATGTCCAGGAGTAAGATGAGCTCTGGAGAGAATCGCATAACATTATGAAGTAACTCTCCAATAGGTAAAGAAAAAAGCGGACCACTTGGCAACGACGAAACAGGTGGGCTGGCCGGAAGAGAATCAAACTGTACCAGTAGGCCCAGATATAAATATATGGGAACTACTACGAATCCTTTTTAGCCAAATCTGTATGAGGTATGTTAAAGAGCACTCTATCAACTTACTGTGCTTACTGGACACTGCCTGTTTAACAAACACATGTGTGCTCCAGGTGTCACCAATAGTCCTATGTGTAGAATGTACAGGGCATGCCTTGAGGACACTCCTAGAAGCCTGCCGGCACCCACCCATCAACCTCGTGCAATTTAGCCTAACCTGAGTCTATAGATTTAGTTAAACCAAATAAGGCATTGGGCAAAATGAGATTGACAAAAGTCAACCGTTGGGTACCTGAACATGGTATATGGGTGCTCGGGAGGCAGAAATGGCATCTTTGATGATGAAGTCATGTTCTGATTGGATCATCGGGTGGACAGTTGTCAGAGAATAATTGAGTTCAACTATTACTGAGGATGAGTATACTTTTGTTGTCCAACTCAACGAATGTTTTCTCATCTCAGGTGAGGTGTTGTCAAATTCTAACCTAAAAATATAATTTCTTAGACAACACACACAAGTGATGCATGGAAACGCCTGGTAGACTACAGGCAGGCCAGAAAGGTCATCACCTCTCTCAGTAAGCACTTCACGCATAACCTATTACATCTGAAAAGGACTGAGCTAGATACAATAGTGGGAACAATGACGGGACATTGTCCACTCAATAAGCATCTCCATATATTGGGGATTAGAGATAACTCTATGCCGTGGCTGCATGAAGGCAACAGAGACAACCGCCCATGTACTGTTGTAGTGCAAGAGTGTGGCCCACGGAGCACCGGGATCCCTCCCAGAGGCCTGCGGGAATTTTAAAAACCTGCTGGATTCTGGGCGGAGCATGGATGGCTCACATAGTCACCCCTGTTACGCACAATATTAGTAGGTTTAGCGCGGATAATATCTGCCCACGGAGGAGTGAGGTAGAGAGGAGATGGTCCAAGCAAACTGGGTCTGTGTCCACCAAGTGGGTCTATACGTCACAGCTCACGTGATAAGAAGGCGTGGCTTAGCGACATTCGCGACATGGCGCTGGTGGTGTTAGGTTGTGGGACAAAATTATGGTCTGCGGCGCAATTTTAAGCAAACAGTCTATTACACGATGAGATTTTGTTTAAAATGTTGCAAACATTACACAGGACAAAATAATGTAAATTTTGTAGGTGGAATTAAGTTTTATGTGTCAGTAAAACACCTCATATTTTATAAATTGAGTCAATATTCGAGCATTGTATCGATGTATCGCCCTTGCTATGTGCCGATAGACGGCGCGCAATAATTTTCTTTGTACGTTAAGAAATGTTGATCTCATGATGAAAATTTTTATGACATTTTTAAATTAAAATTATTTGAATCCGCGCGAAGGTATACATTTAAATTTCGAAGGTTTTTTTATAAAAATGCAAAAGGCGCCATCTAGTTGTAGTCTTGTAACCACTATAATAGCTCTCGGAATAGCTGCTACCAGAATACCGGTTCTGCCGGTAGATGGATTTAGCACAAAAGGCGGAGCTTGAACCCCCACCATGAAATGATTTTCCTCGCTTCCCCGCGCAGTGTCACGCTGCGTTCCTTAGTAATATGAGCTAAGAACACCTCCTCTCTACCTCACTCCTCCGTGTATCTGCCCAACTAACTAACCAACCTCACAAGTGATAGAACCCGCACAGTACCTGAGAGCGTCCTGCAGCTCCCGCCGGCCGCGCTGCGCCTCGCCCTCCAGGCTCTCTATGGCGCGCTCGATCTCGCGGTCGCGCTCCGCCTTGTGCGCCGCCGCCGCCTCGCCCACGCGCCTCCTCAGCTCCTTCTGCATCTCCGCGTCTACCTCGCGCTTGTACCGCTCCAGCTCCTCAGCTAGCGACTCGCGCTTCCCGCGTAACTCCTCCTGTTGGCGGTGCAAGGTGACATCCGCGAGGGGTCAAAATAGACGAGAATGCTTCACCGTCTCACCACTACGTACCTCCCATAAATGATAAATTCGATGTTGAACGACATCTACATTAGACGCATCAGGCATATCGGGTTGATCTTCCATTTAATTTCCCCCGTGACCATTTCTTAGGACGATTAATGTAGGATATTTCAGTCTTCCCAGGTCACTAGATTCGTTAACTAGTGCTACAGCGAGTGTATGTAGGCCTCTAGTTATACGTGTTACAAATGTTTTGTACTTCCTCTTCGAGATATACATGGATCTTTGAATTACGCATAAAACATCCCCTTTTCTGCAAGTAAAACCGTTTAAGTATATTTTTATTTGAGCTGCTGCTGTGCCCCACAATTATTGGATTATATGGGTTCAGGTCCAAGTGGGCTTCATGATGGCTTTGTATACGAAAAGCGTAATTTCTGTGTTCAAAGGCTTTCAAGGTTTTTCAGAGGTTGGGTTTTTTTGGGACTTTGAAGTTTTGAAACTGAGAAGAAGAACTATTTTATGCATAATCAACGTTGAAGCAAGGAATACGGTCCTTTTCTAAGGGCAGTGCTTCTTGCAAACGAAAAGATCTTTTCGAGATATGTATGTCTTCAGAAAAGGATCTGATTTACACTTTCGTATGGAATTAGGTAACCATGTAAGGCCAACTGGTTGCATGCACGACTTTAAAAAGCTCACGGTATTGAAGCCTAAGTACTTCAGGTCCATTCCCAATTAAGTGGTTATTTAGAAAGGGCACATAGGCCTTAGTGCAAACAACAACCTTGATCTGATCTTACCTGCAAATTATGTTCTATAAAATAATTATTATTTGATTCACAGTGGGTATTTCCTGTTCTCACCTCAAAAAGCTCCCGCTGCCTTGCTATTTCTTGGTCCAACTTAGCCATTTTCTGCCCTATCTCGTTCTCTTGTTCTTGGCGCCATCTCTCTTCAACAGTAAATATATCTTTGATGCTTTGAACTACATAATCCAAAATAAATATTTCTCCATACAAACAGTTCCTTATTCTTTTTTGCCCCTGATTTTTACCTTAATTATTCTTTCAATGCAGAAGTTTTGGCTCTCCGTTAAAAGGTGATATTGTATTTGTTCATACTCCAATTTAAGCATTTTGGAATAAAACTAAGTTCAGATAATGCGCAGGAAAACTGAGATACTCTACCGCCAGCAAGTTAGTATTACCTGTAACCTCTTGAAACAAAGGCGGAATGACGACTGTACATATTATCTTGAGGAACGTTATGATATTAGGTGCCAACCCGGGCGGGCTTAAACCCTCCCACCTAGTAGGGGAAGGGGAGTTTTACATGGGTTCCGAACCATGGAGCAGCTCGCATTCATGACGAAATGGAACATGGAACAACTCAGAATGAGAAGGAAAGTGGTGCATGCAAGGATTTGAACCCAGACCTCTGGTATGCTAGGCAAGTCCACGCGCCACTAGGCTACGAGCCGCCATATCCCTGCGCGGGCCCCATGCACTTACCGATTTCGGCGCGGCCGGCGCTCTCCCGCTGCGCGTGCGCGGCCGCCGTGCGCTCGCCCTCCGCGCGCAGCTCCGCCACGAGTCGCGTGCGCTGCTCCGCGTGCGCGCGCTCCAGCTCCACGATCTGCCGCTCCATCCTGCGGGGTGCGTGGCTCAGTGGGGGGAGGGAGGGGGGGGCTTCGTGAGAGAACGGTTTCAGTGCTCACGGGCGTTAGACTCACGTTAGACTCGCGGGCAGGATGAGCTAATGCAGAGATATCCATTTTTGAAAAGTAAACTCACGGGTGTACGGGATGAGCTAATGCAGAGATATCCATCTGGAACAGTAGACTCACAGATGTATGGGATGAGCAAATACAGAGATATCATTGTTTTAACAGTAAACTCACGGGTGTATGGGATGAGCTAATGCGGACATATCCATTTTGGAACATTGGGTGCTTGCGTGAAAAATAAAAAGCTTACGAAATATTCCGGAACTTCTTTGCGAATATGTTTTTCGTTTCTATGAGTAGTAGCATTTTAAGGTTTTTTTTTATGCAACCTGACATGGATGGCTAATATCACACAAGTACCGTTATGATATTAGCCAAATACACCACGTTCCCGAAGGAATTAGGTTAGGACCTTCCCTCTATGAGCACGGCTACATTGAACTGAATGAAAAACATGGGCAATTTTTCATTGCCGCTTCGACAATCTTTTTATCCAATGCGATGGTACTAACCCGGGCGGGCTTAAACCCTACCACCTAGTAGGAAAAGGGGACCTACAGTTTTACATGGGTTCCGAACCATGGAGCAGCTCGCATTCGTGACGAAATGCACTTATCGAACTCAGAAAGAGAAAGAAAGAGGTGCATGTCGGGGCGAGAAATTAAACCTAGACCTCTGGTACGCTAGTCCAGTCCCCGCGCCACTAGGCTACGAGCCGCTCAAAGGCACGGGTGATTCTTAAGGGATAATATTATGTTTTGTAATAATATTTGTCCAACCATCTGGACATTCTCATAAAAGTCAGCGCATTTTTTTAAAATATTATTAAAAAATCTCACATATTATGGTTACCATAATTGCATTGCTGACTAATAAAAGTCAGCTGCAGTAACAGTCATAGAAAAACGAACTTTGAGAACTGGATGATATAAAAAAGGTAGGCGTCTTAGAGTCAGCTGTCGAACAAATTCGGAACTAGTCTCCTGCTGTTTCATTTTAAGTTTCTTTATGTCGTCCATTGGATGTAATTAAAGTACACACTTTTTTTACACGTATTTTTTTTCACTCCATTCATTTCATTTCAGAGGAACCGACGAGTAACTTCCCCAGGTCGTTTTGTATTTTTTTTCCATTGCTACTTCATTACAATACAATATTGATATGTTCCCTCATGAGTGCCGTCTCTTGTTCGTGCCATAACATCCATCAGAACCCCACGTCGGCGGCGTTCTGCGCCTCCACACTTCCCGACACATGCTCGTGAAACATCTTCAGTCGCAACACAATTGAAGATAGCCGCCTGCCGTTCCCTAACGGCACTTGTGTTCCTGCCGCACCGTTCGTCGGAGCCGCTCCGTGTCGGCGGCATACTGCGCCTTCACCCATTCCGACACCTGCCGCCTGGTGTTCTTGCTGCACCGTCAGTCGCAGCCGACTCGTGTCGGTAGCGCCACACGTCTCGGTCGATACCTCCGCGTGAGAAAACTTCAATTGCGACACACCTGGAGGTAGCCGCCTGCCGTTCCGTCACGATAACCGCCTCGTGTTCCTGCTGCAGCGTCAGTCGGTATTTTCAGATGCGACATACCTGGAGCTAAGCACCTGCCGCCTGGTATTCTTGCTGCAGCGTAAGTCGCAGCCGACTCGAGTCGGTAGCGCCACACGTCTCGGTCGATACCTCCGCTTGAGAAAACTTTAATTGCGACACACCTGGAGCTAGCCGCCTGCCGTTCCGTCACGATAACCGCCTCGTGTTCCTGCTGCAGCGTCAGTCGGTATTTTCAGATGCAACATACCTGGAGCTAAGCACCTGCCGCCTGGTGTTCTTGCTGCAGCGTAAGTCGCAGCCGACTCGTGTCGGTAGCGCCACACGTCTCGGTCGATACCTCCGCTTGAGAAAACTTTAATTGCGACACACCTGGAGCTAGCCGCCTGCCGTTCCGTCACGATAACCGCCTCGTGTTCCTGCTGCAGCGTCCGTCGGTATTTTCAGATGCGACATACCTGGAGCTAAGCACCTGCCGCCTGGTGTTCTTGCTGCAGCGTAAGTCGCAGCCGACTCGTGTCGGTAGCGCCACACGTCTCGGTCGATACCTCCGCGTGAGAAAACTTCAATTGCGACACACCTGGAGGTAGCCGCCTGCCGTTCCGTCACGATAACCGCCTCGTGTTCCTGCTGCAGCGTCAGTCGGTATTTTCAGATGCGACATACCTGGAGCTAAGCACCTGCCGCCTGGTATTCTTGCTGCAGCGTGAGTCGCAGCCGACTCGAGTCGGTAGCGCCACACGTCTCGGTCGATACCTCCGCTTGAGAAAACTTTAATTGCGACACACCTGGAGCTAGCCGCCTGCCATTCCGTCACGATAACCGCCTCGTGTTCCTGCTGCAGCGTCAGTCGGTATTTTCAGATGCAACATACCTGGAGCTAAGCACCTGCCGCCTGGTGTTCTTGCTGCAGCGTAAGTCGCAGCCGACTCGTGTCGGTAGCGCCACACGTCTCGGTCGATACCTCCGCTTGAGAAAACTTTAATTGCGACACACCTGGAGCTAGCCGCCTGCCGTTCCGTCACGATAACCGCCTCGTGTTCCTGCTGCAGCGTCCGTCGGTATTTTCAGATGCGACATACCTGGAGCTAAGCACCTGCCGCCTGGTGTTCTTGCTGCAGCGTAAGTCGCAGCCGACTCGTGTCGGTAGCGCCACACGTCTCGGTCGATACCTCCGCGTGTGAAAACTTCAATCGCGACACACCTGGAGCTAGCCGCGTGCCGTTCCCTCACGAGAGCCGCCTCGTGTTCCTGCTGCAGCGTCCGTCGAAGTCTCTCCGTGTCGGCGGCGTGCTGCACCTCCAAACGGCCCAGCGCCTCCGCATGAGACATCTTCAGTTGGGACATCTCTTGGGAGGAACGCTCTGCTATTTCGCGAAGCTCGCCTTCTAGTCCTTTAACGGTTAGCTCCTGGAAAATTAGTGAATCCAGTGAAGGCGTTGTGTTTACTTATTTTTCGACTTCACTTTTCCAAAAAACAGGCTCAAATTCTCTAATCTAAAATATTCACCTTAATTTTTTCGGCCTTCTGGCGAACCCAACGTTGCCTTGCTACCTGAAAAGATACACATTTGTTTACATATTACATAGGTGAGCGCCAGAAATAAAGATTTTGAGACTAACTGCAAAAAAATATTTAATCAGATTTTATCAAAGCAATGTTTGCTTTCCTTACTTGTTTAAAACCCTATGATGAGACGTTAGTAGATTAGAACAAAAAGGTACTTTCCTTAAAGGAAACAATTTCAAGTTTTTCTTCCATTCTGGGAAATCCGTGCTCAGGAATCACGAGTCTTTCCACCGAGAAATCCCTTGAAGGGCAGGTGTCAAAGTGTTTACCTCAATCGGAAGATTCCTGATTACTGAGCAACGAATTTCCTTAAAGTCCTGCCTGCTATAATGAGCCACTCAATGGGGCCGACCTGCTGAGCGGCCGCCATACGGTCGTGTTGGTTCTTCAGCTCGAGCCGGTAGCGCTGCTCCAGAGCCTGCGCCGAGCGACGCCAGCGCTCTTCCAGCGAGCCGCGTTCCTCCACCAGCTGCTCGATGCGATGGTTCAATGTTTTCTTATCGCTGATCAGCTATAAACCATTGGAGAAGAGTGATCCACGTTAGATAAACGTACATTACTAACTGAGGAGGGAAAGAGGTGCACAGCCAATGAGATTCAACTCATTAAGGGCGTGATAAGAGCCGATTGCATTCAGTTTGATAAGGGTGTAAGTAAAACAACATAAATTATATTTAAATATAACTACAACGAATTTTGATAGTCATAAAAGTAAATATGTAGTTTGATGGACTGGCTATAATGTAAAGATAAAACTGGAAGCCTCCAATGTTTTGTGGTCTCAAATTAGGCAAATATTCATAAATTATTATAAAAAAAGTTTTAACATAAAATATGAACGTTACATTTACCGTTAAAGGTTTCAAATATAGCTAGACCATTAATGCAATCTTTAATCTTTTTGAAACTCGAAAATAAGTAGTAGTTATTTTTAAACTTATGCCCTTATGGAACTGATTGCTATCAGGCCCTTAATAGATGGATTTACTAAAAGAATTTTGTAATACACCGAATAATGATAATAATTATAATGAGTTTTTTAAAACCTTTGTTAGATATGTAAACTTACACTTACCGACAAAAGTTGTAAAACTAGACCAAAAGAAAATATTTGCAGATTGGGCCACCCCTGGCATTATAAAATCAAAGAAAAATATGTTTTTCTTGTATGACCTTCTAAAAGTAAACAATGATATTAGTCTAAGAAAATATGTGTCACTATATAGTAAAATTTACAAGAAGGTAACCATAGCTGCTAAGAAGATACACCTTAGAAATAAAATATTAAACTCGGAAAATAAAATTAAGACTGTCTGGGATGTAATAAAAACGGAAACAGGCGAAAATCCAATAGGTAAGAGAGCAGATTTAGAACTAAAAATTGGAAATGAACTGATATCGGACTGTACCACTATAGCAAACAAATTTAATCAATATTTCTCCACAATTGCACAGGAAATCACTAAGAATATAATATCTATGCCAGCTAAGTCTAGAGATTTTTTAAATAAATTTACTGTAAGAAATAGTGAAACTGCAACATTCCGTCCAGTTACATATGAAGAGGTGAAGACTATTTTTAAAAACCTTAAGGCCAAACGATCGCAGGACCTGTGGAATTTGTCTCCACTTATTATAAAAACTATAAGTGAAAGTATTATGAGTCCTTGTTGAAATAATAAATAAATGTCTTACAGATGGTTACTTTCCAGATTCTCTCAAACTGGCAAAAGTTAGTCCTCTACACAAAAAAGGATGCCATAGTGATATTGGAAATTACAGACCAGTTTCCCTGCTGCCTGTGTTTAGCAAGGTATTTGAGAAAGTTCTAGAAACAAGGTTAAATAATTTTCTAAAAGAATATGATATTTTGAATTGTAAACAATTTGGATTTCGAAAAGGAAAGTCCACCAGTGATGCTATTGCTGAAATGATAAAAAATATTATGAGTGCTTTGGATGGATCTAAAAATACCTACGGTATATTTTGTGATCTATCCAAGGCATTTGACTGTGTGGATCATGAAATTATGTTAATGAAATTAGACCATTATGGCATTCGTGGTAAAGAACTTGCAATTTTTAGATCTTACCTTACTAATAGATATCAAGTATGTGATGTAAATGGAGGAAAATCGAATTACGAACTCATTAAAATGGGGGTGCCACAGGGTTCCATATTGGGCCCATTACTGTTTCTTGTGTATGTAAATGATATATCTAGTTGTATAGCAAATGACATTGAACTGATTATGTTTGCCGATGACATATCTCTTGTATTGAGCAATATTGATGCAGAGAGATTACGTGAATCTTTTAAAGGGGCCATAGAGTCATTAAAAAATTGGTTTGGATGTAATAATTTAATGCTTAATATTATCAAAACAAATTTAATGCACTTTGCACTAGGATCCCAGGGACGTTCTTCAAATGATAGAGTCTCTAATGCTGCAAAAGAATTATCCCTCTCTGTCACAAATGAAATCAATTTCCTCGGTTTAATATTTGATAGGCAACTAACATGGGAAGCCCACATAGATAAGTTAGCAAATAAATTGAGTTCCGCTTGTTATTCAATTAAAAAGATCAGAGAACTATGCGGTCTGCAAGCTGCCAAAACAGTTTACTATGCCTATTTTGACAGCATTATGTCGTACGGTCTTATGTTTTGGGGAAGTGCAACAGAGGCGAATCGTATATTCATATTACAAACAAGGGCCTTACGTTGCCTTCTTAATATGAAAGCTAGAGATTCATGCAGAGACGCTTTTAGTGATTTAGGCATTATGACATTATTTAGTGAATATGTGTATCAGAACATACTTTACGTAAGAAAAACGATCGGCAGTCACACAATGAATTCTGATATACACAATTACAATACCAGAAACAAAAATAAACTTAAATGTATTAGGCACCGACTAACCAAAACTTCGAAGAGTTTCATTTGTAATAGCATCAGATTTTATAATAAACTACCTACGGAAATTAGAAGCTTGTCTGGAAATGCTTTTAAATATAAGGTCAAAAATATTTTAACAAAAAAAGCCTATTATACCATTACTGAAGCTATAACGGACAAAACTCTTTTCCATGATGTCGCTGATAAGACTTTTTCATAAAATATGCATATTTAAAAATAAAACTTTAAAATGGTAATTATTATTTTATATTGTTTTAAAAATATGACTAATGTAGATTATAATAGATATTCTGACGAGGGCTCTGTACACCTGAATATTATTAATGTATTTTATCTATTTTTGTGTTAATAATCTTACATTGTATTTAATATTATGACAAGGGCTTTTTACACCTACATTTACATTTAAATTTCAATTACCTGTAACTTTGGCAAATTATATTTATGTTGTTAAAATTAATTAATTAAGATTATTTATTACGATTTTAAACCTCGGTTTACTACTTTGTTCTTTGTATTGTTAGACGCAATGTATTTTAACGATGAATATTGTATGACAATTTCAAGTGTAGTTTACTACCAGATGACTGCTTAATAAATAAATAAAATAAATAAATAAATAAATAGATAGAGACATGACAGAGTCAACATCCATTATCTCCTTGGCTGAAGAGCACTGAAAAATTAGGTATTCAATCTAGAGCGATTGTTAAACCAGTATGGACGTATGGTATATGTAGTTTCCATGCAGCAAACATGAAATATATACTCAGAATACCGCTGAAACGCTGAATACCTGATCAATGAAGTTCTGGTGCCGCTTGATCGCTTCCTCGCATTCCTGCTTCACCTTGGCAATATTCTTGCTCGACTGCTTTTCGAGGTTATTAACCTTGTTGATCATCTAAGGTAGAATAAAAAACATTAAGTATTTGTTAAAAATTTACTGCAGCCAAAAGGTGTACAGGTTTTCTCACGATGTTTTTCTTCTACCCACATCTTCTAAAAAACCAAACCAATGCGGATAACGCTAAACCTACTGCTGACTTCAGGATATAATTAGTTTATTTAAAAAAAAAATCTTAAAAAACAAATCATGCGACATTATACATTATATATGGGCCCCCGAAAATACTATAAACTGCCTAGAATTAAATTTTAAAACTAAAAGAGGTAAACATAAATATAAAGAGTAAGATGGGGGCCAATCACAATGTTGCCATTCAGATTTCATGCTCCCCTTTTTGGATATCTTTCCTCACCTACGCCTCTAACTAAATAGAGAACCCATGACATCAACCTTTCGCTCATTAAACTTGAGGGGTTTAGTCTTTTTCATAAGATGTGTCAAGCGAGCCAGACACCAACATTCTGTCCAATGTTTTCAAATACACCTCACTCGCAGCAGTAAATTGTGGACATGCTGTAATAATGTAGCAAAGTTTGGATACAGCACATTCCTTCCAACGTAGGAAAGTGCAAATGAACATATTTATGTAACCTAGAGGATTACATTCCTAATAAAAGTTCCACAGGAGGCAGTTAATCATTAGGACAACAGATCCATGCAGTGTGAAGACCTGTTCTTTATGGTTGGCGAGGCTCTCCTGTAGAAGCGCGATGCAGCACGATCGCTCCTCCAGTTGAAGTGCTGCTGTCACATAGCGTTGAGCCAGTTCTGTCTGAGGCAGTCGTAGTAAGCTCTCCAATCTAAATTCGAAACAAATCAAGGCTTTTTGTGTCAGTAAACTAGCTGACAGGTGGAATGCATGTATAATTGAGGAGCCACAGAACATAAGCTGTTAAACTCCCATAGGTTTCTAAATTATTTTTTTGTTGTTTTCATATGAATTCACTTTTTACACAGCAGCATATCTATAATAATAGTACTTTCAAATCGTGGCACTAAAATCATGTCACATCAAATTGTATGAAATCCTCAATTATTTTGTCTTATCTTAAATTGATGGAACCAAATTTCGTTGAATCTATTTTAAATTGGTTGTGTTCATTTAATTAAATTGACCGCAACAGTCAATAAATATTTTGCACTGACGCGACGATACTACGCTATGTTGGTTGGTGTTTTGGCTGCTATGCCCTGTTATTGCTGCAAAAGCCATTAAGGATGTTCCGACCCATACAATGTTTTTTTTACACAGAACGCAAAAAGTATTGCATTTTAAGGCACGAATTCGTCAAAAATATTAAATATAGCCATAGTAGTTGCAGCAAAAACCTATTCCCAATTTCAGGTTTAATGGTTTCGTTGTAATTGCCGATTAGAAGTTTTACACCGTTAGATGGCGCTGTTAAATAAAAATCGTATTTAAATAAATTGTAACAAAACCAATAATCCTGAAATTGTGAAATTGTTTTCGCTGCAAGTAATATGACTATATTAAACTTTTATTATGAATTCGTGGCTTAAAGTGCAATACTTTTTGCGTTATGTGTGCAAACAACTTTATATGGGTCGGAACAGCCTTAAGTACAATGTTGCACCAAAACCGTTTTCTCTATATTTGTGTTCAGTATTGCTATATTATTAAACATCAAAACATTATTTAGTGTATACAGCCTTCTAACAATCTATTTTAATTTTAATAATTAATCGTAGTAGCCATCATGGTTTTGTTCTACATAGTGACCTTAGGAATACCGGCACCACTTGAGGCGGTGTACCTGTATCGGTATGTGAAGCATTCTTATGAAAATCACTACATAACTACATAGTATAAAACAAAGTCGCTTTCTCTGTCCCTATATCCCTATATCCCCATGTATGCTTAAATCTTTAAAACTACGCAACGGATTTTGATGCGGTTCTTTTTAATAGATAGAGTGATTAAAGAGGAAGGTTAATATGTATAATAACATCCATTAAATAGTGGAGAAATACTGTTATTTTTGAGGTTTCCAATGTGATGTCGTAATAAATTACATTTTTACCGCTTACATTGCAAACGCAGGCTGAATCCTACGAGATTTATCAAAATAATGTACTAATTATTGTACACATTGAAAAAGTCTACAGAAAACTCCGCGATGGTATATGTCTATCTCTTATGGATATACCACAATAACATTTATTTGTCATTAACTTTTTACGACAAACCGTGCTGTTGCGCTCTGGGACCTTCTCAGTTTCAAAGAATAAGACAGGCTCCGTGATGAGGAAGATGCAACATGTCCACAAAAAAGAAAATGTGCATAGTGTATGATTTGGTAAGATTTACGAAAATTTTAATTTCAAAACGACTTGTAGCTAAAAGTAAACCACGACCGCTGTAGTCAAAAATCTAACAAAAACCAAATAGATCATAAATCTTGATTAAATAAGCTATGTCTGATGACTAATCTTTTTACAATGTTCTTACTTTATCATTACGTAATCCACCTCCAAAGTTATTGTATAAAACGCGCGAAAAATTCGAACTTTCGGACCTTATAACTTGGAAACCAAACACAATTTTACAATGCCAATGGTCATCAGACATCTAGTTCGATCAAATAAAGCTATTTTGAGCAAAATTTTGGATCTCTGACAAGAAATATGGGCGTGATCTTCTTTCCCCTTTTGTATGGGGAGATGAGCGGGTTAGGCCACCTTAAGTAGTGCCGGTATTCAAAGGGTCAGCCTGAATAGTTTGAAGTATTTTCTAAAAAAAAGAGAAAAGTGTCTTGGCTCCTCAATTTTGGTGCAAAAACTTGTTCACTTAGTCACTTTTATGACAAGAGAGAAAAATTACTTACTTCGGCACAACTTGTGGAGCAGAACTGGTGATGACAGATAGAGCCTCGTTAGCACTGTGCTCCACTTTTTCCAGAAATGTGAATATCTCCCTGTGGAATTCATCCAAATATTATATTCCCATGAAGTTTCGTTTTATGTAACTGTAGATATATGACTAATACCACATCCACCATTATCATATAAGCTCAAAACACTGCATTACCGTAGGAATTAGGTGCCATGCCAGGACTTTCCCTTTATATAGGGTCGACTAAATATAATTCGATGAAAAATATGGTAAATTTTTCATTGCTGATTCGACTATGGTATTATTAGTAGTATTACATGGATTTCGAACTACGGAACAGCTAGGTTGAAGACCAAAAGCACTTATTCAACTCAGAAAGATAAAGAATGTTGTGCAGGAATGGAGCAGGGATTTTACCCATGACCACTGGTATGGAAAGCAAACTCATGCACACCCAAGCTACGACCCGTTAAACATAAAAAATATGAATTTGATGAAAAGGGCTTACGTAAAATTGTTTTTTGCATGGGTATTATCTTCTTTATCTTCAGATGCAGTTTTAGTAGATTCTTCACTGATAACTGGGACTGGATTACTACCCAAATTTTCAATTTCCGTCAACATTGTATAAATATCCAACACACTTGATTTTTCACCTTCTTTTTGGCAAATTTCATTGCTTGGTTTCATCCTGAATTCTCTGGTTGTAATATTTTCTTCTTTAGTCAAAAAAGATCGAGTTGAAGCATCTAATATTAAATCTTTAGCAACATCGGACACAAAAGAACTTGCTAAAGAATTCTGTGGAACAGAATTTTCTTTCCGAGGCGTGGGGGCAGTCATTGACATCCATGAATCAACATCTTTATCATTCTGGACACACTCTATTCTAGAACTAAGAGGGATTTCATTATTTGTTTCACTTTTATTGTTCTTTTTTTGGAGAGGTGATGAGCAATGATTAATATTTTTTTGCTTGCTAAGAACTGAAACACTTTTGGCGGAATTCCATGTTGGTTTGGCGTCTACAGCATTATTTGGAACTTTCCTTTCCACGGTTTTGTCTGGATTTTTTTTCTTTGTAACCTTCGGCATTATCGGTGAATTTCCATCTTCACCTTCCTTGACCTTAAAATAGTTCTGTATCAGTTCTCTTGTTGATATGTTGGCGACTTCATTTTCGTTATTTGTGCTAGCAATGTTGGTATATTTTATACATTCTCTTTTATTCATTCTTGCTAAATCATCAAATCTCTTACTGGGAGACTCTCTAACATCACTATTTTCTTTTTCAATTTGTTCAAACATAATATCAATGTTTAATGGAGTGGGTGAGATAACTTCAGTTTTGATATCTTTTAGAGTTAGTTCATGGAGGCTGTCAATCGCTTCGATCTCTTTCTTGTAGTCTTCTATAACTTTGGAAGTGTAAGCCTTGCTTGTACTATTGTTTAGATACTCTGGATAATCTTCCTCAGTTTTATTCCTACATACTGCTTCGTTTGATTTACATTCTGAAAGTTTTATACCTTTATCTGAATCGATTTTCCCAGCAAATTCATATTCTTTTATTGATAAAAACTCTTTGCACTGCAATCTACTGTGTGCAGGCATTTCATTCCACTGACAAGCAAATCGCGGCGAAAATTTATGACTACAACTCTCTGCTGTATTTTCCAGAGCGATACACTCCAAGCTCGAATGAATTTCTCCGTCACTTTTAACTGTCAGATTATTGTCACCATTATTATTAGTTTTAGATGGACATTCCGGATTTTGTAAGGAAAATGGGTCAGTAGTAAGTGGTTTTATTAGATCACTGCTACTATGCTTCAATCCATGATTGCTTTCAATTCCAGGCACAATAAAGGCTGTACTAGATAAACTAGTATTCACACCAAGTCTATCATCTCTTTGAGCTGTAAAATCGTCATAAAAACTACTATATGTTCTAGGACCATTCTCTAAATTTATTTCATAATTCTTGGGTAAAACTGTATGTTGCATATTGTTTTCGGGTTTTATATTTTCTACAGAAGTTTTTGAATCGAGCATAAAGGATACATGATCTGAATCTGAATTTTCTGAATCATTATCCATGTTTTGTCTAACTTTATGTTTGTCAACAGGGCCCTTTGGAGATTGACTGGAGAAGGGTTGGGACGGCATGCTCTCTAAGTCTTGTGTGGACTCTTCCTCAACTAGAGAAAGTTGTTGCTTGTTGGACAGCCTGCGTGCGTATGTGTCGATGGCGTGCTCCACTTCCGAATAAAGTCCACCTCCATTCCCAAATGAAACTCGGCCAGCCAATGGCTCAGGAGCAGAGTTCGAGTTCTCTAAATCCAAGGGGAGAAAATATGGATTGTACGTCCTCGCAACTTCTTCATTTTGTCCATCTCCATGGGAACTATCATCATCGAACTTATTTGTAGCTTGTAAAATAGTAATTTTGAAATCAAAACGATTGTCATCTTTTTTGTTTTCTACATTTTGTTCTTTTCTAGCGATATCCCTATACTTGAGGTAATTTTTGTTAGTATGTTTACGGCTGTTGTTGACCTGCGCCTTGGCTTTTATCTTAGTGCCGAGACTGACATAGGTGTCCTCAGAGCCCTGGTCCGATGCATTGCATCGTAACTCTCTTGGTTTCCAGCGAGACGGGTCAGTCGATTGGTTATGGTTCTCTAACAAAGCTGCAGTCGGTGGACCCACTTTTATATCATTGTTGGTATCTGAAAGATTGGACTGTTAAACATGATTGAACAAGAAAAAGTACTGTTAACATAATATAAGAAAATTTACAAAGCGTAAATGCAGTATGTGGAATAAATTTGTTTTTTTTTTATTGACATTTCAATTACTCCCCAACGCCCCATGCCTCAGACACAGCAGTAACTCACACACACACACACCATCAACCATACCATCAACTATGTCACCGACCCAGTAGGCAGATTAATAATTGTCTAAGTAACATGCGGCGCAGACGCTTGCTGTAGTTAAAATACCAGGTATTGTATAAATAACAAAGTAAAAATAACAAGTAATGTGAGAGCAGCCATATCACCCCAACGCAACACATACACTTAGTCACTCACACAGTCCGGTTGTCCAAGTGGATCCATTTGTTTTGGCAGCGTGTTAACACAGAACTGATGGCGGTTGAGGCTTACAGTATTTCACCCACAGATTGATCAATAGAATGGTTTTTTGACATATATATTAGTACGACTCTAATAAATAATCTCTGCATAACCTGTTTGTGTATTAGATACATAATTAGCAGGAAACAAAAAAAACTTTTTTTTAATGATGTTCATTATCTAGGTACCTACAGTCATGGAAGTTGAATTCGCGATTTTCTGAACTTTTCAGCAGGTTCTGGATGGTGCTGGAAGGACACTTAGTGTCTGCTGAGAATGGGCGGCGACCTTTCTCTTGAAGATCCTGCAGTACCAGACAAACGAACTAACAGCAGTCAGTGTTGCTGAGGGATCCTCATGTGATTTATTATTCATCATATTTTTTTATAAGTGTAAAAACTGAAGTGGTAATGGACGAATTTAGCAGGTGACGAGTGTGTTCACCTGCTAAATTCGTCCATTTTTAATTTAGGTTCTGATTTCCATTATTTTTATGTAATTGGACATGGATGGCTAATACCAAACTGACCGTGAGATATTAGCCTAACACACCACATGGTAACTAGGTGCCATGCCAGGATATTGCTCGGCTAGATTTCGCTGGATGGAAAACATGGACAATTTTCATTGCTGCTTCGACCATCGTTCATTCAATGCGATGATACAAACCCCGTCTATATTAACCTACCACCTAGGAAGCAAGTAAGGAGACCTAAAGTTTTACTTGGAATCCGAACCACAGCCAGGCTCAACGGTTGAAAATGATCACCAATCCAGAACCCAACCGCACTCAGAGGTGCTTCGTAAATCGCAAGGCGTCGCCCCACTGGGTTACCGAGGCTGACATGGCATGGCATGATGGTTTTTTAGCAGGGTGCGGACTGGATTTGCAAAGGCATATTGTAAAGGCGAAAGGAAATCAATCGAGATTTAGCGTGAAAAGCCTTATTGCAAGATCTCACATGAAAAAAAAAATAGTTGTGGAAAAACATTTCATTTATTGATCCTTGATCTTATCAGGTATTTTATCTGCAGGCCTCGTTTTTCTAACAGCTTTTTCAGTTGATATCGGCCTATGATGGACGATGAATTATAATAAAAATATGCAAAAACACATATTTTTATGTAAGATATGTTTTTAACATGTGTATGGAACTGGACATGGATGGTTGATACCACATGAAAACTAGGTGCCATACCAGAACCCTCCTTATATTGCACATAGAACCAGATGGAAAATAATGGAAAATTATCATTTGGGGCCTGATAAGAGCAGATTGGGTCCAGTTTTATAAGGACGTAAGTAAAACAACATTTAATTGTTTTTAAAAATAACAACAACGAATTTTGACAATCAAACAAGTAAATATTATAGATTGATGGTCTAGCTATAATTTAAAAATAAACCTGCAAGACCCTGGCGCTTTGTGTTCTCAAATTAGACAATTATTATTAATTCATAAACTTTTATAAATTTGAACCCAGGATATGAGGGTCATATTACAGGTTCAAATATAGCTAGACCATTCATGCATATTTCATCCTTTTGAAATTCCAAAATAAGTCGAAGTTATTATTTAAAATAATAAAATATGGTTTCACTTACGCCCTTACGGAACTGAGTGCAATTAGGTGTTATCACACCCTTAATTTTAATTCACATATGAAAGTGCCGTACGGGCGTGTGCGCACGCGGGGCCGCCGACCGGGGCCGGCTGCGGCGGCCCACTCCGGCTGTGTCGCGGCTCGCCAGCTGCACGGGCGCTCCCAGCAGAAGCAGCCCCGACCCAGCACTGCGCCCTTCCCGCGACATACACTCTGTTTGCTGGCCACCGAGAGTATTGTTGCACTGCAAGGTTAGTTTTGATAGTCAAAATACAAAACTTCATTCCCCGTAGATTATAGCTTTCCGCTCACTTCGCTTCGTTTAAATACCGTTTCTGCTTGCCATGCCATGCCCCGCCCGACTGACACTGACAGTTGTTTGTTTTGGTTTGTTGGAAGCGTTTCGTAGTTGCATAGCAACGAATAAGTGTTGCCAGTGGATTGCTTCCTCACATGCACCATACCATCCCATCCACGATCACGAGTTCTTGCGTTGCATTTAGGCTTATTTCAATAAACAATTCTAGGTTTAAAGTAAACATAAAAATATAATATCCCAGCAAATTAAATTATTCACATTTCAAAGAAGCTATGACGTAACATTTTAAAAATACACCATACGCCAATGTGGTTAGCTTTAGTGTGGCCATATGTACATGTTATCCATATTCATGGGGTAAATTACATGACTTCATGAGAAAAGTTTTCGCTATTATGAAACTGCGTCACTATAGGTATTACGTCTCTGCCTCCGTGCATTACGGAAATGTATGACTGAGGTAGCATTCACTGAAAACATACACGGTAATAAGTATGCGTTAAATGATCTTGGATTGAGGAATATGTAAATAGAGCTCTGGCAGCATCCATTGGACGGTTTGTCCTTCGTCCCACCCAATGTCCGCTATGGCCCTGTGTGTGTGTATGAACGTATGCGTATTTATTTATTGTAGAGTAGTGGTCGACAACCTTCGGTTGTCTGGCTGGTTTTAGCGAGTTCCGCTGCGGATACATTTTGTGCTAACCTGAAACACTGCGTAGTTGCAAATATTTACATTATTGGTTAAAATTAAGCAGCCATTGATATTACAAAAAGAGTGAAGGGGTTAGAAATTTATTTACATTGGAATCCTATAAGAATCCAAGATGTTCAGTGGAATTGCCGGTAAGACTTTGTTTTATTTTATGAGGGTTGTGTGGTATGTAGGTGCTTAAATGTGCCTGTTATTGCAATAAATGTTATTGAGAAATTATAAAGGAAAAGGAAAGAGTTTTAATTTAATTACAATTAAGGCACCCACATCAGTAATTTGATTTCGCAATTTTACTACAAAATTTTACAAACTTAAAAAAAAAAGTTTGTTTAAAGCCAAGCGTAATTAAACCTACAGTTAACTAAATGATCTTAATTTATATAGCCCGTTTTATGTTCCTCAATACCAATTTAAAATGGGAATGATCAGATCACCATGTTAAATTTTAACTAACGCAACGTTGATTCAAGTTACAATCCGTCATCATTTAAAGTAGAACATAACTAATTGACAATTCCCACTCATAATGCACTCATCCTCACAAAGTAGAACATTCACATTTGTTTGTACACTGGCCCCGCTTATAAAAAGTTTCAAGAAAACCAATAGATATCATTCATGTTTATACCTACGTTGAAACATAGCCAATATTATCGATTTTTTCCTACAAGGCTCGAATTTTGCAGTTTCCTGACTCCTTTAACATCGACGGGCATTTTTAATGCATTAAAAACTTACAGACTGCGTGTAAACTGGTTTCAAACTGCTACAGATGTGATAATTTCAATTAAAAATGTACCTAATCTGTGGCAATCAAAATTGATTACCTACTTAAATATATTTTTCTATCGGCATTAACACCATCGATAAATAAATAAATAAATAAACTTTATTCGACCCTTGTTATTGTTTAATGTCTCCCGTGCGAGAATTGTAGACAGTGCATTAAATAAATATGTTCATACGACAGTATCCTAAACAAGCAAACAAATTCACACCCACCGACATAGCGCATAAATGATTAAATCATAGTGATCAATCCGCTGTTTTGACTTTTTTTTCATAAGAAACATATTAAAACTTATTAAATAACTTAACCTTATGGCACCTATATATATAGCTTTAAACTATGTCATTGCTTTTAGGTACTTCTTGACATCATTGATTGAACCTTAACATCCTGTTTTAATCAATACAATTTCATGCATTCACCATAGAACGTAGCTCAATCTGCTAATACTTATCTACATTATTTTAAAATACTTCTCCTGCAGTCAAGAATCATAAATAGATTTAATGATTTTAGTAACTACTTGAAGTAGGGAGGTACTTGAATTCCCAGTGTCGGGCCGCAACAGTTCGACCAACTGTAGGTAGGTAGGTACGCTGCTTTTAATATATTATTGGCCACCAACTCATTAGACTTATTATAAACATTCGCAACATGGGAACAGGGGGTTAATGATTATTTTGCAAAATCTTAAAATTGTATTATTGGCCTTCTTAAACGAATTATCATGGTGATTGTCGTGATTTTTATGAAACGTACGGTCGAACAAAGAGTTTCGGATACACATCCGGTTGAATGAAAAGATGAACAGTCGAAATACTTTGACTTTTGGAAACAATTATAGTGTTGAGTATAGATTCAAACATACTTGAGGATGTCTACTAGCTACTGATTAAACAAAACCCTAACAAAATTGAATCAGAGGCTGTATTTAAACACCATTCATTTTTAAGTTGAACTGGAAGTGTATCCTTTAACCTTTGGTTGACTGTACCTATGCGTTATCTTGATTCTTTCACTATTCGGAAGTATCCGATGTTATCAGTCAATGGTGGTACCTACCTCTAGCGATAATGTGCTGAACTCAAAATAGTTGACATGCCTCAGTATTAGGTGAAACTTAAATAAAAAAAATATTTCCCTATCATGATACAACGCAGGTCCTTTGGCACGTGCGTGTAACGAACACCGCAGCCGGTAACGACTCGCTTGATATAAATTGATGAAGAATTCCAAGCATTCCCAGCTCGCACTGACTCACGACTCACGATATTACTTTTGGCCTGTTAGCACCTCTGCAAGGTCGCGCCTCAACTATGCGTTGCTTTGTTTTTGTTCTCCTCCAAATACTTATACTCTAGCAAAAAATCGCGAAATATAGACTTCCAATCCATTATCATAGCAAAGCTAATGAATGTTGTTATCAGGAGATCCTAGATTCGTTTCATGCTAGCTATATAAGTGTGGAATCGGACTATTTCAGCAGTTGTCATTTACCATCCTGCCTGTGTAGAACATTTTGAACATTTAGTAGAAGATTTCAAGTGGCATCTAGATCTGCAAACTCTATGGACAACGTTCAAAGTAAGCCGAGCTGTTAGGTTATTATTTGTTTTCAACAAATAAGATGCTGTGACCTCTGTGCCAGCACCTGCTAGTACCTACTAGGTAAATAGTAAAAACTTTTACACCAATAAGTAATATAAGTAATGCCTCTCTTTCTTCTTCTAAATCTTTAATGTTATTAAATTACGATAAAACACATTATTTTCGTATTAACTAACATACTAATATGTGATATGATATGAATAACCTATTTTAAGTATGCAGAGTATGTCCAGTAAATCTTTCACATATTTTATAAATGTATATTTCGTACTATTGAATTAAAAATAATTATTATAACAGTAGTCGATTTTACTGTTCGTATTTACACCGGTGTGCAAAATTATTGCGCTGTTGTCTTGAGTGTAGTCTGGGCAGGCGTCGCCAACCGGTACAAAATGATGTCATAGCAAGTCGAGCAGCCCATCAAGGCAATCAAGGATTGAAGCGCCTGCGCCTCGCGGAATGTGTACCGAACTTATTTATTATATTATTTATTCGACAGATAGGAGCAGAGCCACTGGTTTTAAGTTTGTGGTTGAATGGATTTTGCGTGGTATTGTTGCAGCCCATGAATATCGGTTTTTCATTCTGAATTTTGTACCTGCATCGTATATTTATTATTTATTAAAGGTAAATATTTTAGTTAGGTACGTACTTAAATAACTGCATTTTATTTTCAAATGGGCATGAAACAAACGTGCAATTATAATACATGCACTAAATTGTTAAACGTTGACAATACAATCAATGCTAATAACAATTCAAAGTTAAACCCTACTACATAGGCCGGTTGCCTCTTTGCTTGCAAATGACAGCAAAATAAATAGAACTTCCTGTCACTAACTATGTGAATCACAGTCTAGAAACATTGCAGCGAGTGATTGTGATGTCATCTAGTAATGTGGCAAGGCCACTTATTAGCCTGCTACATTCCGTCTTCATTTACCTGAGTAAATCGTAATGGAACATCCTATCGTGACAATGATGACATTGCCTTCATCGATGATATAACTTCTTGCTTTCGATAAATTATTGTAGGTAGGTACATTCTTCTGACATGACCAAATTAATCCTCATTGTATTATATTCCTAATATTAGATAGTAGGTATCATAAGACACTGACCACGAGTTAGAATACGGGTAAAGCTGTATTCATTGCAACTGGTTTGATAGGTGCTAAAGCTGACACCGTGTTTGCTTATAAGAAACCTTTTTAACTTGGGTAATTGGTATTGGGTGCTACTCATTAATATTTCTAGCTCCCGAGCACCGATATACGCTGTCAGGCTACCTACCCAGCGATTGACTATTCTGAAACTTGTTTCGTCCAATGATGATTTATGCACACATAATGAGTAGGGAGCTCATTTCTGTGTAATCTAGTAATTTCGATGACAACCTAATAAAACCGAAGTGGTGGGTTTCCTTATCAAATTCTAAATTTCGTAGTGGTGCAGTCAATAGTTGTCAAACCCACGTCTTCCGCTTGAGAAGCAGGACCCCAATCCGCTAGCCACGAATCCTTATTGGTGACTGTTGTTCCAAAAAATGAGTTAAGATACTAGCTTTTTTGTGGTTTCTTTTCCTAATATCACGAGTTACTACAAATGTAAACATGAAGCACAGCCAGGCCACGCCACGCCTGTTTGTGGAACCAGGCGTTATACAAAGCTAAATCGATATCGTGATCTAGAAACACGTCACCGCCACGCTAGACCCAGACTGGAAGTCGCCATGCAAGCGGTAATAAAATGATACAACCTTCGTGTTACTTTCCATTCCTCATTTGACTAGTTAGTTTTTTAATTTGAGCCAGTAATTTCAATGGTTTCATTATAACCCCTCAACACTATATGATATTAGTAAATAAAGATATGTAAGTAAGCCTGGTTTTCACCAAGTGCTCATTTATTTTAATCGACACTTAAAGAACCTTTGTTACTAAAGTGCTGATTGCTTTCTAACTTAACGTAACTTGTACTGGTATCGATTGCAAGATAGTAAGAAAGGCCCTTTAATGTACGGATTAAGCTAATCAGTATTTCGTGGAAGAGACCCTAAGTCTATTAAGTTTTTCAAAAATACCTGCTGAGCTCCACACAATATTGAATTTTAAGCATTGGATTCAGTTAGTGGAAGATTTAGTGGAAGATTATTAATCTGTAAATTTTGTGGCACCTATTAACTAATTTTTGCATTAGTTCCCAGGTGTAATTTGTTGCGGGATGTATCTTCTATTTCTCGTATGCAATATTATATTTTTATTCACTAAAACCATGACTTTTAACCTAACGGTCCTCCTATAGTTGAATATGTGCACCACAATGAGAATTATAATTCCTAAATATTTCATTATCATTCATACAGTATTGGTCAACTCTTTGTTTTATAAGAGCAAGGACAACATAATTTCCTTCCCCGGTTACTATCATAACAATTCTTTTTTTTTCTTCTTGTCGTCTATGTTTTTTGTACAATTTTATTTATTTCTGGAATGGCATCCACTTTCGCATGCGTCTGTTATACAATCGTCTTGTTCGTCCTATCACATTTTTATATTATTGCGACCATGTCATTAACATAAATGCACATGCACCTAGTTAGTTTTATTGTAGCGACTTTGGAAAAATTTGGTCATAATCATATTTTTACATACATTTCGAGTCTCCATTTTCTAAAAATTATATTCATGTTCGTAGATTAGGTCCATTTGAACTATTTTAAAAAATTTATAAAACGTTATATTTTTTATGGACTAGCAACACTCTTATGGTAATTTACATAAAAAGTATCTACTTACACCGCACGAAAAATATATGTATTCACGGTGTATTTATTACAAATATTGTATCATTGTTGAAATACAATAATATTCTCAAAGATAAAATGTATTCTTAATCAATTATTGTAAATTTTCATGCTTGCCGATTAGACAAGAATTTAGGTGAGTAATATTTGGTTATTTAATATAAAATTAATTATTATTCAGAATTTCAATAATATTCAGAGGTATTGATTTATTTTAATTATACGTAAAAGTGATTTTTTTTCATTCATTCGAAAGGGTTCGTTGAGTAGTAAAAAAAATATATTTTAGGAAACTGCAAGGGACGGATCAACTGTTTGTTATAACGAATATCAGTAGGCCTAAATGTAAGGGGGGTACCCGATGTTATAATGTACTAGAATTGTGTCCCTTATACAAACGTGGGTTGGAAATAATTTGAAAACCACTCAATTTTTTTGTAATATGTTTCGGTTTAAAAAAGTAAAAATACAGTTAAATAACAGCAACAAGAAAATCTACATATCTAAATACAATATTTCTTTTCTATGTGCTTTAACCAAAGACACAGTTCAATAAAATCAAAAAGTAATTGTACCAATACCATTACACGGGTATTGATCCACTTTTGTTAGAAACCGAAAATTACGTAAATTTTATGAGTAACAAGTTTTAAAATGATTTCCAAACAATTGTTTCATGGTGAGTGGAAATCTAGGATGCTTCGACATTCTGAATTAAGTCCGCATAGCGTTTTTATCTTTTAATATGTAGGTAGGTATGAACTAATATATCAACTGTGAAGAGCTGATACCACCCTGTCGGTTTCAGAGTGTGTGGGAATTACGCGTTTCTTGAAAATCGATAGACAGCGCTGCCCCTCCCTGCGCGCCTCCACCTGCCCGGAGGCCGGAGGTGGCACGGCCGTGGAGGCAGTAGCTCTTTCAATGTCAAGGTTAAGCATGTTCAAGTACTCTTACCTTACAAATAAACTTATTGCGGTAGGTGCCTTCATACATCTTGAATTCGCATCGGTTGTCCACGATATTTAGTATCTTTATATCAGTTAAATTAAATATTGCACAACAAATAAAACATATATACCTATGCAGGTACGCTCCGTAACGCCACCGAGCTCAACTATTTATGTGTATAGATGTGCTAGTTTAGCTTCAATATCAGTGAGTAGTTAATCTATGCAATTAGGAAAACGTAGGACATTATATTAAAGAAAAACCGGCCAAGTGCGAGTCTGGCTCGCACATGAATGATTCCGTACCATCGTACAATATTGAACACCACAAAATCACGTTTTTTGTATGAGGCTCCCTTAATTTTTTATAATTTATTTATTTTACCTATTTGTGGTTATAGCGGCGAAATTTCAGCTGCTTCTACCTATTACGGCTCGTGAGAGAGCCCTGTGATTGGGTTCCGTTGGCAACCTTTGGGTACGGAACCCTAAAAATGGGCCCTCTGAAAAGTTCCCTTACTGTGCTAAATCAGAGAATTGCATTAACTTACTTGAGTTACCTATTGTGCAATAGTTCATAATTTTCCGTAAAAATAATTTCCATTAATAGGACTGATAAAAGGTTCTTCGCCCCTGGTGCTACCTATGCTACAAACAAAAACCCTGCAAATGTCCTAACGTGACAAAAGGCGCCAAAACCAAAACTCACCACTTTCGTACAGTCATATTCAGAGAGAACCTGTCAATATTTAGTACGCGGACTGGCACCGGACTTACCATACAAAATGCGATTACAGCAGTATTCAGAATAGGCGGACTAATTTTAGTACGCGTACCGGTTTTTGTATGGCTAGTCCGGTGCTAATCCTGTACTAAGTTTTGACAGGTTCTCTCTGAACACAACTGATAGGATGTTTTTCTTGATGTGAATTTTAATGCATTTTAATTTCGCGAGACAAACTTAGGAAGTTCATTTTAATTCAAAGGTGAATTTGGTGTAGTATGCCTCAACAATCGCACATTTTCTTTTTTTCGTATCTTCAAGTAGGTACCTGTATACCAAGATTCACGATTGAACGTTGACTTCCAGGGTCGCTGATTTTGTATACTATTTCTGCGCGCATAAATGATGCTTCTACGTACTTATCTGATATCTCATTCCAATAGCAGTTTCAATACATTCCTAGTAAGTATATCTAGTTATATCTAGGCCTCGAAAAAGTTGCTGATTTTGCGAAGTCCTTTTCATCTTCTTCTTTTTAGTAGGGATTTTATATCCCTGTTGGACATCGGTCCCTTCTTATTATTTGTTCTTTTGAATATTAAATTGTCACAGTTATTATTTTAGTTCTTTCTTCTTTTTTTCCCATTCTTCAGTTTTTTCTTGAATTGTATATTTGTATACTATAAGTATTTTTATTTTATGAATGACAGACAAGTTATCGTTCGTGTTTCGGATTCATTATTCGGATTCGGAAAACTTAGGAATCAAGGGCTTACTTACTAGGTGGTAGGGTTAGTACCATAATATCCCGGGTAGTACCATCGCAATCAAAGATGGTCAAAGCGGCATTGATACAACTTTTCAATCCAGTTGCCATAGCATACATACTAGTACATGCAGCCGACGGCTGTAGTATAAAAATATACATCACATTTTTTTACTAAATGCGGTCGTTTCGTCATGACAACTACCTATACATTATGGGGATTTAAAAAAAAGTTTGGATAGCAACTATAACACCATTTTTTTAATCCAACGCGATGGTACCAATCCGGGTGGATTTAACACTACCACCTAGTCGGGGGAGCGAGCTTACCGTTTCACATGGATTCCGAACCATAGAACAGCTCGCGTTCATGACGAAATGCACTCATCCAACTCAGAAAGAAAAAAAAGTGGTGCATGAACGGGGCGGGAATTTACACCAGACCTCTGACATGGAAAGCTACTCCCTGTGCCCCTAAGCTAAGAGCCACTCGAAACTTATAGGTGCTATGAAAAGCTATGACCTCATGTCTCGATAAATTGAGTGAATCTTCTACCGGTGGCCCTCGTCCGTCGTTCGGAGTGACGCTGTCGGAAGGATAACATTTGCTCCGCTAGCACTATTTATATCTCGTTTGCCGTTTGCATACACAGACCGATGCGAAACTAAGTAGGTATGCGTTAGAAAGCAATACGTACCTCGGACACGTACACACGGACGGAGCAATGCCAATTTGACTTACGTCATTGATCCATACCAACACTTTCGGTCACTTTTTAGGAAAACTACATTTTTTTTTATGTGACTGGACATGGATGGCTAATACCACAAGTTCTGTCGTGGTATTAGCCCAACACACCACATGGGAACTAGGTGCTATGCCAGGACCTTCCTTATATTGCACGGCTACATTGAACTGGATGGAAAACACGGACAATTTTCATTGCCGCTTCGACCATCGTTCATCCAATGCGATGGTACTAACCCGGGCGGGATAAACCCTACCACCTAGTAAGTAAGGAAGGGGACCTACAGTTTAACGTGGAATCCGAACCACGGCCAGCCTTTCTCAACGGTCGAATGGTCACCCATCCAAGACCAGACCGGACCCAGCGTTGCTTAACTTCGGAGAGCGATCGCCGAATTGTCGCGCCACTGGGCCACTGAGGCTGACAGAATGTATGTAGTGGCGAGTTTTATCGTGCTTTGCAAATTTAATCGTTTAATACGGGCTTGACTTAGAACTGACTTTGGTTTTCCTGAATAGATTTTGCCGAATTAGGTAGGTATATATATACCCACAAGCTTATTTTGCGCATGGCCAAAACCATGGCCAAACTTGAAAGTCGCCACCTTGAACGTCATTCGGCTGTCAGAATTCCCCTTTTGCTCAGCTTTGTCTTTGCAGGAACATTTTCGGTATTTCAAACGCGTAAAATTATGCCTAAAGTGTACGAAAGTGGAGTTCGAGAGATTGTCTGGAATGTGATAAAGTTCTTCCAGGACGAAAAAAGAAAAGAAATGGGCAATAATCCCATTTCAAAAAGTCCTTGAGCGCGACGTCGCCGTTACAGGCATGTGTTGCCAATGCAACAAATCGGGTTACCCACTATTTATTCCTTCTATGGTGAGTTTATTTTATAGGTCGGTTATAACATTTTCGCCCATAAATGGGGGATTTTTTTCCCTGTGGTAACCAAAAGACGACAGCGGTGCCCCCAGCCAAGCGCAAAACGAACTACGTGGGACTATACCTACGTCATGCTCTTGTATCTACATAGATTAAGTATAAGGTATTTATTCTATGGTATCTACCTACAGTCGTTTTTCAAATTCGAATGGACGGAAATATTGCGTGCGGAATGTGTTGTGACTGGTCATAATGCATAATTATTTTAATATAATCGCTGCGTTTGGAGGGCCCCAATTACGAAATCGAATCAACATAATCAAGTAGCGTACATTAGTACTTGCGTACATGCCTCGGTACATGCAGTGTTAGGCCGTGGCCGAGGGGCGGGGCAGACGTATACGCCGTGGCTTGGGGTGGAAGATTTTCACTTTGCTTTCACAAAGTGAAGTGGCCTATGCTTAAGTCCGGGTTGGTAACAACACATTGTATGAAAATATGGTCGAACCCGCAATTAAAAGTTGTCCGTGTTTTTTCCACCAGTTCAACGTAGCCATGGTCTCGGCCATGGTCATAAATAGAAGGTCCTGGCATGGCACCTAATTCCTTTGGGAGTTGTGTGTTGCGGGTGTGTTGTGCAAACATCATGACGGTATTACCCGTCCATGTCCAGTTACATACAAAAAATCCGGTTCTATACAGTTTCATATAAGACTGCGACAAGCTCACGATATTGTGGCAAAGAAGGGCGAGACTTTCAGCCATCGAGCATGAAAGGACGGGAGTAGAAACTTAAACTCAATTGTATGGGAGCGGGCGGGGCGTAGCCACTCTTACACACACACACACACACACATGCAAAAACGGTAACGCAGGTGAATGCACTCGTTTATTAATTCGCTTGTGCTACAGGTAATGATTTTCTCAAGTTCCAACGCTACAGGACGCTATTTAGTGCAACGAACATGCGATTTTGAGCGTCCCGAATTCGTAAACTAAATAACTACAGTTTAGACATCGATATAAAGAAAACATTAGTTTAGATTTGCGCTGATCGAATGCGAAAGAGATTCGATCCTTCCGTCTTCTATGCTCGCCGCTTTCAGCCTATTCCAAATTGAGTAGCAACAGCCGTGTCAAAACAATGCTCTGAACTTTTAGGCGCGTTCAAGAGCTTCGGCGAGAAGACAGCGTCGCTGTTCGAGCGCAAGAAGAAGGACGCCGGCGAGCTAGCGACGGAGAAGGCGGGCGAGGCGGCGCACGCGGTGCAGGAGGAGCTGCGCAAGACGAGCGAGCTGGTCACCGGCGCGTGCGCGGGCGCAGAGAGCAGTGCCACCAGCGCCGCCGACGCAGGTCAGACCATACATTGACTTCTTTTTAGGGTTCCGTACCCAAAGGGTGAAAACGGAACCCTATTACTAAGCCTCCGCTGTCCGTCCGTCCGTCCGTCCGTCCGTCCGTTCGTCTGTCACAGGGCTGTATCTCATGAACCGTAACAGGTAGGCAGCTGAAAATCCCAGTCAGGTGCTAATCCCGTGTTAAGTTTTGAATACGACTGTCACACGACTGTATTAAGATTATATCTACATACATTTATTTAACGCGTTTCGGACATAGACTGCAAAGATTTAACATTCAAACAGTCGATGTTCAAACATAATGCCGTCGTCACCAAATTCGTATTTGGCATCAGACGCTAGAGCCAGTCCTAGGTTGACGTATGTAAGTCAATATACTTTTTCGTACTAAGCAGGTAGGTACGTCGCTTATTCCAAGGAATGTGATATGTACGTGTATAATGTATGTCCGAAATGCAGATGAAAAGTTTAATAAATGTATAGGGTGTTTACGTAGGAATGGTCCAAACGTTAACCACGTGTTCCTTGGCATATTTGGAGCAACAAAGGTAGATATTTTTTTTTTGTATGACTGACGAAAAACTCTTCCTCCCCATACATTTTGTGGGTAAGTATTTACAAAAATGTATGGGAATGACAATTTGTTTTAAGTTGGACAACAAAATGTCTTCCACCTTTTTTGCGCCAAATATGTCAAGGAATACGTGATTATCTTTTGGTATAGGTATAATCTTAAACATTGTGTTAGCAGGAGACGTTGATTACGGAAGGAGGGACTGTAGGAGAATTCTAAATTATGTCGATTATTTGAATAAGCGACGTACCTGCTTAGTACGAAAAAGTATATTTACTTATTCATAAATTAATAATAATTTGATAGAAATTCACTGAATAATCAAAAGCCAAAGCAAATCAATTAAAAATAGTCTCAAATGTATGTAGATATCCAGGTCAAGTAGGACACCACAATCTACATTTGATAGCGCAGATAGTTACCTACGTGGTTTCCAAATGTAGGTACAATCTGACGAATCTCTTTACATTACAGCAAAGCAAGCCCGCAACTCGGCTGTAGACTCGTTGGATAAGGAGCTCTCCAAGGTGTCACTGGCCGCGGGCGAGGTTAAGGGCGCCGCAAACCAGGCGCTTAACGACGGCAAGACCGCCCTCGACCAGACCAAGCAGGCGGCCAAGGCGGCAGTCGACGACGGGCGCAAGGCCGTGGACAGCACTAAGGGTACGTATGCAAAACAGCTTGAATAACGGTGGTTGTATTCGATCGGAACAAAAATGGGCGGCCAAGGCGGCAGTCGACGACGGGCGCAAGGCCGTGGACAGCACTAAAGATACGTATGCAAAACAGCTTGAATAACAGTGGTCGTACTCGATCAGACCAAACAGGCGGCCAAGGCGGCAGTCGACGACGGGCGCAAGGCCGTGGACAGCACTAAGGGTACGTATGCAAAACAGGTTGAATAACGGTGGTCGTACTCGATCAGAACAAGCAGGCGGCCAAGGCGGCAGTCGACAGCACTAAGGGTACCTATGAAAAACAGGTAGAATAACGGTTGTCGTACTTGATCAGATCAAGCAGGCGGTCAAGGCTGCAGTCGTTTGATAGGCGCAGGGCGTGGACAATAAGGGTGCCCATATATGCAGAACAGCTCGAATATCGGTGATAGTGGTCGACCAGACCAAGCAAGCGGCCAAGGTGTGGACAATACTAAGGATACATAATATGCAGAACGGCTCAACTATCGTTGGTCTAGTAGAGAGTAGGCTCTTATTAGTCGGTGGCTTGAAAATAATGAGCAGTGGTGTTGGATCCGTGTGACATAGAGTACGAACTAATGATAAATAGTGCCATTTACTGAATAAAAAAGGTTAGGCTGATCACTGGCTACTTTGGATTGCTTACTGACTAAACATACCGATAGAGGGTGGAGAGCTTTGATGGAACTGTTGTCCCTTTATATTGTCCAATTGATCCCCCTGCCCAATTGATCGTGTTGCCGTCGCTCTGGGAGCTAGGGAAAGGTGCAAACCAGCAACAGAACAGACTCAGTCTATTCTACATATACTACCAAGGCTTTTAAGAACGCAGTGTTTCTCATATCCGTTTTTATGTCAGGTTATGGAACTGCTGCCAGCGAGTGTATGTCCTCATAGTTACGACCTCTCCCAGATCTAAATGGATTAAACTTATGGATAGCGCAAATATACCCGAAAATCTGCTAGTATGTGCCTCTCTGAGCGGGGTTTGGTGAAAACTACTGTTCTGAGCACCTTTAGTCCGTCGGCAAAGCTAACCGTACCAGGTTTTCATAAAAAGGCACCATACATAAGTAAGTACTCGTATAGTTACATAGTGAAATACACCTTAAATATACATCCAAATGTGTACACACTGTCAAACTAAGCCTTAACCATAAAAAATGCTAAGGTCCGTTATCATATCGAGCTTTCAGTAGACAGAGTGTAAGACTGCTCTTGGCCTCAGTTTACATTAAGTGTGAAGGTCATTGGTGGTGACGGCACAGTATATCTTTCCATAAAATATCTACGACCTGTCTGTGGTATCTCATAATGGATGATCACAAAACAGAATGTAAATGTTTGCGACGTGTAAACAACGGCGGCGTATAAAAGTTTCACGAGCGTATCTATGGCTTCCAGACGCGATCAGCCACACGGTCGACAGCTCAAAGCAGGCAGCAAGCGACGCGGCGAAGGCGGCTACAGACGCTGCGGAAGCGGCTCGTGCGCAGGCTTTGAGGACGGCCGAGGAGGCAAAGGAAAAGGCGCGACGAGCGGCAGAGGCGACTCAGGAAGAGGCGCGTAAGGCAGCGGAGGCAGCAAAGAAGGAAGCGCAGCGAGCAGCGGAGGCCGCGAGGGAGGAAGCCAAGCGGGCAGCTGGTGAGAATTTTTCACAATGGCACAAATGGCATTGCATCAGGCTTAGCCTTGGGATTGAACGCTAGAGGCATTTTCGAGTTCACCACACGAAATATGAATTATGTAGGTATATACTATCTGACTCTAATAGGTTTTACCCCGAAAGTTGAATGGATGGTTGGTTCCTCAGACAAAGCAATGGAGGCGTCAAAGGAAGCAGCACAGAAGGCGGCATCGGACGCTAGCAACACGGCCCAAAGCTACCTGGACTCGGGACTACAGATGGCCGAAAATGTAACAGACCAAGGATTGAAGCTTGCCGGGCAGGCTGTCGACAACACTGTTAATTACACCACCAAGTTGGTCGGCGACACAAGAGAAGTGGTTAGTATTGTTAAAGATGTCTACTAAAATAATACTAACAAAAGTTGGTTATCTGGTTTTCGCGTGTGTTCCCAGAATAGTCAATTTGTTGGTGTGGTGCTCAAATCGGTTAGGAATTAAAAAAGATATGCCTATGTTACCAATTCGCCAGCACATCCAATGCTGACGTCGGCAAAATTTCCTGGATGTTGGGAATATTGTTTTATTAGTGCCCTATCACGTAGGCACCTACTCAGTGGTCGATTTTATTACAAAGTTTTATATATAAAGTTTGATTATGAATTTCTAAAAGTAATTACACCAACACTTTTCACCTTGACAAGGTTATTACCACCGATCTTTAGATGAGCTTTAGAGTCTTTGAGCGTGTTATGTATGATGTCACACATGGCCAATTGGTTTAAAACATTTTTCTGTGTTTCAGTGATAGCTACCCCAGGTTAGAATCAGGGTCTTGTTCCTTAAGGCTGTTCCGACCCATATAAAGATGTTTGCACACATAACGCAAAAAGTATTGCACTTTAAGCCACGAATTATTAATAAAAGTTTAATATAGTCATATTACTTGCAGCGAAAACAATTTCACAATTTCAGGATTATTGGTTTTGTTACAATTTATTTAAATACGATTTTTATTTAACAGCGCCATCTAACGGTGTAAAACTTCTAATCGGCAATAACAACGAAACCATTAAACCTGAAATTGTGAATATGTTTTCGCTGCAACTACTATAGCTATTTATATAGTATTTATATACACTATATTTATTACTTATTATTAACAGATATGCAATTATGTATTTATTATACAACAAAATATTATACGTAGATATAAATAAAACCTAGTACTACCCGTATTTACGGCTTATGTAAAAAATTAAAATTTAAATAACATTTAACGATTAGAAAGAAAGAAAAAGAAAAGAAAAATACAGTTTATTAAAATAGGATATATATATAGGATATACAAGCACTGTACTCATATGTAGACTTAGTAGCATGTCTCTCATCACACCTGTGCTTACATCTGGTAATCTGTGCTTACAGCTATTAAATATATATTATCAAATAATTGCTAACCCTAGAACGGGCCACACCTTGTTGGGTAGCAATGCAATGTAATTTTGATCTGCTGTTGGATTTACTACAAGGCAAAAATTTTATGTATACATCTTTGTGAACACTTCTACAATGCATATACCAAATAAATAAATAAATAAATAAAATTAAATTTAATATTTTTAACGAATTCGTGCCTTAAAGTGCAATACTTTTTGTGTTCTGTATAAAAAAAACATTGTATGGGTCGGAACATCCTTAAGCTGAGATAAATAGTCGCAACTGGAAGTGAAATCAACCGAAAGTTATACTAACTTGTGTAAAAAGTGAAATTTCGTCCATACAAAATGTGTCAAAGTGACGTAAGAAAGTAGGTACTACTTGTTATAGTTTCTGTTAAGCCCGCGCATGAAAATATTGTTTTGGAATATCTGCCCTAGCAGGTGCGGGGGGATAGCGGGTAGAGACGCAGTCTATAAGGCGCAGCGGAGGTTCTACTATTTATCTCAGCAGTATTAGTTGGTATTAGGTACCATGATAAGCATCAGAAAATTATGCTCCCCATGCAACTTGAGCTTACTAATAATTTGAAAACCAGTGTTCCAATTTACTTCAAATTTGGTATCTTTTACCGGAGAATGAATGTCTGTTGAAGCACGTTATCGAGTAAATTAGTAATTCTAAACCGAGTCAAATAATACCAAAATAGAATTTCAAACAATTATTATTTTCTTAGCGGATTTAGATAAAACAATAAAATGCAAACACCGATATTTGTTGCCTGGTATTAGAAATAAGAATTAAGAATTATTTATTGTCGCATGTAAAAAATATTATGATCAAAATTACATGCTATGCACAAATAAGCTGATTAAACTATTTAATTTATGTAATAAAAAAATACCTTAATTAATATAAATAGGATGAAATTAAATTAATAGGAATACATTAGATAAATAGGATTAGATGCTACATATCCATTAATTAGAACAATGGTTTGTTGGTGGTGGAAGAGTTTTTAACGCTCGTTCTATGGCGTAGGCCAGGACCGTACATTGAAGATACCTATGGGCTTTAGAACTTATACAGGGCCGCGAAAGCCATGCCGGCTTGCATGCAGCTTGAACCTCGGGAGAGTTTCAAGGCTTACTCTTGATATGCATATCAGGAATGTTTTTCTATTGCGCTTAAATCCTTTAGACATGTTGCCCAACTTGATGTTAATAAAAGTGTTATGAATCCATGAATGGTGCCATGATCAAGATCACAGTAAATAGTCAATCTGTCTTACTTCACTTTCATTGTAAGTCCTTAAATAATATTTCATGTTTTCCAAGAGGCCAAGTGAAAGTGTTGAGTGATGCGCAGGTGGCGAGCAACGTGTCTTCAGTTGCGAAGGCTGCCCAAGAAAGCACCGCGGGAGCGCAAGGCCTCCTTAGCAAGGCTTTTGGTGCCAACGCTGCCACCACAGATGCCGACTCCACCAAGTAAACTCGCCGCAGTGGATATTCCATCTTGTCACAATAGCAGGCTGCCACTCATGATAGTGCCGATACACCCAATTTATTTTTTAATGGACGTCTTCGGATTATACTTCTCACTTGCTCGATATCGCTTACCTACACATTGAAATTAATATTTGACTTTTTTTTTTTTAAAATCATTCAAAGGCAGATTCAGCTTTCAAATCAGGGGGTTTATATAGTAGTCTTAGGCCTAGTAGTGGGGGGTCATGCATGACCCCAATGACCGCTTCCCTAAACCTGTCGACTAGACCTAGTTTAGTAAATCTAGACCAAGCCCCCGGAGGGGGGTCATGACCACCTCTGTATCACTATTCACCATATTCTGTGCCTGTATCCGCCCTTGAAATTATACCGAGTCTTGATTATTTTTTTGGTTGCATAACGTCAATGGTTGCATAATTGAACTATGGAGTAACTTAATCTGTTGTGTTCACGGACCACCTGGACTGAAACAGTCTTTGAACATATTTTCTGGGAAATAATTGGCGAAACTTGAATGCTTGTAACGTTTCGGGATGTACAGTCATAGGAATGATATTGTGTAACAGAAATGTAATGATGCCTTTCCAATTGGTTGTGTAGGTATGCAATATGCAAAACTTACCGAATCACGTCATATTTCTAAATGTTATCCCACCACTGAAAGAGTGTGGTGTTGTATTGGTGGAAAATTACCAATTTGAACATGTCGTTGGTTACATATAGGGTAGGCAATCCTTGTGCAGTGCATTTAAAGTTAAGAAAACATCTTGATGCATTTAAAAATTGTACATTTTTATTTCGCTTGACTTTAGTCAGAGATTTTGCTGCAAAACTGAGAAAAATATTTGATAAACGTAAAAAAAGCATATTTCCGGCATGAAAGAATGCAAACAATAATATTATTATTTATTGACACATTGAATGGATCATGTGAATATTTCTCAACTTTAGAGCACAATTTATTATTGTAGTCACAACATTATTTGTAACTTTAATTATAATTATAACTATTATATTTTAATAAGTATTTTCTTAAATAGTTTCTGATTTTAATTTGGAATGTTTACTAAAGACCCAAACTGTCACTGAGAATTACCTTAAAACCCTAATCCCTTGATTGTTTTCCGTTGTGTGGAACTTATGGCATATATATACAACATATATACATATAATAGAGACATATATTTTATAATTTATTAATTATAAATAATATAGTACAGGTATAGTAGCCTTACAGGTCTCCAAAACGCAAAGGTCGTTAATGAAATACCGCCAGATAAAATATCTTTTGTATTCAAGTTTATATTAAGTATACATATTATATAAAAGATGAATGTCGTGATAGAATAGCGGCAACATTTATTTATATGTGCATATTCATTGATTAAGATTTATGTAATTTTGCATGCTAAAGCAATTTTATAGTAATTAGTGTTAAGAAATTACGGTATGTACAAAAAAAAGTTTAATGGAAATCGAAGATTTAAAAATCATGTAATTTGAGTAAGTTTGCTATACTTAACTTTTTTATCTTCGTTTTTATTACTTAATCTGAAAATAAACATTTGAATCTCTGTGTTGATCACCTTACTTGTTTAATGGCATTTTTTAACTTCAATAAACAATCGTACATACCACCTGCATCATATTTCCATTTGTCTTCCCCGGTGGTCTTTCCATACACTCATTTGGATATTTTAGTTTTGCTGCCTAAAAGTTGTCGTTGATGAGTGACTAACATGGAGGTGAAGAAATATTCTAGATATTATTTCTTCACCTCCATGGTGACTAAAAAACAGGGTGACATAAATCCCTAACTACGAAATAAATAAAGTATCTCCATTAATTAAAATTTGACGTGTGTTGAATCCAATCACATTAAAAGTAGGTACCACTCAAGGCCGTCTTAAACTAGGCTGGGGCCCTTGGGCACACAAGAATTTGGTACCCTTTTGGAAATTAAAAAAGCGAATTTTATTAACATTTTTTGACTAAGTAAGTATGACCATTTATTATATGTAGGTAATCAAATACAGTATGATATAATATGTAATTAATGATATTAGAATGCTGCTGGTTTTTTTATTACGATTACGGTTTCTTTCGGGATTTCTGTTGAGCAAAATCTTCTAATGTCCTTTTATTTTTTATTATGTAAGTAAATTTTTTGAAGGATATCACTTTCTATTCAGTTTCAGTTTCAGTTTCTTTATTTCCTCCATTAGATGTATATTACACACTCGGATTCGTCATTTTTTTTTTCCTGTCGGTTCGATTACTTCTGGCGAAGAAGAGCCGGCAAGAAACTTCGTCAGGTTGGTCATTGTATTATTATTTTTTCCAGTGATACTTACAAACTAGTTTACAGTGATTGATTGATTACTACTGCTCACAAAGAACATTATTATAAGAACATTATATACATTGGTGAGGAGCAAACTCTTGACTACTATAATGACATCTTATTCTAAATTAATATTTTAAATTAATAGGAATTATGATCTAAATTATTCAGGTGTAAAGAGCCTACCTATGCACATAATTGACAAATTACTCAGTCGTTCTTGTAACATTGTTGTTCGAAATTCATTTTTAGGGTTCCGTACCCAAAGGGTGAAAACGGAACCCTATTACTAAGCCTCCGCTGTCCGTCCATCCGTCCGTCCGTCCGTCCGTCTGTCACAGGGCTGTATCTCATGAACCGTAACAGGTAGGAAGCTGAAATTTATTAATTTATTATAGATTATGTATTTATTTTGCCGCTATAACAACAAATAGGTAAAATTATAAAATAATAAAAATTAAAATAATAAAAAGCCACATACAAAAAATGTGTTATTTTTTGGGTAAATCTTGTACGAAGGTACGGAACCCTTCGTGTACGAGTCCAACTCGCACTTGGCCGGTTTTTTTATTCTCTAGCTGCGAAAATGACCGCTCTCCACTACAATTGGTAACCATTAGGCAAAAAAATTTCATTCGTTTTGTCGAAGCCGGGAAATTTTTCAATCAATCAATTTTTGTACAAATTGAAAGAATGTTACTGCTTCAGTAACACACTCAACAGCCTGAACACCCACCAAATTTAGCGAATGTGCCGCGAAAAAAGGGTAATGTGCCCGACAAAAATGTTTTGAGAATAAATGTTTGAGAGAAATTGTCGGTCCTACGGGGCCCCCTGAGAATTGGGGCCCTGGGCACGGGCCCCGTGTGCCCTTATGGTAAAGACGGTATTGGTACCACTATACAATAAAAACACATGTACATCATCGTATTCTGCGATAGCATACATGCCGGTTCCCGCCCACAAATACCTATTCGCTCATTGATCAATTTAATTCAATTCAGTTTCCTGCTTTGAACATTTCAAAAATATCTCATTAACAATGGGGACTAGCGATGGGTCATTCGCGAGATTTTCGCGAACCGGGTCTGACAGAACGACCCGGAAATTGAAGGGGTCATTTCGACCCGTTCGGTCATTCGTTGTCGTGGTCTATGCGCCCGGGGGCCTACTCTTGAAATTCAAATTCACTGGTGAGTTAAGATTAAAAAAAATCTATTTATTTACAAGATTACACATTTTTCAGCTACCATGCCTTGTAAACAAAAAGTAATCATAATATGTAATTTGTAAAATGGCTCAGCAAAAACCTGGATGGGTATAATCCCACCAGTCGTTGGTCTTCCGCCACCGCCTAGTTGCATTATCTTAAACACATTTTTAACTTATTACATACGTTATCTGTTACTCACCAGAGTATCAGAAGGCAAATCTTGAAATTAAGAATTCACCGGTGAGTCACCAGTCCAGTGAGTCTCCTGAGGATTATATTAAACTTCAGATGCACCGGTGAGTCACCAGTGACTCACCAATTGTTGGGTAGGTTGTGAGTTGGAAACACTTGCGACAGCTTGCGGCATGATGCACGTGTGGCTATGACGCGCATGTCCATGCATTGTAACATTCGATACTGTCGCATGTTACAATGCTGTACGATATTGCTCTGGTGTAATACAGACTTTTGACGTTTGTGGTTCAGATTTAACATAAAACTACAGGTGCCGTTTCTTACTAACTAGGTAGTAGGATTAATCCCACCTAGAGCGGTACCATCGCATTGAAATAACAATGGTCGAAGCGGCAATCAATAATTGTTTGTGTAAATTGTCAAAGTAGTGTGACTCACCAGTGAGTTGCGGGTGACTTACCGGTGAGTCACAATACTTTGATATACGCGACCTGCAGTAAGACCACAGAATACATTTAATTTGTTGTAGGACCAAAGAAAATATTATACGACCCGTCTCTTTTGACCCGTTCGTTTGCGAACTGACCCTAGAACCGACTCACCGGTCGGTTGCTCGGTCCATAGAATATAGAATATCCTGCTCGGTCCAGGCATCTTATTTAGTCAGCCGGGTCGGTAGAAAGTACGGGTCGCGATGACACGGATCATTGTGAACGAGGAAGCCGTTCGGTCGTTCAGTGCAGACGACCCGGGTCTTCTGACCCGTTCGTTTGCAAACGACATCGCTAGTGGGGACAACTTTTCATTCCGTGATTGGCTGCACGACTTTTTTGCTCATTCGAAAAATATTACGAATCAATATTCGTAATAGTTTCTATAAGCAATAGGGACAACTTTGGATTTCATCTTCCGAAAGTTATTTGGACGGCTGTCGTCGACTACACGACCTCTTTTTGAATCCTGAACGTTTTTGGGTAATTTGATTGAGGAGTTGTAATTGGCAACGCTGGCGTTGAGTTTGCATTCGACCTTGTGGTGCCCAAAGAGTATAAAATCGATTGGTGGTGCCCACAGAACATATAATATGGTGGTGCCGAGAAAGCGAAGTGTTTACATATTCTTTGGTGCCGAGGAGTAATAGTGGTCCCCATTAATGGCGAGTGTGTTGAAAATGGGCCTTTATTTAGCCCGGACTGTATCTCTCAAGACATCGGTCCGGTCCTTATCTGTTACAGCCTCGCGGGCACTAAAAGAAAGTTAGTACAAATTTTGCCCCTTTGAGGTTATGTTTGCTTGACCTTAAACTTTCTTTCACTAATGAAGATCACCTTATTCTAGTTCAAGTGAAGAAGGAAGGCGCCAGCGTAGTGGTCGAAGGCTTGATCGTGCCTTCCCCGCGTTCTGCTCTGATGGTCCGCTCGCCGGAGCCACCCGCACCCGTGGACCCTACAAAGACCGCGGCCTGCCACCTGTGCGCCCTCGGTCTAGAAGTTAAACACACGGACGTGCTCATCCTGAGCCAGTACGTGCGCTCAGATGGCTGCGTGCTGCCGCGCCGTATCACTGGCCTGTGCAGTCGGCAGCAGAAAAAGATATCGAAGATGGTCGCTATGGCCCAAAAAGCTGGTAACTTATGTTTTGTTTGTATGTAGCAGATGGGAACTAGGTAACTCCCTCATATTGCACAGCATATTGAACTGGATGGAAAACAGACAATTTTTACTGCAATGGTACCGATCTAGGTGGGATTAATCCTACTACCTAGTTACTAAGGAAGGACAGCTGTAGTTTTAGGTGGAATCAGAACCACAAACGTCAAAAGTCTGTATTACACCAGAGCAACATCGTACAACATTGTAACATACGACAGTATCACACGCTTCAATGTAGCACCGTGTGGCAGGACATGTGCGTCATGCAGCGAGCTGTCGCAAGTGTTTCCAACTCTAGTGGATCCGTTTGACGTGTCGCATGCGACATGGAATTGAGTAATCAGAAATACATGGAGTTTATAGATTATCAATTAGCTAAGGTGTTGTGGGGAAACCTCAACGACAAAAATAATCGCGTGAAACAACAGTTTGCTAGCAAATACAAGTTTTGTAGAAATTGCCTTATCCACCACCTTTTTCTTTTCCTTTTTCGTTTAGAGACATGTGTGCCAATAACAGAACCTGCAGCTGCAATTAGTTCTTTAGATTTTTTTGTGCATGTACTCATCTCAAATGATTTGTTGCTTTGGTGTAATCCAAACTGTGGCATGCTACCAAAGTCGCAAGGTGTGAAAGGCTTAATCCTGGATCTATCTCAAGATATGCATGGGAAGAAATGCAGTTGACCCACTTGTATTATTTTTATGTGCGCAAACCCCAACAGCCATGAACCATTTTTGGGCATTTTATTGAAAATTGGTCTATGACCTTTTTTATTGATCATCCGAATTTATGAAAGCCATTTGATTGAAACTCGGTGCATTACCTTTCTTTTTTTGCTCATTTATTGGGCTGGACAACTTTTTTTAAATGTTCAATCAAAAAATAGCCAAAATTGCGGATACCGCAATGGATTGTGCGGTGTCTCAATTTTTCAATTCGTAAACCCCACTGTAAACTCGAAACGTTTATTGCTAATTTCACTTATTGAAAGCTAGAGTTATTTTAATGTGTTTTATGAGTGCTTGATGCTGCTTTCCAGGTTTGATGATAAACTTGACCCCCGAAAACTGCAAGAAAGACCCCAAGAAACGCTTTGGCTTTAAGAAGTTCAACACATACTTTGACGAGGCCACGATTTTTGCACCCAAGCCCAAACGGTGGGCAGACCGTTTCAAGCGATAAGTTATTCCTAAAAACGAATGTGTAAAATTTAAAAATAATTGTAAATAAATATAAGTGGTTAGTAGTGTGTTTTTCATTATTTATTCATACAATTCAAACTTTAAAGATGTCCAAAAAGACTATAAGATGATATATTTTTTATTCCATAGATAAAAAGAAAGGAGATATGCCATCTAGTGCGCCTACTTTTCTGAAACTGCAAACCCAACTTAAACTGGAGGGAACGGCAGAACGTCTAATATGCAGATCGTATAATGTCATATTTTAACAAAATTTTAAAACCATTCACAACGTATAATCGGCAGATCGTATAATTGTATACGTAGTGCATGAAGAAGTTTAAAAAATAAAATTTCTTATTTCTCCATGCATAACGTATAATAGTCACAACGTATAATATTATGATCTTCATTCAACAAAAAAAGAAAACCATGCATATCATATAATCCAAAAACTTTTCATACGATAAGGGCCCTTATGAATATACTTTTAAAGCGTATACTCGCACGCGACTTTTCGACCGTCTCAATTAGCGTTGTAGCAAATTGTTACTCTTCAACAAACATCTATTCGTAGCAATTTCAGCCTTAAATGTATCGTGTTTAGGGCGCTTCATGCAGTGCTTCTTGGCATATTATACGTTCTGCATGGTTTTCTTTTTTTGTGAATTGATGTTAGGAATATTATACGTTGTGACTATTAGACATTCTGCATGATGCAAAGAGTTGATTTTATTTTTAAACTCATGCACAACGTATAACATTATACGTTGTGAATATTATACGATATGCATGGTTTTCATTTTTTGGAAAAAAATACTATTATCGTAATATCGTGTGGGTGGAAACTAACTTGACGAATTAATTTTTAGAGCACATTCGGCGATGGCGGTGTTTCGATTGTGAGGCATACGGCGTCTTGCCATACAATTATATCATGTCTGCGATTGATTAACAAGTTATGTGCTCGGGTACAAAGGCTCTCATTTCTCACACCTGTAGCCTACCTGCCCTTGCTAATGCTATGATAGCTAGCCAACTTATTAGCTTTGTCCCGCTTCTTCTAGTCTCACCACTATTTGCACCATGTACGCCAATACTTGCTCAACGTAGACTTAAGGAAGCACAAGTCACAGTGGGACCAGCTGACACCAGCTGACGGTGCTCTTCATACCGTTACGCGGGTGGGGTGTAGATTAGAAGAGAAAAAAACACCAAAACTTAAATTTTTTTCTTCATTTCAAACAGTTCACAAAAACAATTTTATTCCACTTCAATAAGTTGCTTCGATCACTGAATTGCAAACAATATCACTTGTTGAACTGGTTCACTTCAGAGTGTATCTCTTGGTATCGCTTTGCTTCGCGTCTCACAATAGACTGCCGCCCTCAGCGCCTTGGGCACCTTTATATCGGTGGAGCTTCTTTCTAGAAAATTCCACCGCATGCGCAGTCGAGACCGAGACACTACTCAAATATTCCAGAGAAGGACGAGGTGTTACTTTATGTGACGACAGCAATGTATTCGCCTTCACGATAGAAGTAGGCTAGTAACGCCATGTGTTGACCAACTCGGGAACTATTTGGCACGCTTTGGTTTTGTAGCTTTTGGTGTTGTCACAATACCAATGGTGCCATAAATTGACAACCTAATCGCACCCGCGAGGCAGATCGCAGCTACCCAAACCTACAATGTCCCTGTCAACGTGCATACATAAAACCACGATAATGGAGGGCCAGTTACACAAACGTTATGAGAGATTCTGCTGGAAATTAAAAACAGGAGTAAGTAAACAAAAATATTTGTAGAGTTGAGTCATGTATTTCCAGACCAAGTTCATAAAATTTCATAATAAAAGAGTACAATTTTCTTACTTATTTTGTTAAACAAGACACATAGTTTTGATTCGTTGTATGGCGTTTACATAAAAATTTTCCTTTTTCATTATTAAGGTGGCCCATCCCGCTCATCTCCCCATACAAAAGGGGAAAGAAGATCACGCCCATATTTCTTGTCAGAGATCCAATATTTTGCTCAAAATAGCTTTATTTGATCGAACTACATGTCTGATGACCATTGGCATTGTAAAATTGTGTCTGGTTTCTAAGTTATAAGGTCCGAAATTTCGCATTTTTCGCGCGTTTTATACAATAACTTTGGAGGTGGATTATGCAATGATAAAGTAAGAACATCTTAAAAAGATTAGTCATCAGACATGCTTATTTAATCAAGATTTATAATCTATTTGGTTTTTGTTCGATTTTTTACTACAGCGGTCGTGGTTTACTTTTAGCTATAAGTCGTTTTGAAATTGAAATTTTCGTACATCTTACGAAATCATACACTATGCACATTGTCTTTTTTTTGGACATGTTGCATCTTCCTCATCAAGGAGCCTGTCTTATTTTTTGAACCAGAGAAGGTCCCAGAGCGCAACAGCACGGTTTTGTACCGTGCCCGCGAATGAGTTAGGCCCGCCGGGTTGGGTCACCTTAAATCCACAAATCTGGTACCGCAGTACCTGCTACCCATGTACCAAAGATAGTAGTATTTTTTTTAAAACTGAAAAGTTAATTTGACCATCAGACGATAATTCAATAAAATATTGAAAAACCCCTAAAACCTATCTGTGGCCATATTATGTTGAGTCAAAGTTATTTTACAGTTGCAGGGAACATTGTAAATTGGATGCAAGACTAAACAATGTATTGCCATAAAAAAGCTATTTTTCTAGTTATATTTCTAAAAATAAGATTAAAATAAAACAGTGAGTAGTGGAAAACAACCATTATTGTATTCAGATAAATTTTAAAATCACACGCACACCTGGTATGTACGTAGTAACCGTTACTGAAACTAACCTCAGCTGTATTTTAAGTCACATGTTATTAACCAATCTTGCTAAAGTGTTCTGTGATTCCGAAAAGCCAGTGATTTCATAATACATAATATAACCCTGGTCCTCGACATCATTGTTTACCTTAGGAGAGAACTGCCTAGTAACATATTCCATATTGTGTTGGAAAACAAAATGCTGTGACGTGAACAGAACGGTTGAACAAACAGCTAGTATATTTAATTTTAATTGTATTATTTGCACTCTTTCCTCAACAACTACACATAAAAATGTATTGTGACCGGAAAATTAACAGATGTTATTTCGACATATGAAATAACCCTATCTAACAATAACTTGAAAGCAGGCCCTTCCAATTAAAATACAATTCCAACGTCTTCCAACTTTGGTTTATACAAAAAGGTCGTATTTTACCACCGTTCCATAAACTCCTCCATAATGTGAGTCGAATTGCCAAATTCGTTCTTACCAACTAATCATAACCATTTGTAATGCATGAAGTTTTCATATATATAATGCACAGCTTCGTCTGCCCCTGTAATGTGTATGTTTTACACCAGGGTGGTGGATTGGCCTTTTTGGCAATTACAAGTGTTCCATAAGATTATGGAACACATCAGGCGACACTTTGAAATAATGTCATTTCAGTGCCTTGCCAGGGCAATCAAAGACATTTTAGAAATAATAACGAATTCCACAATGAGAACTTTTCAAATAACATTATCAATGTTATCTCAAGCGAAAGCGTTGCATCGAGTTTGATAGATGTAGCACGCGTCTAGTTTGGGTTTTACGTAACCGATATACTGGACAGATAATGTTAATGTCTCTGAAATTTCTCACCCTATTATCTGGCCTATACATTCCGGGAGGTCATGACATTTTTGGTCACGATTAGGTAAATGGCTTAATCTGGGTAAGAGACCAACCCTCTGATGCTAAATATGTCGGTCTGCCTGCGCCAAGTGGTTGCATTATCTAGAATGGCTATATAAAATAGATGTTAGTATATACCTGCTGATTAATGTACTGATTGTCTAGAAATATTGATACCTATTAATTGTACAACAATAACCAGTCGGTTTTTTAAATTAAATACTATTATACAACTACCTAAAGTTATATCTGTAACCTAAATGACCTATATCTATAAAATGCAACCATATATTTGTTCAGTTTTGGTATTGCTAAGCAAGTATGTACTGATACTTTCATGCTTCGTTATTTGCAGCCATTACCTTATCATAAATATTTTTTGTTACCATAACTACTTTTTCAGGCGCCATATCTTGGCGCAGGCAAACTGACATAATTAGCTTCAGATGGTTGGTCTTTATCCAGTGAACCCAGTTTCAGCCACTTAAGTTATCGTTACTATTTTTGTCACGACCGTAAAACTTGGACTAGGTCTCTAAGCTAGTAACAATATTCTGTGCTTCGCAAGTCGCAACATTTCACTGATCGCCAGTCAATATTTTTAGGGTCCTATCGCAAAAAGCGATCCTTATGGTCTGGCTCTAGTCTCCATCGGTCAAACGCATTTTGTCCCAAATTGTTTTCCTATTAACAATTCTTTAAAATTCTGAAAAAATAATACCAATTTGGGCAACTAATTACTTTTGCTCTAAACATCATACTTTTTGAGATAAAGCTAGACTTCTGAATCGCTAATTTTTTTGTATGAAATTGCAACATTATCATAAGCTGAGGGAGAATTTCTTCATTTCAGACGTTAGCCGGGATTACATGGGTGAGAAGAGCGGAAACCCAAGTGTGGGGCCCCATGTCCATGGCGAGCAGTGATGAATCCTCGGCACGTAAACATGTTTACACTTGACCGTTTTTTTTATTGTCACCAATGTATATCCTCTAGGAAGAAATAATGAAATGTTTAGATTTATGGAATAATAATGCATACATTCTATGGATAGCAACTGAGAAGCATCGGACTCAGTGGTGTGCAACGTCGTTGAAGATTCGTACATTTGTTGCAGAACTCTGTGCAGAGTCGAGAATTTAATACTACTCAGTCCAAACATTTCACTTTGTGTAAAATATGGAACGAACCAGACAACTGGATCAAAATTTAAAGCATACTAACGTCCAACTTAACAAAAAAACTACCAAATTTAGTCGGGAATATACCTAAAGTAAAAAAATCTGTCGACTAGTGTTGTAAACACCTCGTGTCATATCGCAATTTCTATAAAGCTAAAAAGTATCCCATCGACATGTTAAAAGGCGATTACGGATGCATTCATGCGACGCTCAACAATATGTCATACTAAAGAAAAAATTTACGCAACGGTGGTAAATTAGGCCATCTATATCTCATAAATAAGTTAGCGCCGGGTATCAAATGCCGCACAGTTCGTTTTTAATAACAAAACACCGACTCGCGCACGGGGTCGGCGCCCTCTACAGGCGCTCGTACAGGTAGAGATACGCGAGGTCCTTGGGCGGGTTCTCCGAGAGCGCCACCTTGTTGTCGTTGAAGATGACCCAGCGGCCGTCGTGTAGCACGTGGCACACGTAGTGGCCCACCGCCGTCGACGTGCCCATGTGCGAGATGAACGCCACCAGCCGGTACTCTGTTAATGCGGTCTTATTTTAGTATGTGAACGGCGATTTGGTCTGCAAATGATTGCATCTTTCTTTTAAATAAATAATATGCAGGAAAAACTTAACTAAAAGATTATGAAAAGGTATTTTACCAGTGCCTTAACAGTCAACATTTGTTTGGAAAAAAAAGTGCTTTTTCTTCAGATTTTTTTTTCTAGCATAAAGGACGGGTTTATATAAATTCAACACTAGATATGTTACGAAATATTATGAAATAGAAGCTAGAGAGCTCAGATAATACAACTGATATGAAACGTTGAAGTGAATGTTCCAGGTTTTACCTACGGAACCTTAAAAACTGACAAATCTCCAGACAATTATGTCAACCAATTCATTTCTCGATTAAATTCAAATCGACACAATGGTAAAACACCATGGTAGAGCCTGCATTCTGTATTCTTACCTAACCGATGGAGTAGCGTTTTAAAATGTATGGAGAATTAAGGCGTTAAAAAAATTAACATTTGCGAGTCCGAGTTTGATTTGACAGCTTTTGCATTTTCACTGTAAATATGCTGACGATGCCAATTCGACCGAGTCCACGTTTTCACGCCGAGTTGGTTTTTGACAGGAGGAAGAAGTTATGTATGGGTTTGACGTTTTTACGTAACTTCGAAGTTCCGTAAACTCCAATTTAGGTGAGAACTATGGATTACCCATACAGTTCAATGTAGCCGTGCTCATAGAGGCAAGGTCCTGGCATAGCACCTTATTCCTACGGGAATTTACGGTTTTACATGAGAAAGCCGTGCTCAAAAAGGGATGGTCCTGGCATACCACCTAATTCCTTCGGGAATTTACGGTGAGATGAGAAAGAATCGTGTACTGACTCTCTCCGCCGTCGCTGCAGCCGGCGGGCGCGGTGGCTGCGGCGGCGGGGGTGGGCGCGGCGGCGGGAGCGGGCGCGGGCGCGTCGAGCTCGTCGGCGTGCGAGAAGATCCAGTCGACGGCGCGCTCCACGTGGCCGGCGGTGGCGGCGAGCGCGCGCGCCGCCTGCGCCCGCGTGAAGCCCATGCCCATGATCGACGAGAGTGCCTCCTCCGACGGCTGCGCCTCCGCACCTGCCGGCACGGTTAGGGGACGTGAGCTATAAAGGCGGTAGGATTGCGCCCTTAAGGAAGGTGATAGCACCTGATTGCAATCAGTTGCTAGGATATTTAGTGAAAGCATATTTTATAATTCTCAATTTTTTTTTTTGGAATTTCAAAAAGATGAAAGATGCATTGATTGTCTAGCTATATTTGAAACCTATAACGTTAAATATCTGATGCTTATATTTTCTGTTCAATCTTTTTTAATTAATGCAATTATAAAAAAAAAGAGTAAGTACAGCCGTATTCAGAGTGGGCAGACTTACTTTAATACGCCGGACTAAACCGGTTTTTGTATGGTCAGTACGGTGCTCATTTCGTACTAAGTTTTGACAGGTTCTGTTAGTCTTATCTTTAAATTATAGCTTTATTTAAATTATATATTTACTTTTTTGATTATCGAAAGTCGTCGTGTTTATTTTTAAATATAATTAAATGTCATTTTACTTGCACCCGTATCAAACTGAAAACAATCGACTCTTATCATGCCCTTAAGGTGGCCCATCCCGCTCATCTCCCCATACAAAAGGGGAAAGAAGATAGGTCTTGTCAGAGGTCCAAAATTTTGCTCAAAATAGCTTTATTTGATCGAACTAGATGTCTGATGACTATTGGCATTGTAAAATTGTGTTTGGTTTCTAAATTATAAGGTCCGAAAGTTTGAATTTTTTGGGCGTTTTATACAATAACTTTGGAGGTGGATTACGCAATGATAAAGTGGGAACATCTTAAAAAGATTAGTCATCAGACATAGCTTATTTAATCAAGATTTATAATGTATTTGGTTTTTGTTAGATTTTTTACTACAGCGGTCGTGGTTTACTTTTAGCTATAAGTCGTTTTGAAATTAAAATTTTCGTAAATCTTACCAAATCATACACTATGCACATTGTCTTTTTTGTGGACATGTTGGATCTTCCTCATCACGGAACCTGTCTTATTCTTTGAAACAGAGAAGGTCCCAGAGCGCAACAGCACAGTTTTGGACCGTGCCTGCGAATGAGTTAGGCCCGCCGGGTTGGGCCACCTTAATCGAAGTGCGTGTAAGACCAAAAAACCGGCCAAGTGCGAGTCGGACTCGCACACAAAGGGTTCCCTACCAACATACAAGATTTAATACAAAAAACACATTATTTGTATGGGGACCCCCTTTCATTGTTATTATTATAATTTTACCTATTTGTCATTATAGCGGCAAAATAGATACACACTCTGTGAAAATTTCAGCTGCCTACCTATTACGGTTCATGAGATACAGCCCTGTAACAGACGGACGGACGTACGGACAGACAGCGGAGGCTTAGTAATAGGATTCCGTTTTCACCCTTTGGGTACAGAACCCTAAAAAGTATAGCTGGATCATGGGTTCGGGCACTGAAAAAGAATACTAGTTTTCCCACTGTTTTTCCGTCCTTTCAGATCGTAAGCGGCAACTATGTTGGGATTCCGTATAAAACTGTAGGTCTCCGTCCTGTACTAGGCGGATTGGTACAAAAATATCTCATCTAGGGATGTCCGAGCACAAAACAATGGCTCACCTTAAAGCAAAATGAAAATGTCAGTCATAAAGATCTCAAAATTACAATCGTTTTTCTTTAATAATTGGGTCTGGCAAGTACGTGAGTGGACTACCGGCGGGGCTTGTTCCAGGCGGCACGAACAGATCGCCGAGGTCCCCGTCCGCAATGTGCTCCATCAGCCAGTTGGAGGCGGCCTCCAGGCCCGAGTTCTGCGTGAAGTAGAGCGCTCGCTTGCACGCCTCCGGCGGAAAGCCCATCTCCAGCTGTGATGCGTGCATTTTTAAAACTTACAAAATTTTAGGAAACAAAAAGGTAAACCATATGAGCCTAGAATGAACTAGTGTAGTAGAACCGTCTAGGCCCATATGGGTCTAGACTGAACTAGACTAAGCATAGTGCCCTCTGCATATTATTGGGTTACAATAAACTTTCAGAGGCATAAGTGACCTAATGCAAGACACGGACAATTTTTTGTTGCCATTTCGACCGTCTTTTCATCAATAAACTTATTCGTCTCAGAAAAATTCACATTTCGATTTCAGATAAGAAAGAACGAGGCGCATACTCTGGGATTAAAACATGCGGTCTCCAACACAAGAAAATAGAGTCGCCATCTGCTAGAATACGGGCCATATAATTTTCTCTTCGTTAATTCTCGGCTACTCTACTTTCACGTGACAATGCTCTCTAACCCAACAATTTTGAATTTTGTACTGCAATATGGGACTGCAAAAGAGATTGAGAGATGATATTATGTTACCAGTTGTGAAAGCACAGCCTCGTCGTATGTGGGCGCCGGCGGCGGCGGGCCTTCGCCCGTGTCCGGCAATGTAGTCTCATCGGGCTGCAACCCGCGACCGCGCAAGCACGCCAGGTCTACCTGCATCCGTGAAGAAAGTAAATTCCTTACTTTTTTTATGTTAAGCATGGCATATGGCGCACGCCAGGACCTCACCTCTTGACACAAACAGGAGGTATTTTCTCGGAATTACATGCTTAGCAATGTGTCGTGCACAGGAATCCCAACAAGACCATCAGCAAGTCCATTCGCCGTGGTATTCGCCGATAGAACATGAAGTTGGTTGAGCGCGTTATAGGGAAAAATCGAGGCAGTAAAGTGTTTGCTCGTGCTTTCTCCACCGGCGCTAACCAAATTTCAAAACTCGAGCGTGTGAATGGGGTTTTCACTGCAAGAAAGCCGGATATACTTGAGGCGGTGGAAGAATTTTATGGCAAATTGTACTCCACAGCAATTCCTGCCCCGAGCCCAAGCAAACCAGTTCATTCTGATAGGCGTGCGCGGATCACTAGACACTACACCGAGGATTCTCCAGAGATTAGTGTCTATGAGATAAAGGCTGCTTTGAAAGGACTAAAAAACACAAGGCTCCAGGTGAGGACGGTATAACTCCGGAACTGCTAAAGGCTGGCGGAAGACCCATCTTGATTGAACTGCAAACACCGTTCAATGCAGTTCTCGAAAATGGTGTTGTTCCGGCTGCATGGCGAAATAGTGTCGTTGTCCTGTTTCACAAGAAGGGGGATAGGGCGAAGTTGAAGAACTATCGACCTATCTCACTTCTAACGCCATACTCCGCGTTTAACATAAAAAAAATACGAAGTAGGCTTTAATTGGGTGGTAAGCTATGTTCCCTTTACAAATGTCGTTAGGAAATAATAAAAAAACAACGAACGATAACCTTGAGCAGATTGAAGATGAGGTAGCGTGAGACTCACCTCCCACGGCATGTCGACAGAGACGTCAAGTTTGGCGGGCGTCCAGTCCTCGTTGATGGTGAACTTCTTGAGCTGGATCATCAGGTAGTCGGGGAACGTCGCTAGCCGTGTTATTCTGCAAACATAGATTTTTTTAATGTAAAGTGCAGCATACGGCCTACGCGAGGCCCTCAGAGGCTTTTAAATTCTGACTAAAATTTTTACTGGTGCAACTTCACACCACGTTTAAAGGACTCATAGTTTGGGGGTCATTAGAGGCATTTCACAGCTTAAGAACCCTATAAAGCGGTTTTTTTTTGTAAATTTAATTGTTATTTATTACTTTGCATAATTATATAGAGTATGTGGACCGAATGAATTGGACCTTCTCTTAGACAGCTTTTTCATTTATGGCCGCTTCGACAATTGTTTTAATCCCAATTGGGGAAGGTGTAACCACACCCACTCTCTACATATTCTCTCAACGTCTCTACACGACAACGCCACGTCCACGAACACGGCACTCCAACGTCAGCTCTCAGGCATCCAGCGATGTGGACGTCTACTACATCCCATGGGGACGTTGCGATATAATTGTGATGATGCTGTGTATCTCAAGCCCTCGGCAAGGGTAGACGAAAGTTCAATGGATTGCTGGGAATCGATTTGCCTGTGAAGAATCCTTAAAAGAAACATAAGGGGTGAATGGGTTGTAAGTAGGGCTCAATACTGACTTGTAAGCGGTGACCTTCTTGTTGACTGCACTACTGTAGAACTGCTCCACCGGCTCTTCCTTCATGAAGCTTTCGAGGCATGCCTGGAACGGGATCTGTGGCCGCACGGTCGAAGCCGGGTCCCTGCAACCACACATTCAATCACTAACTGTCTTCGAGTTGAGCCTGATCGCTTTAATGTTTTGGTAATTCGAAGATCGAAAAAATTTAAAGTCTAAGATTTAAGTCCATCTCGTATTATGATGACGTTTAGGTGTATATTTTTTTGTGTGATATTTCCAATCAGTCGAAAGTGTAATCAAAAGTTACGTGAATTATTTTTTATATGCAACCTGCCCTGGATGGCTACCATCATATTAGCCCAACATTTCCAAAGGAATTAGGTGCCATGCCAGAACCTTCCCTTTGTGGGCAGGGCTACATTGAACTGGATGGTAAACGCAGACAATTTTGTATTGCCGTTTCTTCCAATGCGGTGGTACCAACCCGGGCACGCTGGACCCTACCATCTAGGGGACATACAGTTTTACATGGGTTCCCAACCATGAAACAGCTCGCATTCGTAACAAAATGCACTTATCCAACTCAGAGAGAAAGAAAGTTGTGCATGACGGCGGTCACCTCAGTCAGGGCAAATCAGAGCTATATGAAAATGAACAAATTGTTGAAAAAAAATATCAAAAATAACTATTATATATATTAATAATATATTAAGTATATAATATATTAATAATTTAAGGATGAACTGAGCACATGATATTAGATATAGATTTTAGAAAAATTACATTTCAGCGGCTCGTAGTTCAGGGCGCGGGGCATGGCCTCTCATTCGACGGTAGAGGATTTAATCCCGAATTGTGTACGCACCAATTACTTTCTCTTTCCAAGTGCGGTGTTTTGTAACGAATGGAACAGTTTGTGCCATGGTTCAGAACAGGCACGGCGCGAGTAGCGCACACTGCCCAACTCGCTGGACAGTGTGAGCTGGATTGCTGGGGGGGCGACTGCGGCGCGCTCTACTCACAGCCGCTGGCCGCTCTGCTCGGCGATCCGGCGCCTCTCGTCGTAGGCGCGCACGTCGGCCGCGTTGGTGGCGGCGGCGACGGGCACCGGCAGCGGCAGGTGGCGCTCGGCACGGCGCGAGTAGCGCACGCCGCCCGACTCGGAGCAGCGCAGGCGCTCCTCCACCGCAAACTGGAGGCAGTCGCCGGGGTTGCTGCGGTGGCGACTGTTCCGCTGCAAGCAAAAATGTCCAATATAAAAAAATCTGTCACACAAGGCACAATTGTATGGAGCTGACGCAGCCAATCAACATAGTTCCACGGTCAACCCATCCGAGGTTATGTCACAGATTACACATGCTTCACAAGGTTCCAGTTTTTATCACCTGTAAATCAAGAGCATGTAAAGATGATATAATATGCAAGCCTTCATGTAAAAACTATAAAAGTATGCCGGGATTTCAGTCTCTTGCCATGATGACAAATATTTTTTGTACCCTGCATGGATTCCCCCTTCATATTACTGCATCTGTTCAGTGTTCAAGTATTTGGCGGAGTGAGGGCCAGCTCACCTGCAGAGCATTGAGGAAGTGCATGTAGAACTCGTGGGCGTCCTGTTGCCGCTTGCTGCTGAACTCGGGGTGGCCACGGCCGAGCACGCCGCGGAACATGTGCGGCGAGATGCCCGGCTGCGAGCCGTCCTCCGACGGGAACGAGTAGCGCCCTGACACCAACCCCACGCCCAGCTTCGCTCTGCCACCGACAAACGATAATCAACAGAATACAGTGTGAAGACTATGGCCGCAATACTGACTCTTTCCTATCGGACTTGTAACCTCTTGTGTTTGAAGACTATGTTCGCAATACTGACTCTGTCCTATTGGACTTGTAACCTCTTGTATTTGAAGGCTATGGTTGCGATACTGACTCTTTCTTATCGGACTTGTAACCTCTTGTGTGTGAAGACTATGTTCGCAATACTGACTCTTTCCTATCGGACTTGTAACCTCTTGTGTTTGAAGACTATGGTTGCAATACTGACTCTTTCCTATCGGACTTGTAACCTCTTGTGTTTGAAGACTATGGTCGCAATACTGTTTCCAATCAGAGTTGAACCCTCTTGTGTCTGAAGACTAAGGAAAGTCGGAGTTGAACTTGCATTATCATTGGAAATTGTGTTGGCATTTTCAATTGGTGTGTTAGGCTCGGCTCGTCTGTCCATGGCATTGTATGAATGTTGGCCATAAGCCGCAATGCCACAAAAGTTTACTAATTGAAGATATCTTACGTCTGAACATCGAAGTCGTTGACGGGGTCCGGTGGGAAGGTAGCGAAAATCTCTGGCGCGCCAGTCACAAACCGCTGCACGAAGTCTGGCATCCGGAATATAACCTGAATTAGGTTTTTTTTTTTATAAATGTTGATTACAAAATAAAAGTGAAGGATCTTGTCCTGACACCCAGTTGTTTCTCACATGTGGTATGATAGGCTAATATCATGACCACAGAATTGGGTATAGATTGCTCGCTTGATTAGCGCGCGTTTGTCGCTGTCTTATATTCATACTTCTGGGCAACAGGGATGTGCGACTACTAGCGGGTGTGCGACCGACGCAACTAAATCTGTTTTGAGTTTGAATGCAAGAAGGCGAGAAGCGCATTGGGTCGACAACGTCGATTCAACTACTAGATGGCGCTGATTATGCATGTTAATCTAAGACCTAGGTTTGAATCCTGCTTAAGATTATTTTCAGATCAAAAAATATTTCTAATTATTTCTAAAATCTGATTGAAATGCTTCAAAGTAGATGTCATTTTGTAACTCAAAATTAATAACCCATTACTACATACTAAACAATAAATATAAATCTAAATAAAATGATTAAAAGCGAGTTCTGCAGCGTAAACCCCTTCCCCTGCACCGGTTCAGCTCGGATCCAGGCCCACTCCGACAAGACACACCGTACCTGCACGATACTGTTGCTGTAGCAAGTGTTGCCGAGGTTGTTGAGTCCGGTGAGGCACGGGCCATGCAGCGGCCGCAGCTCCGAACCCGACTCCTGCAGTGCGAGCCACTCCCCCCCGCGCCGGTTCAGTTCCGATCCTGGCCCACTCCGACAACCTGGCCCACTCCGACAACACCCACCGTACCTGCATGACACTGTTGATGTAGCAAGTGTTGCCAAGGTTGTTGAGTCCGGTGAGGCACGGGCCATGCAGCGGCCGCAGCTCCGAACCTGACTCCTGCAGTGCGAGCCACTCCCCCCCGCGCCGGTTCAGTTCCAGCTCTAGTTCAGCCGTTGATTTCTCTGTCTGGAACCACACATGCGCCATACGATTTTAGGAAACTAGTACATATCTGACTGTCTGAGGTGGGAAGCCTTCGCTCGAGTTAATTTCGTTAAGACTCATCCTTGGGGAGACGGGTAAAATGTGGTCAGAAGCCTTCGCAGGTGTGGATGAATAATTTAGGAATGCATGCAAAACAATTGTGCATATAAATATTGGAGGGGACGGATATATGTTTTGTAGAGCCTGAGAAACAGTTCTGCATTTATGTAGGAGAACGCTTTAGGAATATACTTCGTCATAGGCGCCATACATCATGGCCGCTCAGAGGTTATGGTTATCAATTCAAATCCCCGTCCAGTTCATACACCACTTTCGTTCTTTTTCTGAGTTAGATAAGTGTATTTCATTACGAACGCGACCTGTTGCATTATTCGAAATCTAAGTAAAACTGTATTTCTTTACCATCGCATCGGATGTAAAGATGCTCGAAGCGGCAACGAAAAATTGGTTCAATGTAGCTCTGCTTATAAAGAAACGGTCCTGGCATGGCCCCTAATTCCTGCTAGTCTAATACCGCAGTATTAGCCATCCATGTCTAGCAAAGTAAAAAAGTTAATTTAAAAAAAAGAAAGAGATGATGAACCTTAGATAGTTAAGACCGCAGTGTCAACTGAAAAAGACAGTGATGAGAATTGAAAAGGGAATTTGGTGTTGATTTTCACATGCAGAAAAAGATCGACAGAGTCGAACTTAGGCGGAGCAGATCTTAGGGTAGATGTGTCTGTAGAGAAAACGAAAAAAATACTGTGGGTGTTAAGTACGATGCAGCATCATCTCTGCTTACCCCATCCGGAAAAGCAGCATGTAGGTATGTACGTGTGTATGTGCAACATACCTTCTGCATGTTGCGTATGTTGATGCCGAAGTGCCGGAGGTGCTGGTCAAGGTGCGGGTCCTCCACCATGTCGTCCTCGGCGTATGAGAACACGTCGGCGTTGCCGTCGGCGGTGATGGTGCCCAGCTTCACGGCCAGCGGGTGACCCGTCGCGCGGTAGTGCTCCACCTGGCCGTTAACAGGCATATTGCGTTGAGGGAATGAGTTCGATGGAGATTTTTTTTTGTTGTGGCATATGCGTACAGCAGAAACTCATACAAGTTTTTAGTCAGATTTTTGGTTAGAAGGTAAAGCCAGCTATTTATTTTATGAAAAACCGGTATGGATGGCCGTGCTGAGTAACAAAGATGCTCAGAAAAGCCCAAACGCTCAGCGAGGCACCATGTCAGCGGATTTGCGGACATCACTGAGCTATCGAGCTTGTTCAAATTACGGTTGAAGACTTCCAGGTTATAGGTATGAGGTAAGGCACCCGCCGGCAGACCATATCCTGGCGGTGCGGCAGAGAAATGAGTTTGAGAAACGGTTCGTTCTCAAAAGCCTAATGCTCATGGGGAGGTGCTCTGATTCTCTGCTCTGATTTAACCCAGGATTTTACTACATTCAAGAAAAAATTGAATAAGGAAAAAGTTACATAAAGAAGAAACAAGAAAGGCAGTACTCAAACCAGGAGAGGTCGAAGAGAACTGGTCTAACACTGGATTTCTCTCAATATCACCCGTACGTACAGCGTGGTCGTTGCCACCCGAGCCGTCGAAGAACTTGCGTCCGCACAGGATGGAGCCGTCGGTGAGGTTGAGCCACAGGTTGGTAGTGAGGTCGCACGCGTCGCACTTCCAGCCGGATGGCGGCACGCGTACCCCGTTGTCGAGCTGATGAAGGGTGGCGGCGTGCCTGTGGACACCAGCGAAAATGGTCTTTTTACGTTGACCGGTGATTTGTCACGCCCCACTCGTGATGAATTCAAGAATTTTAAAATATATATTATATATTATAAGGTACCGAGCTATATTTTTGGCCCAAGACTCTGATAGAACTCTGAAATTATTTTCACGATATCATATAATAGGATATTTTTTATATATATTCAGGATATATATTAAGGTGGGCCTTCCCGCTCAACAGTGCCCATATTTCTTTTCAGAGATCCCAAACTTTCCTCAAAATAGCATTATTTCATCGACCTAGATGTCTGATGACCGTTGGCATTGTGTGTTGTGATGGTTTCTAAGTTATAAGGTCCGAAAGTTCGAATTTTTCGCACGTTTTATACAATAACTTTGGAGGTAGATTACTCATTGATAAAGTAAGAACATCTTAAAAAGATTAGTTATCAGACATAGCTTATTTAATCAAGATGTATAATCTATTTGGATTTTGTTAGATTTTTGACTACTACGGGCGTGGTTGACTTTTAGCTATAAGTCGTTTTGTAATTAAAATTATCGTAAATCTTACCAAATCATACACTATGCACATTGTCTTTTATATGGGCATGTTGCATTTTCCTCATCACGGAGGCTGTCTTTTTCTTTGAAACAGAGAAGGTCCCAGAAGCCTGATTCTGCTATTTGTCCAATTTCAAACCATTCCGTATAAGTTAGTTAGTTAGTTGGGCAAAATGTTTTCCGCGCTAAGCCTACTTCACAGAGAGGCCATTGTGCGTAACAAAGGTGACTATGTAAGCCATCCCAGCTCGTCCCAGAAGTCCAGCATACCCTTTACATTACCACAGGCCTCTGCAAGGGATCCCGGTGCTCCCAGGGTCTGCGCCCGATGGTCGGCCACACTCTTGCACTCCAACAGTACATGGGCGGTTGTTTCCGTTGTCTCCATGCAGCCACGACATAGAGGGCTGTCCGTCACCCCCAGGTTATGGAGGTGCTTGTTGAGTGAACAATGTCCTGTCATTGTTCCCACCATTGTGCGTAGATCATTTCTTTTCAGATGCAACAGCTTGTGCGTGAGGCGCTTATTGAGGGATGGGATGACCTCTCTGGCCTGCCTGCAATCTACCAGGTGTTTCCATCCGGTATTGTGAAGCATCTTGGTTCTATCTTGTAGCCAGTTTTTAAGTTGACTAAATGGTATAGGCACTATCGGTTCTGGACCCATTAGTACTGTACTGGATCCTCGTTTGGCCAGTTCATCTGCAGCGTCATTACCCACAGAGCCACTGTGTCCTCTTATCCACTGCAAAGTTACGTGATTGTTTCTCGCTACTTCTTCTAGGGCGCAATGACATTCTAGAATTAAGCCCGAGTTAACTTTGTTATTTTTCAGTGCGTTTAGTACAGATGCGCTATCTGAGATAATTCTTATCTTATAGTCGTGCATCTTCCTGGTTTTGATTGCCTCTGCGGCTCGAATTATTCCCACACATTCTGCCTGAAATATGGTGTTAAAGGCGCCTAGGGTTGTTGAGATGTTGATGTTCGCATCTCGGGAGAAGACACCCGCTCCAGTTCCCGAATTCCGTATAAGTTATGTTTCCGTCAAACATAACACGCTAAGTTTCGAGTGCGGTTTCCAAAAATCGGTATTCAGCTAATTCACACACGCATTTTGTTATTGTCTATGGAGTGGTTTGTCTTGCGCGCCGCCTACAGGGTAAAATAACCTGTCACGATTTTGACAGTTATTTTGTCACTCAAATATGACATACGAAAAGAAAGAGACAGCGATATGCCAACGTAATGTAGAAAAGTGATATTCGAAGTTCGGCGATGCAATGCTCCGAATTTGACAAATAGAATTCTCAAAACCGCAAGTTTTCGGCAAAACACACGGCCCACGAGAACATGAGCGCGCGTTACGAGTGTGCGGTCAAAACACAAACACAATGCATGCGTTTTGCAAACTGCGTTAGTAGAATACCATTTCGCGCAAAAGATGCGGTTTTGAGAAAACACAAACATAACGCGCGCAGTTATCAATTAGCAGAATAAGGCTTCAGAGCCGGTAGTCTAAGTTGTCACCTAAATTGGCGTTACGGCAAACCGATCGACTGGCGTTTTCAATTGTATGGAGAAATTGAAGAGCGCGCGCAGCGGGCGTTAAGCGAACTAACATTTGCTAGTCCGAGCTTGATTTGACAGCTTACTCAACGTTGCCGTAAATACGTCGACGTTGCCGTTTACGTCCACTCCGCGTTTTCATACAAATCGGAAGTCCGCGTTTGACTTTGACAGCTTGAAGAAGTAAAACCACAGAATATCTAGTAAAAACTTGTATGGAGTTTCGAGAAAACGCCAGTCGATCGGTTTGCCGTAAACGCCAATTTCGGTGAGAACTCAGACTGCCCACTCAGAGCGCAACAGCACGGTTTTGTAACATGCCCGCGAATGAGTTAGTCCCGCCGGGAAGGGCCACCTTAACATCAACACTACAAGCTACTCTTAACAATTATTTTTTGCCTGCCTCACTGCACCTCTACTACATCTCTAAGGTTGAATGTTAGCGAATGCCTTATGGCATTAATTTTCGCCTTTTTGTACTGTATGGGTACAAATACATACTTTTTTCATTGTTATTTCAATATTGCTTAAGAAATGGCAGTCTTTCAAGAGAAGAGTAACGCTAAGTTTAAAAAAGGTTGAGTGACTTGAATTAAGTAGTTTGAATTATTCCAAATCACTCACTTAGACATAAAACAATTGCTTACTTGGACACGACCCTCGCCTCACCATCCCAGGTGCCAGTGAGCGTTGCCAGCTCGGCGAGTTTGATGGGCGACTCTGCATCGATCACGCCCTGCACAGCCTGCGACACCTGTCACCGAAATCCACCGAGGTATAATTACAGGTTGGTAGACGTGATCAATCTTGTGTGTATTTATCAACAAACATCGATGAGGATGTTTTTTTATATCTGTACAACCCAAATATTATCACCACGCCAGGACCTAAAGGTGCGCCAAAGCCATGCCGGCCAGTCAGGTGCTTCTTCACACCACGTTTGAAGGACCCCAGGTCGTAAATTGGGGGAATTACCTCGGAAGGGAGTTCATGTCTTATCATTATGCCAAGGAATACATGTTGATGTTTGGACCATACATCTATTAACACCCCATATAGGAAATAAGATTTTATAGGCTTTTTCTAACAGCATGCCTTTAAGTAAAACAAGGTTTTGATGAATTTCACAAAGATAAACACAACACAACAGTATTTCCACTTTCAAACAAAAATTGTGTTCTAATTTGATGCGGATGCAAATATATTTATGCATTGTCAGCCTCAATGGCCCAGTGGCGCGACACTTCGGCGATTGCTCTCCGAAGTTAAGCAACGCTGGGTCCGGTCTGGTCTTGGATGGGTGACCATTCGACCGTTGAGAGAGGCTGGCCCTGGTTCGGATTCCACGTTAAACTGTAGGTCCCCTTCCTTACTTACTAGGTGGTAGGGTAAATCCCGCCCGGGTTGGTACCATCGCATTGGATGAACGTTGGTCGAAGCGGCAATGAAAATTGTCCGTGTTTTCCGTCCAGTTCAATGTAGCCGTGCAATATAAGGAAGGTCCTGGCATGGCACCTAGTTCCCATGTGGTGTGTTGGGCTAATACCATGACAGAAAGTGTGGTATTAGCCATACATGTCCAGTCACATAAAAAAAAAAAGTGTTATGGATACAATAAAGTGTAAATAAGTGTACTCACAGGTGTGGGCAGGCTTGAGTTGGGCCACGGAAATGTGTGGAAACCCGGCAGCACCACGACGGCGTAGTGGTCGGTGTACGTGTACCGGGGCTTGCCGCAGTCGGGGTCGAAGCCGCCCTCCACGCCGATCGCGAGCCGAGTAATTTTCTTCTCGGGCCCATCGCCCGTCTGCTCTGGTGTGGGTATCTACGGTTAATGTAGAATTTAGCCAACGAAAAGGATCCAGGGTCAACAAGAGGGAGACTTTTTTGTACTCTTGTACTCTATCCAGACCTGTCACTGTAATATTTTATACTATTAACAATCATTAGGAATTTGCAATGCTCCGTAAAAGGCGACTAAATTACTTTCTATTGGTGGTGAAGAATCAAGGTAAAACTGTCCACTAGTTTCGACCTCTAGAAAGAAACCCAGCTCTACAGTCAATGGACGCTGATATGTTTGGTGATGCCATTGAAAGCTAAGTTCAACACACCTTCCGCATTCTTATTTTTTTATGTAACTGGACATGGATAGATAATACAAAATCCGAAAGTAACTTTTCGGTTACTACATGTAAATATGCCATGATGAAATAGGCATATAAAAGTTTTTATTGAATTTCAGGTACTTGGAGGTGGTGAAAACAGGGGGTTTGTCATGATATTAGCCCAACACACCACTTTCCCAAAGGAATAGATGCCATGCCCGGACCTTCCCTTTATGAGCACGGCTATATTGAACTAGATGGAAAACAGGTGCAATTTTGCATGCCGCTTTGACCACCTTTTCATTTAATGCGATGTTATCAACTCGGGCAAACTAGTAGGGGAGGGGCCCTAAAGTTTTACATGGGTTCTGACTTAATTACCTACTTATTAGATGGTAAAATTACTCCCATCCAGGTTAGTCAATCGCATTAAACAAATGATAGTCGAAGTGGCAATGAAAATGTTTCCATACTTTCCATCTAATTCTTTATATGGTATAGGGTCTTTACACCGTAATATGCCCTCTTAGTCGGGGTATTCCCAAGAATACAACCTGGGGACCTTCAACATGTTGCAAAGAAGCATCTGACCGTCCGCAAGGTTTTGACCGACCCAATGAAATTTCAAAAATCTTCGGGCACCTATTAGGTGAGGATTCGCCGACACCTTATGCCACCCTTTACATAAAAATCATATGTCAACTTTGAATTTCTAGGCAAACCATCCTTTCAGCAGAAAGAGTAAGTGAATATGGAAAGCTACCCAAGACTCTGTTCACAAGTATACGTATGTATACGGCATGGTCACTACGCTGTGGTGGCCATACTGACGTCCCTTACCGGGTGCTTCTCGCGGCGCACGTGCAAGAAGACGGCGTTGCCCGTCTTCTGGAAGTACTGCTCCACATAGTTTCGACCGAAGCCGAGGAACGTGCTCAGCGACACGTACAGTCCGGTCTCGCTTTCCTAGAAGTCACAAAATAACAGATTACAACTACAAAACTCTGTAATCATGAACTTAAGCTCTGAGAATCAAGGTACATTGTATTCATACTCAGTGACCGCCTGCTAGGACTGGAATGCTAGAAGATGCACTTGGAGAAATTAATGCTATTCACTTTTTGTTCTATAGCGCTTCCGATGATGGACCATGAGGCTACATTCAAAGGAAGACCAACATACCTAGAAAACGCTAGTTTTTATGTAACTTTACATGGATGGCTAATACCAAATTGAACGTCAGATATTAGCGCGATGCCAGGACCTTCCTTATAATGCACGGCTAAATTGAACTGGATGGAAAACACGGACAATTTTCATTGCCGCTTCGACCATCGTTCATTCAATGCAATGGTACCAACCCGGGCGGGATTAACCCTCAGACATGAAACATTCCAATGCACAGAATTATAAGAGACAACACCTTTATACTGTAATACTATAATAATATGAATACAAGTTGGGTAAACACATTTAAGCAGTCCTTTAAAAGTGTGTAAAGACTTTCGTTTATTTTTCATGTTGAAAATACAAGGAAATGATAAAAACCCCTATAATTTGCATGCAACTGATAAACAATAATGTAAACACCATTCATTTGAGCGAATGTGCAAAACTATAGGGGCTAACTGTTCCCCCATGTTTCAATTCATTCAAAGCAAATGGCAAAGAGAACACTTGGCAAAATGGTCCCAACGACAGACCTATTGTTGGGCACTTTTCTTATAATATCTGGATTCCTTCTGAGTGTATACAACTTGAAAACTATCTTAAATCCGAGCGTTAGCTCCAAAAAGCATGTGCTGCCAGTTCTCATATCTGAGAATGTAATTTTACTATGTGTGGGTATAGCGTTCGTCGCAAAGTCTACGAGTGATACCAATTCAGCAAGCATAAATATGATAATGGTACGTCAATTGGATTTGGGGCTTTTAGCTAACCTCTATCAGAAGTCACGAAGTGATTGCAGCTTTGTGACCGTATTGATGAGTTACGGTCCGATCATAGTGGCCGCCGTTAACAGTTTCACGAGTTTACTTCTCAACAACTACATGCATCTGAAGAGAGTGAAGGGTGTCATCCGTCGTAGCGAAGAGAACATCGTCCAAGATATTTCACCCGACGATTCAAGCCGAGCTCGAGACGTAGAGGTTAAACCGACTAACTGCTGTCCCGATCGAGTTAACTTTGGCAAGATATTTCCCTTGATTGCAGTTCTATCACAGTGGCTTATACCTTCATCCCTCCTGATGGGCTTGTACCCGATTTCCGTGAATGAAATTACCGTGTCGAGCCGAAATTCAATGGACAATTCCTGCATAATGATGTTCAAAGTTGTGAACGTATCATGCCCAAACAATGACTCCGGTGATATTGAAAAGAGCAATTTACATGGATTTTTAAACATTATTGAATATCCCAAGGAAGTGGAACGACAAAATAATACCAGCATCGACGATGTTGTTCAAAACATCTACAAGATAATTTACAATTTGAAAACAGGGGATCTCAAAAACGTCAGCAACAAGCATACAAACGTAACGCACCTATTGAGCAAGCTTCGTACGCCAAAATTCATGGGCAATGACTGCACTACGATGTGCTACATAGATTCAAAATATTTAACTCTGTACTTTTTTATTTTGTTGCTTCTGTGTTATTTTGTGCCCATAACGATCTCTGTGATCATTATAACAAAGTTACACGAGCTCCATTCAGAATTAGGAGTGAAGAAAAACATGTTCGCAAGTAGCAATTCACTCTACAATGTAATATTTTGGACGCCGGCCATGTTTGATATGTTTCTATCATTGATTTTTTGCTCGTACAGAACGGATGGTACAAGGGCGTCAATATTTAGCACGGTTGCCAACGTGTATCAGGTTGTCAGGAACTTCATTAACAGTCGCCAGTTCAACAATAACGTTGTCACTCCGTCCTAGAAATGTCATTGATCGCTACAGATAATTCAGCAGTTAGTATATTTCTGATAATAATAAACAATGTTACAGGATACACACATAAATTTTATTTAATTAAATTTAAGCAGTAAATAAAAAAAGTTACAAATAAATATTGTATTTTTTTTATTTCTTTGAGGTGAAAGGTGAAATGTTTACAATATTGCAAGTCTGGCCATCTGTATTATGTTTTGGAGGAATTCGTGGATTATTCAACCAATATCTCTCATTTCACATGTATCTCAGACGCTTGTACATACAACAACGTTTGATGTATTCATTAAGAGCCTCTAAGTAAGCCATGCTTCAACGAATATGCTATGCATGCAGAATCGACCGCACAATCCTATGCAAAGTAAAATCGGTACTTGTCAGTCGGTACATGTCGTTTCTTTTTTTTTTTCACTAGACAAAATGAATTTATGTTGATTTTTCCATAGACCTAGCATAGCTCGCTGTGCTTACAAGACGAACAAAGCATGGGAGTGAGAAATCAACTCAAATACCACCACCGTGAGTTAGAGGGAGATGGAACAGATCTTCCTCAACTTCTGAAATCGTTATCATTCTATAATCGTAGTCACGCTCCTGGAATATGAAATATTTTTTTGTGAAATCTTTACGATTTCTCTAGTTTTTCTTATAAAATAGAAGATTGTTTAGTGAACGGGAGTAAAAAAGCCAGACAGAAGAGGTGACCCACTGATTCTTTGTCAATCAAATTTCTTAACATTTCCTCAATGTTTCAAAGTAAAACTTAAAACTTAAGTTCAGATCACTATTTTAAAGCTACACAGTGACAAAAAAAGAATATTAAGTATATTTTGTATGAAATGATTTTGGTCTCATCCGTCAGTTGACTCTGTATGTCTTTACATTCTAAGCCTATGGTTTTTTTCCTTATAATACATTGATTAAAAATACCTAATTTATAAAAAAAGTGATGTGCTAATACCAGTAAAATACATGTCAATATGTCTTTTGTAACACTTTACCAAATACCAACATAAAGGCAAAACGTCAAACTAATTGTCAATAAACATAAACTAAAAAAACAAACTTACCTTTCAGAATATTTTGTTAGCGCAAATAGCTTCAAATTGTTCTGTGTTCATCCATTCACACAACAGTTATTACATTTAGTTATTGTGATGTGAAATTACTATGATGATTAGACATTACGACGAATAAAAACGCCGAAAGGACGAAACGACTGATCAACTAGACGTTGAGGACGTGTGAGCGTGTGCGCGCATCGGCCCTGACTGAATTTGGAACTACGAGTTCCTAAGCGCCGTAGGTGAAGATCTCAGTAAATATTTGGTTGACGGATGCCTGCCGTGGGTCACCACTTATTTACCATAAAAAAGGGTTTTTATCAGGGACCTGTACTCCCGTTCACTAACAATCTATAAATGCACAGGTCACCATGCTTTCTTTAAGGAAAACTAAAGAAATACAGATTTCCCAGAAAAAAAATTCACATTCCGTGAGCGCGACTCCAATATAATGGTACAAATTTGAGAAGTTGTCTCATTGGGAAGATATGCTCTATCACTCTCTAACTCGCAGTAGTGATACTTGAGTTGACATCTCACTTCCAGATTTGTTCGTCTGCAAGCACAGCCGCTGTGCTAGGTCTGTGGCTTGCAGCGCACTTATGCGTGGCCACGGATGGCAACTGTCGTATACAGTTTCTAACACTTTGAAGTAGGTAAAACCTATTCAACAAAAAAAACCGGCCAAGTGAGAGTCGGACTCGCACACGAAGGGTTCCTACCATCGTATAAGATTTAACACAATTAATCAGGTTTTTTGTACGGGACCCCCCTATAATTTTAATATTTTTTTTATTTTACTTATTTGTTGTTAAAGCGGCAAAATAAATACACATTCTGTGAAAATTTCATCAGCCTACCTATTACGGTTCATGAGATACAGGCCTGTGACAGACGGAGGGACGGACGGACAGACGGACGGACGGACAGACGGACGGACGGACAGACGGACAGCGGAGGCTTAGTAAGTAGTAGTTCCGTTTTCACCCTTTGGGTACGGCACCCTAAAAAAGGTTGCCCTGATTATTTGAGTCGAGTGCTCTTAGAAAAAGAAAGATTATGTTGAAAAGTATTATATAGTGTAATATTTTCGTGAAAACCAAGGTCAGTCTAACATACTACCCTAATATTATCTTGAGCAAAAGGGTAAACAGCTCAATAAAATGAATGTCATTCCACGACATTTAGAGGTTATGTATATTCAAACCAATAGTCGGCAAGATAGGGCACTAACCGGGTTGTCGAACGAGTACACACACTCGTCCTTATAAACCAGCTGCTGCGGTGCCGGCGTCCGCAGGCGGCTCAAGTGTGGTGTTAGCACTTCGAGTGACGCCATGACCGCTGCAATTATTACCGATTTTCGCTCTCAAAATGTGCAACAAGGCAATACACCACATGCGTCTGTGGCCGCTGCAAAAAAGGATTCGAAGCAATAATGTTGAGAAATGGCATAAAACTACCACTGTTTTTATAATGCTAAAGCGGCCGTAGAAAGAGAATGTCTAAATTAAATTCTGTAATGTTCTGTGGCTTCAGATATAGAAATGCCGCATGCAAAATATTATCTGTTCTGTGGCAAGCATCATAAATAAATTCTAATTTGTATTTGAACCACAGACTGAAATAATTTGAAACACAGAAACAGGTATCACAGAATAGTAATTCGTATAGGTATGTTCGAGCAAAGATGATTCCATCCCGCCCCGTACAGCTTATCTACCCCTTGGTCCGAATAGAGTTGACAGCGATTACGAATATATTCGTGCGAACATCCGGGCCGAATCAGTATTCGCGAATACTGAAATATTTACGATAACAATCCGTCCGAATTGCGCTCAAACGCTGACACCGTGGATACAGTTGGACCGAATTGCGCTGACAGTGCTCAAACGCATGTGAGGTGTGACGTCATCGTTAATATGCTCGCGGTGCTCAGGGCGAAACCGTGAGCACTGTCAGCGGCAGCCATAGAGAGGTAGCATGAGTAGACCCCCCTGAGCGGTTCTGCCAGATTCCGTTCTGTATTGGATAGTACTATCGGGGCGGGATGGAATCACCTTTGCCCGAACAAACCCACTGGCTGTGTTCGGGCAACGTGAGCCATTCGGTGCAAGAAGAGCGTTTTGCTAACAGACTGACAATTCCGTGTATCATCGACGACCTAAGTCCAGTGGCACCCGTAGGTCGGGTTTGTTTTGCACATGTGGCGCGCACCGTCCTCTCCGACCGGTCTTCAGCTGGGCGTCCTACCACAATCCGAGCGGGCTATGCCATCCTCTCCTCCCGCTTCACCTTCGCGCGATGCGAGCACTTCATAGCAATCGCGTTGGATTCTTTGGAGTGTGCTACTGGACTTTTGAATGTGACCGTATCTACCTCGCCCGTTTTCGATGACCATATCGTTCAGAATCACTCATTTTTGCTTCAACTCTTTGCCGAACGCTCCCCAATTACCCGAACTGCGGGGAATTTGAGGTCTTGTCAGGGAAAATGGTGGGGAATGCAAACGTCGGGGAATTAGCGGGGAAATGGCCTATCCGCGCGAAATTTAGTTTATTCGATCGTTCCAAAAACATGCCGAAAATTTAACAATGGGAAAACTTTCGATTTCATTAGCGGCTGCGTGACCTTTTTTTTTGTTTATTTAAAAATGATAAGAATATTGAAGTAATCGGGACAACTATGGATTTCATCTTCTCCTGAAAGTTGTTTGGGCGGCCCGCCGCGGCCGGCTGCACCTATTGTATTTTGCTCTTGGTTGAAAACTTGGTTCCTATACCGGATTTCTCGGAATCCTAAGAACGTTTTTGGGGAATTTGAGGATTGCTTTTATTACAAATGTATTTATGATTATATAGTACACACTGTGGAAAAAATCTAGCACCTAATAAAATTGTAATAGTTATTTAAGTAATGGCTAAAGGACCTGGAATCCATAGCCAATTATATTAATAAAAAAAAATATTCCAAAGAGTTCTGAAAAATTCCGGGGTTCCGTAGTCAACGTAGTATCTCTCTATAGTCTGTGGTAGTCAACAAGGAACCTTGTCCACACTGGACAGAGCCCAAAAAACAAATAAAAAAAAAAGTTCCATAATAGTTTTTTTTACGTCAAACTGTGATCATCTTGTACGTTTCGTTGTCAACTAATTTCCAAACCTTTCCTACTATTTGTCATGGAGGTGATTTGTAAATAGCTATGAAGCTATGTCGTTGTGAAATGTGTTAGATGCACGAAAACCATAAAAAGGGATCCATCCATAAGAACTCTTGAAAATAAAATGTTCACGGATAATCGCAACCTTTCAAACCTTGATTACAACGTAGTGATTCGATTCAACGCTCTGCAGACTTCATGCTGCATGATTCAATGCTCTCAATAAAATAAAACGGTAAGGTTAAAAACTAGGTAATATATTAATTATTTAAACCCGCCCAGTTCATTTAAATCATTTAAATGCATCAAATTAAAACCAACACGTTGGTAACTGTCTCTGGAACTTGTTTAACCTGAATGTTTGGCTTGTTTTACATCTTTTCAGCAATGCCTTTCAGTGTCTTAGTATAACCACAGTCCCGCTATAAAGCTAAATTTTTAAAAGCAATAAAGTCGATACCCAAGTAAAAAGGTTAATCTACATGTTTGTGAATTAGTCTTCTTTCAGAATTTTTCCTTTTCTTCTTACTTGTGCAACCATTATAGCGTGAATATAATTATAAGGAACTGCATTGTCACACGGCACCGAAGTTATTATAAAATTTTAGAAACATTGTGTATCCTGATATTAGTATATGTGTACATAGTTGTCCATTCATGGTTAAAATGTTTAGTTGCACATATCTTTTTTTTATTAGAAAACCATTTGTTTTGAACTCGTACTGAAAATCAGGCATCTTGCGCATCAAAGTAAGCACTTTTAATCATACCTATGCTACTACCTACTAAAAAAAACTTTATCACAGATGGTATTTCTGTCACGATTAAGGTGGCCCAACTCGGCGGGACTAACTCATTCGCGGGCACTGTACAAAACTGTGCTGTTGCGCTCTAGGACCTTCTCTGTTTCAAAGAAAAAGACAGGCTCCGTGATCAGGAAGATGCAACATGTCCACACAAAAGATAATGTGCATAGTGTATGATTTGGTAAGATTACGAAAATTTTGATTTCAAAACGACTTATAGCTAAAAGTAAACCACGACCGCTGTAGTCAAAAATCTAACAAAAACCAAATAGATTATAAATCTTGATTAAATAAGCTATGTCTGATGACTAATCTTTTTAAGATTTTTTTACTTTATCATTGCGTAATATAACACCAAAGTTATTGTATAAAACGCACGAAAAATTCTAACTTTCGGACCTTATAACTTAGAAACCAAACACAATTTTACAATGCCAACGGTCATCAGACAACTAGTTCGATCAAATAAAGCTCTTTTGATTAAAATTTGGGATCTCTGATAATAAATGTGGGCATGATCTTCTTTCCCCGCTTGTATGGGGAGTTGAGCGGGTTCGGCCACCCTAAGTCCATTATAAAGTCTGAAATAAAAACAAACCTTGGAGGAGTGTATACATTTTAAAGTACAATACAATGTTTGTATGGGCTAGAAAATCGTCACTAATTTGGGTGTTATTGGATCAAACTACCATGGTTAAATTGTTTTGACTAAGGTGAATCCGAATTAATACATTAAAGACACTGGAAACTCATAGAAACGTCAGGAGATGCATCTAAAGTCTCAGTGATGCATTTACTGAAGTGATTACTATTTTCGCAATAAGCACAATATGAGTCTTGTTTAGTGCAGCACGTTAGGCGTCGCTTCCTGAGTCAGAGGTTCGTGGTTCGCATCGCATCGCGTTCCATTTTTTTATATTATAATCGGTTGCAGGTTATTATTCTTCATTATCTAGCTCATTTTAGTGGGCACACCACCATAGAGAGTTATTCTGAAGGATAAAAAAAGTACATTGCCCGTTCAAGCAGTTCCCATATATTGTATCAATCATATGAAATAGTATGTGAGACTTTTGTCAGCCTCAGTGGCCCAGTGGCGCGACACTTCGGCGATCAATCTCCGAAGTTAAGCAACGCTGGGTCCGGTCTGGTCTTGGATGGGTGACCATTCGACCGTTGAGAGAGGCTGGCCGTGGTTCGGCTTCCACGTTAAGCTGTAGGTCCCCTTCCTTACTTACTAGGTGGTAGGGTTTATCCCGCCCGGGTTGGTACCATCGCATTGGATGAACGATGGTCGAAGTGGCAATGAATATTGTCCGTGTTTTCCATCCAGTTCAATGTAGCCGTGCAATATAAGGAAGGTCCTGGCATGGCTCCTAGTTCCCATGTGGTGTGTTGGGCTAATACCATGACAGAACTTGTGGTATTAGCCATCTATGTCCAGTCACATAAAAAAAAAACTGAGATATTTATTTGAGATTTGAGGAAAAAAAAAAGGTAATATCCTTATTTTGCCTCCAGAATCCGCAGTGTTGTGTTTATTCAAAAGTACAGAATAACTTACTGAAAAAATTTGGTGTCTCGGAACTAAATACTCATATGGTTCGTTTGAGGGCTGTGACTAGATTTCGCCAATATCACATTCACAACAAGGATGACATATTATCACTATTATGCAATAGATGGCGCTGCGCATCGGATTATGATTATAGCTAAAATATATTATGTATTAATGTACTATGAAAATAAATATAATGGTACGGGTAGTGGCACAATGTACCCAATTGAAAAAAGAATTATAGTAAGAAATGACAAACATTTCTGTAATCATAAATTGTTGACATATTAGATAACATATGGCTCTACTTTTTCTGCTATGGAACTAATTGTTAAACGTCAGTTTAGATTGAATGATATTAGCTGGAGTTATCATGAAAATGGAAATATTTGAAAATTCAAATCATTAAAAATAATTATCGATGGTTTCAAACACTATCGATAACATTTCTGTTACACCAAAAAAGTCACTGGATCTCGGGGGGTTTGAACCCCGTACCCAAATTCCTAGCTACGGCGCTAGGTACCCCTGCACAGATATTCGGTCTAGAGTAAACAACGGTTAATTGATGTCGACCACATTATGCCCCATGACGTTTTTTAAGGCACACACAATGAAGGGTAAGCACATCCCTGTCATCTAACTATTGCCGAAAAAACCTAACAGGGCAGGCCCTACCATATGGCGAGCAACATAGACGTAGCATAGCGCGCTGTGCTTACAAGAGGAACTCGAGGAACACTACCGCTAGTTACAGGGAGACGGAACACATCTGCCCGATGAGACAACTTCTCAATTCGTCAATGATACATTGTAGTTGCGCTATTGGAATATAAAATGTTTTTTTGTGAAATCTTTATGATTTCTCTAGTTATAATTAAAGAATGCATGGTGACCTGTGCATTTATAGATCGTTCAGTTGACAGGAGTAAAAAACCGAAACAAAAACCCTTTTTATGGTAAATAAGGGTTGACCTACTGATTCTTTGTCGCTCAAATTTATGAAATTTTCCTCAATATTTCAAAGTAAAACTTAAAACATAACTTCTAATAATGATTTAGATATTTTATTTAATTTTTAACCGACTTCGAAAAACAGGAGGAGGTTCTCAATTCGTCGGAATCTTTTTTTTTTATGTATGTTCACCGATTACTCAAAGACCCCTGAACCGATTTGAAAAATTCTTTTTTTGTTCGAAAGGGTATACTTTCTAGTATGTCCCATTTTTTTTTATCAAAATCGGTTCAGTAGTTTGGTACTTAAATACAACAAACAGCGAATTTCTTAAGCCCGTGAACCCAGAAATGTGATTTTTTAGTTACAGTAGCTTTCTTTTAGGGTGAGATTGCTCAGTATGAGAGGTTTTTTTTTAAATTCAACTGTTGGGGGTATTGAAGGGGGTAAAAGAGAGCAAATTGTACACATTTCTATCTCTAGAGCCGCTGAACCCAGAAATGTCAGAGTAGGTTTTGTTTGAGATGGGAATGTTTACGAAGAGAATATTTTTGAAAATTCTACTATTAGGAGGGTAAAACAGGTCAAAATGAACATTTTAGGTGAAAACCGCTCATGTTGAGATATCCGAAACCAATTATCCTAGAAACTTAAAATTTTCAGTGACTTCTTTTTACGACGAAAAGGCTCGCTTGTGATTTTACAAAATTCAACTGTTAAGGGGATACACGAGACCGATATGTACACATTTTCATACAACTCTTACGCAGGAAACAGACTCTCCGGAACAATGGAAGGATGAGAAATGCAGAAGCTCAGCGGTTCTGGACATTCGTTGTTTTGCCTTGTTAGGGTTCCGTACCCAAAGGGTACCAACGGATACTATATTACTAAGCTTCCGCTGTCCGTCCGTCCGTCCGTCTGTCCCAGCGCTCTATCTCATGAACCGTGAACTAATGAATCCAATAGGTACCGGTCTACGTTTCGTCAGATATGAGATTTCTCATTAGTTTCATTTCTCATAATGCTCGTTCATTGTAGGGTTTAGTAACAGTTTAGAGGGTTCGCATGAGATAGTGATGTGCGCATGATCTTCTTTCGCTTTGTATGTGAAGTTGAGCAGGATGGCTCGCCCACCTTGAGTCAAAAAGTTACGCCACCACTAAATAGCAAAAAATAAAATATTTTTAAATAAAAAGCAAAAAATAATTGGTTACTTTTAAAAAATGTACGACAAGCTATTTTAATACTAACTAATTATGTACAATTTCTAAATTTTTAATCATCTTTTGAAGTTGGTGCCTTGGGATTAGATTATTAGATTTAGATTAATATTACCTGTGGCTAAGAAAGAAATATAAGTAGGTAGCTACTTACATTAACCTACTTAAAGAAAAAAACACAAAATCAAAAATTAAATAAACAAACAGGTCGGAAAAACGTATGTAAGTAGGTATTTAGGCAAGTACTTTGTAATTTAAATATTCCTTATAACTTAAACTAAATACCTAACACAGTAAAAACTAAATATTTACAAGAAAACCCTACAAACTAAACAAACAAATCAATATAAAAACAATGACCACTAATATGGTAAAATTTAGGTAGGTGTAGCTTGTACTTTTATTTCTACCTAAATACCTACATAACACAAAACAAAAACAAATATAAAAAAGAACAGAAAACTATTGGTAGCGACTTTGAGGTGTTTGCTCTCAACTACGTGTGAAAACGAGTGTGCGGTTAGTAGGTACATATCTCACCAATTTCGGCAGAAATCGTTTCGTTTAGACAACGATGTCGTAGGAAGCACCAATCCACAGAGCAGCGAATTAACGTACCTACTCCTTCACCAGTGCGCGCCTTTATAAAGCCGAAAGTACTAATAATCGTTAAAACCCAATTTCAGTACGCTGCGCTGCTGTATCGATATCAGCTTGCATGTAAACCAACGCTAAGGGCATCTCCAGGTAGAATGCTCTGTAGACCAATCATTGCTGACTCAGGTTGTTTACGCTCTCGTAGACTTCGGGTGTGTTCGGCTGAAATTGTGCCTGTTCGGTCAACGGCGTGCGGAGTGAACTCTACCAAAGGCACCGACTTCAAAAGATGATTAAAAATTTGGAAATTGTACATAATTAGTTAGTATTAAAATAGCTTGTCGTACATTTATTAAAAGTAACCAATTATTTTTTGCTTTTTAGTTCCGGTTTTTTTAAGGCGGTCCTTTTTTTATTTAAAAATATTTTATGTATGAAACGATTTTAGTCTCATCCATCAGTTGACTCTGAATGTCTTTACATTCTAAGCCTATGGCGAACGAAGCGGCCGCCCCAAGTGCCGAAGTGAAACGAAAAACCACACCGCTGTCTGGTGAGGTCTTCTCGTGATGTTTTCCTTCATAACAAAACAGTGACATCACGTTGGTTTCATCACAACGTGTTTTTTGAAGTAGGGTCAAATGCTAGATCTACTGAACTAATGCAACATCAACATGCCTGCATGATTGATTTAAATAATGCCAGCCCCAAACTACTCGAGTCTTTGTTGCAGATGCCAAGAAAGTGTTGTGTGCCGGGGTGCAAAACTAATTATGACAGTACACTCCGTGCCCCGGGAGTCAAGAATGTTTCAACGTTTTCATTCCCAAAAGACGACCGGCTTCTCCAAGATTGGCTTCATGCTATCCCAAGAAGGGATTGGACTCCAACGAAGGCATCGGGGGTGTGTGCTAAACATTTTTCCCCCGAGGAAATTTTGCGTCAAGAAACGTACCGAGATCGTGAGGGTAATGAGTTTACAAATGTGCTAGCACGCCCAAGACTTGCTGAGGATGCTGTCCCTCACATTTTTCCAGATAGACCAATCAATACTCGAAGAAGAAAAGCCCGTTCAAATGCTAATACAAAGGAAAGTGAACATGCAGAGATATCGCCGGATGGTATTATTCACAATTTTGAAGATTTCGTAAATTCGTTTCAGACAAAGTTAGTTCTCATCAAGTGGGCGTTTAAGATTGGTGATAATGCTGTGATTTTCTTTTTGTTGAACTCTGAACTGGAGAATTGGGATCAACTAAATGTTGAAGTGATAGCAAGTGTCTGTGTATCCAACGATCTGTCCGTAAAGATATTTATTAAGGGGCGTCCATTACAGTGTGATAGATTGAAACGGATTTTGCCCTTTGAGCTGAAACTAAGCCGATGGTCACTGTAGCGTCCGCCGCGCCGCCTTATGACGTAACGATACCAGGGGCGAGATTATCTTTTTGCATTGAGTGCGAGACAAGGACGCAACGGCATCGCTCCCAGCAAGGTGCGAGCGAGATGCTGCACCGGATCTCGGCACTGGTGCACAAACAGCGCCGTTTGAGTTAAATTCGTTAGACACAAGACAAGGACGCAACAGCAGCGCTCCCAGCAAGGTGCAAGCGAGATGCTGCACCGGATCTCGCCACTGGGGCCTTAGCGACGCCGATTGGGAATGTCGAAACACGCGGCAATCCTCCGCCGCGCCGCCCGCGGGACACGGGCAGAAGCGGGCAGCACCTTGAGACGCACGGTCGCGCCACGTGCTCCGACGAGTGCGGGTCCCGAGGCCGCGGAGTCAGGCGACATGAACAAAATGTGAAAACTTTCGCTCCCAAAAGTTGGTTGAGCTGTCCGCGTACCACCCTTCGCGAATATCGGTGCGCCCGCCGTGCCGCCGTGTTCCGTATCCGTGTGAGCAGCCGGGCGTGATCTACTTCGAGGCCACACCCACGCCTTCCGATGTCTTCAGCCCGTGGACCAGCAGCCACAGCTTCCGCCGTGCCCTGTCACAGTCGCCGGTCCGACATCTTCAACACGTAGACCCACCACCACAGCGTCGCCGTACGCCTGCTGGATCCCCGCACGGTACCTATACTCTAACGCCAGCCCCCCGTAGAAATCTACGATGAAACCGCAAAGAGCGTCTATCAGGACCACCCATTGAAGCAGGACACCGCCCATTCGACTACGCACGACCTCGGACCCACCCCGAGCTCCCGGCATGGAACCCCGGCCATTTGGATATTAGGTTAGGCTAAGGCCGTGTTAGAACACCGCCTTGATTGTTAATTATTTATAGTCTTCTTTGTGCTTCTAAATATAGGCTATTTTAGGTAGATGGTTAGATCGCCACAGCCCAATTTTCTTAATTTGTAGGTGTCTTAAATAGGACAATGCCAGGGTGTATTTTTGATTGTCTGTTTGTGTTTTGTGCCTCAAATGGTCTATAATTTATTACATCTTTTTTTGTACCTACTGTAGTCTGTTAATTCGCTATTCATCGATTCCCTACAAATTCACCCATTCCCATCCTGTGAACAGCCTCCCCCACACGCTGCAGAGCTGCCACCAAGTACATTCATGAGATCCCTCCTCTACACATCACACTTTATACACCGGCGTAACCACCTGGATATCTTGTAGCCTAATTAAATTACAACGAACCACCGGAAGATCCCTGGGCCCTTGAAACCCTATATATGTCTGTCGGTCTGTCCGTGGCAACCACTCCTACTTACTCATTTCTTCTAATGCATCACACCCTTTAAATTAACAAGGCTACAATTGGCACCCGAACTGGTTTATTTTAATTTCCTATTTGTATATATTAATTATATTTATTTTATTATGGTACGCCTCACTTGTTTTATACACTACAAATTAACTCTCCATTTCAGCCCTGACGGTAAGCAAATAGCGAATTAACAAAACTGAATATTAAATGTGTCAATAACGAGTTGTGTCCACCAACGTAATAGGTATATAGGTACTTACGCACGTTATTTCATTTTAGAATATCGAGTCTTGCAATAGCGCACGAAGGCGGTAACTCTCGCTCTTATAGGTGTGCACTGTTTCCTTAGGTTTTTAGGTCATCATATATTGGAAGCCGAGAGCAGAGCATATTCTTTGTCTTTCTCTCATTTCTTATAAATATAGCTTATAGCACGTTGCGCGTGGACAAATCGCGAGCACGTGAGCACGCGACCGGCCAGTCCCGCGATCCGGAACTTCTTGGGTTAGTATGAAACAACGAAATATAAAAAACTGAAATGTGCTGTTTCATTTAAGTGTATAATTTTATGTGTTCTTGATGCTTATGTATTGTGTGTGTAAATAACGTGTGTGAAATTTTTTTTTCTTCTCGCTTTATTCTCTTGCGTTGAACACGTAGGTTATATTTGGAAGTCAGGTTAACTACGTGCTTATTGTTAATCACTCGTTAAAACAAACCTTAATCTGTAGTTATCAGGCTTTCGTCTCGTTCGATCTAGTCGCGTGTCGCGTTAACGGAAATTTACGTAATTTTTTTTTAACTCATTTTAAGTAAGTTATTATAGGTACTACAAAATGGAAAGCCAGGACCATTCCGTGTGCATTGACATGCCAGAGGACCAATTAATGATGTATGACAATCAATCCATAAATTCACAGTCGGAGGTTAATGTTGTAACACGTAGTGGTGGTGATTATGGACCCAGTTTTTTTTCCTTGGATAACGATTCCAACCAGTCATCTTCAAGTACCGTGGTAAAACCAGAAGGTCTCCACGAAAATTGTGTGTTCAACAAACATTACTACAACTTATCGTCCTGGAATCTAAAATATAGTGGTGAAACAGATGTACGTGAATTCATTGCCCGTGTCGAAGAGCTTACTTATGCGCGGAAATCTAACTATGACATCGTACTGAGATGTTTCATTGATTTGTTGTCGGGCACTGCTTTGAAATGGTTCCGTACCGTGAGGGATGGAGTTACGAATTGGGACCAGCTTAAGAAAGCCTTGTTAGAGGAGTACGATAATATCGACTACGTTTTCGACACGGAATCCCGTATTCGCTCGTTAAAACAAAAACCTAACCAGAAGTTGTCAGATTTTGTAACAGATGTGAATGATTTGGCAAATAAAATCAAGGGTCAAATTTCCGATATCATGCTTTTCGAAATAATAAAACGAAATATGTTACCTAAGTACAATCAATGTCTGATTTACGGTACGATTAAAAATACTTGCGACCTTCTGGCGTATGGTAAGAAAATTGAACGTTTTAATAATGAGGCCCCCTTCAGTAATATCAAATCAGAGGTGTCCAAAGTTAACAGTTATATTCCTAAAGCCGAGACAGTGTCGACTTCAAACGCAAACGCTTGTCTCAAATGTAAAAATACGGGCCATTCTTTTAAAAACTGCCCGAATATTTTAATACCTATCTGCTTTGACTGCGGCAAGCTAAATGTCACGTCCAAAAATTGTCCCACATGTGCCGCGAAAGGTAACCAAAATTCGAGGTCTACGCCTCAGCCCCACTCTCGGTTCACATCTCGTGCTGAAGCGTCACACCAACGCAGCGGACAACAATACCCGCCGTGGTATAACAATAATGCAGGCCAATTTAGTGTTAGGCAACAGAATCCTCCAACTTATATTAACAACGCCAACAATAACAATTTTAATGGCGGTCAATATCCTCGTTTTAGGCCAGTCTATTCAGGCCAATACAATAACTCTTACCGCCCTAGGGGTCAGCAATACCGACCTTATTTTCCGAACGCGAGTCACCCCCCGGCGACTCACTTTCACTCATCGAACTACGCCGATAGCGCGCGCGAGCTGCCGCATAACAATATTCGAGCGATCGAGGCCCCCCCATCCCCCCCTCAATCTTCCGCTTCTCATACAAAAAACGGGTAAACGCACCGGCGACTTATACCTCCTCGGAAGAATGGCATGACTGGTTAAAATTTGTTCATGACTTTCCGAAAGTTAGCCCGGTGCTATCAAACCAACATGGCGATAGGAGGCCTTACGTTCATTTCAAGTTAAATAATAAGGATTTTACAGCTCTATTAGATAGTGGAGCCGAGATAAATGTGTTTGGTAATAATTCACATCTTGAAATACTGAATATGGGATATACTTTAGACGAGTCCAAAATTTGTTCCGCCTCTACGGCAGACGGGACTAAACAATTTAGTCCAGGCTCAATCCATTGCAATATCGTGGTCGACGGCATTGAAATTCCACTTACTTTTGAAGTTATTCCAGAAATTAAATCTGATTGCATTTTAGGCACAGAATTTTGGGAAAAGTCCGGTCTATCAAAAAAAATTTCCGGCTGTATAAATAAAAAAATCACTTTCTCCATTCCGTCAGAATTTCAGATTTCTTCATTAAACATTGATGGGGCCATTAAAAAAATTAAAGATATTATTTCCAGCTTAGATATCATTAAAAGTAAAATTTCTAGCTTTAACAGCCCCCGTTCGAGCAAACATTATAAGTTGTTGGATGAATCACTTACTAAGTTATTGTTAGCTTTGGACGACATTCCGTCTAATAATAACCCGGACATTAAGTCGGCCCGCAAAATAGCCGTCGCTTCTGTGCAAGAGTCAATAGATGTCTTAGAACGCAAAGCGTATCGGCCGAATTCTCCCCCGCCCACCCTCCCTACGTACGTGCCGCTCGCGTCGGTCGGTGAAACCAAGCCTTCTTCCGGAGCGCTCAATGCCACACATCGCGCTCAGAGCGCACAGCCCCCGCATTCTGTTTCTAACGCGCAACAGCTGCATTCTATTTCTAACTCGAGTAATTGTAAACTTTCTCCAGATGAACAATTAATATTAAATAAAACGATAGAAAAGTTTGAGTCCATATCTTTTGAAAAATGTGGCCTAGGTCGAACGCATCTTCTTGAATATGAAATTGATACGGAAGGTCCTCCAATCAAACAAAGGTTCTATCGCATGTCACCCTACAAACAAAAGTTAGTGGACCAATTAATAGATGAAATGATAGACTTGGATGTTCTGGAACCATCATCGTCACCCTGGGCCAGTCCTGTGTTAGTAGTACCCAAGAAGGACAACTCCTTCCGCCTTTGCATGGACTCTCGTAAACTAAACGCTGTTACAAAAAAATGTAGTTATCCTCTCCCTCGCATAGATAACATTCTTGATAATTTAAAGGACGCAAAATATATTTCTTCCATTGACTTATCTAAGGCATTTCTTCAGCTCCCTCTGGCAGAATCGGCTAAGGAAAAGACAGCGATTATCTCACAGGGCCGAGGCTTATTACAATTTAAGGTGGTCCCTTTTGGGCTATCTAACGCACCACAGAATTTACAGCGCCTGGTCGATGCGTTACTACCAGGTGCAGAATTCGATGACCATGTGTTTGGTTATCTAGACGACCTAATTATAATTTCCAACAATTTTGCAGACCATATTTCTTACCTTGACAAAGTTTACGAACGTTTACATTTCGCTAACCTAACAGTTAACCTAAAGAAGTGTGAATTTCTAAAATCTGAGCTGAAATATCTTGGTTACGTTATAAACGAGTTCGGCTTAAAGACTGACCCAGCCAAAGTGGAGGCAGTGAAAAACTTTCCAACACCCAAATGTGTCAAAGATGTACGCAGTTTCTTAGGACTAGCTTCCTACTACCGCCGTTTCATCAAAAATTTCTCTACTATTGCGGCGCCCCTGTCCAATCTCACAAGTTCCATCTCTGAAAAATATTCAAAATTTAATTGGACACCTGAGGCAGAGGCAGCCTTCGTAAAATTAAAATCCGCCCTCACTTCAGCCCCAGTTTTATGTGTTCCCAATTTTGAAGCCCCCTTTTTCCTCCACTGTGATGCAAGTTTAGTGGGAATTGGTTCAGCAGTTGTACAAAAGGACGCAAATTTTCAGGAACACCCCGTAGCTTACTATTCGAGAACGCTAACAAAACAAGAGCAAGGTTTTTCTACCACCGAAAGGGAATTACTTAGTATTGTGGAAGCTACCACACATTTTAGACATTACCTAGAAGGAACTCATTTCACGATTGTGACTGACCATGAAAGCTTGAAATGGTTATATAAACTCGAGAACCCCACGGGCAGGCTCGCCCGTTGGTCTACTAGGCTCTCGCAATTCTCCTTTGATATCGTCCACAAGAAAGGCAAACTCCATGTTGTCCCGGACGCGTTGTCACGTATTAAGATCGAAAGTGTAAACTCATCCAACCCAAACGTTCCTATAACTGATGAGTGGTTTTTGAAAATAAAAAATAGTATACAAAAATCACCCGCTAGTTACCCGAACTTTAGGTTGGAAGACGATAAGCTCTTTCGTTTTTGCAAACCTAAATTCAATCTTTTAAATTCATTTTCATGGAAAGAAGTTATTCCCGCTGACCATATTAAACAGCTAGTTACTGCTACTCACGAGAGCCCTCTATCGGCACACCTTGGCCCATTTAAATGTTTTAAAAAGTTACAACTGAATTATTACTGGTCCAACATGTTTCCTTCAATCAAATCAATCTTAAGTTCGTGTGAAGTTTGTTTGGCATTTAAAGCTAATAATCAGCTACCCCATGGTAAAATGTTATTTCAGAAGAAGGTCTACGCTCCAATGCAAACATTAAGTTGCGATCTCATTGGTCCTCTGCCGAGGTCTTATTCAGGACACGCATACTTGCTTACTGTAGTTGACATTTTCTCCAAATTTGTATGGTTATGCCCACTTAGAAAAGCCAATAGTAAGTCAATAATTAAATTAATTGAAAATGAGATTTTCCTAGTCTATGGCGTGCCATATTGTATGATAAGTGATAATGGCGTGCAGTTCGTCTCTAACGAGTTTCAGGCACTTTTAAAAAGGTATAATATCCCTAAATTTTTCAAAAATTGTGTCTATTTCCCACAAAACAATCCAGTGGAAAGACACAATCGTACCATTGAATTAGCCATTGCTTCTTATGTTGAGACAGACCATAGAAACTGGACTAAAAATTTACCTAAGATTCAGGCAGCTTTAAATAGCCATGTCAGCTTAGCCCATGGGTTTTCACCCAATTTTGTAATGACAGGTAGAGAACTCATCTTCGATGGTCGATTCCATAAATTTGCAGATTTCACTAAATTAGAGGAGTTAATTATCGATGGTCGCGACGAATGGACCACTAGCTTAAAATCATTGGCAAGCGTTTTTCATCAAATCCAAGCGAACCTGACTCAAGCATATCAAGCTAATGCCAAACGCTACAACCTTCGTCGTTCAGTGATACATTTCAATGTAGGTGACATAGTCTGGCGTCGATCCCATGTTCAATCGGACGCCGCTAAATTCTTTTCAAATAAATTAGCCCCTCGTTTTATTAAATCTGTGGTCCTTGAGAAAAAATCTGAAAATACATACATTTTGGGCAACATGGATGGTTCCAAGGCAGGCCTAATACATGTGAGTGATATTATTAAATACTAAAAAAAAAAATTAATTAAAACTTTTGTTGAACTGGTTTGCATTTCTTTGATATATTTGGTCATAAATTTAAACAATAACTTTAAGTAACAATAAGTTACAAAATTTTTAAATGGTTAAATTCTCTATTAAATTGTATCTTGTGTCACACGCCCTAAAAAGGAGCCAGGTGTCAAGGGATACATGGATGACGGTAATTCTTGGAGAAGTTTTTTTAGTAAAACAAGCTATACTCCAATAGTTAGGTTAGGGTCGGTCGTGCGCGGTTGTTTTTTTGGAATATTTTTCGAACGCACGTTAATATCTAAAGCCTTATTGAAAAAATATCCCGTGAACGGTATTGGCAAGGGAATTCACGTTAATAAATAAAAAGCCCTATCCTTGCTCACGGACGGTTACGTGGGAATCCGTGTTATAAATCGAAGCCTTATCCCGCATCTAGGTGTTCGGTCACAAATCATGCCGACACACTACCTAGGTTAGATTCGTTTTGGTATGTTTATTTAAGTTTTAGTATATGTCTTGTGCTTGGAAATTTTTGTCTTTGGAAAAAAAAAAAAAAAAAATATTTTGTCTTTTAAAAAAAAAATGTGCTTGTGTCACAATGTACTATTGGGTACACGTGTGTCCTGGGCGATATGGAACGCGGTCGAGTTAACGTTCTTTGTTATAAATTAAAGCCTTATCGACTCACCGGTGCGCGGTTTTTTATGGTATTTTTGAAACGCACGTAAACGCCCAAGCCTTATTCAAAATATCCCGCAGGACGGTTGGTTGAGAATCCTGCGTAGCAAAAATAAAGCCTTATCTCTCAAACTTATGTGTACGGTCACTCTTGTGTCGTCACAGCTGGAGGCGGTTGTAGAACCTCCATATAAATATAAGCCTTATCTACACTCCACATTGTTCGAATCCGTTAAAATCAGTTCGACAAATTCTTAGTTAGGTTAGGGTCTTTCACAGACGTCCGCGAAGCAAACCAGCCTCGCGTTCGTCGGGTTTTTTTTTCTTCTCTCTCTTTCTTTTACCTCCACCTCACTTAACCTCACCCCTCACCCTATTCCCTAGCAAGCTTGCGCCCTCCCACCCTAACACCAACCACCTTACCCAACCCAGTATGATAGATAATTTAAAAGAAAGGATACGACAGGATAAGTGAATGATGATGTAAGCAAGTGGTTCCTACCCTTTTCCCCATATCTGTCCTCTGTCACTAGTAAGTGGTCTCAACCGAGTCACTTACGTAGACAAGGCATACAGCGCATTCACCGCGCTTTATTTTATGTTAGTTCTTTTGGTTATTCTCTATTTTTTTTTCTCTTTTCTTTTTTTTCTTTTAACAGCTATAGTGTACTGTAACGGGCAACACGTCGCGTCAGACACGTTCAGCTGAAAACACATAATGGTGTATTTCGTGATAGATGCCGCCTCCCATGAGGGGGGCAAAATTCTATAGAATCTCTAGGTGCAGGCCATACCCCATTTAACGCTTCTCGACAGGCGGTGCACTAGGCACCTACCTAGGGCCAAGATGAGACACGAGACAGTTCGCGTGTCTTGATCTGAAGGGGTTTTACGAGTTCTCACTCTGAGGCTCACCAATTACAACCAGTTTTTTATGTTAAGTCGGCATAATAAGACTGGTTGGGTTGCATTATTTAGTTTTAAGTTCCAAACAACCATACCCTCCCAACACATGTTCTCTGTACATACCTGTATATAAAAATACTTATAAGTCGTATTTAGATAAAATTTACTCTAGGTAAGAACAAGGATATGACATTTATAAAGCGTCCCTTATAAAAAGGCACTTATTATTTTGGATTTTGAGCGTCTACGGGTTAAATGTTAATGACGTTTCCCATAGGATTCTATTCGGTTAATGTAAACCATTTTGAAGACTGCTGAGTCTTATTTGCCAAATCATTTCATGTGTCTCAAAACGCGTTCGTGAGTGTTGGTAAAACTTTCGTATTAATTGTACAATTGTAAAAACATCGACTTATCGACTCACCGGTGCGCGGTTTTTTATGGTATTTTTGAAACGCACGTAAACGCCCAAGCCTTATTCAAAATATCCCGCAGGACGGTTGGTTGAGAATCCTGCGTAGCAAAAATAAAGCCTTATCTCTCAAACTTATGTGTACGGTCACTCTTGTGTCGTCACAGCTGGAGGCGGTTGTAGAACCTCCATATAAATATAAGCCTTATCTACACTCCACATTGTTCGAATCCGTTAAAATCAGTTCGACAAATTCTTAGTTAGGTTAGGGTCTTTCACAGACGTCCGCGAAGCAAACCAGCCTCGCGTTCGTCGGGTTTTTTTTTCTTCTCTCTCTTTCTTTTACCTCCACCTCACTTAACCTCACCCCTCACCCTATTCCCTAGCAAGCTTGCGCCCTCCCACCCTAACACCAACCACCTTACCCAACCCAGTATGATAGATAATTTAAAAGAAAGGATACGACAGGATAAGTGAATGATGATGTAAGCAAGTGGTTCCTACCCTTTTCCCCATATCTGTCCTCTGTCACTAGTAAGTGGTCTCAACCGAGTCACTTACGTAGACAAGGCATACAGCGCATTCACCGCGCTTTATTTTATGTTAGTTCTTTTGGTTATTCTCTATTTTTTTTTCTCTTTTCTTTTTTTTCTTTTAACAGCTATAGTGTACTGTAACGGGCAACACGTCGCGTCAGACACGTTCAGCTGAAAACACATAATGGTGTATTTCGTGATAGATGCCGCCTCCCATGAGGGGGGCAAAATTCTATAGAATCTCTAGGTGCAGGCCATACCCCATTTAACGCTTCTCGACAGGCGGTGCACTAGGCACCTACCTAGGGCCAAGATGAGACACGAGACAGTTCGCGTGTCTTGATCTGAAGGGGTTTTACGAGTTCTCACTCTGAGGCTCACCAATTACAACCAGTTTTTTATGTTAAGTCGGCATAATAAGACTGGTTGGGTTGCATTATTTAGTTTTAAGTTCCAAACAACCATACCCTCCCAACACATGTTCTCTGTACATACCTGTATATAAAAATACTTATAAGTCGTATTTAGATAAAATTTACTCTAGGTAAGAACAAGGATATGACATTTATAAAGCGTCCCTTATAAAAAGGCACTTATTATTTTGGATTTTGAGCGTCTACGGGTTAAATGTTAATGACGTTTCCCATAGGATTCTATTCGGTTAATGTAAACCATTTTGAAGACTGCTGAGTCTTATTTGCCAAATCATTTCATGTGTCTCAAAACGCGTTCGTGAGTGTTGGTAAAACTTTCGTATTAATTGTACAATTGTAAATATTGCTAATTTTAGTTTAAACTTAAAATTAATTTATAGGCGCACAATAGCGACCAATAAGAGTAGGAACTCTAAATAAATATGGCATAGTGAGCCACTGAACATATAAACTCTCGGAAAGACAAAATTAAACACGGATTTTGAGAAAATTCAAATTGTATTAAGATATAAACATGCTAATTATATAAATACAATTAAAATACTTAAGCGTAGGTACTTAGTTAGTTAGTTAGTTAGTTCGCGTTCAGAGTGACACATCTTAAGTAGGATGTCGCTAGACACATTATAGTATTTAGAAAGTATACGGAATGTTAGAAATATAATGTCCGGAACACACAGTGGTTCCTACTATCGCTTTAATAATGCTGGTGGACACAACTTCGCTTAATAATGTTTTCTCATACTTGTCTTAATCCTTATTATTGAAAATACACTCAAGGACAAAACTTCCTTTATTGATGTTTTTTTTTCTTAAATTATTTGTCTTAATTCTTATTATCGAAAGTACACTCATAGATACAACTTCTTTAGTGATGTTTATTTTTATACGTATCTCAATTTTCCTTATTATTGAAAGTACACTCAAGGACACAACTTGTTCTCTTTATGCCTTGCTTTTCTTGTTTTTATTTAAAAAAAAAAGACATTCATGAATATAATTTCGGCTAGTAATGTTTCTTCTCATACTCGTCTTATACTTTTTATTAATAATGAAAGTCAACTTAAAGGATATAAGTCATTGGGCTGTGGCTTCCATAGGATTGTAAATATGTGTTAGCTTGTACATGTGTGTAAATATTTTACTGATTGATAAAAATGTTACTTATATGTTAATGTCATAACACTGTGTTCGATATTAATTCTATTTCTGTTGTCATTTAGATGTTTTAGCATTCCATTGGGCTTGGCTTATAGTATTGTAAACCTGTTGAATGTCTAGAAATTTAAAACAGTTTTGCCAATCGATATCACATTGATGTAAAGATTATCATTAGTAACATTTTGGTTAGCTTCAGTATTAATTATTACTTTTGCACTGTCAATTATAGTTCAGCAATTAATGTTATAGTCACTGTGACATTCTGGTCACTTTGTTAAATGTCTAGGGTACTTAAATTCTTTTTTTTTTTGCTTGTTTTTTTTTGTTTTTTAAGTAACCGGGTATTGTAGCGTCCGCCGCGCCGCCTTATGACGTAACGATACCAGGGGCGAGATTATCTTTTTGCATTGAGTGCGAGACAAGGACGCAACGGCATCGCTCCCAGCAAGGTGCGAGCGAGATGCTGCACCGGATCTCGGCACTGGTGCACAAACAGCGCCGTTTGAGTTAAATTCGTTAGACACAAGACAAGGACGCAACAGCAGCGCTCCCAGCAAGGTGCAAGCGAGATGCTGCACCGGATCTCGCCACTGGGGCCTTAGCGACGCCGATTGGGAATGTCGAAACACGCGGCAATCCTCCGCCGCGCCGCCCGCGGGACACGGGCAGAAGCGGGCAGCACCTTGAGACGCACGGTCGCGCCACGTGCTCCGACGAGTGCGGGTCCCGAGGCCGCGGAGTCAGGCGACATGAACAAAATGTGAAAACTTTCGCTCCCAAAAGTTGGTTGAGCTGTCCGCGTACCACCCTTCGCGAATATCGGTGCGCCCGCCGTGCCGCCGTGTTCCGTATCCGTGTGAGCAGCCGGGCGTGATCTACTTCGAGGCCACACCCACGCCTTCCGATGTCTTCAGCCCGTGGACCAGCAGCCACAGCTTCCGCCGTGCCCTGTCACAGTCGCCGGTCCGACATCTTCAACACGTAGACCCACCACCACAGCGTCGCCGTACGCCTGCTGGATCCCCGCACGGTACCTATACTCTAACGCCAGCCCCCCGTAGAAATCTACGATGAAACCGCAAAGAGCGTCTATCAGGACCACCCATTGAAGCAGGACACCGCCCATTCGACTACGCACGACCTCGGACCCACCCCGAGCTCCCGGCATGGAACCCCGGCCATTTGGATATTAGGTTAGGCTAAGGCCGTGTTAGAACACCGCCTTGATTGTTAATTATTTATAGTCTTCTTTGTGCTTCTAAATATAGGCTATTTTAGGTAGATGGTTAGATCGCCACAGCCCAATTTTCTTAATTTGTAGGTGTCTTAAATAGGACAATGCCAGGGTGTATTTTTGATTGTCTGTTTGTGTTTTGTGCCTCAAATGGTCTATAATTTATTACATCTTTTTTTGTACCTACTGTAGTCTGTTAATTCGCTATTCATCGATTCCCTACAAATTCACCCATTCCCATCCTGTGAACAGCCTCCCCCACACGCTGCAGAGCTGCCACCAAGTACATTCATGAGATCCCTCCTCTACACATCACACTTTATACACCGGCGTAACCACCTGGATATCTTGTAGCCTAATTAAATTACAACGAACCACCGGAAGATCCCTGGGCCCTTGAAACCCTATATATGTCTGTCGGTCTGTCCGTGGCAACCACTCCTACTTACTCATTTCTTCTAATGCATCACACCCTTTAAATTAACAAGGCTACATCACAAATAGAAAAGTTATTGGCTCCTTTAGATTCCAATAACTCCGCAAGTGGGACGAACGGTTTCGAATATTGTGTACAAAAAGCTGTTGATTATTTGGAATGTGCTGCAAAATGTGATCAAAATAATGTGACTATAGATCTTACTCTAAATCAGTTACAATTAGCTTTAAGTATATTTGACAAAAGTTTTTATTAATGAAAAAACTTTGTATTTTACCTAACAATTGATTGATTAATGAAATTTGTTCATAACTTGGAGTGTTCGAAATTTAAGTCAATGAAATTATGGGTTGCCTATAGATTTATCTTACTGAATTTTATAACAAATTTTAAGAGCCCTGAGTATCCTAATAAAAAGCATAAATTCTGCTAATTTATACTGATGTGACTGTTCTGATTCGGGATTCTGTAAATTTTCAAATACATGATGTGTTCAAAACTAAGGAAAACCTTGTTTTTTCTGACTTGCTTCTTTTCACAATCTGTCTAAAATTTAAAACAAAGGCTGGAGTGCCGAATCACCGGTTGATAAGATTCTTAACTAACCGTAACCAAAACTCTGATTAGGAGAATATCGGCCTGCACAATCTGCTCTACACGACGTCTACTCAAGCCATGTTAGGTTAACATGTTTTGAGAAAAAAGCGATGTGCAAGTGCTGAATCAATCTGTATATAATTGACCGCCAGATAAGAGTACAGTGGTTACCGAGTCGCGGCCGCTTGATTCAAAACCGTGAAGAATGAACTATATTTCAGTCGCAATCCCGCGTACTTACCCTGTGTGTGTGTTTTAGGGTTGCATTGTAATTATATCGGCTTTGTCCATCGGCAACATACTATAACTCTAACCATAGATGTTGTGCACTCCATCCTAAAAAAAGTTTATTGGTTTAAACCAAGTTTTGGCAGCCCTCGAAAAAGTTCAAATACCATGGGTGTTTAGTCTTAGCATGTTAGTTTAGTAAGTCAATTTTTTGTTGAAATATTTAGTACAAGCCACAATCAATTGTAGTCTTATTAACTCGTTTTCATTCATCGACAAGGAAATCTCAGGTCTCAAGGGTGGACGAATTCTTGATGCATTGTCTCGCAGCATGAGTATCCATGGCACCCCGGTAGTGAACGGCTACCGCCTGCTTGGTGCCCCCCTCCTCGCGACGGACACGCCGCCTCGCCTCGTCGCTGCGGGACTCGACCAGAGATTTCAGTCAGCATCAGCTATCGCTCGCCGCTCGTCGAAATCAATCTCGCATGTACCTACTAATTATATTGAACATTTCCGATCGGATCAGACTGTCTAGTGTTTAAGGTTTGTGAACTATCATCGCTCGCATGTGCATGAACCTTTGTTCTGTGGAAGTGAAGTGCTACGCCAGAGAGGAGGACGGCGACTTGCTAGCCGCCGGCAATCCAAGGGCTCCGCTGCTGGTGAGTAACGCTCAAGACCTAGAAAACCTATTGTTTCCTGAGATTCCAAACATTAATTGGACCTTCGGCCGGAACTTATCATCGATTTATTAAAGTTTGACAGTCCAACTTTATCAATTTATTGTGGCTACATCATTATTCATAGATTATTACTCAATTCAACTATAATACACTAATCGATTTTAAAGACATTGAAAATATCTGTTCAACCCACCAATAAAGCATTTTTGGGCCCCAGGATGTGATTGCACTTATGTAATTAAGGGTGCAAATCTAATTAATTTATTCAATCACTCTCAATAATCAACTCAGTAGAATTTGTACAATTTATTTATCGTCGGAGTCGCAAATAATGATATAGTTACTCACAAACTATAACTGTTAATTTGCTCATTATTTACGACAACAATATTTTCATTGAAAATAATTTATATACTTGCTAATCATTTATTTTTCCGCCTCTATTCTATACAAAATCGATTCAAGGCCGGTGAAATTAAGACTTTCTCGTAAAACCTACTGACATTGACAAATCAGAGATAGCAGGCAGGCAGTAGATGCGTAGTAGGTACGATAGACGGTGCCTTTCATATACCTACGCGCATAGTTCGTCGCGTGTCGGTCGCGCAGTAGGTGTCCGCTCTCGGATCCTTTGTATCTAATGTAGGGTAGGTGGCAAATGTTTTGCGATCTGACCCGCGCTAAATACCGGTGTAAGCGGAAAGGTAGTCCCCACGGTTAATTGAATCCCTGCGTTATTATAAATTATTATTGTATTAACTCTGCAAACATAATTTATTCTCCATTAAACAGTAGCTTTGAATAGTACGTATACTTTCGCTGCTTGATACTTAGTAATTGATAACTTTGGTATATGCATATTATACATCTTAATATTCAGTCAATTGTTTATCTCGATTATTTAGTTATTTATGATCGGGCGTAATGGCCGCCGCTAAAGCCGCCGCATTACGCTCGATCCAGGCAAAACGGACCTTGGCACTAAAGCGAATCCAAGATACCTTATATTTTGCGAAGCGAGCACTGGAAGATCCTACTTGCTTGTCGTATTTCAATGCTCGCTTCAAACGAATCGAAGTGTTTTGCTCATCGTTCGAAGGCACGCACACTAAAATTATCTCCGAGGAGTTAGGTGAGGATGAATTGGCCAAGGAAGACGAGGTGAGGGTACAATTTGATGAGGCGTATTTCGAAATTTTAGATATTCACTCCACCTTGTTTGGCGATACCGATTCTCGAACTAATCATAATTTCGATACGACTCAGAGCGACCAGAGGGCCAATGTGCGACTCCCTAAAATTAATCTCATAAATTTCGATGGTGACATAAAATTGTGGCAAACCTTTCACGATATGTTTGACACTCTAGTGCATCGAAACAGGGCCCTGAGCAATATAGAACGTTTTCACTATCTGATATCTTGTCTGTCGCAGGAACCCCTACGCCTCATAAAGGGTTTCCCTGTATCTGAAGTCAACTACGAGGAAGCGTATCGCGTGCTGCTGGATAGGTACCAAAACAAAAGGAAATTGGCATTCACTTACTGGGAGGAGATACAAAATTCTCGTCTAAGGTCGAACTCGCCAGAAGACTTGCGGCGTCTCGTAGACACGTTCAGCGAGAATTTGGCCGTTCTGAAGAATCTCAAGCTTCCCGTGGAGGATTGGGATTTCCCCCTCTTTTACACTTTGCTTCACAAACTAGAGAAAGACATGCGTCAAAGGTTTGAACTACAGAATAACAGCACGGATATCCCATCATTTCGAATCCTCCTAGCGTTCGTAAAAACACAGAGTCGAACGCTGGATCTCGCTCAGCTCACGACTGACACCTCTGCTCAGGCCCTTTCGTCGCCGCGATCTACCAAGCGTACCGAGAGCCGGCCGAATGCCTTGACACACAACTTGCAATCACAACCACACTCATTTGTCGCAAGCGCCTCGGCTACCTCCGATAGGACTGCGTCCTGCGCAGAGTGCCAAGCCGACCACCTTCTGCACGATTGTCCGACCTTTAATGCCCGCACACCCCAAGCTCGTTACGACTTTGTGAAACGACATTCGTTATGCATAAATTGTCTACGTGTCAATCACGTGCTGAAGAACTGCAAATCCAAATTTCGTTGCAGGAAATGTCACCAAACCCATCATACATTACTGCACTTTGAAAATCCTACTGAAAATCTCGCGGTTGTCGAGGGATCGGCGGTGAGCCATGAGATGCATTCCAACGATGTGGCTCAAACGATATTGTCGACTGCATCGGAAGCATCCACCTCGCAAGTCGTCAATGCCCTTGCGAGTACGACCACAGTGCACACAACCGTACTGCTGTCCACTGCTGTTGTCGAAATCTTGGATGCTCGGGGCAACTATCAACAAATCAGAGTACTGATCGACAATGGAAGTCAAACTAACTTCCTTACCAGTCGGTGTGTCAATCGGCTTGGCCTTAAACATACCCGAGCATTCTTGCCGGTACAAGGCCTGGCCCTATCGTCCTCGTTAGCCTCCAGCTCCGTCTCCTGTAAGGTGCGCGGGATGGATCAATCGTTTACCTTCGATATTGATGCGTTGGTGATCCCTAAAATCTGTGGAGATCTACCCATAACTCAAGTATCAGCCGATTCCTGGGAACATATAAAAAACATAAGACTTGCCGATCCAAAATTTTGCAATCCCGGTCCGATCGACGCCCTGTTCGGCGCCGAAATATTCTGCAAAATCTAGCTCAGCAATCGGTTAAGTGGTGCTCAGAACGAACCCACCGCGATAAACACCAAACTCGGATGGTTACTCATGGGTAGAGTCCCATGCAACGTCGCTGCTGGGTGTCAATCTCTGCTCTCCATAGAATCGTCTCTTGATCAAAGCATTCGAAAGTTCTGGGAACTCGAAAGTCTACCAAACCAGGCATTGCTGAGCGCCGATGATCTAATGTGCGAGTCTGTATTTGCGAAGTCCCACTCTCGAAATAACCAGGGTCGGTACATTGTAGCCTTACCCTTTAAAGTACCTGACCCTACGTTTCCCGACACGCGGCCGGTGGCGTTACGAAGATTGTTGGCTTTAGAACGACGGTTGGCTCGAGACCCAAAACTAAGGGAAGATTACAATGCTTTCATGAAGGATTACCTCGAAAGCGGTCACATGGAACCTTCTACGACCCCCGGTTCGGAGCGCATCTATTACATTCCGCATCACTGTGTCCTCAAACCTGAAAATACGACCACTAAATTAAGAACCGTTTTCGATGCTTCAGCCAAACCGTCTCGCGGTCCCTCCTTAAATGAGATGCTACTTACAGGCCCTAGATTGCAAGATGACATCATCACTATATTACTGCGATTTCGGTGTCATAAAATAGTATTCATCGCTGATGTACGACAAAGGTACAGGCAAATCCTGGTCATGGCATATCATCAAGACTACCAACGAATTCTATGGAGATTCTCGCATTCTGAACCAATTGGAGAGTTCACTTTGAGGACGGTGACGTATGGTATGGCTTCTTCTAGCTTTTTAGCGGTGCGCACTCTACTACAGTTGGCCAAGGATGAAGGCACTCATAAACCATCCGCCTCAAAGGTCCTAGGCACGGATGTTTACATGGACGATATTGTTACTGGGTCCAACAGCGTATTGGAAGCGATCCAGTTAAAAAATGACCTTGTCGACATCTTGCATAAGGGTTGTTTTGAACTTCGTAAGTGGGCTAGTAACTCCCCAGACCTTCTCAAAACTATTGACCCAGCACATCATCATAGCAATGCGTTATCGTTCGATTCTGATACCTCAGCACCGATTAAAATCCTTGGGTTACAATGGCATTCTGATCGTGACACTTTCTCCTTCGCAGTGAATCCCTTGAGCAAAGAATGCACGAAACGCGTAATCCTGTCTGAGCTTGCTAGGATATTTGATCCCTTGGGATTCCTATCCCCGTTGACGTTCACTGCAAAGTGTCTGATCCAACGAATTTGGGAACTGGGTTTGGACTAGGACGACCTGACTCCTGAGTCCATTGTACATAAATGGAACCAGTATATCTCGGAGCTACCCTCCTTGACATCTCTCCAAATTCCCCGATCACTTTGCTGTTCTCCTCCCGCTAAGGTGCAGCTCTGTGGTTTCTGCGACGCATCCGAAGCTGGATATGGTGCGGTAATATATTTTCGCACCGAAGATGTCGATGAGAATGTGAGCATTCGGCTGATAGTAGCTCGATCCAAGGTTAGTCCGCTGAAACGAATATCACTTCCACGATTGGAACTCTGCGCTGCAGTACTCCTCTCCGACCTGGTTGGGTTTATTCTTAGAACCTATAAGAACCAAGTCGTGTTTGATAAAATAAGTTGCTGGTCTGACTCCATGGTAACATTAGCATGGATCAAGTCACCCTCATCGCGTTGGAAAACTTTCGTAGCCAATCGTGTGAGTCGCATTCAAGACGAAGTCCCTTCTCTTCATTGGCATCACATTCGAACAGAGCACAATCCAGCTGACTGCGCGTCCCGCGGATTGACCGCTCAAGAGCTTGTTAATCATCCTCTGTGGTGGACTGGACCCAATTGGCTTCATCTACCTGAGTCAGTCTGGCCAGTATCCATGTTCTCAGGGGGAGAATCATCCGAGGTCAGGTCCGAGCAAAAAAATGATGTCGTATCACTTGTGGTCTCCCTGGACAAGATTGAAGAATTCCTCGACAAGTTTTAGAAACTATCCACCATTACGGCTATAGTCGCGTATGTTTGTCGTTTCATCCATAACTCTCGTCACCCGCACAATAAGCGCGAAGGTAAGCCCGCAGCCGTCGAGTTGAAAGAGGCGCTATTGGTTTTGATCAAACGAGTTCAGTCATTGGTGTTCGGAGAGGAGATTTCTAACATAAGAGATGGCAAGCCAATTCCAAAACATCTTCGCAAACTGAACCCTTTCATCGATTGTCACGGAGTCCTCAGGGTGGGCGGCAGGCTATCATATGCCGCATTAGAATACGACAAAAAATACCCCGCTTTGCTTCCTTGTCAAGGTCGTCTCACTACACTCATCATCGAAGACACTCATTTTCGACACTTACACCCAGGACTACAAACTCTAAACTTCTTGTTAGCCCAAAACTTTTGGATCCTTTCAGCCAGAAGGGCGATCCGTAGTTGTTTATCTGATTGCGTTAGGTGCTTCCGAGTGAACCCAAAAAACTTACAGCCTCGGATGGGCGACTTGCCCAGCGTTCGAGTTCAACAAATAAAGCCCTTCGCGTGCGTCGGCGTCGATTTCGCAGGCCCCTTTGCCACCAGTTATTCGCCATCGCGGTTCGAGATCCTTTAAATCTTATATTTGTGTGTTCGTGTGCTTCGCGACCAAGGCGCTGCATTTGGAACTTGTCATCGGATTAACTAGCGAGGCGTTTCTTGGGGCGCTACGTCGATTTATTGCCCGGAGAGGTCGTTGTAATCGTATCTTCTCGGATTGTGGGACCAATTTTGTAGGGGCTCAGACTTTACAACCTATTCTGAAGGAAGTTTGCGAACGAGAAAAAATCTGTTTCTCATTCAATCCCCCCGCTTCCCCCCATTTCGGCGGGCTATGGGAAGCCGGGGTAAAATCGGTAAACACTCATCTCGCACGCGTAGTCGGCAACCAAACGTTAACGTATGAGGAGTTTTACACCGTCCTAACGCAAATCGAATCTTTGCTGAACTCTCGACCTTTGTGCCCGCTTAGTACAGACCCAAATGATTTATCGGTATTGACCCCGGGTCATTTTCTTACGCTAGAGCCACTGACAGCTCTGCCCGAGTCAGACTGTACAAACCTCAACCTGAATCGATTGACGCGCTGGCAGCTAATCCAACGGTTACATCAAGACTTTTGGATTCGCTGGCATCGTGAGTATCTGCACACCTTGACCCAGAGACACAAGTGGTCCGAGAATGGTTCCGACTTGCTCTGTGGTTCTCTTGTACTTGTGAAAGACGAGCTGACCAAGCCCATGCATTGGATTCTTGGCCGCGTTGTAGAGTTACATCCTGGCAAGGATGGGATCCCTCGGGTAGCAACAGTTAAGACCAGCCATGGTACATTGCGACGACCGTTGGTGAAGCTTTGTCCGCTACCAAATCAATAATCCGTTTAAAAATGTACATTTTGGTGGGCGGAATGTTTAGTCTTAGCATGTTAGTTTAGTAAGTCAATTTTTTGTTGAAATATTTAGTACAAGCCACAATCAATTGTAGTCTTATTAACTCGTTTTCATTCATCGACAAGGAAATCTCAGGTCTCAAGGGTGGACGAATTCTTGATGCATTGTCTCGCAGCATGAGTATCCATAGCACCCCGGTAGTGAACGGCTACCGCCTGCTTGGTGCCCCCCTCCTCGCGACGGACACGCCGCCTCGCCTCGTCGCTGCGGGACTCGACCAGAGATTTCAGTCAGCATCAGCTATCGCTCGCCGCTCATCGAAATCAATCTCGCATGTACCTACTAATTATATTGAACATTTCCGATCGGATCAGACTGTCTAGTGTTTAAGGTTTGTGAACTATCATCGCTCGCATGTGCATGAACCTATGTTCTGTGGAAGTGAAGTGCTACGCCAGAGAGGAGGACGGCGACTTGCTAGCCGCCGGCAATCCAAGGGCTCCGCTGCTGGTGAGTAACGCTCAAGACCTAGAAAACCTATTGTTTCCTGAGATTCCAAACAATGGGCGTCTTTGGGCAGCTTTTAGTTAGGTCTGGGCATACGCTATAAAACCCCTGCTTTTTGTATCATTTTATTTAGATTCACGGAATGCATGGTCGTTACCTTGTTTCCCTGGTCTTTGATTTATGGAAACAAGAGTCCCTCAACCTGTATTTACCTGTAATTGGGTTAACACACCTAGTTCATATGTTACTGCCTGATTGTATACCTACATGTTTTTGTGTGGAACCTGTTGGTGAACCTGAAATAAATAAATAACAAGAATTCTGAACCAAGGAACAGCTCGCATTCGTGACGAAAATGCCCTGAGCAACGAGCCGCTCAAACACTAAGATCGCTAGTGCTCTGCCATAGACAGGGGTATTACCACTGAGAGATGGTTTGTTACCATGTGATTAATTGGGCGTATCCTGTTTCATTAAACTGGTGATTTCATCAGTCGAGGGGAGAACCTCTTAGCTGGCACTACTGCTGAAATTCTAATGATTGTAAAAAAACCTTTTTTTTTGTTTAATATAAAAGGATGATGCAACATTGAAGATATATTTTTGAATTGAAAACGCAGAACTGCTTTTCAGTTTATTTTTTATTAAAACATAAATATTTAAAAACAATGCTTATAATAAACTAATTTAATAGCAATACATTTAATTTCATAAATCAGTTCATTATGGGTAAATGAACGAAAAATTTGGTTATGCCTCTATATTATCACTATTAGGCATTATTTCAAATACAAGAATATGTTTGATATGTTTGACTATTCTTTTTATTATTTGAATGCAGCGAATAATAAAAACAATAGTTGTTAAAAAATCGGAAGACAACATTCATACAATGTTCTTTGTACGTGGGTTGTATTACTAATGTAAAGTTATGAATAGGTTGTACTTATTGCTTTATCATGGAGCTGAATTCCATTAGATCATTTATTGTTTGGTTTGATTGTTGATTTCAACGTATGGAAAATATACTGTTTCCACAATATTCAAATGCGAATATCTCGTAAATTACTAGTGAGATATTAATGAGGTTTTCACCATTTAAGAATCGAAAACGTCATAAGCTTAAAAATGAGAATCAACAGTTGTTTGGTTTTATTGATTGATTGATTGATTGATTGATTTAAAATTCTTTATTACGCCACAAAAAAAAACCATTTACAAAAGAAAGTATAGTGCAAAAACAACATAAGTGGGGCGCAAAGGCAAAATTAATCCTAAAACTGAATTTTGAAGCTATTTGTGCATAGAAAATTGTAATTTTTTTACAAAAATTAAATCGCCTCTCTAATCCAGAAAACTGTTTTTCAGACATCTGATGTTTTAACATAACAATGATATTTATTAAAAAATCTTACATTAAAACGACAGTAATAGGGAAACTAAACAACTTATGGGGGTGTGTGTGTCAAAGAAGATGGTGCCACAGTCTTTCGTAGCTATTTGTACTCTCAAATCTCAAACTCTTTAAAAATATAAAGTTACAAACTATAATTGTATTGTCGAAAACACTAAGCACTATCTCATAAAACAATTCCAGAATGAAACCGGAATTTCTTAGATCATCATGAGGATGTGTACAAAAAGTCTCCATTTATAGTTAGTACCTTTTTGCGCTATGCCTCATAATTATCTGACAAATGCTAGCTTTTTTTATTTTATAAAACATCATTTTATGAAATGAATACAGAACTGCTTAGTGTGCTACGAATACAGTTATAGTTTGTAACTTAATTAACGACGAGCGACTGTGGCGCCTCCTACATGGACTCTCTGGTTAGTGATAATTTTAAAATTAAAATATATCCCCCCTAATTTTGCGCCTAAAGAAGAAAGAAGATAGATATAAAATAATCATAACTATTAAACTAACCATAGATTGTGCACTCCAGCCTTATATTACAGTTCTTCTAGGCATGTTAATGATTTATTAAAACTTAATTAGTAATCTTTAGAGAAATAAGCAAGCCTGTGAATAGGTACTTAATGAAATTAACATCGGGGTTAAAATATATGTAGATACCATTTAAATATAACATCAAGGAATACAGGCTACGGGCCACAATGGAAGCCAGCAGCCTCATTCCGTGTTATCAACTGTAGCCTGTGTTGCGAGATGTAATTTGAATAACAACGATTGTTTGTTTGCGCCTGTTGTAGAGACAACTTACCACTTAAATGCATGAAATAATATCACGCCATTTCCCTGGAGGAGTGGGCAGTGGTGAACACTATTTAGATAAACTTGTTTTGCGTAATCTTATTTTGTTACCTTTTTATATACCCAGTGATTCGCTCTCCATATTAATTATTATTTAAATTTCTACAGCTGCTGGGAAGATATGATCGAGGTATTCAGGGTTATCGAATGTTTGCAAGGACTTGGGACGGGTTTTTGCTACTGTATGATTTTTTCTAGAGTTGTCAATACTGGTCCTATTGAACTTCGACGCCAAAGCTCGAACCATTCCACTATTAGGCCTCGGAAGCTGGTCACTTTGATCTAGTGCATCGCTCTTATTTACAGATTGGCCACTTTGTATTCTCAATGTTTCGAATTCTTGGCTTGCTTTTTTTATGTTGTTTTGGTCTTGCTTAAAACTCCGATTGGACCCTCGACTCCTGTCAGTATCTTGTTGGTTTCTCCAATGCTGCTCATCCGCTCCTAGCTTGCGATTGGAACCCTGTCGCTCGTACCTTCGGATATAGGTCCCATTTTGACCTTTCCGTTGGCTACCTCTAAAATTATTAGAATTAATAGACATGTTTCGATGATTATTATTTCTTTTGTCGTTATTTTGCATTCCAGTGTTATTGATTAGCCCGAAGTTTTGGTCGCTTCTGTACTGTACGTCTCTGTTATTCTTCGATTCAGTGTGACGGTTCTGGTCATTTTTAGAGTTTCTCCTTTGTTTCGAACTCCTATTAGATTTTCTAATTTGTCGGATTTCTTCTTCTTGATTATTGATCTCTTCCGATTTCCTGAAGGTGGAGAAGCCTTGTTCCCACGCGGGGTTATAGCCGAGGGTGCAGTCCTCTCCATTCAACGGTCTCGCGAGGGACAGGTGCGTAGGCAAAGAGCCTTGTTTCGAGATCGTTACATCGTACTGGACGTGAGGGTCGAGTACTGCATAAATATTGTCTTTGGCTTCTCTTTCCAGCGACGCTAGCGCCGCCTGCAATGGTAAATATTTGTTAGAAAGTAAATTTAATCACAGAATACGTTGTTTAATCTTGTCTTGTTCAAGTAGGTACCTATGCTGCAAAGCTTATTTCGCACTTGGTTACATTGGGAATTAATTAATTCTAGCTAAAATAAGTTACTACTGTCAGTTAAAAAAATTACGCTACCGCATATTTGAACTTAAATAAGGATTTTTTTACCATGTAAGAATTTTAAAACCCTGACCCAAGTGCAAAATTATCTTTGTGGCAGTAATATGAAAGGAAGTCCGAACAATTGAAACCGATGAACAAAGCTCTATGGCACATTGAGTAATCAACAGTGTTTGATTGATTGATTGAAAATTCTTTAATACGCCACAAAATACAATTTACAAAAGAAAGTACAGTGTAATAACAACATATTGTGTTGCCCAAAGTGGGGCGCAAAGTGTTGTTCTGGCTAAGGTTTATTTTCATTCGAGCTAAGGGGTTACCTTGGTAAATTAACTCGCCTTGTGAACATGCAAGTCAAGTCAACTGAAAAAACGTCACATCATATAATTATATGAAATGATTTCATATTGTATGCATCAAATAAAAACTTGTGAACGGTTTGTACAACCTTGACAATTACGTTGTCATACTCTAAAACGTGAAACACTGTGCAAATAAAACACTTGTGGTTGTTTTGACGTTCTGTCATATTAATATAAGCGCAAACCATGCCAAAACACATTATAAAAGTATTTGTATCCGGCTCGAAGGATCAAATAAGAACCTGCCATTTTCAACTCACATTAGGTAAGTTAATTTATAAAATATACTTGTTTGATCACAAACTTGCATATATTGTAACAAGCCTTCTGCCTTTACAATGTTTTCAAAAAGTTCATAATTTAAAGTTTCATGATTAATACATAAATACTTTACCTATTTAAAACCCTAAACAAATCCCAATGTACTAAGTTTACTTCTCAATTTGAATATTTAATAGATTCTTATCAAAAACAAAATTTAAAATATTTCCTCCGATCAAGTTATAACAAACAATAAACTAGTAGTAAGTAGGTACAGCTGCGGACAAATTAAACTAACCACTTTTGACTTGGAAATATAGTGACCGCAGCACCGCCTCAAGTGTACATTTATAGTTTGCTAAATAAAAAGCATTCTTTTACAGGATGTAGGAACTATAAGAACCATCTATTGCACGATTCGAAAAAAAAAACTATGTATTCTCTGAATGAATATACTTACCACCTAAGTTTTTATTCGCTTTAAGGAAACGGAGAAAGGGGCAGAGCGTAGCAGCATGTCAGTATTATAGTATATTAGAAACAGAACTAGTAGCAATATCCTGGATCCTGACACCAAATCGGACATAGATGGGTGCTTGACCTCGCGACACCCAAGTCAAAGCTCTGTGGTCGATGCGATACCCAGTTCCGATCGGAACATTATCGAAAATATATTTTTTCAAGCTAGGCTATGTAACTCCGGATTGTAACCTAACTAGGCAAAATATATCACCGATATGTTGCTTTGTGAAAGAATGACAAACCAGCAAACACTTTTGCATTGCAAATTGCACATTGATATTAGTATGGATCAAATCAAGCGAACGCCCAGACATTTAGTTTGCATTTGGCTCAAAGGACCGATGCGACGGTGGTTGGTACTAGTTAGTAGAGTGGTGGCACACGTGACCCACACCTGTGCGTGCGCGACTAGACCGTGGTCGGCGGCTGCAGCACTAGCGCCGCGCGGCGCACCTGCAGCGCGCCGGGCGAGTAGCGGCCCCCTGCAGCCGCGCGCCCCGCACCCGCCGCTCCGCCGACCGCGCCCCACTCGACTGCCGCGCGCCGCAGTGTGTCGCGCGACGAGTACACCGCGTCCGCCGGTAGCGCGGAGCCCTTTTCGCTGAGGAATGGAAACATGCAACAATGTCGATTGAACATGTGCTACCTAGTTTATGTAGTATATTATAAAAGCAAACTTTTTACAGGTCGCTGCATACGTGCATAGGTACTTTTCGAATTCCAGCTCCCCTAGATTTAGATAGTACCGCGCGATCAAGGCGTGGTTTCATTCAATAGACGCATAATTCCCGCGGCGTATTCTGAGATACCCCTCGGCGCCCGGCATGTCGGCGTCGCTACAATGTCGCGCAGCTTTTTTACTCATACCACGCAAGTTTCTTAAAACAAATTAATAATTTCAAAGGTAATATGAAGTTTGTGAATACACTCGTTTTCAGTTCAAAGTACATATAATTCATTTACTATTGAAAGTGCAAATTAACAGTAACATATTGCCAGTGTTTTTGGTTGCTCTATAAAAAGTATTGTCTTCTTCAACCGAAAGTTTATGCTTGCTTTGATCTGTCTCTGACTGTACCTACATGCCAAGTGAACAGACAGTGCATGCCGTCACCGAGCACACATTTAATGCTACTCGCTTACACACGTTTCCTTTTACTGTCTTTGCATTATTACTTATGGTATTTTAGAACATTTCACATCAACACAACATGAATTGGTACCATAGATAAAAAGGGTTGGTACCATCTTATTAAATATACGATGATCCTTTTGAGCTTACCGCGGTCGTTGAACTTGTGTCATTTTGTTCCCACTCGGTTTGTTGGGCTAGTATAATTGAATAGAATAAAATAATATTTTTCACTCACTTGTCCAAATCCTCCGTCTTGTACTGAACCGTGTCTAAAAAATAAAAGAATAATTGTTAGTAATATACCCTAAGTAATCTTATAAAAATACAAGAAAGTATGGGATATCTGCCTAAATATTAAGCCCCGGTTGCACGAAGAGATGGCCGAGTTAATCAATGTGCAAACACGTCACTTTTAGTTATCCGTATAGAGTTCCTTTCATACTGTCCACATAAACTGACGTGTTTGATCATACGTTGACGTTGATTTTAATTTTTTGTCCTTTCGTGCACTCGGCCCTAAGTCTCATTATTTCGACCATCCAGTTTAATGTAGTCGTGCAATGTATGAAAAGGAAGGTCCTTGCATAGTAACCACATATTGGATTTACGAAACTAACTCTGGTTCGGTTGACTGCATTCCTAAAGAAGACAATCGCGAATACTATGCGGCTGTTTTGCCCACGCCTTGCAACGCCATTGCCGCGCCTCCCAGTCAAGAATCGGGGCCCAAGCCGCTAGGTCACGTACACTCACCGTTGAAGTTTTGGTTTCTGGGGTTTTGGCGAGCGTTTCGAACTACCCCAATTTTGGAGTGTCAAAACTAGAAATACGCTCTGAACTGAATCATTCTGGACATCCACTGCTCATCTGAGCATCTGTGTAGACACGAAGACAAAATCGCAACGTGGGAGATGGAATATTTACTTATTAGTAAATAGCACAGGCGAGAGCACAGGCGTCCAATTTCTAAGTGGAGAATTCGTGATGTTTTAGCGGAAGCTTTTACACGTTAGGTACAATTAAAGAATGTGATGAGGGTGGTAATGTGTAATGTAACCTTTGCTTCGGCGACATCTTCGCAGAAGACATATGATAATCAGCAACAGAACTGCGATCACCAACGCCGCCGCTGCCAGTGGTATCACGTATGACGTTTCTGTAAATGAATAAGTACGGTGGAAATTAATATGAATTTAACTTATAAATAACCTAAGACTTAATTCAAACTCTTAAGGTGGCCCAACCCGGCGGGCCTAACTCATTCGCGGGCACGGTACAAAACCGTGCTGTTGCGCTCTGGGACCTTCTCTAATTCAAAGAATAAGACAGGCTCCGTGATGAGCAAGATGCATCATGTCCACAAAAAAGACAATGTGCATAGCGTATGATTTGGTAAGATTTACGACTAATGTAATTTACGCTATAAAACGACTTATAGCTAAAAGTAAACCACGACCGCTGTAGTAAAAAATCTAACAAAAACCAAATAGATTATAAATCTTGATTAAATAATGTCTGATGACTAATCTTTTTAAGATGGTCTTACTTTATCATTGCGTAATCCACCTCCAAAGTTATTGTATAAAACGCGCGATTTGAACTTTCGGACCTTATAACTTAGACACCAAACACAATTTTACAATGCCAATGGTCATCAGACATCTAGTTCGATCAAATGAAGTTATTTTGAGCAAAATTTTGGATCTCTGACAAGAAGTATGGGCGTGATCTTCTTTTCCCTTTTGTATGGGGAGATGAGCGGGATGGGCCACCAAGTGGCAATTACAATACAATATATAAAATAATTACATGAGCATTCGTTTACCAAGAATCTTTTATTCGTTAATATTGCAGCACTGGGACGTTACCATTCATGATAACTACATAGATACTCATAGTGAAGAACTGTAGAGTGAGGGAGACGGCGCGTGCGTGGATATTCATCACAGAGCCGATAAACTCAGTGTTCTTTCCATCGCTATAAAAAAAAGAAAAAACCGGCCAAGTGCGAGTCGGACTCGCACACGAAGGATTCCGTACCATCGTACAAGATTTACCACAAAAAAAATATGTTTTTTGTATGGGGCCCCTCTTTAATTTTTTTTTTTTATTTAACTTAAAATAAATACACACTCCGTGAAAATTTGAGCTGCCTACCTATTACGGTCCACGAGATACAGCCCTGTGACGGACGGATGGACGGACAGACGGACAGCGGCGGCTTAGTAATAGGGTTCCGTTTTCACCCTTTGGGTACGGAACCCTAAAAACATTGTCATACTCATGATGTAGGCAGAGTCTATACTGTACAGAAGTGGTTCTTGAACTTTTAGTGACGAGGGACACCATTTGACAAAACTAATGTCTTACCATGGACCACCGACTGTTTGGAGGTAATACAATGTATGGGATACTCACGGTGTAGAGTGAGGGAGACAGCGTGCGTAGTGGCACCGCGGTCGTTCTCGACGTGGAGCACGTAGACGCGCGCGTCCTGTGCCGCCGCGTCAGAGATCACGAGGGAGTAACGATAGCAGTCGGCGGAGCGAGTTGGTTCCGGTGCACGGTAGCGACCTGTGAATATTATATTTGGAAATAAAGGAACCTTCATTAGTGTCTAAAGAAACTGAAGAAGTTAGTTCGTGTCCCAATCTACAAAGTCGGAAACGAATGATCCTTACCGAACGAAGCTATTAGATAATATATGTGGTCTGTTGTCACCATTTGCCGTCTGTTAATACTTCGAATATAACAGTTTTCTTCTATAGAGTTATGCACGCTTAAACTTTGATAGGAAACTACGTGCAACTGTTTATTATTTGCAGTCCTGCACAATATTGAGTTTTTTGTAGAATAAAACCGGTAGAATTGTGGCTGCGTACAAGTGGTAACAGACCACATAGCATATTTGTTTGCTTTTGACAGACCACTGTCGGTCACACGCGAGCGGCTGCGATAATTGTATGTGTGACTGTGGGTAGGCAGAACATTATTTGTGGCTGCGTATTTGCTCCCATCGACGCTCAGCTCCCCCGCAGCTTAATCTGCACGTCGCGACGTGCAGATTGAGCTCCTTATACGCGCGGTAAGCCGTCAAACTAAATATTACAGTTATAGGTAATTTAAATATTTGTCACCCACCGACTTGCGAGGGCACGTCGAGCCGCAGGCTGCCCCAGCGCCAGAGCGCGCGGCGCGGCGGAGGGTCGGCGCACACGTCAACGGCGACGGTGGCGTCGGCGCCGCTCCACGCCTGCGCCGCGACCGACTCCGCGCCCAGCGGCGGCCCCAGCACGCTCAGCGTCAGCGGCGCCGACGCGTGCGACCTGCGCGCACGACGCTATTGGTAGTGACATCGTGCAACTGGTGCGTTCGATTCCAGCCTCGTTCATGCACCAATTTATTTGTCTATGGTTCGGAATCCATGAAAAACTGAAATTCCTATTCCCCTACTAGGTGGTAGGGTTAGGCCCGCTCGGAATAAAATGTTTTCCATGATATCCATCCACTTCAATGCAGCCGTGCTCATAAAGAGAAAGTATAATACTCTTTATGTTTGGTTTTTTTTACACCACTTTGGAATATTTACAAAAAATATATAAAGCTAGATTTGTAATTTTAGAATATAATATGACATATATTTTAACAGAATGATTGTCTCCATGAAGAATTCAGCAATATTTGTTTTATTAGACGAATTGACACCTTATCCAGGGTGTTGCAACGGCCAGTACATTAAATTTGGGAAACGTAGGTATATTGGGATTGAAATAAACAAAAAAGTTCAATAACTTTTTCTTAATATCCTATAAATAAAAAGTTAGACTATCCATACAGAGTAATGGAAAATTTATTTATTGTAAAAAGAATCGAATGTTCCGTAAGAACGTGGGAACGTTGTGTCATAGATTAGTCGTCGTATGCTAGTCGATGCACATGTATGTATGGATGTCACTGGATAGATGGCTAATATCACACCTACCTACGTTAGCCATACTCGCCACTTGGGATCTAGCGTCCATACACGGTAGCTCGATGGCTAGACAAAAACAAAAATAAATATCTTTGTAAGTAGAAATTTTAGAGAAGAAAATATTATTTCTTTGTCTTGAAAAAACATACCAATCAAACCTAAAACAAACAACATTTTATGAAATAAGTAAATAAACATGACGATTACACTGGCGAAATTAATGTATTGATCGTTGCAACGCTCTGTATAGATAGCGTACAAAGTTTTTTTTATTGTAAATAAACATGTAATTATATTAATAAAATTTTAAAATAAAGTTCTGCAAAACTCCATAGCAGTTTGTTGGCTTGCCGGCGGTTTGTTCAGTCGTGCCGGTTGCTTATAAGCGCCACGCGAGAACCCTTCACTGTGGCACCGACGCCGCGACGGCGACGCGGCGACGTACCGTTGCTCGTGGCCGATGTGGTTGGTGGCGAGGCACGAGTACTGCCCGTGGTGCTTGTACGTCACGTTCGGCAGCGTGAGCTGCGCCGCGCTCGACACCACGAAGCCGCCGCCCGGGCTGGTGTCGGCGCTCACGCCGGCGCGCGGACTCGGGCTGCATTGCAACCGATTCACTATTAGAAATGTGTACAGCAGTGTCCGCCCGAAACTGGTTTTCCGGCCGAAGCCGAAACCGAATATTCGGCCGTGGCTTCAGTTTGGGCCGAAACCGAAACCGAAAGTCACGTGGTCAAGCATGAAATTCCTTAAAATACTGAATGTACTGGTGCATTTTACCCATTATTCTGCATTAATTAGGACATGAAATGGAAACACAGTATATTAAGTTTGTTGTAATCATTTATTTAAAATAATATATATGAAATATGAATAATATTTAACAGTATCGGTATCGACAAAAGGTTCGGCCGAAACCGAAACTGCCGCCGAAACTGGATTTTTGGCCGAAACTCGGCCGAAACCGAAACCGAACTTTCGGTCGGACACTAGTGTACAGCTCATGGTGGTGGTGGTGGAGCTTGTATAGAGGTCTTGTCTTTCATGCGAGAGGTTATGGGTTCAAATCCTCTCCCCGATCATGCACGACTTCCTTGGATGTTGGATAAGTGTATTTTAGTGCAACAGCTCGCCTTAGTAACGATGGAACCCCATGGGTCGGAACCCATGTAAAACTGCAGGTCCTCTTCCCCTAGCAGGGCTAAGCCCGACCGGGTTGGTAACACCGAATTGGATAAAAGTATGGATGAAGCGGCAATGAAAAGTTGTCCGTGTTTTCTCATAAAGGGAAGGTCCCGGCATGGCATCTAATTCCTACGGGAATCTTGTGTATTGGGTTAATGTCACGACGGTAGTTGTGTGGTATTAGCCATGCATGTCGGGTTCCATAAAATGGGCATAGATCAGTGCGTCGCTGCCGCTTCCTCAACCAACGTGGGAACAACCACGGTTAGTTGTTAGTTTGTTAATCATGGATTTAAATCGATGAGCGATCATAATCCAGATAAACACACATTTATCAGGTAAAAAAGACGTTGCCTACCTAGATTTTCAACCACATTTTCTATATGTTATAGTCATTATTTCAAAGTACAGTTCATCATTAATGCACCTACATGCCTCGAGATGCTCGACAAACGCAGAGAACGCAGTTTCCCTTTTACTTTTATTTCGGTCAAGATGTATTATCTGGTAGGTTACAACCCTTTAGCTATTAAAGATAACACAGATATAAATTATGTATAAAGAATGTAAATAATATATAATGCTGGATGTAAAGAGTCGTTTCACAAGTTTGAGGGGGCTGAGAACACCTATTTGGCTGAGCTTACTTGTGAAGCCACTGATAGACGGGAGGTGGGTTTCCTTCAGCTTTGCACTCCAGCGTCACTCGTGAGAACAGGTTGGCCTGCAGTACCGCCTCGGGCCCAACCCAAAGCACACGAGGTGGGTCTGAAACAACACAGGTACATGTTTAGTATGATTGAAAATCATAGGAAAGAACATAGAACACATGTAGATAAAGATGATTTTGTCTACATGACGGCTGTGTGAAAATGTCGGTTGCCTGTCCCCGACAAAAACAGAATGTCAAAAAACAAAGTTAAGGTCGGCCCGTAAGAATCAGAAAATTTCGCCTCCAATACAAACGTAGTTTACTAATAATTTGAAAACCATTGTTCCAACTTACTTGATATTTGGTTTCTCATATTAGGGTACAAATATCTGTGTCGCATGTCTTTGTTTTTTCGGTAAATGTATTCTGGGTCAAACCAGAAAGAAAAAAAAATCGTATGAAGATATTCTATTTGCTTTAATTTCATTCGGTTTGGATTTAAAAAAAAAACAAAGCGTGCAGACACAGATATTTGTTATCTGATATTAAATGTCAATTTAATTGGAATAGCAGTTACCAAATGATTAGTAAACTACGTTTGTATGGGGAACGAAGCTTAAGAGCCGTTCATAAATCACCGCACTGATAAACACAGCAAAGGTGGGTCGAATTGTAGGTAGGAAGTGGGCTATGCCTATGACACAACAAGTTTGAGGAAATATCATTTTGTAAGCCATCACCAGAAGGTTATGTTTAGTGGGATAAGTGGGAATCGGCGACATAAGTGCGACAAATAGCTCGGCAATGACGGTTTAGAGGTGAGTGTGTGTGCAGCGCCTCGGGTGTCGGAGACTGGGCGCACGGAGAGCGCCAGAAGCCAGCCGTCTGCCAGCAGGCACCGACCAACGAGCGCCGAGAGTAGTAAGAATAGCTGGATCCAGAGGTGGTGGTCCAGTGTTGGTGGTAGGGGGACTTTCTGGCGCATCGGCGTCTTAGGGCGCCTCCGTCGGTCGATGAGTATCAATTTCTAGAAAAAGATACTCACATTTAATATCGATGTCAATCCGCGCAGATTCAGACGTTCCTAGCGAGTTTCTAGCCTGACAGGCGTATATACCTGGAAATAAATAAGACCACATTGGAAAACAGATAGAAAATATGCTAGTACCAATTTATGTAGGATAAATCAGATCTTTTACTGGCCGTGAGTTCCTGCATTTTTTTTTGTACCATTGGGACCACTGTTTTTAGAGTTCTGTACCCAAAGGGTGCCAACGGAACCCTATTGCTAAGCCTCCGTCTGTTCGTCCGTCTACATGGCTATCTCACTATGGTATCTCATGGACCGTAATAGATAGACAGCTGAAATTCACAGAGTATGTATTTCTGTTGTTGTATGTATTTTCGTTAAAACAAAAAGTAGTAAAATAAAAAAATATATTGAGAAAAGTGAATTTATTTGGGTCAAATCTTGTATAATGGTACGGAACCCTTCGCGTGCGAGTCCGACTCGCACTTGGCCGGTTTTTTCTTCCCGTGTATGTCGTAAAAGGCGACTAAGAGATTATTAAATCGTGAAATTCGCAGAATCCTGGTTCCACATAAAACTGTTCTTCCTTATTAGGAACAATGGTTATAAGCGGGATTAACCAACCAGATTACTAGCTGATGGGTTAATCCAGCATTGAACGAACGATGGTCGAAGCGGTAATGACAATTGTCCGTTTCGTCTTCAGAGTTCCTGTAGCCCATCAATGTATAAGTCCCTTTGTCAGGGCGCGAGGCCTCGCTTCTCGTGCTGGAGGTTGTGGGTTCAATGCCCGCCAGTTCATTCACTAATCTCTCTAAGTTGGATCAGTGCATTTCCTCTCGAATGCGAGCAGTTCTATGGTTCAGAATCCATGTAAAACTGTATGTCTCTTCCTCGACCTAACTTAACCCTACGAGGGCCTGGACGCCCGCGATGGCAATGAAACATTTTCAACGATATTTGTCCACTTCAATATAGGTAGCCGTGCTCTTAGAGGGGAAGCGGCGGCATGGTACTTTATTCCTTAGGTAATACCGTGCGTTCGGCCAAGATATTTCCATTTTCTTGTATGACATCAATTCTCACCGGAGTTGTTCCTCGTCACAGGCGCCAGGATAAGTTTGGGTCCACCTCCGGTGCTGATGGTCTGTCCGTCCTTGGTCCACCACACTCGCGGGCTGGGGTTGCCCTCGGCCTTGCACTCCAGTGTCACCACCCCCGACCCCTCCTCCAGCCTGTTCAGGGAGCTGTCGGCGCCGACTATCGCTACCACCGGAGCGACTGAAAAGGAGACAGATGTCAGGGGTCAGTATCAGAGAGATCAGTAAAATTAAGCTATTTCATTTGATTTGTTCAGAGCTAATCGGGTTGGACTCAATCAATGCCTAATCGATTCGACACTCAAGGAGTAACTGCGAAGTTACATAACGAATCCGAAAAAAAATACCAGGTCTTTGACAATCACCATTCCATAAAGATTGAAACCTACCTAAGTAGTTACATATGAAATTTCACACCTAAGGTTGAAGTAGCATGAGCCTTTAAATAAAAAAATGCATTTTAGAACTTAAATCTATTTTATCCAATGCCAGAAAACTACGGACCACACCTAAGATAAAAAAATGCGCGAACAGATTCGTCTCCTTAAAAGGTATTCGGTTTTTTTTCTACGCATTTTAAATGTACTCACTCGTAACGTGCAGCTGGGTGTAGGCCTGCCTGTAGTGCGTCGCCGCGTATGAGTTGGTCTGGCTCCATGCCTATAGCCTCTCCGATTCTGTGACCCACACTATGTACTCACACGTGACGTCCAGCTGAGTATAGGCCTGCCTGTAGTGCGGCGCCGGGTAGGAGGGGTGCGCCGCCCGGCACGCCAGCTGCCGGCCGTGCGAGGCGCGCGACGCGCCCAGCTCGAGCACGGAGCGCGCCGCCCACACGCGCGGCCGCTCCACCTCCGACGAGTTGGTCTGGCTCCATGCGGAGAGTCTCTCCGATTCTGATGAAAAAGATGTCACTGATCAGAAGTTTTTAGTTCATCAATCCTGCTGAGAAATCGTTCTAGTATCTCTTGGACATCAAAAGTAAAAGTGGAACTATAGAGACTAACTTCCCATTCAATTAAAGTCTTACATTGAGGTAATGATGATTTTTAAAATCAAGTGAGGATCAGACTTTCCATATTGCAATTGTGAAAGATCCGTTGAGCCAACAGGATTGCTTCCTCACCAGAATCCGCAAACTGTACAATAAAATGCGCACGGTACTATACGGCATGATATGTTTTGGGATGATAGCGTCGTGGATAGCGTGCATGCTATGATATCGTTGAGTGTACAGAATGGGGCCTTTTAACCAGCGGTGCTCGAGAGTGCGTCCAGTCACCGAGATGCCACTCCATGGCGGCAGGCGGGTTGCAGCCTGAACGGTGATTTTCTCCCCGGGAAGTACGTGCGAGCCGTTGTACAAGATCCGCGGCGACTGCGGTGCCACCGTCACCGCCGGCACCGCCGGGCCTCGAGAGAACGTCCACTCACCGAGACACCACTCGATGGCGGCAGGCGGGTTGCCGTAGCGCGCCTCGCAGACTAATACGGTGGCGCGCGAGCCGGCTTGCACGGTGATGTTCTCCCCGGGCAGTGCGCGCGAGCCGTTGTACAAGATCCGCGGCGACTGCGGTGCTACCCGCACCGCCAGCACCGCCGGGGGCTCGAGAGAACGTCCACTCACCGAGATACCACTCGATGGCGGCTGGCGGGTTGCCGTAGCGCGCCTCGCAGACAACGGTGGCGCGCGAGCCGGCTTGCACGGTGATGTTCTCCCCGGGCAGTGCGCGCGAGCCGTTGTACAAGATCCGCGGCGACTGCGGTGCCACCGTCACCGCCGGCACCGCCGGGGCTCGAGAGAACGTCCACTCACCGAGACACCACTCGATGGCGGCAGGCGGGTTGCCGTAGCGCGCCTCGCAGACTAATACGGTGGCGCGCGAGCCGGCTTGCACGGTGATGTTCTCCCCGGGCAGTGCGCGCGAGCCGTTGTACAAGATCCGCGGCGACTGCGGTGCTACCCGCACCGCCAGCACCGCCGGGGGCTCGAGAGAACGTCCACTCACCGAGATACCACTCGATGGCGGCTGGCGGGTTGCCGTAGCGCGCCTCGCAGACAACGGTGGCGCGCGAGCCGGCTTGCACGGTGATGTTCTCCCCGGGCAGTGCGCGCGAGCCGTTGTACAAGATCCGCGGCGACTGCGGTGCTACCCGCACCGCCAGCACCGCCGGGGGCTCGAGAGAACGTCCACTCACCGAGATACCACTCGATGGCGGCTGGCGGGTTGCCGTAGCGCGCCTCGCAGACAACGGTGGCGCGCGAGCCGGCTTGCACGGTGATGTTCTCCCCGGGCAGTGCGCGCGAGCCGTTGTACAAGATCCGCGGCGACTGCGGTGCTACCCGCACCGCCAGCACCGCCGGGGGCTCGATAGAACGTCCACTCACCGAGATACCACTCGATGGCGGCTGGCGGGTTGCCGTAGCGCGCCTCGCAGACTACGGTGGCGCGCGAGCCGGCTTGCACGGTGATGTTCTCCCCGGGCAGTACGTGCGAGCCGTTGTACAAGATCCGCGGCGACTGCGGCGCTACCCGCACCGCCAGCACCGCCGGCGGGCTCGATAGCGCATCCTGAACAGATAAAATTACCATGAAGGCTTTCGTAGTGGCGATAGATAGAAATCTATTTATAGATTTATTAATATTGATCGATATCCATATAAAAATCATTGTTACTATATTTTTAAATCGAGAAGAAACATTTAGGTCTGACGCCAATTCTCTGAAGCAGGACTCCAACCTAGAGTTTTTACATAAAACGCTTTACATGCACTAGCTGTCTTTGAGCGGCCCACAGCGAGTTATCTCCACCGGTCGGGCTATTCCTATTGCATTAGTGATTAGAAAAGACATATACTTGTGACCTGCAACTCGTAGTTGCTGCCGGTGACCTGGCATTGCCACTGGCCGTCGTCAAGCGGCGACGTGGCGGCGCGGACCAACAGCGAGCAATCTTCACCGGTGCACTCGTGACTAGATATGAGAGAATGGTGACCTGTTAGTCGTTACTGCTTGCGGTGACCTGGCATTGCCACTGGCCTCGTCAATCGGTAACGTGGCGGCGCGGACCTACAGCGAGCAATCTCCACCGGTTGGACTGGTTCTATTGCACTCGTGACTAGATGAGAGAGAATGGTGACCTGGAAGTCGTAACTGCTTGCGGTGACCTGGCATTGCCACTGGCCGTCGTCATGCGGCAACGTGGTGGCGCGGCCCTACAGCGAGCAATCTCCTCCGGTTGGACTTGTTCTATTGCACTCGTGACTAGATAAGAGAGAATGGTGACCTGTAAGTCGTAACTGCTTGCGAGCTGGCATTGCCACTGGCCGTCGTCAAGCGGCAAAGTGGCGGGGCGGCCCTACAGCAAGCAATCTCCACCGGTTGAACAGGTTCTATTGCACTCGTGACTAGATAAGAGAGAATGGTGACCTGTAAGTCGTAACTGCTGGCGACCTGGCATTGCCACGGCCGTCGTCAAGCAGCAAAGTGGCGGCGCGGCCCTACAGCGAGCAATCTCCACCGGTTGGACTGGTTCTATTGCACTCGTGACTAGATAAGAGAGAATTGTGACCTGTAAGTCGTAACTGCTTGCGACCTGGCATTGCCACTGGCCGTCGTCAAGCGGCAAAGTGGCGGCGCGGCCCTACAGCGAGCAATCTCCACCGGTTGGACTGGTTCTATTGCACTCGTAACTAGATAAGAGAGAATGGTGACCTGTAAGTCGTAACTGCTTGCGGTGACCTGGCATTGCCACTGGCCGTCGTCAAGCGGCAACGTGGCGGCGCGCACCCACAGCGAGCAATCTCCACCGGTCGGGCTGTCTTCGTTTGCCCACTCGTATTTTCCCTTGTAGATGCCAACGGGCTGTAAAAAAAAAATTTAACAAAAAAAATAACCGACTTCTAAGAAAAAGCACTAAAAAGTAAAAAATTCTTGCCATTTTTGTAGTTAAGATTTTTGTTATTTTTTGGGCGGCGTCAGCTGGGCAGGCGCTGCGCCAATCAAGAGAACCTTGGCGACCTTGGCTGACACCGACGCAAAAAATAACAAAAATCCTAACTACAAAAATGGCAATTATTTTTTACTTTTTAGTGCTTTTTCTTTTAAGTCGGTTATTTTTTTTGTTAATTTTTTTTTTTTGTTCATTTTTAGTGAATCTGAAATACACTTACTAATTTGTACACTGCCTTTCCAATAAAAAAAGAATCACCGAAATCACAGGCGTTATATTGAGTTATTCGTCCATTTGTCGTGCATATCTTAATACAAATTTAAGACTCATATGATTTTCTCATGGATATCATTGTCAGAACTTAACCAAATTAAAATGGGACCACTTGGGAAGCACTAGCTTTCATTTAAAAAAATAATCATCAAAATCGGTTCACCCAGGCAAAAGTTATGAGGTAACAAACATAAAAAAATACATACAGACGAATTGATAACCTTCCTCCTTTTTTTGAAGTCGGTTAAAAAGTGCAATGAAAGATATGTTATAAATGTTATGAATGCCAATTTATCTACCTAGTCTAAATTTATAAGTTTAATGGTGTGTATATAATATGAGCGGCATTGGTTCCATCAAAGAGTCGATAAAACTCTATCTGTTATTTTGTCCGAGACTCAGAGCTGTCAATCTGCAGGCTCCTCCGATCGGGGTTAAATTATATGCTGGCCTGTATCCCTCTCTTAATCTTTGTGTCAACGCACTTGCATTCTTCAAGTTACCTCAGTACAGGGATGGACAAACTGATGAGCTTCTTACGGCCGAAATCGTAATTTCGCTCCACTGTCACCGCCCACCTCGCCCGGGGAACCGCCTTCTGACGATCCTGCACTTAGCCTAGCTTGCTGGATCTTGTGTTAGCTTCTGATTCTACCTGTATTCTACATGGTCAGTGTCAGATCTCCCCTTGGGAGATCAGACCACTGCCTAGTGTACCGTCTGTAGTTCTGTGCTGTCCGTAATGTGCATAATAATCTGTACACGTCTGTAACACCACAAGTCGGCATACGATGGGAAGAATTCGGTTTCTTCGTTGAAAACTTCACAAAATGAACAATTAAGTTGGCCCTTCCCGGCGGGACTAACTCATTCGCGGGCACGGTAGAAAACCGTGTTATTGCGCTCTGGGACCTTCTCTGTTTCAAAGAAAAAGACAAGTCTCCGTGATGAAGAGGATGCAACATGTCCACAAAGAAGTCGACAATGTGCATAGTGTTTGATTTGGTAAGATTTACTAACATTTAGATTACAAAACGACTAGCTATAAGTAAGTAAAAGTAAATCACAAACGCTGTAGTCAAATATAAAAAAAATACAAATTGATAATAAATCTTCATGAAACAAGCTAGGTCTGATGACTAATTTTTTTAAGATGTTTTTATTTTATCGTTGAGTAATCCAACTCCAAAGTTATTGTATAAAACGCGCGAAAAATTCGACCTTTCGGACCTTATAACTTAGAAACCAAACACTATTTTGCAATTAATGGTCATCAGACGTCTAGTTCTATCAAATAAAGCTGTTTTGAGTACAATTTTGGATTTCTAACAAGAAATATGCGCATGATCTTCTTTCCACGTGTGTATGAGGAGTTGAGCGGGAAGGCCCACCTTAAAAAACATATTTTTATGATCTTACGTAAGAACCAGTTCTATAAGAAATCTCCTACCTATAAGAAATAATAAGATCGATTTGGACCCCCTCCCCCAAATGGCATATACCTAGCAGCCCCTTAGCTGTCTAACTAATCCCAATCGATAGATAGCTTCTAAATTAACATTACGAAACAAAATATATTTTAAGGTCGTGACATCCGGTGATGGGACCCACCCAGGCAGTTTATGAGGCGCATCGATTTACGAGCCTACTTCTCGGGACTTCTTTCCTATCGAACTTCGAAGGCGCGTAGAAATGTCTATAATTTTCAGTGTTTATTTTATGTGTGTACGTAATTAAGCAGATATAGGTAATGTTTTGGGGATTTTATGAAAATAATGTGTATGCGTTTTTCTTCTAAAACACTTGATGAAAAGGGAGTCTTCATGTAAATTAATTTGGGTAAAGATGCATATTTTGTTCGATCACATCAAATCAAAATGGTTTTCCCCATTCTTAAACAGGTCGTAGGCCACTGCTATAGTTTTTTTTACAGAAAAAGGGACACTATACTTATTTATTTTCGGAAATTATGAAAGTTGCCCAAAGTCATAAATTGTTTCTCTAGAACGGCAAAACTGGTGGTGCCTATCATACGAGTAGAAGTGGCCTACCTATGGAGAATTCGGTTCATAGGTAAGTACTTCGTGTATCGCCTTTTGAAATTTAATATCGTCTAGTAAGAAGCTTGATTTTTTTAACTTACATATTAATCCACGTTATAGCTAAGCGCGGCTTAAACATAAAGCAATTTAATAATGTAATATAAGATTTATGTTGGCTTTGTCTACCTAAGGGCTGATTTTTCAATGGTCTGATAAACAGCCAAATAACTATCTGATGGATTTATTTACGCTTCTGCTTATCCATCCGATTAAGTAAGGCCATATGTTTATTAGTAAAATTGTAGTCAGATAATTGTGAAATAACTACATAGTATAAAACAAAGTCGCTTTCTCTGTCCCCATATCACTATATCCCCATGTACGCTTAAATCTTTAAAACTACGCAACGGATTTTGATGCGGTTTTTTTTAATAGATAGAGTGATTCAAGAGGAAGGTTTATATGTATAATAATATCCATTAAATATTTGAAAAATACTGTTATTTTTGAAGTTTCCAATGTGATGTCGTAAAAAAATAATTGTTTTCCGCTTACATTGCAAACGCAGGCTGAACCCTACGAGATTTATCAAAATAATGTACTAAGTATTGTATACATTGAAAAGGTCTACAGAAAACTCCGCGATGGTATTTATCTATCTCTTATGGATATCCCACAATAAACTTTTTTTCTCATTTATTTTTTACGACAAATAATGGCTAATTTTTGAAGCGATTTTAACCAATACAGCATTAATCCTTATGCAATTAAATACCTTAAACACATTGTTGATTTAATATATGTATATCTATACGGCCCTTTACAGCATATGATTTAAATGAATATTTTCGAAGATATTATAGATTTAAAAATTGCGGGATGTAGTGCTTGCGACGGTACCGGCCTGCCGGGGCGGCGGGAGCGTGCCTCGGAGGCCGCGGTTCTCCCTTAGCACTTTGAATTTATTATTTCTCTAATATCTAATAACCATGTCATAATAATTTATAAGTTTTTTTTATTTCAAATATCTCAATGTAGGAACTCTACGTAAAAATGGTTTATTTGTGTATCATTGTGTCAAAATAATATTTTTTTAAATGACGTTATGCCCGTGCAAAGCCGGGACGGGCTGCTAGTAAGATATAATTCTCTGGCAATTTTAGCCGCGGTTTTGACAAACAGTCCGATAAGTACTATCTGAGGATTGAAAAATCAGCCCTTAATGTTAATAAATAAACCTATTACAACATCTTATTCCAAATGCCCCAAAACCCATTTTATATTTGTGTGGGTACGAAACATAGCAGTTCTTGGTAAAAACCTATAAATGGCATCTGAATACAGTGTCCTTGAATATTTCAATATGCCACCGTGTGGGCTGCCAGCACAATGAATGGATAATTCCCCAGCAACGGCAACGGTGGCCTTGACGTGTGTGTGAATATGAATTGAATGGTTGATTTATTGAATACATAGGCCCTATGGCAAGGCCGAATCAACTGAAAAATATATAAGCCCTATACGTACATGACGGTTCAGTGATTTCATAGTCCTAGCTTCATAGCGCTGGATCGATACGAATATAATGCTGTATCGTTAATCCTGAATCCTGATCAATTTGTATGCTAATACCTTTCTTAGAAGATATCAAAAACTCTATGTTAGTAGTTCTCATTTGGATGATAAACGAGAATATATCTGTCTGTCTGAAATATAGGTGTCTGACGCTTATATGTACGGAGGTTAACGATCAAATATGAACACTGGAAAGAGAAAGAATTCACTCTATGGTTCACGTCAATATGACAGAAGGAGATCTCGAAGGTAAAGGTCCGCATTATCTTTAGTTTGAGACATCTTTGATGATTTCTCTGTTTTCCCGATTTCGGCAGCTATGGGCTTCAGTCGGTATTAAATCTGTATTCGGTTAAATTAGCGGTATTCGGGCAATTTCTCGCAGGTATTCGTTGTGAGAAATTCTCGTATTCGCTTCCCGAGTGGTCGATGTTGACACGCGCTCATTCAAAGAGTTCGGAGAAGTCGCTTCGCTCCTACACGCTCTCAGTCACCTGTGAATACCGACATTTTATTACTCATAGAATCACAGCTACTCGCGTGAAACTTTCTCACACGAGTCACCCTATTTGTATCCCTTTCTAATGACTCCCCTTCTATTAAAGTATGTTTATACAGCGATGACGTCAAGCGCACATGTGAATTTTATAAGTGCAGCAACTGTTAGGTTAGTATGTTTATTATTTTTATTGCAATTTTAATACATGTTATGGCACACGCCCAAGCCGCATGCGGCCCCGCTGCGCCACGCCCCGCCTTAACCGCGTCGCGATGCAACGCTTCACAGCCGCTGGTGACGTCACGTCAGCGTCCGACAGACATTTTCACTTCTACCTGCCCCATTGTTCCCGAAACTACGCGATAGTAACGCTCTTCATAGTACCCAATATAGTCTGTGAACATAGCTTCAACTTCACCGCTGCCACTCCGCCGCGATGCATGCCGCCTGGCTTCTCCAATATGAACCCGAAGCTGCAGGATTTTGGAAAAACACGATTCGACTGTTACAATCGTTTTGCGTTTTGAGTTTCTTCGGGGTGATGACTTAGGATATCACTATAAGCCTGGTTTTTACCAAGTGCAGATTTATTTTGATATACACTGAGGCTGAGATATATAGAATAGTCGTAACAGAAACTAAGACTAACGAAAAGGAGTACTTTGTGACGTCACTTTGACACATTTTGTATGGACGAAATCTCAAAGTAATGCAAAATGACGTCACAAAGTACTACTTTTCGTTAGTCTTAGTTTATGTTACGACTATTTATCTGAGCCTGTATTACTAAAGTGCTGATTATCTCCTCCTGGTATTGATTGCAAGCTGCTAAGTTCTTAATGTGAGGCGAATAACCTAATCAGCAGTAGGTGAAAAGGGCCTTAAGCTTGTAGTATCAACCAGACTGGTCGCCTGTCGCTTCACAATTTGCTTGGTAGGTATGTTACGGTTTTCATTACGGTATTCTGTATCAAGGGAGTGCCGATCGAGTGATAATACATACACTGACGGCAACTCCGGCCGATCAGTTCGCTTATGAATTCGCTCACTCCTGATGTTCTCGAGTTTAACACGCACAAGAATATGTAATAGTAAGGACGTCATTTAGTACAACGAAAATTAGATTTTACGCTGAATTCGTAAACGAACTAATTACACTCAGTGCATATTCAGCTGCTGCATAGTACCTAAGTGTGCGTTCACCCTTTTCGTCCATTTTTAACAGAATTCAGTTGTTTTGTAGCCTGCGGTTACTTTTTTAACTTGTGTTATAGATAAACGATAGTAGGGAAAGATAGCTAACGTAATTCACGTTTTGAATAAGGATAATAAAAATCAACAGATGGCGTTGCAATTCACATTTAAGAATACATTAAATACAAACCAATGCATATCAATGTTTTTTTTATTTACAATGACATTACTTAATGTATAGTTATAATTTAACGTTTTCATCGTTTTTTTTATATGCGACCAGAGCCGGTAGTCTCAGTTCTCACCTAAATTGGCGTTTACGTAACTTCGAAGTTCCATAAAAACGTCAAACTCGATACAAGTTTTTAGTAGATATTCTGTGGTTTTACTTTTGCAGGTGCGTGCTACTTGCCTGGCCTATACGAACTAAGATTGTACGAGCATGTTAATGTTTTCGACTACCGTAGAGCCGGTAGTCTAAGTTGTCACCTAAATTGGCGTTACGGCAAACCGATCGACTGGCGTTTTCAAATGTATGGAGAAATTGAAGAGCGCGCGCAGCGGGCGTTAAGCGCACTAACATTTGCGAGTCCGAGCTTGATTTGACAGCTTACTCAACGTTGCCGTAAATACGTCGACGTTGCCGTTTACGTCCACTCCGCGTTTTCATACAAATCGGAAGTCCGCGTTTGACTCTGACAGCTTGAAGAAGTAAAACCACAGAATATCTAGTAAAAACTTGTATGGAGTTTGGAGAAAACGCCAGTCGATCGGTTTGCCGTAAACGCCAATTTCGGTGAGAACTCAGACTGACCACTCTGTTCCTTATTGTGTGCCATTATTAATAAAAATTTATTGCGTTATTTTTTATGTATGAATCTAAAAAAAATATTTTTATTTATATATATTTTAACACATATTGAAATTACATACAGTCTCATTTGAAAAATAATAGTGCTTTTAAATAGATATAATGGTTATTATAAATAGTAGTGGTAGTGGAATAAATTGTGGATTTAAAAAATAAAAGTGGTTTTAAATAGATCTTTAAAACCACTATTAAATAAACATCACCCAGACACCGCTTTCTACAGGTTTTTTGATTTTTTTTTGTTTGTTATTTATTGGCAACTTAAGAATGCACTTGTACATTCATCCAATAGTTACGTCTTCGTTAGTCGAACTTTCCCTATTTGAATACCGAAACGACCGAATCATTGAGTAAACTCCAGTAAGCTCAATCGAGAGCTCAATAGAATTTGCTTACAAATCACTCACGAAAACAATGCTATCTAAGATCGATTACAGCGGCGCCTGACTCACGACTGATGCATCCTTGGTCATTACTAATTCTCAACGCATCCAACGGAGTAAGGCACGGTTCGGTACCTAGTGGCTTCTTGCGATTGCAATACCATTTACTTAACTGGACTGAGTGAATCAGTGTTTTCACGAACTTGAAACGCATCTAGCCTAGAAAGTAGGCTTTGACTGCTTGCACATTTTTGTAAAGTTAACTTTTCATGTAGGTTTTTAGGATAGTGTGTTTTTATGAATATTCAGTTGTTTAAACTTTATAGAATATACAGTTATGAATGTTGGTACAGCTCGTGCTGTAGGGGCTAGAGGACTTGGCTTTTATGCGAGAGGTTATGGGTTCAAATCCCTAGTGAGCACCTGATGGGTTCAGGGATTTGAACCATTAATGGTATGGGAGATAAGTCCACCCGCCCGTGAGCTAGGGGCCGCTCAGCTCCAGTAAGTCTCGGTTAGGGGGTTAGTCATTAGATAAAAACGTGTACATCACATACCAGTTGTCAAGATCACCAAGATTGCCTTGTGATAACCAGGTTCCCAAGGACTGACAAATATTACTGGAGATTTCATGATTTTTAAAAGTCTACTAAATATTTATATAGGATTGCCAAAGATTTTGTAATTTCGTATGATTTGTAAGCTCTACTAAAGAATCCTCATTACTCTTCGTAGAGACTTCTCATGCAGCCGATTTTGGTAGAATGCTCGCAATTGTTTTTGATTGATCAAAAAAACAGTTCGAGATTACTCGGGACTACCTAAGATTTTCAGATTCCCGCCTTAGATTACCCAAGATTCCCCATAAATTTAATAGGATTGGCAATGATTACCTTGGGACTCCCAGATTCCCTAGGATTACTCGAAATTACATAAGATTTCCAGATAGCTCGGACTCCCATCAGTTTCCTCGTAAACCCACCTAAGATTACCAAATAAATTGTACACCAGATTGCCTAAGTGGCCGGGCCCCTCGGTCGGTTACCTTGTTATACTTCTGCCAGGAGCAGAGTCCGCGGCGGTCGGCGACGCGGCAGCGCAGCAGCGCGTCCTCGCCGGGCTCCACCTCCGTGTAGCCGGGCGCCTCCGCGAACCGCTGCAGCCCGCCTGCAAAGAGAGCGGGCGTCACACGGGGCTTTGGGTCTGCCGGTGGGTTAGGGGGACGAAGAAGAATCAATAAGGATCTATTTACTACACTATGTTACTACCAAATGAACATAGCTCAGAGAACATCAGTCCTAATGATACTACCAAACTGACGTAGCTCAGAGAATAGCGCCCTAATTAGGGTTGCCATCCGTCCGGGTTTCCCCGGATTTCTCCTACAATAGAGGGCATCCGGGGAGCGTCCGGGCGGGGCTTCATTTGTAGTCCGGGTTTACAAATTTAAAGTCTTTACTATCGGTATCTAACTGATTTGTAAAACAATTTGTAACATACTGTAATAATAATTCTGTTTCATTAGGTTAGGACATTTTAAATGATGATAAAAGATCACTAAATTTAATTTTATGGTCTGAAAATAAATAAAAAGGTGATTAATTATATTTTCAACCGTTTTTTTTATTACAATGACTGTTTAAAAAAAACCTGTTGACATGTCCGGGTTATGGGCTCTAAAATCCGGAGTTTTCACGCCTTGTCCTGGTTGCCAAATTTTAGAGATGGCAACCCTAACCCTAATGCTACTACGAAACTAACATAGCTAAGAGAATATAAGTCATAATGCTACTATAATACCAAACCGACAGAGCTCAGAGAATATCAGCCCAAATAGTACCAATTAAACATAACTCAGAGAACAGCATCCCTAATGCTACCAAACTACCATAGCTCAGAGAATATCAGCCCTAATGCTACAAAACTCACATATCGCTTTGAGCATATCAGCCTTAATGCTACTAAATTAACATAGCTCAGAAAATATCAGGCCTTATACTACTACCAAACTAATATGGCTCAGAGAACAGCAGACCTAATGATACTATTAACTAACATAGCTCCCTTTTTTTTTAAAAACCGACGTGGGTGGTTACCAAACTAACCCCCAACATGAAAACTGAATGCTATTTGTATAAACCTAAAGAGACGAGAGAGAAAGGAATTCGGAAATACGAACACATATTTCCTAACGTCTTTTTCAAATGATGTAATCCCCGCAATGTACCTACAGCCATTGAAAACCTAACCGTCCTTACAAGAGTCCTATTATATTTCTCACAATCCGTTGCTTTTTAGGGTTCCGTACCCAAAGGGTGAAAACTGAACCCTATTACTAAGCCTCCGCTGTCCGTCCGTCCGTCCGTTCGTCCGTCCGTCCGTCGGTCCGTCCGTCCGTCCGTCTGTCCGTCTGTCACAGGGCTGTATCTCAGTAACCGTAACAGGTAGACAGCTGAAATTCTCACAGATAGTGTATTTATTTTGCCGCTATAACAACAAATAGGTAAGATTAATAAATAATTAAAATTAAAGGGGGCTCCCATACAAAACGCGTGTTTTTTTTGTTTTTTTTTCTACGATGGTACGGAACCCTTCGTGTGCGAGTCCGACTCGCACTTGGCCGGTTTTTTTTTTATTACATCATTATATTTCTCTAATTCCTACGATCCATACAGCTATATTAAAGCGATCGAGCACAACTAACCCTCGCCTGGATCGGACTTCATTCATTGCTCGTTAAGTGTCAACCCTCGTCAATGAAGAATGGAGCCAATGAGGTATGGTTCTGCAATCTCGATAGATATCGGCTTACAAGAACAAAAGTCTCGTTTCTCCGCTATGACTCACCTTGTTTGGCGTCGTGTTTCCTTATCGCAATAGAAGGTACGTTGACATGTTGATAAAAAACCATTAGCCCCTCTTTAAGAACAAAAGTAATGATAATATAATCCATCCATACTAATAATATAAACCCGAAAGTAACTTTTCTGTCTGTTGCGTTTTCACTCTTAAGCCGCTGAACCAATTTTGGATTTTTTTTAACAATGGGATTTGTCGTTCGCGGTTCGGATTCCACGTTAAACTGTAGGTGCTATCACCTAGTAAGTAGGTTAAACCCACTTACTAGGTGATAGCGTCAATCCCGCTAAGGTTGGTACCATCGCATTGAATGAACAATGGTAGAAGCGACAATACAAATTGTGCCTGTTTTTCATTCAGTTAAATGCGTAGCTGTGCAATAAAAAGAAGGTTCTGGCATGGCACCTATTTCCCATGAGGTGTGTTGGGCTAATATTGTTACTAAATCTGTGGCAGTAGGTATGGTATTATCCATGCATGTCCAGGCGCATACAAAAAACGAATGTGTTTCAACAAACTTTTAAGATTGTCGTATTTGTAATTCATGCATTTCTGAGAGTACAGAGTTCACCTCAACTAGAAAATATATAGTTTTGATTTGTAAACAGTTTTTTTCTAATGTCCGCAAATGTAATTCTCCGCGGCCTCTAATTGGCTTAATTGATACATTTAAAGTAAGCCAATATGTAAAAACTCCTTTCTCGCCGCAAGTAGGTGAATCTCGTCACCTGCCGTGTGCACAGCCGTGAAGATACTTTCGGATAGCGTTAATATTAACACACATACCGATGAAAGTGCAAAATCATACATTCACCTGTGTGCATATTTCATTAAGTTTAACGGAGTGCAATGAAGAATTAATATAATTTAGCCTACTCACTGCCAGGCCACCGGATACCATTAGATATTGCATGGGCTTGCACTTTAGCGGGCGCTTAGGGGCACAGGACCTGCCTTTCACACCAGAAGTTATGAGTTCGATCCCTGCCCAGTTCAAGCGCCACTTTCTTCCTTTTTCTGAATTTGATAAGTGCATTTAGTCACGATTGCGAGTGGTTCCATGGTGGGAATTCTCTCTCCCCTCTTCCCCTTCTAGGTGTCCCGGGTTGGTATCATTGCATTGGATGAAACAGTGGGTCGAAGCGGCATTGAAAAAATCATAATAAAAATAATTTCAAAAACTGGCTTGACTAAAAAAATCTATAAAAATATCGAATCTGCTTACAAAATATCACGCGAATCGGTTGAGAAATCCGACCTGCAGAGACCGCCGAATATACAGAAGCATATTTGCCCCATCTTAAAATAGGGCCCTTCGCTCGGTCAACTAAATTAATCCAAAGACAACTGCTTGGAAAAATGATTTCATGGCCTTCAAGCGCCTTGAAGATTCAGTTAATACGTTGCAGCGAAATGTTTAACCTAACCTAACCAAACCTAGCTTGTGTGAAAACTATCTTTCAATATAAATAAAACGAACTCGAGTTTTTACTTCAATACATTGCATGTAAACAACCACATATATAGACATTTAATTTTAATGTCTCAAATACTAAACCCAAGAAAAACTCGAACGCCATCTTGTCAAGTGAGCTCTTCCCAAATTATTCCCACATAGATTTACAACAAAAAGAGCTACCCAAAAATAGGGTAACGCGTCGATTTTAACACCTCACTGTGTGTTTTGACACCAGCGATGCTTGCTTTTCTCAGGGTGCAGGATGGACCTTCTCCCTCCCCGCGTGATAATTGACCCGTTTAGTGTGGAGTATTTGAATCAACGAATAAGGTAGCACTGGAGTGGCGATAGAGACTCATTCGTATAGCGGTAGCGTATCCACTTTTTAGTGATAACACAAGTAACGGTAGCGCCGGCCAGTCAGTTTGCTTATGAATTCGCTTACGCCTGATGTTCTCGAGTTCCATGACACTTAAGAACTGCCCAAAAAGCCAGTTAGTGTAACGAACATTCGATTTTGCTCGCGAGCGGGGATGCAAACTAACTGCCATCCAAGGGTATTAGCATGGTAAATTAACTAGCCGGGTGAACAGCCAAGTGAGTTATTGATTCTGACGTTTAGCTTATTTTTCGACCATGTTAACTTTGAAAACGTGACCCATTCGACGAAGTGAACTGATATTTACTAGTTAGTTAGCGTGGTACGAAATGCAACTAAACGCCCGATTCCATCACTCACTTGCCTGTTCACCCTTCGAGTTAATTACACTGGAGAGAACTCTTTCCACGTCCTTCTTTACACGATAATTTGGACATACTTCAAAGTCATTCGAAGTAGAGCTTCAAGAGAGAACAATAGTCTCGGCAGGCCCGTTCGAACTACCATTATGTTTCTTTTGTATTCACAATTCGTCCTTTATTTATAAAGCTGGAAATGGATTATTATACCACACCGACCGTCATGATATTAGGACCATTTCCGAAGGAATAAGTCCTAATCATAAGGGCAATCCCGGCACCTATCTTCATCAGCACGGCTGCATTGAACTGGATGGAAAACACGGAAAATGTTTCATTGCCGCGTCGACCACCTTTTCATCCAACGCGATGGCAGCAACCCGGGCTGGCTTAAAACCCTAGTAGGCAAAGGGCCCCTCAGTTTTACTAGGATTCCGAACCGAACAGCTCGCATTCGTGACGAAATGCACTTATCCAACACAGACAGACAAAAATAGTGGTGTAACAGGGTGGGTATTTGACCCATGAACTCTGGCATGCAAGGCAAGTCGCCGCGCTCCTGCGAGGAACTCTGACGGACAGAGCGGTAGCTGTCAGGTAGAGTCTGATTTCTATGGTAGACTTTATGATGCATTAATATAAAAAGAGTGCTGGACAGGTTCCGGGATAGAGCGGAAGGCAGAGGGCGGGGGAGGATTATAATTTCACGCTACGACGACTCAATTTCTAATACAGGAAACCAGCTCATTGATGTCGTTTGTGTGAACTTTTCACTAAGTAAGTAGGGCGCGCAAGTTTGTGCGTGTGGTGCGGAAATGGGCAAGGGGAATAAACAGGATGTTATATAGTGGTTGATGAATGAATTGATTTCTGAGTTTGAATGAAATGAAAAGTTGGAAAACGATTTAAGTTAATGCTACTCAGATAAAAATATTATTAAGTAACCCAAATTATTTGAAAAATCATACTATCGTATTTAGCAATTAGTATCATTATGGTTTTCGTTATGTTTTTGTGACTACACGATTTACTCAATTATCTTTTAATAGTCCCGGCTCCACCCGCGTCCGTCCGGCGAAAACAGTTCGGATCTTTCCGACTTCTCTGAAAATTCAATTTACTTACGTTACCTTACGTAATTTAACGCAATGGAAAGAATAGCCCAAAATTCGGCTTCAAAATGGGTTAAATTGTTTGTCTAGTTATCATACAGGCAGACGCCAGACCTTGGGTCTTAGAACGGCTCGTGAAGGCGGAAACAGGACTCAAAACGTGAACAAAATCGGAAACTACAAATCTAGTTTTTTTTGTTTTGTACCTTTTCCGAAAAGGTATAAAAAATCTAAACATACATAGTCATTTAGTTTAAAAAATAACTTTAGAATTGTTCATAGTTTTGATATGAAACTAATTTAAAACACAAATTATAATCTTCTTTACTATCACAGATTTTTTGGTTTTATTTCACGTTTCTACAGCGCGAAAAGTAATAAAAACGGGTATTTTCCGCGCCTTTATCGACTTCTGGCTCTGACTCTATTTACTATGTAATGCAATAACCAATTTTTAAGTCTTATTTTTGCCTGAAGCACATCATTTTTCTGAACACAACCTAAGCGACGTCAGAGAGAAGACAAAATAATTAAAAACAAACCAATTAATAAGTGTGACTGCTATGGACTGATAAAAAGACTTGCATAAATATCGTGCACCGGCAGGGTTTGTACCCACTCACCGTCGACATTCCAAAAATAAGAACCACCCGATCCCGTAGATCTTTGTACATAATGGAATGGACTCCTTGCTGAGATATTTCTCCCAAAGCACAACCTGTGATCCTTCAAAATCAATGTGAAGAAGCCATCGTCGGCCGGTGTGGCTTTCGAAGACCCTGTGAAGTTCAAAAGCCCATGGGTGTCGTTGGGTACCTCTATGGCGTACGCCGCCGCGCCGTGCATAACATAAAAAATGTGGAAATCGTTAAAATATCCTCTTATGCCCCTTCTGCATTTAGTTGACTGTACGTTGTTTAGGACACTTTTCTGACTGCAATGAATGAAACGACAGGATAAGGTGAAACATTTCAATTTTGTTATGATTTTTCTTTAAAAATGTGTTTCCTTTTTTTTATACTTACTTATAGCATTCGCCAATAAAAGTGCATAGGCGCATCCTTTCCACACGCTTTCTCTTAACGGCATCTTCCAAATATTATAGTTATCCCAACATTTACATAAACCATTGTTTAACTCACTGATTGTAACACTTATTTACAATATGTACATTATTGTGAATGGTAACGTATAAATCACTTGAAATTACACGACAGTTTCAAATCAATAAATAAATACTGTAAAATCGCGCCTTTTTTCACTTGAACGTGTTCGAGAATTTTCGTAAATGTCAATGGCGGCGCGGCGAGATATTTTGGTGGGACAATCCGTCACCGACCGCGGCGTTCTAAGGACTGCGGGCGAAAATTCAAATGTGGAATGGGTGCGATACATTCGTCGGTTGGTGATCGACCCCACCGGAATCACACTCCATGACTCCGTGACGCTAGCTGGAGCGTCGCGCGTGCCCAACTTGGCGAAACGCTAATGTTATCCTCCAACCGCTTTTGTATGGCGATCAACCGGTACTCCAAAAGTGTGTACCTAATTGTATTTTTAGAAGGTGCATACGATTTTTAAAATAAACATACTTTCTCTATAACTAGTGGCTCTCTGAGCTGTATTTTTTTTTTAAATTTGTTTTTTGGGCTCTGTCCAGTGTGGACAATTTGCCAGTTTCAAGTTTCACTTCTTGATTCTTGAATTCTTGAATGTAAGTAATTTAATCTGGTCCTTTCATAATTATTACAAAACAAACTTTTGGCATTGAAACTTTATTGATTGACGGTTTGATGAGAAATGGTGAAAATAATTGAGTGAATTTAATGAATGCCAAAAAAATTTTTTTTTTTTAATCTTGCAAACACTTTTGCTAAAGATTTAATTATAAATCAAGAATAAAAAGTTGCAAAAAGAACATAAATGCTACTGAGCAAATAAGAGTAAAATACAAACAAAATTAATAGGTACTTCACTAAACAAAAAAAAAAACAATTTAAGAGGAGAACTATTTTACACATAATAGTAACTACAATTGAATATCATTACATCTAATAAATTTGGAAATAATATTTACTACTCTGGGTTGTAGACCTCGAAAGTCTGTCTTTTTGAACATTTGACATTTTTGAACTTTATTTTATTTTTTATAATGGCTCTTCTAAAAAAACTATATCATTAGCGAACCTGCTCCCAAAATCTTACGAGAATCGGTTGAGAAATGCGACCTGTAGAGCAGAACTGCCGGACAGTAAAAAACATTTTTGCCCATACTGAAACGGGCATGTTGCTTCGGTCTTCGATCGGTCAAAAATAGTAAAGTAAATGCTATGACCGTCAAGTAGCATTTGAAAGTTTGTAAAATTTGTATAGGCGCGCGAAATCGTAGAAAGACACGTTCGGTCTATTGTTTTGGTTGGGTTAGGTTAAAATACAGCTTTGAACAATGCACTTGGATTGGTGAAAAAATAATGAGTGGCTGTCTAATGGAATGTGGCTGGGAACTGGTGTCCTTGTAAATATTTAATCTTTTCAAGAATATTCAATGAAAAAATGCGGAAGTAAACAATAAGATACCTATTTCGCTTCTATTGATTTCTTTGCTCAAATGGTTGTCGGTGACTTTAATTTTAAAAATATCGTAAAATAAGTACCTAATGCCGACAAACGTACAATGGCATCTCAATTTTTTACAATTCACTGTCGAGCCCAGCGGCGCGATACCTTGCTGTTTGATAATCGAGGTGAAGAAACTCTGGACGCGATATGGTTCGCATTCCACGTTAAAGTGTAGGTCCCCTTGCTTAATCACTAGCTGGTAGATTTTATCCCGGTCGGGTTGGCGCCAAAGATGTTCGAAGCGGCAATGGAAATGGTCCGTGTTTTTCAGAAAAGCGATAAAAGGATGGCACCTTGTTACCTGTGGTGTTAGGCTAATATCATTGGCAGTAGGTGTGGTATAGCCATAACTGTTGAATTCTGAGACCAATATCTGGGGCTTCTAAATTTTGGATTACAATCAAGACTATCTTAAGTAGAAAGATGGAAGGACGATATTTTGAAATTTAATCGAAAATTCAAGCAAATGCTTAAAATAAAATAATAAAAGTTTAGCGTAACTTACATACAGCTACTTACCATCATGCAAAATCAATAAAAATACATTTAGATACATTCTATAAAATATAATAACTACTTATGATAAATTATAATATTTGGCTCAACCTGAAAAATTCTAATGTGTTTGTCGAATAATGGAGCTGGCGGAGCCGCAGGCATTTCCTTTTTTTTTATGGAACGACATGGATGGCTAATGCACACAACTACTATCATGATATTAGCCCAATACACCACATTCCCAAAGGAATTTGGTGACATGCCAGAACCTTCCCTTTATGAGCACAGCTACGCTGAACTCGATGGAAAAACACGGAAAAAAATTCCTTGCCGCTTTAACCAAGTTTCAGGTGGGGGGGGGTGAACCCTACCACCTAGTGAAAAGGAGACCTACAGTTTTACATGGATTCCGAATCATGGAGCAGCTCGCATTCGTGACGAAATGCACTTATCTAACCCAGAAAGAGTAAGAAAGAGGTGCATAAACGGACCGAGGATTTGATCCAAGACCGCTGGTATACAAGGCAAGTCCCTCAGTCACTAGGCTACGAGCTACCAGGACTATCCCAACTGTCCACCTTTCCAAGTATAACTTGGGACAAGGAGTTTTTCCTTTTTTTTTTTTTTTATTGCAGGAGGAAACACAGAAATAGACAGCAATAACACAAATGAAACATAAATAAAAAAAATACAACGCCTATTTCCTACCTATTCCTCGCAGGAACACAAACAGTAAATAGTTAACATATTAAAATACAAAAAATGTTACATAGGAGTTCATATTGTTACAGTTTCTTGAGGTTCAAGAGCACTAATAACTTTCCTTTTGAAATTTTGCACGTTATCATAAAATATATCACAGTCAAACACAGATTCGTTGTATAATTGACACATACGACGGATAGGATCCCTGATTCCAGCTTTAGTTCGGGTTAAGTTAACATGGAACAATGCCGTACTGCGAGTTGCACGAGACGGAATTCGGAGCGGCACTAAATCTAATAGAGAAATACTGTCAAACTTGTTGTTGCAAATTTTAAACAAATTCATGACATCAATCACCTTCCTTCTAGTATATAATTTTTGAACTCCGTAGTCATAGAGAAGCTTTTCATACGATCTGCGTGGACTACTCATCCTAAAGCTTAAAGATCGCAAGAACTTTTTTTGAATATTCTCAATTGGGTCGATGTAAATGGTATAATGTGGCGACCAAACGGATGTGCAGTATTCCAGTTGGGATCGAATGAGCGTATAGTAAAGTAATAAATACGTCGACGGTTTTCTAAAACATTTACTGACTCTAAGAACAAAACCAAGCATTCTGTAAGCTTTATTGACTATGTTGTGGATATGGATGTCAAAATGTAGTTTTGTATCTAATTGGACACCTAAATCTCTGATGTTGTTGACACGTTCCAAGAAATGGTCGCCAATGCGGTAGTTAAAAGTGACATCATTACGATTTTTAGTAAAAGATATGCAGTTGCATTTAGATAAGCTCAGAAACATTTTATTTGTAGCGCAATAGCTTACGAAAGAGTCTAGCTCGTTCTGAATTAGTAAGCAGTCATCAACAGTCCGAATAGTTGCGAAGATTTTTATATCATCGGCATACATAAGAAAGGAACATACATTAAAACACTTAATTACATCATTGATAAATAAAAGAAACAGTAACGGACCCAATATGGAGCCTTGTGGAACCCCAGAGGTGACATTTTCCCAGTTAGATGTGTAACCCTTGAGGGTGACTGCTTGCTGTCTTTTGCTCAGGTATGAAGAGAACCATCTCAGTAGGTTTCCTTTGATTCCGTTGAATGAAATTTTCCGTAGTAATATGAGATGGTCCACTTTATCGAAGGCTTTTTTTAGGTCACAGTATATTGCATCTACCTGGAGGCCACGATCCATGTTTCGAAACAAAAAATTTGTGAACAGTAACAGGTTGCTGTTCGTAGACCTGCCCTTCATAAAACCATGCTGCTGTTCGATGATCTGCGGAGCGAGGAAAGGGTAGATTTCGTCATGAATGAGTCTTTCAAACAGTTTGGGTATAGCCGAAAGGATGGAAATGGGCCTATAATTTTCAACTTTATGTTTGGAATTTCCTTTAAATATTGGTATTATATGAGCCATTTTCCATTTGGAAGGAAATACCCCGTTGTCTAAGCACTTGTTAAAAATAATGGTTAATGGGGCTGCAATTGATAAAGCTGTGTTTTTGAGGAAGTACGGTGGAATTTTATCATGGCCAGCTCCTTTTCCACCGTCAAGTGATTTTAAAGCGCGTGAGACTTGGTGCACAGTGAGCGACAGATCAGATAATGTTGACATACCGTCGCCCATGTTATCTGATGTAAAATCCTCAGCATCTATAATAACATTAGTGGCGGGTGGTTCGAAAGTGGATTTAAAGAACGTTGAGAACATATTGCATATTATTTGAGGATCTTTGGAGGTTTGTCCCTGATATGACATTGTCGCCGGATAACCATCGGAAGACCTCAATGAAGTAATATATGACCAAAAACCTTTTATGCTGGAATGCAAAGAGACTTCAATGGAATCAAAAAAGGAGTCATAACACTTTTTACTTATTTTTTTGTGACGACTTCTTAATAGTGAGAATTCTCTTTAGTCCGATAGATTCCCATAGGTTTTCCATTTGCGCCAAACCTTGTGTTTCTTTCTTTCTAATTTTATCAAATTAGAATCATACCAAACTGGGAACTTCTCGCTTCTTGGAGATGAGAGTGGGACTAGAATTTCTACAATATCATATATCAAGCTATAAAAGTGATTAATGGCATTTTCGCATGAGAGCGAAGAGAGTTCAGAATTCCAATCAACGCTTAGTAACTTGTTATTAATTTTGTCGTAATCAGCGCGTCTAAAATTCCTATTACGGTTTTCTTTGTTGACCATAATGCGCTGTGACACGGGGGGCAATAATATATTTAGCGCAGGATGGTGTCTGTCTTCAGGAAGAAGCGGGTCATTATCCCTTGTTACGACTACGTCATTGTCACTAAGCACCATGTCAAGGTACTTACCACTATTATTAGGAACGCAGTTATACTGATTCAGGTTCATATATGACATAGTTTGGAGTAGTGGCCGTGCGGCGCCAACAGTGTCGTTAACTGCGTTACCCTGACTGTTGCCAGAGTTGAAGGTCCATGTGAGTCCTGGTACATTCAAGTCCCCTATAATGTAGTAGCTACTACTCAGATTAGATACAAATACGCGTTCTAGGTTGCTACAAAAAGCTTCATAAACGGCGAGAGGAGCTCCGGGGGGTATGTACACTGCGCTCAGAATGATTGACCGCGATGCCGTAGTAATGCTTACAAGGATCTGCTCTGTGGCCTCGTCCTCAAGGTCCATGCGGCGCGTGGCGCTATGCTCACTGAGCACAGCGATCAGCACGCCGCCGCCATCCTTCTTGCCGGTGCGCACGCGGTCGCGGTCGCGGCGGTACACTGTGTAACGCGCGTCGAAAAGTTCGGATGAGTGGACGCTAGACTCGAGCCACGTCTCGGTAAGTATCACTATGTCAAAATGGTTGGACAGTATGTTCATACGTAGTTCGTTAGTTTTAGATCTAGTGCCGCCGCAATTCTGGTAGTAAATACAGAATGTGTGTGTAGTCAGCTCTGTGAGAATGATATCATTTTTAATTGCCGTTTTAAAAATATAAATATTCGTAACCAGTATATATTATTTACGGCACTGTTCCATATAATATATATAATTAACTCAACTGAGGTAGGATGTGATAAGCTGCAAGAGCAAAAATAGAAACATGACATCAATAGAAGGTACAACAACAGTATGCAAAATAAGTTAAAAATGTAGAACAATAGCACTATGTGTATAAATGTTAGAAAAGTTACCAATAAGCAGAAACATAATAATATCAGTACGAATGACTGGAAATATCTTTGCCAAAGGAAGGCGGCTACATTAGGAGGCAGTATCGACTTGAAACGAAATCCGTATAGGTACGCAGAGTAAATCCAGATTCGAGCAAGTCACATCTTGAGCAGATCTTCCTCACGGCGGATCGCTCGTACGCGTGCCAGCTCGGTCTTCCGCACAAGGATGTTCCCGCTCTTGATCCACGTGAACTTATAATTATTGGCTCGTGCAGCTTCGCGAGTTTTAGCATATAATATTTTCTTGCTGAGCGTGAGATGCTCATTAACATAAATGTTTGCTGGGGCCGAGTCGAGTCGAAGCTGCTCTGTTGAGATTCCTCGGCGGGCGCGCGCAGCCGCGATCACGTCGTCGCGCAGGTGACGCGAAGTCAACTGCACGATGACGTTGCGCGGGCGGCCAGCCGGCGCGGCTCGTCCCGGCGCGACGCGATGCACCGACACGATGCAGCTGGAAGGGAGCGATACATTTATCAGTGCACCTATGCCCTCCACGATTGATATTAGGTTTTCACCTTTATGCTCTGGTAGATTATGGATATCTAGGTTGCACATTCTGTTGCGCTGCTCCGAGTCGTCTTGCTGTTGTTTAATGAGGTCGATCTCCTTTCGTAGATATGCATTCTCCTCGGTCACCGCTACCATTCGATTCTCCATATCGGCAATGCGGGCATCCCAACTCGACATGGTGGCTGTAATGACGTCGAATTTCTCTTGAAGGGCGCAGCGGTCTGCACGGCTCTCTTCGCGCATAGCAGTGAACTTGGCCTCGATGAACTGCATGAGGGCATGCGTGTCTATGTTCACCATTGACGGTGTGCCCCCGGCCTCCGAGGTTGAGGTATCGCGTCTGGGAACCGACTGCAAAACCGCAGCGGAAAGTGGAGAACTTTTGGCGGGAACGCTTTCTTTGCAGCCTGAACATTTCCATTTCTGCTTGTTCACCGGCAACATTTTAGAGAATTTGCTGTCTGTAAGACCAACGCAAATATAATGGCGTGTTTGTTGACACTCAGCGCATTTTATCTTTTCTTTCTCCTCCATAGGCTTGTTGCAAGTAAAACACTGCATTATATGTAAATTATATTTGACTTTATGCGACAATCATAGATCGTAACGAAGGTTGACTTTTAGCCTAGCGCCATCTGTTGACAGGTTGCGGAAACTTGATTATCTTTCAGTCAATGTCGCGTTCGTCGATAGAAAAGAACCAGCCACGCGTCACGAATAATGAGAATGAACACTGAAACAGTGTGGAACTTGTATAGCTTATAGCTCTGCAAGAGGGTTATATTGTGAATAGATAACACTCACAGCGTAGTTTCTTGAGCTAATCTTCCACAAAAACACATCAAACACTCCAAATGTAACGAAAAAATATACTTTATCACTTTAGAATGTTGCGAGCGATTTAAGGTATTGCTTCCGTAAAGAGCGCCATCTAGCGAAAAAAAAGGTGGAATAAGCATGGAATAAGTATTTCCGTATTTCTTCCTTAATATGGAAAACGAAAGAATTTGGCGCTTGTCTCTCGGCTACCCTAACCTAACTAACATAACATAAACTTACCAAACCTAATTAAACTTACGTATCCCCACACCACGTCCACTCTAGCGACCCATCTGCGCCTCCAGTTTTTGGCGACGCATATGCGCTTCCGGCCGTTGGCGACGGATCTGCGGTCAAACCGCAGATGCGTCGCAGGCGATGGAGATATTGGCGATGCAGATATTAGAGGAGGATTTATGGGCACCGCCTTGGCGAAGCATCTGCGGCCCAGCCGCATGTTCGTCGTTGGCGACGGATCTGCGGCCGGGCCGTAAATGCCTCGCTGGCGATGCAGATATCGGCTACGCAGATAGTGGCGATGCAGATATTGGCGATGGACATATGGAGTGCCGTGGGTAACATATGACAGCTACAGCTGTCATCACAGTTTTAAGGTTCTCCTAAAAAATATTTCGAATATTGCGCAATGGTCGTGTAATTTTTCGTCTTCAATTGAATTCCGGAAAAAGATCATACACTCTGAATAAAATAACAATCACATCTAAGGATACCGCGAAAAACACCGCCTGAAATTGCCTACATCCTGCCGAAATGTCTACCACTAAGGAGTATAAGCCCCGCGCAGTGAAGCTGTACTGCGCGGACGAAATGGAACCGCTGCTGCGCGGTGTGCGGGTCGCCGCCTGCATGCTCACCGAGCCGCAACAGCCAATTGGTGCGTATTCTGAATATAACCTTAAAGCCACTGAGACCTTGGAAATGTGTGTGTATATTCTGCTAAAGTTGAAATAATGTTTTTTGGGCGCGGTTTCCAAGTCAATATCACGACCAAATGAATTATCTACTAAACACCATAAAAATCATGCATTTTCGCAAGAACTCACTGTTTAAAAAAATTGCAATGAAGTGATCTACAAAATAAGGTCATTATTTTAAGTGGTATACAAACTAAATATCATACAACTATATTATGGGTGGTCCTCGTTTAATTGAAAAACCCCTAGAACGCGCTCAAATACCGTGTATAGCGCTATTACTATTGCTCAAAGAATTTGACTTACAACTCGCAATAACTAGGAAAAACACAAAACTGTTGTTTAGATTTTTGTTGCTATGCCTGTCACGTGCAGTCCCTGATTTAGTCATGGGTGCAGATTAAATTTAATTCGCAGCAGAGAGGTGCCCCCAGATTTCAAGTTATTTTCCAGTGTGCCTGTCTGCCTTTCAATGTGTGTTTTAAGGTTCCTTTGCACTGTGTTATGGATGCGGCGTCCTTTGCTGACATGGTGCCAGACTCCGTGACTTTTGCCAAGATAGGGATCGATATATTGTGAGTCCTGGTGCGGCTACAGTTGCGTCGCAGAAACTGGGGATTCTATACTGTTGCAGAAGGTTCTTTTCACAGGCACAACTACTACTTCTTTATAAATCACAGATTAGGCTGACATAGAATCCAGCGAATCCAGGATATATCCGCCAGAATATAACTGTCTGCCAGCGGGTGCCTTTCCTCAACCTATGGACTGGTCTGCAAATCTCCTGTTATTTAACTATTTGTATTTGCTACTCTTTGGCACTTTAACAGTGCACTTGAATATGTCAATAAGTGTATGGCACGTAAGTTGCATCTATTTGTACAATTAAGGATAATGCAGGTGGTGTTCTTGTTGAATCATAACACGGAATCAATAGATTAATGCATAGAATGAACAGTACGTGATAACTAAATTGTAAGAATTTTATAAAATAATAATAAAGAAACTAAAAATTATAAATGCCTCAAGAGAGTTGTCAAATTACATCTAAATATCACAAGGTCACTAAGCATCAATTGATTCGTCATAAACTAAATCTTACACTAATGGTTGCTCGCTGAGCGTGGTTTCGCGAGGCGAGGTATATTTAGCTTTTTTTGAGCACCCTGGTCTCTCAACAAAGCCGGTTTTTCATTACAAAAAAAAAAAAAAAACAGTGACGAGCAGTGTTATGCAATGTTTCACACAGTGATGTCTGTCAACATGTGCCTTTGTGCCATTTATGCTTTTCAGCACGGTTACAGTATCAGATGTTCATATGCATAGACTGTGTGTAAACGCCTACTTAAACATTGACTATTGTGTGCGTTTTGCAGTGGACGAGGCGAGTGTGTTGAGCCGCGTGGCAGCGCTGACGCTGCGCGGGGCGGGTGTGGGGGCGGCGGGCGCGCAGTGCTCGTGTTGCGGCGCTGCGTTCGAATCGCGCGCGCAACAAATCGCCCACTACAAGCACCACTGGCACGCGCACAACATCAAACGGAAGCTCTTCGGAAAGCCTGCGCTCACACTCGCCGCATTCAATAACCGGGGTGAGGATATAATTAAAAAAGGGAAAATGAATGCTGTCTAGGAAAAATTCAATTAAGTGCTTTTAATAAAAAAAATGTACTTAATTTTTATTTATTTTAGTTACCTAAATCTAATAATGTAGAAGAACAATCAATGGTATTTTGATAAGGAAAGTTACTTTTTTCTGCCTTCAAAATAACTTTCGAATTCAATGTGTACTCTCTCTATCAACGCCTTGCACAATGCGTGCAGATGACAACTCGAGCGTGTCTGGGAGCGATTCCGAGGCAGATGACGGCGGAGGCGACGTGGCATCGGACTTGTTCGCAGCCGCCACGCGACACTGCAAAGCTTTCTTCACCAATGCTGCGGGCGAGGTGTTTTGTCTGTACCGTTGTGTACTGCACCACAGAAAGGTGAGTCCACCCATTATTTCTACAGTAAATGTATGTAACCCACCAGCGAGCGTGACGGCAGTAGCGATCGAATCTTCTGGAGACGGCCACGTAGCCACTTTTCATAAGACATCGGCGCCGGCGATTGATTTCAATAACGAACTCGTTTACGATACATTTTCTTGAGTTGAGTCACAAGATGCAATATAATTCAACGAAAATTCATTGTTCGTAGGCGAACTAACTATAGTTAGTCATTTTGGACTAACTCGTAACTACCTTGCCACCATGCGTCTCGATCGTTGCTCCCATCCTTCCATGCTCGCAATAAGGCTTTGTCGAATATATTATTTCATTTGTTTTCTACATTATTTTGAAACATAAGTCCATTATTTTGCAGCCACGTGGCGATTTAGAGACATATTTTGTGTCACTTTCAGTACATTTTGTATGAACAACTTTGGTCTCATACATCAGCTGCTTTGTGAGTCTCCAGTTACAAGTGTGTGGTCACGCGACACTCGAGCAGGAGAACCTGTCGACGGACGGATCGGGGCGCGCGTGGACGGACCGCTGCTCGGCGCTGGCGGCGCCGGGTTCGCTGCGCTGGGCCGTGCTGATGGTGTCCGGCGGGCACTTCGCCGGCGCCGTGTTCTCGGGCGGCGTCGCCACGCTGCACAAGACGCTGCACTCGTACGTGGTGCGCCGCGGCCAAGGGCACGCGCAGGTCAGCAGTGCGCTTGTTCAAATAACTTGGATGGAAACCTGGATGGAAAACATGGACAATTTGCATTGGTGCTTCGACCATCGTTCATTCAATGTGATGGTACCAACCCGGGCTGGATTAACCCTACCACCTAGTAAGGAAGGGTGGAGGGAACCTACAGTTTTACTTGGAATCTGATCCACGGCCATCCACAATGGTTGAAAATGGTCACCCATCCAGAACCCAACTGTGCCCAGAGGTTTTTCACCCAGTTTATATATAATAATAATATATATATATAAAAATATATATAAAATAATATATAGTTTTAAGACTAACTTTCCTTGTTTGATAAATTTTAATAAAAATAATGATTATATATAAATAAAAAAATCTAATAAAATTTGTCAGCCTCGGTAGCCCAGGGATGCAACACCTTGCGATTCAATAAACTGGGTGAAAAACCTCTGGGCACAGTTGGGTTCTGGATGGGTGACCATTTTCAACCATTGTGGATGGCCGTGGTTCAGATTCCAAGTAAAACTGTAGGTTCCCTCCACCCTTCCTTACTAGGTGGTAGGGTTAATCCAGCCCGGGTTGGTACCATCACATTGAATGAACGATGGTCGAAGCACCAATGCAAATTGTCCATGTTTTCCATCCAGGTCAATGTAGCCGAAGAATATTAGGAAGGTCCTGGCATGGCACCTAGTTGCCATGTGGTGTGTTAATATCTGACGGTCAGTTTGGTATTAGCAATCCATGTCCAGTTACATAAAAAAAAAGCATTCATAGGTAAGTAAGTACAGGTACTGGCAGATACCACAACTGCGACTAGTTCCCTCCCCTATGCTGAGCTCAATCCGCATTTGATTTTTGTTACCGCCTGGAGCTGTAGTTCCTTAAGAGCTTTACAGAAAAACTCATAAATGGTTGTGAACTTTAGATGCCTTACGCAGGATGGAAATCATGGACATTTTTTATTGTCACTTTGACCGTCTTTAATTCAATGCGATTTTCCATCTGATTCTGCAATGTTCAAACCAATCTAATTATTTTATTTATTAATTAACCCTACCCCCTAGTAAGTAAGGAAAGTAACTAAAGTCTTACCTGGATTTTGAACCACGGCCAGTCTAATTGGTCGAAAATTGTCCAGAGCCTAACTGAACCCAGGGTTATTTCACCTATATTTTATTTTGCTAAAATTGGCTAAGTTTTGCTTTTAAAATTTACTTGCTCTTGGTATTTTTTTTGTTGTTTTGGTATTTTAAGACTAACTTTCCTTGTTTGATAAATTTTAATAAAAATAATGATTATATATAAATAAAAAAATCTAATAAAATTTGTCAGCCTCGGTAGCCCAGGGATGCAACACCTTGCGATTCAATAAACTGGGTGAAAAACCTCTGGGCACAGTTGGGTTCTGGATGGGTGACCATTTTCAACCATTGTGGATGGCCGTGGTTCAGATTCCAAGTAAAACTGTAGGTTCCCTCCACCCTTCCTTACTAGGTGGTAGGGTTAATCCAGCCCGGGTTGGTACCATCACATTGAATGAACGATGGTCGAAGCACCAATGCAAATTGTCCATGTTTTCCATCCAGGTCAATGTAGCCGAAGAATATTAGGAAGGTCCTGGCATGGCACCTAGTCGCCATGTGGTGTCTTAATATCTGACGGTCAGTTTGGTATTAGCAATCCATGTCCAGTTACATAAAAAAAAAGCATTCATAGGTAAGTAAGTACAGGTACTGGCAGATACCACAACTGCGACTAGTTCCCTCCCCTATGCTGAGCTCAATCCGCATTTGATTTTTGTTACCGCCTGGAGCTGTAGTTCCTTAAGAGCTTTACAGAAAAACTCATAAATGGTTGTGAACTTTAGATGCCTTAAGCAGGATGGAAATCATGGACATTTTTTATTGTCACTTTGACCGTCTTTAATTCAATGCGATTTTCCATCTGATTCTGCAATGTTCAAACCAATCTAATTATTTTATTTATTAATTAACCCTACCCCCTAGTAAGTAAGGAAAGTAACTAAAGTCTTACCTGGATTTTGAACCACGGCCAGTCTAATTGGTCGAAAATTGTCCAGAGCCTAACTGAACCCAGGGTTACTTCACCTATATTTTATTTTGCTAAAATTGGCTAAGTTTTGCTTTTAAAATTTACTTGCTCTTGGTATTTTTTTTGTTAATATGTGCCAATATAATTTTTGTATTTGGCTTCCGAAATCGCAATGCATCGTTAAAATTGAAGTCAGGAATTTTATGGTATTTAAACCAAACCCTCTTATAATTGGTTGGTGTCGGGTTGCAGGGTACGCGGGATCAGCAGGGAAACGCACCCAAGTCTGCTGGGGCCAGTCTCCGAAGATACAACCAAGCTCAATTTACACAGGTATTACCCCTTTTTTGTAGTCCATATCGGATGGCAGGAACTTTACATGTTAGTAGCGACCACTTTCTTTTAGGTTTATGTACACTGTAGCCACATTTGGGAAGGTATTCCTCAGTACCTGTTGGTGTGCATGCACTCAATACAGCGTCCAGCGGTCCATCTTGTTGGTGACCCACAACTCACCGTACGCCTAGTGTCTCTGAGCCACAGACAATTTGTAGAGTCGCTCAGTCTACAAGTACTATCATGTACATTGCTCTGTGTAACTTGCATCCCTTATTCCTCCCCATCCAACCTATATACGGTGCACACGCCGCAGAGAATTGGAGCACCCTCTTGTGATTAAAATTAGGCTTTAGAGAGCAAACCATTTCTCAAACTCATTTTCTGCCGCAGCACCAGGATATGGAAGTGTCTGCTGGCGATGTTTTTTCCTCACAAACCTGGGAGTCTTCAAACTTTATTTAAACAAACTTGTTAACTCGGCGATAGTCTGCAAATCCGCTGGTGTGGTGTCTCGCTGAGCGGGGTTTCGCGAGGTGAGGTGGATTTTGACTTTTATGAGTACCTTTAGTCTCTCAACACAGCCATCCATACCGGGTTTTCACAAAAATATGCATTCGTCACCATTATATTGTCAAAGCCATGATTTATGAAAATATCATGGAGACATATCCACTGCGAGCCATGGTGAAAGGATAATAATATATGTATAAGTCGGTTTTAAGAAGCGAAATCCCTGACGGTGTTCCCGACCTAAAATTAAGATTGTTTTTAAGGCCTATGTAAACAGTTAGGAAAACGAAATTTAGACACTTTGTTACGTCAGCGTGTATGCTGTCGATTCATCGGGGCAAATTATTAATAGTAATAATAAACTTCTTACACCATTATAAAGACAGTTTACAAAAGGCGGGTCTAATGCCAAATGGCATTCTCTTCCTACCTACCCTTGGGATGTAGGAAAGGTACGAGGTGGCAGACAAAAAAGGACAAAAAGAAGTAAGATTACATGAAGGGAATAAGCTGGTTGAACCCTTCTTTTATCCGGATACGGCTGGGTTCATGATCGATTCAAATTTCAATTTGGCGTCCACCGCAGCCGTTGCCGCTGGCTCTCTCCTACTAGCCGTAGTCGTTCACACGTGCGTGCCGGCAGCATGTGCAAGAGATCCTGGCGGGCTGGTCCGACGAGCTGGCGGCGTGCACGCTGGTGCTGTACCGCGCGGTCGGCCCCGCCAACCAGCTGGTGCTGTTCGGCAAGCCGTCGCCGCTGATGCGGGAGGACCCGCGCCTGCGCGCCTTCCCCTTCCCCACCAGGAAGCCAACCTTCAAGGAGGTGCAGCGGGCGCACGCCACCGTCGCCAATGTCGAAGTCTACGGTACGCGCTAATGTCTTTGCTTGTTTTTAGAGAAATTGGTTTCCGAGTATATAATTCCTTGTGTATTAATGTATTGGGCTTTTATCATAATGGCAGTTGTGTTGTATTAGGCATCAATGTCACGTTGCATAAAAAAAATTGCAGTCTTATCTTCTATCTATATAAAAAAATTATAAATTCCAGATACAATGGAATTGTTCCAGACAGCGCTAATTGCTTCTTCCGTTCCGGCGGCCAAATCGGTCGACCCTTCCGAACGGTCTCGGAAGTCAAAGAGCAGCCCATCTAAGCCAATAGACCGTGCGAAATCGAGGGAGCCCGTCGCTCGGGAACTGCCCACACAGATACTCTCCAGCGAGGACGAAGGGCCCTGCTTCATAGACTCTGAAACCCCCGTCGGATGGATCAAAACCCTCTCAGAGCAGAGCAGTAATGGCGTCATTACCAACTCGCGGAAGGACCTATTGAACGATAATGGAGTTTTAGATGCAGAAAGTTCAGAGAGTGAATCGGAATCCGCTAAGAAAGATGGTCAGGGCCAGCAAAAGAAAAAGAAGAAGGCGAAAACGAAAGCAGAAGAGCCCAAAGTTAAAAAGGTTCAAGTTAAGATACCTGATAAGGTGAAAAATGTGAGTTAGAAAGTCAATATACCAATTTCTGAGATGATATAATATTGATTGTGATTCACACAATTCGTCGCACCCGGGACAAACAAGCATATCTCATTTTTATTAAATTTGCAGTACAGTTGAAAAAGTGATAGTTTCTCTGTTTTCTTTTATATTTTTAACCGACTTCAAAAAAAGGAGGAGGTTATCAATTCGTCTGTATGTTTTTTTTTGTTTTTTTTTGTTTTTTTTTATGTTTGTTACCTCATAACTTTTTTACTGAATATACTGCAAAGTTTAAACATAAATAATAGAGCAATTCATATATGTATTCTATATATCTATATAAAAGCTGTAATTGTGAGATACACCTGTATGTCCCGAGTGTGATGAATTGTGTGCATACAATTTTAATTGATTGCAAATATCTAATAGTAAAGCATAAGGTGACACAGGTTTAGCCAAGCTCTTGCTCGTGGGTTCTGATGCTGAAGATACCAGCACCGTTTTCAAATCCGGCGCTTTGTACTTTCCTTCTTGTGCCTCTGATTCTTTGTGCACCTGCTCTTATGGCTGTAATGTGCACTTTCATTTTGACCTTTCTTGACATTTCTTCATTGAGGGGGCTCCGAACCTGTCCAGCTCATACAAAGTTTCTTGTAACTGATTCCATTACAAAAATAATTGGATGTGAGGCTCTAATTAATTATAATTGCTATCCTAGAAATCCAACACTAAAATTGCACATAACTATTACTGAATGTCCAAATACGCGACAGATTGTAATATAAAAGGGAGATAAATTATTTTATTTTTAAATACTGCAATTTTGTAAGTGTCCTTTATCTTATATTATTGGGGTCCTGTGTATTTATTTGATGTGTTGCTAGTGTGGAGCATTTTTTTCTATATTAAAATAGTAACATTCTGTAGATATTGATATTCTTTTCTCGCACCCGTACACAGTTGTGGATGGCAATAAAATCGGGGGAGTCGAGCCGGCTGGAGACGGTGGTGGAGTCGTGGGCGGAGGAGGAGCTGCAGCGAGCCGTCAACACGGCGGACCCGAGCGACGGCAACACGGCGCTGCACAAGGCTGCCCTCGCCGCGCGACCCGACATGATCACGTGAGTCTACTCGAGTGATATACTCGCATGAAAATATATTGATTGAAGAGTTCGACACAATCGATATGTTATTTTTTCTGTTTACTTCCTCTTGTGGAGTGTCATTCAGTGCACCCATATTCACAACTGTGAATATGGGTGCACCCATATTTACTCCTGTGTGGGGTAATAAATCGGAATTTCGCCGGTCCTGGAAAGAAGTTTAGTATTTGGCTTACCGGTGTGAGCATGGGTAAATTGATACTTGATATTGCAATGACATGAAAATTAATTCAAGCATCATGGTGAAATGGTACGGTACATACAAGAAGTGCATTTTTTTTCACTGGCTGCTCCATTTTCTATCCGATCGTATATTTTTTGCTGTCACTTTTTGTGGCTTCCGCAGGCGCATCCTGTCCGCGGGCGGTGACCCGTGCGTGCGCAACCACGCCATGCAGACGCCGTACGTGGCCGGCGAGGACAAAGACACACGGCTCGCGTTCCGTTTCTTCCAGGGAGAGTTCCCCGACAAGTACAACTATGCCAAGGTCCGTCTGCTAGATAACGTTTCATTTGATCATACCTTTGTATTTAAGGGAAAACTCGCCGAGAAGTTTTTTCGTAGACCAAACAAAGTGCACACTTGTACAGCATCGGTACAGGAATCTTAATAATTCTATCAAGCTGCGTGCTAGTTATGTACACGCGGCGTAGTGCTGTATTGTCGCCAGAAACTCCTGACGATTCATAAATATTGTAAAAAAGTAATTTTTCGTACGTAGAACTAATTCTGAGCTATCACTCGCGACACGGAAACAAAATATGTAATTTTTCTTTACGAGTAGTTTTCATGTATTTCTTGTTTTTAGCTTCGTTATTAAGTTAATAAAACTAAAGTCAAGAGATTCAGGTGTGTGATTTCAATTGCCAGAGCTCCGCCGCCAAGTTCTAGGTTTCTTCACAACAGTATTCAGAAGTTAAACCAAATAATCAAGTCGATGGTAATCACACCAAGAATATTATAAGTTCGTAAAAGTTACTGCATTACCTTTTCCTTATCACTTTAGAAAACATAATAGTGCCAAATACAAACCTCTGGATTATCGGTTGCAGTTTTAGGATCTAATTGTCTCGCAGCTATAAGAAATAACCCTTCCAAATTGCGGCCAGCGTAGTCATGATGTGTGCGGTGTGGTGGCAGGCGCACGTGCCGGGCCCGCTGACTCCGGAGCTGCTGGCGGCGGAGAGCGAGCGGAAGGCGGCGGCGCGCCGCGCCAAGCGCCACCGCGACAAGGACAAGCAGGCGGAGAAGGCTAGCGCCAGCAAGTTCTTGGAGCTCTCCGACACCGATAAGGTACTAGCGCCGATGTATAGTCAGGTGTGTCTGGTGTGAAGAAAGGCGCACGTGCCGGGCCCGCTGACTCCGGAGCTGCTGGCGGCGGAGAGCGAGCGGAAGGCGGCGGCGCGCCGCGCCAAGCGCCACCGCGACAAGGACAAGCAGGCGGAGAAGGCTAGCGCCAGCAAGTTCTTGGAGCTCTCCGACACCGATAAGGTACTAGCGCCGATGTATAGTCAGGTGTGTCTGGTGTGAAGAAAGGCGCACGTGCCGGGCCCGCTGACTCCGGAGCTGCTGGCGGCGGAGAGCGAGCGGAAGGCGGCGGCGCGCCGCGCCAAGCGCCACCGCGACAAGGACAAGCAGGCGGAGAAGGCTAGCGCCAGCAAGTTCTTGGAGCTCTCCGACACCGATAAGGTACTAGCGCCGATGTATAGTCAGGTGTGTCTGGTGTGAAGAAAGGCGCACGTGCCGGGCCCGCTGACTCCGGAGCTGCTGGCGGCGGAGAGCGAGCGGAAGGCGGCGGCGCGCCGCGCCAAGCGCCACCGCGACAAGGACAAGCAGGCGGAGAAGGCTAGCGCCAGCAAGTTCTTGGAGCTCTCCGACACCGATAAGGTACTAGCGCCGATGTATAGTCAGGTGTGTCTGGTGTGAAGAAAGGCGCACGTGCCGGGCCCGCTGACTCCGGAGCTGCTGGCGGCGGAGAGCGAGCGGAAGGCGGCGGCGCGCCGCGCCAAGCGCCACCGCGACAAGGACAAGCAGGCGGAGAAGGCTAGCGCCAGCAAGTTCTTGGAGCTCTCCGACACCGATAAGGTACTAGCGCCGATGTATAGTCAGGTGTGTCTGGTGTGAAGAAAGGCGCACGTGCCGGGCCCGCTGACTCCGGAGCTGCTGGCGGCGGAGAGCGAGCGGAAGGCGGCGGCGCGCCGCGCCAAGCGCCACCGCGACAAGGACAAGCAGGCGGAGAAGGCTAGCGCCAGCAAGTTCTTGGAGCTCTCCGACACCGATAAGGTACTAGCGCCGATGTATAGTCAGGTGTGTCTGGTGTGAAGAAAGGCGCACGTGCCGGGCCCGCTGACTCCGGAGCTGCTGGCGGCGGAGAGCGAGCGGAAGGCGGCGGCGCGCCGCGCCAAGCGCCACCGCGACAAGGACAAGCAGGCGGAGAAGGCTAGCGCCAGCAAGTTCTTGGAGCTCTCCGACACCGATAAGGTACTAGCGCCGATGTATAGTCAGGTGTGTCTGTTGTGAAGAAAGGCGCACGTGCCGAGCCCGCTGACGCCTGAGCAGTAAACGCAAGGCGGCGGTGTTCCGCGCCAAGCGCCACCGCGACAAGGGCAAGCAGGCCATATTCCCAGCATGGCTCGCTCCATTGCTCGCTGGGCAACTTTCAACCTGTGGACAAGGGCGACCATCAGAGTCCACGTTTCACATCCTTACGTTATAACTGGGAGGATGCACTGGTCATATATTCGAGTCATTAAATTTTGCGGAAGGTCAGCCCTTAGAGCGTATTTCAGCTTTCCGAAGGCAGCCCAACCCTGTTGAATTCGTCTTTCGACCTCCTTAGTCAGTCCTGGTCTACCAAGCCGCAGAATTTGGCCGTGATATTAGTAGCTAGTAGCAGAGTAACTAATCAGTGTGTCCTCTCAGTCTCAACGAGACATGTAACGTGTTGTGTGTTGTGCGTCAGGCGCGCGCGTGCGCCGGCGCGGACGCCGCGGCGCGCTGCTTCACGTGCGGCGCCCGCCTCGCCGCCGCAGCCTTCGCGTACGACGCGTACCGCTTCTGCAGCATGCGGTGCCTGCAGGCGCACCGCGCCGTGCGACCGCTCAACCTGCCCGCGTAGCCGCGAGCCGCACCTAGCCGCGACTTGCGGGAGCCAAGATGCCCGGCGCGGAATGTATCCGCAACGGGCGCTCGGATGCAACGCACACCGCCTGGAATCCTAGGACAAGGAAAGCCTAGTTGGGGGGCACCGGAACGAACTGAAAGATTACATCTTTTAAATACATCATTCTTCTGTATATGTGTATGTCACTGAACTCCTAAACGGGTGGACCGATTTTGAAGAAATGTTTTGTGTGTGTTCACAATTGGACGCGATAGGTGGCGCTGCGATCCATTTTTACATCAGGACAATGTCTGTCGGGTCCACTAGTATACTATGAAAATGTTTCTTATTTTTTAATAGAAAAATATAATGCTCTCAATTTTTACTTTTCTAAGCAGAGTGCTGCTTGTAAATGGGATATTTAAATTATTGCAGCACCGGCTCAACTCTAGAATATGTAGAATTTAGAGACCATCTAACTCTGGACCACAGATGATTTTAACCATAGCTAAATGCACGTTTCTTTTCTCTGAACAAAAAGACAGGCAGGAAATGTCATTGAGTTCGAGATTACCGCCACATGATGCGCACGGAAAACCACCTTCCTGGTCTATGAATGGAGTTGTTCCAAAATGTTTGGCAAAACATCTAGAAAAAATGGATATCAATGTGCGCTCCGATTTCAGGCATAGAAAGCGGTCCCACTCTCGTACAAGAGTCTTACAAAAGTTTATTATGTCTTTGTAGCTCGGAGTGGCCATATTGGAATCACTAAGGTTCACCACTTTTAGTATTTTTTTTATATAGTATGCTCTTTTTTATAATACATATAAATCATTTTGTATATATTAATACATTAATATACTAAGTAATGTAGAATAAAAAATGCAAGAATTAATAACGTTAGGATATACGAAGCTATTCATTTGATGTGATAAAATAATATACAAATATTGCTAAAGTATTGTTAAAAACTTGGCTCAATGGCTTAAGGTGGCCTAACCCGGCTGGCCTAACTCATTCGCGGGCACGGTACAAAACCGTGATGTTGCGCTCTGGGAACTTCTATGTTTAAAAGAAAAAGACAGGCTCCGTGATGAGGAAGATGCAACATGTCCACAAAAAAGACAATGTGCATAGTGTATGATTTGGTAAGATTTACGAAAATTTTAATTTCAAAACAACTTATAGCTAAAAGTAAACCACGACCGCTGTAGTAAAAAATCTAACAAAAACCAAATAGATCATAAATCTTAATTAAATAAGCTATGTCTGATGACTAATCTTTTTACGATGTTCTTACTTTATCATTGCGTAATCCACCTTCAAAGTTATTGTATAAAACGCGCGAAAAATTCGAACTTTCGGACGTTATAACTTGGAAACCAAACACAATTTTACAATGCCAATGGTCATCAGACATCTAGTTCAATCAAATAAAGCTATTTTGAGTAAAATTTTGGATCTCTGACAAGAAATATAGGCATGATTTTCTTTCCCCTTTTGTATGGGGAGATGAGCGGGTTGGGCCACCTTAAGCTGTAATCTTGACTTAATGGGCCTGTAAGCATCCCATAATGAAGCTCCCCATATACACATAGGTTACTAATAATTTTAATACCACTGTTCCAATTCACTTGATATTTGGAATTTAACATTAGGTAACAAATATCTGTTTGGGCATATTTTAGTTTTTACATTAAATGTATCCTGGGTCAAACCACAGAAAGCAAAATGTGTATGCATTTTTCTTTGTGCTTTCATTTGACTCCGTTAGGATTTTTCAGAAAAACAAAAACGTGCAGATACAGAAATTTTTTTTGCCTGATATTAGATATTATGAAGTCGGTTAAAAATACAATTCAATGGAGCGGTGGATTTTTAAATGATTAGTAAACTATGTTTTGTATGGGAATCATAAATCGTTTAGTTAATAATTGTGTTTATGATGTATGTGAAGTTGCTGACTTCAAAAAGGAGTTTTTGTCGATGATTGCAGTCCAACCGCTCACAGAATTGATTGAGAATGAATGAAAATACAAGACTCCAGTAAATCAATGCGTGTTCATGATTCTACATATGTAGGCTAAACTGCATTAGCATCACTAGAAAAATAACTGACATTTAGTAACAAACTTGTGGTATTCACTATACTTGGAGCGGCTCGTAGCTCGGGGCGTGGGGCCTCGCCTCATTCGAGCGGCTGTGACTTCAATCCCCCCTCATGCATTCACGAATGCGAGCAGCTCCTTGGTTCGGAATGCTTGTAAAATTTAGGTCACTTCCCTACTGGGTAGTAAGGTTATAGGCCCTCCGGGGTTGGTACCATTAGATGGATAAAAAGATGGTCGAAGCGCCAATGGAAATTTGTCCGTAATTACCGTGTGATCGTTAAAAAATAAGTTATGGGTTGTTGCCCAATAATTGTATGTATTGTACATATCGATATTATTTTGCGTTGCAAATGCCTTTTCGATCGCTTCAGTACTTGTTTTCAAGAAGACAAGAGCGCTAGCATCCTCAATTATTAAGATAGAGAAATGAAATGCGTTATTAACATTGGAGTAGATATTATCCATCTTCTTATGTCTTAAGAGTAGATAGAAGTCATAAATTGTAAAATATTTAAATCAATAAAAAAAAAACCTTAAATTTTTACCATTTCTTTCATGAAATGACACATTAATTAAAGAAAGAGCCCAGTAAAACGAACTACTTTACAAATATACTGCAAGGCTGGACCCGAACCAGCAAAACATACCTTTTCTTCCATTAATGTGTCCTTGCTTCACGGTCGATTATACATACATGTCACATTCCTTGGAATAAGCGACGTACCTGCTTAGTGCGAAAAAGTAAATTTACTTATTTCTTTCATGACTTTTTTCAAAGAATTTTAAACTTCTCGAAAACAAACAGAGAGATAAAAAATCCGGGAGAATTCATAGGGCTTCAATGATACCATTCGGTTTTCGATAGGATAGGTAGATGTTTACCCCATTCGGAGACACCTTTTTGTGAGTCCACATATTTCGTTCAGAATCTGGTGGTGCATTCTAGCCAAACTTATGTAAACACTTTACTGAATCATAGCTGAATCAGTTAATTACTTCCGACCTATTCCTGCGGCATTTACTGAATCGCATACGGAAATGAATATGCTATTTTTCGTTATTCCCGAGGTTATTCCTCAACTCGGAAAGTATGAGGAAAAGTATGGGGAGGAAGTCGCCGCTTCTTTCTGGGGTCGGCGTGTCGACGTCATTCTGCATTTCTTCGCCCGCTTAACCAGCAGGCGTGTGACGAGTTACACCACGAACGATGAAAATCCTAACAAATGCCGGACAGGCCAGACCCGCAAATGGTTTCCAAAAATGTTTCCTAAAATCCCAAACATAACTGGCTAAAGCCGAATGCCTGGCAACCTTTGTCATTGCAGCTGCGGAAACAAGTACGAAATTATGAATTACGAATGAATCAGTAAACGCAGCTGTCAAAATCTTCCCAGAATGCCAAAGTTTTCATCGTCCATACAAATAACAATTATTACATATGTAAACGTTTAATTCCGTGGCCACTCATTCCGTGTGGCGCTGCGATCGGTTTCTAGAATGCCAAAGTAATGTCAAAGTAAATTCTTCTTCTGTTAACTCTACTGAATCCGCAATGACGGAATGCCAAGAATACATGCCCTGGTCATTTGTCGTATCGAGATGACTTGTTTCATTATATGAGATAGGCTTATATAAAATAAATTTGTTTCCTCGTTTATAAGTTACATTATTCTTCATGTATTGATGCTGGATTATAGTTCTCTCTTTCTTTTAACTCCTTTGATTTTTAAGTGCCTTAATGAAATACAGGCATTTTTAATGCGCCGGAAGGTCATGGGGCCATCAGTTCTGTGTATTTTGATTGAATTTATGATTGTATGTTTCTTTATGTACTAAATTATTGGATAAAACCGTGAATGACTATTTATCTTGCAGTTTTCTTTTCTCCCTGTATTCTTGAATCTCCAAAATATTGTTCAAAAAACTACGAACTTGCTCATTTTGCAGTCAACATTACCCAGTACCTACTTATAAGGATTCTTGCATTTATCACAGTTTGCCTCCTTTTCTTCTTATTTAACTGTTTTTTTAACCGACTTCAACAAAAGGAGGAGGTTCTCATTTCGTCGGAATCTTTGTTTTAAGGATTAGGATTCAGCGCAACACTAGTGCTAGTCAAAAACTGCAAGACATCAACGCTGCCAGAAAATTCATTAGATCATTTACTTTGTAATTCGCCAGTGAGAACTGTCATAGAGACTGCGCAATACACCACATTCCCGAAGGAGTTAGGTGTAATGCCAGGACCTTCCCTTTATGAACACGGCTACAGTGAACTGCAGGATGGAAAAAACGGACAATGTTTCGTTGGTGCTTCAACGATAGTTTAATCCAATGCAGTGGTACTAACCCGGATGGGCTTAACCCTGCCACCTACAGTTTTACATGGATTCCGAACCATGGGACAGCTCGCATTCGCAACGAAACGCACTTATCCAACTCAGAAAAAAGAAAGACAGTGGTGCAAGACCGGCTCCAGGATTTGAAGTCAGACCTCCCGAGCCCTAAAGTCGCCAAGTTTCAAGGCTCCACTCATCAGGAATTTGTTTTAGAATCGATTGCAAAATTTGTAACGAACATACTGAAAGATAAGAAAGCGAGTTAATTCACAAAAAAGAAAACAAGACTTAGTTCTGAGATTTGTTGTAGTATTAGGACTAGTTAGTTATTAGAAAAACCAGGCGCCGGCAGCGTAACAAGTGATGTATGCCCATTTTTCGGAAGGTCTTTGTAAAACATTCTCATCATTGGCTCCATGCAATTCTCAATCATCTAAGCCCTGATTACCGCCCTGACGGTTCAATAATTTCTGCGTTGTAACCATTACTTAAAAATGGAGCACTTTTAAAAAAATATTTGAATAAAACAAAAGGCAAAAGTCATGTGAAATGAATTGGTAGTTTTAATTTAAGTGCTCCCATATTGGAATAAATAATAATTTAAACGAAATGTCATCTAAGTTTGGTTGGTGTATGGTGTTTTACGCTGGTGTAAATCATGTCACAAAAGAAAAAAAAACATATTACGATAAATAATTACGGATATGATAAAAGTCGTCAATACCGATTGATTTTAGCGAGCCTTTAAAGCGGGCGGAGCCGCGTGACGGGCTATCTTGTCGGCCCATAAAAAAGGGTAAGCTATTTCCTACTTCATTTCTGAAGATAGTTGTTTTAAAATACCTATTCCAACAAAATCATCTAACCTGTACGTAGTCGTCGTCTGTTTTTAAATTGTATAAACGCTTTTTATTTACTCGCATATTAAACCAAACGAAACATTTTGAATTAAAAAGTATGCAAAATCAAACGGCTTTAAACTCAGTCATTTACTAGAAAAACTAATTTATGGAGAAATAGGAGACTGGCTGCTTGATTAAAAAATGTGCGATGTTTTTGATGTAGCAAACAGGCTTCTCGCGCGAAATTTTTGGAGAATTTTTTTGGATAATGGGGTGGTTTTCTATTTAAAAATGTAGGCTCTTGAATCAATTATACTATATATTCTGCCGTGATTATTCCGAAGGCATCCGGATCATACAAAGTTCTTGTAAACGCAGAGTAATAAGTAATAGTGCTCTGAAAAAGTAATGGATTGATGCCCGTTTTAACCACCTTCAGCTACAAAGATTCCAAAGTTATATTTTGGTTGCACCATGTAAATATGCGATGTAACCACGGAGGACTCTATCTCTATCCTCCGTGGATGTAACCGAGACTTCACTATCGGTCTTCAGGTAGCTGGAGGTGGTGAAATCAGGGGTTAGACGCACGAATTAATTATGATAATAATTAAAAATGAATGCAAAGTTGTAGAGTACCTTGTAGGGGTCGCCTTCATAAAGTCCAAAAAGCATAATGTCCAAAACCCAGAACATCCAAAAGTATGTATTTTTTGTATACATTATAAAATGTTTTTTTTTATGCTATTCGACATGGATGGCTAATTTAACACCTACTAGGTGAAACAGTGATAGGCAACGTGGGATCTAGGTTCCATGCCAAGAGTTTATTTATGTGTTCTTTACGCACGGTTACAACATCGCGTCAAATTACAATAGACGAACACAACAATTTTAAAATCTTACTTAGTGGCAGTTGCCTGTGTATTCTGTTCTGTAGAGGAAGCGAAAGAGTGTGATCGAACCGTATGACAGTTGTAGATAGACAAAAATCGCCGAATGGCATTTTTTTCACATTTCTAGTCGGTACTTCGAAGTAGTCAGCATTATATAGCTAAAAATACACTTAATTTTGGGCACAGTGTTTGGTAATATTTAAAAGTAATTATTGTTCGATTTAGACGTAAATAAAACAATAAAAAAATTCACCCAAGAACTTTTATTTTCCAAAGATTTTTTTATTAATAAAAAAAAATCGATTAGAACCTTATTCGGTTCGAATATTAAAGAGCAGTATGCGCATACATTGTATTGTTTTTATCTTAATAATATGGTTAGACACTACTTGGAATAAATAACGAGATATCCCAAAAATGCCTATTTTGGCGATTTTTTTCTATTGAGCAAAGTTAGTGCTATATAAACGAAAATCATTAATTTCGTGCGAATGTACATGAAGTTATTATCAATACAAAGTACTCACTGAAAAAATAAGAAATACCTGAGTCTGACGAACTAGTTCTAACAGTTCCGTTCCACATTAAGTCAAGGGAGCAGAATAAATTAAAGCAGTAATCGCGTCAAGTAAATGCAATCTCCGACTCGACGTCCGGCGTGCAGTTGACCTACTTTCGTCGGGGACTTAACTGAAAAATACTCACTTTATGTCCAATGATGACCAACATTTTAATCGTATTCTATCTGCAATGAAATATAGATACAAATAAATCCAAAAGGTTCGACGACTTAAAACCACAGACGCAAAAGAAAAGTGTCATGTTATCGTTACTAGCGACGCCGCCGTATGGACAAATTGTGCATATAATCAAACGGGAACCGGGCGGCCGCGACACAGTCCATGCATCGCCACCGCGTGCGAATCTGGAGGAATTTCGGTAGACGTAAAATTCTAATTTTGTATACGTATAGTTATTGCGGTATAATTTCGAATTACATTTTAACAGGTAAATTTTGGCAGTGTGTTATTAGGAGACATGGGTGAGGAACTGTAGGAGAATTCCAAATTATGAGTACACCTACAGCAGGTGGCGTAATCGAGAGATGCAATACTAGGGAATTATATGCTTAGCTCCTTCGGATCCAGCCTTGCAGTATATTAAAAAAATATTTTTGCTTACAGGGCTCTATCTTTATTTAATGTGTCCTTGCTTCACGGTCGATTACACATACATATCACATTCCTCGGAAAAATCCACGGACGTAGGATGCCCCGTCTGTGTTTGAAACATTAAAATATATCCCGCCTTATTTTTCGCCTGAAGAAGAAAGAAGATAGATCTATATTATCTCCAGCTAACTTGGTTTGGGTTTGAATTCTAATGTGAATTCTAATTTATTACTCATTCTAAGTTGAATGAATGCATTTCGTCATTAATGCGAGCTGTTAGATGGTATGTAATCCATGTAAAACTGCAGTGGGACCGACCTTCCGTCCTAGTTTGGATGAAAATATGGTCGAAGCCACAATTCAATCATTTTTCGTGTTATCGATTGCTGACTTGTGATACTCATTATTTTTCACCACCTTGATTTGCTCTGCTACTCTTGTTTGCACGCTCATCGTTTGCACGGGTAAATTCGTCGCTGAGCAACGTGCTGTGGAACTACCCTCATCGGCGGCTGGAGCTACCCACAGCTACAATGTTCGCAGCCGGCGACCTGCAGTTGACTTCTGACTGGACGACGTGTCGGAAGTCCTCCAGGTCGCGCCGCGAGTCCTGAAGAAGTCCACAATACGGTGGACGAAACGTCGACTTAAACAAGTAAGCGAACATTTTAATAATACTCCAACAAGAAATGTGCGCATCATCTTCTTTCCACGTTTGTTTGGAGAGTTGAGTTGAGGAAGTTATAATACCAAACTGACCGTCAGATATTAGCCTAACATACCACATGGGAACTAGGTGCCATACCAGGAACTTCCTTATATTGCTCAGCAACTACATTGAACTGGATGGAATACACGGACAATTTTTATTACCGCTTCGACCATCGTTCATTCAATGCGATGGTACCAACCCGGGGCGATTAACCCTACCACCTAGTTAGTAAGTAAGGAAGATGATCCCCAGTTTTACGTGGAATCCGAACCACGGCCAGCCTCAACCGTAGAAAATGGTCCACCCATCCAGAGTGGCCAGTCTGAGTTCTCACCTAAATTGGCGTTTACGGCAAACCGATCGACTGGCGTTTTCTCCAAACTCCATACAAGTTTTTACTAGATATTCTGTGGTTTTACTTCTTCAAGCTGTCAAAGTCAAACGCGGACTTCCGATTTGTATCAAAACGCGGAGTGGACGTAAACGGCAACGTCGACGTATTTACGGCAACGTTGAGTAAGCTGTCAAATCAAGCTCGGACTCGCAAATGTTAGTTCGCTTAACGCCCGCTGCGCGCGCTCTTCAATTTCTCCATACATTTGAAAACGCGAGTCGATCGGTTTGCCGTAACGCCAATTTAGGTGACAACTTAGACTACCGGCTCAGAACCTAACCGCGCTCAGAGGTGCTTCACCAAGCTTATCGAATCGCAAGGCGTCGCGCCACTGGGCTACCCGAAGCTGACAATATATGTGTAATAATTAATGTCTCCTTGCTTCATACTGTGTTAGTAGCCTTCGCTCTCCGGCTTATAAACTTACTATTTGCGAAAAATCATCTCAATACATTACTTCCTCCGTTTCTGCGCGAAAAAGGAAAACCAACAAACACGCTTTTACATTAGTAGGGAAGCAGGGATTAATTCCTAAATCCTTATATCGTCTCGACAACTGCTGCTCGCACTACGGTCACTAACGAAGCCGCCCTACGTGTAGCAAGCCATATCATTGCACGGCGCCTCCCGGGAGCACACACATCGGTTCAGTGACTGCACGCGGGGGCACGGAGATCGGCAAATAGAGCAAGCGAATATGAACCTCGAAATCATACGTAGACTAGGATCTCAAAACCAGCCAACTGCAAGTCGGACTCACACACGAAGGACTCCGTACCATCGTACAAGATTTAACACATAACAATCACGTTTTTTGTATGGGTCCCCCCTTTAATTTTTATTATGATTTTATTTTACCTATTTGTTGTTATAGCGGCAAAATAAATACACACTATGTGAAAATTTCAGCTGCATACCTATTACGATTCATGAGATACAGCCCTGTGACAGATGGACGGACGGACGAACAGCGAAGGCTTAGTAATAGGGTTCCGTTTTCACCCTTTGGGTACGGAACCCTAAATATGAAATAAACTGCCAAAAATGTTGATGTCTCTGGTCTGCCGACATAGAAGATTGTTACTAAATTTAATATGAAAATTGAATCGATGAAACCATAAAGATTCGACGCTTTTCGTACGGTCGATTTTGAATAAAATTTTGAGTATATTTTGCCACATTGCTAAAGGCGAAAGGCGGTCAATATAAACTGTCATATTGGCGCAAAAATCACCAGATTGAAAAGGCCGAAAGGAGGTCAAAATTACTTTTTCCATGGCACGAAAATCGGCCGTGATTTTGGTGCAAAAATCGCCACATTGCGAAATGCAAAAGGAGCTCAATATCGACCAAGATATTAGCGCGAAAATACTTCGATTTATTGCAATAGTTTGTAAATGAGTACTATAAATTATTGTATGCGTGAGTAATTTTATCAAATAAACGTGATATATACAAAACAATATAACGGATACATAGGATATAAAATTATGTCTTTCCGAATTATTGAAAAAATCGACGCACTATTCTATTTTGGTAAATAAAAATTAATTGGCATTAATTAATTATTTCAATTACATTCAATCCACTCATAACAATGAGCAGCTTTCTACCTCGGTGGCATTCACATAATTAGGTACGCTCCGGTGGCCCTTTTCCGGGCTCCTCGCATCCCGGGCGGGCTCATTCTATTTCCAGAGAGCCGGGAACGCATCCTGCAATCAATCGAGCCCAGCCGTTGCCTAGGGCGCATAATGCAGCGAGGGCACCAAAGCCGACATCGAGCGAGGGCAAGCGGGAGTGGCGAACGATATCATCCGTATAGCGGCAGCGTAGCCACGTAGTAGGGAAAATAATAATAATAATAAAATTCTTTATTGTACACCATTATAAAACAGTTTACAAAAGGCGGGCCTAATGCCAAAAGGCATTCTCTTCCTACCTACCCTTGGGATGTAGGAAAGGTGCAAGGCGGCAGACAAAAAAGGATAAAAGAAGTAAGATTTTTTATCAATAAAGATATATATATATATATATACTTAACAAGAATAAATATACTTACATTCTAATACTAATACATACAGATACATATAATACATAGCTTATAATATATATTTAATTTAAATACGTACACTGATGGCATAGATTAAGGACCGAGTGAACGAAAAGACTAAACATCCCAATCAACGTCAACGTATGATCAAACACGTCACTTTGTATGGACAGTATGGAATGAACTCCATGTGGTTCACTAAAAGTGGCGTGTTTGAACATTGACTAACTCAGCCGTATCTTCGTGCAATCGGGGCTAAGGAAGGTCTGAATAGTGTCATATGTACAACGTACAAAACTCGCCGAAAACTGCTTATTTTCGGTGGTACCAAGATTTTTCTAACTAGCGCCATCTCCGGTCCCTGCCAGAACTGCATCCAAATTGTGCCAAGGTAGGCGTGATGAATACGTTGACTATAAATTGTGAAAAAATATCAATGATTGGTTTCCATTTAATGTATTCTGAAATGTGAATTGCAGCGCCACCTGTATGGACTTTTATTATTTTTAACACGCTTTTATTAGCTTGGGTTGTATCTATGTATGTATCTATGTAACGGAATCTTTGAACTTAATTTTCACCAGTTTCCAGAAGTCTGATTAATTTGAAACTTTGCATACGTATCAAGGACCGATGACAATGCAATAATTTCATAACAGTTTCCCATTATCCTTATTAGGACCGCCAGGATTAATAAATTATTTTATTGATCCTCTGTAGTGGAGTAAATGGACAGAGCTAGTTATTAATAACACGCTTTTATATAAGCTTGGGTTGTATGTATCTATGTATGTAATGGAATCTTTGAGATTAATTTTCACCAGTTTCCAGAAGTCTTTAATTTCAAACTTTGCATAGGTACGTATCAAGGACCCATGACGATGCAATAATTTCATAACATTTTCCCATTATCCTTATTAGGACCGCCAGGATTAATAAATTATTTTATTGATCCTCTGTAGTGGAGTAAAAGGACAGACCTAGTTATTAATAACACGCTTTTATATAAGCTTGGGTTGTATGTATCTATGTATGTAATGGAATCTTTGAGATTAATTTTCACAAGTTTCCAGAAGTCTTTAATTTGAAACTTTGCATACGTATCAAGGACCCATGCATACGTATCAAGGACGCCGTTTTGTGTAAAACACTTAGCGCCAGTCCCAAGCCTGGATAAAGGAGGAGGGTTGGAATGGATCGGCGACCAGCCCGCCGTAAAATCGCCAACGCCGAGCACAGGCGGCGGTAATTAACCTGACTGCCTACAGATAGGTAGTGCGGCGGCAGGACCGTGTGGAGTAAATAACTTCAAAAATACTGACTTGTCAACCCGCCTAGCCAGCGTGACAAGACTTTAGGCAATTAAACCCCCCCAATGACAGACAACAACAAACCAAGGCCCCCAGTCCCCAGCAGCTCCGCTATTCCTGATTACGACAGCGGTCACGGTAACGGCGGAGCAGGGGGTGCTAAGAATCTCTGGAAGAGACCCGGCTGTCAAACAAACCTGACCTTGGCAACGTACAACACACGGACATTGAGACTACAACATAACTTGGAGCAGGTAGAAAGGGAGCTATCAGATATTAAATGGGACATTATTGGCCTGAGCGAAGTTAGAAGGCAGGGCGAGAATACCCTGAGGCTGAATTCAGGCAATATGCTCTACCACAGAGGAGAAACAGATTCGTCCAAAGGGAGCGTGAGATTTCTCATTCACCGCAGACTGGCGAATAATATAGAAACGCTAGGCGGAATATCCCCCCGGGTGGCCTACACTGTGGTAAGGATTAACAAAAGGTATTCAATAAAGATCATCCAAGCATATGCACCAACTTCGACTCACCAAGAAGAAGAAGTTGAAATAATGTATGAAAACATATTGAAAGCCCTGGAATGAAGAGCCGGGAAAAGAGCACAATTTAATATACTCATGGGAGATTTTAATGCTAAAATAGGCAAGAGAGATGATCCCAAAGAAGAGTGTGTTGGCCCACATGGTGCAGGCATAAGAAACCAACGAGGACAATTGCTGGTCAACTTTCTTGAGGCAAATCGATTCTTCGCCATGAACTCTTTCTTCCAAAAGAAACCACAACGGAAGTGGACATGGGTAAGCCCAGACGGAAAGACGAAGAATGAAATTGATTTAATCTGTACTGACAACAAAAATATATTTACCGATGTTTCAGTCCTCAATAAATTAAAGACTAGCGACCACTGATTGGTACGATGCCAGCTAAGAATCAACACCAAGCTTGAAAGAGCGAAAATCATGAAGAAGCCACTTGCCAGACTAGCTTTACCGAATGAAACTCACAAAGAATTCGAGGATGCTTTGAAAAACCACATGACACGCACAGGCGCAGAATTTTTCGAGAAAAGCCTAGAAGACAAGTACAACCACTTCATCAGTAGTATTACTATAGCCGCCCAAGAAAAGTTTGGGAAAAGACATACACCGAATGACCAACTCTCATTAGAAACTGAAAACCTGCTAGAACACCGGAGGAAAATATCCCAGTACAACTGTCTAGAACACCGCGAGCTTAACAAGAAAATATCCAAAGCAATACGCCGTGACATCCGCAATAGAAACACTGCGAAAATACAGCAACTAGCAGAAAAGTACAGAGGACCAAAGGTGTTCAGTAGAGCCACGAGGTCTGAGACAAGTCAGCTAACTAAGTTAGAAAATGAGAATGGTGTGATGTCCACCTATAAAACCGAACTATTCGAAGTTATCACAAATTTCTACACAGATCTATACGCATCACACAAGCCGAAACCGCCAATAATAAATACCAGTGATAAATGCGCACCGCTCACGAGACATTATACCGAGGACATACCAGAATTCAGCTTGTATGAAATAAAACAGGCACTGAAACAACTGAAACTCAATAAATGCCCAGGGAGCGACGGTATTACGACGGAACTGTTAAAGGCTGGAGGCAAAGTGGTACTGAAAGAGCTACGGTGGATATTTAACGAGGCACTCTTTACGAGCAACATACCCAACAGCTGGCGAAATTCAATTGTCGTCCTGTTTCATAAAAAGGGCGCCAAAACCATGCTTAAGAATTACCGCCCCATTGCACTATTGAGCCAAATTTATAAGGTGTTCGCGAAAGTCATCACCACGAGGATCACCAGAAGACTTGACGAACATCAGCCAGTAGAGCAAGCTGGATTCAGAGCAGGTTATGGAACAGTCGACCACATATTCACTCTGAGGCAAGTGATTCAGAAAACGTGCGAATATGATAACCACTATACCTTGCTTTTGTCGACTATGAAAAGGCGTTTGACTCTGTGGAACACTGGGCAGTAATGGATGCACTGCAGCGATGTAGAGTGGACTACCGATATATCGAGATACTCAAGACCATTTATAAATCTGCAACAATGACTGTGTGAAAGTTCAGGGAGAAACCACTACCATTCCCATCTTCCGTGGAGTGAGACAAGGAGATGTCATCTCGCCGAAACTCTTCACGAATGTAATGGAGGATATATTCAAGAAGCTCGAATGGAATGGTATGGGCATAAACGTGAACGGAAGACTCCTAAACCACCTGAGGTTTGCGGACGATATTGTCCTACTGGCAGAGTCACCCGAAGACCTGAACGTGATGCTATGTGACCTATCACAAGAATCGCAAAAAGTAGGTCTCAAGATGAATGAAGACAAAACCACCGCCACAGATCTAGCAGCAAATCCAATCACGGTCTTCGGCACTTCAATAGAGCAAGTCCACGAGTATTGCTACTTGGGCCAAGTGATTAAACTCGGACGTGACCCACTCGCAAAAGAAATAGGCAGGCGTATTCAGCTGGCGTGGGCCGCCTTCGGAAAACTTAGAGATGTCTTCAATTCTAAGATGCCCCAGTCTCTTAAGACCAGACTGTTTGACCAATGCGTGCTGCCGGTTTTGACCTACGCCTGCGAGACATGGACGCTCACAGTTGGTACTGCACACAAGCTGAAAGTAACCCAAAGGGCAATGGAAAGATCCATGCTCGGTATCTCACTGCGCGACCGAATGCCAAATCTGCTGATAAGCCAAAGCACCAAGGTCACTGACGTTATGCATAGGGTTGCTAAACTCAAGTGGCAATGGGCAGGTCACGTATGTCGCAGAGATGACCACAGATGGAGCACTGAAGTCTTAATGTGGAGACCCTACACAGGGAAAAGAAGCGTCGGCAAACCGCCAGCACGTTGGTCAGACGATATACGTCAGACAGCAGGTGACAACTGGCGAAGAAAAACAGGAGACCGCACAACTTGACGAAGTCTGGGGGAGGCCTACGTCCAGCAGTGGACAACAAAAGGCTGAGGAAGAAGAAGAAGAAGAAATCGAACTAAAAAATGAAAAATAAATAATAGTTTAAAAAAACTAAAAAAACACGCTTTTATAACTAACCGAACTAAAAAATATGAAATAATTTTTAATTTTAAAGAGTTTATATTACAGCAGTAGAAGATCGAACAATCAATCAGAATTTATCACCTCAAAATAAAATTATAATAAAGTTTAAGTTATTAACAAATTAATTCAATTCAGAGTAAAAAGCGTGGGGTGCATTTTACTACTTTTCATAACTCTCCTCTCATAGATATTTGCCAATAGAATGATTGTTACATTTACTTTATCAAGCACCCCACGCTTCTTACTCTGAATTGAATTATTTTGTTAATAACTTAAACTTTATTATAATTTTATTTTGAGGTGATAAATTCTGATTGATTGTTCGATCTTCTACTACTGTAATATAAACTCTTTAAAATTAAAAATTATTTCATATTTTTTAGTTCGGTTAGTTATAAAAGCGTGTTTTTTTAGTTTTTTTAAACTATTATTTTTTATTTTATTATTTCAACACTGGTATGACGTTAGCAATCATCTTTCCTCTTTTCCATCCCTTCCTATTTAATCTATGCTGAAGGTAACGCCGCCGCGCCGGTCCGCTCGCTTACAATTTCGCTCATTCTAGTCTGTATAACCATTTATTTTTATTTTGACAGCTCGAGTAATAACCAATTAGTGATGTCCTAATGCGTTACCGATTCGATTTCTTTTAACAATCGACTTTATTTATGAAGAAGCTAACACATTGATATTTTATTTTTTCTCAACAAATAATCAGAAAAACTAACTCACCGAGGGCGTTACCGACTGAGCGTGGCTAACCGGATTAATCATGTCGGTGACCCTAGTCAAGGCAGTACTTAGAAGGAGAGAAAGAAAGAAAATGCGTTTATTTGTGGGCTTCCAGTACTTAGTAAGTACTGTAAGTACTACTTACAGTACTTACTTAGGGAAATACTTAGGTAGAGGACCCTTTTACCATTTTCCAACTTTCTAAAATACCGTTTTTCTACCACTATGCAATTATGTTAATGCAAATATGCTATGTTCTATAAATATTATTAAGAAGGTACGCCATCACCTAAACAACAAAACAAGTGAAAAGTATGCACATTTTTGTATTGAATACAATTACATTTCGGGTGATGTTTTTAAAATAAAAATAATGAGAAAAATAATTGGCATTGAGGATACAAATCTTAAAATTAAAAAAAAAATTTTTAGATGAAAGATTTTAAAATATTCTATTTCGGTGCGCAATTGCCTACACTGTCTTATGGCCGTCCACATTGGTAGAATTAGCGGTAGAGTAGAAACCTACTGTTTTGCCCTACTAACTCTACTTCATCGTTGCGGCTCTACCGATTGCGGCTCTACCGATTGCGGCTACATTGGTAGGAGAGAGAGGGATATTTAGTACTCGCCCTACTAACTCTACCGCTAACTCCATCAATGTGGATGTGGCATTATGGATAATCCGGCCCTGGTGGCTACGCTGCCACTCGGACGAGTTACCGTCACCGCTCCGGACCTTCCTCACTCCATGGCCGCCGCCCTCGCCATCATGCAAGACGCGGCGCCATACGTCTCGTGCGCGATAGATCGGGGGATATTGCGTGCGAATGCATTCGGCGTGTTGAGCCGGAAGTAATGGCGAAACCTGGTCTGCTGACAGTCATTTAACGTGCACGATATTTGAATAAACCTGTTTGTATGTAACTATGTAACACTACATATAATAAAAAAATCCCTCTTCGCGGCTGTAATACCGCGATAAACTCAAAAACTACCGAACTATATCGATGTACCGAACGGATTTTCATACCGATCGGATTATTTATTATGTGTATAATTCATCCATGTTTTGTGTAAAGTGGTTGAAATATGACGACATCGCACTATTTGATATTATGCTTTAAATTGTATTTAATTTCATATTTAAAATTTCTATCAGCATTTTTACCCGAAGAGTTGAAATGATAAAATGCCTCGGTTTTTGACTAGTCTTTTAACAATATATTTCCTTTTTTACCGACTTCAATTCGTCGGAATCTTTATTTTTATATTCTTTTGTTTTTTCATATTTAAACTATGCAGTACAGCATGTTAAAAATCTTAATTTCTCATTGATGTTAAGGTTTAGATAAGACCGCATTTAAGCCCTGATATTGACTTTTATATCACATCGCAATGTCGAAAGATTATTATATAGACATTTCAGGACGCTCCCCTTATTGGAACACGGCTGCATGCGTCGCGAGTGAAAAGCCTTTTCCACTCGTGATTGAAGTGGACGGAGAACGCGGACAGTTTTCATAGGGTTTCATTTGGGGCTTTGTGATCTAGCACTAGAACCAAAATTAGTGTCAGCAATTTGGGAAATAGAAAAATAAAATTTTATCAAATCGGTAAGAATGGACTAGTTCTGGCACATGCCAGTGTTTTCCAAGCTTTCCAATGGCCTTGCACCCAAGCTGTTTTACTAGATCGCCGACTTCCTGCATGGCCGCAGCATAAAAGTCTTGGTTGATGGTTGCTGCTCCAAAGCCATTTCCTTGAATGTCGGTGTACCGCAGGGCTCTGTGATGTCCCCAACCCTTTTTCAATCTGGGTGACATGGTGGAATATGGAAAACCGCACGGTTCCAGGTACACCAGTCACCGAACCGCAAGCCGGGCTGAATTAGAGGAGGATAGGCGGTGCCTCGTTGTTAGACTCGAAGAGTCCCTGGAAAAAGTTTCCAGATGGGGAGAACCTCATCGAGTTTAACGTGAGCAAGACATAGGCGTGCATATTTAGTGCGAAGCGTACTCCGTTCAGTGCGGCTCCGACCTTTTAATTTAATTTAATTTGCGCCAATGTCGTAGATATTTTTGGAGTAAATATCTATAAAAGGTCTAGTTACAATGCGAGAATATATAGATATATAAAAAAATGCGTTTAATGGACATGCATATATGCTTCTTAAGAACGGCCCGTAAGCTATGCTCCCCATACAAACGTAGTTTACATTGGAAACCGCTATTCCAATTAAATTGATATTTAATATCTAATATCAGGTAACAAATATCTGTGTCTGCATGCTTTTGTTTTTTTGAAAAATCCAAACCGACTGAAATAAAAGCAAAAAGAAAATCTTCATACGAATTTTGTTTTCTCTGTGGTTTGACCCAAAATACATTTACCGAAAAACAAAGGCATGCAGACACAGATATTTGTAGCCTAATATTAGATACCAAATATCAAGTAAGTTGGAACAGTGGTTTTCAAATGATTAGTAAACTACGTTTGTATGGGAGGCGAAATTTTCAGGTGCTTACGGGCCGACCTTAAGAGTTGTTATTTTTCTGCAGGAGTAACCTACTAGTATCTCCATCAAATAAATTTAACTTTTTCGTACAACCTCTGGACGATATTTTCGCAACAACTTATTACTCTTGTCACCATTTTTTTAATGTTTAAACTGCGGCTTTGATATTGCTCTTAAAATATCTTCTATCATTTTCAAAAATAATTTTTAATGGTAACCAGTTAATGGTAAAAAAAAAAAAAAATTAAAAAAATGCAATAAATTAGTGTAGTGTATTGAAAATACTAATTACAGTCAGCGCATTTGTTTTTCATATTGATTTCAGAATCTTTCCCGATAAATTTAAGTCCGTACTTCCATTTAGGCTTTGCACAATAACATTGCGTTACAAAGTGGTAGGATAAAATCTGAAGTATCGCCTTGTAGCCATGGAGGATTCTTCACCTCCATGCTTGTAGCATACTATATAAATAATTGTTTTTACCATTAACGTCAATATTTCTTTTATAAAACTCTTTGATCTTGTAATTGTTAAACTTTAGTAAATTTGGGCTTAATATTGCACTAGCTAGACTATAGACTCTAAGACAGATAATCGAATTCAGTTCATAAGATATCCTACATACTTTGATAGTTTTGTAGAAACATCTTAGTTTTTCTGTTTATTTTTATCCTTATTAATTTTTTATCCTTTTAGCCTAATAAAATAAATTAAAACCCTTTGATAAATATGTAAGACTTTTTATTTTTTATGCAACCTGACAGGGATGGCATTCTTTTTCATCTAAGATGTAATATGAATTTCTTTTTATTTGTCATTTGCCTGATATTAGATACTAAATACCAAGAAAATTTTAACAATTGTCTGAATGCATTAGAACATTTCGCTCTCCATGAAAACGTAGTTTCTTAGTAATTAGAAAAACACAGTTCTAATTTTATTCATAGTATTACATCTTATAAAATTTAGAAAAAGAGAAGACACAGATATTCGTTGGCTATAGATACCAAATATCCAGTTAATTGTGATAGTGGTTTTTGAATATTTAGTAAACAATCTTTGCATGGGGCGCGTACCTTACTGATGCCTAGGGGCCCACCTTAACATCTCCTACGGAAATGATGCAGCCGGCAGGAAACAGCGGCGGTGACGTCGCAGCTTCGCTCAACAGTAGGCCTATTCTTGGAATTCCGTGCTCAGGAATCAGCAATCTTTCAGTCGAATAAACCGCTTTTAAATCGGTTGTCACAGCGACTTGCGGCATACCTTGAATCGTTTAAATATCGTGTTTCAGAATATTTCCGTCGAGAATACCGCTTTGACACCGCTGTAGAAGCGGTTTTCACGACTCAAATATTCCTGATTCCTGGGCACGGAATCCCAAGAATAGGCCTACAGGTCCAGAAATTAACGGGACAGGGCGCCTCCTTCGTGGCAGCTCCCAACAAATCTGGCGACAGGTCCTGCGTTGCCTACTTGTCGGCGAACCCGTTCAGGGACTGGTAATGCGACGGACTTGTGCTACGCAGGAGCCCTGTAATGGAATTATGTCCCAGGACTGGTTGAGTAAATGTGATGTTTTATCGATATATTGATGTCAGCGGTGCATGCGTTATGTACCTTCATACGTTGTTTCAACAGGGTTAACTCTAACCTTTTTATTCTCAAGTAAAAATAGTTAAGTCAGACTGTATTTTTTTTGTTCGGGTTCATTTCAGGCCTTTCTACGAAAAGGCGGTTTTTTTTTTCAGAATTTAACAAAACTTCCTCGAATCACATATCGAGAATAAAATTGGCTCTGTTATTTAAGGAGTGTTAATATTATTATTTTGGTTTGGTGAGAAAAATTAAATGGTCAATTTTCATACAATGGTGCGTGCCTGTTCCTCAGTCAAACCAGCAGCAGGAGCACAAACACAACGATACGGCTGTACCGATCGATGCATGTGTTTTTGTTTCGCTTTACGTGCGATCGGAAACGAGAAAGATAGACGTTTATCAGACGATATAGCTGTATCGTTCGTTTGTGCTTCAGGAAATATTTTTCTTAAATTTTGCACACAAAAGAGAGCTAAGTCTGTACTTGTTTGTTCATTTGAAAAGTTACCTTATATATATGTAATATACGCATGATTTACATTTGTAAACTAATTTTTAAAAACGTTCATGGTATATAAGTAAGTTATAAAAGTAACGTACAGGCTTAACGCTCAGTTGATTGATTTAATGTGCAAGATTTCACCGCAATATTTTTAATTAGGCTGAGGAAACAGCAACGCACCATTGTATGGAATTTGATCACTTCATGGTTCTCTTAAAAACCGGCCAAATGCGAGTCGGACTCGCACACGAAGGGTTCCGTACCATCGTCAATTATTTAACACCAAAAAATACCATTTTTTGTATGGGGCCACCTTTAATTTGTATTATATTTTAATTTTACTTATTTGTTGTTATAGCGGCAAAATATAAACACACTTTGTGAAAATTTCAGCAGCCTACCTATTACGGTTCATGAGATACAGCCCTGTGACAGACGGACGGACGGACGGACGGACGGACAAACAGCGGAGGCTTAGTAATAGGGTTCCGTTTTCACCCTTTGGGTACGGAACCCTAAAAAGTATTTTTGTTTTTTGTAAATTGAAAATATACACAGTAACTACTACACACTTACGTTTATTAATACTCTGATGTATGGTTTGGGTGCATGTAAAAAAAACAAGGTGGTCACATTGCATTTCATCCCGTACTGGTCGTTCGTCCAGGAATGTGGGGAACTACACATTCCTTATATACTAGGTAGTACGGTTAAGCCCGCCACGGTTGGTACCATCACCTCCGATGAATGATGGTCGAAGCAGCAATCCAAATTGTCCGCGTTTTGTATCCAGTTCAATATAGCCGTGCAATATAAGGAAGAAGCATAGCAACGAGGAATATTGTCATTGATATCTTTTTTGACCGAGCATTTTTTTTACGTCTGAAAATTTATTATCACTGATGTCACCTTGAAATTTGAGTCCTTATAATCTTCTTAAAAATTCTTAAGTCAGCACGCTGTTTTATAAGTTGTTGTGAGCTATGTTCGCTCACACAAAAATAGTTTATTAAGTATTTGAAAAATCACTGTTCCAATTTGCTTGATATTTTGTATCTAATATCTAATATCTAATAAATAATATAAAGGGGAAAGTTTGTAATAATGGATGGATGGATGGATGGATGGATGGATGGATGGATGGATGGATGGATGGGTGGATGTTTGTTACTCTTTCACGTAAAAACTACTGAATGGATTCTAATGAAACTTTACAATAATATGGCTTATACATCAGAATAACACATAGGCTACAATTTATGTGCCCATGGGCTTTAGAACTTTCACGGGGCTGCGAAAACGATGCCGGTAGCGATACTTCACACTAGGGGGAGAGGAGCCGGGGGCGGTGGCGGGGAGCGGCGGCGGGGGGAGGGCAGACGTCGTGACTGTTTGGTGTCCGTTTGGCGAATTTTCAAGGCACTAGCGATTTGTAAAACTTAGTACATGTACATTTAACTACCCGGGAATTAGGATTGGCTAAATAGAATTCAGTTCCGCTTACGCTAAGATGGGGCTGTCATACAAACTGCAATGCTATGCATGGCTCGGCTTTGCGGCGGCAGCGCTTTACTGAAGTACGGCTTGGTATTTCCTGCAACTTTAGGACTACTTGGCATCACGCTAAATCGCCGGAGGAGCGACCAACAGAATAAAATCCTTGAGAACCAATTACTCGATTTAGATGTGCATTGTATCTACGTCAGGCCTGATTCTACTAAAAACTTATAGATTACATAATATAACGCTTCATGACCAGAAGGGTAAGTAGTGAGTCTTAAAGTCTTATAACATGCGAACCACTTACCTGATTTATGTGCGTATTTTATCAATGTATAGCATCTCTGGGAGGTTCGAGATGGGTTACTGTTTTCGATGTTGAGGCTGGCTGTGGGTTGGAGTCCACGCAAAACTTACCTACGTTATACGTTACTTACTAGGTAAGCAATGTAGCAGTGAAAGTGCAGAAAGGTTCTCGGGGCAAATGTTTTTTTTTTAAATAGCCACCAAACGTCAACGAAGCTCTAAATGGGAATTATTGGATGTTTCTCATTAAATCATGCTATTTCGGCTCGAACGATCTTGATTAAATTTGGTACATGGATACATTGTCCTGGACCAGTTTGACCCTATTTTGGACCAGTCATGTTGGCTACTTTTTATCCATGAGATAATTTAGCCGACACTAACCCGAGCGGAGCCGGGTACCGCAGCTAGTTCGATAATAAATATCTGTGTCTGCACGTTTTTGTTTTCCTGAAAAATCTAAAGCAAGTCAAATAAAAAATAAAATCTTTATTTCTTTTCTCCGTTGGGTGACACAGGTTACATTTTTCGAAAAAACAAACATGTGCATAGATATATTTTACTGAATATAAAATCCCAAATATCAAGCAAATTGGAATAGAGGTTTTCTAATTATTTACGAAATTACGTTTGTATGGGGAGCGTAATTTTGTAATGCTTTCGGGCCCCATTAAGGGGTCAGTTAGCTGTCACATAATTCACCTAGTTATTATTATTATGTACAACATAATGTATGTAGTCTACATTAAGATTGCAGACAGGCCACGTATGTCGCAGAAAAGGCCACAGATGTCCAGACTCCAACTCAACAGAGAGTCCAACTCGCACACGAAGGGTTCCGTACCATCGTACAAGATTTAACAAAAAAAAAACTTTTTTTGTATGTAAATTATATATAAAAAAAAATATTTTACCTATTCGTTGTTATAGCGGTAAAATAAAAACACAATCTCTGAAAATTCAATTGCCTACCTATTACGGTTCATGACATACAGCCCTGTGACGGACGGACCGACGGACGGACAGCGAAGCCTTCGTAATAGGCTTCCGTTTTCACCCTTTGGGTACGAAACCCTAAAAAGCGTTGGCAAACAACCGGCACTTTGGCCAGACGATATAGGTCGACAGCAGGTGACGACTGGCTAAGAAAAAAGTAGGGCCGCACCACTTGGCGAGGTCAGGGGGAGATCTACATCCAGCATTGGACAGAAAAAAGATAAAGAAGAAGACGAAGAAGATGTGTTTAGTCTTGATATTTTAGGCACACATTTCGCATTCACTTTACTATACGGCGACAGGGTCAGCACGTAATCAAACTTTTTAAGTTAGGCGCGGCACATGGCGTACGCCGCCGCCCTCACATAACAGATGTCCAACAATCAACAGAGTCATTACCCTATCAATTCCCCATACTACGGGCGATAATTGTTTCCATACTCTTAATATTTTACTAGGTTTTTGAAATTTCGGATTCTAAAATATATTGTAGAAATCGATGTCTGTAGGTTCGTTTTTTTTAATAAACTATTTAGTTTGGAAAGTGTTGGCTAATAAACACTTGAAATATTAATACATAAAATACATATGTTTACAAAAAAAAAAAACAAAACATATGGACATAGGATCAAGCTTTCTCAAGTGATAAAAAATATTTTTTTCAAATCTGACATACGTTAGGGCTTGGAGGACGATTTCGCTATGTGCAAAATTGTGCCTTGGCCAATGGACAAAGAATGCATTTCTTAAAAATTTCCAATCTAAGATTTCCTGTGACTTCACGACAGCCACGGGTTGGTAACAACGCATTGGTTGAAAAGTTAGTCGAAACGGCCCGCTTTACCTTAAATTAATCTTGTCTGTGACATTTTTTTTTATGTTTATGTAATTGCGAAAACAGTCGCGTTTACATTCATATAATGCGGTCTTTTGAAATACACATAAGGATTCCTAACTTCGTTAATTGGGTGAAAGTGGTTTCAAGGCTTCAAAATAATATGTACCCTTTGTTTCAGAAATGCTTTTCACATTACCTTAAATGCGATTTTTTTTTGTACGTTGTTGCGTGAACGCTAATGTTTGTTTGAAATAAATAGTTGTATGCATTACACAACGTTGGCCATTCGGCTGTTTTTCATTTAGTCTTACCTGCTAATTGGAAAAATTGTTTGAAGGCATAACATATTGGCTGCCTTTTATTTCACAAATTCTTTTTGGTTTCAAGGCTTCAAAATAATATGTACCCTTTGTTTCAGAAATGCTTTTCACATTACCTTAAATGCGATTTTTTTTTGTACGTTGTTGCGTGAACGCTAATGTTTGTTTGAAATAAATAGTTGTATGCATTACACAACGTTGGCCATTCGGCTGTTTTTCATTTAGTCTTACCTGCTAATTGGAAAAATTGTTTGAAGGCATGAACATATTGGCTGCCTTTTATTTCACAAATTCTTTTAAGCATGAAACATGAGATGATTATAGATTTTAGGGCCGATTTTTCAATCCTCAGATAGTACTTATCGGACTGATAGCACAAATTCACGTTGGTCAAAAGACAGATAGTCGTTTCCGGAGAATTATATCTTCCATCACAATTATCTGACTATAATTTTACTAATAAACATATAGACTTACTATATCGGATGGATAAGCAGAACCGTAAATAAATCCGTCGAATAGTTATGTGGCAGTTTATCTGACTATTAGAAAATCAGCCCTTATAGATACATAAGTTGTTGCGTGAAATAAAATTTTCTGATTAAATTTATTAAATCAAAATGACGGCGCGGGGACTTGCCTTGCATATCAGAGGTCTGACATAAAATCTTCTCCAGGTTCATGCACCAATTTTATTTCTTTTTCCGAGTTGGATAAGCGCATTTCTTTACGAATGCGACGAGCTGCTCCATGGTTCAGAATCCATGTAAAACTGTAGATCCTCTTTCCCTATAAGGTGGTATAAGGAGCATCGCATTGGATGAAAATATGGATGAAAATAAAAAGTTCAAGTGGTGGAAGGTCCTGGCATGTTTCCTTTGGGAATGTGGTGTACTGGGCTAATATCATAACGGTGACTGTGTGGTATTAGCCATCCATGTCAGGTTGCATAGTGTAATGTAGGTGTAATTTGACAATATTGGTAATTTATACATTATATTACTTTGTTCCGTGATGAATAGTATTAATATTATTACATAAATAAATACATAATTTATACACGTGGGACGTTCCCAATAGAACGCTGTATTGAGACATCAACATAAACATATTGATAAACAAAATACTACGATATATGTTCACCAAATAATTACTCATGCTCTAACCAGACACATCTGCAATGATAGGCACCGAGAAGTCGAAATTTGATATCTCACACTCTAAACATTGAAAAGTGGTTGCGCTCCAGTGAAATATTATGGCTTTGCTTAGAACTAATTTATTAGTATCTCGATGATTATGTATGATGCAAAATTATTGTAATATGAGGGCAGGAATATCAACTTTATGCATAGTGGTTAAGGGTGCATTTCGTGAGTGTAGGAAAGGTTGATTTTGCATGGAATTCGGATTTAATTTGGATATTCACAGGACAATCGGGTGGGACAGCGTGGCATAGGATGGACATGTAGACGCATGTCCATCCTATGCCACGCAATTGGGTGTCTTGTGTATGAATGTTATTAAACTGAGATTGTACAACTGAGCTGTAGCAGTGAGAGTTCCGGGGGGTAAAATGCATGGCATAAAAATTGTGTGTATGCCTACTAGTGACATTATTTATTATATTTTTAGCAAATTATTATTTCTGAGTTATCCATTATTTCCACCTAACTAGCATGATTAGTAGCGTTATTCGGTAATTCAGACCACTTATTACCTAAATGATTAGATGGGGCTGGCTTTCTGGAGTGTTTAATGAAAAGGGATTTTTAGACATCATACTAATCGAAGAAACGGAAATAATAGTCGTTGTCGTATGTTTCCTGAAGATGTCGTACAAGCGACGGTCCGGGCACTTCTGTGATTTATTTCGACTTTAAGACTAATTGGCTTATTAACTTGTCAACCCCGGATCTAAGCAGATCCCAGCGCATACGAGAGCAATGCACTTTTTTTTATAAATGTGATTTATTTTCATTTCTATACAGAACACACACAAATACACACAAGAAACAGATACGTATGAAAAAATAATTACATGACCATGACAATTCTACTTAACCCTAATAAACAGCAATCGTAAATAAAAAAGTTTTCAAAGTCAGCCGAAGCTGAAAGACACTTATTGCGTTACCCCTTTGGATCTCTTGGCACTTGTATTCAGACCAGTGCCATTATTGTTTGTACATATAATTACATAGAATAGCGTCGTTATCGTTTATTGACTAAGTGCATAGCTTACTTTTGTCGGATAAAAGTTTAACGGAAAAGAACTAAATACTTCGTTCTGACTGGGAGTAACCGTAAACCGCTTTTTTACAGATAAATCATAACGCTCAGTTCGTGTATGTTTTAAGCCGTAGTAGCAGTATAAAATGAGCTGGAGAATCACAGACCGGACAAAGTAATTCTATCTATTGTCCGGTAGCTCTTGTCCAGGGGCAAGATACTAATATTTTCGAACTAGAGAGCGAATGGCAAGGGAGTGTCTCACACATATTGATATATTTATTGTAAAACTCAGTAATCTTCATATGCACGTTCTTTACTCTGCACCAAGTTATGACGCAATAATTCCGTCTTTAAAAGTAATGACAAGAGTAAAATAATGCTCCTTTTTCATTCAGTGTGACAGTTTATAGTAAAGCTTTTGCGGCAAATGTAATGAGTAGGGCATTCCGTCACCTACTCCAGGAGCCTTATATGAGAATTATCCGACAGTCTTTCCGCTCATGAAGAATGCCTCGAATCTACAACGACTCTACTTAACACTGACTGAAACCCACACAAACGTTATATGGTCATCACTGGCACATTTATTGGTTGGATGTCACTAAAGTATTTAATTATTATTATTTACTAGCTGCGGTACCCGGCTCCGCTCGGGTCAATGTCGTGTTGGATTGATTTCGGTCTGAATTATTTCCTGGATAAAAAGTAACCCACCAAAAGGCTGATCAAGGACTATGTATCCATCTACCAAATAAAGTCAAAATCGTTTGAACCGATATGGCATAATTTCATGATAAACATCGACATATTCCCATTTCCACATCCCATTCTTCGTAAACATTTGGGATCGAATTTTTAAAGGCATGTGCCGCCAGACCCTTACTGCACTGGCACTGCTACATAGAAATTGATGCAAAACCAACAAAGGCGGGGGCGGGAAAAAAAACAAAAAAAAAAACAAAAAAAAAACAAAAAAAAAACCAAAAAAAAACTGTAGGACTACTTGGCATCATGCTAAATCGCCGAGGTGCGACCAATAGAATAAAATCCTTCTAAAATCTACGTCAAGCCTGATTCTACTCTAAAGTTATAGGCTACATAATAAAAAGCTTCATTACCAGAGGGGTGAGTAGTGAGTGTTAAATTCTTATAACTTGCGAACCACTTACCAGATTTATATGCGTATTTTATCAACGTATTGCATCTCTGGGAACAGTCAGGTTCGGGATGGGTTGCCGTTTTCGATGTTGAGGCTGGGACGGCTCAGCTCAGCACCTGCTTGGCTCCCTGGACTCGATACAGCGTCGGGCCGTGCGTCTCGTCGACGACCCCAAGGTATCTATGAATCTAGAGACCCTCCAACTCCGAATGGGTTGTTGGGTCTCTCTCTGTGTTCTACCGTCTTTACCATGGATAATGCTCGTCAAAACTACATAACGCTGTCACTCCATCCCCTTTCTACCATCGCACGATGCGGAACAGACAGGAAATGCACCCGTTACATCTAAACGTAGCTGTTGATAAGCACCGGAAAGATCTAAAACGCAAAATACTTTACCACCATTTATCGCAGTTAATATATCTTCTGGAACAGGGAGAGGGTAACGCTCTAAATCCAATACTTTATTGACAGTTACCTCATAGTCTACACAAAGTCGTATATTACCATCCTTCGTTGGTACGATGACTAATGGGCTACCCCATTCACTGAACCGAGCCTTCTTAATTATTCCAGCCTTCTCTAAACTTACAAGCTCTTGACGTGTGACACTGTCGACATTCCAAAAATCAGAACCAACCGATCCTCTAGGTCATTTCTTTATAGGGTCGGTAAATTATGGAATGCACTTCCTGCCGAGTTATTTCCCTCAAATTACAACCTGGGATCCTTCAAACATGGTGTGAAGAAGCACCTGGCCGGCCGGCATTGTTTTCGCAGCCCTCTTATAAGTTCGAAAGCCCTGGCGAATGCCATATGCCGCGTATTACATAAAAAAAAGCCTGGCTTTGGGTTGGAGTCCACGCAAAACTTCTCTACGTTACACGTTACTTACTTACTAAGTATGCAATGTAGCAGTGCAAGCGCAGAAAGGTTCTGGCGGCAAATGCTTTTTTTTTTAAACAGCCAACGAAGCTCTAAATGGGAATTATTGGATGTTTCTCATTAAATCATGCTATTTCCGCTCAAACAAATTGTTCTGGACCAGTTTGACCCTATTTTGGATCAGCCAAGTGGACAACTTTTTATCCATTAAAAAAATTTGCCGACACTAACCCGAGCGGAGCCGGGTACCGTAGATAGTATACATATATAAATAGATATATGTAAAAAAAATTGTTGTTTTATACTTATCAATATCTATGTCAACAGCATTTTGTTTCAAGGAAATCATTGTTCATTTTTAACAAAAAAATGCCCTGTGTTTTGAAGATGTATTAATCCGTGTGGGAAAATTACACCATTTCCCAGATCCTCAAATAGAATAATTTATTTCTCTAAGAGAGAACCTTCTAGTTCTCTCTGTGAGAATTCTAGAAAATATATCTCTCGAAATGAGAACACAAATACTTATAAAAGTATCACTTTTAAGGTTACCGCGGTCGTTAGACATGTTTGAAAAATGTTACGGCTTTTCACGCGGCAGGTAGAGATATTCTCCGACGTTTCGAGCTAATCATTCAGCCCGTTGTCAAGGAGGCATCCGCCGCGCTCATGCGCAGCAGACGACTGGAAACGTCGGAGAATATCTCTACCTGCCGCGTGAAAAGCCGTAACATTTTTCAAACATGAAAAACACAAATACTTATATAATGATAAATCAAATAAAATATTTTTAAATAAAAAAAGGACCGCCTTCAAAAAAACGGGAACTAAAAAGCAAAAAAATATTGATTACTTTTAATTAATGTACGACAAGCTTTTTTAATACTAACTAATTATGTACAATTTCTTAATTTTTAATCATCTTTTGAAGTCGGTGCCTTGGGTAGAGTTCACTCCGCACGCCGTTGACCGAACAGACACAATTTCAGGCGAACACACCCGAAGTCTACGAGAGCGTAAACAACCTGAGCCAGCAATGATTGGTCCACAGAGCATTCTACCTGGAGATGCCTTAGCGTTGGTTTACGTGCAAGCTGATATCGATACAGCAGCGCAGCGTACTGAAATTGGGTTTTAAAAATTTTTAGTACTTTCGGCTTTATAAAGGCGCGCACTGGTGAAGGAGTAGGCAAGTTAATTCGCTGCTCTGTGGATTGGTGCTTCCTACGACATAGTTGTCTGAACGAAACGATTTCTGCCGAAATTGGTGAGATATGTACCTACTAACTGCACACTCGTTTTGACACGTAGTTGAGAGCAGACACCTCAAAGTCGCTACCAATAGTTTTCTGTTCTTTTTTATATTTGTAATTTTTTTTTGTGTTATGTAGGTATTTAGGCAGAATAAAAAGTACAAGCTACACCTACCTAAATATTTACCATATACATAAGTGGTCGTTGTTTTTATATTGGTTTGTTTGTTTAGTTTGTAGGGTTTTCTTGTAAATATTTAGTTTTTACTGTGTTAGGTATTTAGTTTAAGTTATAAGGAATATTTAAATTGCAAAGTACTTACCTACTTACATACGTTTTTCCGACCTGTTTGTTTATTTAATTTTTGATTCTGTGTTTTTTCTTTAAGTAGGTTAATGTAAGTAGCTACCTACTTATATTTCTTTCTTAGCCATAGGTAATATTAATCTAACTACTTACAGCCCTTATAGAACGTCTACCCAAGGCACCGACTTCAAAAGATGATTAAAAATTAAGAAATTGTACATAATTAGTTAGTATTAAATTAGCTTGTCTTTCTAAATTATAATGTAATTTAAAAGTAATCAATAATTTTTTGCTTTTTAGTTCCCGTTTTTTTGAAGGCGGTCCTTTTTTATTTAAAAATATTTAATTTTTTGCTTTTTAGTGGTGGCGTAACTTTTTGACTCAAGGTGTGTGAGCCCTCCTGCTCAACTTCACATACAAAGTGGAAAGAAGATTATACGCAACTCACTATCTCATGCGAACCCTCTAAACTGTTACTAAACCCTACAATGAACGAGCATTATGAGATATGAAACCATTGAGAAATCACATTTCTGACGAAAGGTAGACCGGTACCTATCTATATATTCATGAGTTCACGGTTCATGAGATAGAGCGCTGGGACAGACGGACGGATGGACGGACAGCGGAAACTTAGTAATATAGTATCCGTTGGTACCCTTTGGGTACGGAACCCTAACAAGGCAAAACAACGAATGTCCAGAACCGCTGAGCTTCTGAATTTCTCATCCTTCCATTGTTCCGGAGAGTCTGTTTCTTGCGTAAGTGTTGTATGAAAATGTGTACATATCGGTCTCGTGTATACTCATCCCCTTAACAGTTGAATTTTGTAAAATCACAAGGGAGCCTTTTCGTCGTAAAAAGAAGTCACTGAAAATTTTAAGTTTCTAGAATAATTGGTTTCGGAGATCTCAACATGAGTGGTTTTCGCCTAAATGTGTTCATTTTGACCTGTTTTACCCCCCTAAAAGTAGAATTTTCAAAAATATTCTCTTCGTAAACATTCCCATCTCAAACAAAACCTACTCTGACATTTCTGGGTTCAGCGGCTCTAGAGATAGAAATGTGTACAATTTGCCCTCTTTTACCCCCTTCAATACCCCCAACAGTTGAATTAAAAAAAAACCTCTCATACTGAGCAATCTCACCCTTTAAGAAAGCTACTGTAACTAAAAAATCACATTTCTGGGTTCGCGGGCTTAAGAAATTCGATGTTTGTTGTATTTAAGTACCAAACTATTGAACCGATTTTGATAAAAAAAAAATGGGACCAACTAGAAAGGATACCCTTTTGAACAAAAAAAGAATTTTTCAAATCGGTTCAGGGGTCTTCGAGTAATCGGTGAACATACATAAAAAAAAAGAAAAAAAAAAAAAGATTCCGACGAATTGAGAACCTCCTCCTTGTTTTCGAAGTCGGTTAAAAACTGCTCAAAGTAAATAGATAGTATTCAAACTTCTTTTCACAAAAAGAGGGCTACAAGTATCCTAAATATAAATACTGAATACAAAATACTTAATCTGAAACAGTTAAATGTGAAATCTGCCCGGGATCGTACTATCGCATTAGATGGAAAGATGGTCAAAGCGGAAATAAAAAATCGTCTATGTTTTTCATCCAGTTCAATGTAGCCGTGCTGACAAAGGGAGGAATGACACCTAATACCTTCCGGAATGCGGTGTGTTGGGCTAATATGGGGGTTGTGTTGTGTTATTAGCCATCCATGTATCCGATCACAGTTATTTTCCCTGCCTCCAATTCCCAAGCGTACGTGATTAACAACGAGAGTTGCCTGCAAATCGTTGGTGCGTGCATCACCTGACTACTGGTTGAAACTGGAGAGAGCTTTGTAAATTAAGCTTTCGGGAATTTCAGCGTGAAACTCGCAGAACATCCGTTGCACAAATTCGTCGTCTGAAAAAATTAGCATTCCTATGATGAAAAGAGTTCCCTTTGCGAGGAAACCCTTTACAAATCAGATGTAAATTCCGATCTTTCTATTAGGGTTTAACCCGTTACTACATAATTCAATATTTGTTTTAATGATGTATTGTAATTAAATCATATTTGATACGTTGACAAATAAATGGTATATAAACCGAAATGCCATAACTAGGCAAACAGCTACAATCAATAAGATGATAAATCTGCCAAATACCAGAAATTAGTGTGAGCGGAAAAATATACACTGCATAAATAACATCTATCCTAAAAATCTGTAAGGGGTGTTCGTGGAGTAAGTGGCTTTGTTTTCTAAGATACTTCGTTTGTAGACTTTATGTATGATACTAAATCTAAATTGACGATTTTTAAAAATCAGTTCTGTATGCATGCATGTATGTTCCTCCATAACTCTTAACCCGCTTCTCCGAATTAGATGAAACTTCGTACAGGTACATTTAACTACCCAGGAATGAGGATAGGCTAAATACAATTCAGTTCCGCTTACGCTAAGATGTGGCTGTTATACAAAACTGCAATTCTCTTCACGGCTCGGCGGGAGGGCGGCAGCTGGAGAAGGAGGGCGGCGGCGACGCTTTCTTTCCCTATTTGTACCGAAGTAATAATAATAATAATAATAAAGCCGTTTATTTTTATGAGCACAGATGGTATCATTACATTGTGGTAATTTTTAAAGTGTTAGTGTAAAGCAAAAAGAAAAAAGCTGTGAAAAGGTATTTCCTCTTAAGGGCCTGGTACTAGCCAAATCGCAAAGTTAGACGAGGCACCCCAAGTTAACTAACTAAGTCTGACGATTATAAGTGTCATTCTTACAATATATGATTCCTTGTCTAGGAATCGAATTATTTTCGTTAATGTATGTTTCCTTTTTCTATACAAAATACATTGCGGAAACGGTGTCCATTTCCGAACTTTTTTGACTAAATGTAGAAATCTAAAAGCAAATGGAATTTTTTGTTTATGCATATATGCTGTTTTTGCTTATATCTAGAAATCGAATTACTTTCAGATTTCTAATGAGAAAAATCAACTTTTTTATTTTTATTATTATTTAAATAAATGATGGAATAAAAAAATATTAACAATCCATTATCACTACATATTATTACATTTGTTAAAAAGTGCATTTGTATGGCGCGAGTAGTTGGCTAGTCCTAGCGCCTTAATCTTAAAACTTAAATCCTAAATATTAGTAGAGTCTACATCATTTTTTAAATTACTGTGCTCCCCACTGCAGGGTGAAGGCCTCCCCCATTTCTTCCCATTGTTTTCTCTCTTTTGCCTTTCTTGTCCATACTCTGCCAGCAATTTTAACTATGTCGTCGTCCCACCTCTTCTTCTGTCGTCCTACGCTCCTTTTTCCATATCGTGGGTACCATTCTGTGGTCCTTTTTGTCCATCTTTCATCTTTAGTCCTAATTAGGTGTCCGGCCCATTTCCACTTAAGCTTTTTAGGGTTCCGTACCCAAAGGGTGAAAACGGAACCCTATTACTAAGCCTCCGCTGTCCGTCCGTCCGTCCGTCCGTCCGTCCGTCTGTCCGTCTGTCACAGGGCTGTATCTCAGTAACCGTAACAGGTAGACAGCTGAAATTTTCACAGAGTGTGTATTTATTTTGCCGCTACAACAACAAATAGGTAAGATTAAAAAATAATAAAAATTAAAGGGGGCTCCCATACAATAAACGTGTTTTTTTTGTTTTTTTTTACGATGGTACGGAACCCTTCGTGTGCGAGTCCGACTCGCACTTGGCCGGTTTTTTTGAGTGAACAATAATATCTTTTATTTTTGTCTTTTCTCTTACCAGTGTATTCCTTATTTTGTCACGCCTTGTTATGCCTACCGAAGTACGGTTTGGTATTTCCCGCAACTTTAGGACTACTTAACATCACGGTAAATCGCCAGAGGTGTGACCAATGGAATAAAATACTTATTATTTGAGAACCAATTATTACTCGATTAAGATGCGGATTGTATCTACATCTAGCCTGATTCTACTCAACTTATAGGCTACATAATATAACGCTTCATTACCAGAGAGGTGAGTAGTGAGTGTTAAATTCTTATAACTTGCGAACCACTTACCCGATTTATATGCGTATTTTATCTACTTATAGCATCTATGGTTACAGTCAGGTTCGGGATAGGTTACCGTTTTCGATGTTGAGGCTGGCTGTTAGTTGGAGTCCACGCAAAACTTACCTACGTTACACGTTACTTACTAGGTAAGCAATGTTGCAGTGCAAGTGAAGAAAGGTTCTGGCGGCAAATGCTTTTTTTCTTGATGAAGACGGATACTTTGTCCTGGACCAGTTTGACCCTATTTTGGATCAGTCATGTGGGCTACTTTTTATCCATTTAATAATTTAGCCGACACTAACCCGAGCGAAGCCGGGTACCGCAGCTAGTGGATTATAAATAGAAGTTCCTTTACAACAAAGTTGCTTATTCAAAAATAGGTCTATGGTTTTGACGAAGGCCGTTCTATAAAAACACTGAGAAACCTGGTACCTGATTGCCTCCCAAACAATTTGACTCCTGCCAAATTAAATCTACACACTTTGCGAGATTGTTCTCGGCGGTTTCGGCAGTCGACAAAGTACGTTGTGGTCGCTCTTTTGTGGAGCAAGCGGTCCTTTCCCAGCGTGACGCCCATTGACAACGGATGCACGGGTACAGCCGCAGGGCAGCTGCAGCGAGCTGATACCACGACAACGGTGCCGTCGGCCTGTGCGTGGAAAATCTGCCCGACTGTGGGCATGCATGGGTGTGATAAGCGCGCTTGTGGGAACGATTGACAACGAGTGCATTGAGTGATTTAAGGTTTATTTGGGAAGGAGCTGAAGTAAATTATATACATGATATATATTTATGTAGACGCATTTTAAAACTTCATTTTTCTTCACAAATATAAAAATCCATGGAATCCATAGTGTATCCCTAAAATGCTCTATTCAATGGCGTAAGCGAGCCACATCGATAAACTAAGCGATTTATCGATAAGTGATGTGTAACTCTTGTAGAAACTTATTTCTGGCCAGTAAAGAAACAACGGTGGAATGAGAAAATTAATGAAAATTAATCACATCGTATGAGATAAGAGAAAAATCCTCAGAACTCAATGCCTATCTCATAAAATGAGACGATATCTACAACATGGATATGACAAATGACCAGATTCTGAAATAAGTACGTGTAATCCAATCACCAAAAAGATGTCACCAAAAGGTATGTATGAAGAAGATTCTTGTAGGTTCTACTTCGCCAGAATGTAATGAAACCGGCAGAAAAAGAAATGAAGATTCAAAGATTCAAAGATTCAAAGAGTTTATTTGTGATCTTTAGTTTTGTACACTTCTATCACATCGTCAAGGTTTATACACAGGTAAGTATATAATTCTACAAGTTATTAACATTCAAATTATTAAATAAATTTTCATTAAGGCACAGTAAGAAATTCGATATAAAAATTAACATTATGCATTAAACATTTAAATTAAAATCATTCCATCAAACATTCATTAATCACAATTAAAATTTAAAACATCAGAAAGTATTGTATTAAAGTCAGTCAATCCGAGAGTGTGATTTATATCTAATGGACGAAATAAAGAAACTGAAAACTGAAACTGTACACTTAATTACATCACTATTGACACCAAACCGTAAAAAATTGCCATTTTTTTTAATTAAAAAATATATTAACATTTTACAAATTGCAGTATTGATGCCCTTTTAATACCTAATGCATCATTTGTTACCATTGCCTCTCTATTTTCGTAATTGAGTACGCTAGCCCCCGGTTGCACCTTTCTTAAAAACGGATATCCTACTTTTTTTTTTATGTGACTGGACATGGATGGCTAATACCACAAGTTCTGTCATGGTATTAGCCCAACACACCACATGGGAACTAGGTGCCATGCCAGGACCTTCCTTATATTGCACGGCTACATTGAACTGGATGGAAAACACGGACAATTTTCATTGCCGCTTCAACCATCGTTCATCCAATGCGATGGTACCAACCCGGGCGGGACAAACCCTGCCACCTAGTAAGTAAGGAAGGGAACCTACAGCTTAACGTGGAATCCGAACCACGGCCAGCCTCTCTCAACGGTCGCATGGTCACCCATCCAAGACCAGACCGGACCCAGCGTTGCTTAACTTCGGAGAGCGATCGCCGAAGTGTCGCGCCACTGGGCCACTGAGGCTGACCTAGCTGTACGGGTATTCTAAAAAATATTTTCGTTGCTAAAACCCCAAAAAGGAGGCTACTTAAATTACGGGCTTTGTTTGTTAGTTTGTCGAAAAAATCGCTTTGACAAACTCTATACAATCACAAATATTCCTGATTTCTGAGCATGGAATTCCAAGAATAGGCCTGCAGTTCGTCCTCCCCATACATTTTACATAACACCTACACATAAAATGTTTGGGGAGGTCACGGATATTTTTTATTGCCGCTCATTTTTTAATCAATACGATTGTACAAAGCATCAAGTGAGTAAGGAATGTTATGTTGAATTCGAACCATGGCCAGCCTCAACGGCCGTACAGTCACTCATCCAGAAACCCTCTGCTCTCTCATTTTTCTCATCAAATTTTAACGTTTCCACCGCCGTTTCGTTACACCGAACTTAATTGCAATGGAACGAGAATAAAGTGCACGCATGATGTCAATGTGAAAATGTTGAAAGCCGAAAATGAAAAGGTCAGAACTCAGTTCCCCGATTGGAGCCGGCGGAAGGCTACGGGCGGTGGCGGCGCCGCGCCCACCGCCCCCGCCCTAGGCTGCCCGTCTGCCGCGCTGCGCCCTAGACGACAGACAGCCCCGATCGCTTCGCCGATGCACCCGTGACAATCTCGCACTCTAGCGGACACGGTAGCAAAGTTGAGCAAATAAAAGTAATTTTGCTCAATTATTTAGTGAAGTTTGAAAAATATTTTATAGTAAAGTGGCACAGTTTAGACCGCAAAATATTTTTTTTTAACATGACATTTGTACCTAATAGGCGTTGAGTTTGAAAGTTAAAGTGCTGAATACAGGCGATGCCAAAAGGGCAGCGGATTAAATTGGACAAGGCAACGCAGAAATATTCATTTCCCGTCTCCATACCGATCGCCATGTTGTAAGTTTCATTACATTTTATTTTATTCTTATGGTTCCGGCCTGAATTGCCATGTATGTGGTAAGAGGCGACTAAATCTAGAACTCGTCGGCCGTGGTTTAAATTCTACGTAAAACTTTAGGTTCTTCCCTACTCACTAGGTTTAGGATTAATCCCGCCCAGGTTTGTACCTTCACATTGAATGAACGATGGTCGAAGCGGCAATGAAAATTGTCGGTGTTTTCCATTCAGTCCAATGTACCCGAGCATAAAAACGAAGGGTCCTGGCATGTCATCTAGTTCCCATGAGGTGTGCTGGGCTTATAACGTGAGAGTAAGTATGATATGTATTCCATAATAATTACAATGGTGGAATTATTAATTGTACTTTATTATATGAATAATCACTGGTCTTGACATTTCTCAAATGAAGCAAATATTCATAAAAACTTTGAAATAAGAATGAAAGAGGACGACTGCGAAATTAAATTTACATTGTGAGAGCTCGATTCTTTAGCTTTTAAAATATAGCTAGAGCATCGAACTATCTTTTGGCAATCAAAAACATTGTTACAGCTTTTTTTAAATTATAATATGTGGTTTTTTTTACGCCCCTTTAAAACAGAATACAATCATCTGGTAACACGCCCTTAAGGCGGCCCAACCCGGCGGCCCTAACTCATTCGAGGGCACGGTACAAAACCGTGCTGTTGCGCTCTGGGACCTTCTCTGTTTCAAAGAATAAGACAGGCTCCGTGATGAGGAAGATGCAACATGTCCACAAAAAAGACAATGTGCATAGTGTATGATTTGGTAAGATTTACGAAAATTTTAATTTAAAAACGACTTATAGCTAAAAGTAAGCCACGACCGCTGTAGTAAAAAATCGAAGAAAAACCAAATAGATAATAAATCTTGATTAAATAAGCTATGTCTGATGACTCATCTTTTTAAGATGTTCTTACTTTATCATTGCGTAATCCACCTCCAAAGTTATTGTATAAAACGCGCGAAAAATGCGAACTTTCGGACCTTATAACTTAGAAACCAAACACAATTTTACAATGCCAATGGTCATCAGACATCTAGTTCGATCAAATAAAGCTGTTTTGAGCAAAATTTTGGATCTCTGACAAGAAATATGGGCGTGATCTTCTTTCCCCTTTTGTATGGGGAGATGAGCGGGATGGGCCACCTTAAGGCGGGCCCGTAAGCATCAGAAAATTACGCTCCCCATACAAACGTACTTTACTAATCATTTGAAAATCACTATTCCAATTGCTTGATGTTTGGGACATAATATCAGGCAATAAATATCTATGTCTGGACGTGTTTGTTTTTTAGAAAAATGTATCCTGTGTCACATAGCAGAGAAAAGAAAATTTGTATGAAGATTTTCTTTTGCCTGTTATTTGACTTGCTTTAGATTTTTCAGCAAAACAAAAAAGTGCAGACACAGATATTTATTGCAGAATATAAGATACTAAATATCAAGCAAATCGGAACAGTTTTTTTCAAATGATAAGTAAACTACGTTTGTATGGGGAACATAGCTTACGAGCCGTTCTTAAGAGCAGATATTTTGTAGAGGCTATAAATGTTTCACAGGTGAGATCCTGAGACGTGATTACTAAGGTTGTGGTGGTTTCCTTGTTGTACTGGCTAATGACAAAATATGACAAATCTCATAATCAAGTCTCTGGTAAATGATAATTTTAAAATTATATATCCATCCTTATTTTTCGCCTGAAGAAAGATCACAATTACCATCATCACAATGAAAATGCCACTATGCCACTAAAACCCTGGTCTATGCAAACCACCCAAAACGAATTTGACAGAGCCATATAATACAATATCAACACATAACTCAAATAAAATACACACAATAAGCTATTAGATATCATAATACAAATACTAAATAAAAAACAAATCACAATATACTTCTTCGCCACACACCAGCACACACCCTCACTTACCTATATTCACCCACACACCAACGTTAATTAAATAACAAAGTGTTTCGTTACCGTCTGCTAACTATGTCCAACGGGACCTACATCCTGTTGTTGTACAGAATCGTATTGGTTAGGAACTATTAGAACCCAATTATCTATCTATTGCACGATTCGAAAAACAAAAAATGTATATGACCTCACAATGAATATACCAAACTGTATTTATATGAAAGGTAATATTTTTTTTTTATTTGAATTTATTTGTTAAAATAATTGTTCGCGAAATTATATTCTTACTCGTTTTTACTATATTATATAGTTCCCGGAAGACGTATGCAGGGCGCGCGGCGAAAGAACGGATTAGAATGGAGTCAAGTTCGGCCGTGTTGAGATATGAAACGGGTCGACTGTGGAAACGCCGGTATTAGTAGAAACCGTATTGGGTCATTTGCTAAATAATTTCAGATTTGTTGTGGTTATCTGAGTTGAAAGGGGGGGGGGGGTTATCTAATGGTAACGAGAAGATGACGATGAAGCTGCGCTTACGACGGTGACGGACGCAAAACGTATAAAATTATATTCTCCACTACACTGGATAGAGTCAACGGATAATACACTCACCATAGCTTATGTGTCGTGTCGGCAGGAGATTGGCGCAGTTTGCTACACTGCCTGTTTGATGTGAACTGGTGAAGTTGTGTCCTGCGACCCAATTCAGCAGGAGTTTTGTTCCCTTCCTTTAGGTCCTAGCTCAACGCGGTGCGCAATGCCCGAAGAGCGAAGAAAATATTCACTAAGTTACGTAGCTTAAAGCCTTGTACTGTATAATGTAGTCACTGTTAGTCTGTAGAATAGTAGGTATCGCAGAAAAGTAATGACATAATCAATACTCATTTATTCATTTCAAAAGCATACAAATAAAAATATTTTAAACAATTAATAACAAATAATTGTAAGTAACAATAGGCTAGAGAGGACATCCGATAGATAGACCTCCCATATGGGACACTAGACATTTTTCCGACTTTCTGTGAATTCTAAGTCGATCTAGTATATCTGAATATTACCGTAACAAAGAAATTGTTACATTGGTACAATAATTTTTATTTATTTTCGGACAACATAACAGATTACAGACAACTAAACAATAAACAGATTAACAAAAATAACAATATAATAAATCCTAATCCAACAACTGTTGCCACAAAGTATTTTTTTAAATGTATACGGCATTTTTATTACTTCCTTACCTAGAGAACTTAGCGTAAATTATGTATATATATTAATCAAAAGAAGAACTTATTTAGTAATAGATTAAATATAAAAAAATACATATAAAAGGACACATCCCAAAAAAAAAAAAAACAAACTACATGTTTTATATTTATAGTGTCGCTTAAATTTATGTTAGGTAAAAAAATATTAAAGAAATTTTTATTTTATGTTACATGTTTTCTTTTGCCTTTGCAGCCTTTAAAGACTGTTACAACACGCTTTATGTGTATGTATATTGAATCACATCTGAAAATGTACGTAGTATATAATATATCCACTCACTATTCATTATTAGCTACAAGTTTTAATAATTTACTTTTAAATGTGTACTGATTCATAGGAAAAGGGTCAACTAGATTAAATTTTACATTGTAAGTCCTAAACATTCGGAAGAAAGGTTTGCGTTTTCCAGCGTTATTTCTATTAAGGGGAAGATGAAATAAGTTAGAGCTGCGAGTGGTTCGTTGATTGGGTACGTGTATGTTCACTTGCGATAATAATTCGCTACAATTTATTTTATTATGGAGTATCTTATGTATAAACATAACATCAGAAATTTCACGTCGATGACTTAATAGTATTGGTTTTCTTATAACAGTAGTGCAACCTTGTCTTCTGAGTCTAAATTGTAAGACTCGGTAAAAGTATTTTTGGATGTTTTCTAAAGCATAGATGTATTTTGTATAGAAAGGATTCCAGATTTCCGACGCATATTCTAACTGAGACCTTACTAACGAGTTAAATAGTATGACATAGCTGTCGGGGTTTCTGAAATCCTTTGAGTTGCGTAGCACAAATCCCATCATTTTAAAAGCTTAAATAGTATGACATAGCTGTCGGGGTTTCTGAAATCCTTTGAGTTGCGTAGCACAAATCCCATCATTTTAAAAGCTTTATGTATTATATTTTCAATGTGCTCATCAAAATGCAGTTTTTTGTCTAAAACTATTCCCAGGTCTCGAATACTGTTGACACATTCCAATGCCTCACCGCCTATCGTATATACGAAATCCGTAATATTAAGATTTTTTGTTATCGTCATTTTTTTACATTTTGAAATATTCAGTTGCATTTTATACCATTGACAGTAAGAGAAGAACCTATTCAGGTCTTCTTGGACCTTTAAACAATCAGCCATATTAGATATTCGGTAAAATATTTTTAAATCGTCTGCGTATAATAGGTATTTACAAAACCTGAAACATTTACCAACATCATTAAGGAAAATGACAAATAAAAAAGGGCCCAAAATGGACCCTTGAGGGACACCGGAGGTAACCTCAATTGTCGAAGAACTATAACCATTTATTGTAACTTTCTGCAGACGATTGGTAAGGTAAGATATGAACCATCTTAATAAGTCACCCTTTATTCCATTAAATGCTAGTTTTTCAAATAATGTCATATGATCGACTTTGTCAAAAGCTTTTTGGAAATCTGTGTAGATAACATCAACCTGTACACTGTCATTGAGAGCTTCGAATAAAAAATTTGTGAACAACATCAGATTACTTACTGTTGACCTATTCCTAACAAATCCGTGCTGTTCAGCCAATATTCTTTCGCGCATAAAATTATAGACCTTTTCGTGCACTAATTTCTCAAATACCTTGGCTATACATGACAATATCGATATTGGTCTATAATTTTCTACATTATTAACAGTGCCATTTTTGTGTACTGGGGTGATGTTAGCCAGTTTCCAGTCATCCGGGAAAATTCCAGATTCTAAAGACTTATTTAAAATCAAAGATATAGGTAAAGCAAGGGAATAGTATGTTTTTATCCAAAATATAGGCTCGATGCCATCTGGTCCTGGACCCTTGTTTGGATTAAGCATTTTAAGGGCCTTACTGACTTCAGACTCAGTCAATACTATTGAGGTTATGATAGGATTAGGAGTATCTGCTCTATTAATATGGTCAAAGTTTACCGAACCGGCCGAGGATGTTTCAAAGGTGGACTGAAAATATTGATTGAAGCTAGAACTTATCTCAGCGGGATTTTTTAATTTAGTATCTTTATAAGTCATAGAAGAAGGATACCCGGATGACTTTTTTAAATTATGTACATAGGACCAAAAACTTTTTATGTTATCCTTTAACGAACCTTCAACATGCTCCATGTAAGCTTGGTATTTAGAATCACACATTAATTTAAATTTAGCTCTTATATCCGAGAAAACCAGATAATCACAATAGTTATTATAAATTTTCCATTTTTTCCATGCCCTTTCTTTACGTTTCTCCAAACTAATTAGTGTTTTATCGAACCATGTAGGATACTTGTGATTTTTATTTTGTTTCGGTTTTATTAACGCCACGATTACATCATTTACTACCGAATATAACAAAGAAACAGACTCATTTACAGTTAATCTACCTAGTAAGTAAGGCCAATCCACTGAGGATAATTGTTCATTTATCATATCATAATTAGCTTTTCTAAAATTGTACCTTACATTTTGTTGTTTTGGTAAACAGGGCTCAGGCGTCAGATCTACAAGTACTTCCAAAGGAGGGTGATGGCGGTCTGGGGTTAATAAAGGGGACGGAGCGGGTGTAAGAGAGCACTTACGATCACTTAGCACTAGGTCGAGTATGCGTTCTGGGGCTTAGCATAGTAAGGTAACTTGTGGGGTGAACAGACAGGTGAGTGATTAATCTGACATTTTGTTACATTTCGCACCATGCAGACTGCTTAATTTCAGTTCACTTGGCCGAATACCACGTCGTTAAATAGTTGGCATAGTACGAAATGCAACTACACGTCAGATAAAACCAGTCTGCCTGTTCACCCGGCGAGTCATTCGCTTTGATGACCATTTGATTAGATAACCTTGGCCAATTTCTAATTTCACTTTGCATGGGACATAATACCATACTCATCTGAAGTGGGCTATGCGTAATGCGATGCAAGTCCTACACATAGCTCATTTGTTCGTTGCGGTTTTTATCTCTTTATTAAATAGTTAGGAACATTAAAGTAGGTAATTTAAACTTAGAGATACAAAATACTATATTCACTAGCAATAAAGTAGCTTGTTCTAACTATAATTAGATCGAGTCGATATAATTGCATTGGATACTAAGAGGGTTTTTGCCAATCCATCTCATCCAATAATCCAGCATCCTCTGCAACTGAAATGGTGCCTTGTCGAATCAAATTTCTTCGTAGTTTAGTGCTGCATTTTATGATTTAATATTATGATTCAGCTCTCTAATACTATTTTAAAAAGCGCTCTTCTATATATAATGTTATCGTATACACATGTATGGATATAATTTTATCGGATATAGATGGAGCTGGCGGCAGTGATCGAGGATGAAACCTAACTTCTATGTCCATTATTATTAACATGCTGTGCGAAAGATTAAATTCATGCGAAAATAATTATCCATTTGTGGGCGACGCGCGCTAACGCGATTCCGCTTGGCGCAATTGAAAGTTAATGTTATAATTAGAAACCCTTTATTTTTATATTTAAGAACCCCATCTCCAGATGGTTTTTATTATTTTAAAATTCTAACAGCGCATGCCCTTTCATATGACAGCGAATTCATTTTGGTCATGCTCCTTTATTTTTAACCGACTTCAAAAAAAGGAGGAGGTTATCAATTCGTCTGTATGTTTTTTGACTCTAATAAGTACAAGATATATCGACGACGACAGATTTATTATATATAGGCCTCTGATGATCTTTTTTTTTTGCAATACACATCTCAGATCATTTTATTTTAACAGATAGATACATACAACTGCATAATTTGATGATCTTAATTTACGTGGCGTAAGCTTTGAGAGCTTACGCCATTTACGAACTTTGCCAGGTTATTTAATGCAAAAAATATACATACAAGCTGTTGACCGATTTTACAAATCTCTATTGATCCAAAGTCGATCATAAACGCTTCAAATAGATTAATTGCATAGGTATACTGTTTTAGGTATAAGAACTGGCAAGAAACTCCGCGGAATGTATTAAACGTCCACTTAGTCTAAGTTTGCAAAAGTATTTGCCACTGCTTACAATCACAGATAAAAACACAAAATTAATAAGAATTGACGAGAATCAACAATGTTGTATGCAACATTTCATGACAAATATCAGTTTATTTGTAAAGAACATGCCCGCTATTTAACATGTTGCCAATTGGAGTAAGCCAGTACTCACAAACAGCACCCGTTCACGAGCCTCACGCCGGGCACAGCCATCGCCTTTCTCAACCATATTTTAGGGATAAAGGAGACCCAAACCCAGCGTCACCACAAGCAAGGACCTTAAAGCGATGCATTAATCCAGTGGCAATAAGAAAAAATTGTAAAACCTTTGTACGATTTAGTTCTTATGATGAGTATAGTGTCAGATCCATAATTAATACTATTATTTCTGTCATGAACTACTACAGTGGCCTGTACACAAAAAGTCAAAATACAAAACTTATTATGTTTACAGCTAAAAAAACGGTATAATAATAACCCTTTAACCTACAGAATAAACCTACAGAAAATTAAGAGTATAATGATTTGAGAGCAACCTCTGTTATAATGTATGAATAAGATTCCTGTATGAGGTTCTGACCAACACCTACAATTAAATAATGCTTTACTACAGTTCTGATGTCATGTCTGAATGCCCTCGTCATTATTGATACGAAATTTTATCAAATCAATATTGTTATTATTTTGTTAGTAATTTCACTCTACACGTAGTATTTATCATAAAAATAATATGGATACATAATGTATCGATGGTCAAAATTAGTAAATAAGAAAAAAGTAAATGTCATTGTATCTCAGGAAATTAAAATTTATCAACTACAGCATCTTTAACACTATAATAAGCATTTTGTGTTAAGAATTTCTCAATCTTAACTTTAAACAAATTTTCACTGAAATCACTGGCCTCTTCGGGCAATTTGTTATAAAATCTAGTACTGTTAATAAAACTCTTAAATGTTTTAGCTAATTTATAAATAATCACTTTAACATTTTTCTTGTGTATTGTGTTATGGTAACGAATACGGTTATGAATACGGATATATGAATATTGTTAACGGTGGTATGCATAATTAAGATATCTTCAAGCATATTATTATATATTATAAGATCAGCACATTTAATGTGGTTCATGACTCTACCCTTAATAGTGATGTTAAAGGTAAAGTCATGAACCACATTAAATGAGCTGATCTTATAATATAGAATATGCTTAATAATATCTAAATAATGCATACCACTTGAGGTATTAAGGGGCAACAATGCAGCACCGGTAGTGGTGCTCTGGAAGTAGACGGCATCGTTCATTGAGCGCGCCAACTTTGTGAGGCTACCAATAGAGTCTCGCTCACTCATATATATGTAATTAAAATATTTACTTAGCTTTTGCATACGCCGCCGCTGCCAAAAAGTTAAAATTTTTACTTTAATTCTGGCTTCAGTTAAAAAAAAACTATTCTAATTCGATGTGCAAATAAATATTTGTGTAATTAAATAAAAAAATTAAAATAAAGAAAACTTTATATAAGTCATAATAACACATTTTACAATTTCAAATTAAAACCTATTAAGCTATACATAAAAATATTCCTCCCCTGGTGACATAGTCCCAATGACAGAGGCAGCGTTCCCCCGCTGATTTGCTAAAATAATGTTCTGCCTAATGAAGCTGTGCATAAATAAACTACGTCGGCAAAATATTGTTACGCGGGTAGGGTGCAGATTAGAGAAGAAAACACCAATATTCAACACTCTTCCTTTATTTCAAATAATTCACAAGCAAACTCACAAATACAATTTCACACTAGGTTAATTCAAACACTAATTTACAAACTATATCACTCACTTCACTGATTCACTTCAGAGCTAGTTCACTGCACTTCTATATCGCTTGTTGTCGCTCACTTCGCTTCCAAAAATAGACTGCCGCCCTCTGCGCCTTGGGCGCCTTTTATATCGGTGGAGCTTCTTTCCAGAACACTCCACCGATTTCTAGGCGCCCATGTAGGGCAGCAGTCGAGAACAATCTCCCTCGAGACATTACTAGAATGTCCGAGATTTATTTCTGAAGTCAGCTGGACGAGGCGTCACTTTATATGGGACGACAGTGATGCGATAGCCTGCGCAATGCAATAAGACAAGTAGCGCCATCTACTGAAATTCGAAGGAACCATTTGGCGCACTTTGGTAGTGTATCAGCGCTATGTCTTCGCAGCGGGGCGCGCTCGTAACACTGCCTCCTCCTTAGTTATGCTCGTCTCGAGCATAATTGTCTCCGTGGTATCGGGCCAGACGATCTACGTGCACAATCTTTTCCCGACATCTATCATTCCGGCGGATACGATATGTCACGTCATTGATTTTAGTCACCACTCTATATGGGCCTTCCCATTTTGGTTGCAGTTTGGGACTTTTTCCTTTTTTTCGTAATGGATTATGTAGCCAAACTAAAGATCCTTCTTCAAATACATTTCCATTAGCTTTGCGGTCGTAACGTGTTTTCATCCGCTCGCTTGCTCGTAGACCAGCCTCTCTGACACGTTTATAAACAGTGTCCATTTTTCCTCGCAGATCTGACACATACTCTGTTACACAATGGGATGCCTCTGGTGGAATTCCTGTCAGAAGGTCAGCTGGTAGTCTGAGTTCGTGTCCAAAATTTATGTAGGCTGGAGTTTCATCTACGCTTTCATGCACAGCGGTTCGGTATGACAGCAGAAACAGCGGAATATACTGGTCCCAATCCTTTTGATGGTCTTCTACCAATTTGGCCAAGTGTCTTTCCAATGTCTGATTAAATCGTTCCACCATGCCATCTGACTGTGGGTGGTATGGGGTTGTCCTGGTCTTATGGATTCCCATTATTCGACATGTCTCCTGAAACACTCGGGATTCGAAGTTTCTGCCTTGATCAGTGTGTATCTCGAGAGGTACTCCATAGCGACAGAAAACTTCGTGGACCAATTTCTGTGCAACCGTGATCGCCTCTTGGTTTGGTATGGCAAATACCTCAGGCCACTTAGTGAAATAATCCATTACAACCATAAAGTAACGGTTGCCGTCATTTGTCGGAGGAAAAGGGCCAGCCACATCAAGAGCAATTCTCTCCCACGGAGCTCCAACATTGTACAATTTTAAAGTTCCCTTGCTCCGTGTATGAGGCCCTTTAACAGCGCTACAAATCGTGCATTTACGGCACCAATCTTCTACATCATCGCGACAATTTATCCAGTAGAACCGTTGTCGTATCTTCAGGAGAGTTCTCTTTATTCCCAAATGTCCACCTGAAGTTCCATCGTGCAGGCATTGAAGAACTTCTTTAATCTTAGATCTGGGGATGACTAATTGCAGAGAAGTATCCTTTCCGTTAGGTGTTTCCCATTTTCTGTACAATATTCCGTCATGAAGTACCAGGCTCGACCACTGCGCCCAGTAACTTTTAGTCGCTGTGCTCATTGCAGAAATATCTCTCCATTCTGGCTTTGTCTCTCCTGCTCTCTTCCAGTGAATAATGGGCATCAGATCATCGTCCCCCTCCTGGGCTAGCTTCATGTTTTCATTGCTCCATTCTTCGCTGATGTTATCCGTTCGGATGGCCTTTAAATGAACGGTCTCCTTTATCTCCTCCCTGATGCAGTGCTTACACTCTTCTGGGCAGGGTCGACGAGACAAAGCGTCAGCATTTCCATGGGTTTTACCACTCCGATGCTCTGTATCGAACTGATACTCTTGGAGCTGTTCCAGCCAACGTGCAACCTGCCCTTCTGGATTCTTAAACTGAAGCAGCCATTTCAAAGCAGCGTGGTCAGTCCTCAAGCGAAATCTTCGGCCGAGAAGATACTTGTTGAAATGCTGCAAAGTCTTCACTACTGCTAGAAGCTCTCGTCTTGTCACACAATAGTTCCGTTCTGGTTTTGAAAGGGATTTGCTGAAATAACCAATAACGATCTCCTTGTCCCCATGACGTTGTGAGAGTACACCGCCGATTCCGGTATTACTTGCGTCTGTGTCGACTATGAACTCTTTATAGGCTTCGGGGTAGCCCAAGATTGGAGTGTTACAGAGATGTTGCTTAAGTTCTTGAAACGAATTTGCGCAGTCCTCGTCCCAATTGAATTGACGCTTATCTTCTGTAAGTCGATGCAGAGGCTTAGCAATCTCGGAGAAGTTTCGGACAAAACGGCGGTAATATGAGCACAGTCCTAAAAAGGCACGAACTTCAGTCTTATCCTTTGGAATTGGCCACTCCTGTACGGCTTCGATCTTCTTTGGGTCAGTTTGGATGCCATTTCCGGAGATAACGTGACCCAAATAGCTAACCTGACGCTTGAAGAAAGAACACTTCTTGCCACTTAGTTTAAGGTTAGCTTGGCGAATCTTGCTCAAAACGTTCTCCAAATTCTTGATGTGCTCGTCAAATGTCCGCCCTAATATGATTATATCGTCCAAGTACACCAGACAAGCTTCCCCGATCAGCCCAAAAAGTACTCGTTCCATAAGCCTCTCGAAGGTTGCGGGAGCATTACAAAGTCCAAACGGCATCACTTTGAATTGCCACAGCCCATGCCCTGTCGTAAACGCTGTCTTCTCTTTGTCTTTGTTGTCGATTTCCACCTGCCAGTAGCCGCTTTTCAGGTCCAGGGTTGTGAACCACTTCATGCCACTCAATGTATCCAGCGTGTCATCAATTCTAGGAATCGGATAGCTGTCCTTTTTTGTTACATCATTTAAACGTCGATAGTCCACACAAAATCTGGTGCTGCCATCTTTCTTCTTTACCAGAACTACGGGTGAACACCATGGACTTGATGAAGTCTCTATAACATTATTTTTCTGCATGTCCGCTATCATTCTCTGAACTTCTTCTTCTTTAGCTACGGGAACGCGGCGTGGCCTCTGACGTATTGGAAGAGCATCTCCTGTGTCGATGCGGTGCTTAACCATGCTTGTTCTCCCAATGTCTCCGTCGTGCGAAGAGAAGATGTCTGAATATCGCATAAGTAGATTTGTTGCTTTCTTGAAATCATCAACAGTCAGGTCCCGTCTGCTTTCTTCCAAGAGAGTGGACACTTTAGATCTCCCTGTGTCCAATTTATCTGAGGAAATTTCATCACATTTGCGTAGCCAGGAAACTTCTTCTTTGCCACATATTAGCACGCCATTTGCCACATCTATTTTACAGTTGTTAGTTCTCATAAAGTCCAAACCTAGAATGCAATCATCGATGATATCTGCTAAAACGGCGGTATGACGATAAGTCTTACATCCAATTTTAATCGTAACTTCTATCTCTCCATAAACGGGTATGTGCTGGCCGGTAGCTGTCTGAATCCTGCAACCATTAAAATACTGGGGACGATTCCATATGACGCGGCCAAAGGTTTTTGACTTAACGATTGTACGGGATGCTCCGGTATCCAAGGTCAAGTTGCATTGTATCCCGTTCACTTGCCCTTCAACGAGCAGGCTGTTTCCAGTACATGCCTGCGAAATTGTGACTTTCGGGGCTTCTATTTTACCAGCCAGCATCCGCCCCCCGGTTCTGGCCTTTTCATCTTCATTTGCAGCATCAGGCCTTTCGGTTTGATTTTTGGGGCAGTCGGTTCGAAGGTGCCCCAGTTCATTGCACTTGTAGCACCGGGGAGTAAATTTACGTCTTGCAGGTGATCTGGTTTCCGACGTCACCACTTCTCTTATTCGATGCGCTCGGGGATCTGATCGAACCGCTTCGACCTCCAACGCGTGGGCAAGAGCGTCCTTCAACGTTGCGTGGTGACTTAATCGTACAGCAGCTCGTACTTCGATGTCCCTGATGCCATCCACGAAAGCCTGCACCAAGTAATCTTCCAACGAAGAATTCGATGATGATTGATGGGCCTTTCGGACAAGTTTTTCGATTTCCAGTGCCCACTGTTGAAGTCCTTCACTTGCTCGTTGTACTCGATCACGAAGTTGAGCTCGGTAGACGTGTTCCAAATGCTTGTCGCCAAACCTTGACTCCAGTGCTTCTAAAAGTCCGTCATAGGTGATTCGGGGACCTAAAGCCTCGAGAACATGGAGTGCCTTGTCCCGAAGTCCTAAGGTCAAAGCAGTTCGTGCTTGGTTCTCATTCCATCCATTTGCAATAACCACTGATTCAAACTGAAGTTTGTAAGCGGCCCAGGATGTCAAACCATCGAAAGGAGGAACCTTAAATCTTGCTCCTGCTGTTGCAGATGAAGATACAGTTACTCCACAGGTCTTGATTTTCTCCATTTCTTCGGATATCTTTGACTCAAGCCCGTTCAGTCGCTCTTCATGGCGCCCGAGAGTTTGGTCTTGCTCTTCGATCTTAGAGTTGACCTCATCAAGCTTCTCCTTTATTTTGGCATTGGATTCCCTAACGGCCCACATCAGTTCTTGCTGCTGCTCCTCCTGACGGCGAGCATGTTCCTGCGCCTGCTCCTCTTGACGGCGGGCCTGTTCATGCATCTGCTCCTCTTGACGGCGGGCCTGTTCTTCTTGACGGCGGGCCTGTTCTTGCATCTGCTCCTCTTGACGGCGGGCCTGTTCTTGCATGAAGGTCATCAATGCGTTCAAGTCCAAGGCAGGAGTTTGCGTCATTAATTGATGGCTCTCGAATTCTTGAGTTCCTGAGGCTGCTGCATCCTCGGCCGGTGTTGTGTCGGCTGCCGTCTGGCTCCTGGTCCTCACGCCTTCCTGGTCTTCTCTCGGTGTAATCGGCATCTCTAATCCCCGCTTCTGACACCAATTGTTACGCGGGTAGGGTGCAGATTAGAGAAGAAAACACCAATACTCAACACTCTTCCTTTATTTCAAATAATTCACAAGCAAACTCACAAATACAATTTCACACTAGGTTAATTCAAACACTAATTTACAAACTATATCACTCACTTCACTGATTCACTTCAGAGCTAGTTCACTGCACTTCTATATCGCTTGTTGTCGCTCACTTCGCTTCCAAAAATAGACTGCCGCCCTCTGCGCCTTGGGCGCCTTTTATTTCGGTGGAGCTTCTTTCCAGAACACTCCACCGATTTCTAGGCGCCCATGTAGGGCAGCAGTCGAGAACAATCTCCCTCGAGACATTACTAGAATGTCCGAGATTTATTTCTGAAGTCAGCTGGACGAGGCGTCACTTTATATGGGACGACAGTGATGCGATAGCCTGCGCAATGCAATAAGACAAGTAGCGCCATCTACTGAAATTCGAAGGAACCATTTGGCGCACTTTGGTAGTGTATCAGCGCTATGTCTTCGCAGCGGGGCGCGCTCGTAACAATATATATTTTGCAAAATACACCAAAGGCTGACAGTGTTGTTCATACAGTTGTTGTAACAACTGACCTCTAGGTCTTTTATCTATAGGGTCGGTAAACAATGGAATACATTTCCTGCCGAGGATGCCCTAGGGTCCTTCAAACATGGTGTGAAGAGGCACCTGGCCGGCCGGCATGGTTTACGTAGTTCTACTGAATGTTCGAAAACCCATCGGAGTCGTTGAGCACCTTAATAGGTCCTGGCGTAGTTTATGCCGCGCTTAACATAAAAAAAGACATACAAATCTTACCATTTATGTACAGTACTCAAACAACACATATTACACTATGTAATCCAGAAGTGCTACGAAAACTCTTTTGTCGCTTGATATAATCGGTCTACGTGCATAATTCATCGCGTAGCTGTGCTACGCCTTTTCAGGGCTTGACGTAGCTGTGCTACGACAAATGATTAATTTATTGTGTACTTGATGTAGCAGTGCTACTCATAGAAATAGGATGTTGCTAGGCCTATGGTGCTACCATATTTCGGCGGGGATGTAGCCATTCTACGACAAATATTTTTTTAGTTTGACGTAGCACTGCTACGATTTTTTGTTTATATGTGGAATCACCTAGCGAAACTACGCTAAGGGTGCCGATTTGAGGACTATTTCAGAGTTATCGGGCTGATTTAGAATACTTTTTAAGACTCCCAGGTTAAAGGTAAAACACTCGACTTACGCCAAGTATTTTAGCACTTGACGTAGCAGTAATGCCACGAAAGTTGATTCGATTCTGCAACAATTCTTTATTAGATTTACAATTCAAAGGATTGCTACGGCATTTTATATTTTAGCTTGGTGTAAAAGTGATAATACAACTAATAATGATAATAAATAATACAACTAATTAATGGTTTGATATAGCGGTGTTGCGGGAATAGATTCGTTATTTCCATATGAAATTTTAGCGCTTGATGCAGCAGCTGATGGGTGCGGCAGAAATGTTCCTCAATTATTATTGATGCATTATGGTTGGGCTAGGTTAAGCTTAGTATTGTCAATGGAGGCGTGAGTTTGATACCCGTTGACTGCACCGCTGCTTTTCACGTTCAAGTTTAACATACATATTTTGTGTTATACAAGTTTAACATAGATCATTTTCTAATTTTAAGGTTTCGTTCCTAAATGGGATCACCAAAGCATCATCTGCATCGGCCTAGAAAATATTCTTATTGATGAATATTCTTCTGCAATCAGCTACAAATACATGAGATAAAAAAATATTTAATAGATGATCGTTTATTTTGATAGTTTGTTTACGGACCGTCCATTAATTTGTGTTCTAAATTATGTGGATATTATAATTTTTAATCAGATCTTCCTGAACTGCATTATTTTCATTAGTACATGTAAAAATGTGCCGTCTATGATTGTGATTTCAATAAATTCTTCATGAACGGTATTTTTATTAATTTTAAATAACTAGGATGATTAGTATTATTATTCTGTACGGATAAATAATATCTAAGTGTATTAATTGTGCTTTTTTATTTAGAAATTTATATGAATAGCCGTAACGTCGCCCTACCTTTGTAATAGTTTTTTAATTATTAAGATCCCGTTTTCTTACTTTGCTTGACTAGACAATATATAACAAATTTCCATTCCCGCTATGGATAACTTTTCTTAACTTGTACAAGAGATGAAGAAACTTTAACTGTACGACTGTTGAAATGAACTGCAAGAGTACATGGAGATGATCCTATGCTTGTTGACAAGCGGAGCAGTTAGGCGAATCAACTATTCGCATAAAGTGCAGTGTCTTATATAGTGTTGTATGTCCGGATCTTAGTCTGAGGCCTACCACTATGTTAGATCTTGGCAATTTGGAATTGAGAAGCCATGGCGTTTTAAGTGGTTCACATTAAAACATTTTATACTAAATTACTTTCTCTTCCGACCTTCTATCGTAATGCTCTTTGCATACAGTTAATATGACAATGTTGTCCTGGTCAGTTGTTGCTGCATACGAGAGGGCTTTGGAAATAGCTATAAGTTCAATTAACTTGCGTATTCCTTCCTTTGGATCCCTTAATCTCCTTCAATTTGCGCAATTTTTTAGCCGAGGTCATCTGACCACTGACGCTGCTGCAGAAGTTTTGCCAGCTATCATTCCTAGCTTTCTTATCGCTTGGGATATTTTTTTCTTTTAGTCCTTCTAGTTGTTGCGGAGATCCAGTTCTTCTGAATTTGGTAAAGGCTAGTCTTAACCAAATTGAGGAATATCCAAACAACTTTAAAATCACGGTTTGGGACGAAAATTGGAGTTAGGGTTTGTGTTCATTCTAGTCCAGGGAATACTTCTGTCTGCAGAGTCATTGATACATTCTATTAGGAGGTTGTATACTTCTTGAGTGCTTGCTTGGGATAACTGTCAGTTAAACTGGCTGTCAGATATTTTTGTATTTTTTCGAGTCTGCTTCTATCATATTTCTTGATTCCTGCAGTGATTTTTTTGTCATTATCTATATATACACACATATACTCACCCTCATATACATAGGTGTTTAAAGTCACTAGCACTTACTAGTTTACAGTTTAATAAAAAAAAAAACAATACAACTTATTTAATAGTTTACTGTTAAGCCCGCATATTAAATTTGATATCTAAGAACCTGCTACTTATATCACAGTCACTAGGCTAGCGTAGGAGGCAGTGTAATAAAAGAAAAACAAAGAAGAGCTAACTTACCATTGTAGTTAAGAATATACGCTCATAATAGAACCTTTATTTGTAAAAAAAACTGTATAATATGTTCTTTTAAACTCTGTTCTATTGTGCTTTGTGCTAAACGAATTTAAATAAATAAAACATTATTATTATTATTATTATTATATAGTCACTTCCTAGAGTTTCATTGATTGTTTTCCATTTGCATGTCAGAGCCAGATCTGCAGTGCAGAAAGTAACATCAGATGAAGTTTTTTAAAATGTTTCCATTGACCAGTTTCATGAGCACCGCTGTATTGAACTGAAAGGAAATAACGGGCAATGTTTCATGACCGTTTCGACTATCTTTTTATTCAATGTCAATGCCAAACAATACTAGACCAAAGTACATCTAAAACACCGAAATACACGGAAAACACAAAACAACACCAAAAAATTCCAATCAACACTTAACAATATCAAACAACACCGAAAGACAATAAACAACACAACAGCACCAGGCATATTCGTGACGTAAAATGTTAAATTGTAGTCACATAAAAAAATAATAATTTTGATAATTGTGTTTGTATTTTATTCGACTTTAAAAACGAAAGGCGGCGGCAGAGCGTGATAACCCTAGCGCAAGCCGGATTCGAGCGACGATAGTGTGTAGAGGGGCGGGTGAGCAACGATGCGCCGGCAGTGAGCGAAGTAATAAATACTTTAGCTTAGCGACAATTAAGATCAAAATTAAGTAATTAATGTCGGGGAGTGCAACTTCTGCGCAACTTATTCTGTGATTGCAGTGTCTCCAATATCTCTTTGTTGTTTAGCTCAACATCGATGTCTCTGATAATCCCATAGGAGTATTGGACATCGGTTACTCGGGCGCTCGATATGTTATTTTTGCATAATTATTCACTTGCCAGTAATCCATTTAATATTTCCTGTGTTGATAATTTAACCACGGCCTTGTAGGGAGTTCCCCTCAGTATTCTAGCTAGCGCGATTTGTTTTGGTAGTTTAATTTTTCTACTGAGATATGCTTCCAAAACGGTACCTACCAAATCCTGTGAGTTCTCCTTCGAATGTTGTCTATTTAGACGTTTGCTACGTCTTGTCACTTTAGTATAGCCATCATTTTCTTCCTCTTCCTCTGTGCTTTCTTCTGTCGATTGTCGTCCTCGCTTCCCTCCGATTGCACATTCTTGATTAAGTGATCTATCAGTGCAAATATTAACGTTTTTGTCAGACTTGTCAGAACAATCACAATCATTTCGTCCCACTCCAACTGTTCCTCTTGTACCATGTCCTGTAGGATAGGTGGCAGCTCCGGTACTTCTTCGAGGTCATTTACGTCATCATTACAAACATCCTTTGAAGGATAACCACTTAGTTCTTAATCGAATAAAGTTTATAAAATAATAAGCCTGGTTTTCACCAACTTCCGATTTATTTTAATCGACATTTAAAGGGCCTTTATTACTAAAGTGCTGATTATCTCTTACTGGTATACATTGCAAGCTGCTTTGGAAAGGCCCTTTACGTGTGGCGATTAAGCTAATCAGCAGTAGGTGAAAATACCCTTAGACGACAAACATTTTCTTAACAGGAGATGGAAGATGACCCTTCGCATGGATACAGGATCAGTTGGAAGATTTCAGGTTCGTCTTTAGGATACATATTAATAATGTAAAACGTAATTCTAACTTAATTTAGTTACGTTTTCTTTTTAATATGTATCCAAAGGGTGAATAATTCATCATAAAGAGTCATCGAAGAATATGGATTGCAAGACTTCACAAAATGATATATATACGTATTTTGGTAGTTACTGAATTAACCAACAAACTAATGAGGACTTGTTTATGTTAACTGGATTGAATATACTACATACATGTAAAATATACACTTGTATTTTATAAGTTAACTGATATGTCTGCGTATGTACGTAAATAATGTATTACCATAATTGTTAATGGGATCCTAAACGAATGTGTAAAAAAATAAATAATCATGACGGTAATCGGTATCGGGTTTTCGGAGATATGAAATTACACCCGGTGAAATTACGGTGGTGGAAACACCACCTCCAACTACAAGAATCCCAAAATTACCTTTCGATTAAACCATGCCGAATTTCAGGTAACAGAAGCTGGTGAAATTTGGGATTAACTAACGTGCATAAAAACAAAGACCAGCCAAAACGTTTCCATAACCACATTTGTTTTTGTCAAATTGTGTACAGGAGGTGCCGTACAATTCTTCTGTTCCTTTGATGCGGCTTTGGCAGCATAATCTTTAATTCTGTCTGAAGATTATGCTGCCAATGTGTATCCTAGGTGGAAGGAAGCATCACCACGATATCGCAGTCTCGCCGATGCCTCCAGATTTTTCACAACTTCTTCAGTCGGCTCACCTGATCCACAAATGTTTGAGTCTATCTTCACTTTAATCGCTACGAAAATGGGAAATGATTGCAAACACGAAATACCTACCGACCCTGGTCCTTCAATAAAGCGCATTAGAGGTATTCAGTTTGTATTTTCCAATCACATGGGAATGTCGAATAAAAAAAAACAATTTGAACGTGGAACTAGACTACCTGGAGTCCGGTGTGGCGGCGCGGGTGGAAAAGCTAGCTCCGTCTCCTCGTGACGACGAGTGGACCAAGCCTGTGGTCCACGTCGCCTTCTGGACGGAAGACCACGCCGGTCCTCTCCGTCGGGCCTTCAGCGTCTAGGGTCCATGGTGTATATGCGGGTGCTGGGGTAGCTCTCGCCCCTACCGAGGCTCCTCTTCCTTAACAGTATCTTGCAGGCCTCGCTACCAGGCTGCTGGGCGGAACCATGGGTCCGCAGCGGCTGGGTAGCAAGGGTTTACAAAATGGAACATTATACAATGGCTTCGAAGCTCACCTGGTTATCAGGTTTGAGCTTGCCTGTTCTAGGCAAAAAAACTAAGCCAATATTGACGGGGAGTTGGCTACAAGCCTGACCTCCATTTTTAACAAGCATTAAAAAAAAACAAATCACCCACGCCTCGTGCTGGTCATCGGGGGAACGGGACCTCCTCCGATGAAACAACCGAAACAACCGAACTGTAACGTGAACAAAAATTTATTTAAAATGATCTTTTAATGTTTGTTCTGCACTACTGTCGTTCTAATTTGGAGTTTGAATATAAAATACGAACGCTTGATGATGAAGGAGATCATCAATAGAAGTCCCACTACTTCGGTAGTGTTAGGGCTTTGTTCGTAGTTTGGCACCAGCGGTTGGCAATTGTTTTGTCTTCTTCAATCTTGTTGAAAGTGTGGTATTTTGTTTTCGATTTGGTATCATTGTAATGTATTTAATTTTGGAATGTTTATGACTTTGAATTAACGGCTATTTTGTAATGGGTCATAAATATAGTTTTTGCTCATTAGGTGTTATGAAAACGTTCAATAATCTGAAACAATGTAAAACTGAGACGATACTACAAATATGCTTTATGTTACTACTACTTTATTTTGGGTGGCCTTGAATATCCTAACATATTAACCACAGATCGACACAAATTCACGACCAAGAACGTTAAAAACCAATGGATACCAGATTATAATAGTTCACTATCACTAAAAACGTCGCCGCAGTCGCGGAAATGGGAAAATGGGAAAGAAACTAATTGATTGAAACATTCAGATGATAAGAGAGTATTGTAATGCGTACCCATTATCAAAGTTCTGCGGTTTTTCATGAACAACAAACGTCAGATTTACATAACACAGCGAATCGCGATCGTAGCTGACATAACTATGTGCTCTCTGTATGTAGTTTGCATCTTCACGTAAACACTCGGCGACGCGGTTGCCGTTCTTTAACGTTCTTACTTTACGTACTTTTTAACGTTCTTGGTGGTGACCATACGTGCGACGAATGTGTGTCTGTGGAAGAGAATCAGAGCACCCCCTTGTGGTTGACATTAGGCTTTTTATTTCTCTGCCGCACCGCCAGGATATGGAACTGTCTGCCACCGGGTGCCTTTCTTCATACCTATAATCTTGGAGTCTCCAAGCGTAATTTGAAAAAGCTCGATAGCTCAGCGATAGTCCGCAAATCGAGATACTTTACTGGTTTTTGATAAAAAAATACTAATCGCAATATTTGATTAGGTTACCATAAATTATAAATGTGTGTACACAAGCTATTTTTTATTTAAGTAATAAGGGACACGTTCTTTTGTCACTTTTTCTAGAGCGAGTCATACCGCTAAGATGTACCACACTAAAAAGGTTTTTTTTGTTTCAGAAATAATATTCCGATAAAAGTTCTGAAGCGTTTGGTCGACGGGAATCGGTCGCAAACCACGACTCAATCTAAACATCATTCGAATAACGGCCCAAAACTCCCAGTTGAACCAACTCAAACTCCCACTTTGACAGTGGGAAACCGACCAAACGACCAACAGCAGTCAAGCAGCCCCCAGCCATCACTGCAGACTATCACTATGGTAGGACAAGGCACAGTCAGATTTAAAAGTGTCCCAGAAACCGTGGAGTCTGCGATAATAAAACACAATCTTCCTGTTCAACCCGCTCCAGTGCGGAGCTCCAAGGACATCGAGGCCATCGAAGCAAAAGAACGAGAGTTCATAGATTATGTCAAATCCACACCAATATGCAGCGATCGAAAGAAACAGATCCTTTTAATGGTTGTGCAGAGCGAAGAAAATAAATATAAAAATCCACCACCTGCTGAAGTGGAACCCAATAGTTTAGTCGAGATGAGCGGTCAAAACGAAAGAATAATAATAAAAATGAATACAATTGATTCCGTACAAAGCACTAACGTTGAACAGAGGAATAAAGTGTCATCGGATATACCTTCAAGGCAGCTCAGTGACCTACAACTGACTCAAAAACAAAATATAAAGTGGACTGCTCAGGGTTGTAAACCAGCCCAAACTACCCTCATAAATTCTTTTCGAGCCCAAGATAATGCTATGGCGTCCATTATGACGGAGACTAAAAAGGGTTCACCGGAATTTGAGATGACCCCAGTCATTTCATCAATGCCGAATACTTCTACAAATATGTTGGCTTCAAACAACTCACCATATATTAGACAACTTTTAGTAAGGTTGGTAGTGGACATATAAAATACTGATACTGATACTTTGAAATAAATTAAAAAGTGATTAAATCTGGCGTTTAGTGGCGTTTCGTACCATGCTACCAGACCATTCAGACCACTTGGCCGTATTATATGTCGTTTGACGGTTAGTATGGTACGAAATGCAACTTAACGTCAGATATATTCTTCAACACACGGTACACGGCAACTATTCGCTTGGGCCTCGTTCTTAAAATTACGGATAGGGCTGATTAGACGTTTCCGCAAAGTCGCTTCCAGGGTCCATATTGGGTGCCGAGCTCAGAATTGGGAACTGTGGGATTTAAGGCCCCACAAGATGTCTCGTTAGCAGTAAAATTTGTCACTGCTCCTTCTTCTCCCCAACAATGGTTGGGAGGAGCCTTACAAGAAAATGAAATGAAACTTGATGATTTCCTGCTCCAGGGTCCGTCTTATATTCTCCTATAATAGATTGGCTCTACAGATATGCGATATTTCAGCTCTGCTGTGACCGCGCCGGTGATGACAGCTAATGTTGGTGGGTCGAGCTCGATATGCGGAACATTCAAGTAACTACAATACTGTTTTATATCGTTCTTATTTTGGGTTAACAGGGAGACGTCAATGAGGGTCCTATCTTATTGGGTGCCGAGCTCAGAATTGGGAACTGTGGGATTGAAGGCCCCACAAGATGTCTCGTTAGCTGCAAAATTTGTCACTACTCCTTCTCCTCCCAAAAAAGAGTCGGGAGGAGCCTTACAAGAAAATGCGAAACTTGATAATTTCCTGCTCCAGGGTCCGTCTTATATTCTTCTATATTAGATTGACTCTACATATATGCGATATTTCAGCTCTGCTGTGACCGCGCCGGTGATGACAGCTAATGTTGGTGGGTCGAGCTCGATATGCGGAACATTCAAGTAACTACAATACTGTTTTATATCGTCTTACTTTGGGTTTACAGGGAGACGTCAATGAAAGTCATCAGTTAAATTGTATGTGGGGAAGGTATGGACATTTTAATTGCCTGCATTGAACGCTTTTTTAACATATTCGTAAATGCTTTAAAAGCCCCTTAGGTCATAGGATTACATCTTCATAATTTCATCATTATTAGTCGCAGGCTTAGAAGTCCATCAGCTGTCCTACTCCAAATCTGTCGTTTGAATCTTAATATCTTCGTCTAATGCGTTCCATTAACATTTTGTGAGAATTAAAACAATATCAAACAATATTTCAGTTTTTTTTTTGAGCGGAAGACATTAGACGAACGGATTATTTAGAGTGAATAGTCGAAGAAAAGTTACATTTTTAAATTTACGACTAAATGTAACGAAATTATGATTGAAGTACGATTGAGAGTTTTGAAGTTGGATGGTGTAACTTGGCGGCTTTAAGTTACTATAAAAAGTTATATTTTCACTTAATTAGTACTCAATGATTACTATGTAATTATTTATGCGTATGCATTCACTTCGCGGTACTACTTTGAGAGAAGTAATAAAGTTTACATTGATATGGTATTTGAATTTAGTGAACAAGTACCTTGTTTTGTGGTATCTTCCTTCGAAGTTAATGCATATACTGAATTGGCACATGCATCCTGTTGCATTGGAGCAGCTTCGTTAGTTCATCCTTTTTAAACGTTTAGTTGATACCTACACACTAGAATTTATGGAGAGGGTTAAATTGTTTGATTTTTAAACAAAAATATGGAAAACAAAAACATTTCAGTTTCATGAACAGAATAACCCCCTTCGGCTTTGACTTCCTGTCTCTGCGCACCTGCATAAAATCTTTCTTGAATTGTATGAATCACAGAATTGGTAGCGATTCATTAATTAGTTGCAGAGTTAGTTCATTTACGCCCGGTTCCACCACCTCCAGCTACAAAAATCCCAAAGTTATCTTTCGGTTACATCATACAAATATGCAATGTAGCTGAAAGTTAACTATCGGATTTCAGGTAACTGGAGGTGGTGAAAATAGGGGTTAATGAAACAACTTTTAGAGTTGAACACAATTTATTTATAGGTTACGGTGTTTTAGAAGGACCTCGGCACCAACGCTGGCCCCTGAAAGTGATGAAACCAACACGTGCTATCTTCGAGGGACATACAGGTAATTAAACAGCCTTGTATTGATAGATGTAATTTTACCTAACTGACGGATATGTAATAATATATCCAATATATCGTCGCATTTGAGTGTGCGTTTCTCACTTTACTAAACTGAGAAAAAAATGTACTAACAAAGTTGCATTTTAACTTGATTACATAAACAATCAACTTGATTGGTTTGCAAACATTGTTGATCAACAATTGTATCGTTGTATATATTGCATTAATGCAAATGAATTTAACTTGATTACATAAACAATCAACTTGATTGGTTTGCAAACATTGTTGATCAACAATTGTATCGTTGTATATATTGCATAATAACACGGATTCAATGATTATTCATGAATCCCAGTTGTCTATTTTGATTAAACTGAAAAATTAATAGCTAATAAAATAATTTTGATTATTGGAAACCAAAAAGTATCTTAATTGAACTGGAAGAGTAAACACATTAGAAACATTAAAAGGTCTAATACGACTAGGTAATAACATAATGGGACCAAACACGTAACTTGATTGAATTGAAAAACTAATAGCTAATGCACCTTTTGACATTATACCAACCAAAAAAAATACTTGGATGTACTAAATAACTTGAGAGCACAACGCAGAGTGCCTTAGCTCATACATATTTTTTAGGGCTAAACAAATAACTTGATTGAATTGAAAAGATAATAGATGCTGCAATAAATAAATACAAGTGGAACAAACCAAGTATTTTGATTAAAACTAAACTTATTAGTGACAATATAGTATCCCAGCGAATACAACCAAACACATTATTAGGGCTAAAAAAATAACTTGATTTTACTGAAAAAGTCAGTGAACAGTCAACATCATGGGAACCAAACAAGTATTTTGGGTTAACTGGAAAAGCTATAGCTTAGGCAAACAATCACATTGTTGGAAATAACCTTGATTACTCTATACCGTCTTTGCAAAGCCGACGTCATCTCAATGATACAGCTTTTCTGTGGAAGATAATTAATTGCCACGTGGACTCTCCATCTTTATTAGAGAAAATTACTTTCAAAGTACCTCATCGTACTACACGCAATAAGGACCTGTTTTATATACCCTCATGCTACACAAATTATGCTCAAAACACTTTTGTTCGACGTAGTTTGAGCAACTATAACAAACATTTATTTGAAGTAGATACAACTACATCAAAATATGCTCTCAATAAGTAATTATACTATAATATAATATATGTAAAAATAGGGAACTATAGGTCTATGTGATATTCTTATTATAATTGTAATTTTTTGTATGACTGTTTGTTTTCAAAATAAAAAAATAAAAAAAATATTAAGGTCTTAGAGAAAATCTATTGAGTTCAACGATTATGCTGCTACAAGTCATAATTGTTATTAGGTAGTAGGCTCGTAACAGGTCGGGAAAAAGTATTTTCGCATACCTATAGGACAATATATAAACATTTAATAAAAATTTGTTGGCTGTACTTTTTGTATCTGGCTAGTTTTGATGACATTAAAAAGGAAACATTAAAAAAAATCTTATCTTCTTCTCTCTATTAAAAATCCTAAGTAAAATCTTGCGTCCCCAAAGAGTTTGGAAAAATAGCTGCGCTCCTACACTTTCTACGTGTTTCCCGCTATTTTCCGTCAAAATTAGTAAATCTAATGAAGAAATTCGATACATTTTGAAATTATATTATAAATAAGGAAAACATGCAATTAATGCCACGAAAAAAAATTGTGACATTTATGCATTATTTAAGTAAGTTTATTACATAACTAATGTATGTATGTATGTACCAAATGATTATTTAGTTTTAGGTTAATACTCAAAGTAACACACCAAACCTACCGCCACTACCTACGAATATATACCTATTAAATTTCTCAAACGCCCAAAGGTCGGCTGGAAGAAATCTCTTCGAGGGATAAGCCCGCCTTTGCGCCCCACTTATGTTGTTTTTGCACTATACTTTCTTTTGTAAATTGTTTTTTTTTTGTGGCGTAATAAAGAATTTTCAATCTATCAATCAACCTAATGGAGTGTCAGAGTAGTACAGAGTTGGTTTAAGCATTTTCAATTCGGGAATTTTGATGTCATAGATCATAGAGATGAGGAAATTTCCCTCCATCATGGAGGTGAGGAAATTACATTCCTCACCTCCATGCCCTCCATGTCACCTCGCTCTGGTGGCCCTGTTACGGATAAAATGGACGCCATTTGTGAAAAAGTGGATCAAGATCGGGATAATTACGGCATGCGTTACATTCAGTTACGACGTCGCTGAAGAACTGGAAATTTACCACCAAACAGTTTTGACCCATTTGAAAAAAGCTGGGTACACAAAAAAGCTCGTTATTTGGGTGCCGCACGAGCTCAATGAAAGAAACCTAATGAACCGTGTACTCATTTTATTTATTGAGGCGTAATGAAACCGAACCGTTTTTAGGGTTCCGTACACAAAGGGTGCCAACGGAACCCTATTACTAATCCTCCGCTGTCCGTCAATCAGTCCGTCCGTTTGTCACAGGGCTGTATCTCAGTAACCGTAACAGATAGATAGTTGAAATTGTCACAGAGTGTGTATTTATTTTGTCGCTATAACAACAAATAGGTAAGATTAAAAAATAATTAAAATGAAAGGGGGGCCCCATACACGTGATTTTTTTGTATACAATCTTTTACGATGGTACGGAACCCCTTCGTGTGCGAGTCCGACTCGCACTTGGCCCGTTTTTGAAGAGATTGATAACTGGTGATGAAAATTGGATCACGTACGACAAGAACGTGCGAAAAAGGTCGTGGTCAAAGGTCGGTCAGGCTCTCCGTGGTCAGGCTTCACAGACTGGCAAAGCCCGGGTTCACTTGCAATAAGGTGATGCCATGTGTATGGTGGGATTGAAAGGGCATTGTTCATTATGAGTTTTTAGCGTTGCTGGGCAGAACCATCGATTGCCAACAACCGATGACATTAATGCAAAGAAGTTGAGAGAAAGCGGCCCAAATTGGTCAATACAAAAGGTGTGGTTTTTTATTAGGATAACGCTAGACCCACACATATTTAGCCACCCAGCAAAAATTAAGACAGTTTGGTTGGTAGGTGTTGATACATCCGCCAAAAAGCCCTGATCTTGCACCTTCAGATTTCCACCTGTTTCTGTCCCTTCTTTCTTTTCCTGTTTTTGTCCCTTCAATTCTTTAGGCAATATGAGGTTAACATCAAAAGAGGACTGCCAAAACGACTTGTCGCGTTCTTTTGATCAGAAGGCATAACATTTCTACAGAAACGGGATCGTGTCACTACCTACAAGACGACAAAAAGTTAACGAACAAAATGTCACATACATACTAACAATAAAAGTAATCGAACTTTGAAAAAAATATATTGTTGAGTTTTAGTTCCCTTTAGAAACTTTTTCCCCGACCTTATATTGCATAACTTTGTTTGGTCGATAATTTTTTTTATTATTTTCATCGGAAACAAAATCTAAGTGTAAATGAGTCTAATTAATGAACCTTTTTGAACAGTTTTTCGTGTTCGCAGCCCAGTCGAGGTGCCAGCTTCGGAGCGTACAACTTTCAGGTACCTACATCCATTAATAGTTATAGTATGTTTACAACACAATGAACAATATTTTACACTTCATTTTTTTATTTTTACTGCATGCAAAATTTTAGAATTCTGAATTTCCTTGAGAAAAATGAATTATCGGTTCCATTTTTTTTTTCATTGTTGTCCACAATGATCACTGGACATATTATTGTAGTTCCTTTTTTTGGTTCCGTACCCAAAGGGTGAAAACGGAACCCTATTTCTAAGCGTCCGCTGTCCGTCCGTCCGTCTGTCTGTCTTTTATTTTTTTATGTGACTGGACATGGATGGCTTATACCACAAGTTCTGTCATGGTATTAGCCCAACACACCACATGGGAACTAGGTGCCATGCCAGGACCTTCCTTATATTGCACGGCTACAATGAACTGGATGGAAAACACGGACAATTTTCATTGCCGCTTCGACCATCGTTCATCCAATGCGATGGTACCAACCCGGGCGGGATAAACCCTACCACCTAGTAAGTAAGGAAGGGGACCTACAGCTTAACGTGGAATCCGAACCACGGCCAGCCTCTCTCAACGGTCGAATGGTCACCCATCCAAGACCAGACCGGACCCAGCGTTGCTTAACTTCGGAGAGCGATCGCCGAAGTGTCGCGCCACTGGGCCAAATCACACACACACGCACAGGGCTGTATCTCATGAACCGTAATAGGTAGGCAGCTGAAATTTTCACAGAGTGTGTATTTATTTTGCCGGTATAACACAAATAGGTAAAATAAAAAAATATAAAAATGAAAGGGGCGTCCCATACAAAAAACGTGATTTTTTTAGTTAAATCTTTTACGATGGTACGGAACCCTTCGTGTGCGAGTCCGACTCGCACTTGGCCGGTTTTTTTATTTCGTCATTCTTTCAATTTGGGCGAACAAAATGTTTGCAGCAATTATTTTACTTGATTTAGATATGATATTAAGGATTTATACCTAACACCAGTCACACAAATGACTGCATGTGTTTCTACAAAATAATTTATTATTTCAAATATTAACTTAATGTTTGTTCTTTTACGGCCTCACCTCTCGCAGGCAAGACGCGCCGAGGGTGCAACTGCCGTGTCTGTACCCCCTGCGCGCGACGCTCAACCGCGACCCGCGCATCGTCCGCCGCAAGGGTGCCCATGGCGGTGCGGGTGCCCACGGCGGTGCGGGTGCCCACGGCGCCCGTGCAGGTGCCCACGGCGGTGCGGGTGGCTCGGCTCCGCCGCCGCCCGCGCCTGCGCGCTACGCTCTCGGCGCTGCTGCCGCGCACCGCTTGCGGGCACCCGCTTTCAACGTGTTCTCCCCACAGCAACAACACATTATGGTAAGATAATCAGGAGATAATGGTCTCTCAATAAGAACTTGAATTTTACAAACTTAAATATACATATTTTTTTGTAAATATGTATGCAAGTAGTGATGCCATGTACGAGGGTGGACCCAAAAATATCCGACCCAAACGAGAAAACATTGTTTTATAACATTTTATTTCTCTACATAGTCTCCTTTAACTCAATACCCTTTTTTCAGCGATTTTCGATAGCTTCGATACTTTGTTTATAATGTGAACCGTCATGCTCCTCAAAACAGCCATCAACCGCCGACTCTACCTGTTCATTGTTGGCAAATCTTTTACCGCCGAGCAAGTTTTTCAAGTTTGGAAAGAGAAAATAATCCGATGGGGCCAAATCTGGCAAATATGGCGCATGAGGAAGGAATTGTAACTTTAACTCATTGATTTTGGCCATCACAATTACGGATCTGTGAACCGGTGGATTGTCTTGATGAAACAAAACTTTCTTTTTTGCCAATTGTGGCTGCCAATTCTTTATTTCATCACTCAAACGTTGTAATAAGATCGCGAAATACTCGCCGTTGATTGTTTCACTATTGGAAGATAATCAATGAAAATTATCCCACGCGCATCCCAAAAAACTGACATTTCCAGCAGATGGAACCGTATTAACCTTCTTTGGAGCCGGTTCTCTCCTTTGAATCCATTGTTTTGACTGTTCTTTGGTCTCAGATGTGCAATGATGGACCCATGTCAGGTTGCATAAAAAAACGTCTGGTCCATTGTTACGAATCGGCGCCAAAATTCAACTTTAATGTTGTAAAACATCGCCAAACACTCGACAGAAACAACCTCACCAAGCTGTTTTTGTTTCTTTGTTAGTAAACGCTGCACCCACCTTGGGCACAGCTTATTCAGACCTTTCAAATGAAAGTATTGAATTACATAACGGTGACCATGTTTATAACTTCACTGAGAGCGTTCACTATTGACGGCTGACACATAAAACCGGCCAAGTGCGAGTAGGACTCGCACACGAAGGGTTCCGTACCGGTACGGAACCCTAAAAAAACGAAAGAGCGCAGCATGTTCTTTTTTCAAATTTAAATGTAATTGGATTTGTACTTTCGAACGAATAGTCAGTTTTTAGGGTTCCGTACCCAAAGGGTGCCAACGGTACCCTATTACTAAGCCTCCGTCCGTCCGTCCGTCCGTCCGTCCGCCTGTCACAGGGCTGTATCTCATGAAGGTAATGGGTAGGCAACTGACATTTTTACAGAGTGTGTATTAATTTTTCCGCTATAACAACAAATAGGTAAAATTTAAAAATATTAAAAATTTAAGGGGGCTCCAATGCAAAAAACCAGATTGTTTGTGGTTAATCTTGTACGATGGTACGGAACCCTACTTGTGCGAGTCCGACTCGCACTTGGCCGGTTTTTATTTTTTCAAATAACAGCCACTATCTATACGTCAGTTCGGGTAACTTCTGGGACCACCCTGGTACACATGAAATTAAATATCGGTTAAATTATTGGTGTATATCTGTTGGCAGATATATTCTCTTTTGACGACATTTTGCGGGACATTACTGCAGTAAGTAAGCAAATTCCCGAAGGAATTAAGTGCCATGTCAGGACCTTCTTTTATGAGCACGGCTACACTTAACTGTATAGAAAACACGGACAATGTTTCATTGCCGCTTCAACTATTTAATTTAATGTGGTGGTACCAAGCCGGGCGGTCTTAACCCTACCACTTAGTAGGGGAAGGAGACCTACAAATTTACATGGGTTCCGAATCATTCATTTGTATGGGTATCGTATGCAGCGGTGTGTTCTGATGCTTACGGCCCACCTGTATCGCTGCCTTGTATCGACTGGATCCTTCACTTAGTCTCAAAATAGGTGCCGTTTGGTTCCAGCACGGAGGGGTTCCAGTGTAACCGTCGCGACCTGGGGGTTATCATGGCAAAATAACTCGCCGGTTGAACAGGAAAGTGAATAATTAAATCTGACGTTTAGTTGCATTTCTTACCATGCCAACTGACGAACGACTCGTTTTTCGGCCAAGTAAACAGAAATTTACCAGTTAGCATGGTAATAAATGCAACTAAACATTCGATTTAATCATTCACTTGTCTGTCCACCCCATAGAAATAGGATGTGCGCGCGCATGCTAGGTCTATGGTCCACCCGACCAGTCAATATACAATGGTAACAGCGTATGTTCTCTGGAGCGACTAATGAATCGTTCCGAGCTGGGGAGGTACCATGCTAAATTCATTGGCCAGGTGAACAGCAAGCGAGTGATTACATCTTTTTTTTATGCGACCTGACATGGATGGCTAATACCACACAACTACCGTTATGATCCTTGATGAGGACCTTTCCTTAATAAGCACGGCTACATTGAACGGGATGGAGAACACGGACAATTTTTCATTGACGCTTCGACCATCTTTTCATCCAATGCGATGGTACCAACCCGGGCTGGCTTACACCCTACCACCTAGTTGGGGAAGGGGACCTACAGTTTTACATGGATTCCGAACCATGGAGCAGCTCGCATTCGTGACGAAATGCACTTATCGAACTCGGAAAGAGAAAGACAGTGGTGCATGTCGGAATTTAACCCAGACCTCTGGTACGCTAGGCCAGTCCCCTCGCCACTAGACTACGAGCCGCTCAAACATCGGACGTTTAGTTGCTATTTCGCACTATGCTAACTGGTAAATTAAAGTTCCCTTGGCGGAATAGCATGTACGTTTGACAGTTGGCATGTAACGAAATGCAACTAAATGACAAATGTAATGACTCACCTGGCTCTTCACGCGGCGAATGAACTCACCATAGTAACCCCCCAGATGTCGACTTTCTGTTTCCGCCCACAGCAAGCCCACATCGCGCGGACGTCGCGCGATCCAGCCGGCTCGCATCCGTACTGGGGGAACTACTACAAGGGGCAGTAAGCACCCAACACCAGTGCTGCAGGTCTATTCCTGGCATTCAGTAATCAGGAATCAGGAATACTGAGTCTATAAAACCGCTTTTGTAGCGGTTTTCAAAGAGATTTTTTTGACGAAAATATTCCGGAGCATAGTTTTTTTAATCAATCAAGGTTTATGAGAAAAACTCGGTTTGAAAATCGCTATAAAAGCGGTTTTCTAAACTGAGAATTCCTGATTCCTGATTACTGAATGTCAGGAATAGACCTGCTGGTCGAACACACCCCATGGCGGCGGACATAGAATATCTGTGGCCGGGCGGACAGTGAATTGGTTCAACATCACAGTGGAAAGTCAAACGGCGCCCAAAGAATAGCTCCCACGGAGCTGGATGTTTATCACACCTACCTCTCTCTTTTACGTTTACCTCTCTCTACATTCCAAATGTTGGTAGGTAGAGAATGCCCTTGGGCATTAAGCCCGCCTTTTGTAAAAAAATTAAAGGTGTACAATAAATATGTATTATTATTATTATTATTATTCACAATAAATATATATTTAATAATTTTTAAGTTTACATTATTTAATACAAAAATAAGCCTTACAAAATATAAAACCTAAAGCTGGAAAACCTTAGGTAGGTCTCACCTGGGCGTCTCTGCAGGACAGAAACCGCCGAACGGTTCTCGTGTTCGAGCATAGAAAAGCGCGCTGCGCGCGCATGCTAGGTCTATGTGTTCGAGAGTAGAACCGCTTTCTGCGTCTGTAATCGTAGCCCAATGTCGATATCTAAAGATTGTAGATTTTTGGCCAAATTTTTTGCAACAACGCCATTCGTAGACATAAAAATTGGCACGATGATAGTTTTCCGTGCACGCCACATGGCGGTAACCTAATGGGCCTAGCCTAAATATTTCATTAGGTTCTCATTTTCGGCCTCGCCAAGGTTTTCTTTAATATTATTATAATAAACAAATCTCGAATACAGTACATATGGATCCGTCGGCGTCGAGTGGTCGAGTCAGCGAGCAAGAAAGAACAGGAGTGGCGATCGAAACTCATGGCGGCGGCGTAGTCACGTAGTACGTAGGACTGTAGTTCGTACGCTTACGAATTTTAAGACGCGCAAATTGTCTTTGCACCAAATAGCGTCCTGTGAAGCTTTTACGTGTCGTTGAAACTCAAGAACAACAATAGTGAACGAAATCGTAAGCGAACTGACTGGCCGGCGCAGCCGTCGTTGTTTGTAAGGCTATGCGCCGCCCTGATACAAACGAGTTTCCGTTGCCTCTCCCATCCTTCCTTACTCGCTGGATTTAGTACGCGAAGTTAAGTACTCGAATGGAATAGTCGAGTCGAGTACTCGAATGGAATGGCCAAGTTGGGTACTCGAATAATAAAGGTATGTGTTAGGCCTGGACCACCTGATCGGAATAAAACCGTACGGATGGAATATTTTTTATGAATCGCCTATGGACCCAACATAGGCAGTAATTCCGTCCGTACGATTTTATTCCGATCATGTGGTCCAGGCCTTTATGGGAGCTTTAACCCATATGATTGATATAGATTTCCTAAGGTTATTTTTATATTAATTAAATTTCAAATGGATTACAATTACGGAATATACAATGAACGGCTTAGGCCTTTCTCAACCACTTGGCGCCGACAAATATTTTGGTAAAATTGTTAGAATAATCCAAATTGTCTAGGTATCTAATAATTAAGTAAGTAATAATTGGCTGTCGTGAAGTCACAGGAAATCCAAGATTTCAAATTTTTAGAAATGCATTCTTTGTCCATTGGCCAAGGCACAATTTTGCACGGCGACTGCCATTAAACTAGCGAAATCGTGTTCCAGGCCCTAATGTTTCCCTACCCCTAAAAGTTGTCGAATTTTAATTTAAAAAAAATCATTCATTCTATGTCCCTATGTTTTAATTTTTTTGTAAATATGTCTATTTTTTAAATACATACATCCAATATTTTCCAATCCATAAGATATATTTAAAAAATAAATACATACGGTACGGATGTAGATTTTGACAATATATTTCAGAATTCAAAATTTCTAAAAAAAAGTTATCACCCTATAGGTGAATTGATAGGGTAACGACTCTCTTAAGAAATAGAAACATATTTTAAGGCTTGGGTTGTGTTACTACATAAATATTTATCAATACGTATCTTTATGTCATTAACAAAATATCTTTATTGAAAGTGCAAACAAAAAGGATGTGATGAAGCCCCGTAGCTATTTTATGTCAATTTCATTACTAACATATTTTTATATCCGAGATGCTCGAACTTAGCAAACTGTTATTTGGAAATTTTGCACAGAAAAAAAAGTATTATCAAATACACTGCAATAGCTAGTAATATTATTTACTGATTATTAACAGTAAACTAAAATAATTATAAAAACAAAAAACCGATTTGATTAATTCATTTGTGGTTGTGATGCACAATAATTTATAGAGTAAAGAAAATATATTGTGGACGCTACTTCGGGTAAAATTTTGAATTTTATTTGTTGATGGACATAATTTTACTTTTTTTATTAGGCGTGTCTACAAAAGTACAGCTCTAACATTGACAAGAAAAAATACATTAACATTGACTGAGCGCAATTTCAGTAATAGAGAAAAACCCTCTGCAGGTCCATTCCTGGCATTCAGTAATCAGGAATCCTGAGTCTAGAAAACCTTTTTTATAGCGATTTTCAAAGCGGGTTTTTCGACAAAAAACCTTGATTCATTAAACAAACTATACTCAGGAATATTTTCGTCAAGAAAATCGCTTTCAAAACAGCTACAAAGGCGCTTTTCTAGACTGATTACTGAATGCCAGGAATCGACCTGCTGAACAAATATGATGATTTGTAGGATAAAAGCAGTAACTTGATATTAAATAATCAATTATTATATGTCATTATATGAATCAATTATTATATGATAGGGATAAAAAAATTGTTTTTTCATCCCGTTCAATGTAGCCGCGCAATATAACGAAGTAAACAATACAAATCTTACATAAAAAATACAGTTGTTTCGGTTCACTAGATAGTAGTATTTTCTGTATACTACCGAGTGGTGGTTTTAACATAAAACAGATTTATATCTGAAAAAAGTATCTTGTATGGTAAGAAATAAGCATGGACTTATTTCTTACCATACAAGATACTTATTAGCTCTATTAACTTGGCCCTATCAGTTTGCCTTGGGTTCCAGCGCTTTTCTTTCTCCAGTTGGTTAGTCATTACATTAAAACGAAGCTATCAATTTGCATCTATGATCAGAGCAATACACTTCTGTTGACACCTCCCATCCACCTAGTAAGGCTGCCGTTCTCTTCTGCCAGTCAAACTACCTATATAGGGGCCTCGTCAGAACGTCAAAAATTCAGAACGACAAAAATGTATATTTTGAAATCAGACCGTCGAATTCTGTCGTTCTGATTTTCTAAGTTCTGAATAAACATTATAAAATGTAATGCAGCTCCCTTGGAGAATGTCAAAAATATTTGATTGTACGGTTTGGAATTTTGTCGATCTGCAACCAAGCATTCTAACATCAAATAAAAACTCCAATTAGAAATTCATTGCAGAACGTCAAAAATATGGCTTCGTTAAACTATATTGCGACCTGGAGCGTTAGTCTTAAAGTGCACATTAGCAGTGGCAGCGCTTCAGATGGAGGCGTCGAGGGGAGGAGGGGGGTGTCGTTCCTTTTTCAAAATTCGTTGGGAACATCACGCTTGTTAGAGGGCTGGAGAGCTGAGTAATATATTTTTAAAGCTTGCTGCTTCACCGTAATTCATGCTTTAAGTACATTGGACCAGAGCGCTTTGTCGAGTACAGCGTTTAATTTTTGACGTTCTGCAAGGATTTCTATAAAACGAAACGGAAAGCGTTATGTGATGTGAATACGATTGTTGACGTTCTGAATGACGGGGATTTATCAACGTTTTAATGGTTGGTTGCAGAACGTCAAAAAATCTGATTGAATACAATTTTATTTTATTAGTTTTGCAATGGTTTATGTACCTTTCAAAAATGCTGTGTTGCAGAACCCCAAAAATCAGAACGACAAAAAATTTGACGATCTGACTTTTGTCGGTCTGCAAGCTCTTTTTAAAAAATATATTTTTTGTTTTGATTTTTGACGTTCTGAAGGCGACTCCCTATATACACTTAGGGCCATAAAAGTTCTTTAACTTAAAATCAACAGCATTGTATGAATAAACACGTCACTTTTTTTAACAGTTTGGAAAGGAGCCGAGTCAACTCCATGCGGTTCACTAAAAGTGACGTTTTAAACGTTAATTAACTTAGATGATCCGCGGATTGGATTATTTCAGTTAGGAAGAACCTGGAAAGAAACTTCACTGGTTTATAAAAAAAGTTCTTGTCCATATTTATTTGATAATGCCCTTAGGCCCGATTGCAGGAAAAGACAGCTAAGCTAATCAATGTTTTAACACGTCACTTTTAGTACACCACTTGGATTAACTCAGATCCCTTCCATATTGTCTACAAAAAATTACACGCTTAATATACATTGATGTTGATATTCTTTTGTGCACTCTGCACAGGTTGAAATAAATGAACGAAACGACGTCAATTTTTGTGGGATGTACATATAGTCAATTAAGGTTGATCAATCAAATAAGTTTCAATCAGAATTTTATTTTTAACAAGCGCTATTTAAAAATATCTACAACGAATTTCGATTATAAAAATAGTAAATTTGTGGATTGTTAATCGGGTTTCTTCCATCAAGTACTGATTTACTTATTCCTTACATTAAAGGGCGTTTCTTAACACCTTGCAATCAATACCAGTACAAGATAATCCGCACTTTAGTAATAAAGGCAATTTAAGTGTCAATTAAATTAAATCTGTAGTTGGTTAAAACCAGGCTAAGTACAATCTGGTGCTTTGATTTCTTAAACTAAGCAAACATGCATAGACATTCATAAAACGTTTGAACAGATAATCAGAGCATCAGATATTTACCATTATAGACTAGGAGGTCGCAACAAAAATGGTAACGATAACATAAATGGCTGAAACTGGGTTCACGGGATAAAGACCAACCCTCTGAAGCTAAACATGTCAGTCTGCCTTTCCAATTGGTTGCGTTACATAGATAAGGCGCCTGAAAAAGAAGTTATGGTGACAAAAAAAATTGTTAAGGTAAACGGATGTAAATGACGAAACATGAAAGTATCAGTACATGCTTGCTTAGCAATACAAAAACTGAACAAATCTTTGGTTGCGTATCTTAGTTATAAGCGATTTAGGTTACAGATATAACTTTAGAAATATTTAAGTATTTAATTAAAAAACGGACTGGTTATTGTTGAATAATTAATCGGTATCAATGTTTCCAGACAATCAGTATATTCATCAGCAGGTACATACCAGCATCTATTTTATATAGCCAATCTTGTTAATGCAACCACTTGGCACGGGCAGACCGACATATTTAGCATCAGAGGGTTGGTCTCTAACATGTGAACCCAGATTCAGCCATTTACCACATCGTGACCAAAAATGTCGTGACCTCCCGGAATATTATAGGTTATACATTACATAATTATGTTATGTAGTTTCATAAATTTTAAAATGAATTGTATTTATTTTTTTAAACAATGTAATGTGGGTTCACTTGCGCCCCTGTAGAAGTAAATGCAATCAGGTTTTTGCACCCGGGACCTTTTTCACCTACTGCTGATTAGCTTAATCGCCACAAATTAAGGGCCTTTCTTAACAGTTTGCAATCAATACCAGTACAAGATAATCAGCACTTTAGTAATAATGGCCTTTTAAGTGTCGATGAAAATTAATCAGCAGTTGCTGAAAACCAGGTTTAAGGTGGACCATCCCGCTCAACTCCCCATGCAAACGGGGAAAGAAGATCACGCCCATATTTCTTGTCAGAGATCCCAAATTTTGCTCAAAATTGCTTTATTTGATCAAACTAGATGTCTGATGACCGTTGGCATTGTAAAATTGTGTTTGGTTTCTAAGTTATAAGGTCCGAAAGTTTGAATTTTTCGCACGTTTTATACAATAACTTTGGAGGTGGATTACGCAATGATAAAGTAAGAACATCTTAAAAAGATTAGTCATCAGACATAGCTTCTTTAATCAAGATTTATAATCCATTTGGTTTTTGTTTGATTTTTTACTACAGCGGTCGTGGTTTACTTTTAGCTATAAGTCGTTTTGTCTTAAATCTTACCAAATCATACACTATGCACATTGTCTTTTTTGTGGACATGTTGCATCTTCCTTATCACGGAGCCTGTCTTTTTCTTTGAAACAGGGAAGGTCCCAGAGCGCAACAGCACGATTCTGTACCGTGCCCGCGAATGAGTTAGTCCCGCCGGGTTGGGCCACCTTAAACATATAAATTACTAACTAAATAAAGTTGTTAGTATAATATGGTATTATAAATATAGATAGTTAGAAGCCACTTACGAAGTGAGTGAGCTGGGTCCATTTGGTGCCACTCAAATAGATGTAATGCCTGTCTCTGATGAATATCCATATATAGTATGTGTTTGATGTCTAGTACAAATCTGTACAAATTATTTTGTGTTCAGTGTGTGTGCAATAAATAAAACATTGGCGTATAAACGAAATTTTATTGATTACTTTATGTTATATACAATCATCTGCTTTTAAACAGTCAACAATCAAACATATCAATACAAATATAAAAATGACAATTTTAAATTCGACTCCCTATTAATATATATAACGTATCATGGTCGGCACCGTCTTCAGGATTGTCCATATTAACGATCTCTCAGTGGGCGTAACGTAGGTAATGTTAGGTCGTGTGTAAATAAAGCACCAGTCTCACCAATACAGGATGTAATTCCAATCAAAAGAGCCAATTCACAATACCGATACAGGCAGACACAAACCAAAAGTATGTAGGTAGTTTCGGATACGGAACGCGGAGGGTTTTACGTCTGTACGCTGCGACCGCCGGCGAACCAATGTGTCCGGCCCTCGCCCGCTCCCTCTACCGTAGACTCCCTCAAGTGCCGTACGCGGCGCTTGCGTCGTAATCCGAGTAATACCATGGAGCGTTACTAGATGGCGCTCATCCTTATCCGACACGGCCATCCTACTAGCACACGTCCTCGTGTGTAGCTACACCTGAAACAATCAACGCACGAGAATCTTGTTCCACTCGGCCTTTCCTGACCATCTCTCTACCTCATCACAGGGTTTCTACAGGAAATGAACGAACTCAATTCGCAACATTCTAGTCACAACTCAGGACTTTATAACTGATTGCTGCTTGCTGTTAAGCAATTACAGGGGTCACATTACTCTGAAGTTACATTAAACTGAACCAAGTAGAGCCATGTACGACCACCATTTGTATCAATCCAAGAATCACACAACTGAAACTTTGAAACTTCACTACTACTACCCGAGTAAGCTGCCCTCTGACCCGCCACGGCTCACAGCCGACCAGCAATCGCATTGCTGCCTCGCTTGTCCATCTCGTGGATCGCGACTCTCTCACATGCCCATCCACCGCGTGGATCGCATCTCCCATACGCATATCCATCTCATGGATAGCACGTGTGCATCACCACACACTACGGTCTCAACAGACCACGACCTCCCTCCAGAGCTAAACGCGCACCGCGCACCCACGGACTACTTGAGTTACCTCAAGAGACACCGATTTCCACCGGGCTACGACTACGTAATAGCTACTGGCATGGTCGAACAAAATACGGCTGTTAGAGTCCTTACTCGAGTTTCCACCATGATTTTACTCAAACTTTCCCAAAGTTTACTTGCTGACGTCGTCAACGTCATCGTCGGCTGGTACATGACCTACTGGCATAGTTCTCAATCTATCGTGTGCACACTTGTAAATGCGTCTAGAGTTTAACGCTTTTAATGTGTAACGATCACTTATACGCTTGCCGCTCAATTTGCATGAAAAGCTTTCTTTCACTAGCGAGCATTCGGCACCAGAATCGTACGTAAACCGAATCAAGTTACCTTTATGATTCATCACGCCCGAAGGTGGTTGCAGGAAGCAGGCGTCCACGCGCCGCTCACCTCGGCCGCCCGCGGACCCGCCGCCGTGGCCACCACCACCATTGCCGCCACTCGTACACCGGATCGCGATGTGTCCCGGCTTGCCACATTTGTAGCAAATCAGGGGCTTCGTGCTGCTTGGCTCGTCGTTGTAGATTCCGCAGGTCGTCCTCCGACTTCGATACGCTTACTCCTACACTCAGATCGCTTATGTCCAGTTTTCCCGCAGTTAAAACATCTAATCAATGATGTTATTTTTGTTCGCTTAGCGTTGAGCGCGTTCGATGACTCACCGTGACTATCAATCTTGCGTTTCAAGCACGAAATAGCACTGAGTTCTTGTTGTAACTTGTCCCTAGAAGTAATGTTCGTAGTGAACGCCAACCGTTGTAGTCTCAAATCAAACTGCGACACGTGAGCGAGCGCAGTTGCCACTACGAGTTCATCCTTTGTCACGTCTTTCCAGCGATTAGTTAACGAAGATACCAACCGACTCGCGTACGCGGCTAGCGATTCTTTTTCACTCGGTTTTTCGCCACGCAGGTTAATGAGGGTACCCGCTAAAGTCTCGGAGGTAACAAATCTCGTCGCGAAAAGTGCCTTGAACTCGATCCACGTCATTCCTTGGTAGGCTACTCGAGATAACCAAGTCGACGCTTCACCTTTCAGCGCCTTACTCACTGCCAGTACAAGTTGTCCGCCTTGTGGTGGGTTTTCAGCAAAGCACAAATCCGCGGTCGCGCACCAAGAACTTGCGTCCGTATCTGTCTTGTCGGGGTCGAACTCCGGCAGACGTCCATCAAAACTCCGTTGAGGCACCTGCAGGGCTTCGATTAGCGCGCGCATGTTCGCGTTCTGTTGTTCAAACATGACACGCCAATTACTGCTATCATTGCCTTCATTTCGACCCAACATTGATCCCACGCCTGATAACGTATCATGGTCGGCACCGTCTTCAGGATTGTCCATATTAACGATCTCTCAGTGGGCGTAACGTAGGTAATGTTAGGTCGTGTGTAAATAAAGCACCAGTCTCACCAATACAGGATGTAATTCCAATCAAAAGAGCCAATTCACAATACCGATACAGGCAGACACAAACCAAAAGTATGTAGGTAGTTTCGGATACGGAACGCGGAGGGTTTTACGTCTGTACGCTGCGACCGCCGGCGAACCAATGTGTCCGGCCCTCGCCCGCTCCCTCTACCGTAGACTCCCTCAAGTGCCGTACGCGGCGCTTGCGTCGTAATCCGAGTAATACCATGGAGCGTTACTAGATGGCGCTCATCCTTATCCGACATATACATTATATTTAAACATTTAAAAATGCAACGTTATAGACTGGATGGTGCATCATTAACCAGTAAAAAATGTACTTTTTTGGTCATGCATTTATTTTTAGAGTTCCAAAGAACCGTATAGTTTTCTTTATTTAATTCATGACATAGTCAAATTCAGTCGTAGCCAAATTGGGATATTCATATATATTTAAGCATTATTGCATATACTATGCATACTATACACATTTTTTCCTAAATATCTGTGTGGTTTTATTGAATGTCTTGTCTAATCTCACACATCGCAGTTCACCGAATGTAAACAAAACACTCACAAGGAGCACAATACAGAACAATTAGACAATTATATGAGGCATTGGAACACCAGCTTTCGGATCTAAGTCCACAGCTTCCGGTACTTTAAACGGTGAGTAACACTAGTAGCAACAAGACAAGACTTTTCAGACTTAGCAAATCATCAAACACACACATACTTTATTACAATAATCTTTTTTATATTTCCTTTTCTACTTTTTAGTTTTGCAAGAAAAATAAGGAAGTTATGATGTAAAAATATTAGTAAATATTGAACACTAAATTGTCCTTGAAAATTGCTTTTTCAGTTCAAACATTATACACTTCAGAAGGTAATAGACCTACTGTCACATGATTAAATACTCGAACATAATCTCAGTGGATTCACTTGGACTTCTCATAAACTATAATAAAAAAAAAAAACAAGAATAAAAGGTATTGGTTGAACTTACGGTTTTCCAGTGCGCAATGCCGTACTGGGCCGACATGTATAGTAAGTCCGGCCGTAAGTTTGACAAATACTATGCACAGCAATGGTATAAACTTAAGAATATATAAGAATAAAATCGAAATAATTTCGTATGGAAATGTCGATTTCTAATCGTCGTTTACAGAATCTGAGAGAAACGGTTCACAAGGATTTGCGTCTGGTCTCACTTCCAATGAGACAACCAGCAAGATATTATGTTACTACTAGTCCAATCCTGCCAAAAAGGCAGTAAACTGCCATATATGGTTACACTGGGCCTTGACTGTGCTTGGGAGAGTTCACCAATGTCGACAATCCCAGAATAAGAAGCAACCGATCCTCTGAATCCTTTATCCATAGGGTCGGTAAACTATGGGATGCACTCCCTGCCAAGGTATTTGTAGTACAACTAAGTACAAACACCAAACACCATGTTTGAAAGCCAATGGGCATTGCAGGACACCACATGTGTGAGGGCAAGGCGTATGCCATATGCCATGCTTGACAAAAAAAAACCGGCCAAGTGCGATTCGGACTCGCACACGAAGGGTTCCGTACCATCGTAAAAAAATGTATGCAAAAAAATCACGTTTTTTGTATGGGGACCCCCTATAATTTTAATTATTTTATAATGTTACCTATTTGTTGTTATAGCGGCAAAATAAATTCACACTCTGTGAAAATTTCAGCTGTCTATCTGTTACGGTTACTGAGATACAGCCCTGTGACAGACGGACAGACGGACGGACGGACGGACGGACGGACGGACAGCGGAGGCTTAGTAATAGGGTTCCGTTTTCACCCTTTGGGTACGGAACCCTAAAAATGTATCAACGGTGAATAAAGTTAAGAAAAATGAGATAACTTTCTTAGTAACACAAGTTAAATATTACACTTTTTATCTCTTATTATCGTTATCATGTTTGTTTAGGTATTATTTTATCAAATTCACCACACTAAATAAACATAGATAGTGTGAAATATGTATGTCATATGCTTGTAACATTTCTTTTGATTGTGCATGTATCAGTCGACTCCAGTATTTCGACTGTTTTCAGTATGTATACTCGGCATGGCAATCACCCACTAGGAAGACTAAATTGGCAGTGTCTAAATATTTCATTTCATCACTGCCATCTTCTCAGTCGGACCCTGCCTTAAGGCTTAAAAAACTTTATAAGTATTTGAAACGGCAAAGACAAACTTAGTTGGACGGCTTACAAAGTCTCATTATAGTTTGACGGGTGTGGAGAACAGATGTATTCCTGTAGTTCTTTAAGTGGGCAGCTTATTTAAATGCATGACGTAACTTAGAGGTAGGTAGCGAATCATAGATTTCTTTTAAAATACTTCAGTAATGGACTACAGAGGTGACAGATTACAGAATTGTACCCATAGGAGATTGAGGACTTAAGAGATGGCCGATTATTGAGGTGGCGGATTACTGAGGTGGAAGTTTGCAGGGATGTCAGCTTACAAAATTGATTCATTAAATCTGTGACGCTTCTCTGCCGCCATACGAATAAGTTTCGATCGCCATCTCGCTCGCCATATAAGTTATAGGATTACAGGGTAGCCGAATTATAGAGGCAGCAAACTGCAAAGATGGATGATTACAGAGATGGCGGATAAGAGAGGTGGTCGCACATTCCCGTTGTTTCTTACTCGCCATGTAAGTGTCTGATTGCATGGTTGCCGAATTATAGAAGTGGCGGACTACAAAGATGGATAATTACAAAGATGGCAGATAAGAGAGGTGGTTTCACATTCCCTAAATATCTTACTCGCTATATAAGTGTCTTATTACAGGGAAGCCGAATTATAGAGGTGGCGGACTACAAAGATGGATAATTACAAAGATGGCAGATAAGAGAGGTGGTTTCACATTCCCTAAGTATCTTACTCGCTATATAAGTGTCTTATTACAGGGAAGCCGAATTATAGAGGTGGCGGACTACAAAGATGGATAATTATAAAGATGGCAGATAAGAGAGGTGGTTTCACATTCCCTAAGTATATTACTCGCTATATAAGTGTCTTATTACAGGGAAGCCGAATTATAGAGGTGGCGGACTACAAAGATGGATAATTACAAAGATGGCAGATAAGAGAGGTGGTTTCACATTCCCTAAGTATCTTACTCGCTATATAAGTGTCTTATTACAGGGAAGCCGAATTATAGAGGTGGCGGACTACAAAGATGGATAATTACAAAGATGGCAGATAAGAGAGGTGGTTTCACATTCCCTAAGTATCTTACTCGCTATATAAGTGTCTTATTACAGGGAAGCCGAATTATAGAGGTGGCGGACTACAAAGATGGATGATTACAGAGATGGCGGACAAGCTGATCGCACACTCCAGGAGTGATCACAGCTTGGCAGCGGTGCCACCGAAGCGGCTGGCGTACTTCCGTACGACCTTGTTGAGAATGACGTTCGCCTCGTCGTAGTGCGGATTGAAGTGGTCGCGCACACTCGCCATCCACTGCGCGATGTTCGGGAAGTGCTCGCGCGGGTCGTAGCCAGCCATGCCTGGCAAAAAAAGATCGTACTTCGTAGTACTTGCAATGTGTACTGGGTATTCGGCTAATATCATAATAGTAGTTGTGTGGTTTTAGCCATCCATGTCAGGTTGCATCAAAAAAGGGCAGATTTAGGGGAAACCATGGGAAATGAACTCGCCGGGTGAACAGGCAAGTCATGAAAGAAATCTGAAATTTAGTCGCATTTCGTACCATGCTAATTGTCGAAACTGTTATTTGGCCAAGTGAAGTGAAATTAACCAGATCCCATGATACGAAATGCAACTAAACATCAGATTAATTCACCCACTTGACCAGGTCCGAGAGCGCAACAGCACGGTTTTGTCCCGTGCCCGCGAATGAGTTAGTCCCCCCAGGTTGGGCTATCTTAAGGGCTGGGTTTAGGTTTTATTATTGTATTCCAGCCAGTAAGAAAGGAGGGTAGTGGCAATAAAAGATCTGACTTGTTAAAAGAATACTATTGGGCCCACTGCATTTTTTTCTGTGCACGTCGAAAGTTGCACGTTAAATGGTAGGTCCCCTTCCTTGCTCGGTGGTAGGATTAATCCCACCCGGGTTGGTACCACCATATTGCATTAGCGATGGTTGATTGAAGCTATTAAAGTTTTCCATCCAGGTAAATGTAGCTGTGCAATAAAATAAAGATCCTGACATGGCACCTAGTTCCCATGAGGGGTGTTGGGCTAATATCATAACAATGACATACATGTCGTAGTAGGTCTATACTAAAGCCGCGAACATTAAGGTGGCCCAACCCGGCGGGACTAACTCATTTGCGGGCACCGTACAAAAACGTGCTGTTGCGCTCTGGGACCTTCTATGTTTCAAAGAAAAGCACAGGCTCCGTGATGTGGAAGATACAACATTTCCACAAAAAAGACAATGTGCATAGTGTATGATTTGATAAGATTTACGAAAATTTTAACTACAAAACGTCTTTTAGCTAAAAGTAAACCACGACAGCTGTAGTCAACAATCTAACAAAAACCAAATAGATTATAAATCTTGATTAAATAAGCGATGTCTGATGACTAATCTTTTTAAGATGATCTTAATTTATCATCGCGTAATCGACCTCCAAAGTTATTGTATAAAACGCGCGAAAAATGGGAACTTTCGGACCTTATAACTTAGAAACTAAACACAATTTTACAATGCCAATGGTCATCAGACATCTAGTTCGATCAAATAAAGCTATTTTGAGCAAAATTTGGGATCTCTGAGAAGAAATATGGGCGTGATCTTCTTTCCCCGTTTGTATGGGGAGTTGAGCGGGATGGGCCACCTTAAGGAGGCTCATAAGATCAGTACCCCTAGTCCCACTTGTCACCTAAATAGGCGGTTACGCCAAACCAATCGACAAACGTTTTTAAATGTATGGAGAAATTGCAGAGAACGCAGTGGGTGTTAAGCGAACTAACATTTGCAAGTCCGACTTTGATTTGACCGCTTACTCACCGTCGCTGTAAATATGTCGACGTTGCCGTTAACGCCTACTTCCCGTTATCATACAAATCGGAAGTCCGAGTTTGACTTTGACAGCTTGAAGAAGTAAAACCACAGAATATCTAGTAAAGACTTGTACGGAGTTTAATGTTTTTACGTAACTTCTGCTTACTCACAGTCGCTGTAAATACGTCGACGTTGCCGTTTACGCCGACTTTGCATTATCATACCAATCAGAAGGCCGAATTTGACTGAAAAAGTATAACCACAGAATATCTAATAAAAAAAATTACGTTTTTACGTAACTTCGATGTTCTGTAAACGCTAATTTAGGTGAAAACTCGGACTGACCACTCTGTACGAAATCATGAACTGTGTAGAGAGGGACTCACGCGGCTGCTCCAGTTCGCACACGGCGTGCAGGTCTGCGACGCTGGGCCGGTCGCCGGTGAGGAAGGGCCGGCCCTGGCCCAGCCAGAGCGTCTCCAGGTCCTCGAGCGCGCGAACCATGCGCTTCTCCTGCGCCGCGATCTTCACCTCGTCGGGAGGGGTGCCCGCCAGCACCGGGTCCATGTACTGAATGATTTGAAGGAATGGAATAGAACACTTTGCTTCAGTATTGTTATTCGTTGTGAAATTGGACACTTTTGGAGGTTGAGCATGAATATTTCAGATCTAAAAATATGTTTGCAATTTTGTAAATTTTTTTGCAAGCAGCAATAATTCGCTTTGGCTAAGAATTCCAGTAAACAACATAAAATGGTGATATTTTTACATTACCGCGGGCGTTGAAGATGTTTGAAAACTTACGGCTTTTCACTCGTTGGAGAATGTCTCCTTCGTCGTAAGTTTTCAAAAATATAAAATGGTTAATTATATAGTTTTCTATTTTTCTAGGCAATTCAATTTATCCACCTATTATAATTGTTGATAAGCAACCGACTTGCTTAGCATGAAAATTAAACAGGAAGGTTGAACCCAGCCTTCAATGTCGAGCCTACTAGCAGCAGGGGAAGGGACTTAAGTTTTGGCTCACATCAAGCCTCGTCAGTTAGTCTGCAAAGACCAGGACACGGAGAGTATCCAGTCCCTCTCTCGACTTCTACCTATTCATATTCATATCCAGAGACCATAGACAGGACGAAAGGTTTTTTTAATGGATTATAAAATGGAAATAAATATAAAGAAGTATGTGTTTAATACCTAAATGTATGCAACGCCCCGAGCGTATTGGGCAACGTTTCAACGAGTTCGAGCAGTGTTGTCGCACTAAAACTTGCTTGATGTGTCGCAAATTCGAGTGAGACAACACCGATACAAATTGCTGGGACGATTTTCATGTTCAGGCTTGCGGTTCGCTCAAGGCGCCAGGGTATCCGAAATGAAGTGCCCTCTGAGATACCTACCTTAACTCTGAAGTACATGGAGAGATGGAGGCGCAGACCGATGTGTTGCCAATTAAGGTATTCCTCGACTCGCGCACGCGCTTTCGTCTCGGTTGGGTACAGATCTTCCGGTATGATGCCGGCCCGCGACAGGTACCCGAGGATCGCCACACTGCAGTCAACACACACACGCACCCGCGTGCAGCAAGCTTGAGCCAAGATTGTGATCAAATAAAAGATTTATATACATTGAAGTTGCATTGGACTCAATTCATTCTTAGGTCAGAGGGGTAATGCAAACTGTGCTACTTACAGTATTCACACAAGATGGTTTCCAGCGGAGACTTAGAATAACTGAAGAAGAATAAAAGCTAGCTGACATTAGACTTTCTAAAGTTTTTTATTTTACACGAAAATTTCTCTTATCTGTTGCAAAATAATTGTCTGAATAAATGTTTCAAGTTGCACTTTTGAGGCTGTCGTGAAGTCACAGGAAATCTAAGATTTGAAAATTTTAAGCAATGCATTCTTTGTCCATTGACCAAGGCACAATGTTGCACGGCGACTGCTATTAAAATAGCGAAATCGTCTTCTAGGCCCTAACATTTCCCTACCCCTAAACTATGTCAGAATTGAATCAAACTTTTTTTATCTATTGGGAAAGCTTGATTCTATGTCTGTATGTTTTGATTTTTTGCAAATATTTGTATTTTTCAGTTAAAAAAAATCGAAACTGAACTTAAAAAAAGATAACTTTTTTCCAATGTTCATAAGCCAATATTTTCCAAACTAAAAGATTATTAAAAAAAATTAAAACATACAATATAATATATTTTAGAATCCAAAATTTCAAAAACCTAGTAAAACATTAAGAGCATGGAAACAGTTATCTCCCGTAGTATGGAGAATTGATAGGGTAACGACTCTGTTAAATAATGAAGAGAACATACGCAATTACGATCACGATTTTAATTACATGAAAAAGTGGTTGCATGGATTGCCACATCATCAGAAGGAAATGAATGAGCAATTTTAATAAAGAATTATTTGGATTTAAAAGAAAAAAATTTGGTGACATGCAACTAGCCTAACTCCAAAGAGTTTTTAACAAATACAAGAACCAAATAATTTTTTTTAGAAGAAAAAAATATTACAGATGACTTCACACACTCACGCTTTGTTGATCTTAAGGTGTCCCTTTCCGGCGGGACTAACTCATTCACGGGCACGGTACAAAACCGTGCTATTGCGCTCTGGGACCTTCTATGTTTCAAAGAAAAAGACAGGCTCCGTGATGAGGTGGATACAACATGTCCACAAAGTAGACAATGCTCATAGTGTTTGATTTGGTAAGATTTACGAAAATTTTAATTGCAAAACAACTTATAGCTGAAAGTAAACCACGACCGCTGTAGTCAAAAATCTAACAAAAACCAAATAGATTATAAATCTTGATTAAATAAGCTATGTCTGATGACTAATCTTTTTAAGATGTTCTTACTTTATCATTACGTAATCCACCTCCAAAGTTATTGTATAAAACGCGCGAAAAATTCGCACTTTCGGACGTTATAACTTGGAAACCAAACACAATTTTACACAAACACCGCCTTAAGCGAAGAAATTCCTTAATTATTCTGGCTGTACTTGTTGATTATCCATCCAAACGCAATTTTGTGTTATTGTGTTGTTAGCTTTATCTATACATCAATCTTAGAATCAAAGTGAATCTGCCGCACTAAACCGGTTTTTGTATACTTAGTCCAATGCTAATCTCGTGTTAAGTTTTGACAGGTGCTCTCTGAATACGACTGAAGAAGTTTACAGTTGTAATTCTAGAATAGCACGGTTTCCATTGCCTTTGGCAAACAGATCTGACACATAACACTTGCTCACCTTTCTGTGAGCACGAAACCATCGTGATCTATGATTGGCACTTTCTGGAAGCGGTTGATGGCTGTGTACTCCTTGGAGAAATGAGCTCCTAAGAATAAAATGATAACAGTGAGTGATGAGTAGGCACAAAGCCTAGTAGCGAGAGCCCAAACTCAACGATACGGCTGCATCGATAGATAACTGTGTTTTTGTTTCGCTTTTCGTGTGAGCGGAAACGAGAAAGACAGATGTTTCAGTCGGTATAGCTGTTTCCTTCATTTGTGCTCCCGCTGCAGCACTTATGTACTTCCCAGTGCAAACGTTACAGGGTGACCAATCGTAATTTTTTTTATATATTTCTATTGTCTCTGAAGAGAATTTTTGGCATATTGATTATGCTAGGAACTCACATAAGAGGTGTCCAGCGACGCCCATGGGCTTTCGGCCTTTCACAGAGGCTACAGTAACCATTTCGGCCGGTCAGATGCCTCTTCAGACCGTTTTAACGTATTTTGAGGGAAATACCTCAGCAGGGAGTCTATTCCATAGTATGGGTCGGTATAGGACCGAGTTCCAGAGGAAAAATGGGGATTCAGATAGTTCAAAATATGTTTAAATAATAAATATACCTAAATTATCGCATGTGTCAATAAAGGACACAAATGATTTCTAAGGGGCCTTATTATAAGGATTCTCCTTTCTTAACTTTTTCTCAATATTTTAAAGTAAAACTTATAATGTAACTTTTATCATTATTATGAAGCTGCATAGCGATTTAGATTTTTTTTTAGTAAAAAAGATAATTTCAGTAAATTTTGCATGAAACTATTTTGGTCTCATCAGTCAGTTGATCCGTAAAATGAGATTCAAATAAGAATAAGACGGGGACCACCGCCGTTTTCAATGTCAAACTGCTACATAACTACATAAAGGGAACGTTTCCCGTGTAAGCCAGTGCGGACGTGTCGACTGTACTTTTCCACGCTTATTCGAGAAAGAAAACAACTTTTTTTAAAAAAAAATGCATGTAATGGTTTCAAAGGAATTCACTATAAAGTAAATATTGGAGAGCGAATTTAAGGTAGTGTTGCGGAAGCAGGGGCGCCGGGGCGGCGCAGGGCTCGGCGTGCACTTTGAAAAATTCCTTGGAAAACATTACAAATAGTACATGAATACTAAAAGTACCTTTGCGAAGATCAAGGGGTTTCTGCTCGAACGGATATTTCACTGTTTTTAGTAAGATGTACAGTGAACGCGAAGGCTGCGACATAAGGTCAAAATACAATTTTAAACTCATTTTTCAAAAATCTAAACTTTTGCACAGTCAAAAGGAACACCGCAGGTACACTGTAGCAAAGTTGTTTGCTACAGTTTTGTTTTCGAGCCACTTTCGAACCTTGAACTTTGAAGTAACCACAGAAATTGGATATCTGATTAAACGACCATAAACAGGGATGTTGCCTGATAGCGAAATAGAGAATGCAGAGGTTGTGCCTAAAATACTAGTACATATTTCCACTACATAGCGGAATGCTATGTTATTTGTTTTCGATACCATTCTTAGGTAAGGATGCGCGAGCATGAAAATTATAATCAAAAAATATTTATTTAATCAAATTAAAAAAATGGGAAAATTCGTAGTATACGGCAAATAAAGATAACATCAACTGCGCGTTACGATTTGAACTGTAATCGATTACACTGATAAAACCGTATACCTACAAGCGTCTCGAATCAGATTGCACGCTCAAAACAGTAAGTATTACAAACATCGATAATTACAAACAATTCGGACTGTTTGTGTTCGCGCTTACGGAAACAAAACGATTAACATAAAACAAATTACGTTAATTGTAGTAGTTCACCTTAAGGTGGCCCAACCCGGCGGCCCTAACTCATTCGCGGGCATGGCACAAAACCGTGCTGTTGCACTCTGGGACCTTCTCTGTTTCAAATAATAAGACAGGCTCCGTGATGAGGAAGATGCAACATGTCCACAAAAAAGACAATGTGCATAGTGTATGATTTGGTAAGATTTACGAAAATTTTAATTTCAAAACGACTTATAGCTAAAAGTAAACCACGACCGCTGTAGTAAAAAATCGAACAAAAACCAAATAGATTATAAATCTTGATTAAATAAGCTATGTCTGATGACGAATCTTTTTAAGATGTTCTTACTTTATCATTGCGTAATCCACCGCCAAAGTTATTGTATAAAACGCGCGAAAAATGCGAACTTTCGGACCTTATAACTTAGAAACCAAACACAATTTTACAATGCCAACGGTCATCAGACATCTAGTTCGATCAAATAAAGCTATTTTGAGCAAAATTTTGGATCTCTGACAAGAAATATGGGCGTGATCTTCTTTCCCCTTTTGTATGGGGAGATGAGCGGGATGGGCCGCCTTAAATTCGAATCCAATCAATTGCTCTAAGTCCCAGTTGCACGAATAAACGGCCGAGTTAATCCATGTTCAAACACGTCACTTTTAGTGAACCGCATAGAGTTCCTTCCAGACTGTCCACACAAAGTGATGTGTTTGATCATACTTTGATGTTGATTTTGATTGTTTGTTCTTTCATGCACTCGACCCTAAGTAGTACTTGTATTTTCAACTGAGGTACATTTAAAGAATTGTGAAAAAAGACGTCGTCGTCTGGGGTCTTCTGCACGGTTTGTGTGCAGGTACGGGCCTGAGGGTATCCCCTATTACCCGGACTGCTTCTCGGCATGCTCTGCAGTGCCGGTCCTTGGTCAGCCGCTATGAGCTAGCGGCGGGCTGGGCATCATTTCCACGAGCCATCGGGCAGGCGCTGCATTCAACCACGTCATTCGGGGCAGCGGGCGACCTTCGGGCGGCCGTGCGTGCAGGGGGGCAAGATTGGTGAGGTGTGGATGTGGTGAAGCATCAGCGCGCTCAAACATGCGGCGCGCGAGCTTCACAATAAATTCCTCCACCGGTGGCATCTGCACGTCGTTGGCGATTACGTCATTTCTGACGTAGCGCCCGGCCCCCACTATCATGCGGAGGGTGACGTTTTGCTGGACCTGGATTCTCTTCCTCTGAGTGGCTGAGCTTAGCACATACCATGCTGGGGCTGCATAGGTGAGTCGCGAGCGGACGTACGTTTTGTAGATCCTCAGCTTCGCTCTCAACGGCAGTCTTGATGAGATGACCGGTCTCAGGAGAGCGCGTGCCGCCTTGGCTTGTCGGATGACATGATCCACCATAGGCGTCATGCGTAGTGACCGGTCGATGGTACAGCCGAGGTAGCGTACTGAGGATTGCCACTCTACGTCCTGGCCTCGGAGCTGCAGGTTGCGCTGTTGGCCAGTTACGATGGCGGCCGTTTTCCCGACATTAACGGCCATTCTCCATTTGTCCAGCCACTCAGGTAGCAGGTCCAGCAACCGCTGCATTTTTGAGGCTGCTATATCCGCCCGGCGCGATGAGGCGAAATACGCGCTGTCGTCCGCAAACAGCGCGAGCGTCACGTCCTGTTCCCACTCCTGTAGATGCCCTAACAGGGTGGGAATATCATTTGTGTAGGCCGCATAGAGGAGCGGCGAAAGGCAGCTACCCTGTGGCACGCCTGCCATGATCGGCCGCGTGGGTGAGTCATGCCCCTCCACCGAGACATAAAACCGACGTCCCTCGAGGAAGGACGCTACTGTCCTTAGGATTGCATGTGGAGTGGTGGTGGCCAGCAGCTTATGCAGGAGCCCCGCGTGCCATACACGGTCGAATGCCTTCTCGATATCGAGAAAGACACCCACGGTGTAACGGCCATGGTTACGCTCAACTGCCAGGTGGTGCAGAACACGCGTGAGCTGGAGAGTAGTGGAGTGCTGACTGCGGAAGCCAAACTGTTCGTCACGTAATGGGACGTGCGGCTGGATTCTCCGCAGTAGCAGGCGCTCGAAGAGTTTCGCAATGTGGGACAGCAGCGTAATGGGTCTGTAGCTCGCAGGTAGCCGGCGATCCTTGCCGGGCTTGGGGAGGACGATGACCTTTCCAGTCTTCCATGCGGCCGGGAAGTGTCCGGTTCGGAGGATGCCATTGAAAATCCTGGTCAATGCGACCGAGGATCTTCTAGGCATCTGCAGCAAGGCCATTGTTGGGATCCCATCTGGTCCATGGTGGTCAAAAGACGGTGGTAAGACGATAGAAACGTCAAATAGTGACATTGACATGATTGACAGTTGCACACACAGTGGCTCTGTTCGGGCTGCTCGCTCTGAGCCACTCTGAGCAGGAAAGTGCAAGAAAAAGCGTTTTGGCTAACGGAATTACAGTTCTGTGTACCTAACTCGGCCGTTTTCGCTGAACAATAGAACTGTTCGGAATCGCTTGGAATCACTCCTATCTGTTCTATCATGCGAAATGGAATCCCGGAACGGAATCCAAACTGTCAGCTGTCAGCGAGTTTGATCGCTCGTTATTTGTCTTTCGACAAATTCGACTTTGTTTGATTGTGCCTTTGATGTTCCGTCACACATACGTCAAACTGTGCGTCAAACAAATGGAATGGATGTCAAATAGTTGAGGCGTTCGGGCTGTTCGAGCATGAAATCTTGCACCGTGCTGTTCCGCCTGGTTCTGTTCTGTACCGAACAGAATGGAACCGTTCCGCGGAGCAATAGCCCGAACAGAGCTAGTGCTCTGTGCACGGCATTGCGTGACGCAACGCTAACTTCATACTATTCACGAGACGTTAATTTGAAGGTTCAAATCGGACCGCAACCCAAAAATATCCATTTAGGGTTACCATCTGTGAGGATTTCACCTGACATGTCAGGCTTTTGGGGTACTTGTCAGGAATTTGGGAAAACTAAGGAAATGTCAGGGCAAGAAAAAGTATTAGTTATTTAAATTTTTAAATATTTATTAGTAAGTAAAATTACTAGGCCCCGGTTTCACGAAGAGACGCCGAGTTTTTCAATGTTCAAACACGTTACTTTTAGTGATCCGCATAGAGTTCCTTCCATACTGTCCACACAAAGTGACGTGTTTGGTCATGCTTTGACGTTGATTTTGATTTTTTGTACGTTCGTGCACTCGGCCCTTGGTCAGGTTATTTATACGAAATAAGAAAAGTGAAGGAGCATCGTAAAGCAATTAATGTGAGTATGAACATAATCTCGATAGCAGCAGGCATATTGCTTGTTTCACACCCACAGAATCTTGATACTTCAAATATTTAATTTAATTATTTTTTAATTTATTATTATTGTGAATTGAGTTAATGTTAAAAAAACAATGTTATTGTCACCATTGACTGATTTATATATTGACAGTGTATCTGATGCAAAAAACGACGTAATGTGTGGTCTATCTATAGTATATTTCGCCCCAGATTTTGATTATGACTCCTAATACAATAAACATGACTCCTGTAGCCCTACCATGAGTTTTCTATCGAACGAACGAAATATACCTATCATCGAATGTTCACGAACGAGATCGAACAGCGTTACAGTCTCTACAGTCGTAAAATAAATAAATAATAAAAATCAAAGGGGACGCCCCTTTGATTTTTACACAAAACACGTGATTTTTTTTGTGTTAAATTTTGCACGGTGGTACGGAACCCTTCGTGTGCGACTCCGACTCGCACTTGGCCGGTTTTTTTACAAAAGTAAAGGAAAGGTTTTTTTTGTATTAAGTATCAAAATATTTGCAGTTTAATTTCCCCAGTGTTTTTAATATTAACATACTATGCTTTTTGACTCCCTCATATTATTTGGGAATCACGATTGATTTGCAAGACTCATCGCTTTTGAGGATGGACGTCAAAACGCCCATCCTCCTTTGCTGTGGTGTATGATTTTTAGGTAATTTGATTCATGTCTGCAGTTGGCAACATTGGCAGCAGCGCACGGTCGGCCATCTTTATTTTCGTGTTAAAAGCACGCGTTCATTTTCCTAACAGCGTTGCCTATTAGTTTTGTTTTGCTCTTGATTCTGGTTTTATTGGAGTGCAAAGATGTCGGATCGAGAGGTATGAACTATTTTCAATACTATAAATAAGTACGTGCATTGATCTGTTGCCCAATTTAACAGCGGCGACGGCGAATGTATTTTCAGCTGCCAATCGTTTTAACCGCGTTTTTGTTTTCCGCATGGTCGTTTTGGAGACGGCTCTTTAATAGGCATTAGCAACCTATTCTTCGACCGATGTTTCTCGGTAAATGAATTATATCGCAGTAGGTATTGATGAACACTCGCTCATGCGTTCCTCTTTCCGAACCAATTTCAATGTTCGTCTCTTACATATCGGTATTCTTTGTAAAGTCGGCTGCGACTCGACCATTTTTTAAGCTTGCTGGGTGGGATAGGAATAAGGATTGACCTAGGAACTACCTACCTCCTACCCTACAGACACAAAAACTGATAATAGATAACAAATAACAGATTGCAGTTTTGAAAAAGAAAAAACCGGCCAAGTGCGAGTCGGACTCGTTTAACACAAAAATCACGTTTTTGTATGCCCTCCCCCCTTTAACTATTATTATTTTTTTTATATTAATAGCGCTTAACCCATTCTTCCATACACTTTTGATATTCCGGTGAAGGAATGGCTTTCAATGCCTTCGTCGCATTTTCTTTTATTTCATCGATGCTCGAAAATCTCTTTCCACGAAGGGGTAATTTAAGTTTTGAGAACAGGAAAAAGTCACATGGATCCGGAGAATACGGTGCCAGTTGGATTGTATTTACAGTATGTTTGGTCAAATAATCGGTCAAGATGCCCGCTTTGTGAGACGGAGCATTGTCATGGTGCAAGATCCATGAGTTGTTTTGCCACAATTCCGGTCGTTTTCTACGCAAAGCATCTCTCTAACGCTTAATTACGGCCAGGTAGTACTCATTATTGACTGTTTGACGATTTTCGAGTACGATTTCTTGAACTTTTTCGAAGTTATCATCGGTAGTTGATGTTGAAGGGCGTCCATGACGAGGTGCATCGTAACAAACAGACGCCAAACAATTACTAATGACATTACAGGAGTACATTTGGCAGGAGTGTCAGGGAAAGGTGTATCAACCTGAGAAAAAAAAAATTATTCGAATCTGTAAAGCGTTTTACATTCAAACTACAAATTCCCGGAACTTATTGATCATAGTGTAGGTATATTCTTCATGCATAGGCAATGCACTCTGATTTGTCATATTTTATAATTTACTACTACCACCGACAGGGATAAAGTATGTGATCAATGCCATTAGATCAAAATTGGACACTAAAGTGTGTTTGTGGACAGAGCGGTTCGCGCAATGGGTCGGTGGAGCCCCCTGGCACCAAACCGGTGAAGATGTCACGCGCGCACAGCCGCACCCGCTCGCGCTCTCCTCCGCCCAAAGCTCACAAGAAGTACCGTAGCCCGTAAGTATATTTCCTCGTACTCGCCGTGATGTGCATAGTGACAACATTATAGATGTTTCCATAAATTTCCTCTCGCAAAATACACACAAAGTATTGTCGAAAGCCGCCTGAACATTGTAAGGGCTGTTAAGACTGAAACTGCATTTACACTTGCTTAAATTTAGCATGCTTGTAAGTCCATCAGCATTGTCAGATGGAATTATATATGCTTGCAATAAAAAGATTATAACATGCTAAAGACTAGGATTTTGACATACTTGTTCATGTTTAAAATTAAACATATCTAAATACAGCTTAATACTGTTTCACCTTTTCTGAATAATTTTTCATCCCTCTTTAATCTAGAGTAAATATGTGGGCGCTTAGAGCAGTGGATATTTAATCTAAAGGTCGTAGGTTCGAATCCTGCTTCAGACGGATGTCCATATCAAACATTGTTTTGATTATTTCAAAATCTGATTAAATTGATTCAATTGTAACCTTAAACATCACTTTTTTTAAAAAAAAAGCAAATGAACTCTTTGGTGAGATCTTGAGTTGCAATGGTTTGTGCCAATTTTTTTTTAATTTTATTTATCAAATGTTCGCCATAAGGTTTTATTTTTCGTGTAAAAATATACCAGAAATAATATGTATTGCTATTGCTATAATGTAGATAATGATTGCTGATAATGATTTCAAGCAAGAATGGCTACTGTAAGCAAATTCTTCTCCACAAATTGATAATTACTTCTAGAAAGGAAACAAGCTTTCCAGTGATGCCAATTCTCATGTAGTAGGTACCTACAACAACTGGCCATGTGTGTGTGTGCAGAATAGGTCCAGCGAATGATAAAATTAGTCTGCTTCTGATTGTGTAGTCTTATTGCCATCTCTCATCTTCAGTGCAGTGTATCGTTTGCATTTGTTAAAACATGTTGTAAGAATCAGTCCACCTTGTAAAATTATACTCTATATTAATTTTGTTAATGTTCAGTGTAGTGTTGGTATAATTGTAATGGGAAGAATTAAAATTTCAAAAACATTAAATTGTGTTTAAAAAATGAGTACAATAGGATTATAATTTTGGAATATATTATTGCACTTTGTAAAGAAAGGAAAGAGTAATAAAATATATTATCATCCAAACAATTAAGAAACATAAAATAATTTGCTTCCATGGCAAGAATGTTATTTGTTAAATAAAATTAATTGCATTCAGTCATTTATTATGACCAGTCTGTACCAAACATTGTTTCCATAGCAAAGATGTTATTTTTTCTCCAAAATCTATTGCAGTCATTTACCTGGGCCATTCTGTACCACATATGTATCCATAGCAACAATATTATTTTTTCAATAAAATTAAATGCATTCCATCACCTACAGTGTTCAATCTGTACCACACGTGGGTTCCATAGCAACAATGTTATTTTTTCAATAAAATTCATTGCATTCAGTCATTTACCGTGTCCAATCTGTAACACACATTGTTTCCATAGCAACATTCAAATCGATAAGCAGAGGCTCGTAGCTGGATTTTATGTTTCATTTTATGTATTACCCACGAGTAAACAAAATGAGTTCAGGAAAATACATGCATTATCATTTTGAGAATACACACGTTTAACTTGCATAAACAAATCATATTTAAATAAAATTCAGTAAAATGTATAATTAAAGAAATCTTTGATCTCATGGTCTGTTAAGTAATTTTTTTCAGTAATTTGACTGTCTTGACAGATAATAGCACAAGTAGTATCTCGAAAAAAGTTTCGAAATTTCCATGAATGGAGCAATTTGCCATTTTGAGATTCCAATATGGTCAGTTTCATCTCTTTGGCAGGAGATTGTTCAGCGATATACATACAAGGTCTTTCCGTCAGTGCTGCTTCCGATGTCTCGCTTTCAGATAAAAGATCACACCATTCCTACACACCACGCTGCACAAATATATTTAAAACATATACTATAGAATATAAACATTTGCGTATGTCTTAACAAAACACAGCACAGTAGTAAAATGTATCAAGATATTATTTCGCCGTTCAAACAACAAAAACAATGCACATTTTATTAATAATTTCTTATTGTGTACTGTTTTCGTGTATTTTTCGAACTAGTTTTATGTAGTTATTTGTTTATTTTTATTTTCCTTGTAAATTAGTTCAAAGTAACTGTGTACAACTGCTTATGTTTGTTTGTCAATTATAATTGGTGTCACATGCAGACAAACCATAAGGTTTCGCATGTACAGTCCAATGTAAAAAATATGTTGAATAAACGCCACTATGTGGCACTGAACCTGAACCTGAATGCACTGGACCTTGCCAGCATGAAAGCTGTCCCCTATACACTTACAGTGGCATTTGTTAATACATTAGGTACATCGTAATTACGGAGGAAAAAACTTTTTCTTCATTCTTTGTTTTAATCTCCAATGAAAATTGTGCCGTCTTTTTACAATAACCTTCGCTTCGCATTTTGCAATTATTCACATTTATTCACGAGATATCAATTTCGCAAGTGTGTGAGTAACACACACATTTTTAGATGACCTCAAATCATGCATCCTTATTTTACATCAGAAATCACCCATTACAGGTCTCAGGGGAAAACTACGGCCACGTGACAAGTGCACAAAAGTAAAGTACTTTTGTAGTCCCGGGGTGCCTGTATGTGACCTGTATGTATGTGACCTGTCGCAGGTCACGATCAAGGTCGCGCTCGCCGGTACGCGGCTACCGCGAGCGCGAACGCGCCGCGCGCTAATCGTGCAGCCGCTCGCGCTCGTACTCGCCGCGGGGATCCTACCGCCGCAGCTACAGCCACAGCCCGGGGTGCCTGTATACTGTACATGTCGCAGGTCACGATCGAGGTCGCGCTCGCCGGCGCGCGGCTACCGCGAGCGCGAGCGCGCCGCGCGCTACTCGCGCAGCCGCTCGCGGTCGTACTCGCCGCGGGGATCCTACCGCCGCAGCTGCAGCCACAGCCCGGGGTGCCTGTATACTGTACATGTCGCAGGTCACGATCGAGGTCGCGCTCGCCGGCGCGCGGCTACCGCGAGCGCGAGCGCGCCGCGCGCTACTCGCGCAGCCGCTCGCGGTCGTACTCGCCGCGGGGATCCTACCGCCGCAGCTGCAGCCACAGCCCGGGGTGCCTGTATACTGTACATGTCGCAGGTCACGATCGAGGTCGCGCTCGCCGGCGCGCGGCTACCGCGAGCGCGAGCGCGCCGCGCGCTACTCGCGCAGCCGCTCGCGGTCGTACTCGCCGCGGGGATCCTACCGCCGCAGCTGCAGCCACAGCCCGGGGTGCCTGTATACTGTACATGTCGCAGGTCACGATCGAGGTCGCGCTCGCCGGCGCGCGGCTACCGCGAGCGCGCCGCGCGCTACTCGCGCAGCCGCTCGCGGTCGTACTCGCCGCGGGGATCCTACCGCCGCAGCTGCAGCCACAGCCCGGGGTGCCTGTATACTGTACATGTCGCAGGTCACGATCGAGGTCGCGCTCGCCGGCGCGCGGCTACCGCGAGCGCGAGCGCGCCGCGCGCTACTCGCGCAGCCGCTCGCGGTCGTACTCGCCGCGGGGATCCTACCGCCGCAGCTGCAGCCACAGCCCGGGGTGCCTGTATACTGTACATGTCGCAGGTCACGATCGAGGTCGCGCTCGCCGGCGCGCGGCTACCGCGAGCGCGAGCGCGCCGCGCGCTACTCGCGCAGCCGCTCGCGGTCGTACTCGCCGCGGGGATCCTACCGCCGCAGCTACAGCCACAGCCCGGGCTCGTCGCGACGCCGCCACATCGGCGACCGGGTCAGTGACTCAGCGTGACGCCATCGGAATTACTTTTTTTTTATACAACCTGGCATGGTACCTGATACTGTTATGATATTAGCCCAATAATACACCACAATCCCGAAGGATAGAGGTGCCATACCAGGACCTTCCCTATACGAGCACGGCTACATTTAACTGGATGGAAAACCCGGACAAATTTTTATTGCCGCTTCGACCATCTTTTCATCCAATGCGATGGTACTAACCCGGGCGGGCTTAAACCCTACCACCTAGCAGGGGAAGGTGACCTACAGTTTTACATGGATTCGGAACCTCCATGGTTCCATGGCTCCATGGTCCTCCATCCGAATCCATATAAAACCAGCTCGCATTCGGGACGAAGTGCACTTATTCAACTCAGAAAGAGATAGAAAGTGGTGCATGAACGGGGCGAGGATTTGAACCCAGACATCTGGTATGCTTGGCAAGTTCCCGCACCACTAGGCTACGAGGCCCGATTTTCGGGGCTGCTGTTGCATTCGGTCACAGTCTTGCAGTATGATCTGTCTCGAATATTTGGCAGAAAAAATTGTGGAGCAATGTCCAATAAAAAAAACCGGCCAAGTGCGAGTCGGACTCGCACACGAAGGGTTCCGTACCATGGTACAAGATTTAACACAAAAAACCACCCTTTAATTTTAATTTTATCTACCTATTTGTTGTTATAGCGGCAAAATAAATACACACTCTGTGAAAATTTTAGCTGCCTACCTATTATGGTTCATGAGATATAGCCCTGTGACGGACGGACGGACAGCGGAGGCTTAGTAATAGGGTTCCGTTTTCACCCTTTGGGTACGGAACCCTAAAAAGATCCAAAGTACTAAGTGTACTGATAGGCACACCGTAATCACTACTCCGGCTAAAAACCCGCTCCTTTTGGGAGTAAAACTTTTTCTTGGACTTTACTTGACTATTTTTTCATCATTGAAAAAACGATGGAATGCTATTGCACCTGTACTGATAAAATGAAAGGAACTGCAAAACAAGTGTGTGGTGTTCAAGCAACTTGTGGACAAAAAATGCTTTTCATCGTTTATCCTGGTGAAAGTATACATATGCTTTGATCATATAAGCTTTTCGTATTCGTATTATTTCATATTTAAAAAGATTTAGTCTGCATATTTCCATACAATATTTCATTGGACTTCCGCCTACCAGCGTGACTTATTAAATTGATAACCCCTTATATGATTTGAGATTACTGTGGTTAATAACTCATATTAGGGTTTGTAAGAAACAGCTTACTCATGTTGTTTCGAGTTCCTTGTTGACCGCCACCGGCACAGGCATCATCAACACACCGTGAGTAAGCCGTTTCCTACAAACTGATATGATGCCCCTTAAGGGCGTGATTGTTTTCAGTTTGATAAGAGCGTAAGTAAAACAAAATGTAATTATATTTAAAAATAATCACAGCGAATCAAAAAAGTTAATGTGTAGATTGATTGGTCTTGTAATTTTAAGATAAACATTTATGTTCTCTTACTAGGCAAATATTCATAAATTCAGTAGTAAAAAGAAGAACACAGAATATGAGCGTCAAATATTTACCGTTATAGCTGTTAAATATAGCTAGACCGTCAATGCATCTTTCATAATTTTGAAATTCCAAAATAGCAGTAATTATTTTTCCAAATAATAAAATATGGATCACTTACGCCGTTATGGACGTGAATGCAATCGGGTGTTCTTACACCCTAATAGAAGCTCTTATCATCCAAATCATTTATTTTTATCTCAACTGGTTGATTTTTAAAGTACGCCGCCCAAAAGTGGTGTAAAACGGACTTGTGGGTGACTGTGCATGTGATGTGTTGCAAGTGTTGGTTGTCTGCTGCAGGAAGGTCCGCCGCGGGACGACTATGACCGCAGAGTTGCGCCCATTAACATCCGTGCTCACTTAGAAAAGCAACGCGAGCGACAGGCGATGATGGTACTCTATGCTGATTTTACACTCCGAATCTCCCTCGTAAACTGTCGCATATTGACAACTTTATGCGCATATTTTATTTTTGAAACGACATCGTCACAGGTGCCATTTCTGGCTCTGGAGAACCGATATCTGACCTCATATCTGTCTTGATATCAGGCGCACATTATGAGTGGAGAGTCCATTGCTGGGTCATCTAGCTGTTTCTAGAAAGCCTAATGAAAAGTTCATGAAATGTTAGTTAACTCTATGGGTCTACTGATTTGGTACAATTGTCCATTGGTCCATCTGTATTTCCGAAATTAAATGAAATCTTTTTTGTACCATATTTGCTATTAAAATTCTAAAATGGGTGAAGAGAAACTGTTAAGAAAGTATGAGAATTTAAAAATAATTACAACAAGGGAATGAGAAGACCAAATAGGCTAATATTTTTTCAGTGTGTTTCTTATTTTTATTATTTTCAATATTTTCGTAAATTACTTATTTGAACTTAAATTCATTTTTCATGTGCATTTCAAATATAACAATTTTCATGCTCATTATGTGACAGTTTACTATGAAACTTGTTGAATTTGCCATGAAAATGTCTAAATTTTATTTCAACGCTTGTGGGTATACACACGCAGGGAGCGCGTGAATGTGGTTCAATCTTTATTTATAAAATTATTATTGGAAATCTATAAAAAAATACTTTACTTTTATAACGCATTAACAACAAAAAAGTGTTTGGAACCCTAAGTGAGCACAGAGTGTTACACAATGATATAAGTTTCCAATTTCCCTCACTTGGAATGTGAGGTTTATTGGAGCTTAGCTTAACCTCGCAAATGAGGTAATGAAAAATTAATATTAGAATAAATTCGCAATCTGGTACCTTTTAATTACCCGGGGGTTAACTGGATTAAAAGCCCAATCAATTCCTTAATTTGTGAGTACTCATCTCAATAAATAATTTTGTAATGTTGTTTAGTTACTCATTTCCTCCCAAATGTATGTACTTGGTTGTGTAGGGGTTTGACGATGACTTGTGTTATTTCCAGGAAAACCCTCAGCAGTCACGGTGTCTCGGCGTGTTTGGTCTCAGTCTTCACACAACTGAAAATCAAATCACACACATATTCTCAAAGTACGGTCCGGTTGAGAGAGTGCAAGTTGTGATGGACGCTAAGGTGAGTTATTTATAATATAAGTAATAAATAAGTTGGACATTTTGCCAGCTCTATTTCGCCAATAGGTGCCAGGTCTATTCAATGGTGTAAACCTGCGGAATCGAAGAGCTCAGTGAGTGATTTCTCACTCGTAACAGAGGCTCTGAGCACTGTCAGCGTGATTCGGACCAACCGTATTCAAGCTGTCTGCGTTTGAACGCAATTTGGACTACAGCCTAAGTAGCTTGTTCTGTTATTCATCGTTCTGCTAATATCTCAATTGCATTAATACCACTATTCTAGGTCACAAAAGTGCCCCACGATGTCCACATTACGTGATATAAATGTGTCGAAAGTATTTTATTTTATTTCACGCATCTTGTGTGCCTACTGTCACATTGACAGACGGGGCGGTCGCGGGGCTTCTGCTTCGTGTACATGGAGTCGATGGACGACGCGAAGGTCGCGAAGGGCGAGTGCTCCGGAATGGAGATCGACGGGCGGCGCATCCGTGTTGACTTCTCCATCACGCAGCGTGCGCATACACCCACGCCCGGAATCTACATGGGCAAACCCACATTGTGAGTGCCTCCCTTGGTTTTCCCCTGTGTCTTATATATATCTTGGTGCAGACAACTTGTCAACTGTCTTCGTAGCCATACATGCTGTGCAGAAGCATTTTTTTATGCTACCTGACATGGATGGCTAATACCATACAACCACCGTTACGATATTCACACACATTCTCGAAGGAATTAGGTGCCATGACATGACTTTCCCTTTATGAGCACGGCTACATTGAACTGGATGGGGTAATATGGATAGTTTACCATCATTTCATCCGATGCGATGGTACCGATCCGGGCGGGCGGGCTTGAACCCTACTACCTGGCATGACAACTAATTTCTTCAGTCCAAACATCAACTTCGCACGTGAGTGTGAGAAATTAGAGACAGCGGGTCTAAGAGCCCTAGATGGCAATTCTTTTTCTTTTTCAATCCGAGTTTAGCAGCACAGATTTAATAAAATGTGAGGGTTGCTTAATCTAAATTTGTTAAATTTAAATTATTGTGTCATAGTTTTGTTTTAGGAATGCATTGTGATCGCAAGTCGTCCTAAGCCATGGTTTTTTTTTAACTTATCAAACCAGTTTGTTTCTATGCGAATAATCCAGTCCAATGTCACCTGTTAAAACCTTCATTAAAGTTGAAGTGGACTTCTGTGATCACTCGACATTGGCATATGAAAGATGGGAGAGAATTAGTGTGGACACACCATAGCCTGTGTGTTCGCTTAAGGCCTTTCCGTACAAAAAAAACAAAAAAAACCATGTTAAGTGAAACGGTGTTGAAGTGGCTTATTTAATGTACATTATTATTGTTGTTTCAGTTCGAATAGAGACAATGGCTATGGGGATAGGCGGCGCGATAGAGAGTGAGTATTAATTATAGTTATTGTTACCATATACGATTTAAGATAGTTAAAAATGTATGCATAGAAATAAGAATATTGTGCAACTTGTGTTCTTCACAAGTTCTGCGAAAAGCCTCGCTTGTAGTTTTGCACGCAGCTTCTATACGCATGTGTTAGCAACATTGGTTCGACTTACGCGAACAGACAAGCATTCACATTCGATAAATGCTTCAGTGTCGATGTATTTACAATTATTTTGTATTTTAAATCCTAGCAAAACAAACCACAATGTATTCATAACATTGCTGAGTAACACCTAAAGGCGTGGTAAAAACCTTTTCTGCCCTACTGTATTTATTGTTTGATGAGTGCATTAAATATGTAATATTGTTTACGGGAAAGGAAACATCGTGATGAATGGTGTTAGGCTTTCTAGCAATAGCTATTTTTATACAGGTGACCATATGAATACCGGCACCGCTTACCAAAACTAATATGCAGTCCCAGTGTACCCAGCGGTTGACTAATGTCAACTTGGTTTCTCCCAATGTTTTAGGCACACGTTATATACAGGTGATATGAATACTGGCACCACTTAGAGGGTTATATCTGTATCGGAAACTGAACCATTTTCAGGAAAAACAAATATTTAATTCCGTTGTTTTTTTTTCGCGTTTCCATGCAAATTGGTCTGTGACTGTGAAAAAAATGTGTGGGCACCACAAAAAAAAAACATGGGAATGAAATATTTATTTTTCCTGAGAATGGTTCAGTTTCCGATACAGATACAACCTTTCAAGTGGTGGCGGTATTCATATCATTCTGTATATAATGTGTGCCTAAAACATTGGGCGAAACCAAGTTGACATGAGTCAACCTCTGGGTACACTGCGACTGAATATTGGTTGTGGGTAGCCAGAAATGGCACCCGTAATGTTTATTTTATTTACGTCCTGTTCCATATAAATACTCATAATATAGACGGGCCGATGGATAAATGCGTCATGTTAATGTTTAGTGACTACTACGGCGGAGGCGGCGGCGGTCGGAGCAGCTACCGCGAGCGCGAGCGCGACCGTGACTACTACCGCGTCAGCTACCGCCGCTCGCCGTCGCCGCCCTACCGCGGCCGCTCGGGGCGCCGCTACGAGCGCGAGCGCTCCTACTCGCCGCGTGAGTACCGCACCGTGTAGCCTCTCTTGGGCCTTCCTCCAACCCCCCCCTCCCCCCCAACACACATCCCACGATGGGAATGGATTAGAGATGTACCCTGCAACCGCCTGCTCAATATTTGCTTCAATGACCTTCCAATGTCTTATGACGAACCATTCGTTTTATGGACTATGCGCGATTATTCGCTGTGATGTAAAATAAGATATACAGGGATGTTTCGAGACAGGTATGGGTATAAAAATAGAAAGTACTCAATAAAATGCTTAATATTTTTGTGTGTTCGTTTGAATCCGGCCTTACTCTAAGGCGGAAATAATTAGTTGTAACAGAAACTAAGACCAACGAAAAGTAGTACTTTGTGACCTTCCACTTTTCGTTAGTCATAGTTTCTGTTATGACTATTTATCTCAGCCTTAGGTACACCAAAATTAACTTTGGTGTACACTAAGCATTGGATTAATAGATAGTAGAGGATAGGAGAAGCATTGTGTTTATTACCAAATAATCGGTTGGGAATCCAATGTTCCGACCATTTCTGGTTATTTTTAAAATCGGATTACAATGCTTCAATGTAGATGTTGTTGCATAACCTCAAATGAATAAAAATAATCCTTATGACATGAATTGAAATTATAATGTATTTTTTCGCCATCCCTTTACAAATTGGTTACGGACTTTCAGCAAAATGTGTGGGGACTGCGAAATTAAACATTGAAATTTCGATTTGTGGCTAAATAATGTTTTTTCTTAAAACAAATGAGTGCTTCGTATTTCTTAAATTTCCCACACTTACCCCGAAACAACATACATAACATTGGAAAATATTAGGCAATACAAAATATCTTAAGGATGTTCCGACCCATACAATGTTTTTTTTTACACAGAACGCAAAAAGTATTGCACTTTAAGGCACAAATTCGTCAAAAATATTAAATATAGCCATAGTAGTTGCAGCGAAAACATATTCACAATTTCAGGTTTAATGGTTTCGTTGTAATTGCCGATTAGAAGTTTTACACCGTTAGATGGCGCTGTTAAATAAAAATCGTATTTAAATAAATTGTAACAAAACCAATAATCCTGAAATTGTGAAATTGTTTTCGCTGCAAGTAATATGACTATATTAAACTTTTATTATTAATTCGTGGCTTAAAGTGCCATACTTTTTGCGTTATGTGTGCAAACAACTTTATATGGGTCGGAACAGCCTTAACAGTATTTCAATCAATTATTTTTCTTACTTTTCTTAAAACCCATGTGAACCATTATGCCAACATTGGTAATTATAGCGAACTTTGAACATCTCTTGTCCATTCCTTTATTAACGTTCTTGACCACCCCAGCGCGCTCCGCCTGCTTCATGTTACGCCCGTTGAACTATGGATTGTGCACAAGCTGTGACTGAAATGTTCACTATTATACCAAAATTGAAAAACCCTTTTGATACATATAATGTACGATAAATCTTCATCTGAGTATTTTGATTCAGAATTTTGCATGGCATAATATTTATAAAAAATATTTATCGTCCTGTGGTTAGAAAATAAGGAAAATATGTTTATGTTGACAAAATGTTTTACATAACATATCACTGGCACACCTAGCAACAAAATCGTTTTCTAATCCTAGTATTTACCTTAAAATTGTCGTAGAGAGATCAGAAAAGACATTGATTTTAAAGAAAATTACTGGAATGAACGAAAATAAATTATGTTTCGCCATGAAAATAAAATTTTCTGCAAACAAAAAAATCACTAAATATACTTTCCAGTTATGGAAAGCGGTTCATATTAATAAATGCAAATGATACTGAATCCTCGATTGTGTTATTACAATGACTTCGTCATATTTATTATCGCGTTTGAGTATAACGAAAGACAATCCAAAACTGAACTACGACCTTTTTGAACCTCTGTGTCTTCCGTGTCTTGTGTGTCTTCTGATCAGCATTGATGTCCATTGTTATTTTAACTACCAATAAGAATTGTCCGAAGGCAAACTATATTAAAATTACCAACATTTTAAAGTCGAGGTCGGGGCCACACTTGTAATGATTCTGATCGACCAAGGCCACATTATTTAAATTGAATATATATATTTATATTAATGTGAAGGTGCTGCTTAACATGATATGAGCCAATGAGAACAATCTTATTAACAACTTCAAGACTATGTCGGCGGAGCGCACTGCATTTTATATGTTATTAACAAAACTACGACAAAACGAGACATTTTCAGTGTTGTCAACACAGAGTGGCAGAGCATTGATCTGAGGTAGTTAGAAAAAGGCAATAGTTGTGTGGTTTCCATCATACTAAAAGATAATGCTCATTCATATTTAAGGTCCAATTAGGACAATTGTGGAATGATGTTTGCTCTGTCACTTCACTGATTGACTCCACTGGCCATGTCGTTACACTAGAAAGAGAACTAATAGAAAGAGATTTCGATTGTGTCTCAATTTCCAGTTTAACGACATACATACATTGTTTCTGTACCAAGTTGCTGTCAAAAGACAACCCATAACAAAAACTTACAGTGTTCCTGTGTTTTGTTTTAGGTCAATGTTTCGTGTGACTTATGATATGATACTGTGATCTATTTTTTATTTTGTCTGATATATCATGTTGAAGCGCTGTGGAAGCCTTGCATGAAAATATTTTTTTTATTTAATGACTACAAGCACCGCCTGTTTTTTGTTATTTTCACAGAGAATAAGATAATTAATTTCTGAATATAAAATTTTGGTGAAGGCGTAAATAATAATTTTGCTGAAAATTTTCCTGCAAGGTTTCCGTAAAGGGTGGTGGGAATATATTCCGTGATCTCAGAACATTAAACACCTGCAAGAAGGGTTCTATAACGTCACTGGTGCTTAATATTTTTAACAACCAACCAATAACCGAGTTTTTAGCACTTTAGCAAGGGTACCCTACATGTAAATAAATTTAAGCAATTAAAGTTGAAAAGATCCATGCATATACAAAATTCATATATTACCTCTCATTCTATGTAAGTGAATATGGTACCCTGGAAATGCTGCATGAATAAATCATAACACAAGATATTGCAGTTGGATTATGCGGACAAATTCGTCAATCCTTCAGCCTACCCAACCGGTGCAACCAGTCCCTGCAAATTTGCAGAAGTCCACCCATTTTGTTACCTTTTTAACACCGGCAGACCTTCAACCATTGAATGTTATGTCTGTGAGAATCCGTTTCGTTTCGCACCATTTATCAAATACACGAACCATGTCCCGCCACCGTGTGAAGTTCCCTTGTAGTGTGCCTGCCCTGTGTATATAACACCGTAGTCATGCCCCTGTTTGACTTTGCAGGTCGTTATTAGTAAGCGCGTGGCGCTGAGTGTCCACGACTTGTCCCGCAGATAAATCTCTTTAGTACAGACCTGCTCTTCCTATGCTGACGACGAATCAACCGCGTCGCGTGCGCACGTCTCCCGCCGCCGCTGGGAACCCTCACTAGTGGCAACACTGACCGACCAGCGGCGGCGGGGAGACTTGCTATCGCGGCGTGTCTATATTTGTTAAGAGGATTATTGTAAGGATAGGGGGCACCCGCCCCGCTGGCCCGCGCGTCTCGAGCGCGGGCCGTGTTTCCGTGCTGAAAGGAAGTGTCCGTTTTGTTACATTTTTCACTTAGACGACACACCAAGGAATTAGTGTTAAGTTAGTTTGTACGGGACGCCTATAGGCTGTCCACACATTATTGCCCAATAAAGATAGTTTTACAATAAGTCTAATCGTGATTTTGTTTGTTTGGAAAGGTATTGAAACAAGAAAATATGGATGAAGTTTTCTATGTGTTCAAGTTTTGAAAAAGAATTGTCCCGAAAATGCGCATTGCTAAAGCGGCCGAGTTTCAAGCCCAGCACCCAGCGAAGTGTCGTCCTCAAGCCCTTAAAGCTAGATACGGTCGCGAAGCCTCAGTGGAGGGGAGTAGGGATCAGGGGTGGGCACAAGACGGAAGATAGCTGAAGAAGGAACAAGAAAGAAGTCTCTTCAACCAGATAATTTTGTTTGAAGCTGTCCCGTTGAAGACGTAACATGTGTCGGTAGCGAGCGACACGGAGCAGGGCACACTTCGTGCTCTGCTCTGTCACACCTACTATGTGTATATTTGTAACGTAAATCTTATTGTATGTATGGATTAATACATTTGCGCACTCACTTCAGTAACACTAGTGAACTATGTAGTTTGTACGGTGGCCAATAAATTGGTATTTTGACCATATTTGTGATTAATTCACCCTCCCACCTCACTCCACGTTCCATCCTATATTTTGTAGTTTTATTTAATATATTCAATATACAAGGCGTTCATAAAGGAGTTGCATTAAACTTGAAGGGTTACCATAGCTTTCTGGCGACCGCGATGGTAGCTTAGATTGGTAAATATTTTGTGAAAAATCAGCCACTTAATTTCTAAAAACTGTAGTATAACCCTTCAAGGCTAATGAACCTACTACTCTCAACCTGTAAAATTAAATATATGTAGTTTTTCTGTTGCAAAATTTTCAAACGCGATTTGATTTATTTTTGACTTTTCTTGTTGGAAGTGTCGGGTCACTCAACTAGTCTGCCGGTTTTTGTCTTAACACAAATAAATCAGATTCTAGTCTGCTGACAGCGATCGTGGTCGACATGGTTCATGATCAGTCACTTTCCGGAACAGATGCTTTCTGTGTGATCACTCGCATCTTTACTGTTTCAGATGAAAAATAATATGCAATGTAGTTTTGCCTTAATTTTTTATATCTGTGCAGAGGATAAATATTTCACACAAATCTATTGCCAACTAAATTTTTGACAAAACGAAATTGAAATAGTACATAACCAATACAATAATGCAATCATTCATTGCAGTAATTTACTTGCCGAAAAGTGTACTCTGATCATTGACATAACTATTACTATGTAGAGAAAGGCTTCCATACAACAAAATGGAGCAACAAAAGTAGTGTTTTATGCGTCGCTGGGACATCACTTTGTCGCCAGACAGCCGCTCGCTGTCGTCATACGTCACACATAATGCACCCCAAAAATGCCCAATTGTGATGTAAAACCGTGCAAGAATTACATAATTAATTACATATCGGAATACCGCAACAGGCGACAGAATTGTATGAAGGGGCATAACCTTACCTTTTACAATCACCGGATGGTGTGATAACTTCTGATTGTGTTCAGTTCCATAAAGGTATCTAGTAAATAGAAATTAATTGTATTCAAATATAACTCAAATTAATCATTGGTGCTTTCTATCATAGAACAGATATTATTATTTTTTTATCTTTAAATGAATCTTTCTATTTATCTAAAATTTATTATTTATGACACCTTCGGTGATATCGCAATGACTATGTGATTCTTATACATTCAATAAGAAGTTGATAATTTTTGTTTCTAAAACCACGTTGTTAACCTTTAGTTAGCTAGAGGTTTGCGACAAAAAAAAAAAAAAAAAATAGAACTAACGGAATGCACACTTGTCTTTCATAGACACCGGCAGATTACTTTGTATGACCACCGACATGTAGAATTCACACATTTTTACAAAATGAAAGAGTAAATAAAATAAATATTACAATATCTATTAATCATGTAATTTATATTTTATAATAATAGTATCAGTAATTTAAGTACAGTATTGTATGTACTTATTGCATAATCACATGCCAGCAGTCATTTACAAAACAGCTTCCAACATTAATTCCCAAATTTAATAATTATTGGGGTTTTTAAACTCTGAAAATATATTTCTGCTATCCTTCCAGAACTCTTACATATATGGTCTTCGAAATTCTCAAAAAATATTCATGTAGAATTTGTGCTTCCAAAAAGAGTTAAGTTTTGGGGCATAAAAAGGCTTTCGAGATCTAGGAGCATATGGGCTTTAAAATCCAAGACTCAAATTCGATGTGTCGCTTCCAAGATCATTCAAGTATTCAGGCGCACAAGAGTCAAGTTGCTACTACTACGGGCTACCGAAATCTAGAAACATGTTGGCCTAAATCTAAGCCTCAAGTTTGACACTTGCTTCAAGACTATTATTCAGTATGTAGGCAAACAATAGTTTTGTTTTAAGAGGGCAGCCGAACTTTGACGAGTGCTTCCAATAACATTGTATTTAGGCAAACCATCAAGATTTAAGATCAGTGACGTGTTGTAAATTTCAATTATACAGGGTGATTGAAAATTTGATACATTCCTTCTAAGGGGTCATTCTAGAGCTAATTTGCAACAAAGGCCTAGTGAAATGGGGGTCTAAAATCAATCAAGTTTTTGAGTTATTTTTATTTTATTGTTTATATTATTGTTATTTTTTTAACACAAAACATTTTAAAAAAAAACTTAAAACTTAAATAACTAAAAAAATATTGATTTTAGGCCCCCATTTCACTGGGTCAAATTTGTTGCAAATTAGCTCTAGAACAGTAAACTCTGTAATCAAACAGAGCTTCTCAGTGCACTCATCATTCGATTCCCAGTATTGCGTAGGCTATGGAAGCTTCAAGTGATAAGGCGGTGAAGAATGCTGTGGTTTGCTGGACGTCCGCCGGTTTCTTGAAGCTTCAGCGTGTGAAGAGAACCTAAAGTCTACAAGATAAGTTTATCATTGCACCCGCAAGATGCAACTGTAGACAACACAGCTCCAATGCAATTTGACGTTTTCAACATTGGTGTGGAGCTTCATTAAATTCGATTTTGAAATTTTAATTTTGAAGGAATTCAAATGTTTTTTCAAGTTACATTTGAAGGCACATTCAAAGTATTACTTGACATTAAGCTTTAGTACAAGAGTGATTTAATTCTATTCTGTCTGGGAAAAACTATGGTTCTTAGCACAACAGTTGATTGCAAAGTTATTAAATAACACAAAGTTCCACGTAGAAAATGTAGGCTTTGTATCAGTTGTATATTTGGGATTTGCACAAATTCATCTTCCGAACTTGTGGTCCTTGCTTTAGTAACAATTTTCAAGATGTTGTATTTACGAAGTGTAATCAAATGTTGTGGAATAACAATGTTGTCATTGATATTTATACCTCGCTTTATCAACAATCTTCAAATTGTTTCCTAAATGTAAAATCGTGTTTTAATATTGGCCTTGACTATCACTTACACCTCGTGGTTATAGAAAAAATATGTTATTACATGGTAATTTAATGATTTGGATCAAAAATAGCCAAGAACGTAGCCCCTTACTGCATTTGGTTGCATGTATGGAACAATGTCAAATATTTATGCAACCGTATATTTTTCCAAATTTGGAACTTTGCAAGTTCAGTCCATTTTATCTGTATTCCGGTACGGTTCCGGTGTGCTCCGCTCGGGTTAGTGTCGGCTAAATTATTTCATGGACAAAAAGTAGCCCACATGGCTGGTCCAAAACAGGCTGAGCTGAAATAGCCTGATTTAATGAGAAATAGCCAATAATTCAGAGCTTCGTTGACATTTGGTGGCTATTTAACAAAAAGAATTTGCCTCCAGAACCTTTCTGCACTTGCACTGCTACATTGCTTACCTCGTAAGTAAGTAACGTGTAACGTAGGTAAGTTTTGCGTGGACTCCAACCTACAGCCAGCCTCAACATCTAAAACGGTAACCCATCCCGAACCTGATTGCTCCCAGAGATGCTATGCGTCGATAAAATACGCATATAAATCGGGTAGTCACCCCTCTGGTAATGAAGCGCTTATGTAGCCTATAAGTTTTGAGTAGAATCAGGCTAGACATAGATACAATCTGCATCTAAATCGAGTAATTGGATCTCAAGTAATAAGTATTTTATTCCATTGGTCCCACCTATGGCGATTTAGCATGATGCCAAGTAGTCCTAAAGTTGGGGGAAATACCAAGCCGTACAATTAGTAAAAGTAAGCGCCGTCGCCGCCACTTCCGTATGTCCGGCTGTTCTCCTCTAGAGGTCGCACTTTTCAACCGATTTTCGTGAAATTTTGTGAGCAGGGTCGATAATTATATAGATTTTTTAGTTATGTGACAAGTGAGAAAAATTATAGGTGGTGAACATTAATTCAGCTTTAAGCTATGTACAGACACGCGAGGTCTACAGCTCGGAGAGGCACTAGTTGATAGAATATTTGACGTATTTCGAGGCCAAATGGTTACAGGGTGATACAAAATGATATAATGCATGGAAATTAAACATGTATTTCTTACTACAAATTTTATTTTGCAATTTCAATGGTAATGTTTTACATATTCAGATAATCTGTTCTATCTTGGCACTGTAATTTCTAATACAGCTTGCACCAAACTTTATGGCCGGTGGGCAGAACTAAAATGTAAGGTCGGCGGCGCGCGGTGGCAACACCCTACTCTGCAAACTCGGACTCTGCGTGTTTTCAGACCGGCCAAAAAGTTTGGTACTTACTGTACAAAATAATGTATGGTATGTAATATAATATGGTAAAGCTTTCACAAAAAAGCATTTGCAACTGTGACTTAAAAATAGCTTTGGTTTGATTCGGATTGTACTTTTTGTATTGGACGTACGTTCGTAATACATATTGAGTTGCCTGGGTATGTGAACCTATAAATAACCTCTTTTTAGCATCTGTCACGATCGGGACTTGTTCCCTACATCTTTGACATCGGTCCACTCCGATGAACGACATCAGATATATCCAGCGCCTCTAATTGGTTATTTCACACTTGCCAGTGTGGGAGATATAAAGGAGAAATGTTGCGCTACACACGATTGAAATAGCAGAGAACTGGCAAATTTTTTGAAGGCAAATATAAGATATCTAAAAGTGCACTCAGCACGAGAAGTACACGCATCAGCTTTAAGCTGCTAGTGTATATATATAATAATAATAATATATTTTACACATATTGAGTGTTTATTTGTTGTCCTTTTATTGCAAGTAAACCTTTTGGTGATCAACCAAAGGTAAGTACACTTTTTTTTTTATGCGACCTGACATGGATGGCTTATACCACACAACTACCGTTATGATATTAGCCCAATACACCACATTCCCGAAGGAATTTGGTGCCATGCCAGTACCTTCCCTTTATGAGCACGGCTACATTGAACTGGATGTAAAACACGGACAATTTTTCATTGCCGCTTCGACCATCTTTTCATCCAATGCGATGGTACCAACCCGGGCGGGTTTAAACCCTACCACCTAGTAGGGGAAGGGGACCTACAGTTTTACATGGATTCCGAACCATGGAGCAGCTCGCATTCGTGACGAAATGCACTTATCGAACTCGGAAAGAGAAAGACAGTGGTGCATGTCGGTATTGAACCCAGGCCTCTGGTACGCTAGGCCAGTCCCCGCGCCACTAGGCTACGAGCCTAAGATGTAGGCAAAATAACCTCATAATGTTTATCTTTAGCAGTGTCTGCCGACTGTTCCCATTTATGAAAAAGGAAAATAATTTGTTTTTGTTTATATATTATGGTTCAAGAATATAGCACACGTAATTGGCACACATTTACGTTGTTTATGTGTTTTTGTTGTTTGAATAAATTCATTTTCTTTCTTTCTTTCTTTCTTTCTTACATCCAAGTTTTTAGCGAATTTATAGCCCATACTTTCTTCTTTATGGAATGTCTAAAAACATGTACAAAATAGATACACAGTAATACAAATAAGATAAACTTGCTAGATAGATCTCTAGTTACTTAATAAAATGGAATGAAATGAGCAATGTTAGTCGGACGCCATTTGAGATAAATTCATAGTTGTGTGTACTTCCTTCAGGTGGACTCACAGCAAATTAGCGACGTTTAGCGTCTTCCTACTTCCCCAAAAGTCGCATGGTAAGAATGTGCTTCAATACCCAAGCGAACATAATTTCTAGTCCAGAGAAAGTTAACCGACTTTCGGGGAGGATCCTGGCAGATTGCTCGCTCTTTTGATGTAAAGTTACTTCATCGTGTTAGCGCTACGAGAGTCCGCAAATCAGCTGCTATGGTTCTTCACCGAGCGTGGTTTTGCTAAGTGAGGTGAATATGGCAGAAAGCAACTTTAATCCCTGGGCACAGCCACCCATATCGGTGTTTCATTGAAAAAAATATGGTAATGGCTCTTGCCAGTTACAAAAGAGCAGAACAAGAAATTATTAGCAGTGCTGCGTTCAAACATTTTTGGTGTAACCTAAAATTTTTAGTTTTTAAAAATAATTGCTGCTAAATTAGTAAGAGAACAGAATGCTTTCGGTCTGGGTTGAGTCCTCCTAAGAGAGTAAAAACATTTGGCATAAATAAAATGCTGCTAAAAAAAAAATAGAATGAATAAGATGAGCAACATTGAGACAATTTGCCGAAATCTGCAAAAAAGGTAACTTTTCACTCTGTTCACACATATCTTGTGAAGAAGAAACATTAACGGACGGTGCTTAATGTGCTACAATAAAAATATTTAGCGATATAAGTTTAAATCTAGTGGCAAGGGAATACTGAGCATATTTCTTTCTAATTCACTTTAGCTACAAATTCAAGTAAACCAACAGCTCAAAATTAATAAGATGCTTGCAATTAACAATATAACCTACTAATGGAATTCAAGTTATTGGTTGTTTATAACTTCTTAATTAACCACCTACTTACAATTAAATTCTAGCAGAAAATAATAAAGATAATGATTGCAGTTCGAGAACAAATAACATCAGCTGTGAGCACATTGCATATTGCATTTAAAAAGGTAAAAAATATAGAGTACAAATCATATGTTTGTCCAATGGATGCATACATTGTACATTGTACAGTCGAACAAAGAGTTTAGGATACACATCTGGTTGAATGAAAAGATGAACAGTCGAAATACTTTGACTTTTGGAAACAATTATAGTGTTGAGTATAGATTCAAACATAGTTGAGGATGTCTACTAGCTACTGAGTAAACAAAACTCTAACAAAATTGAATCAGAGGTTGTATTTAAACACCATTCATTTTTACGTTTAACCGGAAGTGTATCCTTTAACCTTTGGTTGACTGTACATGTGCAATGGATGATACAACTGAAGAGAAACATGCAGATCTGCTTATAAATTATTAAACGTTTTTCATTCACAATAAATAAAATGGCGATCTGTACAGAAACCTGTAAATATTGAACATGTTAAAAATTAATTAGATAAAAATATGTCTTTAATGAAATGTAAATAAAAAACATATCTATATCAAAGAAAACTCTAGTGCAAATTAATGTTTACAGTTATACACATAAAAATAAGATATAGAAAAACTAGAACTGGAATTAAAAAAAACACTAAGCCCCGGTTGCACGAAGAGACGGCCGAGTTAATCAATGTTCAAACATGTCACTTTTAGTGAACCGCATAGAGTTCCTTCCATACTGTTCATACAAAGTGGCGTGTTTAATCGTACGTTGACGTTGATTTTGAATTTTTTTCCTTTCGTGCACTCGGCCCTAAGAATCAGTAAAGCCCAGTGGTAAAATCTGTGGTCTTTTTTATCTGATATTTGATTTATTGATTCATTTGTATTGTCATTAAATATGCACACTTTTTCATTTACCATAGGTACTACCATAAAACTGACAAGATAAGCCAGAATCATAAGTACATATGCGGTACGAATTCAAGAGAAATTCGAGCACCTACAGAAAATTAGCTAGTTTAGCGATCAAGTTAGCAATTGCTAATATATGTAGATATTATAACTGGTTAGGTTCGAGAAAATAGAGAATTTTAATGAATGGGGAAGAAAACAAAACATATTGTAGATGTCCATGAGCGACCTTACCTTAGAAACGTCAAAACTGTCACTCCTGTCAAGTTTTATTATGAGTTTTTAGATGAAATATGTAATCCCTGAAGCAGTTAGAATAAAGTTTGAAGGTAAGGAAAAGTTTTTGGTTGTCTTCAAACTAATTTTAATGTAATTGACCAGCACAGAGTTTGAAATTAAATATTGACGACTTCATTTGACTAGCATAATTTGGAACAATTTATTATTTAATGTTGAGGAAATTGAGTCATTTCAATGAAATAGATGAAATACAATTTCCAAATCTATTCTGTTAATCTCGCTCCGCTGAGCCATTTCCACTACGGCTGTGCTGAGTGAAGCTAGGTAAATGAAGTGATTCTATTGGTTTTTAACAAACACATCCCTCGCTACGCATCCTCGCACATCTCTGGTGGAAGCGCAACCTTAAGGTCGCTCTTGAGCACTTTTTTACATACATACATACATGCATAGGTAACAATATTTTGAATGTCAATAAGAATTCAGAAAAAAGATAAGCATTGAAACTTGAATATTCTGTAGCCTCGGAAAATAACACCAAATATTTTTAATTTAGTTGTGGAAAGGCTTTTGATTAACAACTTACAACTTTTCTAAATTCACAACACTTTCAAGTTCTGTATGCAAATACATCGAACTCGAAAAAATAATAGATAGGCATGGCATATCTAACGATGTGTATTAAAGCAAAATCTTAAAAAATATTGGCAAGATCACTACAGACTTCGGTTTCCATTTATTTTATTATAATCTAGTATCAGGTGTAGCAGTGTTTTTAGTTTTCTCTTTGGAATGGCATTGGCCCTAACTATACTAATGAATGTCCTTACATTTTGCGGTATGAATTAATAACCGTATGTTACCCAGACCCATGAATAGTTAGAATGCAGTTAAACATAGATGTTTTGCTGCATCCCAATAATATGTGGTGGTAAATATTAGTAACCATAGATTATGAAGGGTGGAGTGCACATCTACGGTTAATAACAAAATGAAAATGAAATTTAACCACGGGTAGCTGTCAAAGGCAATTTGGCGTGAACAATCTCCAGTTAGTGTTAATAAATAGTTTTCAGTTGACAAAACTTGAATTACAATGCTAACCATACACGGGTCAATCTCGCAGAATTGCAATAAAATATAGTTTATTTTTCCCAGCTTTGAATTCGAAAAGAAAACTGCTGGACTCAGCAGACATTGACACACATCAGCTATTCAGCAAGCGCCATATTTAAGTTTAACCGTGGATAATGTAGTGGTTATATTTGGTATAGTGTTATGACATCATTTGCGGGTTATGCACGCCGTAATTCGCCCGATCGGAGTTTTAACAGTGTTTTGATTATGGTTACTGTTAGAATGTGATTAACTAGATATTGTGCACTCAAACCTAAGCCTGTTGCACAGATACATAAATTAAAAACTTTATTGGCACAATTGAAACAGGTGTTGCACATTATCTTTTTTGTAGAAAATGGTAGATTAAATAAATATGTATTTACCAGGATAGATATTTCTTACTTAAGCAAACATTTTCAATTAAAAGTTATTAACTTTCAGGTACAGAAGGGAAGGGACATGTGAGTGTAAAGAAAGGTTAAGAGTGGCGGCAGAGACCGACGCGTCCACAGTGCGGTAGCCAGCGAGTGTGGCACGTCTACAGTATGACGACAGAGTGGTCGCGGTGCAAGCGGCGCTTCGCCTTCAGCTGCACCGTGGCCAACACGTCGGAAGGCGCCGGCGGGCCGGGCCGGCGCGGGCTGCTCTCCGCATAGTACACCTCCGCGCCGCCGCACTCTCTACCCAGCACCGCGCTGCTCTCGCTCCTGTCAATGACGAGTGACGAGTTTCTATAGTTTGGCGACAGAGAGGGACGCGTCCAGTATGGTGGCAGACGAGAGCGTCACCTCTACAGGATGACGATAGAGTGGATATCAGTGACTGTTGAAGAAACTAATCTCCAATTGAGCTCTGACAGGCTCAGATCGGCGGTGAGTTCGCTGTGCACAGGCCCTAATAGCGATGTCAGTTAGCTACACTGACTAGCACTAACAGGCTCGGCTCATAGTGAACTCGCCGTGCGCAAACTTCATTGGAGCTTGGACAGGTTCAGATCGGTGGTGAATTTGCTAAGCACGAGTCCTAATGAGCGATGTTAGTAATCACACATAAAGTAACCTTAAAATGTAAACTAACAGGCCCAGCTGACACTGAACTCGGTGTGCGCAAACCCCATTGCAGCGACTATGTGACTGTCAAAGAAACTAACCTCAAAATGAGCTCCGACAGGCGCGGATCGGCAGCGAACTCGCTGTGTATAAGCCCCATGGAGGCGATGTCGAGCGAGGCCCACGGTCCTCCTTTCTTGACAGTGCCCCAGTCTGGGTCCAGCGTGAGGTATGAGTAATCAGCCGACTCTCCCGCCGTGGGTAGTGGCTCCATGCACTGCTGCTCGATGGGGCCCAGGGTGTTCAGTGACGTCTCCCACTGCCCACCGTAACATACAAGATGCTTCAAACAATCAGTAAATTCGTTTATCAAAATGTTTTATCGGTCACATTTTTATTTTAGATCATCAAGTTAAACACTATAGTAAAGATAACTACTTGTATGAAAGAATGGATAAGGATTGCTGGGCTCTGGTATCTGGTTATTCTTCTGGATCTTCAATTTGTATTCTTCAATTGAATGTTTTTAAGTTTCCAACTGAGATAGGAACGTTTCAGAACATTGTCGAACTTCCAAGAAAAATCTGCAATATGATTTTGATTTTGAAACTGGATTTTCCTGGATAAAGATGACTCACTTTCGAGGCCCACACACAGCCATTCTCCCTTAGTATCGATGGGAGACCAAGAGCCACCTACAAGAGGAAGCGACTCGTGGTTTTGAAGATAGCTACACCCTTCACTATAAATTGAAGGTGAAGTTTCTTGTCGGTTCTTATTTGTCCGCGGTAATAATCGAACCTTCTTTGAAATTTAACAAATCTAAGAGAGTGGTAATACCTTATGGAGGAAAATAAAAGAAATAAAAACGTGTTTTGTACTGACGAGTGTGTGTATGGTGTCAGCGTTGTCGGCGGCATCTCGTTCGAGCAGGACGGCGAGAGTCATGCTCTGCAGCCCGCCCACGAACAGGGCGCACTTGACGCTCCGCTGCGAGTACTCTGCGAGCGGCTCCATGTCCGACTCATCGTCCCACTCCGACTCCTCCGGCCGGTACGACGACCTAACAAACATTCAGAAGATGCAATTCCAAGTATAGGTCGATTGTTTTAAGTTGAAGCCATCACACCACGCACACAATTGCAAAAATGTGTATTTTTAAGCACATTTCAAAGCATATGTAGTGCTTGCTTCGTTGTTGTCGCCATTCTGAACAGATTTGCCGGCAGCCCGCAGTAAAATTAAATCTAAGCAATGAGGTAGTGGTTCCTGGTCCATAGAACTGTTGCTCACAGGATCTGCGCGCGAGGGAATGAGACAAATAATTCATAAATTTTTGGGTTGTGCTTGTAAATTAGGGATCAGGATAAAAAAAGTAAATCCGAACTAACTTGTCAGAAAGCCCGACGTTCTTCTCGCCAGAGGGCGTGGGGAACTCCTTCAACTCGAGCGGTGTCATCACGCGGCTGCTATACCCGCTCGACTTGTCCGAGAACGCAAGGTGGCTGAGTCTCTCCATTAGTGGGGTCAGCTGGACCCCGCTGAGCTTCTTCCTGCAACCGTATCCAGCAGCCTCCGAGTCCGACCCCAACTGCGAGTCGCTGCTCTCCGAAAGGGACTTTAATGGCAGGGACAGGGACTTCCGCCGGGACTGATCTGCCGACGTTACCTCCTTGGGGACTTTCTTTGGAGTCCTCTGCGGCGAACGGAGCAACTCTGAGTCGAAACCCTCTATTTTCTCCTGCTCACACATTTTCATGCTGAAGGTAAACATGTTTTCCGCCTTCGACATGTCCTGTTCCTGCTGGTTCATGGTGGCGTAATGCTGCTCGAGGTATTGGTTGAAGAGTGTTTCCGATATCGCAACCCCGTCGTTTCTGAAGACAGGGAAAGTGGGATCATTTATTGTTCTATTGACGTGATTCCTTTCAGGGGAAGGGGACGCATCATTACTGCGCGGGGACTTACTTTTCCGTAACCTAAATTTGGCCGAAGCTCTGTTCGATAACCGTTTTATGGTCTCTTGGATGTCACTCACACTGCCCATCTTTCGAACAGACTCCGGTTTGTTAATATAGTGTTCCCCGATAGTGTTCAACTCTGTTAATATTTTATTGTCCTTAATTTCCGTCTCTATCACATTATATTTGGCACTGTTGTCGGCAACTTTAACGAGGTCTGGTTCGGCATTGATGCTGCAATCATTGGTCGCATCTAGGGTCTGACCGTCAGGGTTTTGGCAGATGGAGAGGACATTTCCGTGCAGTCGTTTGTACTCCACCATGGGGGTCGAGCAGACGCTCGTTTGTCCCGTGAATACTATATCTGTCGTATTCTCCTTCCCTTCCTCTTCGAGGGACTTTTGAGCTTTGAAACTGAGCGAGAGTTTGTTGGGCCTCTGCCGTGGCTTGTTCGTGAATGGGACGACGTCTGGCATGGAGGGTTCACGCCGCTTTTCCTCGTTGCACTGCCGAGAGTCCTCGGCATTGGTCGGGGGAGATATCAGATTGTGGTCTTCTTCCGGCACCGCCGTGAAAAGGAGTGATTTGTCCCTTTTCATGCCGCTGGGAGGGAAATCTCGCGACGATTTCTCCCTTTCCGCTTCTTGAGCCTGAAACATAGACATTCCCAGACCGGGAGCTAAAATAATTTTCGTTTGGAAATTTTTTCGTACTAAGCATGTATGTCACTTACTCTAAGGAATGTGACATGTATGTATGTGTAATCTATCGTAAAGCAAGGACACATCAATTAAAGAAAGATCCTTGTAAAAAGAACTACATTACGAATATACTGCAAGGCTGGACCCGAACCAGCAAAACATACCATTCGCGGGTATTGCGTCTACCCAATTTCGCCACCTGCTGTATACCCATAATTTGGTATTCTCCTGGAGTCCCTCTTCCCGTATTCAATACCTCCTACTAACACAGTATTTAAGATTATACCTACATACAAATCCATCCATCAAAGATTAATGGCATATGGCGCAAAGAACGCACAAGCTAAAACAGTCATAAATTCGGTAATTTTGTTGAAAGCACATGATCTGAGTATAGGAACAAGTGCTGCCATACTTCCTGTCCATAGACAAATAAGGATTCCTTTCTAAACACTTCCTTTGTCTGTATTTAGGTGACATCCATTGTAGCGCCCGCTATCACCGGCGGTACGGCTAGCAGACGACAGGTTCATCACTGGATTTATCTAGCTATTTCAAATCTGCACATCATGGATGTATCCATAAACCATAAAAGAAGGTAGGTATATTTAACTGTAACGGAATTCAAGGGAATACCCATTTATTATCTCAAAAATACAAAACAATAAATACACGCGTGGGACGTAAGCGCCGGCGGCAGCTGACTCGCCACGATCCCGGCGCGAAGGCATCGCCTTCTAACCTTCCCCGCGAGCGCTCTGTACCTTCCTGCAGGCGAGCAGCGCGCGCGGCGAGCCGGCGCGGCGGCGTGCGGCCAGCGCGGCGTGCTGCCCGCGCGCGACGTACACCAGTAGCAGCTGCGCGCCGAGCGGCAGAGGCACGGCCGTGGGGCACGTCTCCGCGGGCGACTTGACGCGGTACGGCTCTGCGACGCCGACATGCGACGTGAGCGCCGGCGGCAGCTGACTCGCCACAATCCTGCGGCGAGGACAGTCGCCTTTCACCTTGGGAATCTTTGGTTAGATGACTGTTAGCGTGCACCGTTCTCTCTTTTTGAGTATGATAGATAGCTTAAAATTAATTAAAATATTAGACTCTTGCAATATCGAAATTAAAAAGCAATTGAGTTCACCACACCTGTGCCTAAAAAGTTGAAAAACGGGGATTTAATAAATAATGACAAATAACTAAATAACTTTCAAATCTCGTAAAAGATTCATCTAAATGTCTCGAGAGTTTAATTTAGTTGTATTTTATCCAAGCTTGTTCATAGTCCCCATACCAATTTGATTAAAGCACTGCTGCAGAGCTTTAAAAAATTGTAATTATGACAATGCATAAAATGAAAATTGTTCGCATAAATAATGTGTTGAAAGTAAGTATAACTGATATCAACACATTCAATAATAAAAAAATGTATACAAAACGTTTTTTTTAAGGAAAACTATAGAGAATTTTATGTCTTATGCAACTAGCCAATAAAAGAATATTAGATAACAACTGACTTGTTATTGTAGTAGATGACGCCACCTAAGACCCCTTGCAGTCGGTGGCAATGCTCTAGAATTTGCATTGCTTCCATGTATGTGGATGCAGCACTCTGAAAAAGTAAAAAAAATATTGTTTCTTTTCATGAAAATAATTTGGGGTGTGAATGTTTGTTTGTCTTTTGCATTTATATAATATACATTTATATTTCATGTGTAATAAGAATTGTTTGAAGTTACACTGAAAAAACAATTTGTATTACTAATAAATAATTAAAACAGTACGAAAAACAATTGATCTAATTACATGAAAATCGTTTCCAATGAATAAGTAGGTACTTGCCTAATCAATGTTTGATTTCTTAACCCGATAACTTTGCAAGCGCAGAGATTAACTAAAGCTAATAGACGAGTTAACAAACACACATTTAAGCCTAATCTTTTGAAGATGATAAAAGGAGGTGACTGAACGAGTCTTCATGATAAAATAAATACCATTTAAATTTATTTCATTTATAAGAATGCATAAGCCAATAACTATGTTTCAAAGTTGACAATTTACAAAAATGTCTTATTATTTACAACTGACTTACTATATTTGAACCCTAAGTGTGGAATGTAGAAATAATCAAGCAGGTAGGCAACCTTATTGTGCACTAAGCAATGATAACATTTAGATTCGCTTTCAAAGTCATCAGCTAGTTAGTGTTGAATAGACTGATTGCGCCCTTTCTTTAGCTCTCTAACGTTTGTTTTATAGAACTGGACATGGATGTCACCACCACATTCCCGAATGAATTAGATGCCATACCAAGACCTTTATGTGAGCACGGCTACATTGAACTAGGACAACATGGTGGTACTAAATGTGATGGTACAACCCAGACGGGATTAATATTTCCCAGCAAGTAAGGCAACTTAAGTTTTATGTGGAATCCGAACCAGTCCCAGCTTGAGGGAGTTTATTCCAGCACTCCACCACTCGATTGGCTATAATATGTTTGTGAATATTGATGTTCAAAAATGTGAGGTTTAATTTGGTTTCTATTCACAAATGATTGATGGCCTAAGTCACCGCTTACTTTGTACTCCCATTTAGAGAGCTCACAGAAACATTTTACAAGTGGCTGGCGCAAGGGGGAGCAGTAGTTACCTTGGGTAGTGTGAGCATGGGGACGCGCTGAAAGATATGGCAACCATACTGCAGCACTGGCAGGTACGTCTCGAGCATCTGGTAGAGCTTCTCGGCGAAGCGCGGATTGTTGTCGCCTGGGAACAGTGCAGCTACCGCAGCAAGGTCCCCATGATACACCTTGATCATGGACGTGAGCAGCCCGGCGCGGTTCTGCAGCACCCAGTCGGGGATGTTGCGATCGCTGCCTATAGCCTGCAAGTGATTGTCGTCAGAGTATAGGTAAGATAAAGATGTGGCAACCGTACTGCAGCACTGGCAGCTACGTCTCAAGCATCTGGTAGAGCTTCTCGGCGAAGCGCGGGTTGTTGTCGCCCGGGAACAGCGCGGCTACCGCAGCAAGGTCCCCATGGTTCACCTTGATCATGGACGTGAGCAGCCCGGCGCGGTTCTGCAGCACCCAGTCGGGGATGTTGCGATCGCTGCCTATAGCCTGCAAGTGATTGTCGTCAGAGTATAGGTAAGATAAAGATGTGGCAACCGTACTGCAGCACTGGCAGCTACGTCTCAAGCATCTGGTAGAGCTTCTCGGCGAAGCGCGGGTTGTTGTCGCCCGGGAACAGCGCGGCTACCGCAGCAAGGTCCCCATGGTTCTCCTTGATCATGGACGTGAGCAGCCCGGCGCGGTTCTGCAGCACCCAGTCGGGGATGTTGCGATCGCTGCCAATAGCCTGCAAGTGATTGTCGTCAGAGTATAGGTAAGATAAAGATGTGGCAACCATACTGCAGCACTGGCAGCTACGTCTCAAGCATCTGGTAGAGCTTCTCGGCGAAGCGCGGGTTGTTGTCGCCCGGGAACAGCGCGGCTACCGCAGCAAGGTCCCCATGGTTCACCTTGATCATGGACGTGAGCAGCCCGGCGCGGTTCTGCAGCACCCAGTCGGGGATGTTGCGATCGCTGCCTATAGCCTGCAAGTGATTGTCGTCAGAGTATAGGTAAGATAAAGATGTGGCAACCGTACTGCAGCACTGGCAGCTACGTCTCAAGCATCTGGTAGAGCTTCTCGGCGAAGCGCGGGTTGTTGTCGCCCGGGAACAGCGCGGCTACCGCAGCAAGGTCCCCATGGTTCACCTTGATCATGGACGTGAGCAGCCCGGCGCGGTTCTGCAGCACCCAGTCGGGGATGTTGCGATCGCTGCCTATAGCCTGCAAGTGATTGTCGTCAGATATAGGTAAGATAAAGATGTGGCAACCGTACTGCAGCACTGGCAGCTACGTCTCAAGCATCTGGTAGAGCTTCTCGGCGAAGCGCGGGTTGTTGTCGCCCGGGAACAGCGCGGCTACCGCAGCAAGGTCCCCATGGTTCACCTTGATCATGGACGTGAGCAGCCCGGCGCGGTTCTGCAGCACCCAGTCGGGGATGTTGCGATCGCTGCCTATAGCCTGCAAGTGATTGTCGTCAGAGTATAGGTAAGATAAAGATGTGGCAACCGTACTGCAGCACTGGCAGCTACGTCTCAAGCATCTGGTAGAGCTTCTCGGCGAAGCGCGGGTTGTTGTCGCCCGGGAACAGCGCGGCTACCGCAGCAAGGTCCCCATGGTTCACCTTAATCATGGAGAAGTTCTGGGTTGGAGGGTCTCTAAATTCTAGGAGACTTCTGAATCATTGACAAATCAGGTCAGCGGCAACAAAATGTCTTAAAAGAATGACTTCCTAAGATGGCAAATAATGAATAACAAAACCTAATTTAATCAGGAGATATCCCTAGTGGGGGCATATTGTACGCATGTCCAATGCTTTCAACAAATCCGCATATAGTCTAAGGACTGAATGCAGATGAAACCATTGAAAGAGGGGGTTACAACGCTTTTAAGTGGATGCTTACAGTACTATTAAAGTTTATTTAGCAAAGGCCAAAAATTTACAACTTTTATGATATGTAGAAAGAAATACACCAAATTTGTTAATAGAAATCAACCCATTTAGTTAATCACACATAGGGATGGAGTCAACTATGCTATAAGAGGTAGGCACTTACCAGAACGTAGCGGCCATACTCGCGGAGGAGAAACTTGCCGCTCTGCAATGTCACGGCTGTAGGTGGAGACAGCAGGCTCCCCACACAGTGGGCCGCGCCTACCACCTGATGGTACCAGACAATGTTTGTAGGTTTTAATATTAATAAAAAAAAATAGTAGCCGAGATACTTGGCTTCGCTCGATAATAATTTATATATGCATTGTCATCCGTCATAGGTATCTGTGTAAAGGGAGAAAACTTCTTAAACATATTAAATTACTTGACAAACATGTTCCTAGGTAGTAACATCACGTTGTTTTGACCGAGTTTATCTTGGTATGTTGATCGGATTAGTAGCAACAAACATGTCAAAAACCATTAGAGTAAGAATTTAAAAATAAGAAGAAACAATATTTTCTAGTTTACAAAACGAAATGAAGGTTGACCTGGCCGCAGAGGGCATGCCGCTGTGTGTCCGACACCCAGCCCGGGTGAAAGTAGAGCACCGCGTCTGCCGGGTCGTCCGCCTCGGCCGTGCAGCGCAGGGTGTCGTACACGAACACTATCATCATCTCCCTGCACACACAAACACATTCATTTACATTCAATTCATTAACATCACATCTTGGAATCCCAACACATCATCCATCAAAGGAGAATGCTCAAACCTCACGCTGGATTGAAAAGTTAGGGGTTAACGGCCGGTGCGTTTTAACAACTCGATTCACAGGCTTTCACTAAAGTATATAGAACTTTAGCTTGCACGACAATTGTGTTCAAAAAGCATAGTTTCCATCTATCGAGTATAATTCTGTTCTGCGTTTATGCCATCTGTTTTGACTATGAAGTTGTTAATTTTAATCGACTTATAATGGGATATAGGGTTTATTTCTGCCAGAAGCCTATGTACAACACAAAATTATACAAAACTACTAAATTTGCATTACGCTCTCATAACGCTAACACTCGAAGTGGAGTGATCTATTAATGGACTTAGGCTTCTGGTGTGGATTTTATTTCTATGGGCCACGAGAATTCTTCGTTGTTATGTTTACCTACATTTAAAAGGTTTACTGGCTTGAAACAATAATTTGTGTGAGATAAACTGCTTGTATGCAAGACTCCTGAACTATATGGAAAAACATTTTCTTTATTGTCTTCTGAGGCGTTAACCCGAATTTAAAATTCAGAAGAGTGCTTTGCAAAATCATTGCGTGATATATTTGTGCTGGGCGTTAATAACATTTGACGGAATCGGTTCAAGATGACCATTCTGTAAATTTTAACAAGCTAGATTTGTCCCCTCGAAATAGAAAAAAAACCTGCAAATCTAGAGCCGAAAATTGTTTACTAAGAATAACAAGCACCTGCTCTTCTTATTTTACCTGGGATTCACCCCAAAGACAATGTACTCACAGGTGGAAACTGAGATCGGACTGTGATATGGTTTTTTGTAGCAATAACATTGGAGTTATCTTATTGTGTAAACAATATTTTCCTAAAACAAATTGAAAACCTTAGAATGATTCGATTACCCATAATTTATTAACGATAATCAGTTTTGTAATAGGATCTGATTAAATAAAGAAAAGTAAACATTTACATGATGGTTCTGCCCTATCCAAATAGTAGTAGATAAATCAGGTGAAATCAAGAGAAAGTCACTCACTTCGCCATGGTTCAGTATGGTGTTGATTGTAACTTTATAACACTACACTATGGCGCATCGCATGGTACATTATTCGATTAGGGTAAATTCATTCATTTATCCACGGATCCATATCCAAAGGAATCAATCACACAGCACACACTGCGGGAAACTAAAACGTTTTCCAATTTCCATTCGGATTAGAATGTAAATATATATTGGTAGTCCATATCTCCTTCACCAGTATCTGCGTTCCCAACATCTTCTTCGCTAGTATCTGTACCTTCAATATGTTCGCCTCCGACGCAGGCCCCGACATAGGTTAAGCTCCGATTGCACGAAGCGACGGCCGAGTTAATCAATGTTCAAACACATCACTTCTAGTCAACCGCGCGGAGTTGCTTCCATACTGTCCATACAATTGACGTGTTTAATCATACGTTGGCGTTGATTTTGATTTTTTGGGCTTTCGCGCACTCGGCCCCAAGTCTTCCGGCAAAGGCATTGCAGGCTGCACGAAGATGGGTTTGCTGTATTCTGTTCCATTCCCGGCAGCGCTCCGTCAGCGTATCTACACTTTCATATATTTTTGTTGACACGGCAGCCTCGATGACCGCCTCCATGACGTTAGCAATGCTCCAGGGTTGGGTACGATGCACTAACATTTTGTTCACACGAACGATGACTGCGGTTGTGATGTTCCGGCCAAATGCGAAACTATCACATTTTTACGTTTAATACCCATTGCGAAAATGTATTATCAAATTCAAATTAGTTCCCGCTCTTTTCGCCCACTTAAAAACAATGAAATAAATTGACGTTTCACCAAACTGGCACGCTGTTGTTATTATTTTGAAAATAGAAGCAGTGTGAAGTTAATTACAGGACCCTGTATGCATGCAGCAGTATTAAGAGTTGGCGGACTACCTTTGACACGCGGGTTATTGCCGGACTAAAGCGGTTTTTGTATAGTTAGTCCGGTGCTAATCCCGTACTAAGTTTTGACACGTTCACTCTGAATACGACTGTTGGAATTTACATGGGCTGGCAAACGGAAATCACTTTCATTCTAAGATTAACATCTCTGCTATTCTAGTTTTTCTTTCACAGAGAAGGTAAAGCCATTCCGCCCCTAGGGTTCCAGCAAATTTATAAAAAAAGTGCCTGACAAAGAGTGCTCCGTCCACAGACCAAGGTTCCGGTCAGAATTGCTAACGCTGACAGTGTGGATACAACTGGTCCGAATAGCGCTGACAGTGCTCAGAAATGCGAGATTGTGAGGTAGAAGTGAACGTGTTACTGCTTTCGCTCGCCCTTTAGTTGCAGTAACGACGTAACCGTGTGCAAAACTGCAAAAATGGGCGCTCTCTCCATCGTCTTTCTACGATTTCACCTGTTTGCCAAATTATATGGCTGTCAACATCTCAAAATCACCTTAATCATCACCCCTATATACAATACCTAATAACCCCTTAGTCCGAATTGGGTGGACAGTGATCAGGATTACATTCGTGCAAACACACGGGCCCTTAGCATGCAAACTCGCTAAGCTCTCGCTATCTAAAAATTCGATATCGAATATGAATTCGTGATTGTTAAGGTTTTCGAATTCACCCGGATCATGCTAATTCGACTGGTCCGAATCAGTATTCGCGAATAATGTAATATTTGTTATAATAAATCGGAACGATTGTGAGTGTGCTAACAGTGTTCATCAAATAACCTGAAACCATTGTCTGAACTTCCGAAGTGTCTTCATAAACAAATTGTGTTTGATCTTCAACAATGAACAATTTGCAAGCGGAGAACTGTTTACTATCATTATATGATAATGAGGGTGATGATGAAGGTGCTTTTGAGATGTTGATAGACATAGAAATTGGTAATCAGGCGAAAATCTGGTCTAATCTAAATTGGATGGCAAAAAATATCATTTGACAGAGTTATAACCCCCGGGATTGACGTTAGGGTTTATTTTATTCATAGAATTAAAGAAAACAAATCTTGCGGTAGTAAGTAACCCAACTTATACAACCCCCATTTTTTTATTAAAATGATGAAAGATCAAATTTAGTTATATTTTGTATAATATTATGTACCTAAAATAGTAATTTTCATTTCCTTAATGTTTATCTTACAGCAGGCTGTAAATATTGTTCTGATCAATGGGGGATTTTTTTTTCATGTGGTAACTCTTAAAAGATGTGGTACCCTCAGCCAGGTGAAAAATAACGAACAATGCGATTCAAATAAGAATAGTACGGGGCTCGTAGCCAACTTCACTCGAATTCACTAGGGAAAGTACGCGGCAACACCCCGGCAAAGTACTGAAGTTTGTGAAGAGAAGTGAGGGTTTTAGCAGTTTGACATTCAAAATGGCGATGATCCTATCCTATTCTTATTTGAATCGCATTGTATGTGGGATTATAATAAGCGACGGACTGTCGTACAACATTCCTTGAATCCATGTCATTTGTTGACACAATTTTACAATGCCAAAAGTCAAAAGACATCTAGTTCGATCAAATAAAGCTATTTTGAGCGAAATTTTGGATTTCTGACAAGAAATATGGGCATGATCTTATTTCCACGTTTGTATAGGGAGTTCAGCGGGATGGCGGGGCTCCCATGCCTCCAAATCTTGGATCATTCGTATTTCCAAGAATGACGTAAATTTTGACCATCCGCTGACCAGTTATCAAATTCAGTTTCAGTTTCACTTTCTTTATTTCCTCCATAAGATGTATATTACACACTCGGATTCGTCTTTTTTTTTCTTGTCTGTTCGATTACTTCTGGCGAAGAAGAGCCGACAAGAAACTTCGTCAGGTTGGTCATTGTATTATTATTTTTTCCATTAATACTTACAAACTAGTTTACAGTGATTGATTGATTACTATTGATCACAAAGAACATTATTATAAGAACATTATATACATGCCGGTATATATGTGGATGGCCCTTTCAGCGTGTTTTAATAAGAAATTCTGTAATATATAATAGCTCTGTTATGTTTCACATTTTTAGCATAAAAAAGCTACTTATAGTCCGAGAATGTTTAAACTATTTCCAGGAAAACATTGTGTTAAATGATTTAAAAAACATTGTCCTCCCCAAACATTTTGTAATGTCACGCCTCGCGTTAGGTCGATGACTCAGTTGAATTCTTCTGGCTTCGTTGACCCTTCGACGTGGGCCCTCTCCGTATGCGCGGGCGCATCCATCGAATACAAATGCCTCTCGAGTACTTACAAATTTTGTGCATGATTTACCGTCGAGAACTTGGAAGGCAAAATTAAGGCTGTCGTGAAGTCAAAGGAAATCTAAGATTTGAAAATTTTAGGAAATACATTCTTCGTCCATTGGCCATTAAACTAGAGAAATCGACTTCCAGGCCCTAACGTTGTCAGATTTTAATAATTTTTTTATCACTTGAGAATGCTTCATTCTATGTCCGTATGTTTGAATTATTTTGTAATGGTTGATGGGTTGGTTGAATTTTCAGTAAAAAAACCGAAAATGAACTAAAAAACATAAGTTTTTCTAATGTTTATTAGCTACTATTTTCTAATGTAAAATGTGTATAATCAGAATTAAAACACAAATAAAAATTTAGATTTCGGCGATATAATTATTTAATAATCCAAAATTATAAAAACGTAGTAAAACATTGAGAGCTACATGCTCTCATTTTTTTACAGTTATCGCCCGTAGTATGGGGAATCGATAGGGTAACGACCACGGAGGATAGAGGTAAAGAGGAGATGGTCTAAGCAAACTGGGTCTGTGTCCACCAAGTGGGTCGCTACGTCACAGCCCACCTTCTTTAGGTGTGGCTTGGCGACATTCGCGACATGGCGCTGGCGGTGTTAGATTGTGGGACAATATTATGGTCTGCGGCGCAATTTTCGTCGAACAGATTTTGTGTAAAATGTTGCAAACATTACACAGGACAAAATAATCTAAATTTGTGGGTGGAATTACGTTTTATTTGTCAGTAAAACACCTCATATTTTGTAATTTGAGTAAATATTCGAGCATTGTATCGATGTATCGCTCTTGCTATGTGCCGATAGATGGCGCGCAATCATTTTCGTTTTACGGTAAGAAATATTGATCTCATGATGCAAATTTTAATGACATTTTTAAATTAAAATAATTTGAATCCGCGCGAAGGCATAGATTTAAATTTCTAAGGTTTTTTATAGAAAAAACACTTAGTAAAATTTAAAAGGCGCCATCTAGTTATAGTCTTGTAACCACTAAGAATAGCTCTCGGAATAGCTGCTACCAGAATATCGATTCTTCCGGTAGATGGATTTCGCAAAAATGGGCGGTGCATGACCCCACCATGAAGCGATTTTCCCCCCGCTTCCCCGCACAGTGTCACGCTGCGATCCTTAGTAATATGAGTTAAAAACACCTCCTCTTTCCCTCTATCCTCCGTGGTAACGACTCTCTCACCGAGGTGAAGTATGTCTTGTTTTGCCAGTAATATTTTGCATACTTCATTTACACAATATTACAACCTACCGAATAAAACTAGATCTGTCTACTTCTCTAATTAGATGTTCGTAGTTGAGATTCTTCGTCCGTTATTAATATTATTAGGGCTAAAACGTAATAACACATATTTCATATTATTTGATATGGATTTGATAGATATATTCTATTATGGACTTAGTATTTACACAATAACAAAATCATATTCGTTAGCTGAACCTAAGCGTATGGCGTCGTTCGTCTAGAATAAAATCCATTTGATATGGTAACGGAATCTTGAAGTGATGTAAGCCTGTGAAAGTGACTATTTGTACGACTCAAGTTCTGTCTTGGTTTTTTACAAAAAACATTAAACTGTCGTGGATATTATTTGTTAATAATGTTAAGCATATAGGATAATTTTTAATTCGGGCGCTGCTGTTAAGAATTTGAGTATTAGAGATATGTAGCGCTCAAGGTCAGCCCGTAAGCATCAGAAAATTTCGCCTCCCATACAAATGTAGTTTACTAATAATTTGAAAACCACTGTTCCAACTAACTTGATATTTAGTATCTAATATTAGGCTACAAATATCTGTGTTTGCATGTCTTTGTTTTTTCGGTAAATGTATTCTGGGTCAAACTACAGAGAAAACAAAATTTGTATGAAGATTTTCTTTTTGCTTTAATTTCCATTCGGTTTCGATTTTCCAAAAAAACAAAAGCATGCAGAGACAGATATTTGTTACCTGATATGAGATATTAAATATCAATTTAATTGGAATAGTAGTTTCCATATGATTAGTAAACTACGTTTGTATGGGGAGCATAGCTTACGGGCCGTTCTTAACACAAAAAACCACCTTTGAAATGTTTATGTCTACGCGCATCGCACTACGGGAATTGTGGGTTCGGATCATCTATCCATCGAGTGAGGAACGACGAGAGAAGTGACCGAAACTCATCCGTAAAGCGCCAGAGTAGCCACGTGTTAGTGATAATACACGAATATTAGTGCCGGTGAGTTAGTTCGCTTATGAATTCGGGATGCGCAATATGGAATATTCGTTGGACTAAATGGTGCCCAGGGGGGTGAGTAGCAGGTAAACACTTTTTAGATTAGCGCGGTGGTTAAACGTTTTTGAAAACTTACATCTTCTCCCGGCCGTATAAAAAGCAATAAGTTTTCAAACGAGTAGCTGAACAGGCAAAAGAGCGATTAAATTTGATGTTTAGTTGAATTTCGTACCGTACCAATTGTTAAATTTCAGTTCAATCGGCCGAATAACACTTCGCGGCGTATGATAATTAGATAAAATGCAACTAAACGTCACATTAAAATCTTGCCTGTTCGCCTGCAATTCACCCGGTTAGTTAACTTACCAATGGGTAACACCCCTGTGAATTTCTTACGCATCGAAGGAACTCGAGTGTCCGAACCACGGAGGATAGAGGTAGATAGGAGATGGTCTAAGCAAACTGGGTCTGTGTCCACCAAGTGGGTCGCTACGCCACAGTCCACGTATTAAGAAGGCGTGGCTTAGCGACATTCGCGACATGGCGGTGGCGGTATTAGATTGTGGGACAATATTATGGTCTGCGGCGCAATTTTCGGCGAACAATCGATTACACGATGAGATTTTGTGTAAAATGTTGCAAACATTACACAGGACAAAATAATCTAAGGTTTGTAGGTGGAATTACGTTTTATTTGTCAGTAAAACACATCATATTTTATAATTTGAGTCAATATTCGAGCATTGTATCGATGTATCGCTCTTGCTATGTGCCGATAGATGGCGCGCAATCATTTTCGTTTTACGGTAAGAAATATTGATCTCATGATGCAAATTTTAATGACATTTTTAAATTAAAATTATTTTAATCCGCGCGAAGGCATAGATTTAAATATCTAAGGTTTTTTATAGAAAAAACACTTAGTAAAATTTAAAAGGCGCCATCTAGTTGTAGTCTTGTAACCACTAAGAATAGCTCACGGAATAGCTGCTACCAGAATATTGATTCTTCCGGTAGATGGATTTCGCAAAAATGGGCGGTGCATGACCCCACCATGAAGCGATTTTCCCCCCGCTTCCCCGCACAGTGTCACGCTGCGATCCTTAGTAATATGAGTTATAAACATCTCCTCTCTCCTTCTATCCTCCGTGGTCCGAACTGACTGGCCCTGTGCTACCGCAGTGTATGTATGTATATTATCACTAAAAAGTGGCTACTCTGCCGCTGTACGAATGAGTTTCTGTCGCCACTCTCTTCCTAACTTCCTCGATGTATCCATCAGTGTATTATACTCCTTGTAAATTCTTCTATCGAAAGTTCAACGTAACTCACGTTGTGGGTTCGCACCGCGAATGTTGATCGAGTGAAGACCGAGATGGGGCATACGCACATTACGCTTGCACAGCGCGTGTCCGAACACCGAAGTGAAGAAAGTCTAGTAAAAGCGATTTGCTTAATCCTATTATCCGCCAAACTTTCTTGTGGTGAGATAAGATCCTGGAAAGAGCGTGCACTTGGCAAAAATAAGTTTCGCAACTCGATTGAGTATTGGGATGATTTGATGAAAATTATAATATAACTGGTTTGAGTGTTCTATGGGTGTTCAAACTATTGTCTGATATTGATTGGAATCCGGTTCTCGGTCCTCTGAGATGTAGCAAGTCCGACTCCCCTAACAAGCATTCCCAGGAATATGTCGTCAGCTCATTCTGCACGTTGATGGGGGCACAGAACGCAGCCGCAACAAGTTTGCTGCCTACCCACACCCGTCGCGTGTGACAGACAGTGGTCTGTCAAACGTGCGCCCAGCCGCACGCAAGCACTCGCCTTGAAAATAAACTGCACGGGACAGTTCGAAACGTCGGCTACAATGACCGAGGAAAATACCTGTGGTAAGAAAATTATAACATAGGAAGAAGGTCAACTTCATGGTATTCTTAAGAAAAAACATTCAAAACTGACTTCTCATATTAGAGATCACGGCTTCAATCCGTAAATTGTATTGTATTGTTTTGTTTATTCATCATTCTTAGACAGTACACTGCACTCGGATTTGTCATATTTTAACATTGGCCAGTTCAGCAAAACATAACACAGCGAAGAAGAACTGGAAAGAAACTCCACTGTTTCAACGTCCACTTAGTCTAAAGGAGAATGCCCATTCCAGTATGGGCTAAATAAGCGCTAGAAAATTTCATGTACAGACATGAAACCAATTTTATTTAATTCCTCGTATCATAAAAGTAACAATCTGTAAATTTTACTTTTTTCTATAATGGGGATAAGTCAGCAAACACGGCTAAAGACAGCGCGCGCGCTCATGGACTGTGTTTTGCCTACATTGTACCTACATACCATCTTTGGTTGATATTTATTTGCTACGCCACTTTTATGAGTCACAGGCTGAGATAAATAGTCGTAATGCTAGGGCTACATTAGCGGGCTACGGCGAATATTCGTGTTAACGCGATGTATGTGGCCGGGTACATCGTGTCATTGCGTTGTATTCGCGCGAAGACGATGTAGAATCGGCGAGCTGTCGGTAAACTGGCGCGGATCAAAGGGATTTGTCGCGACAATATTCGCTTGGGGTGGCTACACCTACGTCAATTCAGTGTCTTCCAGACTTTGAAGCAAGACGGACGTGCCTGTATTTTTTGTACACCATGGAGTGGAGTAACGAAAAAGTGTTAGAGTTCATTCAATTTTATGAAACGGAGATAATCATATGGAATCCTAGTGACCCCGACCATAAAAAGAAGCACTTGTGAAGTTGCACTTTAAATTACCGCCTATGTCTCGGCCGTACAACAAACTCAACCAACACATGCGATTCCGGCACGATGCATCGCGTCAACCCGACACGAATCTTCGCCCGCTTAATGTAGACAAGAACATCGCCTATGCCCGAACACGATGTTTTTGTCGCGCCAACACGATACGAATCTTCGCCCGCTAATGTAGCCGAAGCATAACGGAAACTAGGTAATTGAGTTCATTCCGATTGCAGTGCAATGCAATTCATGAAAAATATCATTATATTTGCAAAGACTATCCCCACCAACTATCATGTTGCTAATTGGAGCAGGCCAGTCCCTACAAACAGCACCCGTTCACGAGCATCACGCCGGGCACAGCCATTACCTCTCTCGACCATATTTTAGGGAAAGAGATAACCCGAACCAAGCGTCACCGTAATGCACTCCTCCAGTGGCAACACAACACTGTGAAACACTTACACATTAGGTTTTAATACTATAAGTTTTGTCATAAACTCTCAGTGAGCTGATCACATGGTTACATATCCCTTTAAATGCTACCACCTATATAAAATTAAGAGAATAATAGTTTGAGAGCAGCCTTATCAATAAAGTAAGAATAAGATTCCCGTATTTGATTTGACCAATACCGAGAAACTAAAAATACTTAACTAAAATTAGGGTGTATAGAATGCGCCAAGTTATTTCACTTACCACTTTATTTATCTTTAAGAGTTAGATAAATGCATTTCAATACAAATTCAAGATGTTCCATGGTTCCAAATGCAATTAATATTGTAAATCACCTTCCCCTATTAGATTAAGCCCACCCGGGTTGGTACTAATGCACTGGACGGAAAGATGGTTGAAGCGGCAAAGAAATGTGTTCAGTATAGTTCTACATGTTTGTGTGTTGTCTGATCATTGCCGGAATTATCGTAATGATTATTCAGTGTTGGACCTTATGCCCGCTGTATAAGGTCTACTGTCGGGTTGAGCAGCCGTAGCATATTGCATATCGAGACTTGCTTCCGGTACGTGCGCCGGTATGTTTGCATACCCGCAAGACTTGGCCAGTACGTCTAGCTGCTCGCCTTTTGAAGAGTACCCGCTCTTCACTTCTATTTAAAACGTTGGTGAGTGAGCCTGCAAATTTGGTAATCATCTTAAAAACTAAAGTGGAAGTCCTGGCTGTGGAGAAGGAAGTGATTTGCAGCGGCGGCGGTGTGCAAAGCTGATGGTTTGTGGTGGCGACTGCTGGCTGCGTGGACGGTGGTAAGCTCTCGGGATCGGTGTGTTGCGGCGACAATAAATGATAATAGACGGAACAAAATGTATCTATTAAATTTTAACTTTTAGTATTTTCAGTGGCAGTGGGCGATGCCTACTCGTATAAAATTTACGAACATATGGTTTAATGATAAAGTCAGTATATTTGACTGAACATGAATGGATCACACCTACTGTCATGATATTAGTCTAACACACCCCACGGGTACCAGGTGCCGCGTCTGGACCTTTTATATTACACGGCTACATTGAACTGCATGGAAAAATTGTATTTACCGCTTCGACCATCATTCATTCAATTCGGCCAAACCAACCTTGGCGGGATTAACACAGCCATCTATATAGTAACGAAGGGGACATTTACAGTTTTACGGGTAATCCGAATGACGAATTCCTTAGTAACCTCTTGTAAACATGCACGTGAGGAAATGCAGTGGGGTGCCCACTTGCATTATTTTTACGCACCGGAACCCAACAGTGTCACATCACAGAAGAGAAAGGAAGAAGTAGTGACATGCGCTCGATATCGCGTTTCCGCTATATGATCCAAATGACCATATAGTTGTATGGGAATCCGGGGGAGCGTCATATGCCACACAGTCAAAAAATTCGCACCGCGCACGAATGTGCTCTAAAATAGCGTTCGTCAAGTTAGTCCCCACCCACATAGACACTCGATGCCAAAATCTCCCTTTTATCTATGTGTCACACCTACACCATGTTCGTTCCTAACTATTCTTGTTATTATGCTGCCGATGTTGAACCACTAAAAATTTTATGAATTAGGTACCTAACAACTTAGATGAAAAAGAATGCATACGGTACCTCCATACTGATGATAGTTCAAGAGCGTTCCTATTTTAAAAAAAACTCACACACCTATACTTTTACATGCACACCAAACTCTAATACGTAAAGGGTAAAAGAGCAGGACAAAGGTATGAGGAAATGCATCATGCGAAAAAGTGACAAATAGATTCATCTAATCGCGGAAGAATGAAATGAGACAACAATTTCCTTAAATTGAATTAGTTATAGCGTGAGAAAAAGGGATGGTGACATTTGTGACATCTGGTCGTAGATATAGTGCAAAATTCATCCTAATCCATCATGACACATCAACGATGCGCGCATCCTAAGCCCTTTGAGCAGAATGGCGCGTCAAAACTAAATGAAAAATGAAAGTGAAAACGGCAGGGTTGCCAAAAATGATCACGAAAATAAATAACAATATATTGTATTGTGCATTAAAATATTAAGGTTCCTATTTAGTGATAGTGGTCAGAACAAGTAGTACCATGATTGTATAGTTAACAAGGCATCAAATAATCTTTTCGCGAATTTGCAAGCGGGAAAATGAAAAAAATATTAATGGAATCATTCATTAAACCATCGTTATTCTGAGTTAACATCATCGATATTAAGGATAAATTAATAAAGTCGAATATACACAATTTGTAAATATTGAAATCATAAAATAAACACAAAGAGGGAATCAATGCAAGTATGGGTCAAACATTGCAAAACAAATAATATTGATTATTCTTGAATTGACCATGTTTGCATTATATGCATTAAAAAATTTCGTTCAATGCGATTTAGATGCTAAAAAATAGTCCAAATAATAGTCAGTACAGTGTTATGTAAAACCTGTTGATGATTATTGCCGTTCGCCGTAAATGTGTGATGGTATTTTGATAAACCACTAAGTTCTTTCTTTTTAATTTTTTTTTATTTCCTTTAAATAGTTTCAGTTTATTACGCTTTTGTCCTTTTGTGGCGGCTTTAATCCCCGGGTTGGTTTTATGTATATGATAAAGTTTTACATTTACATATTTTTCGATAATAGCCCTAAGAAGATGGAGTCTATGATTAAATGTAGCAGGTTGAAGGAATGAATACTCATTCAATAAAAAAAAGGACATTTGAGCCAAGAAACGACTTGAGAATTTTAATCTTTATGGAAACGAGCTGTCTGTCACATGTAAAATTTTGACCATTTTCAAGGATGTACCTTTTTATCACAGCCTCAGAACTAAGACATATTATACAAACATCCTAAACGACATTATAAAAAATAATAAACAGTACGTAGACTATTGTTTTTTGGCAGCCCTACTTGTTTTTAAAATAAAATTTAGTTCAATATATAATACTGAAATGAAAACAAAAATAAAAATCGAACTGACAATTTCAGTTTGCTTGTGCCAACCCTGTTTGCGCCTTTACAACACATAAAAGGTTTCAGGTCAACTAAACTAAAAATATACTGAATATGCTTGCACTTATACGTGGAATGTGATTCCAGTGCTCTTGTTGTCCTTTATGGCGTTATTTCCATATTTTTCAACAACACAAGACGACATTTTGTTGATACTTTGAAATCTCGCCCAACTGAATTCATCACTGACGTCTGACACCGACTGAGAGCATATCGGCTGACTGAGCTTACTTTTGACGGACCGTAAAATTTGTTTAGTCCCCTATCCATTCCTTTTTCATCTAAGCCTAACAATACTATCGCTGTTTATTTTAATTTCCACTAAAACATCTTGATGCTAATGTAAAAAAAAGACGGTCGCCTTTGATGCATACGCGTTGAAGTCTTTTGTTGGGCAGTTATGTAGCTTCTTCGTTGTGCTCTATATCACACGTTTGTCGGAATTTAAAAGTAAGATTGCAAAACTATTACGAAGGTATTTGTATACGCGAATAAGCAGAGGGAAAAGTAGCAGAGATATCAGAAAAATGGGGTGTCTGCATCCTCGAAACAGTCACTAGTTTTAGTCTTACAACATCGTTTTAATGAAAACTCTCCGAGTATAAAATTAAACGTGGCGCAATTATTGCAAAATCGTGAAAAACTATTTTATTCAAATCTCATTGTTTACATGTCTGACATTTGACAATTTCTCCTTGACTCATCTTTTCTTTTCTCTTTTTACACACGTGGCCAGTCATCTCCTGTCGTCAACATACTTTGGTCATAAATATGTATTCGTCCCCTTAATAAAAAAATAACAAATACGGTATCGAGATACAGTTCACGAGAAACTTTAATGCGCCTCTAATGCAAGCACTGGCGTGATCCTAAGTGTTATATTTGGATGCGTGAGACGCATATAATATTAGCACGTACTGTAAGATATTTATCGACATTTACTTGTGATGAAAAGTTCCATAAATTGATTTAGGGATTACAGAGCTATATTTAAGCTTTAATCTACTCTTTACCCTTACAATAATCCAGTTTGCTTTTTTTTGTAAAACAAAATTTAAAAAATTGCTTTCAGGGTCTGTCACTGCGTAGCAGCAATATTTTCGTTGCAACTTTTCTGATTTTATTCATTTACAGGAACAATTTGTAAAATGGTATACGGTATAATGGGCAAATTGTAATAAGGTGCAATCGAATAAATCTAAATAGATTTATTTATTTTGACAAGAAGTAAGACGGAGTTTTTAATGTTTTATTCAGTAGCTAGCCTTGTTTTCTTCCACACGTAAAAATATCTTGATTACTAGAACAAAAAATCTACATAGTGCATTCACATTACCTAGACATTTAGAAGCTCTCATTTTGAGATATACTGGATCGATTGTTTACTTTCGCCGATAGTTCCGAACTAGCAAAAGCGCCAAACTATTGCATAAGTAGTTTTATTTAATTATGCTGAATCGTATACGAGGCGAGGCAACGTAGAAAGCGAATTCTGCCGTTGACTTGTGTGAACCAAGAGCCGGCCGAAAAAAACCCGCCATATTCCGTTCAGTTGCAAGAGCTACGCCCCGGCGAGCCGTCGTCAGTTGCCGCCAAAACTACTTTCGAAATTAGAACGCACCGCCATATTATTTACTTGTGTCATAGACAAATTATAGAAGTGTTGAGTTAACTGTTTTATTTAAGACTTTTTAAATTTCGAACAGTGATTTAAGTAACGTTTGAATAAGTGCTTTTTCTTTAAAAAAGTGGATTCCAAAGTGAATGATGTTCTGGGAATATGAGTGAACATGTGATATTATAGTATTGTGTAGACTTTTTTCTAACTTTCCAGCAAGACATTATTACGTTTTTGTAATAAAAATAAAATACATTTAATGAAGAGTTCCGAAGGTGATATGTCATGAGGAATTCTGAAAGAAGAAAAGCTTTATACAACGTCAAAATGGTAAGTTAAAGAGTTACAGTATTTTGAAGTATAGCTTTCTATAATATTGCACACTGACTGAAGTGAAATACTATTGATTAACACTTACAAGATCCGGTATTCAAATTAATTTATGTGTTTCCAGTATGTTTCTAGTAAGCTCATTAGAGAATTCATAAGAGAAAATCTCTCCGATCATAATATTAGTATGGCAGGGCGCACGATTTCACTATCATATATATTTTCGCACTCTATCATTATTGAAAAAAAAAATATTGAAAAAATAATACCTATTCTGCTGAACACTCAATTTATCAATCACTTTCTTAAGTTCAATGAATTTTAGAGCTCATGAACAATGTATGAAAGAAAGACGAAATGAAAGTATGAAAGAAAGAAAATAAACATTGTTCGTTATTTACACCCAGTATTGAACTGGTAGCTTGCACTTCAAAATATATTTCAGGTGGTACAAATTTAGTTCGGAAATGTGGTAGGAGTATTTGATAAGTGCTAAATTCCAAATTTAAAATACTCGAACAATGATTTAAACTTCGTTAATTATATACAAGATTTTACAAACCCTGTTAAAAAATATATCTTTAAGCTCGAGGCAGAGGCTATTTCGTTGGCAGAGGTAAGCTGACAAATGAACCTTTGTTAATGACATGGAGAAGGAGAAGAACAGTCGAATTGCTATAAGACCATTACGCAGCAGAGCAGATGACAGAAGATGTTAGCTATGCAATTAATGAATTCGATGACCTAATTCACTTGATTCTGCTATAGATATGTCCACCTGTCGCATTCAATCCAAACTCGAGATCCTTAGCGACGCAGGAGATTGTTTGCAATATATACTCCATTTGGTCTGTCACTTTTAAGCAGCGCGTTTTGCGTTCGATTTTAGTTCTTATTTTCATTAGTATACGTGTTCGGGAAAGACTGAAACGCAGCGACGAAGGCATAAGTCCTTGATAGTCTCGAGCGTGTGTGAGGCGGCCGCATTCCGCGGGAGAGCGGCGGAGGCGCCTGCTACGGCCGGCCGGTTCCGGGTGTCCGCTGGCTGGCTGTAGGGACACGGTGAAAACACAAAACGATTATAAAACACCCATTCCGCAATATTACTTTTAGCTACGATGGCGACTCAAAACGGTGTGTCGGCTGCACTAATGGTTTTTCATTAAGAATGGCCCGTAAGCTATGCACCCCATACAAACGTCGTTTACGAATCATTTGAAAACCACTGTTTAAATTGTAATGATATTTATTTTTATTAATTTAAGGCAGCACATTCGCATTTTTGTTTTTTTACAAACTCAAACTGAATCAAATGAATGCAAAAAGAAAATTCTTCATACACATTTAGTTCTCTGTGGTTTGTCCCAGTATACATTTACCGAAAAACAAAAACAATACACAGATATTTCTTGCTTTCAATTGTAAACCAAATATCAAGTAAAACTTCTATCATATGAAGTTTTAATGGGGAGCGTAATTTTCTAATTCTTACAGGGGAAATGGCCAGGCTCCCAAATAAAAGGCAGTGGCGTAGCATAGGTCACAGCACCCGGTGCGGATCCCAAATTTGCCCCCCTATTATTTTTGTGATTGATCATAAAATATTTTGGAACTGTCGGCAGTGAATGAGTGCATTCCCTGCCTGGTCCAAGTTGAGCGATAATATAAAGGTGACATAGGGATTTGCAGCTCCAAAAAGAGTGGGATCGTACGAGGGGACGATATAAACTCTAAAGGCTGTAGCAAACGAAGTACGAATGTAAAATAAATGCAGTAGAAATGCGTTCTTTGTGAATAGTTGAACGAAGACTACGTTTACAGGAAAAGTTTCAAAACAGGTGGGACGGACAGCATCGTCAACTGCAAGAAGTTGGGACGTGTAGAGCGAATGGAGGACGAAAGAATGAAGAAACAAATTTACGGAGAAGAAGGGAGTGGAATTGTCGTGCCCGGGCGGTATTACTACGTAACACGACAAGGTAGATGTAATACTTCGAAAAGGTCAGGTACGTAGCACTCGTAATCATTGAGCATGTATAAAAAGATATATGCATGTAGAGGAAGCGAAAGATGTGTGCTGTGCTCGTAACGTGTTGCGCTCTATCATCTCTGCCCACCCTTCCTGGGAAACGGAGTGATGTTATGCATACATTTATTTTTATTTCATGCTGCAAAACTAAAATAAAGTTAGAGAGATTCCTCATTTGAGGGCGACAATTTGATGTTTTCGACACCACTTATAGTATAGAGCATGTTAGCGGAGGTTTGGTCCAAACATTAATCCCATTCAATTTGTTGTACGACTTAAATATATTTATTAATAAGAATAATAATATGCTTTATTGCTTTCATACACATAGGTACATGCAAGGGAGGATTTATTGCCTAAAGTCAATATCTTCCAATCAACCCGATTATGGGACAAAAATATACAGGTAGCAACAAAAGAAAAGTACCTGAGATTGTTTCTTGTGCACTATTTATAATTACTCTAAATTAATTTTATGTAAAACAAAATTTCTGCAGACAAATGAAGGCTAAAAAAAAGTTATAAAAACTTAAAAATAAAAAAATCTATTAAAAATATACAATAATAAAATACAATGGTATAAATATATGTTATACAATACATACAATATAATACATACAATACATACATTTAATAAAGTGTAACATGATAATAAAACTAAAATATGACAAAAGTAGAACTTACTCATTTTGCGATACATCTCCCCATACATTTTGTATTACAAAAATGTTTAGGAGGACGAATTTATTTTTTGACGTGCAACCAAATATCGTCTATACGTTTTGCTCCAAATATACCAAGGAATACGTGATTAGCTTTTGGACCATACGTCCATTAACACCCTGTATATTCTTGCAGTCGTAAAGCAGTCATAAAATAACATAGATATTACCGTGAAGGAAACCATGGTGATGAATACCAATCAGTAATGGATTTCAAGCAAATATATATGTAGATTTAAAGCAATGCACTCGCACTCGCAATATCATTGAACTGAACCAAGATGACATTACTCCGCCGCCCGGGAACCATTTAGAGAGAGCCAAAAATATCACCTGTTTGGTTTTATTTCTCGCAATAATGGTCTCTGTTATAGTTTCACTAGATTTTATCTTGCTTCTTTTATTTGTATTCATGTATGATTCTAAACTTAAAAAAAATCAGAATATTTTTAGTCCGGCATTCAATTAATCGGTCACCTTTTTAACCGACTTCAAAAAAGGAGGAGGTTATCAATTCGTCTGTTTGTTTTTTTTTTATGTTTGTTACCTCATAACTTTTGCCTGGGTGAACCGATTTTGATGATTATTTTTTTAAATGATAGCTAGTGCTTCCCAAGTGGTTCCATTTTAATTTGGTTAAGTTCTGACAATGATATCTATGAGAAAATCATAAAAGTCTTCAATTTGTATTAAGATGTGCGCGACAAATGGACGAATAACTCAATTTAACGCCAATCGATTTCGGTGATTGTTTTTTTATTGGAAAGGACGTGTACAAATTAGTAAGTGTACTTCAGATTAACTAAAAATAAACAAATAAAAAAAAAATTAACAAAAAAATAACCGACTTCAAAGAAAATGCACTAAAAAGTAAAAAATAATATCTATTTTTGTAGTTACGATTTCTGTTATTTTTGAGTCGGTGTCAGCCAAGGTTAGGTTAGGTTAGGTTACTTTAGGTTAGGTTAGGTTAGGTTAGGTTAGGTTAGGTTCTCTTGATTGGCGCAGCGCGTGCCCGGCTGACGCCGACTCAAAAAATAACAAAAATCGTAACTACAAAAATGGAAATTATTTTTTACTTTTTAGTGCTTTTTCTTTGAAGTCTTGAAGAAGGTTGTTTTATTTTTAAAATTTTTTTTTAGCGGATCATGAAATCAGGGAGTGGGTTCGGGTAACAAAAAAACATTTTAAGTTTTAAAGCGTGGCTCGTCGCAGACCATTTCTGTTGAAGTTTCTGATAATCTAATAGACACTGACAAATTTACAGAGCATCATATAAACTTTTAGTAGTTGAAAATAGGGTTTTGATAACTAATGATTTCTCAAGTTCGTTACATCGTCGCACCGTAAGGTTATGGAACTGTTTGCCGGCGAATGCCTTTCCATTACTAAAACTGATAACTGCCAAAAAGATACAACAAAGATACAAAAAAGATACATACAACAATATAATTTACGTAAATTTTCATTGAAATGAAATGTTTATTAGAGGATTTTTTTATTAGAAATGTTTATTAGATGCAACATATATACACAAATTATGCGATCTCTCTCCCCTAAACTAGCTTTACAGCTGTAACATAAAGGAGAGTTACAAAGTAAATTTAATTAATTAGTTTAGGTATGCGAGTATTTCAAATGAATGTGTTACATTTCTGTTTTTAGGACTATGGTGTGTTGTGTTTTATATGGGTTTTGTGTGTGATGTGTTGTGGTGTGGTGTGGTGTGATGTGATGTAGTGTGGAGTGAAGTCGTTTGTGGTGGTGTCGTGTGATGTGACGTATCATGATGTGGTGTGTGTCTGGTTTTTATGTAATTGGCTCAGACCAAAACCGAGAATTTTGTTTTGAGGTGTGCGATGTTAGTTTGAAACTATGCAAAGACAGCTTTGAGAGGTCTACAGCACAGAGCTAGACAGTATCAACATGGCGCGTACAGTCAAATCTAGAGACGACCTTACGTAATATTTAAGCGGAAATTGAAACTAACTCATCATAAATACTAATGAGTTTGAAACATTACGGCAGTGAAAGCGAAAATATTTAGCCGTGTTTGTAGCTTTGCGTTAATGTTATTTATTTGTGCACAGTGAATATTAGATGGTAGATCCCCACGTTTCAAGGTTCACAAAGAGGAACTTCGAGCCGCTCACCGCTGAGGTAAACGACACTACAAGGCTACGTTCATGAAACGTTCAAATATACGTATTCGACGATGATGATAAGTTCATATAAACATATACAACTAAATACATTGCATTAATAGCATCGTGTAAGTTAGAATGTTGCCGCATTAAGTAAACATATATCAAATACACAATACAATTTCTAAATTGAATATTATTTATAAACTATCTCATCTATTGATTTTCTTTCAAATCGATTTTTAACAAATATTGTCGTTCTCCATATTATTTATGTAAATAGATATGTCATAAATAGAGGTAATTTACACCAGCTGTCAATATATTTGCACCATACCACCACTTCTTTTCCCATCCCATCGCATAGAATAAATGATGGTCGAAGCGGTAAAATTATCAGTGTTTTCGATCTAGTTCGAAGTAGACGTACAATATAAGAAAAGTTATAAAGTATGTATTTTATGGAACCTACATGGATGGCTAATATGACACAACTACCGTCATGATATTAGGCCAACATTCACGAAGGAGTTCGGTGCCATGCCCAGACCTACCCTTTATGAGCACGGCTACACTGAACTGGATGGAAAACACGGGCAATTTTTTTCATTGCCGCTTCAACAATAGTTTCATGCAATGCAGTGGCACCAAACTGGGCGGCCAGAAACCTACCACCTGATAGGGGAATCAATTTTACATGGGTTCCATGGAACAGATTGCATTCGTAAATAAATGCACTCTTCCAACTCTGAAAGAGAAAGATTTGAACCTAAACCTCTCGCATGGCAGATAAGTCCTCTAGCACCTTCACCTGGAGCTGTTGAGTGAGGGTGCATCATTTATGCATAGCAAAAAAAAAACCATCCTCGAATAGGGACCATGGCACCGATATTAAGCACCTGGACTATACATTGAATCAGCATTCTGCTGTCCATCATACATTAAGTCAGGTACAGTTTGTGGCATTAAGAAGAACGTGTCGTGTGGCTAATCCAACATGAGGGCAGCTCCATTCCGCCGCGAACAGTTTTCGACCACAAAGAAATGTCGCAACGAACGGCGGCGACGGCGGCAGCGGCATCGGCCAGCCTTCCAGTCACGCCGGTCGACCTTTAGGTGGGCCGACCGCACCCCGGCCCGAACAGGTTGTCGCAATGTCGATATTCTTGTTCGTTAGCGGACATCATGTCCGGAGTTGTCCGTTCACTGCTTGAAGATGGATTTTCGATTATTATTTCTCCACGGGTATTTCCATTATACAGTCCGCCACCGCCACCGTGGTAAAATATTTTTCGGAGCTTCGGAGACGGTTTGTCTATAATACGCAATCAACTCCCGCGATATAAAGGAAAACATGGTTACAAAATCAGCGAGATTCACAACAATTTTAATTGAATATACTGCAAGGATGGACTTCAACCAGCAAACGTTGCGTCTTACAATTCAGCCCGCTCTATACCCATAATTTGTAGTTTTCCTACATCCCCTCCTCCCCCGTAAAGCATCCTACTAACAGTGTTTATTATTATACATTGTTTTTATGTGATTGGATATGGATGGCTAATACCAAACTGACCGTGAGATATTAGCATAACACACCACATGGGAACTATGTGCCATGCCAGGACCTTCCTCATATTGCTCGGCTACATTGAACTAGATGGAAAACACGAACAATTTTCATTGGCGCTTCGACCATCATTCATTCAATGGTACAGACCCGGGAGGGATTAAACCCTAAGTAAGGAAGGGGACCTACAGTTTTACGTGGAATCCGAACTACAGCCAGCCTCCACGGTTGAAAGTTGTCATCCATCCAGAACCCAACCGCGCTCAGTAGTGCTTCACCCAGCTTATGAACAAGTCTGACAACATACATTGGTTCAACGCTTAACCTGCGGACATTGAAAATATTGAACATTCAAACATAAATACTTACTGGTTTAAATGCAACCTTGCAGTTTATTCATAAAGTAGTTATTCAGTATACTCAAAATTTCAGTTCAAAAGTTCAGTATACTCAAAATTGTGAGCGGTAGTATTGAAAATGGGGCAACCACATTTTTAATTAATATATGAATGTAACTTGTGTATCGGCTCTTCTCGATACACATTGTTAACGTGTCCAAGTGTAGGTATCCTACCTATGGATAAGAAATAAAAAATGAAAATGAAATTTTTTAAAGCTTTATTTTTTTTATCTTCTTTGCTCCATGGTCGATTCTACAGACATCTCAAACTCTTTGAAAACAGCGAGGTACTTGCTCAGCACGAATATATACATTTTACTCAATATAAATTGATGAATAAATTTCAGTAGCATAAACATTCTCACATAATTCACATTAGTATTGTACAAGGAGAGGAAGGTTATGGATTTAAGCTTAACATTATCATAATGGATCCAACGAAACAATGCAATGTAAATGTAGGAATAATCCTATTACAATTTAAAATCGCACGCCATTGTTTTAGAACAGTATTTATGAATATAATAACTGCTATTGAATAAGGCTAATTGCCAACCTTGTTGGGCGCTATCACCTTGTACTAGTTCAACATATTTCGTACATATTTAAAATTCAAAAGTTGATATGCGAAATTGTTCAAATGATAGTGTTTGGTCCATCTACGTCTCCATTGGTGGATACTCTCACTAAGTTATATCGTCGCTTGTTCACAAAAATAAAAACAAAATTTAACTGATTTTGATCAGTTACCTATCAAATCCGGCAGTGAATTAATATCAAAGATCTGGCGAATGGTCTTCTTTGACATAACTTCCCACATTGCGAGCACTCGAGCCAGTTTGAAATTGCGGTAGGCCTCTTGAGAGAAAGCGCCAATAAACAGATGCAATCAACCTGTTTATTTCAACACACGTGCTTGCAAGAGTGTATTCTTAATTGTCAATTAATTTTTGCTACTGTGCGTTCATGACAGCTGTGTATTTGTGAAACTGTGTTGTGTACCAAACCATAAGACAAATTCAATAACTGTATGCTATGGAACCATTGCCACTAATTGTACACAGTTCATAACAATTTTTATATCATTTAAAAATAAGATTCTGAGCAGTTCCGGTTCTTCATGTCATCATTAATCCCAGGTTATTTCTCTACTTTGTGGAATCCGGAAATTTAAAAACAACTAGTGTTCCCACTGAATTTCCTTCTTTTCGTGTTTTAAGAAGCGACTCAGAGGTTTGTTATCCGTGGTTCTGATTCCACGTTAAACCAAATGGTAGGAATCTATATGTCGAGAAAATAGCGTTGATAAGCGCACTAAAAGCTCATTTCTCGACTCAAATATTCCTGATTCCTGAGCACATAATTTCAAGAATAGACCTACGGTTCAATGTAGCCGTGTAGAGTGAGGGAGGAATCTATTTATTTATTAGGAAAACTAATAACTTAACAACTAATAAAAACATGTTTTAAAACTAAACATTCTGTCACTGGCAAACATGGATGGCATTTCCTTATTGCTACAATATTAGCAATAGGGTTCCGTACCCAAAGGGTGAAAACGGAACCCTATTACTAAGCCTCCGCTGTCCGTCCGTCCGTCCGTCCGTCTATTACAGGGCTGTATCTCAGTAACCATAACAGATAGACAGCTGAAATTTTAACAGAGTTTGTATTTATTTTGCCGCTATAACAACAAATAGGTAAGATTAAAAAATTACTAAAATTAAAGGGGGACCCCATACAATTTTTTTTTTGTAATAAATCTTTTACGATGGTACGGAACCCTTCTTGTGCGAGTCCGACTCGCACTTGGCCGGTTTTTGCTACTTAGTGCTGGATGGGTTCTGGCACTTAAAAATATATCAAGGATGCTTACAGATGTCATTAGCGGTTCGGTTTTCACGTAACACTGCAAGTTTGTAAAATTTAAAAAATAGTAGCAGGTACTTACTTGGTGGTTGGGTTAATCGCACCTGGGGTACCAACGCATTGAATAACGATGGCCAGAGCGGATATGAAAATTTTCCGTTTATTCGATGCAGTTCAATTTAGTCGTGCAATATTATCAAGTTCCCAGTAGGTGTTTTGGGCTAATATCATGACAGTAAGTGTGGTATTACCCGTCTTCGTTCATGTCTCTCAAATATATAAGATCTGTGGCACATTTTTTTGGTAAATAAAGTCGCATTTTCTTGGACAGACGATACATAAATCCTCGGATAGGACGGTTATATATATTCTCATAAAGCTCCTAAAAGCTTCAACGAAAATTTTAAGAATAATGAATAATACATCGCTTATTACGAAATAAAACATACGCAAACACGAACGCGCACGAGCAAGTAGATAACGTAACTTAACGCATTCGCAATCGATTACGTGCCAGAAACCTTCTGTGTGCGTTACGGAGAACAGTTTTAGCAATGTGTGCTCGACGAACAGTACAATATTGACAGGGCCGAGTTTTTTCTGTGTTAATGCTGTTTGCTGAAGCGCAGGTAACGGGGCCTTTGGGCGTCGTCTGTTAACTCCGTAACCGCCTGAATAATATTTGTTATTGGTTAACGTAGTGGGTTAGTTAATATTCACTCGCGGCTCCTTCTAACTCAGGCCCGATTGAAGGAAGAGACGGCTGAGATAATCAATGATAAAACACGTTACTTTTAGTGTACCGCATGGGGTTGACTGAGCTCCCTTCCATACAGTACATAAAAAGTGACGTATTTAATCATACGCTGACGTTGATTTCGTGTCCTTACTTGCACTCGTCCTTAAGAGTAATTTGAAATTCTAATTAACTAATTTAGACAGTAGTATTTTTTTTGAACTTCCATATTAAACATCATATGGAACCTGACATGGATGGCTAACACCACACAACTACCGTCATAATATTAGCCCAATATTTCACATTCCCAAAGGAATTAGGTGCCATGACAGAACCTTCCCTTTATGAGCACACCACGGGAACTTGGTGCCGTGCCAGAACCTTGCCCGAATATCAGGTAATTTATAGCATAGTACGAAATGCAACTAAACGTCAGATTTAATCAGTCACTTACATGTTCACTCAGTGATTTCATTTACCATGATAATTTCCCAAAACGTGATAAGATGTGAGAAAATATTTGAGGGAATTCGATAAATTTTGCACATATCAGAAGTAAATGGCAAATATTCTACCCGATAAGAGCGCAGAAGATATGACATAAACGTTTCTGATTGGTTCAGAATTGATCGAATTCCCTCGCATATTTTCTCACATTCAAGATTTAAAATAGCATTATCCATACATACGACCTCGTTACAATATGCGCTTATGAGTTCCTTGGATGAATGAAGGGTCTTTTCACACTTATAAAACATCTACAAAATCTGCATGAATTTAGATGTCTTTTACAAAGAACCAGCATGCGGGCGCCGCTCACAAGTCAGCTGTCGTTGAACGCGGAACGCGTCACACTCTGATTGCTGCGCTACATTCCGCCAATCCGAAGACAAAGTCGATATCACAACTTTTACTCTCGACGCACTCTACGATTTAATGAATAGATGTTGTCTCTGTCAGTTGTACAAGTAACGAGAGAGATGGCAGGAGGTGTGCCGGCGGATTCACAATCTAGTGTAGCGCTGCCGCTGTGAGCTCATCTTCTTGAGAAGCAGCGCCGCCGTAGCGACAATCTGTCTGAAAAGAAATAAGTTGTTGATTAGTGCCTCGCCGTAGTCGACCTCAAAGAGCGTAAGGATTTTTATCTTATTTTCGAGCACCGCACGAGCTTGAGTATTAAAAAACGATACCAACGCTTATGTTTTATTTGGAGTCGGCAAGATTACTTACCAATATCTGCAGTTTTATCAGATCGATATTAAAACATATTTAATTGTGTAAAGGAGAAGAGAATTTTCTAAGTTATGTTTTTTTTATTTCGAACATCTAATAGAAATTGGACAAATAATTTTGAAAAATTGGGACATAGGTCAATACATACGGATTCTAAGATTCTTAAAATATCATTGTTACATATAAAACATAACTTTAAAAAATCACGGACAAATATTTGTAATGATACTATCTTACTATTTACCGGCCATACTAGATGGGTAATCAGCGATGATACAACGCCATATGGTTCGATCACAGAATACTCACTTCACTTTCTATACACATATTCGGCGACTTTATTTTTCTGAAATATATTTTTTTTTGTACTTGTTCTTCCACCAAAACAACATTTAAGGTGGCCCAACCCGGCGGGCCTAACTCATTCGCGGCCTACGGTATAAAACCGTGCTTTTGCTCTCTGGGACCTTCTCTGTTTCAAAGAATAAGACAGGCTCCGTGATGAGGAAGATGCAACATGTCCACAAAAAAGACAATGTGCATTTTGTATCATTTGGTAAGATTTACGAAAATTTTAATTTCAAAACGATTTATAGCTAAAAGTAAACCACGACCGCTGTAGTCAAAAATCTAACAAAAACCAAATAGATTATAAATGTTGATTAAATAAGCTATGTCTGATGACTAATCTTTTTAAGATGTTCTTAATTATCATTGCGTAATCCAACTCCAAAGTTATTGTATAAAACGCGCGAAAAATTCGAACTTTCGGACCTCATAACTTAGAAACCAAACACAATTTTAAAATGCCAATGGTCATTAGACATCAAGTTTGATCAAATAAAGCTATTTTGAGCAAAATATTGGATTTCTGGCAAGAAATATGGGCGTGATCTTCTTTGCCCTTTTGTATGGGGAGATGAGCGGGATGGGCCACCTTAAGGCTGAATCCCGCCCGGATTACTATCGTCATAGTGAATGAAAAGATATTTAAGCGGCAAGTAAGGTTGTCAGTGATTTCCATCCAGTTCAATTTAGGGATGCAAAATATGTTTAATTTCTTCAGAAATAGGCTAATCTGAAAGTAATTTAGATAAGGCTAAGTTAGCTATTATTAAGATGTCTAAATCTATGAACAATTTTACAACATACGAGTATAAGTGTCATCTTTGCAGGAGATTTTGTCTAGTCCGAGCGAAAACGTTTTAAATTCTCGCCTTTTCGTTTTCACAGTGTTTTTCACCCTCCCTCCGCGATACTAAATTCGGTCCAGAACTTGAAACACTTGAGAAATTGACTAAAAAAGTGTTTAGTCTTAGACTACGTAACAGCGACCAATTGTAATATTGACCTAAAGATTTCTTTTCCTAATTACCAAACGAACCTCAGCCTGCGCACTGATATCGCAACGGCCAGTATTTAAATTGAAGAAACTTTGAATAAGAGGCGTGAAATGGGGGATCGCTCAGCGTAACAGCGCACCGCGCCGCGCCACGCCCGCAATAGATTGCGTGGGCGACACCTTTACTTGTGCGCGATTTGACAGCGAGACGTCACGATCGATAGGCCTATTCTCGGAATTCCGTGATCAGATATCAGGAATGTTTCAGTAGAGAAAACAACTGATACAGCGGTTGTCGAAGCGATTTTTTAAATACCGTGCTCTGGAATATTTCCGTCGAGAAAAAAGCTTTGATAACCGTTGTAAAAGATTTAAGAGAGGAACTCACTTTGACATTACTTTAGTTTGTGGTAATAGATCGCAGCGCCACACGGAATGAGTGGCACGAAAGGAGATATTTCCATGTGCTTCCGAATTCCGGGATAACAAAAAAAAAAATATGTTCAATAGAAATTAATATAAATTCGTCTATACGACGGCATAAGATCCGTAAATCCACTAAATAGGTCGGAAGTAATTTCTGATTCAGTGTTGATTAAGGAGTGTGCATTCGGTACGTAAGCTAATTGGTGCAAGAATAGGCCTCTTGGCCTCTATTTATATTTGGTTTTATTATGATTATTCTTATGCATACAGAAAATCACGTATGGACATATTTTGTGAGAGAATATGGATGGCCAATATCATACCTTCTGCCATGATTTTAGTCCAACACGTCTAATGTGAACTATATAGGTACCATACCACCACGGACAATTTTCATTGCCACTGCGAACATAGTTCATTCAATGATCTGGTTCCGTGCCGGGTGGGGATGATTAAAATGCCTTTCTCACTCGATTTATTTAAGTTACCAACTACATCCTATCCAACCCATTTTTAATATTTTATAGAAACTCCACTATCCATAGTTTCTGTTCCGATCCATTCAAAATTGTTTATACACAGGACGTAAAAAGTATTTTAAAAGTATTATGAAATCAATTCGTGTCTCAAAGTATAATACTTTTGGCTTTCTGGTCCAAAAAAGCATTTACACCACACTCAATTTTGCTCTGTCTCTTTAGCCTCGCTTCCATTTCTTTTAGTGTTGGCACCAGCATGCTGTTATGAACTGCCATGTAAGCTGTTAATGTAATTTTTCATAATTTAGTTCATGACACCACTCAAACTTTTCATGGCAATCAATTTCAATGACTTACGGGCTTAGTAAAGGTCAAATAAGTAGTTTCGTAATGAAATTGAATCTGTTATACACACCCTAAGAGATTGACGATCGTCGTCGATCTCCGTCGAACAAGTACCGAAGTCGTCTTTGCCTGGTCCTCCGGAAAAATCGTCGCAATTGTATATGAAGCATGAACGAACTATCATTCAGTGAAATTCCATAAGTGTAAGCAGATGCATCCGGATAAACTGATGGACGGAAAACGGAATCCTCATAAAGGGCAGGCCTAATTCCTTCGGGATAGCGATATGTTGGGCTGGTATCATAACTGTGGGTATGGTATTAGCTATGCATGTCCAGTTAATTAAAAAAACTACACATGGATACCTGGTATTAGCCCAACACACCTCATGGGAAATACAAACATAGGTTGTTGGTAACATCATAAAAAGTTACCATGTCAGGAGCCTCGTTATATTGTATGGCTAGAGAAGAGAGGTTAGTGGAAGTCGCATGCATGTGACTTTGCCCCTTCGGCTTTTGTTTATTCAATTATATGGTACCCACCCGAGCCTAAAGTTGTATGTGGAATCGGAACTATGACCGACAATTTCCTTAGTGGCCTCTTACGTTATGCACAGGAATAAATGCAAATGAACAACTGGTATTCTTTGTGAGTGCTCTTTTAAAACGGATCTAATAATTTCAGTACTTCACATCATCACATTTATGGAATGTAAATACAGAGATGTTGTATATTCGTAAAATATAATTTCGCTTTTCATTTAATTAAGCGATATTGATGCAATTCAGCCTAAAAAGTACCAAAACAAAAGGCACTCACTCGAGACCGGGCGATGAGCGAAAATAAAAGTGAACAAAATTGAAGCCGGCTTCTGTCTCGCACCATTACCTTCTGAAGTGTACTATAAATCGAATTACAATTAATTTTATTTGAAATAATGACACCAATGCACGGAGTAAGAGTTGACTCAATCTTTTACTATTGTTCAGCAAAAGCAAGGTGACGAAATTTATATATTTCATTAAATTTTGTAGACACTATATTTTTGTCCAACCAAACAGTGAGTGTCTCTTACATTAAACGTTAAATGTTTTAAAATTTTCTTTGTATTTATAGTTTCTTAAATGATATTTTTTTTCAAAAGCTTTATTTTAAAAATTACATTTAAAAAAAATTAGATTACAATGCTTCAAACTAGATGTCGCCACTGAACCTAAAATAATAATTTACGAATACAATAATTTAGAACTTAAATAAAATCAATAAAGAAACATTCGTCTACAACATTATTTAAGAAAGTAGAGAGCAGAGTGGCCGACGGTGACTTGCGAGGTGCGGTAAGGCTAATCTCTTCAGAAGACACCTTAGCTGAAGACAATATTGACACTTACAATGCGTTGAAGTTGAAACATCCATCATTTGCCCCACCTACATGCTACCCAAATACTCATTCCGATGACTTCATTTCCCATGAAATAACGGAAGAAAAGTATATAACAGATGCCATAATGTCCTTCCCAAATGGTTCTGCCGGCGGGTTAGATGGACTTAGACCACAGCACCTCAGAGATCTTATTAATCCCGCAAATGGCTTGGCGGCTAAAAATCTATTAAGCAATTTAACAAGATTATCTAACACTATGCTGGCCGGTAAAGTCAATCCAGAATTTACCCCATTTTTGTACGGAGCATCTCTTTACGCTTTAAAAAAGAAAGATGGAGGCCTACGACCAATAGCAATAGGGTCAACACTTCGAAGAATCGTTTCGAAAATAGCATGCAGATCAGTAATGGAATCCCTAGGCAATAAATTCCGGCCTAAACAAATGGGTTTCGGTACAAAAGCAGGCTGTGAAGCAGTAGTACATTCAGCTCGAACATACTTAGAAAATAAAAACCCAAACACTGAAATTTTGGTAAAATTGGACATCAGAAACGCCTTTAACTCCATCGATCGAGCTTGTATGCTAAGCGAAGCTATGATCAACATTCCCACCCTATATCCATACTTGTATCAATGCTATTCATCCCCGACTCATCTATTTTATAAAGACTACGAGCCTATCCCTTCTGCAGCCGGATGTCAGCAGGGCGACCCACTGGGCCCCGCGATCTTCAGCCTGAGCATTCATCCGATAATTGAAAATCTACATTCTGAGCTCAACTTGTGGTATTTAGATGATGGCGTCCTGGGTGGTAGTTCTGATACAGTTTTAAAGGACCTAATAGACCTAAAAACCAAATTTCATACTATTGGTTTGGAGCTTAACTTACAAAAATGTGAAATTTACTTCTGCCCTTCGGTATCAGTCGAAAGAAAACATGAAATTTTGAAACACATAGAACAAATCGCACCCAGAATTCGTATAATTTCAAGCAACGAATTAATTTTACTTGGTTCCCCAGTTCTAGATGAGTCTATCGATGCAGTAATGTCCAAACATGAAAAATGTTTTGTTTCACTTAGCGATCGTTTATCAAATATTAATCCTCATATGGCTTTACATATTTTAAAAAACTGTTTTTACATTCCGAAATTTACGTATTTACTAAGGTCTTGTCCTATTTGGAAATGTATAGAAAAAATTTATGCTTTAGATGATTGTTTAAAATTAAGTATTTGTAACATTTTGAATATATTGCCTCCAGATGATAAAGGATGGACCCAAATAACATTCCCGGTTAAATACAGCGGCTCCGGTATTCGGCTCATGAAAGACGTTGCCCTTCCAGCCTTTCTGTCTTCGGTTCATAGTACTCAAGACCTCGTCGGTAATATCCTAAATAATTTCGGGGTCGTGAGTGGGGACGAAGCCATAAGGGAATGGAAGGAGCGGTGTCCGGATGAACCGATGCCGGACCAACCAAGATTTCAAAAGGGTTGGGATGTTCCCCTAATTCAAAAATCATTGAGTGCTCTCCTCCTGGATGGTTCCATCACCGACCGCGCGCGTATTCTGGCGGCATCAGAAGCGGAGTCTGGAGCTTGGCTACTAGCCTACCCTTCACCACACCTCGGTACTATACTTGACCAGGTATCGCTCCGAATCGCATTTTGCCTTCGCTTTGGCCTCAGAATTTGTCAGCCACACATTTGCATCTGCGGTGCTTCAGTAGGAGACCTCGGACATCATGGTCTCTCATGCTCCAAGAGTGGTGGAAGGTTATCCCGCCACGCAAGCATAAACCAGATTATTAAACGCTCTCTGGCCTCAGCAAATATCCCGAGTCTCCTGGAACCAGTCGGAGTTTTTCGCGACGACGGAAAAAGACCCGACGGAATAACGCTCCTACCATGGAAGCAAGGGAGAGCGTTGATTTGGGATGCAACGTGTGCGGATACCCTAGCCCCTAGTCATGTGGAGGGCTCTAGTCAGGTAGCCGGCTTCGCCGCAGCAAAGGCAGCGTCTGCCAAAAATAAAAAATACCAACAGGTCAAATTACAATTTGAATTCGTTGCCATTGCTGTGGAAACTCTTGGAGTGTGGAGCCAAGATGCAAAAAAATTTACCACAGATTTAGGAAAATTACTCATCGAGTCATCGGGTGACCCTCGCGCATCGTCCTTCCTCCGTCAAAAAATAAGCCTAGCCATCCAGCGGGGGAACGCAGCCTCTGTTTTGGGAACAATGCCTTTAGAATTTATAGAAGATATATTTTACCTATAATGAACTTTTAAATGTATATTACTGTTATTTTAAATTTTCGTGACCGTTTAATAAATATATACCAGACGAATACAAATGGAATGTAATGTTTTAACTTAATACAACCTTATCTTGAATACAAGTTTTTCAAAAATTAAATAACTTCCAATGAGGTCAATTTTCTTGAAGTTTTGCTTACACCTTTTAAACTCAACGAGACTGCTTCAAATTATCGACATTTTCATCCGCAGATTTCATCTGAACTTAACATTCAATGCAGAGTGAACCCTAAAATGTGCTATGTAGAGCTTCTTTCTAAGCATCTGTAAATTAGTAAATGCACTATGGTTTGATTTTCATACACTGTGAATGTATGGCAATAAGGTTTATATTACAAGGGAAATTCTCAAAAACGCACTTTTGTCGGATTCTGCGTACCGTATCGGTCGCACGCACAGCGATAAGTGGTTTTATTAGCGTTGACAGACATAGAAAAAGAGTATTATATAAATGGAATGATGGTTGTTATGATCGACCACTTTCGTTTTCCACGACTAGAAAGTTGATACTGGACACATTCGTCGAATTATGAAAGTTTCCTGGTATTTTCATTTCGGTTGGGCAATGCTTCTACCTCTGAGAAGCATTTTAGGTTCGATCTTTCTTTCTTCTAGCCTTATGAAGTGAATTCAGATAATAAGACTGCTAATAGAGCAGCAAAGCATAAAGAGAAACCCTCAACTTCTTTGTTTTATTGATTATTATTTATTCATTATCCAAAGACAGTACACTCACTGCACTCGGATTTGTCATATTTAATCATTTTTATTAAAAATTCCAAATTTTATTTTATTATATTTATTTAGGCTCCATTTTAATAGATAGGACCTGATAGTAAAAACTTAAGTTTGTTCAAACACAAAAAGTCAGTACGAGTCACAATTATCTTACTGTAATTTTTCTAGACAATAAAATTATGAAATATCCTTAACGGATAGATAATAAGCATCGGCGTAAATAAATTAGTCGAGTAGTTTTCTGATAGATTGTCACAATATTGAAAAATCGGCGCCTTTATTTTTCTAACCCTTAGGAATAAAAATGTAATTGTGTTTTCATTCTCGGCCTAGTTTCTCTTCGGTTCATTTTCGTCCATGGTAATCGAGGTCTTTAAAATATGACGAATCCAACAGTGCAATTGAGAAAATTAAACGTGCATACGCAAAGAGAAGTACATACATCATACCAAATACTAGTGTGTTACGAAATGAAGTAGGCGCTTCGTACGAGATCCCTTTCCTTGCCTGCCCCGAGTGTCGGCATCGTTGCGTGATGGTGCGTCCGCCGGAGTGCGCTGCCCGCCCGCTCATCCGGTTCTGGCCGCCGCCGCAGTGACGCAGTGATCTTGTGCCGCGAATACTTTCGATTTCCAAGGCACCGGTTCCGTAAAACGAGACTCTACGCTCTATGCACGGACATCATGCGCATAGAACATGCAGCTTGAACTGTTATCAAACGCTGGCTGGTCTCGAACGATTGTTGGAACATTCTTCGCCTAACAATCAATCAATACTGGTTTCTCGGATTAAGACTTCGGTACCTGAAGCGGCTCGTAGCTCAAGGACGCAGCGACTTGTCTTGCATTTTAGAGGTCATGGGTTCAAACCCCGCCCGTTTAAACATCTTTCTCTTTCTGAGATGGATAAGTGTATTTCGTCCCGAATGCGAGCTGCTCCATGGTTCGGAATCCATGCAAACATTACGGTTCCCTTCCCCTAATAGGCGATCATCGCATTGGATGAAAAGTTATTCGGAGTGGGAATGAAAAATTTTACGTGTTTTTCATACATTTCAATATAGCCGTGCTCATAAAGTGAATTTCTTCGCAATTAGCTTTCGAGAATGCGGTGGGTTGGGCTGATATAATGACGGTCCATCTTATGTACCGAAACTTCGGTTTCTTTTAAAGTGCAAACAATTTTTACTCCAATAGATTATTTCAACTTTTTTTGGATTTCTGAAAGGAATAAATAAATTTTGGTTAAAGGAAACCTTTTCTAAATCAAACGTTTGTGATCATTTACGTAAATCAACACTTCATGACCAATTTGTAACTATAGGTAAAAAATATTGATTGTTTCAAAACATTGTTTTATGCCTATGTTCGAAGTATATTAGAATATGGGTTATGCATATGGTCTCCTCAATACCTAACTCACAAAGCTCAAATTGAACGGATCTAGTCAAAATGTATGAAATACGTTTCATTTCATTTCATTTATTTATTCAACTTCTGGTAGTAAAACTACACTAAGTCATGTCACAATTTGATTGGTCCGCTGATTCGATCAACCAGTGAAGAAGAACCCGCAAAGAGACTTCACTGGTCTATAAATTATGTTTTTTTTGTCTTTTTTTTGTCCACATAAATGATATAAAACAATTATGATTTCATACCTAAATGCTACTGCCAAACTTACATTGGTAGAACGGTCTAAAGCAAAGAACTAAGAACTACGAGGAAACACAACCCACAATGTGAAAAGTCTTAATTAATAAATAAATTACTTAACTTAATAACCTAATAATTATACATATTGAGCATTTATTTCGGGTGTAAGCGCCTTCGTCAACTTAACAGCTATGTCGGGTGTACAGAGCCCTCGTCAATTTTGATACAGATAAAGTGTATCAAGTCAATATAATATAATATATACAAACTACTACCATTGTAGTATCAATGTCAAAATAAAATTAATATAAATTGTACAATTATGTACTTGTCCTAGAATATTAAATCACTAAAAAGGATTTTATCATAGAGAACCTCGTTCAAATTGTAATACTCTTTATTAAGGAGCACTAATTTTATTTTATTTTTAAATTTATTAAAAGGCAAATTTCTAATTTCTACAGGTAATTTGTTGTAAAATCTAACACTATTGTGAATAAAGCTTTTTGAAGTTTTAGCTCGTCTGTGTTTGGTACATTGTATATTAAACTTATTTCTAGTATCATGGTCATGTACATCAGAGTTAAGGGTAGACCTTTCTATTGTTTTTTTTTGCATATATGATATTTTGGTAAATATACTTATTTGCGAGTGTCATAATCCCAAGTTCCTTAAAACATTTCTATACGAGTCCCTGACTCTCATGGTTAAGATATTTCGCAAGGCTCTTTTTTGCAATAAAAATATACGATTTGCATCGGATGCATTTCCCCAAAACATCAGGCCATATGACATGAGACTGTCAAAATAAGTATAATAGACAACCTTGGCTGCTTGGATACCACATAATTCCTTTATTTTTTTTGTAGCATAGCATGCTGCACTAAGTTTACCAGCTAGTTTATCTATATGTGCTTTCCATGTTAGCTTATTATCAAACATCACGCCCAGGAAATTGATTTCATTTGCCATATTTAGGGACATATCGTTGACCATTGCATTATATAACATACGTCTATTTGTTCCTAGAGCAAAGTGCATTAAATTGGTTTTGTTAACATTAAGCTGCATTTAATTTAAAAAAAATAAAAGCAGCGTTTATTTTAAGTCAAAGCATAAGTTACATTCCTACTTAGATAGATGTAATCATCATAACTTTTTAACACTTGAAGAGCGCCGGATTTTACTAGACATGTCTTTCCTCTTTGATTTGGTAAATAGTCGAATAGATTGTCTCGAGCTCGTTGGTGAAATCACCTATAATGTACCAATGCGCCGCACACGACACAGTCATCTATTTCATACTCAACTACACCGCACAAACTACGCTCAAAATTCTGTTCTTTCACGACTCGTTAATACCTATAATAGCAGTTTTAGTAATGCAGATATTTTTTTAACTACAAAATAAAATTTTATAAATATTATTAAAAAACACTTACTATTGCAAAGACAAGAGTAATACAACTAATTGACACCTCTTTTATCAACAATCACATGCAAGCAAGCCCTATCACTCCAACACAAGTATATATATAGATATATATATGTATACACACCTTCACACGCTCTCACCCTCACCCTCTCTCACAAACCCTCTCACCCTCCCACACCCACACCCACACACTCACTCACTCACGTACACCTTTGTAACTCACCCTACCTACACAAACATGCGCAGGTAATGTAATGTAATGTTTACTAAAATGTATTTTCACTTGTTCTCCTTTTTTCTCTTTTCACGCATTTTATACTACTTATATTAATCTACAAAAGTGTAACGGTAATTAGAGGAAATCTGTAATTGGATTTAGTTTAAGGTAATTTTAATTTTCAAAATTGTACTACATATGTAAGCTGTTGATTTCCCAAATAAAATAATAAAAAAAAAAAAGAATCTTGAAAAGGTTTAAATTCAAGGATGGAAGTTTGTAAGCTGAATTATTTCCTGGACATTATATTATATGTCCGGGAAATAATTCAGCCCGTCGTCAGTCCAAAACGACATAGACCCGAGCGAAACCGGGTACCTCAGCTAGTACTAAATAAATAAATATCAAATATAACTATTTAAAAAATTTATAATATTAAAGAACACATATATTACCAAGATAAATTCACTTAATAGTCATGAGTGTAGAAATGATATTGGTCATTAAATACCCCACTTTAAATTTGTGTCTATATTTCCCATAAAGGTCCTGGTACTAGCCAAATCGCAAAGTTAGACGAGGCACCCCAAGTTAACCAACTAAGTCTGACGGTTAGAAGTGTCATTCTTACAATATATGATTCCTTGTCTAGGAATCAACCTTTTATAGTTAATGTATGTTTCCTTTTTCTATACAAAATACATTGCGGAAACGGTGTCCATTTCCGAAGTTTTTTGACTAAATGTAGACATCTAAAAGCAAATGGATTTTTTTGTTTATGCATATATACTGGTTTTGCTCATATTACTTTTAGGTTTATAATGTGAAAAATCAACTTTTTTATTGTTATTATTATTTAAATAAATGATGAAATAAAAAAATACTAGCAATCCATTATCAGTCTGGAGTTCTGTTTGGACTTGCTGAGGCGTTTCACTACATATTATTAAATTTGTTTAAATATGCAATTGTATGGCGCGAATAGTTGGCTAGTCCTAGCGCCTTAATGACTATATTCACGAATGCATCCTACAGCACAGAAAACTTGTGCGAGAAGGCTAAATGCTATTTTGTTTCAAACGTCTAATGCGTATTAGAATAGCAATAAAACGATTAACCAATATAAATTCTCAAAAATGTGATGGCCTCAACGCGCAATAAACAATTTTATAAATTCCTTAAGATCTCACTAACACATATTCAAATCACCAGGCATTGACATCTTGGCGCTATGATTCGCTGTTGAAATATTTTGCCTATAGATATGAGAACCGGTCGTCTTGTAATGTCAGAGTTGACACTAAGAATATTAATAGTTCAGTCCCGCAGCCTTGGATGAACGAGAATTTTATAAATCGTTAATATTAAATCTGACCTTGAACCGATACATGGTAGTAAAATATGAGGACATTTTATCTACTCTGATGCGCATCAAGTTGGATTATGACTTTGTGTTAGTATTGTAGATATTTTTCAACGAATCCTCACCTACATCAATGAAGTTTTTTTTAAATCTTCTCATTAATCCTTGCCGCTTGTTGCTCTCCTGAGCAACAAACGCAGGAACTTGATTTTCATGCCAGAGATTATGGGGTTGATCCCCGTCCGTTCATACACCACTTTCTTTCTATTTTTGAGTTGGGAAATTTGGTTACGAATGCTAGCTGTTCAATGGTTTGTATTCCATGTAAAACTGTAGGTTCCCTTCCCTTCCCAGATTAAACCTGACACAGTTGCGATGGCGGATTGGATAAAAAGGTAGTCAAAGGGGCGATGAAAAATTGTCCGTGTTTTTCATCTAGTTCTCTGTAGCCGTGCTCAAAAAGGGCAAGTCCTGACATGTCACCTAACTACATCGGGAATTTGGTGGATTGAGCTAATATCCTTTGGCTAATACCATACCCGTCATAGTATGATATTAGTCATCTTTGTGTATTTTTTTAAATACTCTTCAAAACTGCGTGAAACTGGTATGTCTGAACAAACAAGGAGATCATAACATTACCAGATGGTACCAGTGTGCTTCGTAAAGGTTAAATTCATTGCACCTATAATCGAAGAGCACGTATGATGAGATGCATGGCCGTCGAAGAAACGAGAGATTTACATATGGTACTACTCAGGGGAACGGTGTGATGTTTTGAATATAAGTATGTACTTACTCTTAAAAATATTTTTCAAATATTTATTCACAGAATTGTTTTCTGTATTAAAGCCTAGGAAAAGTTATAGTTAGTTGTACGGTGTCAATGTTGGATAGCATGGTTGACTGCATTGTTATCGAAATGTCAAAGTTAGACTGTAGAACATCACGACTCTGGCATTTGTATTGACTACAGTTCATTTGTTTCCAAGATGTAACACTACCAACTCTGACATTATTTCATAATGTTCTACATTGCTAGATACTTAAAACAGGCTTCCCCGAACACACTCTATTAAATTGTTATTGTTATTGGAAATCGATAGTATCACATCTACAGGTTTGACAATTTTGACCCGACCCACCACATTTCCGAAGCAGCTAGGTAGCATGCCAGGATCGGAAGCAGAGAGAGCATTAGCCGCCGTTTTATTGTTTTGAAACATCATTCATTCAATTTTCTCCTATTAATAGCAATTTTAAATCATCTTCTGTGTATTGTAGAATCATGGAGGACGGACGAAATATGTGTACAATCGATAACACTAAAACAAAGTATCTCATTTATTAGTGAGTTTTATGAGCGATTACAACGTTTAAGTTAAGTTTAAAAAAATAGTCTGAAACAACAGGTTTCTTTGTTAAGCCCGCTAATGTATAGAGTGTGCACATAATTAAATAATGAATCACTTCCATTGAGGATTTATGTACAAGAGTCATTCTTTAATTAGACGGTGGCTTTTTGCTGGATTCAGTTTTAATACACAGAACTTTCTAGCACTATCTTGATACAAATGGAAACATAAAATATAATTATAATAGAAGAAAAGGTTTGATTTTTGAAATAATTTTAAACTCCATCTTCCAATTTGTAAGAATTTGTTTTATATTTTGTCTGTTTTAATTTTGAAGACATTTTAGTTTTTACATACATTGAGGTTTACGAGCTACATTGTTGTCGATAAAATTTCAGGGGATCAGAGGTTCAGGCACTTGCCTTCCATGCCAGAGGTCATTTCTAGAGTATTGACTGCAATTTTATTTATTTTCATACTATAACTCCTTTGAATTCTATCTTTATGAATTATGATTTTTATCTTGATCCTTAACTGTTTATTGTGATTTTTTATGGTCGAATTCAATCAATTTTGTATTATTTTTATCTTGATTTTAAGATTGAAGCTTGTTGTACTACTGATACAAGGGTATATACTGGGATACTGATCTTTAACTTTCCGAGTTAGATAAGTGCATGTCGCCGCGAATGCGATTGGTTCGGAATCCATGTAAAATTTTACGTTCCCTACTTGGTGGCAGGGTAGGGATGAAACTTATTTCCGCGTTTTCTATCTGGCATGGCACCTAATATATTCGGGAAATCGGTGTGTTGGGTGGGATTATATCTTGACAGTGGGTGTGGTATAAGCCATCCATGTCCAGTTTTTGGAACAAATAAAGCAATGCACATCTGGCATATGTGCATTGGGATGGGATACAAAATGGAGCAGACCCTCGGCACTTTTTATTATTGTTTTGCCATTGGAATCGAACTAATGGTATTCAACCGAAGAGATGACAGGTTGCTTAAAAAAGTATGTAAAGTAATAATAATTGTGTTTGTTTATTTCAGGTACGTTTCTGCCATTATGAGCTGGGATGGTCGCGTTTGGTAAATATTCAAAAGTAAAACAAACTAATAATGCTGAATTTGTAACGAGAACGTCATTTCGTTATCTAGTACAATGTTAATGTTTTCTATATTTCAGACTTTTCTCATTTTATTGAGAATTTTCTCAATTAAATTACTTGTCACGATGTTGGAGAAAACAATGACTATAAAAGAACGAGATCAAGTGACAGATCTTTAGCCGCTGGACGTGTCCTCACACTTTAGTAATCTGATCTCATCTAATCCGACCGAACGTGACTAGTTTTTCCATTTTGGTTGTTTGTTGGCATTTAGTTTTCAAACCTTACTTATTTTTACATTGTATGTTGCTGTCTGTGGAACAATATGTAACAATCATCTTTGAAATGTAATAAAATTACATCTGGACCTACACTAGAGATACATATACATTTCGAAAGGGGTAGAAATTAATGACCGAAAGAAAAAGCGGCAGAAAGAACAAACATATTTGCATGATCACGACAGCAACTAGAACCGAACGCCAATGTGACGCGTCTGCGCAGAAGTAGATTCCAAGGTCATATCGGGGGCGCAGATTGAGCTGTGAGGGAAGGTGTCCCGTCGGGCTCTGGTTGTTTAATGGTATTGGTATCACGGACCGGGACTGTCTCAGGAATTTGTGATAAAGATGGAAACGTGCTGGGGTGGTGCAACGGGGGGTTCAAGAGACATATTCAGGTAACAGTGCATAAAATCTTTGATTGTAGACACAATTTTGTTTATTATGGTAGAGATCAGCTTCAGCTACTAAGTATTACCAATAAGAGCTATTCAATTTTGAGAGTGTGTATGTTTGGATATTTGCATGTTACTTAATCACACAATAACCGTGGAACGGATTTAAATAAAATTCCTGGATTAGGATCCTTTTAATCCGGGGAATCGTTAAGTTACTTTGGGATTATAAAAACAGTTCGTCCACAATGAGACTGAACCGAGCGGAGGCGGGTACTTCAGCTAGTGTTTTTATAAATATCTACCATGCAGCGTTTTTGAGCGCCCCGTAGACAACTAATACGATACTTCTTTATTTCCTCTTAAAATATGCGATTCTTTATTATATTAAGGGGTTATTTATCTGATCAGAACCCACGGTAGGGAGATAAGCAAACAATGAAACCTCTCAATGAATACGGTGGTTTCGATCTCAAGAACTATAAGAAAATATTGCACGCCCTTTTCAAGATTGTTGCTTAGCCGCTAAATACATTGAAATGGTTTCGTTTTGCGTTGAAGTCTTTCGTAAGGACGTCTCTGAACTTCATGAGCCATATCAGTGTGTGAGCTGTATCTTTGTTCACAGTGTACGGTGGCTTTCCCATTTTTTAAAAAATCTTTTCTGAGTACTCCTTCCAGATCATTTGGGAACATAATAGTTTTAGTAATATTAACCATCCAGTAATAATCAGTGAAGTGTTAACATGTTCGTATTGTTAATTTCGGTGACAGCAGGTACTGCGGAGGATATGCGCTACAGAGAGTGTATGAAAAAAAGAGCCGGTGCTCCATACACTACACTAGATGTGATTTGTGTTCCGCGAGTGTGTCTCGTCCCGTTACCATGAAAGACCCATTTCTATTGTTTTTAGCGGAGCAAGCAGAAACGCGCAACAACGCGTCAATCTCTTATCTATAGCGCGATACACGCTTTCCCTTTGCCGAGAGCGCGATCGTGGTTCATGGGTCATGGGTCATCGGATATCTCTTCATGTTATATCGGATATATATGGATACCACCTCAGCAGTGATGATATTACTGCAGAAAACTATTGAATAACCTTAACCCTTACTAAATATAGGATGGTGCTCTTTCACGAGTCATTGAGGCAATTAATTTGTACGCGAATAAAAATACTTGTTTCTCTTTGTTGATTACATTTTTTAAACGAGTTTTACTTTTAAATGTAACATCAATTAAGTGGCAGTTAAGATAAATAAACAAATAGATTCTGAAATTCACAAGCAAAAAAAAATTATCTTCGGAAACATCTATATTTTATGGACGTTTTGTTTGTTAGTTAAAATATTTCAATCTTCAAGTTTTCCTCTAACATACAAGACCTATATGTCTGACATGCTTGTACCGCTACAGATATGTAGGTACATAGAATTGACCATTGCAAGAACACATTAATTCAAGAAAGAGAGTGAATTAAGTAAGACATTGGTAGACGTAAAACTCGCGAATGCTATGTTTTGCTGGTTAAGGTCCAGCCTTGGGATCTTTTTTAATCCACAACAACAGATTATTACATATTGTTTTTTGCAGCTGCTTAATGCGAGTAATTGCCAATTTAACTTTTGCAATAAATTATCAGCTAGGCATTTACATCCAAATTAGGTGTTTTCTGCAAACATAACTGAGACCCCTCCGAGCATGCAGAAAGATCGTTACCATAAATCCTCAATAAAAATGTTTTAACTGTGGATTTATCTAGCATAATATATTCATTCACCTATAATGCTCGTTAAAATAAAAACCTTTTGATTTTGTTATCAATTCTCTAAAAATAGGTGCGGTCCTAGGATTGAACCGTGCATTACACCAGTATTAGAGGAAGTTTCGCTGGAATAATGATCAATTGTTTCATCATACAATAACATTCATTCACATATGTATGGGTGTGTTCCATTCCACCATTCGACCGATAACCTTAAAGAAAACATATTTTGGTTATTTGAATGTTTACGACTATGCAGATTTTCGTTACTTTAAGGTCACATCTACAATGAGGCACTGTAATCATAAATAAGAAAAAAAAAATAGTTACCATAACTTTAATTTTATTTCATGTTATTTATTTATTTTGACACATATTGAAATGACATGCACTCTCAGTTGAAAAAATAACAAGATTACAAGAGACATTAAGCATGAATCCCGTATCATCAATCACTTGACAAGGCAATATAAAAACAAAGAGTACTAGTATGAAATAAGCCAAACAGACAGTGACAACATAAGCCATTTATGAAAATACAAATGAAATAACTTTTGGCATCAATATTGCAGTGTATAGCGTCCTTATTGAATACTATTGACTGAACATGCTAAAATTGGGCAACTACTGAGTTATTCGGCAATGTTTCGGAAGTCACTGGTTTGCTAAATCTGTTACATCCCGTTTGTTTACTAGAGCGTTCGTAGACTTCCTTCCTTCTGCGTGTTGTGACATGGCTGTTAACGGTAGTTTCATGCAGTTCTATTGCTGTGTCCTGTGAGTCAACTTAAATGTAATTATTTTTTGTTTTTTTATTCCAAATCTCAGAATAGAAATTTTACCATAATTACGGCTTTCATTTATCCCTCTCAGGCACCGAAATATATATTATATATAAACTAACCTAAGCAAACCCAACATCGGCAGGCCACGGACAACTTTTTTATTTTTACTATATAAAAATAAGTCGGCTTTTCCTTCCTGACGCTATAACTCCAGAACGCACGAACCGATCTCCACGGTTTTGAATTCGTTGAAAAGGTCTCAGGCTCCGTGAGGTTTACAGCAAAGAAAATTCAGGAAAATATATAATATATAAAGATATATAAAAATAAGTCGGCTTTTTCTTCCTGACGCTATAACTCCAGAATGCACGAACCGATTTCCACGGTTTTGCATACGTTGAAAAGGTCTCGGGCTCCGTGAGGTTAACAGCAAAGAAAATTCAGGAAAATATATAAAAATAAGTCGGCTTTTCCTTCCTGACGCTATAACTCCAGAATGCACGAACCGATTTCCACGGTTTTGCATACGTTGAAAAGGTCTCGGGCTCCGTGAGGTTAACAGCAAAGAAAATTCAGGAAAATATATAAAAATAAGTCGGCTTTTCCTTCCTGACGCTATAACTCCAGAATGCACGAACCGATTTCCACGGTTTTGCATACGTTGAAAAGGTCTCGGGCTCCGTGAGGTTTACAGCAAAGAAAATTCAGGAAAATATATAAAAATAAGTCGGCTTTTCCTTCCTGACGCTATAACTCCAGAATGCACGAACCGATTTCCACGGTTTTGCATACGTTGAAAAGGTCTCGGGCTCCGTGAGGTTTACAGCAAAGAAAATTCAGGAAAATATATAAAAATAAGTCGGCTTTTCCTTCCTGACGCTATAACTCCAGAATGCACGAACCGATTTCCACGGTTTTGCATTCGTTGAAAAGGTCTCGGGCTCCGTGAGGTTTACAGCAAAGAAAATTCAGGAAAATATATAAAAATAAGTCGGCTTTTCCTTCCTGACGCTATAACTCTAGAATGCACGAACCGATTTCCACGGTTTTGCATACGTTGAAAAGGTCTCGGGCTCCGTGAGGTTTACAGCAAAGAAAATTCAGGAAAATATATAATATATAAAGATATATAAAAATAAGTCGGCTTTTTCTTCCTGACGCTATAACTCCGGAATGCACGAACCGATTTCCACGGTTTTGCATACGTTGAAAAAGTCTTGGGCTCCGTGAGGTTTACAACAAAGAAAATTCAGGAAGATATATAAAAATAAGTCGGCTTTTTCTTCCTGACGCTATAACTCCGGAATGCACGAACCGATTTCCACGGTTTTGCATACGTTGAAAAAGTCTTGGGCTCCGTGAGGTTTACAACAAAGAAAATTCAGGAAGATATATAAAAATAAGTCGGCTTTTTCTTCCTGACGCTATAACTCCGGAATGCACGAACCGATTTCCACGGTTTTGCATACGTTGAAAAAGTCTTGGGCTCCGTGAGGTTTACAACAAAGAAAATTCAGGAAGATATATAAAAATAAGTCGGCTTTTTCTTCCTGACGCTATAACTCCGGAATGCACGAACCGATTTCCACGGTTTTGCATACGTTGAAAAAGTCTTGGGCTCCGTGAGGTTTACAACAAAGAAAATTCAGGAAAATATATAAAAATAAGTCGGCTTTTCCTTCCTGACGCTATAACTCCAGAACGCACGAACCGATTTCTACGGTTTTGCATACGTTGAAAAAGTCTTGGGCTCCGTGAGGTTTACAACAAAGAAAATTCAGGAAAATATATAAAAATAAGTCGGCTTTTCCTTCCTGACGCTATAACTCCAGAATGCACGAACCGATTTCCACGGTTTTGCATACGTTGAAAAGGTCTCAGGCTCCGTGAGGTTTACAGCAAAGAAAATTTAGGAAAATATATAATATATAAAGATATATAAAAATAAGTCGGCTTTTTCTTCCTGACGCTATAACTCCAGAATGCACGGACCGATTTCCTCGGTTTTGCATACGTTGAAAAAGTCTTGGGCTCCGTGAGGTTTACAGCAAAGAAAATTCAGGAAAATATATAAAAATAAGTCGGCTTTTCCTTCCTGACGCTATAACTCCAGAATGCACGAACCGATTTCCACGGTTTTGCATACGTTGAAAAAGTCTTGGGCTCCGTGAGGTTTACAACAAAGAAAATTCAGGAAAATATATAAAAATAAGTCGGCTTTTCCTTCCTGACGCTATAACTCCAGAATGCACGAACCGATTTCCACGGTTTTGCATACGTTGAAAAAGTCTTGGGCTCCGTGAGGTTTACAACAAAGAAAATTCAGGAAAATATATAAAAATAAGTCGGCTTTTCCTTCCTGACGCTATAACTCCAGAATGCACGAACCGATTTCCACGGTTTTGCATACGTTGAAAAAGTCTTGGGCTCCGTGAGGTTTACAACAAAGAAAATTCAGGAAAATATATAAAAATAAGTCGGCTTTTCCTTCCTGACGCTATAACTCCAGAATGCACGAACCGATTTCCACGGTTTTGCATTCGTTGAAAAGGTCTCGGGCTCCGTGAGGTTTACAGCAAAGAAAATTCAGGAAAATATATAAAAATAAGTCGGCTTTTCCTTCCTGACGGTATAACTCCAGAATGCACGAACCGATTTCCACGGTTTTGCATACGTTGAAAAGGTCTCGGGCTCCGTGAGGTTTACAGCAAAGAAAATTCAGGAAAATATATAAAAATAAGTCGGCTTTTCCTTCCTGACGCTATAACTCCAGAATGCACGAACCGATTTCCACGGTTTTGCATACGTTGAAAAAGTCTTGGGCTCCGTGAGGTTTACAACAAAGAAAATTCAGGAAAATATATAAAAATAAGTCGGCTTTTCCTTCCTGACGCTATAACTCCAGAATGCACGAACCGATTTCCACGGTTTTGCATACGTTGAAAAAGTCTTGGGCTCCGTGAGGTTTACAACAAAGAAAATTCAGGAAAATATATAAAAATAAGTCGGCTTTTCCTTCCTGACGCTATAACTCCAGAATGCACGAACCGATTTCCACGGTTTTGCATACGTTGAAAAAGTCTTGGGCTCCGTGAGGTTTACAACAAAGAAAATTCAGGAAAATATATAAAAATAAGTCGGCTTTTCCTTCCTGACGCTATAACTCCAGAATGCACGAACCGATTTCCACGGTTTTGCATTCGTTGAAAAGGTCTCGGGCTCCGTGAGGTTTACAGCAAAGAAAATTCAGGAAAATATATAAAAATAAGTCGGCTTTTCCTTCCTGACGCTATAACTCCAGAATGCACGAACCGATTTCCACGGTTTTGCATACGTTGAAAAGGTCTCGGGCTCCGTGAGGTTTACAGCAAAGAAAATTCAGGAAAATATATAAAAATAAGTCGGCTTTTCCTTCCTGACGCTATAACTCCAGAATGCACGAACCGATTTCCACGGTTTTGCATACGTTGAAAAGGTCTCAGGCTCCGCAAGGTTTACAGCAAAGAAAATTTAGGAAAATATATAATATATAAAGATATATAAAAATAAGTCGGCTTTTTCTTCCTGACGCTATAACTCCAGAATGCACGAACCGATTTCCACGGTTTTGCATACGTTGAAAAAGTCTTGGGCTCCGTGAGGTTTACAACAAAGAAAATTCAGGAAAATATATAAAAATAAGTCGGCTTTTCCTTCCTGACGCTATAACTCCAGAACGCACGAACCGATTTCCACGGTTTTGCATTCGTTGAAAAGGTCTCAGGCTCCGTGAGGTTTACAGCAAAGAAAATTTAGGAAAATATATAATATATAAAGATACATAAAAATAAGTCGGCTTTTTCTTCCTGACGCTATAACTCCAGAATGCACGAACCGATTTCCACGGTTTTGCATACGTTGAAAAAGTCTTGGGCTCCGTGAGGTTTACAACAAAGAAAATTCAGGAAAATATATATAAATAAGTCGGCTTTTCCTTCCTGACGCTATAACTCCAGAATGCACGAACCGATTTCCACGGTTTTGCATACGTTGAAAAGGTCTCGGGCTCCGTGAGGTTTACAGCAAAGAAAATTCAGGAAAATATATAAAAATAAGTCGGCTTTTCCTTCCTGACGCTATAACTCCAGAATGCACGAACCGATTTCCACGGTTTTGCATACGTTGAAAAGGTCTCGGGCTCCGTGAGGTTTACAGCAAAGAAAATTCAGGAAAATATATAAAAATAAGTCGGCTTTTCCTTCCTGACGCTATAACTTCAGAACGCACGAACCGATTTCCACGGTTTTGCATTCGTTGAAAAGGTCTCAGGCTCCGTGAGGTTTACAGCAAAGAAAATTTAGGAAAATATATAATATATAAAGATATATAAAAATAAGTCGGCTTTTTCTTCCTGACGCTATAACTCCAGAATGCACGAACCGATTTCCACGGTTTTGCATACGTTGAAAAAGTCTTGGGCTCCGTGAGGTTTACAACAAAGAAAATTCAGGAAAATAATAGGTCGGGGAAAAAGTCTTTTCGCATTATAGTATGTATGAACTTGTAATAAAATCTCTTTGGCTATACTATTTGTATCTGGCTGGTTTTGGTATCATTGAAAGTTTAAATTTTAAAAAACATAATTCCAAATTCAAATTAGGAAAATGTGTGATTCTCATTTGTTTTTCGTACTGTCAAAATGAGTGAATCTAATGAAGAAATTCGATACATTCTAAAATTTTACTACAAAAAAGGTAAAAATGCAACGCAAGCCGCGAAAAAAATTTGCGATGTTTATGGACCTAGTGCAGTGTCTGTGAGAGTAGCACAAATTTGGTTTAAGCGTTTTCAATCCGGAAATTTTGATGTCAAAGATGCACGTCGCTATTACGGATAAAATGGATGCCATTTTTGAAAAAGTGGAGCAAGATCGGCATATCAGTAGTTACGACGTAGCTAAAGAACTAGGAATTGACCACAAAACAGTTTTGGCGCATTTGAAAAGAACTGGGTACACAAAAAAGCTCGATATTTGGGTACCTCACGAGCTCACTGAAAGAAACCTAATGAACCGGCTAGACCTCACACATCTTTAGCCACTCAGCAAAAACTAAGAGAGTTTGGCTGGGAGGTGTTAATGCATCCGCCGTATAGTCCTGACCTTGCACCTTCAGATTTCCCCCTGTTTAGGTCTCTTCAGAATTCTTTAGGCAGTGTCAGGTTAACATCACGAGAGGACTGCCAAAACCACTTGTCGCGGTATATTGATCAGAAGTCCCAATATTTCTATAGCAATGGGATCATGTCCCTACCTACAAGATGGCAAAAAGTTATCGAACAAAATGGTACCTACATACTTTAGTTAAATGTAAATAAACCATATTAAAAAATGTTTTGAATTTTCTTAAAAAATGCGAAGAAACTTTTTCCCCAACCTAATATATAAAAATAAGTCGGCGTTTCCTTCCTGACGCTATAACTTCAGAACCCACGAACCGATTTCCACGGTTTTGCATTCGTTGAAAAGGTCTCGGGCTCCGTGAGGTTTACAGCAAAGAAAATTTAGGAAAAATTTCAACAGAACAGCGGGAAAATCCTTTTTTTACATACAGCGCCATCTCTGATACATAACATGTACTACAAACCAATATTTTAAGTAGATGGCGCCGGTGCGTGATACATTGTTTGACAGCTACTCATTACTGAAAAAGCGGGAAAATCCTTTTTTTTACATACAGCGCCATCTCTGATACATAGCATGTACAACAAACCAATATTTTAAGTAGATGGCGCCGGTGCGTGACACATTGTTTGACAGCCACTCATTACTGAAAAAGCGGGAAAATATTTTTTTACACACAGCGCCATCTCTGATTCATAGCATGTACTACAAACCAATATTTTAAGTAGATGGCGCCGATGCGTGATACATTGTTTGACAGCTACTCATTGCTCTCTGCTCAGTTAATTTCATGTGAAAAACGGGTATTGTGTTCATTCAAACATGTCTAACGACCGTGGTAATCTAAAAAGTATCATAATAACAGTTAAGCTAATTATTTAGTGAAAAATAAAACAACATCAAATAGTGTTTACTCCCTGGCTTTAACTCAATAAATTATTTATTTAATGGCTTTTGTTTTGTGGTTATGACCTTTTTACAATAATTAGTAGTATAAAAAATACATAAAAGTAAGAAATACAGAAAAAAAATACAGAAAAATAACCGACTTCAAAGAAAAAGCACTAAAAAGTAAAAAATAATTTCCATTTTTGTAGTTACGATTTCTGTTATTTTTTGAGTCGGCGTCAGCCGGGCACGCGCTGCGCCAATCAAGAGAACCTAACCTAACCTAACCTAACCTAACCTAACCTTGGCTGACACCGACTCAAAAAATAACAGAAATCGTAACTACAAAAATTTAACAAAAAAAATAACCGACTTCAAGGAAAAAGCACTAAAAAGTTAAAAATAATTTTCATTTTTGTAGTTACGATTTCTGTTATTTTTTGAGTCGGCGTCAGCCGGGCACGCGCTGCGCCAATCAAGAGAACCTAACCTAACCTAACCTAACCTAACCTAACCTTGGCTGACACCGACTCAAAAAATAACAGAAATCGTAACTACAAAAATGAAAATTATTTTTTACTTTTTAGTGCTTTTTCCTTGAAGTCGGTTATTTTTTTTGTTAAATTTTTTTTTATTTGTTTATTTTTAGTGAATCTGAAGTACACTTACTAATTTGTACACGTCCTTTCCAAAAAAAAAAAGAATCATCGAAATCGGTTGGCGTTATATTGAGTTATTCGTCCATTTGTCGCGCAATCTTAATACAAATTTAAGACTTTTATGATTTTCTCATGGATATCATTGTCAGAACTTAACCAAATAAAAATGGGACCACTTGGGAAGCACTAGCTATCATTTAAAAAAATTATTATCAAAATCGGTTGACCCAGGCAAAAGTTATGAGGTAACAAACATAAAAAAAAACAAAAAAAACAAAAAAAAAAAAAAACATACAGACGAATTGATAACCTCCTCCTTTTTTTGAAGTCGGTTAAAAATGGAAATTATTTTTTACTTTTTAGTGCTTTTTCTTTGAAGTCGGTTATTTTTTTTGTTATTATTTTTTATTTGTTTATTTTTAGTGAATCTGAAGTACACTTACTAATTTGTACACGTCCTTTCCAATAAAAAAAGAATCACCGAAATCGGTTGGCGTTATATTGAGTTATTCGTCCATTTGTCGCGCACATCTTAATACAAATTTTTGATTTTCTCATGGATATCATTGTCAAAACTTAACCAAATTAAAATGGGACCATTTGGAAAGCACTAGCTATCATTTAAAAAAAGAATCATCAAAATCGGTTCACCCAGGCAAAAGTTATGAGGTAACAAACATAAAAAAAGCAAAAAAAAACATACAGACGAATTGATAACCTCCTCCTTTTTTGAAGTCGGTTAAAAAATATATTTACATTTTTTTTTATATTTATTTCAAATATTTAAATGTAGGTATATGCTCTTTTTTTAGGAACTCTACTTAATAAGGGATTATTCGTGTATCATTGTGTACAAATAATATTTTTTAAATTATATTATGTCCGTGCAAAGCCGGGACGGGCTGCTAGTGCGATATGTAAAATTATTTTCAGAGGAAAAACTTTGGAAACTTTGAGATCAATCATAATTTTAATCACCTCAGCTCTACTGGTACCCCCATGCGCTTAGAATTTCTATTAAATATACCTTTTTGTTCATTTACCTTCCTGTATTGAAAATTTTAAATCCAAACTTATTAGGCGTTAGAATTATACCGCCGCCCGATTAGTATAATAATAATAATAATAAAGCCGTTTATTTCATGTGCACAGATGGTAGCCGTTACATTAGGATGATTTCTAGATGTAGAAAAAAAACTATGTATTTATTTGTATGTATATTGTATGTTTTTATTCTCTTCATCTTAAAACTTAAATCCTAATCTTACTATAATCTACAGTAAAATAGATGTTCCTTGTTCCTGTCAGGGGACCTATTTACTAGGTGAAAGGGTTAATCCCACCTGGTTTTTACCATCATATTAAATGAAATTCAGACGAAGTGGCGATGTAAGTTTCGTGTTTTCCATCCAGTTAAATATAGCCGTGCATTTTGAGGAACATTGTGTGCCATGTTACTAAGTTCCCATGTGGTATGTTTGCCTATAATGATGAGGATAGCAGGTCCTTAAAAAGTAATCAGATCCTTAAAAAGTAATTGCTGTGGCATGAAAACTCGGTCAAGGTGCATTTTCAGCCAAACTTACAAAATTATCACCATTGGTACTGTGGCATATAGTATAGTTTGTCTACCCGAAATTTAAAACAGATTATAATTAAGAATGTATTTTAAAATACATATATCGTTAAATTTGAAAAACGTTATATACAGTTTGACGGTGTGTTTAAATGATAAGTTGACCAATCTGAAGACAAAAGGCAACGATGAGTCAATAGAAGTCCGTCCTAGTCTGAAAGTAGGCCGTTCAGTCCCAGGGCGGCATACTAAATAGCTAACTAAGTTTCATTAACGATGTACCGTAACTGTCTGTTTAACTCTAGGGTTGCCTGTATTACAGCATAAAATGATTAAAATTTATCTTTATTTGTTTTTAACAATTGAATTATTTTTCATATTTTGATAGAGTATGATTGAAGTTATGTTGTTTGATTTGACTAGAAGTCTGTAATCAAAATTCAATACGATATTTTTTTATTTCAAATTAAAAATCTATTGAAATATCTATATCAAATTTACTTTTTTTTCTCTGTTAACATCATAACAAGATCACATCCACACAACATAACCAGATATCAGAACCAATTTGGAGTAATACAACGACACCAGCATTGCAATCAGATTTTGAAAATATTCAAAAAGATATTGCGTGCGAACTTTTATGTATTCATTTATTTATTCAGCAAATATTTTTTAAAAAACTTTCTCTGGATAGCTTAACAATTAGGTAATGATTTTATTGTATATATATTCGAATCGACACTATACTTTCCGCGTATCTAGTACTAGTTGGTGCTGTTTTATCAATCCTATGTTACGCAAAATGACTACAATCAACCGTAGAGAAATCACCCGAATTACTGGCGTCATCAAAAAACGTCAAACTCAACATGATATATTTTTTAATCGGATTACAATTATTTAAATTATGCAGGTGTCGTAGCATAACCTCAAATTAATGAGATAACCGTAATGTCGTATCAATAAAGAAAAATATCATGACATCAAAAGCCTAAAGATTCGTTACTGCTACGGTGACAGCCCTGAAGTCAACGTGACAATGGCGCCGCCATCAACTGCAATCAGACGATAGCAGAATATGAAATGGCTGACGAAATTAATGCAAAAATCGAAAACGTGACGATACCGAATATCGGTCGTCGTTACAGTGAATTGTGATCCGAATTCAGCCTCAAGTTCGGGAGCACGCAGCGGCCTTACCTCATGACCAACATGCGTAATCTTGAACTAGGAAATTATGGATAACGTATTATTGCGAAATTCAACCTTATAGTTTCGAGTTAAATGAACATATTAACGCTGACTTATTAACCTTAAATGCTAGTACAATCTGCTCTCAGTGCACTTAATATTAATATTTTAACGTTTAAAGTGAATGTTCCAAAATTTGATAGACTATTCTTAAGGTAATGGTAATTTTAAAAAAGTAGAGAGGCAAAAGTAGACCTAATCAACTATAATTATATGTTGTATGTTTATTTATATACCATTTTAAAGTTGAGTATTACATAATTACATGCGCATTCGAATAAAAGAAATGTATGTATCCACTTATAAAGCATTCGGTATGCTTAATGACTGTAATTTGAAGATGATTTTAGAGGAAGTGAGAATGTTTACTGGTTTAAGAGTAAATTTACAAATTGTTATATTCTTATCTAAGGTTGATCTTAGTGAAGGTGTCATGTACGTGATGTATGAAGTAAAATATTTCAATTAAAATATATTAAATTCACTCCAGGAACGATTTGAATCTGTGATAGTTTCAGTGCCAGATTTGTACCAAGATTTTAGTGGAAAAATGCAACATCTTTGTTATGGAAACGTTAAACAGGTTAGCTAAGGTTAAGTTTACTTCTACTAAAGTTTTAGCTCGAAAGTGAAAGCTTCACTTGTTTTCACACAATAATTTAAAGTATGAAGTCATCTCCTCATTTTATCGTCCCATAAAAATCCATGTAACCGTTAAGTGAACGCCGAGACAGTCTCGCCAATTTCACAGTCATTGAAAATTATGGACATACAGTTTTCACACCATTACACCTTGATCTAGGTCTAGGAAGAATTTAAATAACCGCTAAGTTATGTGCGTTTTATGTTGCAAATATTTTTGATATTAAATATATGAAAGGTTTAATTTCACCAAGTTCTTATTTACCTTAATCGACACTTAAAAGGCCTTAATTACTAAAGTGCTGATTGTGACCCTCCTTTCATAATGGACTGATTAATAGCTTAATCGGCACATTTACATTGATTAAGCGTCAATCCATACCAATACAATACAATCGGCCCTTTAATGTTATCGATTTTTTTTTTATTTTTTTTTTATTTTTTATGCGACCTGACATGGATGGCTAATACCACACAACTACCGTTATGATATTAGCCCAATACACCACATTCCCGAAGGAATTAGGTGCCATGCCAGGACCTTCCCTTTATGAGGCACGGCTACATTGAACTGGATGGAAAACACGGACAATTTTTCATTGCCGCTTCGACCATCTTATACATCGATTACATATATATAATAAGCTATTGGTGGAAACCAAGCTTACAATGTTAGTTTGTATTTCAACAATGAGAGTTTATGCGTCCATATAGATGGCGCCACCTTCGTTTCTGCTAAAACATTTCTGCTATAACTCCACAAAAATAGGAAGTCACAAAGCAATTCAATGTTGCTGTGTTTCTGGCCAGTCACCTAGCTCCCATAAGGTGTGTTGGGCTAATATCATGACAGTTGGTGTGGTATTAGCCATTCATTTCCAGCCACATAAATTAAATAAAATTAATTATATCTGTATTGGCGAGCACTCTAAGTAGTTATGTATTCAATGTCATATTTTTTTATAAATTTTCGAATTTGTCAGATTCAAAAAGTTGCTAATTCGAGTAATACCTATAGCCGGGGAGTCTTCAAGCGTGATTTGAGCAAGCTCGATAGCTGAGAAATTGTCCAGAAATCCACTGGTATGGTGTCTCGCTGAGCATGATTTCGTGAGGCGAGGAGTATTTGGCTTTTCTGACAATTTGGTCCTCAGCACCCGTGATTAAAGTTAGTCCGCCCACTCTGAATAAACCTGTATGAAGGGAGTATAAACGCTAGGGGGTAGCGTGCGTCAAAGTCGTTTAGTTCTTTCTATATTTAGTTCTTGTTAAAACTTTGCGGAATAGTTTAGTTCTCAACATCGGCTAATAAAACTGTAATGGCGTATTTAGGTTCTTCGAATCGGATTTAACACGGCTGCCGAGGTCTTATATATGCACGGTTACAAGCGAATGGAATGAAATGGTATTGCGATAAAACATATTCTCCTTTGTATTCTTTCGCTTGAAAAATATCGCGGAAGAGAATAGATTATATAGATTGCAGCAATAATTACCTAGATCGTAATTACAGTCCATGATTACAACGATACACTCGCCATTTTAGAATATCTCCGTTCTGATGGTCTGGCATTATGACTCAATTTGTGCAATAACTTGCCGAGTACTCACCTAAATTGGCGTTTACGGAACGTAAAAACGCCAAACCCCTACAAACTTTTATTACTTATTCTGTGGTCTTACTTCTTCAAGCTGTCAAAATCTAGCTCGGACTTTTGATTCTTACGAAAACACGGAGTCGGCATAAGCGTATTCCCGGCGACGATGAGTGACTGTCAAATCTAACTCTCTCAAATGTAAGTTCGATTAACACCCACTGCGCGCGCTCTTTAATTTCTCTATACATTTGAAAACGCTAGTCGATCGTTTTGGCGTAAACGCCAACTTAAGAGGCAGTCCGACTAGGAGCTCTAGCAGTTCGACGCTGAGCACGAGGCGCCGAAAGTCCGACCGAAAAGGCGAGCGCACCGGTGTCGGTGTATAGATGCACGCGCCAACAATACCGGGCCCGCACCTGCCGCCATTACACAAGGGAGCCCTCCGACAACCTCACCGGCCGCTTTCTCCGAGCCGCCGCCGCACGTTACGTCAGGATCTGCCTCGGTCAACATTCGTGCGGCGGCAAGTTCCGTGTGGGATCCGCTCATTAAGAGCTGTCTTATATTAAGATGAGAAGAGCTGCTTGAGCGACATGCTATCAGTGCCCGCATTAAGCATTTCTCAGTTTAAGGCGGTGTGCGTCTAAGTAGATGGCGCGACACTCTTTCGTTGTTATTTCTGCTGTTATACCCTCCACCCCCGTCTCCCTCAAAATAGGAAGTTACAAACTATAACTGTATTGGCGAACGCACTGAGCAGATATGTATTGAACGTCATAATATAAATTGTAAAAAGGTGGAAAAAAATCCTTGCTAAATTTATTTTATACAATACATTTTAAAAGGTAGGATGAGAGATGAGAACCCAGAATTACCATAGATCATTCCATAGTTCGTGATCCATTGAAGCTGTAGGCGTGCTTCCCCTACTCGGAAAAGGTAGTCGAAGCGGCAATGACAAAACATTCGTATTTTACATCCAGTTCAATTTAGCCATGCCCATAAAAGGAAGATCCTGGCATGACACCTAATTCCTTCAGAATCAATGCGGTGTGTTGAACTAAATCATGACTGTGGTTGTGGTATTAGCGGTCTATGTCCAGTTACTTATAACAATGTACCGTTTCATAATTTTTCCTAATTTCCTTTTTTCCAACGTTCCTTCAAAACTATATTGTATATCGATTTTCATGGCCTGTTCCCGCTGAATTTCACCCCGTGCATGTTGTAAGAGGCAACTAAGGCATTTGTTTGTCACTGTTCGAATTCCTTACTTATTAGGCCGTAGAGGTTGATACCATCGCATTGAATGAACGATGGTAGAAGTGATACTAGAAATCTTGCGTGTCTTTCATCCAAATAAATGCAGGCATATAGGAGAAAGAACGTCCTTAGTATGACACCTAGTTCCACCTTTTCCTGTAGTTCCAAGTGTTAACCATTCATGTCCATATACATGAAACTCATTAGCCTAATGTAAATGACTTATGGCAACGATATTTAAATTATTAAGATTTGCTATGATAACGTCTTAGCTGTGGCCATCAGAGGTCGCTATGAAACCAGGAATTATAATGTATGCAGGTTCAGATGAGATCCGTTCACGCGTCAACCGGTAGAATAAAAAAAATGCTATTTCCCATAAAAAGGCCTACCGTAACTTTGTTTTCGTAACTCAAAGTAGAGCAGCACTTATAAGTATTTTCCAGTTGCGGTAACATAATAGATAACTAGCTCAAAGTACGTGGCTCCCAACTGCGGTTAAGTACGTAATTACAGAAGCCAGCGTTAATGAGATCACGCACTAGTGGTACAGCGCAAGGAAAATATCCTGATACGCCCCTCTATGATAAGTGCCATTTAGTGCCCTCTTATCACAAGCCTTTTTTTTACGAAATTACGCAACCCTATTCTACTAAAACGCTCACCCTTAAACTGTCCACATTCCTCCTAATAGATAAAACCGATCCTGTGCATGCTTTATTGAAACACTCGGTCCTACCTGCCGTCGTTTGTACCCTAAAATACAACCTAGTTTTTTTTTATGTGGCTGGACAAGGATCGCTAATACCACGTCCAACATCATGATATTAACTATATACGTCGCAGTCCCGGAAGAACTACATGCCATACCAAGACTTTCCCTTTATGAGTACGGTTGTATTTAATTGGATGAAAACACGGACAATGTTTAATTGCCGTTTCAACCATATTTTAATCCAAAGCAATAGTACCAACCCGGGCGGGCTTACCTCTACCGCATAGTAGGTTTAGGCTACACTACAATTTTAGGTATGTTGATATTTCAGCTCGCATTCATGACGGAATGCACTTATCCAACGAAAGATAAATAAAGTGGTTTATTTTCGGGGCGTTAATTGAACCTGTGACCCCTGGCACGGACAGAAAGTCCCCGAGCCTCTGAGCTACGAGCCACTGTTTTTTATCAAAGCATCCTATTTAAAGAAAATTTGGAAAACAATCTCAACAGTCACTTTAAAATCTGAATGTTGATTACATTAAATTTCTGGAAGACGATTTTCCCAACCATAAAAGATTATTCCGTACCATAATTTGAAACGTATTTAGTAAATACAATTCATACCGACCGTTCGAGAAAGGTATTCATTCAGGCAGAGAGACTAACGATATATCAGCAGGTATGGGCGTCTGTTGGTCCGTAGTCCGGTAGGTATATGTTACACGATAACGTACGGATAAGAAACTATGAGCTAGATCTCTCAAGAATCTCTCCCTAGATTTTTTTTAAATATATATTTCCGAAAAACCAATTTCGTCCTGTTTTCAAATATCCTTATTTTTTATAATGCATAGAGAGTATTTTTTTTATGTTACTGAACATGGATGGCTCATACCGAACTGACCGTCCAATATTAGCCTAATACACCACATGGGAACTCGGTGCGATTTTTTTTTTTTTTTTTATGTGACTGGACATGGATGGCTAATACCACAAGTTCTGTCATGGTATTAGCCCAACACACCACATGGGAACTAGGTGCCATGCCAGGACCTTCCTTATATTGCACGGCTACATTGAACTGGATGGAAAACACGGACAATTTTCATTGCCGCTTCGACCATCGTTCATCCAATGCGATGGTACCAACCCGGGCGGGATAAACCCTACCACCTAGTAAGTAAGGAAGGGGACCTACAGCTTAACGTGGAATCCGAACCACGGCCAGCCGGTTGAAAATGGTCACACATGCAGAACCTAACCGCGCTCAGAGGTGCTTACCCAGCTTATCGAATCGCAAGCCGTCGCACACCGAGGTACCGAGACTGTTTAACTTTTGTCGCACCAATATTAATATGTGATTTGAGGAATGAATGTATGCATTAGAAAACGATTGAGAGGGTTTGGGCATACAACAATATCGAAAGATTAATAAAACGATATCTAACTATATAAATTATTTAAAACAAAAGATTCCATGGTAATATGCACGGAAGGAAAAATAATAATTATAACTTTTACAAAACTTGATTGCTTCATTACGATAGACATATTTCTGTTAATTGAATAATTATAAAAAAAAATGCAATGCAGAATTTATTGACACATGAAAACGTGCGTCAACTTATTAAGAAATCCATCAAAGCTAAAGGAATAACTATAATCAATTATCCAGGCGAATAGTTATACTAAAAACTAGAATAATTATTCGAAACTATTTTACCGACTGCCTATTAAATCTTGCTACTCAGATTTTGTAATGCAGTATGTATTCGGGTTCTACACTTAATACTAGTGTAAAATGCATTACCTATATAAAACATAACATTTTCTTCATCATTGCACATAGTGACATGGTGTCTTTATTCCATTTATTCACGTTTTCCATTTTATAGATTCAAACGGAACATCGATCATAAAAACCAAGCACATTCAACTAGTTTTATACTTTAACTGTGGTTTTGTGGTCACGCATTGATACCTTTTGATGAAGACGACAAAAAGTATCTAATCTCATGTCATCTTATGCCAATATTAGTCTAAAATGTTGACGTTGACATTGTTTCTTGTTATGGTTAATTCTTAGCCAGAAAATTATAAATTGGTAACTTGGTTACTAACACTTAAGGAGGTTTGTTTTGTCCTTATAAATGGCGCCACAGTCGTTCGTAGCTATTTCTGATATAACTCCCCAAACATAGATATGTAGTTACAAACTATACCTGTTTTGGCGAGCACATTTATAATGTTATAAATGTTTGTCAGCTGAATTATGAGGTATAGCTATAGCATATATAGGATACACTAATTATAATGAGTACTTTTTTCATCCGTCCTTCAACTTATCTAAAAAAATCCACCGAATTGTTGTAACGCTTTATGACATTAAATACACTACTGCTTAGTGTGCTTATCAATAGGCTTATTGCTTGTTACTTCGAGTTACATCAGAAATAACTACGAACGACCTATCACTTAATTTATATAGGTTTCCAAGTACCCGGAAAAGAGAATGCGATCGGTTTCGGAATAGGCAGAGTTGTCACCTCCGAAGATGGCTTAATTGCAATGCGGTTAGAATAAGTTGCGATATCGCGTAACCGCTCAGCGCTCCAGAAGTACAGTGCACAAAAAAGCGGGTCAGAAAAAAGATGCGCGGCTCCATTAAATCTGTCATCAATATTATTGTGATCAATATCTAAGGAACCATATGGAATATTTCCTCCGAATTATCTTTGAGACTCCCTCTGAAGTTGTCAAGAACGCTCACTGTACCGATAGCAACTTAGTGGGCGATATTTTTAAGTATCTTTGATATGATTTTGTAAAAAAAATCGCACTCGACGATACAAGTGTCGCCAATTGTGATATTGGAGTTTCCTTGAAAATATGCTTAAATTGAAAATCTAAGTTATTTCGTAAATCCCAAGTACTCAATGGTTATGCGGACTGTAGACGGATAAAATGAAGTGAGAATTAAGCGCGACAACATTCAAAAGCGGTCATTTCGCTTTCTTCTGCGGAATGCGACGCTTACAAGGAAACAGACTTGCTCAACGCGTTGAAGGATGGGTAGAAGCTAGTTACACCAGCCACGCGGCAGAACAACTAGCTAGCTGTTACGACTGTTCAGCTTTTAAGTTGTCGTGAAGATAGGTTGTAAGTGTGTTTATTTAATTATGGTACTTTCCCGGTGGGGCAGACAGAGATGAAAGAAGGTTATAAAGTATGCGCATGGCTTACTTTAAATTAAAATTACGATTAAGTCTGAAACACATGAGGAATAAGAAATCAGACTTTAACTTAGATGGGGTTTTAAACCCTATCGAAGCGAAACATGAACTTGTACGAAGTAATTAAAAAAATGGCCAAATGTTATTATAAAATTTAAAAAATATGTAATTTCGTCTATTTAAAATACCTATTGTAACGAGACAATTTTCATCGTCATGAGTAAATTATCCATGTCTTCCATTCAGTTCAATATAGCCGGGCAATTTCAAATTATAATAGCAAAATTCGACGATTTTATAGACCCTCCAACTCCGAAGCGATGTATTCTCTGTTTTCTATTGTATCTATCATGAAGAATGCTCGTCAGATCTGCATAAATCTTTGTTGGCTCATACAATTTCCAAACACTGATTGTAAGATTTTGTGCATTTATATAGTGTAGTTAATCTCTAATATGCGTGGTCCATCCATCCCCTTTCTACTATCGTTCAATGTGGAACTTTGTGGGAAAAATCAGCACCAACCAACTCTCTGGATCTTATGGAATCGTCGATGAAGTCGAGGTATTTTTCCTCCAAAGTACAACGTACAACAAAATGTGAAATTCAAAAACAAAAACTAAAAGTAATCAATCTCGGTTTTACTATGCGAAATTCACTCCCCTGGTAATAAGGCAAGTGAGAGATAAAATCTGACGCTTGGTTGCATTTCGTACCATGTTAACTGTGAAATGACGTATTATTCGGTCACGTGAACTGAAATTTACGAAACTAAACGTCAGATTCAACCATTAATTTGCTGTTCACTCGACATGTGAATTTACCCTGCTCCACTTCCACCACTGAAGACTGTGTTAACAAGTTCTCGACGAGCTAAACAGGAAATACTTTTCTTACTCTGAGCCTTTCTTTTATTTGTCAAAGGTTGTGATGCCGCCTGACGTACAGCCACATCCGTCAGACTGTCCCACGGGCGGGGCATAAATTACGCCACTTTGATCAGACACAAAGAACGCCGCCGCTCGGCGCAGCTACGCCTGCACACCCTTGCATAACTTAGATCAATGAATCATTGTGCATTTTTGTATGGATATTTAAAGCAGACGCACTGAATAATTAAGTTATATTTTCACAAGAACAAACAATATTTCTAACTAGCTGCGGTACCCGGCTCCGCTCGGGTTAGTGTCGGCTAAACTATTTCATGGATAAAAAGTAGCCCACATGACTGGTCCAAAATAGGGTCAAACTGGTCCAGGGCAATGTATCCATCTACCAAATTTAATCAAGATCGTTCGAACCGAAATAGCATGATTTAAAGAGAAACATCCAATAATTCCCATTTAGAGCTTCGTTGACATTTGGTGGATATTTAAAAAAAAATCATTTGCCGCCAGAACCTTTCTGCACTTGCACTGCTACATTGCTTACTTATTAAGTAAGTAACGTGTAACGTAGGTAAGTTTTGCGTGGACTCCAACCCACAGCCAGCCTCAAAATCGAAAACAGTAACCCATCTCGAACCTGACTGCTCCCAGAGATGCTATACATTGATAAAATACGCACATAAATCGGGTAAGTGGTTCGCAAGTTATAAGAATTTATCACTCACTTCTCACCCCTCTGGTAACAAAGCGTTATATTATGTAGCCTATAAGTTTTGAGTAGAATCAGGCTAGACGTAGATACAATCCGCATCTAAATCGAGTAATCGGTTCTCAAGTAATAAGTATTTTATTCCATTGGTCCCACCTCTGGCGATTTAGTATGATGCCAAGTAGTCCTAAAGTTGGGGGAAATACCAAGCCGTATTTCGGTAAAATTAGTAAAAGTAAGTGCCTCCGCCGTCGCCCCCTCCCCTCCAGCCGCCGCCCTCCCGCCGAGCCGTGCAGAGCATTGCAGTTTGTATGACAGCCACGTCTGAACGTAAGCGGGACTGAATTGTATTTAGCCTATCCTAATTCCCAGGTAGTTAAATGTACGTGTTTCTATTTCTGTTTTCTGTTTAAAGTGTAATCTAATTCGGATAATCGATTTAAGAGCTATGGAGGAACATACAGAAATTATTTCTAAAAATCGTCAATTTAGTTTTAGTATCATAAATAAAGTCTAAAAACGAAATATCTTATAAAACAAAGCATCTTACTCTTTGAACAACCCTTACAGATTATTACAGATTTACATTATTATTGCTGCTATGTTATTCACATAAACAAATACAACCAAAACAACCATAAAAGGACCAATTACTTACCTACCTACAACCTATAATAATTCAAATAAAAACGAAGTAATTCGTTAAAATTAACAGGTAAGTAACCTATCTATATAATTAAAATTAAAATTAAGTATATTTTTGTACGTGTAACTCCTAAAAAAAAAAACCTGCCAATACCTAAACCTTGGGTCTATATTAATTTAAGTACAATGCGTTTTTAACAAATTGCTAGTGCCTTGAAAATTCGCAAAACTGACACTACGGTCAATGACGTCTGCCCTCACGCGTCTGCCCGTGTTCGACTTCTTCCCCCACCTCACCCGCCGTGGGTCGGACAACAACAAATATGCGCAACTTTAGGTAATCATTTATCGGAAGGTTATGACATATTAAAAATGTGCCTTACTTGAGTTAGGCATTTCTAGATACTACATGTCATATTTAATAAATAAAAATTACAATCAATTTGCACTATTTGCCGTAAAGGTACGACAAAATCCGCGTCTGGAATTGAAATGCAAAATGATGATTAATATATTTTAAATTGCATATATCTGCGGCGTCCAGTCGCTCGCTATTTTGAGTGGCTTGTCATTAGCCAGTGTGGGAATACGCGTGCGCTTACAGTAAATAGTTGTATAGCGGTCGTTATGTGTGGTTTTGCGGATGTAATTTGTCCGGCTTGTTACTTACCCGTTGAGAGCCGGCTACGAATTCCGTCGCCAAGATTTCTTTCGGTTCGATATTTTTTACCAAATCATTTTAAATGATCGCCCTTTCGTAACTCATCCATCTTATGCACCCATTTTGTGATTTGTGGGTTCCGGCACGTTAAAGAATACAAATAGGCCTACTGCATTTCATCCCGTGCATGTTGTAAGACCCACCTAAGGAATTCGTTGTTCGTGATTTGGACTCCACGTTCAGCTGTAGGTTCCATTCCTTAATTATTAGGTTTTAGGGTAATTCCTACCAGGTTTGTACCATCGCATTGAAAGAGTGTTGGTCGAATGAAAACTGTCCGTGTTTTCTATTCAGGTCAATGTAGCTGCAATGAATACAAAGAAGGTCCTGGCATGGCACCTATTTTTTATGAGTTCTATAGTAGCCTAATATCATGGCAGCAGGTGTGGGGTTAGTCATCCAATTCCAGTCACATGGAAAGAATAATCTACATTTTTTCTTGTTCTGTGATTGTAGGTTATTTCAATAAAATACATATTTCAACAAATTACTTAGGTTACTGAAACAAGAGCGGGAAGTATAATGTACGTAAAATATCTAAATATGGTTTTTTGTCCGCGTATGTTAGTATGTGACGCTTTGTTTTTAGACTAACAACGATATATTTGTTAAATAAGGATAATGTTGCAGGAAGAGACATTCTCCGACTTTTCGAGCCAATCATTCAGCCCGTTGTCAAGGAGGCATCCACTACGTTCGTACGCAGTAGACGACTGAGGTGACAGCTAGGCTCGCCGTGGTCGTAAATCGTAGCTGTGGGTGGGGGCGGAAGCGGAAATGTTTTGGCTGCGGTCCGAACCTCAGACGACAGGCAGTATGAGCTGACAATATCGTCGCCGATATTATCGTCTCCTTTGACCTTCCTGAGTGGCTGAAGTACGGGGTTCCACATGGCAGAGAGCTTAAAAGAGTCTAACACATGTCTAACGACCGCAGTAATCTCAAAAGTATCATAAGGATAGTGTTTTTAGTCCGCTCACTCTGAATACTGCCGTCAATGTATAACTGAATTTGCAGGGTGCATTGGGAAAAGTAGGCCCCGATTTATGTGGTTTACCAGGTTTGTTCCTACATTCTGCCAAGCCGTTTCATGAAATATTGGGTATTGCTGCTCCATAGCCGAACATTTCTACCGCAAACGTCAACATTCACAGATATTAATTTGATCGATCAATTCGTTCATGCACTAGGATTCCGTACCCAAAGGGTGCCAACGGAACCCTATTACTTTCGCTGTCCGTCCGTCCATTCGTCCGTCTGTCACAGGGCTATATCTTGTGAACCGTAATAGGTAGGCAGCTGAAATTTTCATAAAGTTTGTATTAATTTTGCCGCTATAACAACAAATAAATAAAATTAAAATATAATATAAATTAAATGGGGTCTCATAAAGACTATCAAATTATTGTGTTAAATCAAGAAGACAAGTACTATGGTATTTCTCTCTTTGATTTTTAAGGGCGCATTTCTTTACAAATACGACCTATCCTATTGTTCGGAATCCACGTTCCCTTCTCCTAATACGTGTTAGGTTATCCGGGTTCGTACTACAGAATTCGATTAAAATATGAATCGAAGCGGGAATCAAAAATCCATCCAGTTCCAATGTCCGGCTAATATCATTATGTTCGGAGTGTTATTAGCCATTCATTACCAGTTACATTAAATAAAACTCTATTGCTACCATATTTAACGATCTGCATATTCATTTCGTTCGTTGAGTCATCAATTTAAAGATTTAGCTTCAAATAATAGGTCTTGAGTGATGACATTATCATAATCGCACACCGCCGATGCGTGAAGTGCGTTACCAAAGTGATCCAATTCCCATGCGCTTGCGCAATCCTTGCTGCCGCCGCTACCGAGAAGCCTGCCGATTCGAGCAGCGCTGCATACAATGTTGAGAGAGTAATGCAGTACTCTTCCGGGAAAGAAAATGCTATTCAGACAGTGATGACAGAGAACCATATTGTACGATCAGACCATACTTCTTTCCCTTCTTGTACTGACATACATCTTTTCATACATGAGCTATGATTTCGGGTGCTGACCTTTACGAAGTATTACATCAATATATTCTTGGTATATTCTTCTAGGCTACTCCGGTACAAAACTTCCCCTCACTCCTACTCTGTAAATTTGTTTCATCATTCTTTCCTTACCTAATCGCTCGATATGTCCATACTCGGAAATCAAATGAAAATAATATTTATGATTTTTCTAAAAAAATATTGTATATTTTTTTAAGTAGATTCCCTTGTCCGTCCTGTTCAATCTAGAGCATATAATGTTAAGACAAACGTAACTTTGGTAAACATGCTTTTTCGTACTAAGCAGGTATCTCGCTCATTCCAAGGGACTTGCGGAATATTTGCAAAGTAGTCCTTTTTACAGGGCTCTTTCTTTAATTAATATTTCCTTGCTTCACGGTTGATTATACATACTTGCATATCATATTCCTTGAAACCTAACTATATATCAAACTTGTTTATACTCGATTCGCTTATTATCTTGTACATAAGTTATTATTCTCTGTCCTTTGCTCAAGTGGCCATGTGTGTAGAGAATGTATGTCAAAGTATTTATTACAGAATAAAATAATGAATTGTGAGCGTACAATCCTAACATTATGTCTGATGGATTACATAAGTTTTGAAATGATTTGCTGTTTGTTAGCAGAATATATATGGAAAAAAATATATAATACACGGTCGCAAATTTTACATGTTTGCATAAACCTGACAATCTATCAAAAGTTAGAGACGGGGCTCATTAGAGATGATTTTTGATACTGTAGTTGACCTTATCTAATAGAAGAAGCCTGACATAATTGTTGATTTTTTCTATTTACGGTTTATTGAAGTAGGCGCATAACTTTATGGAGGAGTGCGAAACGTTTCTTACATATCTTGCTGCTTTTATTGATGCAATGTTTTTCTACGTATTTTCATTAGAATGAGTTCACTTCATTATTTTGAGTAAGTTCTCCCACGAAAGGCATGTAATTTTAATGAAGGGTTAACTTCACTCAATTTCTGTAACATTCTTTTTTGGCACCTAAATTTACTATTTCATAGTCAAAACCGGTATACTCTAGCTTAAGGTTCATATTTGCGATGCAGCCTCAGAATGTATGGTTTTATCGACGACCCTCTGTCTTTTAAATCTATGTTTAAATATAAAACTTTTTATCAAAATTAAAATACTTGATTATCACCTTCTTATCCTATTTAAAAAACAGTATGTTCGTAAAAAGAATACATTTGAGCCCACGGCATGACTTCCCGTGAATGTTGTGAGAGGTAACTAAGGGATTCATCTTTCTTGTTTTGGAATCCAGACAAAATTGTATGTCTTACTTATTAAATTATAGGATTGATCCCGTCCAGATTGGTACGATCGCTTAAAATGAACGATAGTATAAGCGGCAATGAATATTGTCCGTGATTTACAACCAGTTCTATGTAGCCGTGCAATCAATGGAAGATCCTGGCATGGCACCGATACAGCAAGAATACTATTAGTTATCTATATCCAATAATTTAGGAAAAGCTTTATTTTAAAATATACTAAGAGAAAATGTCACAAAAACGGCAACGAAGAGCAAAACAAACCACCTAGGTTTTTATTTTTGCTTTCAATAGATTTGGTTCGAATAATAAAAAAAAGACTATTTTTTTTCGTGTCATGTGTCAGTGGGCTTCAAACGATTAGTAAACTACGTTTGTACGGAGAACATGCATAGCTTTGGGAGGTAACGACATTTTTGGTCACGATAAGGTAAACGGCTGAATCTGGGTTCACGGGTTACAGCCCAACCCTCTGATGATAAATATGTCATATGTGGCTGCATTAGCTATAATGGCTACACAAAATATATGTTTAAATGTACCTTCTAATGCATATACTGATTGTCTGGACATATTGATACCTATTAACTAAACAACAATAACCAGTCAGTTATACATACATATACCCAAAGTTATATATGTAACCTAAATTACCTAGAAGTACGAAATGCAACCAAATATTTCTTCAGTTTTGATATTACTAAGCAATTATGTACTGTTACTCTCATCCATCGTAATTTGCAGCCATTTACTTTATCTTGTAATTTTTACCACGATAACAACTTTTTCAGGCACCTTATCTAGGTAGCGGATCCTCTTGGTGCAGGCAGGTCGACACATTTAGCATCAGAGAGTTGGTATTTATCCCGTGAACCCAGTTTCAGCCATTTACGTTATCGTTACAATTTTTGTCGCGACCTCCTTGTCTATAAGAGATAAAAATATAACTTATTTTCATAGAAGTTATCTTTTTTTCTTGGAATCGAAATGATCATTTCTAGGTTACAATATCTTATAAATTAATGTAAATAACTGCCACTCGTATCCTTTCATCAAAGCATAGAAAATAATTTTGCGTAGGCGCGTCTTGCTGTAATAAAACCGCCGTGAAGCGCGTTGAACTCTTCTGCGAGGCGTAGCTCGTAGAGAATGGTGCATCCGTTTCTTATGTCCATTTTCCTGCCTTTGTGACTAGACAATGATTGGAGATGCAGGTTTTGTTAGACTTTACACGTCTCTGATGATTGTTCGTACCACTAAAGCCTTGTGTGAGCATTTTATTTGTGTGCTGTGTTATTATAAATATCGTGAGGAACGGTGATTTCGGTGATTTTTAGGGTTCCGTACCCAAATTGTGAAAACGGAACCCTATTACTAAGCCTCCGCTGTCCGTCCGTCCGTCCGTTCGTCCGCCCGTCCGTCCGTCCGTCCGTCCGTCCGTCCGTCCGTCTGTCCGTCTGTCACAGGGCTGTATCTCAGTAACCCTAACAGGTAGACTGCTGAAATTTTCACAGAGTGTGTATTTATTTTGCAAATAGGTAAGATTAAAAAATAATTAAAATTAAAGGGGGCTCCCATACAAAAAACGTGTTTTTTTGTTTTTTTTACGATGGTACGGAACCCTTCGTGTGCGAGTCCGACTCGCACTTGGCCGGTTTTTTAATGCAACCTGACGTGGATGGCTAATACCGTCATGATAGTAACCCAATACACCACATTACTGGAGGGATTAGGTTCCATTCCAAGTTTTTCTCTTTATGAGCACCGCTACAATGAACTGGATGGAAGACTCGGACAATTTTTCATTGCCTCTTTAACCATAATTTCATTGAATACCGTGGTGCCAACCCGGGCAGGCTTACCACCTAGTAGGGGATGGGAACCTACAGTTTTACATGGGTTACACATATACTACATATACTACATTTTATTTGGTCACTATCAGCAGGCCTATTCCTGGAATTCCGTAATCAGAATGGAAAAATGAATGATGATCAATCTTAAATTTTCAATATTCTGAAATGAGCCTTCATGTACGTAATGAAAGAGCTCGTAAGTAACGTGTTACGTAAAGGCACTCTACTCACATGAGTTACATCATCGTGTGCTTAAACTTTTTTTCTGCAGGTGTTCAGTTTCTGAATGGATTATATTTTCGCGATTTTCACTTATTCTCTCTTGACTTAATTACTATAGTATATTTAAGATTTAATAAAATAATTCTTAATAATAGTTGTAAAAAAATCAGCTGGAGGCAACGTTGGCTGTAGGTAACACACACAATTTCTCAGATGGAATTCATATTCGAAAAATCTTGTAGATTTCATATTCGAGTGAATTTGACTAGTTAATATCTATCCATTCATTATTTTTATTTCTTTCGTATTTGAATTAACAAATCCTGTAAATCCTTTGTTTATTAGTTCGTTATAATCAGAACTGCGCTCTCTACCAAGGTATTTCCTTCAAAGGACTTTCCGTGGACAATATTAACCACTCAAATTCACTGTTGCATAATCGTAAAAAGGGGACAGAATGATGGCATTATGCAGCTCCGAAGAGCATTCTCGTGGTAAAGGCCATGCAACACAATGACATACCAAAAACACACACGTGTCGTGCCTAAGAACTGCATTGTGTGAAACGATGTTCAATCTATCAAAATTCATAACCTCCTCATTATTTTTGAAATTGATTAAAAATGCCAAAATCTTGCCAAATAAAAATAAAAAGATTTTTTTTTCACTTTGGTTTCACTCGGGATTATTTTTCGAATAAACATGATTTGAATGCAGACGCAAACGTTGACTAATGTTCGATACCAAAAAATAAGTAAATTGAAATATTTCAGGTTATCCAGGTCATGGCGTACGCCATATTCTGCGCCTTACATAAATTAAAATCTACTGAGGCATTGCAATCATATTTTGAAAATAAACTGTTTTTGGTCGTGAAATTCGTCGGAAGCTTCCGTCCTGCTTCCGACGAATGACGTGACCAAAAACTTTTTTGTGATTATTTTAAAAAATACTAATAACTTCAATGTAGTTGTCGTTGGATAACCTCAAATCAATAACGGTATAACGTTAAAACTGTATTCATTAAAATATATAAAGATCAAATCGGCATATCGTTTTTTTAAATTGGACCTTCTCTGTAATTTATTTATTGCATATCGGCTTCATACAAAACACGGTAATATAACAATACAAAGCACAGTTCTCAAGCAGTCAACATTCGGAAACCATTCAAACAAACATTTCCTTCGTAGCTTCAACCACCTCTGATTGTCTGACAATACTATTATATATGCGCTTTGTACAAATATACATGTGGATAATTGCCTACGCAGACGTCGCGAGGCGGTGACGCAACGGACCCAACAAGTCGCGCTTGGCTCTCTTGTGGTGGATGGTCAGCAGATAAAGTGAGATTACACATGGTGTGGTGGCAAAATACGGAAAACTTACATACATATCATGCAGCTTGCAAAAACCGCACCAAGAGACGTTTTATTACCTTTCCTACTTTACTATTTTCTAATTTAAGTAAATTAAGATAAAGATATTTTTCACTTTAGAATTAGTTCGCGTATTTGCTCGCCCAATTTCAAAGTGTTTTTAAATGATCTATAAAAACACACATACCGTTCGGAAGTGCATGAAATTGACATTCCGTAGTATTTTAAAATTGGTAAAAATATTGGTAATCATGACGGTATTGAATATCTGCTACATGCATTATTTTTAATATATAATTAGCTATGTGTGCAACTAACCATTTTATCGCATATCTATTTCACTATTAGGTAAGAAGGTATTTTCCATTCAGGTTAATTTAGCCATACTAAGTTTAGACCTCCTGGCATGGCACCTAGTTCATTTGGGAAAGTAGTTTGATGTGCAAATATCATGACAATAGTTGTATCGCCGTCCATGTCTATATAATAGCATTGATAAAACTGACCGCATCTGAATCATGAGTTTCATCTCTCTTGTGGTTTCGCGGTTTCAGATAATAAATATGATCTACCTGCTAAGATCTATCCTTTATCAAGGTTTGATTAATTGAATCATGACGTTTATTAAAATCCTCTACAATCAGATAAAAAATTCGTCCAAATACTCAAAACGTAACATTATAACTTTTTCTATTCAACGAATTAATATTTTCTCTTTTATTCGGGTTCTAATACATTTTTACGAGAGCATTTACAGAATTTCCTTGATCAGGTCAAAAACAAAACTCTTCAATGTTTTTTTTTTACATTTTACTAATCTACTTTAAGCAATATTGATGCATTTAAGCGTATCAGTAATGTCAATAATTTCTTCAGATTGCTTAAAATCATTGTAGACCTACTCAAGCCCGGCAAATCAACAAATTATGCGATACGATGGTTTTTGTCTGAAACAAAACGCAGTTACTCGCCCTAGTTAGGCGCAAATCTCTTTGCGTAAACGTTTCCACAGTCATATTTCGTCGTAGTCCGCGTAGATGGCAAGACTACTTATTGTTCTGGGGTGGTCGTTTCACTTTCGCAAACTTCCGTTTATGCAAACATACCAAACGTTGGCATTGTACATAACTCGCACATCTCGAGCAAATGCGTTATGCTAGCACGTGCCGTGCCTAATTGAAGTTCTATTGGACTTGAAAGATCTTAACGTTTTATTTAATTTAACCAATTATAACTGAGTTGTCAAGTTAAGAATGGGCCGTAAGCTATGCTCCCCATACAAACGTAGTTTACTAATAATTTGAAAACCATTGTGATGTGAAAACAATTGAATTAATGTTTAATATAAGACAAAAAAGATCTGTGTCTACACGTTTTGATTTTTATGAAAAGTGGGAACAGAATCAAATGAAATCCAAAAGAATATTATAAATTCATTTAGATTTTTCTATGGTTTAAATATATTTACCGAAAATACAAAAACATGCAGACATATATTTTTGGCTGATTATCCATTGACCAAATATTAAGTAAATTAGAACAGTGGTTTTCAAATGATCAGTAAACATTTTTTTTATGGAAGCGTAATTTTCCGATGCTTACGTGGTTGTTCTTATTAAAGTCGTGATAAGAGCTGAATACATTAATTTCAATAAGAGCGTAATTAAAACATAGTTATAATAATGAAAAACAATTAAAGACCGAATTTGGATGATATAAACAAAGAAAATGTAGAGATTGAAGACCTATGTATAAAATTGTGCTTTGATTTATCAAATGAGTCAAATATTCATATAAATTATTAAAAAAGTTTGAAGAAATAATGAGAGCATCCAATATTTACTGTTATTGGTTTCAAATATACCTAGGCCATCTATCTTTCTAGAACTACGAGTACTAAACAGGAGTCTTTGATCGTATTTAAATAATAAAATAGATTTTAGTAATCGGCAGGAGTCACGGCCTTTAAACAATATTATATAAGCATTTCATACCTCTACTGTTCGATTAATCAATTGATCATTTATTGACTTTGTTTATTTTATTGTTCCCAGGGCGGGGTACCAACGTGGATATTTCTTCTCAGTGCCACTTCACTGCTCACACAATATGGTTTGTACTCTATATATCATGATTACATAGTTTTCCAATGGACAGTACATATTTTCAAATAATGCATCTTAGAAAATAAGCTTTTAAGTAAAACAAAATAACGACTCACGGTGAAATTGACACGTACTTTCTCAGAGATTTATGGTAATAGAATTAACGGCACACGGCAAACAAATTACATCGATCTGAGAGCGGTTGACCTGTAGGAGAAAACATAAAATAGAATTAGTATCGAGGGTATAACGCAAATATTATGATAAAAACATTATTTTCATTCTGTTTTTTTTTTTTAATTATTTTAATTCGTAAAATAAGATCGTTGATTTGCAAATAAATGAAAAGTTTTTTATATGGTAAATAACTTACCTTCGGAAATGTCAAATATATAATAATAATAATGTAATTTTGCAGTACATTTATGTAAATAAAATTCTTGGCTTGCATGCGAGGAAGAATCCGCACAGAAACTGAATTTTACATATACATATAATATTTACACCAATTAACGTACCAGTAATTCAAGGAAATTATTAAAGACATCAATACATTGTACGTACTTCTTTAAAATAAATAATATCAATAGTAGTAATAATATAAGTCATCATTTAACATCTTATAAGAAGCGCATAAACATAATAACCACTGGCGCCTAATTATTTAGGAATTAAAATAATATAATACTGTTAAAAACATTCTAGTTAAAGTTAGTTTCGAAAAATATATGTTTTGTTTCAACTTGGTTAAATTAACCAATAAATACGGCTCCCCGTAATGTCGCCCCGTTCATGCACCACTTTTTTTTTCTCTCTCTGAGTTAGGTAAGTACATTTCGTCACAAATGCGTACTGCACTATGGTTCGGAATTCATGTAAAACTGTAGGCTCAAGACCGCCTGGGATGGTACCATCGCATTGGATGTAACGGCAATATAAAATTGTTCGTATTTTTCATCCAGTTCATTAAAGCCGTGCTCACAAAGTAAAGATCCTGGCATCGCTCCTGTTCTTTCGGGAATGGGTGTATTGGGTTATATCATGACTATGTGTAGTATTAGCCATACAAAACGATACTATGTTAGTTTTAAACATAACATCTAGGATGTTTTATTTGCGTTTAGTAGGTATAGAGAAGTGTAAATATTTTTTTTACCCTCTACTTCGGCTATCGCCTTCTTGGGCATGTGCCAGGCATTTCAAATAAGCTCTCAGGCGAGGAAAACAAAACGTTCTTTAGTAATCTCTTTGTACTAATCTATCGGACCGGAAATCTTGATGTAATGCTCACTACCTAATATTTAATAATGCGAACGTAGTTTTATAAGTTCGAAACTACTAAAGATATTCACCAATTGATAAGGCCATCTTACTTTCTCTGGTATGAATTCTGGTATACTCGGGCTTTATCGATTTCTGTCTCCTCATCAGCTTTAATACCCCACAGAAGAGTGTAGGCAGAGCGATAGATGTTCTGGAGTTGAATTTGGTACTTAGATTTTAATTGCCTCTCACTTTTAAGATAAACATCGATTTTTTTATTTTTATTATATACATTAATAGACTGACACCTAACGTCATGATATTAGCCCAAATACCTCATGAAAACTAATTGACATGGCAGGAACTTCATTGAACTGGTTGGAAAACCGGGACAATATTCATTTCCGCTTCGACCATCGCTCATTATATGCGATGGTACCAACTCGGGCTGGATTAACCCTGCCACCTAGTAATAATTGTTGAATCTATGCAGTATGTAAGAGTGCGAAACTACTTATTACTTGGGATCCGAAATAAGATACAAAAATTCATTAGTCGCCATGCACGGGAAGAAATGCAGTGTGACCACATTTTTTCGTTTGCTGGAGCTACGGAGCGTATTTCAGGTCGTTGGTTAAGCTTACAGAATCCTGTCAATTAATGCAATCATCAATCCGAACTAAACGATGAAGTAAAATAATGTTAGTAAGTAAAGTAATGTCCGCACTTACATTGAATCCTTCTCCGGCAAGATGTCTTTGGCCTCGGTTAATGTACGAAGTATCTATGCAACAATGACGCATTGTATTCACCACTGCATGGTACAGTACCTCCCACGTTCAAGTAAACACTTTGTAAGCCTGCAATGAAGTTACAGCATGCTCTTTGAATATAAATTTATTAGATTTAATTCTAAATAAAACATATGAAATGGGTTCTCAATACCTTGACTATTCAATGAAATATAAAACCGGCAAAGTGCGTGTTGGACTCGCACACGAAGGGTTCCGTACCATCGTAAAAGATTAAATACAAACAAATCACGTTTTTTGTGTGGGGACCCCCTTTAATTTTAATATTTTTTTTAATCTGACCTATTTGTTGTTATAGCGGCAAAATAAATAAACACTCTGTGAAAATTTCGGCTGTCTATCTGTTACGGTTACTGAGATACAGCCCTGTGACAGACGGACGGACGGACGGACAGCGGAGGCTTAGTAATAGGGTTCCGTTGGCACCCTTTGGGTACGGAACCCTAAAAATGATTGACTTCTTACAACTTATGACAACATCTGAAATATGAATCTGTGTTTTGTCAAAAATAGTATGTTTCTTGGAATAACGAACATGTCAATTTGTAAAATCATTTACTTTTTTCAACTTTTCCGATTCCTTTAAGTCTTTCTAGAGTTCTTTTAAGGAATAACTTCCCTTTCGAATCACCTTACATATTTAATTTGAAATGAATAAATAGAAGGAAAATACCTATATATTTAAGTGAGCTAAACAGTTTCATGAGAAAGTCTGTATCTGAAATTAATGAACTTCAATATATGTAGGTGGAGGTTTCGGCTATTTGTACTGAATACATGTTGGGGCCCAAAATCCAAACAGTCCAAATATCGCCACTGCGCACGAATGTGCTCCTGAAATACGTTCGACAAGTAAGTTATCATCAAAAAACCCTCTAATACGTCGGTAACTATGTTCTCGGGGGGTACGTGTGTTTAATTTGGTTTCATAGATAAGCCGCTAGAATGCCCATCTCTTTGGTTTTGACCTGTGTGATCACTCCACGTTTAGAAGTGCACAATTGTAGGTTTTAGGTGCTAAGCCATATGCTTCTTACTATCACATTTGAACAATATAGTCGAAACCAAAATTGTTTAGTTCAAAGTAGCCGTGCACGTGTAAGGTTTGCGATTTAAAAAATAATTACAACTGAAATATATTGAGCGGCCATGTTGGAAGGGGGGGGGGGGAGCAAGGGGAGTGGGGGTAGTCGGCCGACGGCATTCGGCCGGGCGGACGAGATTATACGGACGATATCAAGTACATGTGCAATGTGTAATGGAGATAATAAAAATTGTTAACTCAGTACTTTGGATGGAGTTTTACTACACAAGTATAAAGAAAATATCCTACTATGCCCCTTATTGCTTCAGGAATACGTGGGTGTGTTGGGCTATTATATTGGCAGTAGATGTGATATAATTCTATTATTGTGATATCGACATCCCTGTTCAATTTAATTAAGGGCGTGATAACGAGAAGGTCATGCAGTTCCATAAGGGCGTTAGTGAAACCATATTTTATTATTTTTTAAAATAACACAATAATACTTATTTTGGAATTTCAAAAAGATGAATGATGCATGATTATGGTCTAGATATATTCGAAACCTATGACGGTAAATATCTGTTACTCATATTCTGTGTTCAAACGTTTTTTATGAAAGCTTATGAATATTTTTTGTATTTGAGAACACAAAACACCAGAGACAGATTTAAATTACATCAATCTTCATATTTATTTTTCGATCATCGAAATTAATTGTAGTTATTGTTAAATAGCATTAAATGTTTTTTTACTTACCTCCTTATCAAACTGATTGCAATCGACTTTTATAACGCCCTTAAAAAACCAACATCCTATATGCGTCAACCAAATTATTACATAGTTGCAACCCACGCCAAAATTCCGGATACGTCTTTATGATCTTCCTTTGCCTACTCTTGTGGGTGTGTAATGTGTAAATGTAAAAATTTAAAAATTACATATTTTTCTCTAAAATAATACATTTGAGTCACTGGAACAAAATATAAAAGTGTTAAATAGTATTCTTCTCTTTTTAAGTAATCTTGACATGACTTGGTTCCATCAAGATTTGGTTGATTAATACAATAATATTATTACATTATATTTTTTTATTCCCGCTTCAAACATAGTTTCATCCAATGCGGCGGTACCAATCCGAGCGGGCTTAACCCTATAACCTATTAGGGGAAAGGGACCAACCATTTTACAGGGGTTCCAAACCATGGAACAGCTCACATTCTTGACGAAATGTACTTTTCCAACTCAGAAAGAGAAAGAAAGTGGTGCATGACCGGGACGAGGATTTAAGCCTCTTGCATGAAAGGCATGCAGTTTTCCCATGGAGGTGACCTCAATGAGTTTTTCTCTGCACAACGAGCAAATAACAATAATAATTTAGCAAGCTTACTAAATGCTATATGTATAAGCATAAAAACTTTGTTTCTTGAAATCATCTGAAAAAGAGATTTGATTCGTCTTAATATGATATATGTTTGTTACAACAAGTTCGCTGGTTCCAACTTACGGTGTGTAGATGACCCAAGGATAATTTCACAATTTTGGATAACATTTATTATATTGTTGTTGATGATGTTTATTGTTCTTCAAAATGAGAGTTAGACCCGAAAACTTCAGGAGTCAATTAATCCTGTAATATTCTTATATGTGCTGTAGTGTAATGCATGTGTGTGTGTTTGTTTAGATAAGGTTTTATAAAGCATTTATACAAATTCATTATATTTTTATTTATACTAAAAACATGTGTTTGAATTCGATTCAGATGACGTGGTTGAAAGACTTATTTTCTGGTTTTTTATATGTACCCTGCATCAAAAATCTATTATATGAAAAGGCCAAATATTTAAAAGTGTCTTTTAATAACGAGCAGTGGGATATCTATGTTAATGTGCGGCATTGTAAAACGGAAATTTTCGTGTAACTATGCTGACCGTAAAATGTTTTAGGCCAAGGTTTACTTGCGAGCCAGAGCTTTGACGCAAGGTTAAAATAACAGAAACGTGTTAATTTAGTTAAAACGTTTTCTAACATTCTGTGCAAACCCAAGTTTTTATTACAAAGCAAACAGAGAAATAATGATTAGTTTTAAAAGTTTTAAAATCAACCGTTGGGATTCAGATTATTCTTCATGTTTTACAAAAAAGTAAACGGAATGTCGTTTTTCTGATTGGTCGCGAACATTAAGGGATTCAGATTAAAGCGACCAGTTGGCTGGTGTAGTGACCCGGCTGAGCGCGATTCATCCTCAGAATATCAACGCGTACTTCTGCACGGATCGTATCCACTTGCCTGTTCACTGTACAGCGAGCAGTTGGAGCCATGAATAGTGGGTTACTTCACCAACTCGTCGGTATACCGGCCCGGCACCGCGTGCTTAAACCCGAAATTCATTAACCTCTGTACATGTCTGTTTACTAAACAGCGAGCCTATCAGAGGCGCGCGTAGTGCTCCTACACAATATTGTTAGTGTACTGACCCAGCAACACAGGTTTCAATTCGAGGAACATCAACCCTCACCATTGTGCGCATCTCATGTTCTTGTCTGTTCCCTGTGCAGCGAGCGCATCGGAGCCGCGCGTGGTGTGTTACTACACCAACTGGTCGGTCTACCGGCCCGGCACCGCGCGCTTCAACCCGCAGAATATCAACCCGTACCTCTGCACGCATCTCATCTACGCCTTCGGAGGGTTCACAAAAGACAACACTCTCAAGCCATTTGACAAGTATCAGGACATTGAGAAAGGTAAACATTTAAGTAATACATAGTTTTAACGTGTTACATGTGTTTACTTCTAAATTTTTTCTTAGAGAGCAAAGAGTTCAAAGTTATGTTTTAAGAAAATCTTTGTTTGTTTCATATCGGTAAGTAACTAGCTAAGCAAAGCTTATCCTAAATTGGTCTAGGAATGTGCCAAACAATATACCACCAACTGATCTGAAAATATTGGGCTTAAGTCTATATCTCCAACATGCAACGTGACTGCATCACTGTGCACATAATCTTAATTTTATTCAGTAATATCACTTCCAGAGGTCGAAACGTTTCTAGGATAGGGTTGGCGCCTTTATGCTTATGTATTCCCAAATATTCGAGTACGAGAAATGTAGAGGCGGAGAGTAAATTCCAGAATTTAGCATCACGAAACGAGAGGCCTATTCGTACTCTATGGAGGTAGATAGACGTTTAAAAGATGCAGCCCCTGCCTGGACACTGGTGGTGAAGTGAAAAGGGGATGGCAGGATCAGACTGTATTTCAGGGCACTGATAGCAGACAATCAAACACGCTCCCTGGACCGACGCCTTGCGTAGCTGAAGTGATCTCAAGTTGTGTGACAAGTTGTTCCATGATCCTTTTTTCCTCTCTTAACAATTCCCACCATCGCTTTCAGGCGGCTATGCCAAGTTCACCGGCCTGAAGACCTACAACAACAGGCTGAAGACCATGCTTGCTATCGGCGGCTGGAATGAGGGCTCTTCGCGATTTTCCCCGATGGTTGCGTCACGCGAGCGTAGGAAGGAATTCGTCCGGAACGCCATCAAGGTACGTTTCTCTCTTTGCATGCCTTCCTCATTAAATAACTCCTCCACATAAAGTTATATTAAATTGTATTCTCATTATAATTTTTTGTAATAATAATTCTTTGAATTGAAGTCAATTTCGTTACCTAGCGCATTTGTAAGCAGATTTATCACCACTTATCAACCCATTTTACCAATAATACTCTTCTTTCAGGACAGCCCAAAAGAAAGCATTATAATTTGATGATGCATGCATTTATTGGTGATTGTGTGCGAGAGAAATTTTCTTTGATTACTTTAGCAGTCTTAAATTTGTTTTAAATAATTTCTGTCATAACCGAGGAAACCAAATAAAAAATATACGATTTTTTATAAAACTGGAAAATAATATGAAACACATATTCACTAAAACTTTGTCTCATTGTATTTTAAAACTGCTTTCCGGTGCGTGTTGGTCGACAAATATTATGTACAGAAATGGTGTAAACCTAAGAACGTATGTGAGCTGAGGTTCATTTTACTCCTGTAACAAAGTGTAAATATATTTCTCGTGCGCAGTTCCTCCGGCAGAACCGCTTCGACGGGCTGGACCTCGACTGGGAGTACCCGGCGTTCCGCGACGGCGGCAAGCCCAAGGACCGCGACAACTACGCGCGCCTCGTGCGCGAGCTACGCGAGGAGTTCGAGCGCGAGGCCAGCAAGACCGGCAAGCCGCGGCTGCTGCTCACCATGGCGGTGCCGGCGGGCATCGAATACATACAGAAAGGGTTCGACGTCAAGGCACTCAACGAGTAAGTCACTACTTAAGTACATACATCGAGCCCGAAGAACCCGACAACTCCGCGTGCCTCATGCGCGAGTTGTGCGAGGAGTTCGAGCGCGAGGCCAGCAAGACCGGCAAGCCGCGGCTGCTGCTCACCATGGCGGTGCCGGCGGGCATCGAATACATACAGAAAGGGTTCGACGTCAAGGCACTCAACGAGTAAGTCACTACTTAAGTACATACATCGAGCCCGAAGAACCCGACAACTCCGCGTGCCTCATGTGCGAGTTGCGCGAGGAGTTCGAGCGCGAGGCCAGCAAGACCCGCAAACCGCGGCTGCTGCTCACCATGGCGGTGCCGGCGGGCATCGAATACATACAGAAAGGGTTCGACGTCAAGGCACTCAACGAGTAAGTCACTACTTAAGTACATATATCGAGCCCGAAGAACCCGACAACTCCGCGTGCCTCATGTGCGAGTTGCGCGAGGAGTTCGAGCGCGAGGCCAGCAAGACCGGCAAGCCGTGGCTGCTGCTACCATGGCGGTGCCGGCCGGCATCGAGTACATACAGAAAGGGTTCGACGTCAAGGCTTTCAGAGAATAAGTCACTACTGAAATGCAAGGCTCTCAAAGAGTATGTGGTAACATAGGTTTATTCTAGTCGCACCTATACTATTGCTTTGCGAATTTACCGTTGGGATCGGTCCAAAATAAATAAACTGCATTCTTATGATAATCTGTAATTCGGTAGCTTCTCGAAGCGAAAACTATTTTATTATTCCGGCTCAAGTGCCATATAAGCTATCTAAATGTTAGCGTTGCAAGTATATTTGCAGTTAGGCAGGAACCATATCTTACGCTTGCACCAGTAGCAGCAGATTTGAATACGTGGTGTTACAATCAAGCCTCATTGTTCTGTGCTTATTGCGCTGTATGTAAATGAGTTTGTAACACTTGTGAATGAATGTGATCGCGAGCGGTTGCGAAACGAACGGTGCTAGACGCTTTCGCAAGGTCATTATTTATTTAACCTTGATTCGGATGAGACACTTTAAAATGGTTTGCATTCAATGAAGATCTTTTTGTAAAAAGATTTTTCCTATACTGGAAATGGTATTTAACTTGGGTGAGAAATAGCATGGATTAAAAGGGAAATGATACATTGCTAACATCATACAAGTGTTGAATTGGGACAATGAAAGTCCACGGGTGGCGATGCAATTCACATCAAAATCAAAATCAAATCTTTATTGCCGTTTTTTGCTTAGGGATATTGTTTGGCTCACTCTTAAGAGGTACGTTAGTCAAGCTAAAACTGCCTGGGTAGGCGTGCAATATGACATAGCATGTCAAATAAAAGCATACAGTTTTAAATTCACATTAAAAATATAAAATAATCGAACACATTGTACAATAATTGAGTCAATATAAAGTAATAAATTACATTTCTATTACATTGTTAAGGCAGATAAATTAACTAAACATATATTATAACCGTTGAAAACATTTAAACATTATATATTAATATTTATAAATTCGCTCACATTATAAAATCATTTTTCAATTAACCAATTATTTAATTCCTTTTTAAATCGATGAATGTCAAGTTTTTTAAAATCTGTCGGAATTTCATTAAACAACCTTGCAGCCATGTAGTATAAACTATCTCTATACAAAGTAGTGCGTGGTTGAGTACAATATAGTTTTCCCTTCGATCGAGTATTGTATGAGTGAATGGAGCTGGTTTCCCTAAAATATTGGGAATTTTTCTTGACAAAAACACAAGTTTCATAAATATAGAAGCTAGGAACCGTTAATAATTTCAACCTTTTGAAAAGTGGTCTACAACTATCCATGGAGCGAGACTGACACATTGCTCTTACACATTTTTTTTGTATTTTAATATAATAATTTTAATGTAATTTTCATTTCATAATACATTCAATACAAACCAATGAATATCAATTATATTTTTTATTTACCGTTACTTAATGTTTTCATCACTCCAAACTAGGCAACATTTGGATCTAAGCTTAGTTACATGATGGTGTAACCTTAGACGAAAAATAATTTATTTTTCATCTAAGGGTATAACTAGTTCTGGCAGAGATGGCACTGGTTAGAAATTGCGAAAACAAGCAGTTGTATCACGTTAGCTACTTTTTAAATGTTGACATAAAAACGTAATATTTGTAAGTATAATAAACGTACAAATTTCCAGGCGTTTTGTGTACGTAGTGTCCAACCCCAATGTGTTGAATGATTAAAAACATATATTTAAGGATGTGTGCAAAAAGTAGAAATGTACAATTAGAAATATTTGCAAATACTAGCCTTTTAAAATAAAAAACCATAACTACTTAGTGTCCTCGCTAATACAGTTATAATTTTTGACTTCCTGTTTTAGGGAGTTATCGCTTAAATAGTGACGAACGACTGTGGCGGTAACTAAATGACGGATAAACCCTCTTAATATGTTACTGACCTATCCAGAATACTTTATTACTGTATTCCACTTAAATTTTCTTTAATTTAATTAAAATGACGAGTGCCAGTATATTTTACAAAATAAACGAGGGTTATTAAATGCGCCTTGTTTTCAAGACCACATAACAAAGAAACGGATACCGACGCGTCGTTTTCGTGTATCCGTGGTAGAGCATTAGACTTGACCGTGACATTTACGACTCTAGCTAACGAAGATTCCACTAATCGGATAACAGCATCAGACCAAAACAATCATTTTCATCAAGTCCCACATGTAGCCAAATATGTATGGAGAGTCTTTTGGGCACATTGTCCAATATTAGGATGAATAAATTAGTGTTGTTATCGACTAAGAAATATATTTTTGAATTGAGTGGAAAAAAACATGTTCAGTTTTTTTTCTTTCATTGATGTTTTTACTAGTACGAAGCTAGTTGCAATAGGCCTGATATAACACTGCTGTGATCTGAAAATACAGTGATGCGTGTTTGAAAGGTTGGATGCTTGTTGAAGAAGCGATAGAAGCGTGATATGATCCTACTGAATGGCATTGTATAATGTCTACCTACCCGTCCGGGAAAACTTCGTGATATTATGCTATTATCGCAAGATTCACACACATAGACATATCCTTTTCTCACACATTTCGTAATGACATGCACATCAAGAATAATTGGATTGTTGTCTTCTTGCATTGCTGATTTTTTAGTTCTGCAAGCCATGTACTTACATTTTTATATTTAAGTGACTTTACCTCAACGCACGCACACATTCATAACTCTTTTGATTGCGAGTGCGATATTTATTTTCTCACTGGTATGCCCCATTGCTTATGAAGACGTCCTTTACTTGTGCAGGCATCTGGACTGGATGAACCTTCTATCGTACGACTACCATTCGGCGTTCGAGCCAGCCGTCAACCATCACGCGCCGCTCTATCCGCTGGAGGAACCCAACGAGTACAGCGTCGACAACGAACTCAATATCGTGAGTATCTTCGCGTAGTTATTTAGGCAGATCAGAGATTCTGTTGTAGAGACATCTAGAATGATAATCAATCTTCTTGGAAAACCCAAAAAGACATACATAGTAGTATTCGTTAACACACTTAAGAAAATCTTTAAACATTTGGACTTCAATTCTAACTCTGTTAGTTTTGGGTTGTATATTTATTCTGTTAGTTATTATATATTATAATTAGTTATTCCGCAAAATAACTGCCTTACTTATATTCCGTTTATTTTAAATACGAAAAATAGAATACCGTGCAAATTAAATCTCTTTCCACTTCATTTCTTTCCTTTTAGACATTTTAGACCACACCACTAATATTGTCAAAATATGTTCTTCTGGGATCCAAAGCCTATATTTTCCAATTTGAAATAACTCGACCCTTGCCCGCCAGGACTACACGATCCAGTACTACTTGGAGAACGGCGCGGACGCCGACAAGCTCGTGTTGGGCATTCCGACGTACGGCCGCTCCTACACGCTCTTCAACCCCGACGCGACGGAGCTCGGGGCGCCGGCCGACGGACCTGGCGAGCAGGGTGACGCCACCAGGGAGAAGGGCTACCTCGCTTACTATGAGGTGCGCAACTCGCCTTTGTGTAGGGAATGTGATATGTATGCATGTATTAGGACACATTAATTGAAGAAAGAGCCCAGTAAAAAGATCTACTTTACCTAGGACTGGCTCTAGCGTCTGATGCCAAATACGATTTTGGTGATGACGGCAATATTTTGAATGTTCAATCTTTGCAGTCAATGTCCGCAACGCAGATGAAACGTTAAATAAATGTATGTAGGTATAATCTTAAACACTGTGTTTGAAAGAGGAGGGACTGTAGGAGAGTTCCAAATTATGGGTGGCGAAATTGGTAGACGAATACTCGCGAATGATATGTTTTGCTGGTTCGGGTCCAGCCTTGCAGTATATTCGTAAAGTAGTTATTTTTACTGGGCTCTCAATCGCTCAATTAATGTGTCATTGCTTCACGGTCGATTATACATACATACATATTCCTTGAAATAAGAGACGTACCTGCTTAGTACGAAAAAGTATATTCGCCTTTATGTATTTTTTTGGTATGTTGACATTCACCCGAGCGGAGCTTCTACACTTCCAAACTACACAGGATCACCCGCTTGACTAATCTCAAGACGCCTATTTTTTGGAATGGACTCACACTATTGCACAGCGCTTCGTTTGCATTTCAGTTCCAACGCATTGTATATTGCATTAGCCAACAACCACGCTTGGAAGGTAAAATAATGCCTGTCTTCTTTTTGGCTTTTCTTTTCTTCTTTTCGTTTTATCATTTCGGCCGTAAAGTAATAGGGGTTGACGGGATAACAGCAGGCCTATTCCTGGCATTCCGTAATCAGGAATCAGGAATCCTTAGTCTAAAAAACCGTTTTTGTAGCGGTTTTCAAAGCGATTTTCTTAACGATATATTATATAATATTCCGTAGCATAGTTTTTTAATTTATCAAGGTTTTTCGTAGAGAAACTCGCTTTGAAAATCGCTATAAAAGCGGTTTTCTAGACTCAGGATTCCTAATTCCTAATTACTGAATGCCAGGAATAGACCTGCTGCGCTGTGACAGCCAAAATGTGTGACAGTGTCGCTCGGACATTTCTTCCCATGTAGCTACTCTCTCCAATAGTTCGAATAATTCATTTCCCAAAATTCAGATTTGCGAGAGCCTTCTCGAGAAACCGAAAAAGAAGAAATCAATCAAGGCAGACGACGAGGATGACTCGGAAGAAGAGGACGAACCGGAAGAGGAAGACCTGCCGTGGACAGTCGTGCAGCCCAACCCTAGCGCCATGGGCCCGGTCGCGTACAGGGGCAACCAGTGGGTCGGCTATGACGACATCGATATTGTTAAGAAGAAGGCGGAATACGTTGCTGAGAAGAGACTTGGAGGTAAGGGAACTTGTCTCGGCTTATGTTATAAAGAAAGAAAGAAAGAAATTTAATTATTTGAGAAGGTTGGATGCCAAAACATATTCAAGCCAACAAGTTGTATTGTAATTGCAGGTATTATGTTCTGGTCCATCGACAACGACGACTTCCGAGGCAAGTGTCACGGCAAACCCTACCCGCTCATCGAAGCTGCCAAAGAAGCCTACATCTCCAAACTGGGGTAAGAAGGTTCAATTGTTATTTGAATAAAATGAAAACGCCTGACTTGACATTCCGTTTGATCCTAATACTTCGAATAGCATCTTGGATGTCATGTGCAATTTTATGATAAATATGAACATTACCACAAACATTAAGTTCCTATACAAGTCTACCTTGTGGTCAATGATGTGAAAATACATGTGATATATACTGAATAAGAAACCAATCAAGAAATCAATCAATTCACCGTGTGAAGCACGATAGTAGTAAACATTCATGTTTCTTTGCTGCACTTTATTGGTTCTCCTTTCATAGCGGTGAGTATGGTTCTTCCTTCCTTCTTTTCACGACAATATTTTCGGGGTGTTTATCTGTTCCTTTAGCAACCTGTTCGGGGTTCTTCTTTTAACTGACCTTCTAGCCACCTTTTCGCGTTCCCTCTTTTGAAAGTCTCTAGCAACCTGTTCAGAATTAATGTAGCGTCTTTGTCCTATCGCAGCATCACCGACAACGCCATCACGAGCGAGCGCCAGCCGTCATCGAGCCGCCGCCGCTCGCGACCCAGCTCCACGGCCGCGCCCGCCGGCACGCGCCGCGCCGCCGCCGCCTCCAGCACGCCCGTCTGGAGCAACACCACGCCCGAGCCGCCCACCACGCCGGACCCTGGCTCCGGTGAATATTTGAATTTGCTTCCACAGGATCTGAGTAGCTTATCGTCCCAAATTTCCAGTTATTTTCATGGCGATTGTAAACATTGTTCATCAAATCCGTTCATGCTTTAATGATCCATATATCATTATCGAAAAAGAACTACTAAGTGAAAGCCAATTATTTATAGATACAGCAATAAGTTATAATTTTATTTTGACTGCTAACGTCTGATGTTTTGTAGTTTAGATGTCATTACAGGAACTTATTTAACCTTTTATTTAACATCGGAAATAACGAAATGAATAAAGAATATAATAGGTACTACATTTAATGCGATGGTGCCATTCCGCGGGGAGTGCCATTAGCGGAAAGAAAGGATCTAATTGCTCAACCATCGGATAACATAACAATCCAGTTTTGAATTAAATTTACTTCTTTTGGAAATTTGACATGACTACCTCTTTGCTTGCAGATAAATGAGGATGCCTTATCCTTACTCCAATAATTAAGCATTTCAAGACAATACGTTTGTTTGCAGACTTCAAGTGCACGGACGAAGGCTTCTATCCGCACCCGCGGGACTGCAAGAAGTACTTCTGGTGCCTGGACTCCGGCCCCTCCAACTTAGGCATCGTGGCGCACCAGTTCACCTGCCCTTCCGGTGAGTGAGCGAGACTTAAAAGAAGGAATTAATACGAAAGTTAAGGTCTCTCCACTTTAAACGGTATTGTCCTGACCAGTTTCATCATAGTTCATATCTGATGAAAATATAGTCTTAATGTTGTCTTCATATTTTGGTATTTGATTAATAGTTTTGACTTTTTATGTGACTGGACATGAATGGCTAATACCACACCTACTGTCATGATATTAACTCCACAACACACCTCATGGGAACTATAGATGTCAGGATCTTCTTTTTGTTGCACAGCTACATGGAACTAGCTTTAATGGAACTAGATGGAAAACACGGACAACTTTCTTTACCGCTTCGACCATTGTTCGTTCAATGCGAAAGTACCATCCTGTGTGCGATTAACCCTACCACCTAGTGTAATGTGAAATCCGAACCACGACGACGAATTCATTAGTCGGCTCATAGGACTTGCACGGGAAGAAATGCAGGGAGCCCAATAATATTATTTTAACATGCCCAAATCCACATATTTTTTTGTATTATTTGATCTGCAATCATTTTATAAATTTGTAGTTTTAGTCATCAGTCTTATATCGAAGGAACATTTCATGCATCCCTTGCCTATCGGATTTCTACATGATTTATTGGTCTGTTAAAGATCTTACCATATAACTTTAAGCATTTATATTATTTTTACATTCTAGGCCTCTTCTTCAACAAGCTGGCGGACTCCTGCGACTTCGCGCGCAACGTCCTCTGCAAGAAGACCGCGGAGGTTAACTCGACCACAACCGCCAAGCCTGCCACTAGCACCAACCAGCCCCGCACGAGTACCACCAGCCGCCCCGCCGCCACCACCACCACCCGCCGCCCCAACAAGATTACCAGCAAGAGCTCCGTCTACTTCCGCACCACCACCACCACGATTCGGCCTGTCGTGGTGAGTTCAGGACGCTTATAAAATAGATTGAGTACCATTTTATTCTAACATTTATTTGGAAAACTCTTTATTTAATGTTGTTTGGTGATCTTCTTTGTTCTTTCAATAAGAAGGTCACTGCTTTGATAAACTTTTCGTGTAACATAATCCATACTATCCATACTAATATTATAAATACTAAAAATTTCTCTGTCTGACTGATGCGATTTGGCGCCTAAACCGTTGGACCATATATGATGAATATCGGGATAGTGATAGTCTTGACCTTGGAGAAGGACATAGGCTACCTTTTGTGGTGATGGATGTTTGTATGGGAACTCAAATAATATCCAGGTAATAATTTAGCCCGACATCAGTCCACAACGACAATAAACCAAGCGGAGCCGGGTACCACAGCTAGTATTACATAAACCGTGTTGAACTTTAACGCTCGCTTGACCCAAGGCATGCATGCATAAATCAACCGATACGGAAATGGCTTCGAATTATTTCTTAATCGTTCACATAAGTTCACGGTCAGTAATTATCCTCCTCCTGTTGTTGTTATTAGCAACACCTGCAATTAGACTGGAAGGTTTAGAGGTAATTTCAATGAATGTTCAGGACGATGACGAGGTGTACGAAGACGAGATCATTGAAGACGCGGAGGCGGCGGAAGTCGACTCTGAGGATCCGAAGGTCATCAAGGAGCTCATCGATCTCATCAAGAAAGCAGGTATGCAAATACAATAACAAAGATAAAAATAATTTGTTAGTGCGAATAGTTTGTAAATACCTGAACCACCTTTAATAAATAGGCAACAATGAAGGTTTCGTCTCACTAACCATAGTCTGAGCGGATCTTGTGCAGCAATATTTTACGTTTACGAGTCCTGAACCTTTTTGATTTGTCATTACATTCAGTTACATTTTTTTAAATCTTAAATGGTGATCAATAATTCAGCGCTGCTTTTAAATGTTGTAGTTTTTAATTAATGAGACACTTACATCGGCAATCTTTTCCTCCTTTTGACTTTTGCATGTGATAAACTTGCAGAGGATTCTTGATTCTGTAGCGTCATAAACTACACAGCCCGAACTGATTAGTTCTTTGGCACTTATACTGGTCCTAGGCCACTAGATTTTCGTCAATGCCTGTTGTAGCATTTTAACCTCGTGTTTTAGTGGGAGCGACTATCAATGAAGTCCCACGGTATGGCAGCCCGTAACCAATAACAAGCAATAGATCGCAACCGTTGAAGTGTCATCGTCCCGTGTGCAGGAGGCGTGGAGCAACTGGAGCGGCACCTGAAGCTGTCCGGAGGTGACGCACCTCCCGCCGCAGGTACCACCACGCCGCTACCCATCCCCAAGAAGCTCTACCAGAAGGTGCTCGACCACGCGCGCCAGGCCGGCAAGAGCAACCTCCTGGACAGGTGAGCGAGAGGTTACCCGTTGGCCAGACAGTAACGTTCTGCTCTTGTCATCCCCAAAAGCAGCTGACGTTCTTGAGATTGAATTATTTAGATTCTATGCATGTTGGTGGCCTAACGGTTGAGTTCTGGGCGATTTCCTTCAGTGAATAAAAGCCGGCGACAGGGGGCTTTTGCCAGTCGCTTTGTTTTGGAGTTACAGCACTACACGTACCTACAGTAATAAGTAAACTTCCTTCCCTTTCGACATATTCCGTTAGTAACCTTGATTTCGCATTAAAAAAAAATTAAAGACATCCAGAAATATCTGTTATCATGGTAAGTAATTCCGTTGTCACGGTGATGTATTATGATTATCGTGATAAGAAAGAGTTCTGGATTGCTGCCTCTATTTTTTTTTTATTGAGAGGCAAATCAAATAAAAAAAGGCAGACATCCAGAACGCTCTGTTAACACGGTAAGTAATTTTTAATTAGAACGGTAATTTTCCTATTTCTTAGGGGTTTGAAATTGATTTGAAACAATTTTTACCAATGAAAAATGCTCGCCAAGCATGAGCTTAGTTGGATATCAGTTGGTATTTGCAATTTAATAATTAATTAATTAACAATTAAACAAGACAAATCAAATTTTATTTACGGAGCGCATGACAGTAAGCGCCACAGTAGGCATTGGCATTTCTAAGGAAAATGTATGTGGGTCAGATTCCGATTTGTGGCGGTTAGGTTCATGCAGTTTGTACTTAAGGTACTCTTTGAGTCTCAACGCTCTGTCCCGGGATCAAAATTTTTTATGGATCTGGGTATGAATGACTGCAATCTAATAATAATGACAGGAAGAGTGGTAGCACTCCTACTGTCATTATATAAATCCAATGCCAGATGCATTTCAGAAGTTATTTGGTGCCATGCTTCAGGACGTGTACTCTTGGCATTCAGTCATTACGGATTCAGTAGAGTTAACAGAAGAAGAATTTACTTTGACATTACTGTTAACTTTACTGAATCCGCAAGGAATTAATGCTAAGAATACACGCCCAGGACCTTCCCTTTTTGAGCACAGCTAAATTTAAATGGATAGAAAACTCATTAATTTCTTTGGCGCTTTGGCCATCTTTCATCGAATGAGATGGTACGATCCGGACGGGCTTAACTACCACTATTAGGCAAGGGTACCATGATTCTGTATGATGGAGAAGCGAGCACTCGTGACGAAATTCACTCTCAACTCTCAACTCAGAAACATAAAGAAATTAATTCATGCTGGATCAACCTGAGCAATTAAATTAATACTGGATTTATTTCAGGAAACAGTCAACAAAGAAATTAAAAACTAAAATATTTTACATTATCCTATAAATTAAACTATTCCTAAAATTACACACATTTATAACAAATAATAAATTTCAGCCATATCGCTGCCAGGCGGCAGAGTGCCCAAAAGACTGGCCGCATTCCCTCTCTGGATAGCTAGGCTCAACCTCTGCCCGAGATACCAGCCAGCCCTCTGGTCACGCGATGATTCGATTAAATTAATTAAATTTCAATTCAGGTACAACAGCGTGTCTCGCGACACGAGCGGCCAGTCCGGGAAGAGAAGTGAAGGGAGCAAGTCGGGGCAGAACAGCCGGAGGGGACCGCAGAACGAGGGCATCGAGAGCGCGCCCGAGGCCAGCAGTCTTCGCAGGGAGAGACCTCAGTGAGTGCAGGAACGATAACAATATTGTTGGGGAGTTAATCGAGAAAAACGTCACAATTGTCTTGCACATACAGCTATTTGCGCACACATTCTATTTTTGGTTCGGCTGGTCTTTAATATAGCGGCGCGGATATCTCTCTCTCTCTCTCTCTCTCTCTCTCTCTCTCTCTCTCACACACACACACTCACACACACACACACACCCTCACACACACACACACACACACACACACCCTGCGCGCGCCCGGAACCGCGTTTGCTTCGCTGGTGCGCTTTACAATAGCAGCTCTCTTTGACTCTCTCTCACACACACCATGCGCGCGGTGTTATATCGCGACGCGGCTCTCCCACAATCAAGTAAATCGGTAAAGTGGTTTTCGACAAGCAGTCTGTGTGGGGAGCATAGCTTGCGAGCCGTAAACATGAGAATGTTCTAGGTACACGACGATAAACCGCGGACGGCCGGCGGCGACGAGCGAGGAGGCGAGCGAGCGGGAGGTGACGGAGGAGACGGCGCTGCGAGCAGAGCCGGAGGCGCAGGAGCAGGCGCCGGCCGCACGTGCCGCACCACCTCCCGCGCCGCACAAGCAGTACGTCAACATCCGCCGCGCGAGGCCCACCACGCAGGCTCCCGACCAGGACGACGACGCGGCCAGGTAAAAATATACAAAAAAATATATATATCAAAATAAGCGTAGCTTTTACGCGTTTTTCAGATGTAATTTGAGAACCAACACTATGGGTCTATTCCAGAGATATGACAAAAAACCGACTCTCGCAACATGCACGGCAAGCGAAGCGGTGTGGCTATATTTATATTATAAGAACAATGAGCCATGAAAGAACTCAAACAAAAAATAAAAAAAAATAAAGCTTAAAAGGGTGGCTACTGGTAATAGCTTCCATAAATATACAGTAAAAATTTGAACTTTCCGTTTAACATAGTTTAGTAAACCGTTCATTAAGAATATTAACGGTGATTTTTGGTCAAGGAATGCTTTATTCGAGCGCAACGAGGCTACGTTCGTGTCAACGGCATCCGAATACCCGCCATCTCAGTCATCCCGCCATCACACACCAGAATACGTCACCATCCGCCGCAGTCGACCTACTACTGAGGAGCCCACAACTGCGAAGTAAGACTTATCCTGTTTCCCCATAAATAAATAGCCTCTCATTTGAAAGCGATAAGTGACCAGAGTGATCCCATTCACAAGGCATCATGTTGACGACCATGATAGCTTCTGTTATCTTCTAGTACATAATCGCGAAGGTGAAGTGAAGGAGGTGCAGATATTTGTCTTCTCAGAACTGGATACTGTTAAATAAATGCATTACACCATTGAAACGTGTAAGGTGTTAAACAGTCATATATGTCGGATCTTGAACGTGGTAAGAGAGACGAAGTATAATTTTCATCGTCTGCTTTGCCTTCGCCCTCCATGATTAACATTCGAAACCAATTCACAAGAAAGTATAAAAATGATTATGTTTAAATGCACAAAGTAATCGCAAATATCAATCAAAACAGTTATTATGAAAAAGTGATTCAGGCGTGATACTTCTCACTATTAGACGCGTGGACGAGGCGGGGCGGCCCGCGCGAAAGTAGTCTTCCAGAAAAAACTCCGCCCCGCCGGCGCCTTCCCACCGTCGCCTGATCCACAGATTGCCTGCTTCGTTCAGAACGTGCTTCAATCAAACTCCGCTAGATGGCGGAGTAATCCATGCAGCTAGCTGATCACCTATTTATTACAATCACTTTGTCAACAGCCAACTGATGGCGCTGATATCAATGGCGCCGACTAAAAAATACGCGCGCATTAAGAAATACAAAAACAATAATTAAAAAACACACCTGACATTGTGTCTTAGTTTTTTAATTAAACTTGATTTTGTTTGAATATTCCCAGGTATCAAACTATTGAACGCGAGAGGCCAGTATATGAAGAAGCGGAAGAAGACGAAGAGCCCCCGGCTCCAGCCACGCCACAATACTCAACTCTGCACCGCACGCGCGGCACCACCTCCAGCGAACCTCTCACGTCTCCCGCTCCCACCACCGTGCTTGCAGTCCAGATCTCCTCACTTCTCAACTCCCCGGTCACCACCGAACCTCAACCCAGTATCCAAACCACCGAACATGGAGCCTCCGATCTAGATCCTTCTTCTTCTCCGACTGCGGAAACGGAGTTACCCACAACGGTAACCGAGCCGACTACTACGATGACTCTCACGCCGAGCAGCACCGCCAACTCGAGACGAGCTATCTTGAAACGAGTTCGCAGCACTACAACAACAACGACATCTAGTCCCACGTCCGCCGCTCCGCAGGTGAGTTCCGAAAGGAATTACAATATCATCCGTCGTCGACGCCCGAACGAAATATCGTCAGATTTGGAGGAGCCTGAAGGCTCTTTACGCAAGATTCGCTCCACAACCCCCGATAGTCGTGAGACGCCCGGAAACGTCCAGTCGAATGGTGAACTGGGGTTGGTCTCGAGGGGATCTCGAAATAGGTTTAATCGTACGATAGGTAATAGCGTCGATTCAGTGTCCTCTGCAGCTAGAACTCCATTAAACAGAGGCCGTTTCAGGCCCATCTTGAATCGAGACGAGTTATCATCATTAACACCTATCGATCATGAAATTTCCGACACTATTCTTCTTGAACGAAATGCACCACAACCAGAACGCAAATTTAGGCCTCGTAACCGACCAGTCACTGCGTCTAATACTGCACCGGATACAGAGGCATCTGCAGCCACGGTCGAAGTGCGTCGTCCAGACTTTATTCCAAGAGGTCGTAGCAGGTTCACAGTTACCTCGTCTACAGAAACACCTCCTTCATTGGTTGACGTGTCAACCGAATCACCGAAGCAAGAGAGAAAACCGACGTTTTCAAGGTTTACACCTAGGCCATTTTCAAGGTTTGGTTCTTCAACAGCATCACAGAGTGAAATTTCAGTAAGCGAAGATGTTTCTATTGCAAGTGAGAGAGACAATAGCTCTGCTACTCCCAGGTCTCCAGTTCGTCTACCATTTGGACGAACCAGAGCCCCACCATCGAATCCAAGGAACGGTGTGCTCCAGGCACGTATAGTTTCTCCACTTTTTCGAAGAGGTTCATCAACTACAGAATCTTTAGTTGAAGCTAAGATTGAAGACATTGAAGATGAAACTGAAAACAAAACTGATGATATACATTTATCTGAGAGTACAATTGAAGAAAAAGAGCATGAGGATAATATTTCTGAAGAACAACAGGAAGTTAAACGACGGCGCATAGTTATTAAAAAAAATATAACAAATCCTGTCTCATCAGAAATCGAAGAATATTTCGACAATGTAACCGATATAGTTTCCACGTCAGAAAACGATATAAATACTATTTCTGTTACACCTGGTAGCAATTTGAAAATTCTCGGTGATGACGAAGGTCGCCAAAAAAGAATTAAAATTATTAGAAGGCGACCAACTTCTACTCCGACGTCAGTAATTATAGATTCAGTCACAGAAATTTCATCTGCACAAAATGTTTCTTCTGCCCCAAATCGTATACGAAAAATTATTCGTAAAAAAATTATTCCTTACTTAGCCAAACCTGTAACAGAACTGGATAAAAAGATTGAAGTTGATAATCATGAAATAACTGAAAAAATACCGGTGGAATCAAACTATGGCGAGAAAGCCAGTCCCGTAGTGTTTTCAGTGAAATCTGCCATTCAAGAACCAGAAAACATTTCTCTATCCCTAAAATTGGAGGATTCTACTAATCAAGATTTAGTTGAAGAAGTAACAACTGTAAAAATCATAAATATTAGCCAAAGCGATCAAGATCTATCACAAGTATCAATAGTTCCTGATACAACTATTAAAATTCCAGCAAAAGATATTGAAATTGTTGATCCCCAAGATGTAACTGAGAGTACAAATGTTGTTGAATCAACTGAGCCGGTTTCCAAGTCAACAGAAGTAATTAGCTCTACATCCGCGAAGTCTAAATTCGAAAGGGCACAGTACAGACCTCCAAAGAGATTGTTTACGCCTAGCACCGAAGCATCAGTCGCTCCTAGCAGCAGAACTTATAGTCGGAAATATAATGGAGCTACATACACTAGTCCAATAATCCCGGATCGTGAGGTCTCTGAACGCTCACGAGCTGCAGTAGTTACAAGAAGACCACTATTTACGTCAAAGCCTTTCTCCCGAAAACCTTTTACGCCACGAACAACTAAGAAAGTGGAAAAAGATTACAAAGACGAAGAATTTGAAGAGGAATCGATTGAGGAAGATGAATCGCCATTAGTATTTGTTCCAGAAAACCAACTATTTTCGAGAGGATCTAACGGAAATGAGGATTCAATTAACTCACAGAACAAAGATGAAGTTGAAGATGATTTCGTGGAAGAAGAAGAAGAAATTATCAAACCTTCATCGAGAAGGCCATTCTTTAGACCTAAAACAATTAATTCAAATACATTCAGAGCATCTACTTTAACGACCGAAATACCGAAACGGAAATTTTCAAGCAGCCAGAATAGAACAACGATTTATGATAAGTCAATATTTTCAAAGCCTAGTTCAAACGATACAAAAAAGAGGACACAAAATGTTCCTGTGAGATACAATGCACAAACTAATAATGTAGAATCTAAAGAAGACATTGTAAATGAAGAAACCGATTTGAATCAAACATGGAGGGAAGATAACATTATTACAACTACATTTACTTCCGTAGAAAATTACGAGACTACTAGAGATGATGAATACTTGACGGATAAAATTATTGAAAACTTCACTGACGTTGATACTACATTAAATACAAGGCTCGAGAATATTTCGACAAGTAATGATGAGAATCTTTCAACAGTGACTGAACCAATGGAAGTTGATACGAGTACAGATGAATATTTAGAATTCAAAGAAGAAACCCAAGAACCACAAGGCATTGATAATCCTACAACCATCGCTCAACATGTTTTTTCAGAAACTTTACAAACTAATTCTGGCTCGCAAACAACAGTATCATCAGAAACTACTTACCATGACAGCATCAATGAACAAAAGGATGAACTTGAAACTACTACAACCACCCCTGAAACTACTTCTTTTATTGAGACGCACTTCGATAAATTGTTCTCAGTTAGAAGGGTGGTAGAAGTGTCATCTAAGCAGGATAAACATCGAATAAATAGAAACAATGAAAGTAGATTAGTGGAAACTGGCGAAATTATGCAAGAAAAGAAGCCTACAGAAGACAAGATTGGAGAAGTTAGTAGGTTTACGTTAATAAAAATAGTTAAAGATGACATACCTATTTACCTTACTAAATTGGGACACGTATATCCAGTAGATAACCCTCCCGATAATCCTATTCGCATTGATGAAGGCAGAAACGCTAGAGCTCTTGTTAACTTCACGGATGCAGGACGAGAAAATTTGGTTGCATCTGAAAGTGTCAACGAAGCATATCGACACGTTAACAAACTGGACACTACGAAAATAAACATGAATATAAGCAATCCTTTGCTTGAATTATTGAAACGAGATAATTTTGAAATACACAATAACGAAGAAGATAAGACGGAAAAATCTCAATCTTATTCGCCATATCCGATACAGTGGCAATTTGTTCCTGCTGCTTATGAAAATGATTACACAAAAGAGAAGCATAACAAACAGGCAAAATCATTTGAAGTAATAACTCCTCGAAGCTACAAAACGGATCCATCAACAATCGCTTTAGAAGGACTGTTCAAAACAGAAAATCCATTACTACTCACTGCTAGAAAAGTTTCTCAAGATGTTTCTCAGAGTACAATTAATAACCAGCCTTTTTTGGTGTACGCCGCCCCACGATCAATTGACCAAGATCCTACTAACTTTGTCAAACTCCAAGTTCTTCAACCTGAACACGGTCGAAGCGTGAAAACTTACGTAAGAGGTCAAGAACTAAGCGGAGTATCCGATAGCACGACTGTCAAGTATCCAGTGTCGATTTCAATATTATCCACGAATTCAGGAACAGACGACAATAAAGGAACTGCAATTCCTACTGATTATATCACAAGTACAAATAAAATGGAGTATTTCAATACAGTTACTGAAACAACGACCATATTTTCGTCGGATATTACTACCGAGACCGATAACAAAATAACGACAAAAGTGGCTGAAACAGCAACAGAACCTGAGGTTACAACTCCTAAACTTATCGTTTCTAGCGATTCCCTGGCCGATAACGCCAAGAAGCGTCCTAAACTCTCATTCCCCCGCCGGCCGAACTTCAGAAATAATAACATTACAAGAATTACTATTAGTCCATTGCCAAACCTAGTAACAACACCTCGCACGACTAAAAATACCAACCAAACCATATTAACATCTAACGTTAAGGCGAACAAATCGTCGAGCTTCAATCCTAACAAATCCAGATATTCCGCGAACCGGTCCCAGAACGTGCCAGTCGATGCGAGGGGTTCGAAAAAAACGAGCCCTTCCGGATTTCTTCAGAGGCAGAACTCAACTGACTTCGTGAGGGTTCAAGCGGCCAACTCGGAGAGCTCGAGAAAGCTGTACTTCAAACCGATCCGACCGAACTTACTGAGGCCCTCGTTTGTCCCGAGGCGAGCTAGTACTAGCACTGAGGCTACCACGCAGGTCAGTAGCGAAACGTAGTCCGAGGGAGACGCTAACGAGACGCATGTGATCCCGATGACAATAACAAGACCTCAAAACCATTAGAATCATCTTGCAACTCTAAATAATACAGGGGCCCTAACCATTTCCGACGATATTTTGTTCGCATGCGTATCCTGGGGGTCCATTCAGGGTAAGAGTGAGTTCGAATTCGTCAATGAACTTTTTTGAATAGTTCATGTTTCCACACTTCTTGAACAATATTTCAGTTTGGTGAAAATCTGGTTTGTCTGGTATAAATAACAGTTCCGTTATTTAAATAATAACATATTTCCCAGCTATTTTTAGATTAACTCACTCCCGAACTCGAACTCACTCTTACCTGAATGGCCCCCCTGCACTTTGAAATGATTTTGCACGATATTTGATCATGTTTACGTGACCAAACTTTATATAATGAATGCATGAATGTAAATGCATTTAGTATCATCTTTGTCATCTTATATGATGATCAAATACCAAGACATGTAAATATATCCCTAAGAGGACTCAACACGTTCATTACATAATGTAAAACTTAATTAATAGGTATTAGTCATAGATTTAGAATTGCGATTCATAGCTTTAACTTAAGGTATACGTTAAATGCTGCTAAAGTTTGTATACCAAAAATGTATATAATTAAGTAGTTATTTTGGTATTATAAAGACTGAAGGTGGCAAGTAATGTTATTAGTTAGTTTATGTAAGAAGTTTTGGTAGGTACATGATGTTATCGTTAAAAATATGATTTCGCCATCACATAAATTTTATTTATCTGGCAATTTATTCGGTTGGAATGAAAATGTTTTTTTGACGATTGTATTAACATAATTTGTAATTTGTGTATAAACCTTATTTAATTATATTGGAGTTTAGCTTAGAATTTTATGCGAACGAAATAAAATTTGTCAATGTGAACAAAGTCTTCTTGAATTTTGAAAAATATAAGTATTTTTCTTTCTTGCAAAGATTTTTGAATATTTTAACTTATTAAGATTTTAAAGAAGATTCTTTATGATACAGTCAATATATCAATATGTGGAACCGGAAAATCATCTGACGCTGTAAAGGTGGGCCCTTAAGCATCAGAAGCATCCCCACACAAAGGAAGTAAGAAAAACATTAGAAAAACTGTTCTAATTAGAAAACTAGATTTCTTGTAATAAACTTAAGGTTTAAGTTAAATATCTGTGTGGGCCATTCATAAGGTAAGTACCCTCCATTAGGTAAGGATTACGTGCTACAAAACTTAAAGGCATGAATCATGAATATTGGCATTACTTATAAGTTTTACACTGTCTCTTAATTAGTAAATATGTTTCCTTGTAACATTTAGACAATATTCTTGCTTCGTTAAAGTTTTCCATTTGATATTAATTTTAAAACACCCACGTTTTTGTACAGGCTTATTCTGAACAAAGAACTTTCTAGCCGTTAGTTAAATTATTATTGCATATCCCACCAATCTATTGTTCATTGATAGATGTTAACAGTAAAAGACATACTAGTAATACGTTGTTTTTGCGATGGAGCAAACCAACGATGTTAGTAAAAGCAACAGGTAGTACTTCTAACACATAAAAAATGTCAAGGTATATCTTATCATTTTAACAGGATAATGAGTTGATCAAGTTCCTTACAATGGGCTCTTGCCTGTTTCCTCAGTTAAATTAACATATACTTTTCTGATGTTTTTCACAATACTACAATTAACTGGGAGCTACGTATGTACGTTTCTGTTATTTTATAACTTCTCTTGGATCGATGATATCCACCTTTTCTGTATTTTTATACACATTTTTAACGGACTTTAAAAAGGAGGAGGTTCTCAATTCGTCGGAATCTTTATTTTTTTATGTATGTTAACCGATTACTCGAAGATCCAGGGGATCGATTTGAAAAAACCTTTTTTTGTTCAAAAGAGTATACTTTCCAATTGGTCCCATATTTTATTTTACAGACGAAAAACGTTCAGATGTACTTCTCAGTTGCTTTATTTAAGGTGGGCCTCCCCGCTAAACATCATGCCCATATTTCTTGTCTGAGATCCAAAATTTTGCTCAAAACAGCTTTATTTGGTCGAACTATGGAGATGCCTGATGACCGTATGATGGCATTGTAAAATTGCGTTTGGTTCCTAAGTTATAAGATCCGAAAGCTCGAATTTTTCGCGGGTTTTATACAATAACTTTGGAGGTGGATTCTTCTTCTTTGAAGTATAGTGCCCGCGAATGAGTTATTCCCGCCGGGAAGGGCCACCTTAGTGTGCAAAACATCAGAACGATATTTCTTAATTTGACTGAGGCACGAGGTATTGTTTGCAACTTGATCACCTTATTATCTTCTTAACAAGATGTTTAGCATCATTCAAACAGTTGTTTTGAAGCTCAACGAAAATTAACTTAGGGCAGCAAAATATATATTTTTTTATATATTTTGGAAAGTTATGTGGAAGTGACAGTTGGCCACATAAAGATTACTTGTCTTTAGCATCTTTATGCACGTGCCCGCGTGCCTACTGATTAATTAAAAGTATTTTACCTTCTTTGTTGACCAAGAGACTCGCTTGACATAACATATAATGTATTCATGAATAATGATGGCCTGCGTAATCGCCTCGGAGACCTTGCCTTGAAATCACCAATCGGTTACGTAATGCTCCACACCCAAAATTGTTTAGCGCCTTCGAAGAAACTTTCTCGGATATAATAATTTTACCTTCTGTGCGAGCCGCGACTCTTACGGCAACGCATCTCGTAACAGCGATAAGTTGAAGACCGCTTTCTCCCTTTATTAAAAGGTAAATAAAAATACATGTCGACAACATTTCCTGTGGGCATTTGCACAGTAGAGTTGAGAAAACGGAAAGCGAAGCTTAAGGTGGCCCAACCCGGCGGGACTAACTCATTCGCGGGCACGGTACAAAACTGTGCCGTTGCCCTCTGGGACCTTCTCTGTTTCAAAGAATAAGACAGGCTCCGTGATGAGGAAGATGCAACATGTCCACAAAAAAGACAATGTGCATAGTGTATGATTTGGTAAGATTTACGCAAATTTTAATTACAAAACGACTTATAGCTAAAAGTAAACTACGACCGCTGTTGTCGAAAATCTAACAAAAACCAAATAGATTATAAATCTTGATTAAATAAGCTTTGTCTGATGACTAATCTTTTTAAGATGTTCTTGCTTTATCATTGCGTAATCCACCTCCAAAGTTATTGTATAAAATGCGCGAAAAAATCGAACTTTCGGACCTTATAACTTAGAAACCAAACACAATTTTACAATGCCAACGGTCATCAGACATCTACGAGTAGTTCGATTAAATAAAGCTATTTTGAGCAAAATTTGGGATCTTTGACAAGAAATATGGGCGTGATCTTCTTTTCCCTTTTGTATGGGGAGTTGAGCGGGTTGGGCCACCTTAAGATATTTTACTATACTATAAAATTGTGCACTAGGCACGTCTAAAAATTACAAGTTGTACCACTGCGTTTCTTTTCGTGTTGTCATAAGAGGCGACTAAGATTTGGGATTCGGGATTCGGATTTATGTAAAATCGCCGTTCAAGAAATAATAATAAGAATAAGAAGAAAAGTTCCAACATGGCTTGGATATGTTTTTACTTACTTTAATATTTTCTTAAATAACAAAAAAATCATTAAATTCCTAGATTCCCGTTTCGTATGCCTTTTATTTGATTACCGCCCGTTAACAAAAGTTCAGGCCCTCTTATTCACATACATTTAACATTCTTTAACTTTCCAAATTACCTACATTACTTTTATAAGAAGTTATGTTTGTTTTATGTCCTTATCAAACTTATTACTTATTATTTCAACTTATTAAAACGCTTGAATAAAATATATCAAACAAAATGTTTACAGATGAATCGCTGCTGATTTTTCAGAATGGTTTTTCCGGCAAAAAAACATATATGGACGCTCGTTAAATATTAAAAAAATATATACCGTTTCTCGTGGAAATATAAGTTATCGGCTATAACAGCTAGTGGTCACCTCGTCATACGTCTCTAGAGTACATACTACGGTCAAACGGGATGTTAACTGGTTCATAATTTATGAATGAGAAGAAATCGAGATCGAGCTTATAAAATGTTCTTATGAACACGCTCGGATAGGTACTCCAGCCAATATTTTTGATCGGTTATTGCGTATGTATTTATTTTCGACAAGAAAAAGAATCTACGTTCTAATTGAAGTTCTTTTTTTTTAAGATTGAGCTGACTCAGCACTTGAATTGCTTTGCACTTGCATTTTGGTATTGTGACTAAAAAGTTGTCTTTAATGTATAAGAAAGGACGTAACTGTAATTGCATTAAAATGAAAAAGTTTAAATAGGCATATGAAAGAATGATGTATTTGTAGAATTTAGCTCAAATTAACACCCATTATTTGGAAACATTCAAATTTTAAGAACTTCATAAAACATCTTTGTAATAAAACTGTTTAGCTGGAATATATATTTTTGAGAATATATATTTTGGAGAGATTATTTTTGAGTAATCATACCTACACATTCGGAATCATGCCAGTTTGGTGCCATGCCAGGCATGCATGCATAGCCTGACAAACATGGTGCATTGGGCTATTATCAAAACGGTAGTTGTGTGGTATTAGCCATCGTCAGGTTACATAAAAAAAGGTTCTGGCACGGCAACTAGTTCCAATGAGGAGTGTTGTACACAATGACAGAAGTTGTAAGAAAAGTTGTGGTTTGTATATTTCTGTTTCTTTTTATATTTAAACAAAGCTGTTCGATCGACCTTCACTAACGAATAACCCGAACATAGCCAATTTGGCCGCATAATGACGTGCTGACCTCGCTTAGATACTGTTTTCTGTAGGTTGATCTATCCTATATGGCGGCATTATAGATTCACTAAATTCTTATTCTACACAGCGTGCCCTTACCTGTATGATCGTGCTAGTGAATGTTCAGTGTATATTTAACTCCTTGTAAAGAGTTAAGTACCTAATTAAAGTTAACTCTGGCTGTACTATTAGGGCCATACAAACAACCAGTTTTAACAATCCATGGATTGCATTCCTACCACGTCAACGCCGCTTTAAAATTTATAGAATGCTCAAATAAGTATATCTAATTTTGTTTATAGATAGGCATCATTTAATTATGATTCCGTGCTCTAAATTGGTTTTTGTGGTTAGGCACTGTATAGTTTCATAATTGCTACTCTTTTGATGTTAAGAGAATGTAAAAAACTTGTAAGTTAATTATTTCAAGTTGACATCAGCGTGCTGCTTTCTACGACTGCATCGAGCTGTGATTTCTACATTATTTATGCTTAACTTTAAATATATATTTTATGCATATCACCTAAACCATAATATTTTCGAAATTTAAAATTTAAAAAAACCAGCTTCAAAGCATCTTCCGATCAATTCATGGCTCAGAATAAATTTAATATTGTAGGTTCCTACATACTTCAAGGGAGATTATCCTATACATCCTAGATATATGTTGGGCTAATATCATGACGGCGTATGTAGCATTAGCCAACCATGTCCAGTTACTCGATTAATGTGAATACTTTAGTGCAGAACTTTTGTGTTTTCAATATACAATATTTATTGTTCTATTAAGACCCAATGTATGCATTAACTTGTTTTTAGTTATTCTAGTCAATTCAGAAACCCAATTTAGCTAGCAAACTTGCTATTTCGCGACACAGGATGATATTAACGGTTACATTTTCATTTTACATTTTCTCACTAATCTAGGGAACTTTTCAAAGTCGCGTAATATACCTACTCCCTTCGCTCAGTCAATCATGATGCTTCGTGTCTCGCTCGGTGCAGAGTGCATTCTTCACGTGACCCGCCGCGCTGCACGCTTGTGCAAGATGCGACTCACGCTCGCGATAGGCACTGTACGTGACTGTAGAAGGATGTTGTATGTACAGTCAGCAACACGGTAAGCGGCACACTCAATTTAGGGAACCAAGCGGCAGGCAAGCCTCAAAGGATTCAACGCATGCATTAGGAAATAGGAATAACCTGATCCTACACCTTCTACGGGTGGACATTTGGAGGACTGAAGTGCGAAGTTTAGGGTTTACCATGACGTCGACTGTACTTTATTTTTAGAGGAGAATTGTAGCTGCCTTGTAGTTTGAATAGGATGTTCTGTTTTAGGGTAAGGATATTCTAGAAATTTGGATAGGACGTTTTCGGACTTTCTTGAAAAATTGCACCTTTAAACTATCATACGATTTCTTAACGTGAATGACTAAATTAAAAATACTTGTATCATTGATCAACCAAATTGTTGAGAAGATGTTCTGCATCTCACTGCTTGGCATTTATAAGATCAATGTATTGTATATTTAGCTTATACTAGCTTGAAACAATAATTAGCTTATTGTTCTTGAATATGTATAAACGAATATGTTAATATATTTCTGTCTCTTCCCTGATAGTACTCGCTATTCATCATTCATTAATAATTTATTGTTGTTCAATATTGTATACAAGTTCTTCAAGTATACAACCTATTAGCAAGCCAATTCATCATACAATCTATTTTATGTTGCCGAGTATTGCATTATTAGACGAGGAGTTCTCCTATTAGGGAGAATACCAGATATACCCGGTATCATCACAGAGTACGTGGATCGTGCTTGTAACAAGACATAAGACGTGGCACAGGATCCTTGACCTCGATATATGTGTCTCCTCGTCCGTCAGCAAAACTTACCATTTAATATTACTAGTAACTAGTAACCCCACTTTTCTAAGCATTTATAAAACTTGAAATAAAAATTTAGAGTCATTTTAGAGTAAATCTTCTCTTGCTCCCTGTTTCCATGATCTTTCTTTCTATGGAATTCTTCTGAAGTCTTCTAAAAGCTTCTTTTTAAGACATTCACGAAGTGTGAAGATTAAATTATTTAAAAAAAATATTGACTTCCATGACGAAATTGTTTTTTAAAATTAAATATAAGAGAAATAATAGGTTAACATTCACATATTAACAGTTGCTTTAAAACGGGAATTAAATATGAAACATATTTAGAAACCTATCTACTTCTTATATCTTAGTTTATCACTCTTTTCGCTGGTTCGAATTTTAAAATCGCTATAGAATTTTTATTTTGTTAAATAACAACAGCAAAATTGTTTATACAAGTAGAGAATCTAGGTTCCGAATAGACCTCGATCTATAGCTGTGTCTACAAACTGCATACATTGGATGCTTCAACAATCGCACAGTAATGAGACAGCTATTTCAACTCGCATTTTCTTTCGCAATCGCCCCATTTACTCTAATCGCTATGTGACTCGTCGGCGTGAAAACTCATCACGTCGCACGTTGCCGACTTCACCGTCGACAATTTCAAAAGTGGTTATAGACATTCTTAGATGAGAATGCATTATTTGACTCTTTAGAAAATAAGTGGGGTAGCTATTTAAAATTTCAAATTCTACACCAAAAAACTAAATCAGCGCGACTGTGGTTTCAAAGTTAATATCATGTTTGTACTAAAAATACCTTAAAACCTAAAAAGCCTATAATGTCAAAAATTGGTCCAAGATCTGTTTACTAATGGCAAAGTACTTTCCTCCGGTGATAAAAATATATATACAACTAAATACCTCACTTTTGGAAAAGGACCGGTAGTTCAAGAGTTTCAATCACTAATTTATATATATTGAGATACAGATATTTTTTTTTTGTAACGGGAAAACCACACAAGTTTCTAGCGAACGTAAAACGCTAGAATTCGTCGTAAGCGAGCGGCACACGGTGTCGTCATTTCTACTATTTATATGGTAATACGTGTACGTCTGCGAATACGATACATCATTAAGGAATATAAGAGGTTATTTGCTTTACGGTAGCATCGAACGACGGTTTGTTTGCTAATGTATTGAGTACTTATCAGTTTTGTGTGTGAATCATTACAATAATCTAATATACCCTTGAATAAAATTCTGAATTTATGCCGATAGGAACCATACATATTATACATATTTATAATAGATCTACCATAAAATAATTAAACGATATGCTGTGCTTGCACAAAGTCCGGGATATTTCTGTTTCTTTAAAATCTGACATTAACAAAAGCATTTTTTGCCAGAATTGGTTGCTAATGCTTGCATGGTAGGCTAGCTCTTCTTCAATTTGATTTTTCTTTAAACTTTTTGTGATTACCGTCAAAAACTTTTAAACATAGAAAATATTTAATGTTTTTTTTTCTCTTTTCTATTTTTATAGAAAGAAAATAAAGCTTGTAGTATTGATTGCTTCCATAAACATAGATGACTCATGCCTAGTAAGACATACATTTAGGTAATCTTTAGCTTGTATCAGGAGGGGGTTAAAAAAAGAAACAACCGAATAAAAATGTTATATTTGGTCTTTTGTACAATGTCTGAACTAGACGTCGATGATGATATTATACTAAATCTCAGCATTCATCCAAGCTCTCAGCGTGGAGCTAAGTTGCGGGTGGGCTCGAAACAGGTGTGCGTTGGTCGGTGACCGTTACTGAAACACAGAAAAAACAACAATTTCATTTTATTGCAATTACAATACGAACAATATTAAAATATGATATATGCTGATGTGAAATTAGAAGGGTAGCTCATTATGGCGTACGTTTTTTTTTCTAAAACCTAGTTGCATTACGCTGCTTCGATCGTACGAATTAAATACACCCTATATCCTCTTTTCGACTTCAAGTATTGTTTTCTGCTATATTTTATGAAATTAAGACTTAGGAAACAATAATATTCTTATCTAATAATTAAATAAAAAAAATGTGTGCATCGTATAGGGAGAGATGCTAAAATATTAAATTAACTTTGCGGCAAAATATTTTAGTTTTTCGGAAAAAATTAACGATGTGACGATATTTTGAAGCAAATCGAAACTATCTCAATGTATTTACCAATTGTGAAACGTGTAATGACAATGTGACGTCATTATGACCCCTTATTAGATAAGGTATAAGACAGAATGGACTAAACTTTACCACGTAAACGTACATTTCATTTCACTGCTTTCCAATACATTCACAATGGGCCCATGGGCCGATACATAGGCATTATATATCAAGTGTCGAGTCAGTTTCTCAAACGCAGAGTTGATTGATTGATTGATAGTTTGTTTCATGGCAAAATTCGTTTCAACAGCTTTTGTTTGGACAGGTTTTTTTATGATCTCATTGGTTTGTTGGTTGCTTAGCGGGTCACCATGGCGCAACAATGGAAGTGTATATCTGACTGATCAGATATACGCGCCAATAGCGAGCAATATTAGTTTTGTTTTTATGACTGGACATGCTAATAATGCTAATACCACACCCACCGTCGTGATATTATCCCAACACACCGCAACCCCGAAGAAACTAGTTGCATTAGATGTATGGTTAAATTAAACAGGATTAAAAACACGAACGATTTTTCATTGCCGTTTAGACCATTTGTTTATCCAATACCTACACGAGCAGGCTTAACCTAGAAGAGAATGTGGATCTACAGTTTTATATGGATTCCGAATCATGTAACAGCACGAATTCTTAACGACATGCTACTTCAGAAAGATAAATAAATTGGTGCTTAATCGGGCCGGAAATTTGAACCCATAACCTCTGGCATGCAAGGCAAGTCACCACGCCCCTGAGCTACTGGCCGCTCAACAATCTTTGAAATCTTTAAAAATGTTATATTAGAGCATACAGAAAAAAGTATTATGCGGAATATCATATTAAAAAACACAAAAAATAAAGTATATGTTTGTTTATATTTGAAAAAAATATGGGCGAATCATTTTTTTTATTTTATTATTAAATGGTTGTGGAACTTTCGAGGACACTTACTCGAAATTCATATAAAGGATGGATAATAAATCCTTTTTAGGATTCCGTACCCAAAGGGTGCCAACGGAACCCTATTACTAAGCCTCCACTGTCCGTCCGTCTGTCACAGGGCTGTATCTAATGAACCGTAATAGCTAGGCAGCTTATTTTATCTACAAAGTGTGTATTTGTTTTGCCGCTATAAGAACAAATAGGTAAAATTAAAAAATCATGAAAATTTAAGTCCCCCTAAAAAACATGTGATTTTGTGTGTTAAATCTTGTACGATGGTACGGAATCCTTCGTGTGCGAGTCCGACTCGAAATTGGCCGGTTTTTGAATTTTTAATTTCGATGATGCCTTTAAGAAAATGCATGGAAAGTATACTGTTTCGACAGTATTCAAATCCGAATATCTCGTAAATCACTGGTGAGAATTTAATGAGGTTTCAACAATTTATGGTATTAACGTCGAAAACTCCATAGCTTATGGAGGTCTATAATATATGGATGGTTGTTTACACATTGTAATTACACTGCTGCTGAGAATTGCCTTTGAAGCGAGTATCTATGGCCATTAAGTAGTCAATAATTAGCCTTGAAAATGTATATGTTCAAAATAGTAGAAAACAATTACACAAAGACTAAACAATAACTAACCACGGCCTTTTATATGATAGAGATATTTGCCACACATCACTGGATTATTTTGCATCGCCGCAATTACTTTTCATAAATTCAATCTAACCTTAACTAACCGAACTATGTCCAGTAAAAGTACAGTCCTAAAAGCATCCTAGTTCAACCTTATTTGCTCTCGAGTAGGTAGTTCGTGCCCAACTCGGATTAAGGACTATGAATATACAAACGTATACATCCCAATGGAGGCCTTACGAAGCGACGGCCACTTTCGCTCATCTGCCTCGCCATACACCCACCTACAGCTAGCTACACGTGCACGTATACAGTGTGGTTTCGCGCAGCCTCCGCCGGCGATGGACCGGTTAGGCGGGCGGCTGAGAACAATGTACCTTTGCTCAGACCTACCGAGCCTGACATATTTCAGACGCAGAGTTTCCTTGCTTATTATTTATCATGCACCTGCGTGCGAATATATAGGATGGTTTTGAAATATATTTATAAAGTATTCGCTTATTTTAGGACATGTCTGATGTTTGTGCGGTTCAAAACATTAAAATGTATTAAATTTCTATACAAGGAGTAGTTTGTTCGATATCGGTTATCATGGATCTTTTTGTAACCCTGTGTCGTCTAATCAGTCGAGCCAAAATTGCAAACGGCAAAAAAAGGTCGAAATTGACAAAGATTTTGGAACAAAAATGGTCTAATGGCGCCTAATAGAAAAGGGTTAAAAAATGGCAAATCTGGCATACGGGTTATATGCCTAAATGAGCCTAAGGGTTTATCTTACTTAAAGGCATACATCATTGGGCGAACTTCACTAATGTAAACTCGATGAATAGATGGACATATGACACGGAAATGGGCTATCTACTATACAGGTATATAAAAATCCCCGAGAACAAATATGCGAGGAGTGCAAGGTCTTGCGTGGAGTATTGTTCTCATTTTTGGGACAGCTCAGTAAGCTAGAGATAAGCACCTGCTTGGCTTCCTGGACTCTCGGATCAATCAGTTTTGACGTAACTTATGTAGTGTAGTTGTACTACCAAAAAAAATTAAAATAATGAAATGAAAATGAAATAAAATGAGATGCCGCGCCAGGCCGTGCGTCTCGTCGACGACTCTGAGGTACATATCCCTGAATTTAGAGACCCTCCAACACCGAAGGGATGTAGAGCCCTCTCTGTGTTCAATCGTCGATTCATATTCCAAATATAAGAACCAACCGGTTCTCGAGATCGTTTATATAATGGGTCAGTGAACTATGGAATGTATTCCCTGCCGAGGTATTTCCCCCAAAATACAACCTGGGCACCTTTAAACATGGTGTGAAGATGCATCTGGCCGGTCGGCATGGTTTTCGCAGCCCCTTGAAAGTTGGAAAACCCATGGGTGTCGTCGGCACCTTAAGAGGTACTGGCATACGCCATATGCTGCGCTTAACATAGAATAAACTTAAAAGTCGAAGTCAATGAAAAAGACTGCGCGTCAAACGCACATGAATATGCGTTAAAAATCGGAAACCACATCGCCACAGGAAAGACACACATAAACAAATACGGATATTTCACGTCGGACTCGTGTACGTAGCTATTGACAGATCTCGTCTGCCTAATGTTATGCGAGAAAGTTAAAAGTTAGGAAACTGAATGTGTTAACGTTACATAATATTTACTAATTGACTTAGCAGTTGAGGAGGCAAACTCATATTAGCTAACAAATTGTTTTTTGTAATTTCTGCGTTTCCTCTCTTTTTTAAAGAGGTTAATTGGTATCAATTACTGTTAGTTGATCGTATCTACATTGTTTGTTGATTGTTTTATCAATGCGTCTTTTGTTTTGTTGTCAAGACAGCACAAGAAACATGTATTGTGAGTGACGTTAGCTATGGACTGATGAAATTTAGAAATGAAATGTACAATAAGTTTGTATGTACATAATATGCATTCGTTTTATATATTTTATAGAAATTTTAACTTGTAGAGAATATTATTTTACAAATTGATGTAAAAATGACATCAAAATATTTTTTTTTTCAGTATACACGGATTAAGATATAGGCTATAATGTGAGTATGGAGGAAAGATAAATGGTTAAAATAATTACGACTAACTATGCTACTGAAGTCTAAAACGTGTTCTATTCGTGAATTAATGTTTATATTTGATTCTAAATCATATTTAATATAAAAATATAGACCATACACACATAGAGTAGCAGTTCAACACAGGACCTTCAAAATGTTTGATTTATTTTATATTTATCTTTAAGTCCACATCGGTCGACCAGAACTGTTTTGTTTTAAAAAACGTTTATATTCATCGTAAGCTATTAATGATCCAACACCAAGGTCTATTTGGGAGTCCATTTAACGACCATACCGGCTATGAATTCGTGAGCTTGTTTTTTATGGGCATGATCATTATGTGGAAATATTAGATTGAATAAGTCCTCGAGACTTCTTCATCCTTGCAACGTGACGGCTTTCCAAAATGAAGTAAGAAGGAACAAGTTGCCACCGTGGCGTAAATATGAGCGTATAAAATCTTAAAAAAAAATGTATTTCATAATAATAAGAAAAGTCACATAAGCGGTATTTTTACTTATCATGAAAAACGTGTTGGTGCTCTCAGTAAAAACATATATTTCTATGCAAAAGGACAAAATAATAGAAAGGAAAAAATCCTCAGTCAAGTCAACACACCTAACTGCTTATCTGAAACACAATTGTCTATCACAAAATCTGGAAAAACATAAAAAAAATTTTTTGGGTTCTTCTTCACCCATTCAATCATCGAATTTATAATAATAAAAAAATATTAATAACTAGTCTTCATATTTTTTTTATTATTTGGCTGAAAGTTGATTTTTGCAGCTTGTTGATTGTTGCACAAAATTGTGCTTTAGGGGCCAAAGTGTGTAGAATCATCAGACGAACGATCTAGAATGGCGTACCGTGACAAAATCAGAGGTCAGGTACGTTGCATCTGCAAAAGAGAATTGATAAAGCGCTGTGAATAGCTCGAAGACCCGATTTAGAGTTGGGGAAGCATACAATCTCTAGCGCAATTTGCGAAATCCCTGGACACGCATATTGTAATGAATAGAGTGTTATGACACGATGCGCGGAACGAGCATGACAGTTCATTCATGGGTAATTTCTGCAGTTACAGAGGTTGATACCGGATCAAATTTAAGATTTGGTGGCTGTTTGGCAAGACACCTGTTTAAATGGGATATCGACAACCCTAACTCGAACATTGCTTGAGTATTCACTCAAATGATTGTATTTGGGCTTGCTTCGAGCGTATTATAAGGCGTGACGCAGATATGGCGCAGGTTTAGCAGTCTTATAGCCGCGTGTCAACTTGCTCCAAGGTCGACCGGATTCCGAGTGACGTCTCTACCCAGCGACTTGCGCATATATCACTTGTAGCGTTTCGGTTTTGAGTGGGTTTCAAAAACAGATGTGACATCAAGGTAGGGAATTCTTTAATTCATTCACGACCGTTCGATACAAACGTACTTCGATCATAATTTGATTGTTTTGAATTGCAGCCTCGAAATGTTATAAAAATACGTTTTCAAATTTATAGAACTTTGAAAATGTTCATACAATTCAAAAAACCTGACAAGTGCTAGTTTGACTCGCATAGCATATACATAGTTATGGTTCCACAAAAAAAACGTAGATAGCTTATCTATTACGTGAAAATGATTTTTATTTATTTAATATAATTTTTCTTTACTTGTAATATGAGACCTTGCTTCTTGCAAAATTTTAGTTGATAAGTTGATTGATAGTTTGATTTAGTTGCAAGTATCAAAACTTCCAGAATAAAGGGCCGAATAAAATAAAATAATAAAACGATAAAATTAGTTTTAATGTGAGATAAAATAAGATATGATGTTACCCTAAAGTCAAATTAACCTTGGACCGTGCCTATTACTGCCTCTATCTCAAAAATAACACATCATTTAAAGGTAATTGTTCCGTAAGTGGTCCAAAATAAGGGCAGAAGCACGTAGAGTCGATGCTGTGACATAAAAATAATGAAATTATGATGCAAGTAAGGCTATGCTGTTTGGGGTTTGGTCTTATAAACGGAGTGATATTAAAGATATTGGGCTTCTGGGTTGAACTGTTAAACCATTTATAATATTAGTTTAACAGTAGTCTCCGTGACTGTATATTTGTCGGTTATCAAATCGTCATAAGGCAATGTCTTCCTTACAATTCCATTATCCATAATAATCCATAATACACACTCACACACTCTCTCAGCACCTCTCAACATCGTACACTAATACAGATGGACCACAGTCTATTTAGTACAAGAAGTGTAACTCTGTTATTGGCTTATATTTTAAATATTATATTTCTTTCTAAAAGCTGTTGATTTCCTCAATAAATAAAAAAAAAAAATCATATTTTTTTGTATTCCTAGTCTATTGCAACACTGCACTCCATTATGTCAGCACGTACCAGATTAAAAACTAAACTCATAGAGGAAAATAAAATTATACATAAATACAAGCTGTTAGGATATTTTTCCACGTTTCTTTTTTCGCAAAGAGAGAAGTTGAATATTATATATTACGTAGACAGACCGTAATAAAAATAGTTTGGTAGCGGATTTTATGTTCGTGTGTTGAATAAAATATCATGATAGCTACTTATTATTATTCAAACGGCATTTTTATACGCAAACGACATTGAAATGGAATTATTTGTAGACAGGATGAGCACAACCTTATGTTTTGAAAAGGCGAAATATGTATGTATTTTCTCATAATAAAGATAGACCTGAATCCTAAATGTATGTATTTTATTAATTTTAAGTTAAGTTTTTTTGTAGTCGATGTCATTTTGTGAATATGTCTTGGAGCTCTCGATGTTATTCCATTTAGTTGTAATTTTTCTCAACATTTAACGATAAATAGGTGTGTGTTCTATTTATTGTCTAGAGGCCTCATAGTGTTTCTGCGCCAGCTCGACGTATTAAGATGATTGCGTGATGGTATGCTTATAAAGAACACGGCCGATCTACGCCTACTGCTCCCAATGACTAACCACAAAGGCGGTTGTTAGAAACCCGCCCACGTAGCCATTACACGTGACAGGCAACTCTTGTGGCCCAAGAAGTGAGCCTCTACTTCTCGACTTGTAAGGGGCGTTCAAAAAGTGACCCTTATCATCGGGTCTTTGTAGGCCGTAATGCGAACTCTATAGGTGCGCTATTCGTTTAACGGTACGGTGATTGTTACGCCACATGTACTCCCAAGCAAATCGTGCAAAATATGGATATATTTTGAGAAAAGTCCCTTCTCACACAATGTTTTCATAACAAATTAGTTTAGAATTTTCATAAAAATAAAATAATTTATCTATGTTTATCTACAGTGGTAAGAAAGAAATTAAATTATGTTTATCTACAGTGGTAAGTGTAAATGAAATCCAAATGGCAATAAACCATTATGGTTTAAATTCAATTCGTAATAAAAATGACACGCATAGTATTTATGTCTTGCAAATAACCTCAGTGATATCCATTTCTATATCCTATGAGCTGTATGTCATCACTATTATGACAAACAATTAACAAATGTAATCTAAATAAGTTAAACAATTGATAGAATTATTCGTTCAGAATAATTTGGCAGAATGTCAGCCAATCAAATTAAATTTAAGAACACGGCGGAATTCGTGGCAGGAATTGAGCATATTCGTAGTAGTACATACATGGGCTGAACAAACAACATGATATCATTTAAGTCGCAAATGAGACCTATAATGTTTTCTTAACATAAGTTTAAATCAATCTAAATCAAATTTGGTAACAAAACGTGCATACCAGGATGTTATGATCACGGATAGTATATCAATCAAACAGAAGAGCGCCATACTGACACGTGTAGGAATATAATACAAAGGTTCATGTAAGATAGTATAAAGGCAGATAATAAAGTAGCACAGATTGTCATCATATTAATATCAATAATCATCGTGAAAATTATTAAAAATAATTTCAAATATTTCTTAATTAATTTATGTGGTAAGATTGAAAAATTATATAATGTACTGTTTCCACGGATCCATGGATTTTGTGATAAAGTTGAAGTGGGAAATAATAAATATATTTTTTATTATCTATTATTAGGTAATGGTTTTATTATTATTGCTGTTTATTATTTCCTGCTTTGAGGATTTTTTTACTAGTTACACATTTAGATTTAAAAAAAGTATCGCACCCGTACAATATATGCATGAGTTTTTAACATTAATTTATTATTTTATTCAGAACTGTATATTGAAAGTTTAAAAAATCTGGAAAAGTTTTTTCCAAGCAGAATAGGTTTGAAACCGTGTTGAGTCTTCATGTCAGTCTTTATGTAAATAAATTATTATCTAATGTATTTGATGGAAAATGGCAAAGGAATTTGTAAGCGTATGTTAGCGTAGCAAAGAAAACCTTGCTCTGAACCAAGCGTTCAAGTTTTCTGACGCTAAAACCGTTTCGCAGTCAAGGTTTGCAATAATGGGAGTTTTATTTTTCTTACGAAGCCTTGTTTCTTGACTAGTCAGAAAAAAAAATTCAGAAGAGAGTTTTAAGTTTTGTGAATTACAACAATTGGTTAAGGAAACATGCGAGAAGTATTTTCCTGATCACAATATTACTTCTGCCTATTTTTAATCCCCTCTTACGGAGAGATCTCTTCTTTAGTGTTATTGTAATACTTACAGTAATTATGATAAATAATAGATGTAAATTCTTACAAAAAGTCAAGAGTATGTAATGACGTACACAATATGAGACTAAACATTCTTACAAATGGACAAAAGTAACTATGTAAAAAAAAAGATAAATGATACAAATTCTTACAAACGATGTTTCCTCTGCGGCAGACCACGACTCGGAGGAGTTTCCCCCGTCGCCGCCCCACTGCCGCTGCGGTGACCCGGGATCCCGACGCATCCGATGAAGCCACCACCGGGCCCTCCACCCGGGAAGTCACCGCCGAGGCCACCACTAGCAAGACCAGGGTCCGGGGCGTCTCCAAGTTCGACAAGAAGCGCACCCCCGCGGTCAAAGTCACCGGAGGCAAAAGCGATCCGCCCGCGGAAAGTTTTCGCGCGAAGAAGCGGCCATCTTTGTTGGATGAGACCGCTTCGCAGTCGACCGGCGCGGTGCGGCGACCGACTCGTACTTATGTGCGGCGGAGGCCCGGTGGTGGTGGAGCGAATGGTGAGTTTTGCATTCATTATACCTGGCGATACTCGTAAAACTTTACGGGCGTTGTGATTATAGTCTATCTCTATGGATTGTGGCAATATTGCTAATTACGCTTCCAGTGGCAGTAATTAGGAGGTTATTATGAATGTTTGTTTGCTGTCATTGTTTTGGGATTGTGTCATTGCTACCCAATGCATTTTTTTAATCAATTTACGAATTCATTTATGTCTTCTTGCACAGTCGCTGAGCAATTTTTTTTGTAATACCATGATATTTTGTTCTAAGTAATGGTTATAACTACATACCGAGTTACAATCGGCTTCACATTTAAATATGCAACTATAATTGCATATTTAAATGTAATAATTTAACTGAATTTTGTGATATAAATAATTTTAGATATATATAAGATATAAATAATATATTACTTTTATAGAGCTGCCCGATGATTCCCATGGGCTTTTGAACTTACACGGGGACTGCAAAAATCATGTTGGCCGCCTGGTGCTTGTTCACACCCTGTTTGAAGGACACCAGGTTGTACTTTGTGGGAAACACCTCGTGCATTCCATAGTTTGCCGACCCTATCGATAAAACGATTTACTATTAGATAGACTCTGCAATTGTGCGTATGCAACAGTATGGGAACTGTGAACTAGTTTGGATAAAAAAAACGTATTTCACTTATTGTGATGTTTAGATTGATTTTTTAAACCAACAAAACGATTCAGAAATTTGAATTTAGAGATGCTTTCAGAGGCCAATATGAAAATTTTAATAAATATTTTCATGTAATAATGATTCGATTAAATTTTGGTTTTTGCTTTCAATATAAGAAGCCTGGAATTATCTGCAAAGTGAATATTTCAGCAAATTTAAATTTTAAAATATTTATCGTAACTATTTTGCTTTTTGGCTTTTACAAAGGAACATTGTTAGATGATCGAATATTTTGAGCTCAGGGGCGCAGGGACTCACTTTCTATGCCAAAGGTCATGTGTTAAATCCCCGCACTGTTCATGCACCATTTTCTTTCTCTTTCCGAGTTAGATAAGTAGTTTCCCTTACGAATGCGAGATATTCCATGGTTCGGAATCTATGTAAAACTATATGTACATCCCCTTCCCCTGCTAGGTCGCTCTGGTATGGAAGGTAAACCCACGCGTGTCTGAAATACAAGCCGCTATTCCAATTAAATAAAAACACATGATCAAATCTCATGTTTTCCTTCCATATATATTAATGAAATAATTAATATTATCATATTAATTTAGTTTGTTATAACTTTTTACATATTTTTTTAAATAAATTAATAACCATTGAAAAAATCTCTGGGTAGCTTACACGATTATAGTAACGGATATGTTGTAAATTATAAATAATAATTGACATTAAAAAAAATATTACATTGCTTTCATGACGATTCCCCTTTTAAATTTCTGTTTCATTTATATAATTACTAAAATACGTGGAAAATTGTTATCCCTACCTTTTGCGATCACAACATCAACACATTAATGTAAATATTCAGGGTAAAATAATCAGGAAGCAATAAAAATGCAAGCGGTCTTGACATCGAGCGACTCGCGGTTGACAACGGCACAGTGGCGAGTGCGCCGGTCGCGCTCGCCGATACGTTGCCCGCGCGGCGCCGATTGAAAGAAATTGATGGAGAAAGCCTTGGTAATCGTCGTCGACGCATTGGCTTTAGTTTCTTGCGGAGGATAATTTTGCGATAAGGGAAACATTGGCTCGAAATCGTGCCCGATCGAAACTGCGACAGTGCGTTTCCACTAATGGCTCTCAGAGCTGTAGATCTCGCGAGTCTGTTTTTTTGATTATTCGATATATTTTCGACTGGTATTTTTTGTATATCTACAATATATGATTTTTTATCCAAATGAATCATTTTGAAACATTTTCAAAACTGGCTCGACCAAGAAATTCGAAGAATCGGTTGAGAAATGCGACCTGTAGAGGAAAACAGCCGAACATGCGGACATACGAAAGCATTTTTTCCCAATCTTGAAACGGAGACACCAAAGCTTCGCTCTTCGCTCGGTCAATCAAGGAAGAGTTCACCTAGCAGTAAATATAAAATTTGCCGTTTTTCAATGCATTGACTTTGAAGCTCGATTAATTTACAGGTCCAAGGGATCGTAGACACGTTCTTGAATAGAATAGGAATAGGTTCTTATAAACATACGGACAACACAGTGATCCATAAGGGTTTCTTTTTTCCTTTTGAGGAACGGATCCCTAAAAATTTAATTTGTGCGTACTTGATAGTTTTTTTTAACAAACAAATTTTAAAATAAGTAATATCCATCTCAATATTATGGAAACAAAAGAATTTCCGCATTTTTTTCTGCTATTTAGTAATGTGTTAAAACACATTATTTCACTGTTTAATTTGAATTTTATTTAAACAAAATAAAAAATTGCTTCGCCCATATTCGCGATATTATTACGATCTGAACATTCCAGATGTTATGAAGTGACACAGCATGATGAACAAACAAAAAAACGAAAAAAAACCACATCTAAGGTTTTGTACTTAATTCAAGTGAAAAAGTATTAATTAAAAACATTTGTGAAATCCTGTAGGCTCCTCAAAAAATTTACGATCAAACAAAATCATTGGTTGTTTGTAAATATTGAGAAGATTCTGATTAAAAACTGTCATACACCAAATTTACTAAACAAGGGAAACTTATGTTTAATCAGTCTAGTAGATATGTTGGTATTACGATTTCATTTTCAATTACGCGTGTCACGAAGGGTCTACGATGCGACGCTGCTGCTCTATGACTGGAATGAATTGCAAATTCAAAAATCTCTTCGTATACTCTGAACGGAATATTAAAGGGCACCTGGATACATTTTTGTTTTTTAGTTGTTATATTAAAGGTTCTTTACCGTATTTTTGGACGCAGCACTCTTTTGGTGATTGCAAACCCGTTTTCACTATCCATTGATCAGTATGTCAGTATAAAGTGACATAAGGAGACGTTGGGCTGCCTACTCGAGCGACTAAAGACCAAAAGCAAATTCACCAGTTAGAAAATAACGGCAGTGAAAAGGCCAATTTGTGACTTAGTAAGATTTAAGAAAGCCGCATCATGCAATGCAAATTATGTATGGCTTCTCATTAAATTTTTTAGTATGTCATTTTACGAAATGTCCGAAACATCGAATATGTTTTAAATTTTCCGAACATTTAAACTAACGGCTCGTAGCTCAGAGGCGCGGCGACTTGATGTGATGGAGATAACCGGTTTGATGCCCACCGCAACACGTTATTTCTTTTTCTGAGTTGGATAAGTATATTTCGTTAAGACATTTTCGATTTTTGTAGTTCCGAATCCATGAAAAATTGTAGTTTCCAACTGGGTGGCAGAATTAAGCTCGCCGAATTTATACCTTCGCATTAGAAGCGGCAATGCTAAATTGTATGTAGAATATACCGTGAAGCAAGGACACATTAATAAAAGAAATAATCCTTTAAAAAGAACTGCTGACTGAATATACTGTAAGGTTGGACGAGAAGCAGCAAAAATACTATTCGCGGGTATTGCCTGAGTATATTCATAAAGTATTTCCGTTTCGAGGGTTCGTTATTTAATAAATGTGTCATTGCTTCACGGTCGATTCACATTCGTTGAACAAAAGCAACGTACGAAACAGTATATTAACTTAATCTTTACCGGTTACTTGTCCCGTAAGCACGTCCGGTCCGAGTAATAACAGGTCCCATTAGCGTTCCGCGCGGAGTATAGAGACGAGAGTGAAAGTGCAGGTGAACTCGTGCGAGAGGAAACGAGAAAACGGCGCAGGCGCATGCTTTGCCGACCACCCGATTGGTTCGGCTGAAGGCACAGCTTCGAAACTGGAGCCCCGGGTTCACTTGAGTTATGTCAGAGTGTTTCATTCGGCTTGCGTGGGTCGCCTTTGGGAAACTTAAAACAAATATTCAATTCCAAAATGCCTAGTCCCTCAAGATCAGAAGGCCTATTCCTGGAATTCCGTAAGAATTCTGAGTCGACAAAAATAGCTTTTTTAGCGGTTTTCAAAGCGATAGTTTCCACAGTAAACCTTGACTAATGTATAAAACTGTACTCGGGAATCTTTTCGTCAAGTAAGTCGCTTTGGAAACCGCTATATAACCGTATTTTGAGACTCAATATACTTGATTCCTGATTACGGAATTCCAGGAATAGGCCAGCAGACAGATTTACCAGCATGCTGCTTGTTTTGAAGTACGCCTGTGGGACTTGGAAACTCACGATGGCCAAGCTCAGAAAAACAGGAGACCGCACAACTTGGCGACGTCAGGGGGACGCCTACATCCAGCATGATCAGCAAAAGGCTGAAGAAGATTCGGTATGATGTATGCACCATTATAAAACCCTTGGAATATATTGATCGATGATCGGATTGATTGGCCATGCTTTTGTAGCTGATTTTCAGAGATATGTTGTCTGCATAATTCATTTTAAAACTTGATTTCTAAAGCTTATTTTACCATTCAAGTTTCCAAATTAGAAATGCACCCACCATTCATCATCTAGCACACATCTTAACATTAGGTACTAATTAATTATTTGGACTGATGTTTAGATTTGTGAAGTGCAATTTCTTTGCCATTGTTATGGTGCTGCCTCTACAACAAAAACAAAAAACAACAATCGTTTTTTTATATTATTTCTGCCTACAGAATGAATATCATAAATAAATAAGAGAAACAGCTAAACGGATTTTCTGCGGCTGCACACACCCCTTGTCCAGTGCCACCGTCTCTCGACTCTATGTTGATTGGATGACGCGTGCCGCGTCTCTGAAGCTGCAATAGAGTGCATGGTAGCCTCCTCAGCCTTGGTAGCCCAGTGGCTGTCAGCCTCGGCAGCCCAGTGGTGCGACGCCTTGCGATTTGATGCACCCCTGAGCGCAGTTGCGTTCTGGATGGGTGACCATTCTCAACCGTTGAGGCTGGCCGTGGTTCGGATTCCACGTAAAAATGTAGGTCCCCTTCCACCATCCATTGAATGAACGATGGTCGAAACGGTAATGAAAAATGTCTGTGTTTTCAATCCAGTTAAATGTAGCCGAGCAATATAAGGGAGGTCCTGGCATGTCACTTAGTTCCCATGTGGTGTGTTAGACTAATATCTGACGTTCAGTTTGGTATTAGCCATCCATGTTCAGTTACATAAAAAGGGAGCACAGGATCGGGAATCAGAAACCGATCCTGAAACACAAAGAAATCGAGTAGCCCTGATGTTTGTCCTGCGCTGGTGTTGAATTCCACTGGATGTGTGCCTGAAGTTTGGAAATAGGCAAAAGTTCACAATGCTCGCATAACGCTATCTCATTTTGCCAACGCGTAACAGGCATTGTTACAGCCTGTGATACTTCGAACATGGTTTTTTCCTGAACTCCAACTTACCATACGTACGACTGATCCGATCTCGCCGTATCCTTGTGTTAGAATAAATTACTGCATATTCACTAATTTGATAATCCACCGCAAACAGTAACCTATTGAACAATGCCTTTCCTAACCGCCTTGATTTGCCAATAAATTCCCAGCTCTAAGAAATCGAAGCTACCGTGGGAATTTAGGATCTGTGCCATATAAAGATAAGTACCATTGTTGGTTGGGTTCTCTCACGAAGCTCGTTGTCGTTTCAAGCTACTTCGGGTCCATGGCAGCTCTTTGGCAGGAGCATAATTCATATTTGTGGATGCATCTTCAATAGGCCAGGGGGTAGGTGAGAGATAGATGATTGGTGAAATATGGGATGTAGCTAAGGTAAACACATTTTGTTGATATTTCATACTTAAATATCAAATCATAAATATTTTTTATTTTTCTTTGGAAATTTCTTGCCTAGGAAAAGCTCTGGACAGTTAAGTAATAAAAAATTAAAAACATGTTAAGACGGATTTGTTCCCAATACGGCACAGTTAGTGTTAACAAAGGCAGATTTGTTGCCAAACAAAGTAGACTTTTGACGTGTAACGAGATCGTTCACTAAGGCTGTTGTGGTTGTGTCAATGCTGGAATTATAAATATGGAATTATAAAACCTCACCTACCAAGGATTCATAATTGAAAACTGAATAAACATTGAAGTTTTATTAGCTCTTTCCGAAATCTGTAAATAAATATTGCACGATAACTTGACAGTTTTCAAATGACGCGATAAATTAACCATTTCATTATTTCCACAGATTTAGATGCTCACTTCTATAGTGTAGATTTAAGCTTCTAAATTCAAAAAGATTCCAACTTTGTACAGTTGTTCTCACTGAAGATAAACTTACTTTTTATCTATGGTTGTTCTGTGTAAATTCTAAATTGGCGGTAATTGTCATGCCTTTTCATTAAAGTACCAACATATCTTTATCTGTTCCTGGTAATTTCAAGAGGTTAAAAGGCACTCTTGGGTGATTCAAGTTGGTTGACATGCTCTTTTGCAAGGTTAGAGCGGAAGTCGTCAAAATGGGATTCACGCGATGACATCGCCGACAGACAATACGGACGCAACTTCCCACGATCGCGTCTCTCTGAGCTCAGCTTTCTAATACGCTGCCGCCGAACCCATGCCATTGGACTATTAGGTCAATTATAAATTAGAAATCTGAGTTTAATTTAAGAGTTCTAACTCACACGAGTTCGGGTTTGCTGAAGTTATTTGTAAGATTGTTAATCCTAGCTAAACAGCTAGGTATTAAGTTCATATAGAGTAGATATTGAAATCAAATATTTGTTAATATTTTGCCTTATTTTTTGTATGTAACTGACACGGATATTAGGTTCATTTTACTCCATTAGGTGTACACACACGCGTGTACACCGTCTCCGATTACCAAGGACGAAGATCCCTATAAGCCAACATTTCAAATTTAATATACAGGCTCACTTTATTAATCACTTTATTACAAATCAACACGTTCCTTAAGTTTGTCGTATACAATTAATTCACAAGGATTTGTTCCTTATACGCGACGCTATGTACTGGTGCAATAATACACGATGCTTTATTTTTCTGAAAATCAACGAGTTCTATTCCCGGCTAGGAAAACAGTTTTTACAAAAATCTAATAATGCAGTTTTGATTTTTATCTAAATCGGCCTCATGACTCCTTTGAGTGTTTTTCGCTATATCTTATAGTTTATGATTTGGCCCTGAGATCCCAACTGAAAAATTCACACTGTATATGTATTTTTTATATTATTAAAGAAAGAAAGAAAGAAAGAAGAGGTCCTCAGGCCTATTATTAACTGATTAATATTCTTGTAAAATAATGATTACAGCCACTAACAACGATAAAACCACTAAACTGTACGCTTAGGCCATTTGATAAATATGTACATGCATTAAATTGATTTAATGATAATGCGATGTTAGCATATTTTTATCCCTTTATCCATTAGAAATGAAAAATCCTGAAAAAATGTTTGATATTCCGTCGACTAAAATATTTAAAGCTGACACAAGATTTCTCAAGCATATATTTTGAATAAGTACCTCATAATTAAAAAAAAATGAATATGGAATACTCGTAATTATAGAAAACGATTGTGTATTTAGGATCCGAAATAACAAATTTTCCGATCAGTTGGTTCCGTGTAGTATACTCGTATGAGATAGGTAATGAATAGAACAAAGCCAGGAAGAGACTATTACTAATGGTAATACAAAATGATCAATGTTATCTGTTCTATTTAACAACACTACTTACCTAGTACATAGTAAGTACCTAGGTAAGGTAAGCGGCTCTTAGCCTAGTGGCGCGGCGACTTGCCTTGCATACCAGAGTTCTGGGTTCAAATCCTCGCTCCGTTCATACGCCACTTTCTTTCTCTTACTGAGTTGGATAAGTGCATTTCGTCACGAATGCAAGCTGATCCATGGTTCGGAATCCATGTAAAACTGTAGTTCCCCTTCCCCTACTAGGTGGTAGGGTTTAGGGCCGCAAAATCAAAATCAAAATCAAAATCATTTATTGCCGTATCACTTAAAATTGTACAAATGTGTGAACAAACGGTACTTTACAAAGTATAGCGCCTGGGATGGCCGAATGCGATTGGCATTGGATAAAAAGATGGTCGAAGTGGCAAAGTAAAATTGTCCGTGTTTTCCACCCGGTTGGATGTAGCCGTGCTCATAAAGGGAAGCAAGGCACCTAATTCCTTCGGAAATTTGGTGCTAAGACCATAACAGTAATTCTTTGTGTGGCATTCACAGTCTAGGTTCTTTAAGAGTTTTTAGACGTACTTTATAGACGTTCAGCAAAATGTTTTTTTATTTATTTTTGTCCCGTCTTTGGAATTACGGCATTGTTTTTGTGTCTGGTTGCGCTGGAGTAGTGGAAAGGAGGTTTTCTGAATGGGATACTTGCAAGCGCTGTGTAACGAATCCTTTAGCAGACGCCACATTTGGTAATACCAACATTTACCCATTACTTCTTAATACATATTTGCGCGGAATTTTGTAATAGTTGAGAGTGTAGTTGAGAATTTCGCAAATCTGTTAGAAAATGCGTGACCTGTTCGATGACGACACCTTGCTTAAATTATTTACTTTCATGCGCAACGACGCATGCGCAGTGCGGGCTCACGTGTCTACCCTCACCTAAATAACTTGTCAAATCCCTGTGCGTACTTTTAACATTGTTTTGTGTAACCGAACATAGATGGTTAATACCACAGGCATAATATTAGAAAAAAAAAATGCCATGTTTCATCCAACGCGGTGATTTATTTTTATTTTTATATAAAACCAGTATATGTTTCTGTACCGATTTAGGCGGGCTTAACCACCTATTAGAGAGTTTACATGGATTCCGAACCATGGCGAATACCAAACTGACCGTCCGATATTAACTACCACATATGAACTAGGTGCTATGCCAGGAGCTTCCTTATATTGATCGGCTGAATTGTCATTGCCGCTTTGACCATCGTTCATTCAATGCGATGCTAGCAACCCGGGCGGGATTAACCCTACCACCTAGTAAGTAAGGAAGCGGACCTAAGAGTTTTACATCCGTGGAATTCGAACCACGGCCAGCCTCACCAGTTGAAAATGGTCAACCATCCAGAACCCAACCGCGCTCAGAGGTGCTTCACCCGGCTTATCGAATCGCAAGACGTAAAGCCACTAGGCTACCGATGATGGCGAAATACACTTATCTAACTCAGATAAAGAATAGAGAGAAGAATAATATTCTATCAGCACAAAATCAAAATTATATAATAACTGTATCAGGTGTAAAAGGCCCTTGTCAGAATATTTATTATATTTATGTGTCCCGTTGAGGAATAATAAAAATATATCAGGACCGTGCCTTAGATTCGCTTCATTCGTCCTCATCACATAGAGTCATTGAAAAACCCTGACGTCTCTAATGACATGGAACAAGAACTGAATTATGCTAAGAGCTAACTCATATGTTTTCGTTGTGAAACAAGTTGTCATTAGCTGTCATTGTATTGTCACCGTTTCACAACCCGTCCACCGTCTTGTCGCTGCCTAATCGTTGTGCATAACTAACTTATAGACCAGGAGCCACTCATGTCAGTTATATTAACCTCATTACAGTATAGGCGAAGATTTACAGCGTTTATTGATGTGAAACTTCTTTTGGTAGGATTCGAATTCGTGACGCTTTATGCGTTAAACGTTATACTTTTTTTGGTTATGTGTGATAGACCGTTCGTCGATACTAGTGGAATTTCGCCTGGTGAGTGAGACAGAACTGCGGTTTAACCGGTCTTCTATAGACGGTTCTTTTGCATATCTAAGGGCCCATTATTCTGTGAACTTATCCGGTAAAACCTTATTTCTAAGTCTGCAACGCCTTGCATGCGTTGCAACGACAGGCTGCATGAGAACAACTCCTACACAGGCACTAGAGGTAATACTTGATCTAAGACCTCTACACCTGCATGTTCAGCAGGAAGCCGCTGCAGCAGCTCTCCGGCTAAGTGCCGCAGGAACCTGGAAACAAAATCATGGAGTCCCTCACGCACGGATTATGACAGAACTCATGAACCATGTACCCATGCTCTCGGCAATCTGTGACAAGATTTCTACCAACCATATCTTTAAAAGAAACTATCACATCAACTGAAGGAAGAACTCGCAGACCAATCAGGGGTGAGAGAAATCCGAATCTACACAGATGCTTAGCACAGATGGATCAAAAACAAATTCGGGAACTGGAGCGGGTGTCTTCTCCCGAGATGCGAACATCAACATCTCAACAACCCTAGGCGACTTTAACACCATATTTCAGGCAGAATGTGTGGGAATAATTCGAGCCGCAGAGGCAATCAAAACCAGGAAGATGCACGACTATAAGATAAGAATTATCTCAGATAGCGCATCTGTATTAAACGCACTGAAAAATAACAAAGTTAACTCGGGCTTAATTCTAGAATGTCATTGCGCCCTAGAAGAAGTAGCGAGAAACAATCACGTAACTTTGCAGTGGATAAGAGGACACAGTGGCTCTGTGGGTAATGACGCTGCAGATGAACTGGCCAAACGAGGATCCAGTACAGTACTAATGGGTCCAGAACCGATAGTGCCTATACCATTTAGTCAACTCAAAAACTGGCTACAAGATAGAACCAAGATGCTTCACAATACCGGATGGAAACACCTGGTAGATTGCAGGCAGGCCAGAGAGGTCATCCCATCCCTCAATAAGCGCCTCACGCACAAGCTGTTGCATCTGAAAAGAAATGATCTACGCACAATGGTGAGAACAATGGAGACAACGGAAACAACTGCCCATGTACTGTTGGAGTGCAAGAGTGTGGCCGACCATCGGGCGCAGACCCTGGGAGCACCGGGATCCCTTGCAGAGGCCTGTGGGAATGTAAAGGGTATGCTGGACTTCTGGGACGAGCTGGGATGGCTTACATAGTCACCTTTGTTAGGCACAATGGCCACTCTGTGAAGTAGGCTTAGCGCGGAAAACATTTTGCCCAACTAACTAACTAATCTTATTTCTTAGTTTCATATCCACTTTCCGCAAAAATACCAGGTGAACGTAGGGCCGGAGCACATGTTGGAGTCTCCCCTCTAATGGATGCATTGCGGTGAAAGGAAGGAAGCGAGGGGGGTAGAGGGGTAGGTGCATGTTTTCCAGGCACAAATATTTATTTTTCAAATAACTGATGCGTATATAAATCATCGCTAAATTAATTAAATTTTGTTTTGCACGGAGTCATGCAAATGTCATCGACTTTCTTGTCGCGTTGAGAGAAAATAATAATAGAATAACATGTATTAAAAAGGTATGCAACATTATTTTATTATTCCGTAGGCATCGGGTTAAACGATTTGTGAGACTCTGCAGATATCGGGTGAGCCAGCTCATTGACTAAAACTATGTAAGCTGGCTTTAGATTCGAGTTTGTGACAAATGTAACTCTCATTATGAGACGGGCATACATGCGGTGAGAAATAATAAATTCTTTAAATACCTATGTTTAAATCGATCCCTGTTCATATTACAATATATGCATGCATACATGCTAATCTATAGTGTAAAAGTCAATAATATTACATCTACAAAATTTTGTTAAGTTTAATATCGGATAGTAACGTACTATTGTAGGTATCTATCATATGTAGGTGTGATATGTAGGTATACCTACATACATATATTTTTTTAAGAAGTTTTTCCCAAAAAGTATAACCTGGGGTCCTTCACACATGGTGTGAAGAAGCACCTGGCCGGCCGGCATGGTTTCGCAGCGCCTTTAAAAGTCCAAAAGCCCATGGGCGCCGTCGGGCTCCTTTCTTGTGAGGTCCTGGCGTGCGCCATATGCCGCGCTTAACATAAAAAAAAATATCGACCGTAAAGCATGGACACATTTATTAAGGAAAGACCGCTGTAAAAATAACTACTTTTTGTACTGCAAGCAACTCTTATGCGGACATTGAGTCTACCAATTCCGTCGCCACCATAATTTGGAATTCTAGTACAGTCCCTCCTCTCGTAATCAATGCCTTCTGCCTATACAGTTATTGAGATTATACACAAATGGATTTAACTATTTACCTGCGTTGCTGCCATTGTCTGCAAAGATTGAACATTGAAACGTATTGCCATCGTCACTAAGACCGTATTACACGTGCACAGATTCGTTGACAAAAGTAGTTATGTACTTGATTAGTACAAAAACGTATGGCTTCTTGTCGGATTTTTCTAATCCATATATAGATAAGTAGGTACCCAATATCACTAATAATTATGAGGCGAGCGGAAAATATTTAAACAAGATAACCTACCTGAACAGGGCTTGAATTTAACCTACTGCCAACTTATCGGAAAACGGTTATATTGTAGAATTGGTCGAAATTGTATTGTACTTACAACCAGATTTACATTCAAGCTAGTGCAATTTTGCTCGAAGCACGCCGAGGCCATTACAATGGATTTTTCCCAGAAAATAGCTTTTGAGCTAATCAACCTAAGCCGAAATCAGCTCAAGGTAACTTCCAGAACACTAACAGGCCACTGACAGGCTAACAAACACCCGCACAGGGTGAGGTTGACAGATACAGATTTATGCAGGTTCTGTCATAAACTAGAGGAGCCGACCCACATATTCTGTGCGACTGTGGACCTTAGATGAAAAAGACCTTTTTCATCTAAGCTGTGGACCACTAATTCATAAAAGAAATGCCATCCTTGGGGGATACTTTCTGGACCCAGATGCATTTAAAGTTATCACCTCAAAATATCCTGCACTTCCTGAAGGTGGCAGTAATTGAGGGTGAACTGTAAGAAGGAAAAACCGTCCAAGTGCGAGTCGGACTCGCCCACGATTGGTTCCGTACCATGGCACAAGATTAACCACAAAAAATCAGGTTTTTGGTATGGGAGCACCCTTTATTTTTTTTTAGTTTGACATTTTACCTATTTGTTTTAGCGGCAAAATAAAGAAACACTCTGTGAAAATTTCAGCTGCCTACCTATTACGGTTCATGAGATACAGCCCTGTGACAGACGGACGGACGGACGGACGGACAGCGGAGGCTTATTAATAGGGTTCCGTTGGCACCCTTTGGGTACGGAACCTAAAAAGTCACAATATATCTGAAAAGGTCACAGTGATAGCGTGGCTAAAAAGCTAGCAGCCGAACTTCAAATAATAATAATAGCCTAGGCCCTGGACCGTCAATTATATTGCACAAAACATAATAGAATGAAGTTAAATTTATATTATACTAGCTGCGGTACCCGGCTCCGCTCGGGTTAGTGTCGGCTAAATTATCTCATGGATAAAAAGTAGCCCACATGACTGGTCCAAAATAGGGTCAAACTGGTCCAGGACAATGTATCCATGTACCAAATTTAATCAAGATCGTTCGAGCCGAAATAGCATGATTTAATGAGAAACATCCAATAATTCCCATTTAGAGCTTCGTTGACGTTTGGTGGCTATTTAAAAAAAAAACATTTGCCGCGAGAACCTTTCTGCACTTTCACTGCTACATTGCTTACCTAGTAAGTAACGTGTAACGTAGGTAAGTTTTGCGTGGACTCCAACCCACAGCCAGCCTCAACATCGAAAACAGTAACCCATCTCGAACCTGACTGCTCCCAGAGATGCTATACATTGATAAAATACGCATATAAATCAGGTAAGTGGTTCGCATGTTATAAGACTTTAAGACTCACTACTTACCCTTCTGGTAATGAAGCGTTATATTATGTAATCTATAAGTTTTTGGTAGAATCAGGCTAGACGTAGTACAATGCACATCTAAGTCGAGTAATTGGTTCTCAAGGATTTTATTCTGTTGGTCGCTCCTCCGGCGATTTAGCGTGATGCCAAGTAGTCCTAAAGTTGCAGGAAATACCAAGCCGTACTTCAGTAAAAGTAAGCGCTGCCGCCGCAAAGCCGAGCCGTGCATAGCATTGCAGTTTGTATGACAGCCCCATCTTAGCGTAAGCGGAACTGAATTCTATTTAGCCAACCCTAATTCCCGGGTAGTTAAATGTACATGTACTAAGTTTTACAAATCGCTAGTGCCTTGAAAATTCGCCAAACGGACACCAAACAGTCACGACGTCTGCCCTCCCCCCGCCGCCGCTCCCCGCCACCGCCCCCGGCTCCTCTCCCCCTAGTGTGAAGTAGCGCTACCGGCATCGTTTTCGCAGCCCCGTGAAAGTTCTAAAGCCCATGGGCACATAAATTGTAGCCTATGTGTTATTCTGATGTATAAGCTATATTATTGTAAAGTTTCATTAGAATCCATTCAGTAGTTTTTACGTGAAAGAGTAACAAACATCCATCCATCCATCCATCCATCCATCCATCCATCCATCCATCCATTATTACAAACTTTCCCCTTTATATTATTTATTAGATTAGATTGCACAAATCAGCATAGTACCGGGTCAGATTTATAGTCTCTATCCTAAATGATAGGTAAAATGTATCCTAATGACCACCATTTTGATCCATTATTTCTTTGCAGCCACTTCGACCGCAACCCCTGACACGACCACGACATCAACATCGAAGACCCCAACGGATGGTACCAGGCGGCCCTTCCGCGTCGTCGGCCGCCGGCGCACCACCGCCAGTTCAACTGTCGCGCCAGCCACTAGCACCCCAGCGACTGTCGCGCCAGCCGCTGATGCGGCACGCGCCACGACGGCCACCGCTGAAGGCGCGGAGACTTCGAGCCACGATCTAGCTGTGCAAGAATCTATGGAGAAAGGTGATCACTTTTATCAATAAACAAGTGGATTCTTGCTCGATAGTCCCTAAAATGGCTAGCATTTGTGAGATAAATATGAGGCTAAGGCAAAACGTTGATAAGTATTAATATATATGCCAAAGTTTTCAGCTATGCCTCATCTAGCCTAGCCTTTCATTTGTTCTATTAGTTTTAATTTTGTTTATTATTTAATGTGCTAGCCAATACAGTTAGATATAGTTTATACGTTCCTATTTTTGGGGAGTTATAGCAGAAATAGTTACGAATGACTGTGGCGCCATCTACTTGGACTTAGACGCACACACCGCCTTAAGGGCAGACAGGCGAAAGTCTCCACCCTGTATACATGTTGCTCTTTTGAATACGTACACCACTACACGGTAACCATTAAAATAACAGTTAAGAGGTTCCTTATTTAACTGCTTGATTTCGCCTATTTCATAAACCTGCTGTATACGTGATAAAGTATTGCAAACCATAACACACTAAGTTCTGAACATGAATTACCCAGAAAGCAATGACCGGCCCTCCGAGCCGAAGCGTCCCCACAAGAAGACGGTGAAGATCCAGCGGCGGCCGCTCTCGTCGCGCCAGCCGCCGGCGTCCGCCGCCACCACCACCACCACCACCGAGGAGCCCAAGAAGCGAGAGGGCAAGAAGTACAGCGCGAGCTTCAAGCAGAACCAGCTCGACGAGGCCATCAGGCAGAAGTCCGGGGAGGTGGACGAGAGCACCGAACCTCTCGAAGGTCTGTTGGGTTCTTAAGTAGACTGATTCTATTGTCTAAATTTGATATAAAAGGAACAGTAGGCACATCAGTACATTCATCAAGGTACAATGGGAAAGAGATATATAATGGTAATTGCATAAAGTTATAGGACAGGAAGTTTGGTCATGCAGAGCGAATGGATTGCGAAAGAGTGACACAACAAGCACACAGAAGAAGTAGACAAGTCTGTCGTGCCATTGCGGGCACAGGACAGGACGAACAGGAGAACGATCTTAAACAGATTGGTGAAGTTCTTCGTAAAACAAGAGCATGTATGAATAGATGAAACTAATAAATGAAACTATGCTGTGGTTGTATCATGGTACTCAATCATCTCTACGTACCCCTCCATGGAAGCTGCATGATGGTTGTATGCATGTGATACCCTCCAAAGCAGATTTTTCCTGTTTCTTTACTCCAAAATGTGTGCTATAAAGTGTTACCCATTTTCTTTAACCAGTTGTGTTGTTCGTTTCAGAATTAAGCGTGGATACCGCCATAGCCATAGCAGCCCACCAGCTCCTTGGAGCTCCTCTCCCGAGCACTCCCACCTACGACGACGAGACAGATTACTCCCCAAGCAAGAAACCCCCCAGCGCTTCCACCAAGGCGTACAGGGCTCCCTCAACAGAGGCCTACACTGGATACTCCAACAGCAAGGACTACTCTGGCCGCGGCAGCTACCCTACAGGATTCACTACTCTGAACCCCACCATATCTTCGATCCAAAGCTCAACACCGCATAGCACAGGATTTTCGAGCAGTTCCCCTGTGTATTCAAGAGGCTCAACCGCTTCCCTAATCGGTAGTTCTCTAGGTTACACCCGGGATTCCACCATCGATTCTAGTAATCCAACAACGTATTCCAAAGGTTCCAGCGCTGGTCTAACTAGTAGCTCCCCATCTTACACACAAGTGTACTCCAAAGGTCCCACATCTTCGGTTCCGAGCCCCACACCTGTGTATTCAAGAGGTTCGTCTACGTATGTGCCGTCATTAAATCGGTATTTGGGGACTACAAACAAATATGTCAGCATCCCGATTGATGACTTCGGATACTCGACAGACGGCTACACGGGCGGCATAGGACAGGAGCCCGCTTACTTCACCAGGGAATATCTGATGGAGTCACCACAAACAAGGAAATACGAAAGTGAGTAATTAGCTTTATATAAATGTATTGTTACTTTTGACAACCCTACATTTCAGGGGTGGCAAACCGCGCTCACAAAAATGTGCAATATGTCATGAATTGGCTACATTGAATTAGATAGCATACATGGTCTATTTTTCAATAACACTTCAACCTTCTTTTTATTCAATGCGATGGTACCAACCTCGGGGGCGGACTTAACCCTACCACCAAGCAAGTCGTAAATCTACTTAAAAAAATAGCTTACATACTAGGTACAAGTACCTATCATGTACCCTAAGTGACTGCCTTTAATTTCAGCGGACTACCAATATCTCACTACGGAGACGCCGATCCGTGTACCCAAAAGACCTACAGCCTTCCGGAGAATATCCACCACCGTCGGGCCCTCCACCCGAGGCATCTTGATCCTACCGCCCGTCACGCCGCAGCCGCGACGGAGCCCGAGCAAGGTCAAGGTCTACGACAAGCTGCCCAAGAACCAGGTCACCTACAGGCCCGTCCTGAACTACGACTATTATGACGATGGAGATGAGAAGTTACTGGATAGGTATCCGGAGGCGAACAAAGTGGTGGTACATGACAATGGTAAGTTTCTTGATGATCTGGCCATGCTTACATTTAAGAACTTTACAATAAATTATGGAATTATGTCAAGGACCGAAATTGCCCCCTGGATATGCTACCAGGCGGTTTTGAATTTTTGGAAAATGTACATAACAGAATAACTATAATAACAAAATTAACTATGAACAAAAAAAACTATGAACAAAAAACCATAACATTGCTCAGAAGGATTCATCTTGTTTTTAATATTTAATGCACTCGATTTATTTATACTCAGTCAAACTACACTAAGTTATGTTTACAAATGGATTGATTCACGGATTCAATTAACTTGGTGAAGAAGAACCCACGATGGTCTACTCATGTCAGCACACATTTCGAAGTGAACAATTTTCACTATAATAAAGTCAATGTTATTGTGCTGTTAATGTGAAGCTAAATCTCTATTTAGCGAGGCAAGCTTAGCAGCAATATATATCGGTTTTTTATAAAAAAATACAGAAATTGCTAAAAATTACTGTGGCGCTATATACATAGACACACAAAGCCCCTTAGACTGCATATTTCAATAATAAAAATCCTTTCGTTGTCCACAGGCAACATCGAATGCCTCGACATGGGCAACTTCCCGCATCCCGCCTCATGTCGGAAGTTCGTGTCGTGCGCGCGCATGGAGAGCGGTGCGCTCGTTGGCTGGGAGTACGTCTGTCCTCAGGGACTCAGTTACGACCCGGTCGGCGGCATTTGCAACTGGTCCGCCGGCCTCGGGTGCAACGAGAGCTAGCCGCTCGAATGATCCTGTAGGTCTAATCACTCGAGTGAGGTTTCACCCCAATAGCTGTCTTCGATATTGAAAAAATTTAGGTAGTATTTTTTAAAAATAGAGAGAACAGTTACTCGTGTGAGAACTTCTTGTGTTTGTTCTAAGAGTACCGAGGCGAATAGGCGGTGTCTACAGCTGCTATCATTGTTTGTCTGGTTGGCACATTTGGTCAGGTCTCCTGATTGTTCCATTGATAGTGTTCATAGCTGCAGCTGCTGTCAATAGTTGTTTGGTTGGCAGATCTGGGCAGGACTACCGATTAGTCCAAATAGTTAGTGCCGGCAGGTGTAATTGATTGGTCAAAATAGGTAGGGTTGACAGCTGCAAATCATTGGTTGTCCGGTTGATAGATTTGAGCAGGTGTATCGATTGGTCAGAATAGGTAGTGTCGAAAGCTGTATCTGCTGGTACTGGTTGTGTGCGTGGTAAATTTGGGCAGCAAGAGTAAGCCATCCGATCGGCCCATATCGGCAGTGACGACAGCTGCAGCTGCTCTCATCGGTTGTCGCAGTGATGAATTTGGGTGATTGGAATAGTGCCATTGGTTGGATTCTCGTGAATGGCGGCGGACCCGACCCATTGCACGTTCCCTATGGCTAAAACGTGACTAGATATTTTGAGGTTATTTTTTGGCTGTTGTTGTACAACCATACGAACAGTGATTGATGTAAAATGTATCTTATGTTCCTCTTCAATGCAGTACACCAATATTGTGAATGGGCACAGCGATACAAATAGCTTTAACGCACCTAAAAATTTTAACACCCATGCAGTGAACCAGCTAAAGTCAAGTAGATATCTGATTAGAATGTTGGATATGTTTTGTGATGGCAACATTTGTTGTATGCAAAATTAAATAGGAGGAAGAGTTTTTAGCTTGGGGTAAGGTTTCCGACTGGTTAATTAGTAAATTAAATTAAGATGGCATTGGAAAGAGCATCAAGTAAGGAAGGAAGAAATGGCTTCGGTCGCCATTGCCTTCCTTACTCGAGAGAGACGAATAAAAATGTAAATAGGTACTGTAACAAATTGAACACTGCCGCAGAACGTTAGGTAAGATAGAGTATATTTGTGTATTTATGTAATGATGTTTAGAAACTTTAATTTTTTACCATGTCGTTAGTCAATAGGTCAGTTTTCAATGACCATTTACACAAAATAAAATATGGAAATGTACATTCCGTTTCCAGTGACATTTACATGGTAATACCATAAGCACAATGGATTAAAATCTTTTATTATCAATAATTTTAGAAAATTCTTGCATTAAAAAAATATATAATTTTAGATTCGGTTGGGCAAAGTCAGTTTTAATAAGAATAAATGGTAGGTAAATTATATGTTTTTAAGAGGATTTATCCACAAACTAATGTCTTATGAGCTATGTCATTAGATTAAATTATCTTGTACAATAAATAAAGTTGTTTTATTATTTTTGTCCCCAAGGTGTATTCAACTGTCGCCATCTCGGATTGCATCCAGCCCCATTTATTACAATGGAATGCCGATTGTTTAAATTCAACTGGGACTGAAGGATTCCGAATAATCTAAAAGCCAGATAATTAGTCTCTTAGACAAAACGATTAAGAAATTACTTACTTTTTAATTTATTAATTTCTTACATTATACATACCATACTTTAAAACATAAAACATACACAGCGTGTAAATGCAACATAGTGAATCTTTTCTTTTAAGATGGCTCAACCCGGCGGCCCTAACTCATTCGCGGGCACGGTACAAAACCGTGCTGTTGCGCTCTAGGACCTCTGTTTCAAAGAATAAGACAGGATCCGTGATGAGGAAGATGCAACATGTCCACAAAAAAGACAATGTGCATAGTGTATGATTTTGTAAGATTTACGAAAATTTTAATTTCAAAACGACTTATAGCTAAAAGTAAACCACGACCGCTGTAGTAAAAAACCAAATAGATTATAAATCTTGATTAAATAAGCTATGTCTGATGACTAATCTTTTTAAGATGTTCTTACTTTATCATTGCGTAATCCACCTCCAAAGTTATTGTATAAAACGCGCGAAAAATGCGAACTTTCGGACCTTATAACTTAGAAACCAAACACAATTTTACAATGCCAATGGTCATCAGACATCTAGTTCGATCAAATAAAGCTATTTTGAGCAAAATTTGGGATCTCTGACAATAAATATGGGTGTGATCTTCTTTACCCTTTTGTATGGGGAGATGAGCGGAATGGGCCACCTTAAGTCACACTTCAGCAAAACATGTCGACATTGGTAGAATTGTCGGGATGGATGTTGGCCGGTCTTCCCCACTGCGCAGAATCAAAACTATAACAGATTTGGAATCTGTCAATTTCTTCTGAATTGTATGCAACTTTACGTTGTTTAAATTGAGTCCACCAGCTATAACACGAATTTGTTTGCAGCGGTTTCTTTGTATTTCACCAAAAAACCGTTTGTGCTTTCAAATATTTGAGGCGATCTGAATAAAAGGTAAATCCATATAATCAGCATTGTACTGTAGTATAAAATATTTCTAGGCACCACTAACGCCCTGTTTTCACCACCTCCAGCTACCTGAAATCCTATAGTTAATTTTCGGTTAGATTCCATATTTATATGTTGTAACCGAAAGATGGCCTTGGGATTTTTGTAACTGGAGGTGGTGGAACGTAAGCTCATGAATTAATATAATAGTCGTTTAAAAATCCTATAATGTCTTTTTACTAGTATTAACATAACCTATTCCGACACAAGTCATCTTTACTTTCTGGGAACCTGACCGCGCTCGCTCTTCGTCTACGTCGTCATCGTCTGACTCTTCCTCTGATTCCTCGGTCCCCTTCATCACCTCGAGCTTGAACATGACACTGAAGAACTCTTTCAGGTGCTGAAGGAACTTTATCGTGTAGTCGGAGAGGGGGCCCACCTGGAAATATATGGAAACATGTTTTTATTAACCAATATTTAAACTACAGCTGGTTGGTAGTTTTTAAGGTTCCGTAAGGTTCCAAAGGGTGAAAACGGAACCCTATTACTAAGCCTCCGCTGTCCGTCCGTCCGTCCATCCGTCCGTCTGTCACAGGGCTGTATCTCATGAACCGTAATAGGTAGACAGCTGAAATTTTCACAGAGTGTGTATTTATTTTGCCGCTATAACAAAAAATCGGTAAAATAAAAAAAAATAATTAAAGGGGGCCCCATACAAAAAAAAACGTGTTGATGGTATGGAACCCTTCTTGTGCGAGTCCGACTCGCACTTGGCCGGTTTTTTAAATTTTATTTGGCATCATTATAAATGTCGGAGAGATAAAATCTTGTTGAGCAAAAAATATACCGGAAACGGAATTCAATAATTCTAAATATGAAGGTAAAATGTAGGTTCCCGGTTCCCCTTAAGGTGGTAGGGTTTAAGCCCGCTAAATAACGTCCTAAGTAATCGTATTGGATGATAAGATGGTCGAAGCAGCAATAAAGAATTGTCCGTGTTTTCCATCCAGTTCAATGTAGCCGTGCTCATAAAGGAAAGGCATAGCACCTAATTCCTTCGGGAATGTAGTGTATAGGGCTAATATCATAACAGTAGTTGTGTGGCCATTCCGCCACCCATATCTAGTTGCATAAAAAAAATTGGAACGTAATGGCATCGCATATGCGTTTTTAATAAATTTAAAGCACGCATACAAAATCTTCCCCTTTTGCTGTCAGAGTAGGTGCAGCACTTACAACTCATTTTGTGCTTCGTATCAAATATACAAGGTCGTAACAATGACGATAGCGGTACGGAAAAGGAGGAACATAGACAACACTCACGACACACTCGCTGACGTCCTTCTGGCCGAGCGCCATCCACAGCGCCAGCAGCCACTGGCAGCTCGAGTCAACGGCGCCGCCGCGGTACACCTCGTCGAGCAGCCGCCGCGCGCACTCCGCGCCAAGCTCCTCCGCCAGCGTCGGCTCGCCGCCGCTGCCGCTCTCCACGGACTTCTGGAAGGACGCAAGGACAAACACAGTGTAAAGCAGCGAGCACGGAAGGACGGGAGTAACAAACTAAACTCTTTTTGGATTACCGTGGTCGTCATACATGTTTGAAACACACAGCTTTTCACGTGACGAGAAAGTCTCCTTCCACTGGGTGAAAAGCCATGAGTTTTTACAAACATGCAATCAAATCTTATGGGGCGGCATAGCCTCTTTTTTATACCATGTCCAAGTCAGTCCGCGTAAGAATTCGCTTACAACAGATTTTCTCAAGTTCTAACAACACGTAAGAAGTTCACAGGACGCTATTAAGTGCAACATTCCATGTTATGCGTCTTGAAATTGTCACAAGACATGATTTAGACTAAATTAACCACAGACCCAGCATGCGCGCCGCGCGCTTAAGACGGGCAGAGTTTGGGGGTGAGAAGTCACTGCCGAAGAAGTCACTTGAGCTTCACTGCCGCGAATTAGACGCGGACTACCCGATGTGACGACTTCTTGAATCGCTAGGGATAATTATATGAGAAATGAATTTTTGCAAATTCTCTAGTATTTCTCAAATTTTCCTTAAATAATGCATGCATTGAAGCCATGGTGACCTTTGCATTTTTCGATTGAAAGGTGACAACACGGACAAATACACTTTTTACTGGTAAATAAATTGTAACCTATCGATTTTTTGTTGATCTTTTTTTCATTATTTCAAAGTACTACTAGAAAAAATACTTTAGATCATTATTTTGAAGCTACATGGCGCGTTAGAGATATATTTGAGTAAATTAAGAAATTTCAGTATTAGAACATCAGTTAACTTTGTGTGTCTTTACTTGCACCATCTCTGGATAGTGATAATTAAGTTAACATATTTTTTTTTTTTTGAGAGAGAGATCTATACTAATCATAACTATAATAATAACCAGAGATTGTGAAATCCACCCTAAGTTTATAAAATAAAAGGTTGTCAAAATTTCAATAAGACCTGAACCAATCTGAGATAAAAAATTTCTTTAGTTTTTAATTTTTTTTTACTCATAGAATTTGTCAAAAGAAACACTTACCGCTTCAGCACAGTAAAAGGTGCCCTCATTGGTCTCTGCGACTAGGCTTACACCGAAGCCAGGACTTTTGCCTGCGTTGGGACCGCGGCACTGATCGGTGTTAATATAGACATCCGGAAGAAACTTGAGTAAGACCTGGTGCAAATCAAAAGTAAAAGTAAGAAAACATGAACTTTGTAACGAAATGTCACATACACATTTAGAGGCTATAAAAATATTAATATCAATATTTTAGTACAAAAGTTTACATTTAATGGAAAAACCGATTTACTAATATTTCAGACGAATTGATTATACTCTCAAAAGTTGTAGCCCAAAATAGGCTTTTAGGAAAATAGATATACTATAAATATTAAAAATAACTGAAATAAAACCATCTCATAACAGAAATTAAACACAAGGTTTTCAGGGTAATGAGAACGAAGTATGAAAGTGCTTGCGAATATGTAAAAACAATATTTTTCGTATCTGAGGATAAGAAGATATGGTATATCAGTTAGCACTGTTCTTTTGTTAAACAAATTATAATCTATGTTCATAACATAGGCAAACCTAGTTACGCAGAAAATTAATATTTTATGTGCATGCAATATCCATGCTATAATCACCACAACATAATACAGTACCCCCTTGGCGGCGTCGACGATGCGGTTCGCGATAGTGGGGGAGACGCGCAGCGCATACACGACGCCTCGCACGCGCTTCACGCGGCCCCAGGTCGTCCACTGCAGCGGTCGCAGGTGCCGCCGCACCGGGCACCGGAACACCACCTCGCCTCCGCCCAGCGGCGGTGCCCCTATCGCAATAGAGCACCTTAATAATAATATACACGGTAAACAAAAAAGGCACTTCGAAGCACACTGTCGAAGGCAGGAGCTTTTGGGTGTTCGACAGATACTGAGTTGGATAAACTAGTTTTTTTAAAAAGAAACCATATGTACTTTGAAAATAGTTTTTTGTTTTAGTGTGAGCCATTCTGTTTTTAAATTGACTTACTGAGTTCACACTAACAATGTCACCACGTAGTTGACTTATTCCAAGGTGACATAAAGGTAGCAAATTCAAAACGCCATTCGCTTTTAGGAAAGGGGCGATATAAGTTCTTGTCGAAATATTGCATTCTCCAGCTTTGGCATAATTTTAAAGGTTTCCGCCATCCTACTCTTACGCGCAATGACCTCTCTGTAGCAGTAGGTTTAGTGCGAACAACAACCGCCCAACTAACTATCCTACTCTATATCAATATAATCACAGGGTGGCACTACTTCGTCTGACGAATTTTGCTAAGTACGGTAGCTGTAGCTATCTATAAACAAAGAGTCACCTCGGCGAACAACTTTCAACTCGAGCCCATCATCGACAAGAATGAACTTCAGCAGCACGGGCAACGCCGTCGCCTTTAGCTTATCCGCAGAGACGTCAAGCGTGGAGTGCGTGACCCCGCGGAGCACCACATTCAGTGGCTCCTTGCAGAACGGACCCAGTGCTAGCAGAACCTCCAAATAGTAACCTGTGGAGTAAGATCATCTTGAGAAAGGAGTACCGGGATCCCATGACTGGCTCTAGGTGCGAACTTTCTAATTGGCTCTGTTATTGTTATATGGACTCAAACACTTTTTGAATGGCTTAAGTATAACTCCGATCTGACAACGAAAATGCTCTTGAGGTCAACGCACTTCAAAAGTGCAAAAATTACATTATTTTATACAAACAAAACAAAGAAGTCCTAGAAAAATGACGGTATTTAATTTATAGTTAAAATGTAACATTTCTATCACGCCTACCTAGGCAAGATTTAGAATTAAGTTTAGTTTAATGACGTACACTGCACTAGTACTCGCAGTGACGGGGATGGCGCTGGTTAGAGATGTCATAATACCAGCGAAAATAAACAGTTTTCAGTGAGTTTTCTGCGTTGTATGACGTTAGCAGTCTATCCCTACTATCCTTAGTCTATGACGAAACAAGAAACTGTAGCTAATGAAAATGGAAGATTTTTTTTTTCAATATTTATGGAAATGCGACTTCACGCACAACAATAGTGATAAAGTAAAATCTTCTTAGCATATCTGCCTCAATACTTACACATATTAAATCAATAAAGTGTTAATACTTTCTTGTAGTATCTTCGAAATGTTTTTTAACCAGTACTTTATATCGTGCCTGTAACTACTGGTTGTTTCTAAGTAAACAACTTCAGCATAGATATAGTTGATATATCAGCAAAAATAAGTATAATGGAAAGATGTTGTAATGACCTGGCGATAAACAGAGAATTTGAACTTAAGGTGGCCCAACCCGCTCATCTCCCCATACAAAAGGGGAAAGAAGATCACGCCCATATTTCTTGTCAGAGATCCAAAATTTTGCTCAAAATAGCTTTATTTGATCCAACTAGATGTCTGATGACCATTTGCATTGTAAAATTGTGTTTGGTTTCTAAGTTATAAGGTCCGAAAGTTCGAATTTTTCGCGCGTTTTATACGATAACTTTGGAGGTGGATTACGCAATGATAAAGTAAGAACATCGTAAAAAGAGTAGTCATCAGACATAGCTTTTTTAATCAAGATTTATGATCTATTTGTTTTTTGTTAGATTTGTGACTACAGCGGTCGTGGTTTACTTTTAGCTATAAGTCGTTTTGAAATTAAAATTTTCGTAAATCTTACCAAATCATACACTATGCACATTGTCTTTTTTGTGGACATGTTGCATCTTCCTCATCACGGAGCCTGTCTTATTCTTTCAAACAGAGAAGGTCCCAGAGCGCAACAGCACGGTTTTGTACTGTGCCCGCGATTGAGTTAGGCCCGCCGGGTTGGGCCGCCTTAAAAAAACAGTTTCCATCCTTTGAGACGTGTCAACTTGCATCTTCTGAATCATAGCACCTTTATGATTACAGCACACATTGTTGGGGAAACACCATGCATCATTGGCCGCCCTTTAATCTAGGGTGGCAGCCAATCAAACATGTTGCTGTGCGATGATGCCATCTCTATCAAAGCACACCGCTTGCATGTGTGCTGCTGCAAATTCAGTACAAAAACAAAGACCCAGCCACGAAGAAAAAATGGTGTATCTCCGGCATGCGACCAGCGCGTAAATACTTTCTGCCTACTGAACAGGCAACCGTTGTAACATTGTAACAAACAAAGGTGATATTATACACGTAGAATTGACCGTGAAGCAAGGACACATGAATTAAAAAAGAACTACTTGGCTGTGTATTTGAATAAAGCCCCTGGATTTGAAGCTCGATCTTTCACCTAGAAGGTCGATCTTTCATCCTATCCATCCAGTTACCCATCTAGGACCTACCCATGAAAATATTATAGTGCGGAAACAATTCCTTCATATTAAAAAACAATTTCAAACTTTCCAAAAATTTGTAATTATCAATTGGCGCGCGCTCGCTCATGTATCACTCCGTTTCACGGTCATTACGTAGTTGCCAGGTGAAATGCATTAACCCACATTGTGTGGTAATTGTAGTATTTTTGGACGTAAATTAATACTGGTGTATTTAAATTGCTCCAAAACCGACTTAGCCGCCCCGACATTACATGTTGGTGTGCGTCATCCCTAGAGTGTTTTTTAGAAGTGCGGAGACGAAAACTCGCGGCGGACAAACAAGGTACGGACGCCATTTTGTTAGCTTTCTCAAGCATGATTTCTGATTTTTGGAAACGTGATTTTTTTTGGTTTCCGCAACTTCTCATGTCGCGCAAGCGTATGTTTTTGAGGTTTTTAGTAGGTATTTATTTTATTTTAATTTTTTTCTAGGGGCTTTATTCAAATACAATCCCAACTACTTTATGAATATACTGCAAGGCTGGATCCAAACCAATCGCTAAATTTTGCATCCACATACCAAATGTTTGGCTGTGCCCACGAACTGCTTACCTAATGGGAATAATCTATTTCTTGATTATAATAATAAAATAAAATAATGACACAACAACATAAAAATAATAAAACACGGTAGGCCTTACCTATACCTCTCTGTGTGCAACAGTCATGAGTAATCTGCCCGCCGATGAGGATTCCAGGCTGGAAGAATAGGGTGGTTCCGGTTTCACTTAACTCCACCGTCGACCCATTGGTCAACTTGTCCAACAACCGGACGAGGCCCACCTCGTACTCTCGCAGGCCGGGTTCGTCGTCCGCCGAGCGAATGTTGGTAATTCGCACGCTGCGTGCACTAAGAGTGGCCAGCAGCAGCCGCTGTCTGAGGTAGTTACTGCCGGAGAACGAGAGAATGTCGCCGGCCGACGGCATGGTGGCGGCTCTTCGAATGGAGTGATCGTTGCTGGGGCATGCAACGCAAAATATTATTTTGGTAAAGAACTTTTGTAAACACTCCGCGAACAGACAGAACTCGCACGTGTGTCGCAAAGGAAAGAGTTGCAACAGAAAAGTTAAAAAAAATATGCGGAACACTGCATTTGCCGAAGGCTAATATCGAACAAATCCATGTAGTAGATTTTCATACAATTTGTTCCTTTATTGTAAAGATAATTGTAATGTAAAAAATCAGATTACATTAAATGCGTTCCGAAATAAGTCACAATATAATTCAATGCGTGATAAATAAATGAACACAAAAATACAATACACTCAATTCAGCCATTTCATACTAACCATGGCAATGTAAAACTGTCATTTTGACGGCTTGTTTTTTTTATTTTTAGAACGGAAAGGCAAGACTTATCGCCATTGAACCAGAGACTGATTTTAGAAATTGGGATACCTCATCACGCAATGCTATTTTACTCCTACAGGGACGATTAAAATACGTGTACATTTTTACGTTTCGGCTCCCACCTCCAACGGAGTCTCGTTGAATCAACGTCTATGTTTTATTTTCTTTGTTTTGTCTTCATAGTATTGTGTATTAAATATATAGTCGAAAATAAATATAATGTACTCGCAATGTATCTGTTATTAGTACATTAAAATCTGCTCCAACTTTACCTGTGCAAATATTAACAGTCCATTGTTCTCTGTAGTAGGTACAGTCAACGAAAGTTTAAAGGATACACTTCCGGTTAAACGTAAAAATTAATGGTGTTTAAATACAACCTCTGAATAAATTTTGCTAGGGGTTTGTTTACTCAGTAGCTAGTAGACATGCTCAACTATGTTTGAATCTATACTCAACCCTATAATTGTTTCCAAAAGTCAAAGTATTTCGACTGTTCATCTTTTCATTCAACCGGATGTGTTCGACGTACAGTACAGGGGACAGTAACCACCATGGATGTGCATTATTACCATATATTTATTACTCAATGTTGTAATTGACTTTTTTTAGATACTAGTACAAGACTTTATAAGCATATTTCGGATATCATTACTAATTTTCGACGCCATCAGATTGACTTCGTGGCCGACATCCAAAATGATGTTCCGGCAGAAACTTTTGGACGGCAGATTAGTTTTATTTTGTGAGCTCAAATCACAGAAATCTGAATTAGTATATTCCGATTTCTGTGGCTCAAAGCCAATATGTATCGTAACGGAGCCCACGGAGAATCTCCGTGATCGAGCGCATTCATTGCGATTCGGACATTCCTTGACTTAGCCAAATGGGAGTGCTTGGATCATGGTCGAGTAATCGGCTGTGCTCGAGATTGATTTGTATGACGACAATAAAGTTTCCAGGACTGATAGGCAATGAGTCTCTTGAAATCCAAAGAGGACCACCTGCCCTTAAGCCACTCAAATTGTTTCATGGCCTCGGATTGAATAAAATATGGCCGAAGAGACGATGGAAAGCTTTTCCATTCTACACCGAACAAACACAAAAAGTGTTCTGTCGTGTTGATGGCATCCACGGAAATGGCATCCGTCATAAAATTATTTAGAGTCCTAAACGGATGAATGCTAATTCAAAATGGCCTCGAAAACGACTTTTGAAAGTGATTTTCATGATTCTGACTTCGGATTTCCGCCTCCGGTCGCCAATTCCCGCCATTTGACCCATATTCGTTTGCGCGGGCTTTTTAACGGATGCCGCCAAAACAGCGGCGACACGGCGGATTACGCATGCTATCTCAGTCCCACAACGGATTTCTCGCATTCCCTCTGTTGATAAACCGGAAACCGTTACCGGTGCATTGAGAACACACACGCACGCGGCAAACGTTAGTGGTGCCAGTAACAACTAGGGAAAATGCCGAACAATAAGGATTTCATCTTCGTTGATTTCTGAATCGACACAAATTAAATAATAAAAATGTAAGTATTTATTTTAAATTATAAAACAATGAATAAGCTGCTGAACTCGTAGATGCCTGCATCAAAAATCCTTGGCTTTTCTCATATTTAACCCCCACTGCTCATCTCTTAGATACCCAAATTAACGTGACGGTAACAGTATACCAACTATACTATAGGTACATCAAAATAGGGTAATTAGTTTTCAAAATGTAAGCGAAAAACCCGACGCTAGAAATTGGATTTTAGAAGAGTTAGGACATCCCAAAAGTATCTACGCCAGATATAGTTCACATAATCTTCAGATTGATTACAATCATCAATGAGACAATACATCGGTTTTCAAACTGTTGATACCTACTTCCGACGAATTCAGAGCAGACATATCTCCGAGCGAGTCTCCGGGCTTACCATGCAAAGTAAAAATAGTCCTGAGATAATCCACGTACCTGTTAAGGTTAATCAACTCTGAATAGGTACTACTATTACACTCAAATAGTTGTGTAAACTTTATTATATTTGACGTAAATAATAACACTGTTCCTTTTTTCGAAATTCTTCCGTAATTGAGCGTAAATTCCCCCACCAAAATGGCTATCGTTGCCAGCTGGCACGGCTACGGGCAGTCGTTCGGCGAACGAGCAGTTTTTGTGCTCTTGCCAGCTCGATGAAGGTTTGTGGTTGCTTCGCACTGAGCTGTGAATCGAATCAGTGTTGTTTTTGTCTCGAACGCGTGTATACATGTGTCAAAATACCGTGTGAACGGTCGTGCGACGCGATAAGAGACACGAGACGTGGATTGCAGTTTGAGTGGCAGTCCGTGTTAAATGAAACTTATCTGTGACTTTAAAAGTAATTATGAATCAACGCATTTTACACATTCCGCAGAAATGTTATGTGAAACTCGTATTAGTTATCGGTGAATGATTTATTTGCGGTCGTATACAGTTCTACTCGCGAGATGTGTAAATATTCTTAGAATATCTTTGCGGGAGAGATAAGTGTTGAGACTATGAAATTGTAGAATATTGTGACAGTAATTTCAAGCAATGGTTTGCTTCACATTTTTTAACGCTGAGGTAAGTGTAAATAAATACGGCTGACTAGAATTGGTATAGCTGCATTTAAATTTCGCTTGCTTGCAATTTTATTAGACATCGGTATACCTATTAACATTATAGTTTATTCCTGTTTCTGCGCATTGCTTGGATTTGATATACATTTTTTATGTGAATGGACATGGATGGCTAACAACCCGCCGTCATATAAGCCGTCAACGCACTGCATCCCGAAGGAATTCGGTGCCATACCAGGACCTTCCCTTTACGAGCACGGCTACATTTATTTGGATGGAAAACACGGACAATTTTTCATTGCCCCTTCGACCATCTTTTCAACCAATACGCTGGTATTACCAACCCGGGCGGGTTTAACGGGTTTAATCTAGTAGGGGAAAGGAACCTAAAGTTTTACATGGTTTCCGAACTATGGAATGCATTGCATTCGTAACGAAATGCACTCACCTACCTGTCCAACTCAGAAAGGGAAAGAGAGTGGTGCAGACCTCTGGTATGGAAGGCAAGTCCACCCGCCCCTGAGCCACGAGCCGCTCACAGCCGAGCACAATACTAATGCTCTCGATCTCGTGTTAACGGTTACCTAGTCCACTGCGTTTGTTCGGTCAAAGAGAGTTTGAACGCCGAAACGAAAAACCGACCAAGTGCGAGTCGGTATCGCACACAAAGGGCCCGGTACCATCGTACAAGATATAACACAAGAATCACGTTTTTTGCGCCCCTTTAATTTTTATGATTTTTTATTTTACCTATTTGTTAATAGAGGCAAAATAAATACACACATTTCAGCTGCCTACCTATAAGGTTCATGAGATACAGTCCTGTGACAGACGGACGGACAGGGAAGGCTTAGTAACGTAGGGTTCGTTAAAAAATAGTCCTCCCCATACATTGGTATGTAGGTACTTACAAAAATGTAGGTACGGGGTGGGCGATTTTTTTTTAAGTCGTAGGCACATACAACAAAATAACATCTAGCTTGTTTGCTCCAAATGTTTGGAGTACCTATATCGGATGCATTTGCGTGCGACAAACCTTGAATACCTATCCTGGTATGTACGTAATTCGAAACAGATATCTCGTAGGAGCGAACAGATGTTTAATCGAGCATTACCGCGCCGCGATAGTGGCTCGGAGTTAGCGATAGTGTGATGTACAGTCAACCAAAGGTTAAAGGATACATTTACGCTTAAACGTAAAAAATAATGGTATTTAAATACAACCTCTGATTCAATTTGTTAGGGTTTTGTTTACTCAGTAGCTAGTAGACATCCTCAACTATGTTTGAATCTATACCCAACACTATAATTGTTTCCAAAAGTCAAAGTATTTCGACCGTTCATCTTTTCATTCAACCAGATGTGTATCCTAAACTCTTTGTTCGACTGTACGCACTCGGGCCTTCGTCGATCTCCGGGACTCGGGCTCACACTGCGGCGACCCTAACGAAATCACCGAGGAGTATATTTTAATGAGGTTTTTTTATGCAACCTGACATGGATAGCTAATACCACACAAGTACCGTTATGATATTAGCCTAGCCACGACATTCCCGAAGGAATTAGTGCCATGCCAGGACCTTCTCTTTATGAGCACGGCTACATTGAACTGGATGGAAAACGCGAACAATTTTTCAATGCCGCTTCAACCATAGTTTCATCCAATGTGGTGGTACCAACCCGGGCGGGCTTAACGCTACCACCTAGTAGGGGAAGGGGACCTACAGTTTTACATGGGTTCCGAACCATGGAACAGCTCACATTCGTAACGAAATGCACTTATCCAACTCAGAAAGAGAAAAAAAGTAGTGCATGACCGGGCGAGGATTTGAACCCTCTCGGATGAAAGGCAAGTCCTCTAGCCCCTAGACCACGGGCTGTATTTTAACGCTGTGGATTTCATAGGTTCATATTTGTCCTGCATGACAGATTTGCCCACCTCCGCCCTTTTATAATAAGGCGAATTTCCCGGCAAATTATCTGTCAATGTCGAACTTACTTCTCCCTTCCCCTTGATATCCGTTCGGTCGATATCGACCAAGTTTTTGGCGCCAAATGCGGACCCCTTATTGCCAAGGGAGACGTAGGTCTATATTCAGAGATATATTGACGCGAATATCGTCTTTTACTGAAAAGGGCGAAAATAGGGCAAATCTGGCATGCGGGAAAAACACCTACGGATAAAACATGATTTGGTCCCATTGGTAGGTCAATTCGCACGCACATTTTGCAATTCGCAAATAGATTTATATGAACCTTTCATCTATTTGAATGACAAAAAAGGTAAGGAAGTGACATTTCTAGACAGATTTTTAAACACCTAATCTAACGTACTCCCTTCATGCACGACTTTCTTACTGTTTATGAGTTGGGTGAGTGAATTTCGTCACGATACGAGCTGCTCCGTGGTACGAAATCCATATAAAACTATAAGTCCCCTTCCAGTACTGGGTCAGTACTGGACGGATTAATTTTAATACGCCGGACTAAACCGGTTTTTGTATGATTACTCCGGTGCTAATCTCGTACTAAATTTTGACAGGTTCTCTCTGAATACGACTGAAAGTCTTCAAATAATCTACTTGGTTCTCTCCTCAAGACCTACCTAAAAGCGGGGTCATGTTTCGCTCAATAACTAGGACTGGACGGACCGTATTATTCCTGGACAGGATGTCTCCTATTAGGCTGGGAGTAGATGAACAGTAATCGTCGTGTTTGTACAGGATGCCCCATCGTGTCCTGCGAGAAATTAAGAAAAAAGGACAAAATAATCATATACGAGTTACTAATAACATTCGAGGTTAAGCAGTGGGATTACCTGTTTTTTTTTTCTTTATCTTCCTCCATTAGGTGCACACCTTGGATTCGTGATTTTTGTAAAAGTCGGTTCGATGACGAAGAAAAACCAAAAAAACTTACGCCGAGGGTCAAAATACTCAGAAATTTCCAGATTTTATTATTATGACTAAAACATTTGTTTTACATTATGTCTTTAGATGCCAACGAAAAAAATATTATTAAGAATATAATGGTTTGAGGGCAACCTCAGCAATAAAGTGTGATTCGAGGTGAATAATATTCCTGTATGAGATTCTGACTGTTTCGGGTGAACAGAGCCCTCGTCATCATTGAAATGAAATTGTATATGCCTTAAAATTGGTTGGTGGTAGATAGTTAGATCGTTTTTTCTAAACATTATTTTCATAATACATAAAACTCTCGGTACCTAGCTATACCCAAGTACCTACCTAGTATGAGTTTTGAAAAGCCGAAAATGAACAGCAAACGTAAAGTAGGTAAGTACTACGGCCGTAGCAATGACAACGTTATCACTCAGACGGCTGTGTTTTTATGTCGATGTTCTTGATAAAATATAATGCAATATGGCTCAAACATCGAACTTGTGATTCGTGCTCAAATAGTAGCAAAAATAAATCGACATAGGTATGGTATTCTCATTACGTTGTTAATATCTGCATTTGCCAATAGTTGACTAAGCACCATTGATGTAAGTCGCACGAGTTTATGATAGGTACCAACGAATAATATGGCTGCATGTGTGAAATCGAAACCTATAATTGGCACACACCTCAGATCGAAAAAACGAATAAGATGTGCCGTCTAGCTCGCCAACTATGAGACACGTTGTTTCCAATTTTATAAAACTACCAACAGACGGGTTTGTGTGGGTGGAAACTGACTAGAGAACCAAAGACTCAGCACGAGCGCGCTGCCCTGGAGTGAGAAGTGAACTCAAGCACCAGTAGCGGGAGTTGGAAAGAAAAAAAAATAACTAAAAAAACCGACTTCAAAGAAAAAGCACTAAAAAGTATAAAATTGTTGCCATTTTTGTATTTACGATTTTTGTTATGTTTTGAGTCGGGGTCGTCTGGGCACGCACTGCGCCAGTCAAGAGAACCTTGGCTACTTTGGCTGACACCGACTCAAAAAACAAAAAAATCGGAACTACAAAAATGCCTTTTTTTTACTTTTTAGTGCTTTTACTTTGAAGTCGGTTCTTTTGTTATTTTTTTATTTTCTTGTTTTTAGTGAATCTGAAGTACACGTTGTACACGTTTTTTCCAATAAAAAAAAAACCGGCCAAGTGCGAGTTGGACTCGCACACGAAGGGCTCCGTACAATCGTAAAAAAAAAACAAAAAACCCCCTTTTTTTGTATGGGAGCGCCCTTTAATTTTAATGATTTTTTAATCTTACCTATTTGTTGTTGTAGCGGCAAAATAAATACACACTCTGTGAAAATTTCAGCTGTCTACCTGTTACGATTACTGAGATACAGCCCTGTGACAGACGGACAGACGGACGGACGGACGGACGGACGGACGGACGGACGGACGGACGGACGGACGGCGGAGGCTTAGTAATAGGGTTCCGTTTTTACCCTTTGTGTACGGAACCCTAACAATCATCCAAATCGGTTAACGTTTTTTTTTTTTATGTGACTGGACGTGGATGGCTAATACCACAAGTTCTGTCATGGTATTAGCCCAACACACCACATGGGAACTAGGTGCCATGCCAGGACCTTCCTTATATTGCACGGCTACATTGAACTGGATGGAAAACACGGACAATTTTCATTGCCGCTTCGACCATCGTTAATCCAATGCGATGGTACCAACCCGGGCAGGATAAACCCTACCACCTAGTAAGTAAGGAAGGGGACCTACAGCTTAACGTGGAATCCGAACCACGGCCAGCCTCTCTCAACGGTCGAATGGTCACCCATCCAAGACCAGACCGGACCCAGCGTTGCTTAACTTCGGAGAGCGATCGCCGAAGTGTCGCGCCATTATCAATTTCTCGCGCACATACTTAATGCAAATTTAAGACTTATATAATTTTCTCATGGATATAATTGTCAGAACTAAACCAAATTGAAATGGGAAGAACCAGCTTTCAAATGAAAAATAATCATCAAAAACGGTTCACCCAGGCGAAACTTCTGAGGTAACAAACGTTAAAAAAATCAGTCGAATAGGAGCGCAGCGACTTCTCCGAACTATTTGAGTCGAATTGAGAACCTCCTCCTTTTTTAAAGTCGGTTAAAAACATACTAACACTACAAGATGGGTCAATCTTTCTAATCGCTGTTACCACACGGTGCCAAACTAGGGGATACCCTCCGGCCCGTACCTGCACACAAACTCACTCTTTTAACTCTCACGCACACAGACTCACACGACGACTGGACACTTTTCCTTACTTTTATCTTCTGTGGCGCGGACCACAGAACAAAAAGAACGGGTAGAAGGAGTAAGTAGGCGGAAACAGCGTAGCCACTAGTACGCGGAGCTCGGCGCACTTCGTGATTCGCGCTCAGCAGTCGTGATTCGTCACTACTTCGGCGCTGTCGACCGCAACTACTGGACGATAAACTCGCGAAGCAAGAACGATGCCCTATTGTGCCATTTTGGAGTGCAAAAACGATAGCCGAACACACAATTTAACAAAAGGAGGCATATCATACCATCGATAAGTTTTATTTTATTTAATTTCGATTTAAATTCGAAAATGTATGCAAAATTTGACGAACACTTCAAAAGTCAAACAAAAATTTACTCTAATACCCACAATTTAAGGATTGGTTTGCATCAATCTCATACATTGTTCTCGAAATTTCTGTCATTCACGATTATTTTTATATTCTAAGGTGATGCCTCAGCTACTCAATAAGGGATGTGACACATCGAATCGACATTGAACTATCGATGTTTATGTATGTTTACAGTGATGATTGGACATGGATGATTAATATAACAACAATTGTTATTAAATTAGGATATTACACCGCATTCCCGAGAGAGCTTTAGTGCTATGGCTATATTAAACTAGTCAGAAAACGAGTACTGGTTCATTACCGCACCGGCTGTATTTTATTGAATTTTATTGTACCAACCTAGGCTGGTTTCCGGTATATCACTTACCCCTGTTTTCACCACCTCCAGTTACCTGAAATCCGATAGTTAACTTTCGGCTACATGCAATATTTGTATGATGTAACTGAAAGATAACTTTGGGATTTTTGTAGCTGGAGGTGGTGGAACCGGGCGTTAGTAATTCGCATATAATTATGTATTATACCTACATTACAAAAAAAAAAACAATGTAATCTGAAATCTGCACTCTCTCTGTTTCTGTTTGTATATTAATATAACGGAAACAATGATTAAATAATGAACTGAATCTTTCTTAATTAATGTTTAAAGGCTAGATTAAACTAACTGATTCTGAGTGGTAAATAAATATATTGACTGACATCTAGTGGTTGGGGGCAAATGTTTGTGGTTGGCGATCGAACCTGGACACAAACTTTCACGAGAATCGGTTTAGAAATGCGACTTGTAGAGGAGAACAGCCGCATAGGCGGACAGCCGGTCGCCGGATATTCGAAAGCATTTTTGCCCAAGCTGAAACGAGAAATTTCGCGCTTCGCTCGGTCAAAACGTTACGATATATTGTTTAATAAAATGTAGTACAAAATATATCGATACTCTGACGGATGACGTCACGATTTAGCCACATCCCTAATTGAGTAGCTCTCATGACTATGCAGTGCTGGGATTTTATCATATTTGTGCGATAAATGTACCGTCGGTACTATTTAATACCGTGACATTAAAACCTTTACATATATTATTATCAGTCCTAAGATACGAAAATTGTCACTTCGCTTCAAATAGAATCACATTTTGCAATATTTGAATGTTATTTCTTAGATATACAATGAATACTAAGGCCTAGTCTTCCAGTTCGGAAAATAGGACCGTAAATACTGATTATCACAATGAGGCTTTTTTGTTTATTAGGACTTACTTTGTCGTGGTACGATATTTTTAGTCATTTTATCTCAGATTATAATAATTTTCCAAATAATACGGTAATATTTTGTTAGCTTCGTCAAAACACTCCAACACTGTAAATGAGTAGCTTTGACATATTCGAGTAGCGCGTGGTTTTGTCGTGTGACGTAAATCACCTATAACAACGCAAATAGTAAGCAACTTTGCTGTATACACATAAGGTTACTTTATCCTTAAACTTAATTTTCATTTCCTGCATTTTATTTGTAGTTTAAGATTTGCTCCATGTAGATCAACTAGAGAACGTCATTACTACATGTTAAAAGTCGGTAATTAACAAATCAATCTGTTTTGAAATAAGGCCTAGTTTCGATTGCGTTTGAAAATTAAATACTTTATTTTGCTTCAATGATGTGTAGCCAACCAGAGGAACGATTTCAATGTGATCGAAAATAGGAGACGATCATGTTCGTGTGCGTAGAGTCACGGCGGTTTCCTTACAAACCCTCGTCTATGCTATTTCTATCCCTTCTTTGTTCTGTGGCGCGGACGATGACCATTCTGCTTTACATACTAAACGATACACGTGCTATGGGACTGAATGGCCATTGTCTCTATTATACTATAGTATTTTTTTCATCTAGCGAGGCAGGCGTGACATTTTACTTGAACTGTATATCATTACATTATTTATTTACTCAGATTTTGTGTTTGTGAAATTGGAAAATTATTTTTTATGTGTTTATTGCTCTTAGATCAATATGCCATTAATACCACGTAGTGAATCAAATTTTATTGGTATTCCGTAATCAAAGCGTGAAAAAAACAAACGTGAAGATATTCGCAAAGACAATCAATCTCGATCTTTCCAAACCGTATACGTTCCGAAAATAAAAATAAAATATTGAATCAACAAACATTTGTTTTGATAATTATAATATAAACATCTGTATATGAGATGTAAAAAAAAACAAAAGTCTATATAATATTGTATGTGTAGTACTTAAATGAATGAAAGTGTTCTTCAATCTCTAAAAACGAATCTATTAAAATTGTATCCGTGTGGTATTAATTCATTTGTTTAATAATAATAAACAAAATCACCAAAAAATTAGAAATACGTACTTAATAAAAATACAATAATCAATATGGAACATCGATAGTAAGAAAGCGGACAAGTTGTTTAAAAGGTTACTTGGTCGATTGTGTTTTGTTTCCAACGGTCAAGCAATTTCATATTCGGGCTGTCCCAAATCCTATTTCTATGGTCCTACCTTAGATGAAAAAGGGTCCTACCCCATTTGATATCGAAATAGGTATACTTATTAACAAATAAGTAGTTATCTCGTTCTGTGTAGGTTCCGGCACGCAAAATAATACAATCGGGCCCACTGCATTCCTCCCCGTGCATGTAGAAAGAGCCGACTAAGGGATTCGTTGTTCGTGGTTCGGATTCCACGTTAAACTGTAGTCCCCTTCCTTACTTACTAGGCGGTAGGCTCTTCCCAGGAGCGTTACTATGGTTATGAGCAGGCAGGTGATTGATTCAATCTGACGTTTAATTGCATTTCGTTTGATGCTAACTGTCAAACGACAAGTTACTCGGCCAAGTGAACTGAAATTTACCAGTTAGCGTGGTACAAAATGCAACTAATCGTAAGATTTAATCACTAACTTTCCTGTTCACAGGTCGAGTAAAATAATTTACCATGGTCACCATTTCGCAATGGTACCAACGCATTACATGAACGATTTGGTGAAGCGAATTATCCGTGTTTTCCATCCAGTTCAAAGAAGCATTGCAATAAAAGGAAGGGAAGAAGGATGAGAGTAGATGTGAAACAAATTAAAGGGATACTTTTGAGTTATCTATTGTTTGAATTTATTTTCGAATATATTTTCTCTGAACCCTAAGTTCACTTAACGAGTGATACTTAGCTGTTCTCGGTTAGATTTAGCAATGATTATGATTTAGAAATATTTGTTTCGTCGTAGATAAATATAGGTCCTCACATTATGTTTTAAGATTTGCACCGTCGCTGTACATAATGATTCGAAAACTTACTGTTTTCCGGTGTGCGATGCCGTGCTTGCCCACCATTTAGCCTCCAGTGACGGAGGCATCATCAGAACCACTCTGTTGCCCTGCAGATCTATCTAACAACCCGGCTCGTCAATTTATAGCTTGTATGAAGCTTTATTGTGTAGTGTAGGGTCGATGTAGCTTTCAAACCAAATATAGGTCTTATGCTTGGAATCGATTTCGGAATCATGGCCTCTACCACTAAGCTTCCCATACATCACGAAATAAACTACTGGTTAAAGACGTCAGTTAATGTGGAAAACAGTCATAAATTGGCTTAACAGGCGCCATGTGGCGTACCAAAATGTGCCGGCCCCGCCCAGGGATCGCGCTGCGAGACTGCGGTTTGAACAAAGTCAATATTAGGTATCGAGCTTTGACAAACACACAAGCACACGCCCTCGCGGGGTCTAATGCTGGCGTAGCGACTCTTACCGAAAACAAATACGAGAAGTTTTAAGTTCATCGAACACTATGCCATCGGTTTATACCAAAATTTAGTACGCGGACTAGCACCGCATTAACCTTACAATATGCTATTTATTCCGGCGATAATCCCCGTATTGAAGTTAGTCCGCCCACTAATACTGCTGTGAATAACAGAACACGGCACACGCGATGCGGCGGTGTCAGCTGACTGCAACAGCGTGCCATGGATGGAAGACATTTGTAGATAGGTAGTTTTCGTAAGTTTTTTATCGGTACATAATTGTATGTTTATTATTTTCATTTACTACTTTTTTATTTAAAACTGTTAGAAAAATCCACTATTTTAGCAATTCTTTGATCTGAGGTATTTACCCCGAAACCCCCTGAGGATACAGAAAATGATGAAGAGCGTATTAGGAATATCTTTAAACATACCAATTCAGATGTAGATGATCTTCAAACATTTACAGCCGGTGAAGTAAAAATTAAATGCATAGATCACAAGAAAGTTCACTTCACATATTCTAAGAGAACTGCCATTCAAGGGTATAGCCATTCATCTATGGCATGCTTTCTGATTACAAATCTATAACGCTGTGCTAAGACTAAAATACTTCCTCTACAGGGAAGTTTCTCAAATAATGATGCTTCTAGAGCAAGGGCCCGTTACCCAAAATCATAAGGGCCGATTAGTCTACTCCCTATTACCGCTAAAGTGTTAGATACTATTGTTGTCGGGACTCATGCCAATCATAACCAGAACACAAATAATACCAGCACACATTTGGATTCAGGAATTCCTGACATTTTTTTTTCCTGATTTGAAAATTCTTAATGTAATCCTAGATCCGGTTACAGATTTTTGCGGATTCTGAGCTGCCCTCATTCCCGTACATCCATTGCGGGGGGGGGGGGGGTCCATTCCCGAAGTAGGTACCATTGAATCTTCATTCCGGAGGTCTTTCCGGAGTTGGTTAGCTGGAATGTGAATCCATTCCTACTGTTGGCAAGTATCGCCAACTAGCTTGCTCGTAAATCACCTTATTCCTTCGGGAATGTGGTGTATTGGGCTAATATCAAACGGTAGTTGTGCGGTATTTAGCTATCCATGTCAGGTTGCTTAAAAAAGGTAGGTATAATAACTTACCTACAAAAAAAATTTGTCAGCCATGTGCGCTGACCACCTTATATATAAAGCCAGCGCGTCAATGTTCAAACAAATTCGGATATCGCGCTTAGCTCAAGCTTTTTCGTAAATCCATGCAAATACGCTGTGAAAATAGTTCTAACACACCTAGGTACGTACTTACCCAACCGAACATTATAATAGGGGGATAGGTAGGTACCTAAGTACGGACACTAACGATATACAGTATTAAAATACTAATAAAAAACCGGACAAGTACAAGTCTGACTCGCGCACTAAGGGATCCGTAGAAAATGTATAATGTATAATTTCGAAAAATATTTTTTAAACAAATAAAGGATTTTTCGGATATTATCCTTTATCTGAGCTGTGAGTAATAAAATTCTGTTAAGATTTAATGAGGCTTAGGATTTCAATAATATCTCGGTGATCAAGAAAATGCGTACTGAAAATGCGCGAATTCTATACGCTACCACAATCAATATGCTGAAACCGGAAAACAATGGAATGCATGACAATCCAAGTGGACTGTAACATTATTAATACGCGCAGGTACAAGATTAGAATTGGTACCTTAAATTCATACATATACGTTCCGTTGGCCGATAAATGTGTCTTATTTATTTATGGTATATCATGTAGGCCATCTGGAAGTCACTCATGGAAACAAGAGTGATTTTTTTTTTACACTTTATTTATTAAATTATTATCCTGAAATCTGTAATTTCTTTATGCAATAAATCATTCATTCGTTCATTCATTCATTCATGCATTATATGTAGACTACAAACAGTGGGGTGAAACCTTAAAAGATCTTTTAAGAAGGAGTATATTTATTTTTAACTGCGAGAATGAGATTTATGTTGAGAGTGAACTCGATAATATTTGGATACATGAAACTCCAAGTGGACTGTAACGTTATTAATACGCGCGGGTACTAGATCAGAATTGGCACCTTAAATCAGAATCGGTTTGTTAAGGTGGCCCAACCCGGCGGGACTAACTCATTCGCGGGCATGGTAAAAAACCGCGCTGTTGCTCTCTGTTTTAAAGAAAAAGAAAGGCTCCGTGATGAGGAAGATGCAACATGTCCACAAAAAGACAATGTGCATAGTGTATGATTTGAAAAACGACTTATAGCTAAAAGTAAACCACGACCGCTGTAGTAAAAAATCTAACAAAAACCAAATATATTATAAATCTTGATTAAATAAGCTATGTCTGATGACTAATCTTTTTAAGATGTTCTTACTTTATCATTGCATAATCCACCTCCAAACTTATTGCATAAAACGCGCGAAAAATTATTTTCCTTTCAAAGAACTTTCGGACCTTATCACTTAGAAACCAAACACAATTTTACAATGCCAATGGTCATCAGACATCTAGTTCGATCAAATAAAGCTATTTTGAGCAAAATTTGGGATGTCTGACAAGAAATATGGGCGTGATCTTCTTTCCCCGTTTGTATGGGGAATTGAGCGGGATGGCCCACCTTAATAGACTACAAACAGTGAGGTGAAATCATTAAAGCATTTTATAATCGTATGCATTTTTTCCGTGGTGACAAAGCGAAAGACAATTAAGAGTATGTTTATTTCTAGCTGGAGAATACGTCGACAGAATTGGTACCTTAGATATCAGAATCGGTCCATTACAAACTTTAAACAGTGCGGTGAAATAATGAATGCACTTTTATTCGTGCTGCATTTCTTCCCGTAGTGACAAAGCTAAAAGACAATGAGGTGTATATTTATTTTTAGCTGTCAGAATGAGCTAGTTCAATGTTACACCCTCACGAGGTTGGTGGATATATTTATTTGAATGTTTACATGTTGAGATGCTTGTTTTAGGATCTGCTGTTGAGAGCAAGGTCGATCTAAATTTGAGTTAAAAACTTTTCCTTGCGAACACATTCCTAAGAAAAATATTTTTATTATAAATTAATTCCATAGCAACTTATATTATTGTTTTATTTATTATGTGGGTACAGTTATTTATTTATTATGATGTAAAAACAGAACTAGTAATGAGATTCTCGTATATGACGTCGACATTGAAGTAAGAGGCTAATAAATAGGTCCCAGTCCCTGGGAAGGACCCAGTGCAAAGACATTGTAATGCGTGACTGTAGTCCGTAGCCTATCAAAATCCCGACGTAGCCTATCCTATCCATCATTTCGTTATGGCTGCCTCCTTCGCGCTGGTAAGCCACAAGTAAGTATTTCGGCATAAGAAACAATACAAAAAATGCAGTCGTTTAGTTCAATTTGTAGACCTAGTCCTGAAATTAACAACCTATTTCCATTCATTTAAGGTTGAAAAGCTAAATCTTCAAAGAATCATGGTATTCCTATTTCCATGTAATCCATTGTAAACCTACCTGCGCACTTCGGATTACATGGCCGCTGCTCTTCATTCATTTTAAATTCATTCATTCTTGTTAAATCATAATTCATGGTTATATCCCTCAAATCTGTCAAATAAAAAAAAAACTGTCACAAGGGCTGCGAAAACAATACCGACCGGCCTTCTTCACAGTATGTTTGAAGAACCCCAGTTAGTACTTTTGGGGAAATACCTCGGCAGGGAGGTCTTTCCACAGTTTACTAACGTTTAATAGAAAGGATTTTAAGGATCGGTTGTTTCAACCTTCAACAATTTGGAGTTGGAGGTTCTGGGAGGAGCTTTTTAAGCTTCCCGCAATAGGGTGAGTCAGCACGTGTACACGTGTGCTCATTTATCGTAGTATCGTCCTTCCTGTATCATTAAAAATCTGAGCGGCACTTGGTGTCCAAAGATGAAATAAAAAAAGAAACAAAAGCTAATATCGTGGCGCCAATCGCACATGTGTGGCATACTATTTCCGTTCCTAACATTGAAGTGGGAATCTGTGGTTACCAATGCAGGCTTAGGAACGCACTTCAACTGCTCAAAGGTTGAGCATTTTTGTATCGAGAGTAACGCGCATCGATTATCGTTCGCAACGTAATACTCGTACATTAGAGCAATTACCATCTTCCCGCCTGCTTTTAATAAATTATGATGACATACTTTTCAATTTGCTAATAGGTACATAATTCATAATACATAATAACCCGGCCGGGATCAAGCCTACCACTACCACCATAGATGATTTATTCTATGCTACGTGGCATTCGAACCACGGCCAGACTTAGAGAGTCGTAACCCTAGCAATTCCCCATACTACGGGCGATAACTGTTTACACCACTGATCAAATTTACTAAATCTGGGGATTACGCTTTCTAAATGTCTTACTAGGTTTTTGAAATTTTGGATTCTGAAATATGTTCTCGAAATCTACGTCTGTTTTTAGTGTCTCTTAAATAATATTTCTATGTAATTATAATCTATTAGATAATATTGGCTAATAAATATTGGAAACTGTTGACTTAATTTTTGCTGTCATTTTAAGTTTTTTTTGCTGGAAAATACAGATATTTATATAAAAATAAAAACATAAAGGCATAGGATCAAGCTTTCTCAAGTGATTAAAAAACCGGCCAAGTGCGAGTCGGACTCGCACACGAAGGGCTCCGTACCATCTACAAGATTTAACATTAAAAAATCACGTTTTTTGTATGGGGCCCCCCTTTAATCTTTATAATTTTTTAATTTTACCTATTTGTTGTTATACCGGCAAAATAAATACACACGCTGTGAACATTTCAGCTACCTACCTATTACGGTTCATGAGATACAGCCCTGTGACAGACGGACGGACGGACGGACGGACGGACAGCGGAGGCTTAGTAATAGGGTTCCGTTTTCACCCTTTGGGTACGGAACCCTAAAAACGATTACTCCTTGTATGCACACTTTTTTATTTTTGGCCTTCTAACAATTTTAGTATCAGACAAAAAAAAAAGAAAGGAGATGTGCCATCTAGCGCGTCTACTATACGACCAGCTGTCCATAATATCCTAAAACTATCCACCCAACTTAAAAGTACATATACGCCACACCCAAACATAGTCGCAGACGTATTGGAAGGTTTGTGTTGGTGAGAACTGACTCGGCGAACGCATTTCGGGAGCACATTCGCGTTAGCGATGTTTGGACTGTGTGCGCGGCCGGCTTGCCGCACGCACAATTTGTCCATAGGGCGAAATGGCTAGTGACGACCACGTGAGACTTGTCCTTCCGTTTGTCTTGTGGTTTCAGTCCATGCTTTGTGTAAATTGGCAATTATTTTCAGAAATATTATGTGGGGTGTAACGATTGCCACACGAGTCTAACTTATCGCAGAAAACGAGGAATACTTCTTGGCTTTGACAAAAAAGAACATATTTGTAAATACTTCTTATTTTTACTGCAGACGGTGTCGGCGCTGCTATGGTGCTTGCTGCTGCTGCCCGCGGCGGCGCGCGTGGCCGAGGAGTACCACAAGCAGCGGGAGGAGGCGGCCCCGGAGCCCCCCAAACCCGAGGCGATGCTGCCGCAGCCGCAGGGCCAGCAGGTGTGTGTCCGCTGGAACTAGGGTTTCCATCTCTAAAATTTGGCAACCAGGACAAGACGTGAAAATACGCGTGAAAACCCCGGATTTTAGAGCCCAGAACCCGGACATGTCAACTGGTTTTTTTTAATCAGTCAGTGTAATAAAAAAACAGTTGAATCACCTTTTTATTTATTTACAGACCTTAAAATTAAATTTAGTGATCTTTTATCATCATTTAAAATGTACTTACTCGTACCTAATAAAACAGAATATTATTACAGTTTCTTACAAATTGTTTTACAAATCAGTTAGATACTGATAGTAAAGACTTTAAATTTGTAAAGTTGGCCTACAAATGAAGCCCCGCCCGAACGCTCCCCGGATGCCTTCTAAACTAGGTCAAATCCGGGGATACCCGGACGGATGGCAACCCTAGCTGGAACCATCGATTAAGAACCAACTCTGAAGCGATGTGAGGTCTCTCCCTGTATTATATCGTCTTTGCCATGGAGAATGCTTTTTGGAGCTGCATAACGGTGTCCATCCGTCCCCACCGCACAACGCGGAACAGACAGGGAATGCACCCATTCAATGTCGACATTCCCAAATAAGAACCCACCGATCCTCTAGATATTTTATCTCTAGGGTTGGTAAACTATGGAATCGACTCCTTGCCGAGGTTTTTCCCTCAAAGTACAACCTTGGCTCCTTCAGACATGCAGGTGTGAAAAAGCACCTGATCTTCCGGCTTGGTTTTCGCAGCCCTTGTGAAAGTCCGAAAGGCCATGATGGGCGTCGTCGGACGCCTCTTTTGTGAGGTCCTGGCGTATAAGACGGGCGTCATAAAAGACGGGAGTGGTAACTGAAACTAGTACGTATGAGGTCACCGTAGCCACTTATACATATAATGGTGGCAGGGCCTGCGAAAGTGTTCGTTGAGGGATTCGCACATTTTCTAGAGTTCCAAAGACACGTAAGAACTGCATAGACCGCATTTAGCACAACGAACATTCGTCGTCGCGCGTCCGTAAAGAACTGACTACCATCATGAGTTTAAGCCTGGTTTCCACCAAGTGATGATTTGTTTCAATCGACACTTAAGGTGGCCCATCCCGCTCATCTCCCCATACAAAAGGAGAAGATGATCACGCCCATATTTCTTGTCAGAGATCCAAAATTGTGCTCAAAATACCTTTATTTGATTGAACTAGGTGTCTGATGACCATTGGCATTGTAAGATTGTGTTTGGTGTCTAAGTCCGGTCGGTAAGTTTGGTCCAAAAGTTCGAATTTTTCGCACGTTTTATACAACAACTTTGGAGGTGGATAACGCTATGATAAAGTAAGAACATCTTAAAAAGATTAGTCATCAGACATAGCTAATTTAATCAAGATTTATAATCTATTTGGTTTCTGTTACATTTTGGACTACAGCGGTCGTCACGGTTTACTTTTAGCTATAAGTTGTTTTGTAATTAAAATTTTCGTAAATCTTACCAAATCATACACTATGCACATTGTCTTTTTCGTGGACATTTAGCATCTTCCTCATCACGGAGCCTGTCTTTTTCTTTGAAACATAGAAGCGACCCCAGAGCGCGACAGCACGGTTTTGTACCGTGCCCGCGAATGAGTTAGTCCCGCCGGGTTGGGCCACCTTAAAGGGCCTTTAGTAATACAGTGCTGATTATCTATACTGGTATATTTTGCAAGCTACTAAGAAAAGCCCTTAAGATGTGGTGATTATGCTAATCATTAGACGTTGAAAAATTCCCTAAGTCTTGTCGTCATCACTTGCCTAGTTTATTAAGCTCTTTCTATGTTTACCCCCATAGAGCAAAGCATGTCACTTAAGCCTACGTCTCTCTCCGCAGTGTTTCCACATGTCGCGCGAGCACTGCCCCACCGGGACCGTGCGGTGCGCCCGAGTCGACGCGCGCTCCGTCTTCTGCTGCGACGTCGACAGCTTTCGGCTGAAGGAGGGCTTCACCGCCAGTGCTATGGGTGAGGAGACCGATAGATCTGCTCGGAGATGCACAACGTTGTCGCTCCGGCCCCTTTATACCATCGCTCAATGCGGAACAGGAAGGAAATCCAGCCGTTCACTGTCGACATAAAAAAAAAAAACCAACCGATCCTCTAGATCCTTACCTCTACGTTAATTTGAGTTTTAGCGACATCTATATTTGAAGCATTGTAATCAGATTTTGGAAATAATCTTAAAAAACCGGCCAAGTGCGTGTCCGAATAAATGAGATAACGGTAATGTCGTTTACTTACCTCTACGATCGGGAAACTATGGAATCGACTCCCAGCTGAGTTATTTCCCTCGAAGTACAACCAGGGGTCTTGCAGACATGGCGGGAAAAAGCACCTGGCCGGTCGGCATGGTTTTAGAAGCCCCCTTAAAAGTTCGAAAGCCCATGGGCGCGTCGTCCGACACCTCTTATGTGAGGTCCTGGCGCGTAAGCCATATGCCGCGCTTATGTTCCGTCCCGTCGTATTTTACGGCTCCGTCATCAGAGCTTGGCACCTCGAGCCATAGTACTGATGGAACCAAATAGTGTGAGCCGACAAGAAAATAAGCCGAGTTTGTCATATTTTTTTTTCTTTTGTACTTACTTTTTTCAACGGTTGGTGAATAACTATTGATACTTTTGAGGTTACCGCGGTCGTTAGACATGTTTGAAAAATGTTACGGATTTTCACGCGGCAGGTAGAGATATTCTCCGACGTTTCGAGCTAATCATTCAGCCCGTTGTCAAGGAGGCATCCGCCGCGCATGTGCGCAGCAGTCTGCTGATCTGAATGATTAGCTCGAAACGTCGGAGAATATCTCTACCTGCCGCGTGAAAAGCCGTAACATTTTTCAAACATGAATAATTATTGACCAAAAATAACATAATATTTTTTTAAACAATAATTACAAAAATATATTTTGATTTCATTTAATAGATACATAGGAGGAGAGCAAAATCTTGACTACCATGAAAACATCCTATTCTAAATTAATATGATATCTAATCTTTATTATTCTGGAGTAAAAGGCTATCAAACTCAAATATAATGTGGTTTGAATCATCATGAAATTATTTTGTTCCTATTGCTACAGACCAGTATATTGTGTAAAGTCCTCAGAACTGCGCCTGTACCTATGCAAATGCATTCCGACAATCAAATATTTCCGACGAATGGGAAATCCAAAGAAGAGGGGAAATCTATACTTTAGGTCATCTAATCAGGGGCATTCAGGGGTGTTGGAGCGCCTGGTTTTGAAGTACCTATTTACCGTATCGTACCGTACCATATTATCATCAAGATTACAGAATATTCAACAAAGACTCATCCAATACTGAACACACACACTACTCATCGTGGGTCAAACGTAACGAGGTCCTGTATGCTTTTGTGTTGAGAAGTATTTTTATTTCGACACGTCCATCCATCCATTCATTCTCACCATTGTTACTACTCTATACATCAATTACAATACAAGCGTGCAATTTTACATGGATTAACGTATTTTTATCTGTAAAGTAAAATTCTTATTGTTTTCTACAATTTTAGGTCATCACCTGAGATTGATATGGTTAAACAGAGCTCAAATATATTTTGACAAACACTTTGCTGTTCGGATGAGCTAGCTCTCCAAAGGTTACAGTAGCAGTAAATATAGATGCGAGACGAAGTGTCGCCCACATTATGCAAACCAGTCTCCGTTTTCCGAGCGACAATAATGATAGGAAAACACTATAAATTCCGCAGTTTATGTCCCCGAGGTGCGATTACCATGCGGCAGTAGGTGCGGCAGTAGAAAGTAAGCGACAAAGATGCAATAAAGCTCCCGGCCAGGTGGAAGTAGATATTTTTATTCAAAGCGGTAATTCATGCATTCGTTTGTATGATTATACGCTTGTCTGTACAGAGCCCATAAAGGCGGCAGGGAGACTACTCGTCTTCTGGAGTACCTGATTAACGCGGCACCTTGTACCCTTAGTGGAGACTTATGGGAGACTTAACGCGCACCATGTGTGGTGGATTTATTTCTTGTAGGGCCCTATGCAACCGCTCTGACGCACAACCTGACAAAAAATGGTGAACATAGGTGTATCCCGCATTTGGCCCCTCTGACTCTGGTCTCTTCTCAATAAGTGATGGAGCGCATCATTAACTCTCAGTTTATGAGGTACCTAGAGAGCAATGAAATTCTCAGCGATCACCAATACGGCTTCCATCCGAATTGATCTGCTGGGGATCTCTTATTTGACTTCTCACATGAGATGGGCGATGCGCTCGAAAATCACAGCGAAGGTTTCTGCATTGACGGTTTCTCCGAGTGCGAGAATTTTCAAATATGCATCTCCTGGATTCAGTCCGATGGATGCGGTTTGGAGACCTTTTCGGAGAAAACGAAGGCCTGGTTTGTAACATTCAGCACCAAAAAATCGTCACCCTAGACTTCCGGGATTCTATGATAAAGGAGGGATGGGTGGGCATCCAGGTGAGACCACCCGTCGCTTCCGGTTGCCCGCGCGAGGGTCGAGTACCTGGAGCGGCACAATCGAGTAAAACGGCAACTTTTCTTCAGCGGAGCAGAAGTGGGAGGCGGGCCTATAATCATACGGGGTCGTTCAAAATCAAGCCGCGCCCTTGAAGGGGGTGACCAAAGAAGTTTCTATGTGGTCAAACTGACGAGGTAGGTATTTCTCCAAAAGTACAACCTCTCCAAACGTACCTATGTAAAGAAGCACCTGGCCGGCTGGCATGGTTTTGAAACTCATCAAGGAAAGACCATGGACGTCTTTGGGCGTTTCTTATAGTTATGGCGTAAATGGGTATGTCTCGTCGCGCTATGCCTACATAAAAAATAAAAGTATCCTAGGTAATTCTTAAAATATTTTCAACTGAAGCCGTGAACTGATAATTCAGTATAAATAATCTACGATGTAGTTCATAATGATAAAATTATGTAAATATAGGCCAAGGCTCAAGGAGAATCGATTTCGGTAAGTAAACAAAACTGAAATTTTACAACTAAGAGAGTATTGACCTGGAATCTATAAATAACATTCTACGCATATGAAATAAAAGTGCTGCGAATATTGTAAATTTGTAATCTTATATCGTCAGAAATACACTAATATGCATGTTAGTCAAGTATTTTTTTCTGTAGTAAGTTTTTCTTGTAGTTGCGAAAATACAACGCATAAAATTATTGCACTGGTAGCATACGTACGAGTAGGCAAAGGTGATATCATGACATGGTATGCGTATTTATTTGTTGTAACCACCAAAATGTATATTTAATCATTAGAAACTTAAATAGTGCAATCGTAATAGCACTCTTCAGTTCTTCACCACACTACACGTAAGTAAATCAATCTGCCTAGCTATACATGCATTGGTGAGTAATCTATCTTGCTGTTTCCAGGACATTCTGACGTGCCCGTTCCTTTGTCTCTAAACTACACAGTACGTCCGTGACTATGTTGGATCAGAAGTTATCCTGGACGACGGATTGTGTAATTCGATATCATTTGGGATTTTTTATTTTATTTAATGTATAGCGCGACATATGACGTACGCCAGGCCCTCAAAGAGGTGACCGACGAGACCCACGTGGTGGCATACTCGTGCCCACGGAGCTCGTGCCCAAGGGCTTTCGGACTTTCACAGGAGCTGTGAAAATAAAGCCGGCCGGCCAGGCGCTTCTTCACACCATGTAAAGGAGAAAATACTTTGACCAGGAGTCATCCCAGGAGTGCATTCCACAGCTTACTGATCACATACATAGGTAAACATTTTACAGGTTCGGTTGGTTCTAATTCGAGAAATGTCAACAGTCTATCTGTTTATTTTGTTTATTTCATATTAAAATAGCATGCTTCGTACAGTCTTGTGATTGCGCTGTTATTTATACCTAGTAAGGCTTCTAGCTGCCATTTTCCAGGAAGTCTATTCGCACTTAAGGTCCCGCTCAACTTATCATACAAACGTGGAAAGATGATCATGCGCCGCACATCTTGTCGGAGATCCAAAATTATACTCAAAACGTTGCACACATCAAACAATCAAAAATTTTTTTTTATCAAACTAGATGTCTCATTTTTTTTTTAAATCTAACCAAATCAAACACTATGCGCATTGTTTGCTTTGTGGACGTGTTGCATCCTCCTTATCGCGAAGATTGTCTTTCTCTTTAAAACAGCAGTGACAGAGCGTAACAGGCCGATGTTGTGCTGTACCCGCGAATAAGTTAGTCCCGTCAGGAAGGGCCACCTTGATATAATAAAAGTATGTCTAGACTTTGTACATATTTCCTAAAGTTCTAGACAAAGTAAGACTGTTACTATTTCTGCATTGGTCTTCGTTCAAATTTCCCTGTTGTTTTTAACCCTAAGTTAGCCTCAAATCAGCAGGTCTATTTCTGGCATTCGGTAATCAGGAATCAGGAGTCCTGAGTCTAGAAAACCGCTTTTGTAGCGATTTTTAAAGTGAGTTTTTCGACGGAAAACCTTGATTCATTAAAAAAACTATGCTTCGCAATATTTTCGTCAAGAAAATAGCTTTGATAACCGCTATAAAAGCGGTTTTCTAGACTCAGGATTCCTGATTACGGAATGCCTGGAATAGACCTGCTGGCCTCACTGTTCTACGACCTGACAATTAGATTCTGTTTGCATGAACGTAATTGAATGTGTAGGTAAGGCTGGTTCAGTTTTGTATGGAGTATTGGCGCGCGCGCGCCGCCCACCCGCGGCCGCCGCTCGCGTTGCGTTGCAGGCCAGAACACGTCGCACCTGCACATCCTCAACGCGACGCTCGACGAGCTGGACTTCTCGCAGGCCGTGTACCGGCGGCTCACGCACCTCGCCGTCACCGACGGACGCATCGGGCGCATCATCGGTGGGTGACATGCACTTTTTATACATTTTTGTCATACCTACGCGAAAAAGCGGCTCGCAGTTCAGGGCCTCAGTTCAGTTCAGTTGCCTTCTATTCCAGTTTCCTCCAGTCTATTCTATTAAAGTCTGGCAGAGCGGGGATTGAACCTATTGGACGGTTTAATCTCCGCTTCGCCAGACTTTCTGAGTCGGTTAAGAGCATTTCGTCAGAAATGGTTCAGAATCCATGTAAAACTGTAGGTTTCCCCAAATAACCCCTGTTTTCACCACCTCCAGTTACCTTAAATCCTATGGTTAACTTGCGGTAACATTGCATATTCGTATGGTGTAACCGAAAGATAACTTTGGGTTTTTTGTAACTAGAGGTGGTGAAACCGGGCGTTGGTTGGCTGCTACCCCACCATTCAGTAGTAGTACCAACCCAGGTTCAGTCAGTCAGTCAGCATGTTTGCGTCCACTGCTGGACATATGCCTCTCCATTTTTTTCTCCAGTCCTCCCAACCAGGTTGGGTTGGTACTATCGAGTTGGATGAAAAAGTTGAAGAATTTTACAAAATCACAAAATCGTAGCAGTTCTCATTAAAAGAACTCTCATTCATGGCACCTGATTCCTTTGAGAATGCGGTAAGTTTGGGTAATATCAAGACGGTGGGTGCCATTCATGTCTAGTCGTCTAGACGTTCAAATGAACCTTCAACTCTGTACCAGCAATATTTTAAGGTTAAAGAAAAATTTGCTTACAAACTTCAAAGCGTTTGTCCGAAATTGGGTGCATCCGCATGCTTCAGAGGTTATACGACATTATGCTCTCCGCAGGAAAGTTCCCCAAGATGTCGCCACTGACATGCCTGAACATATCCAATAACCAACTCACGTCGGCCGGCCTCAACGCGTCCTCGCGCAACCTGGAGTTCATCATGAACCTAACGGTGCTGGACGTCTCCGCCAACAACCTCACCGAGTTCCCCAACAGCCTCTTCAGCATCTCGCGCAAAATCGCCGTCGACCTTTCAGGTGATAAGTTCGTGCTTTCGGGCGACTGGAAATAGAAACCTAATCAAGAACCTCTATAACTATTTCTCAAATTAGTCAAATGTGCATTACTTGATTTCTCTTTTTGTTGATTTGTTATTACAGCGCTAATGGGAGTAAGTGGCTTTTCACCGATTTGCATAGAAGAGACAGGTATTCCAACCAATAGTGTGCAGTCCTATATTAACAGGCAAACACAGCTTACACATTTACGATAGTGAAATTGGTTAATGCCAAATAATGTGTAAATCTGACTGTTGCAGACTAGCAAAATAAACGAGCTACTTTAGAAATTTGTTTGTACTGTAGAAACAAACATAATAATTATTGATACACGATCAAGCAACTCACCGGCCCGGCATACACGAATTCATTTAATCCAGAGTTTATTTCGGCAATGCAGTTTGCGGTCTTCAGCGCACCACAATAGGGACCATAATTACTCTTTCGATGCAAATGCTTTCAGTTATACTTAATGGGAGATTTCGCGTTAGTTTAGTATAGTTTTCAGATGATATGAAAGCGACGTGTTCCACGGTAGCGCTCGTCTGATGTTTCGGCATTCGCAGGTAACAACTACACGCTGTGTCGCGAATATCAAAAGGCAATGGAGGGTAACAGCAGCCAAATCACCTTCCTCAACTACAACAAGACAGTCTGCATCCTCAGCCTCACATTCAACTGGTTCAACGAGTCGGAGTTCGTTTACATTGACACCATTCGCATACAAAAAGAGGTGCGTTGGAGGTGCGAATACCCTTAACAGCTTGGAGCTTTAACTGGGCTTGACAAACAAAACGAAGACTTCTACATAAACTTAATTAATTAGGGGTTTAGTGTTAAGGAAAAAAAGAAACGGCACTGTCAGATTTCATCTTTAGTAGATACCGATATCAACCGTATAATTTAAATTGGAACTCTTAGGATATACGTATATTTATATTTATTCTTTTACCAAACATGGATTGCTAATGCCACACCTGATATCATAATATTAGCTCAAAACACCACATCGAATAATCGGTGTTTTTGTTATATACTTGTCAAGCAAAGAATTCAGACAATCTTTGCATTTTCAACTCTCCCCCAGCTCAACCTGAGCTGCCGCAAGATTAAGCCGACGCCGAACTGCACGTGCACGCGGCAACGCTACGACATCTTCAGGAAGGAGGTCATCACCGCCGTCTCGGTGGAGTGCACCAACCTGCACCTCAAGGAGCTCCCCACGAATCTGCCTCCCAATACCGTCATGCTCAACGTCTCTTACAACAACGTGAGTGTCGCCAAGTACAAAGCATGTCTTTTAGCCTTTTCTTTTACAAATGTATCACCAATTTCGAATATGGAGCAGTACCGCGTTTGAATATTCGAAAGTTTGATAGGATTAGAGAAGTTTAGTCACAGGGTCATTTCTAAGTTGTGCAGCTGTGTACGAAAACTAATTTCGTGCAGTAATTTTCTCCAATTTTCGAAGAGGCCTAACACGACTGCAACGTTTCGAGGAGCTGAACGTTTAAGTTGGGTTGGCAGATTTTAAAAATTGGAGACAGCGGGTCTCATAGTAAGTGCGCTAGATGGCATTACTTCTTACTTTTTTTTATGATACCCACAGACCAAAGTCTGTGCATCCTTAGGAGCTCAAAATGCTGGGAATGCCACAGATCACATCGCTGGCGGCGGTGGCGGACGAGCCCTCGTACGAGAGGTTGCGGCAGCTGGACATCGACCACAACGATGTGCAGAGCCTGCTGGAGCTGGAGGGCACGAGGTTCATCGACAGCTTCGTTTCCTTCTCGATTCGCGCCAACAAACTCAAGACCGTGAGTCGGGGCGCTCCCTTTTTGTACTGTCCTAACATGTTCCAATGCTGAGCGACTTGATTTTAAGTGAAACTTCTTTTGGCGCGGTAGTTCAGATAAGAGTGGAACAGAGGAACTGTTTCGAGTTCAGAGCCCAAAGTCACCTGCTCCAAAACACTCAACTCACTACTTCACTCTACATACATGCACAGTGCGTATGTCAACAAATGCTATAATCTAAGAAATGTAACTTCTAATGTGCGCTTCTTATGTGACCACATTTTTGTAAAATAAAATAGATGTGCCTTAACTGAATTAACCTATGTCTGTTCCAGATTCACTCTTACGTCCTTTCCAACACTTTTGATTACGCTAACCAAAAAGCATTCTTCATATCCAAGAACCGCATCCACTGCGACTGCAACACTGAAAAAGTTCTAAAGGTGACTTGAAAATCATTATTTTCATAAGACGTTTCGTTACTACACAATATATTCTAACTGCTTTACAGTAACCACATGTTTTTCTATTTTCCAGGTGTGGTTGATAGAGAACTCGAAGAGCATCCCGGACCTTCTCGGGCTAGAATGCGACAACGGCATGGGTCGCGTTGTTGAGCTGATCGAGTCTCGTGTATGCCAGCAGCAGCGGAACTGGACCGACTATATTTACTACATTATCGGTGCGGAGGTCGCCACACTTGTATTACTCATCAGCAAGGTACAGCCACGTTCTGCAGACCAGACCTACTCGGCTAGAATGCGACAACAAAGTTGTGTCATTGAGCTGATCTCTCTAACGTGCCAGCAGCGCGAAACTGGACCGACTATCGCCAATTTTCACCACCTCTAGCTACAAAAATCCCAAAGTTATCTTTCGGTTAAGCCATGTAAATATGCAATGTATTTGAAAGTTAACTATTAGATTTCCGGTAGCTGGAGGTGGTGAATCAGGGGTATATCTACTAACATAATCGGTGCTGAGGTCGCCACGTTTGTACTACTCATCAGCAAGGTAAAGTATAGCACGTTGTTCTGCATCCCAGACTTACTCGCGCTAGAATGCCACAACTACATGGGTTGCATCGTTGAGCTGATCGAGTCCCGCGTGTGCCAGCAGCAGCGGAACTGGAACAAATATATCTTCTAAATCATCAGTGCGGAGGCTGTCACGCTTGTGCAGCAAGGTACAGCAAGAAAACCTTAGAGCTGTTTGGAGTCCTTTTGTCTGGTAGTGGTATAACAGATCAAGTTCCTTCGCCCAGCTGGGTCGTGGGTCCTAATTCGAAATCTTCTGCATAAACTGTGCCACGCGTAGCTTTTTACTTCGGCGATGCCGGCCGTGAAGGTGTAACGGATGGCGATTGGGCGTGAACACGAAAAGCGCTACCCGACCAATGAAGCGTCGATTCGACAGAAACCCCACCCATTGATCTGGTAACAGGGGAGGTAATGTTTCCTTCCAATGCGTCGGCGACAGGTGGCGCTTTTTGGCCACCATTCTGAGTACCACCCGGCTAACAAATGTTTATTTCAAACATTGACGTAGGTGTGTTTGGAATAAGGAACAGAACAGTTTTTTAAACCCCAATAATGTTTATATTTGAAATTGTTGCAGGTATCTTATGACTACTGGGTATTTAAGACACAAGGCTCGCTACCTTGGCCAGCCAACAAGATGCCCCGTTTGCCGTGCGATTGGCTTTGCGAGTGAATAATTTGTTTAAGTAATGTGCAAGCACTCTATTGTGTTTTAGCTTGGTCAGTTCAACGATAACTTTCAATCCTAAGCCATCTAAAATGTAAATAACATGTCTTTGAACGTTCAATTACCCTTTTTACTGCTGAATAGAAATGAAAAAATATTTTGAGTCCTATCCAGAAAATATATGAAATATTAAAAGGTTTTAGTATTTTTAATTGCTGTCAAATTTTAATATTTAATGTGCTAAACCTTTTCACTTGGTATCAGATAGTACGATCTCGGTCTAAGGCAGCAATAGATTCAATTTAGGTCTTGAGTATGCATATAGTAGTTTGAAAGCAAATAAGTTTTTGGAAATAAGAAAACTTCAATTTATGTAGATTGCAATCATACGGCAGGATCGCAATTTTATATAACCAAAGGTGCTTCTGTTAAATGTTAATTGGTATATTTTACTGCAATTCAGTTTTTTGTGGAATTTTGAGTAATGTGTAATACATTAATAATAAGCAAGCTATTTGCAAGATGGATTTGTCAGCCCTTAAGAAAAAAAGGAATTGATTTTAGTTTGTAAATTGTGCTATTAACATTAAGTAGGTAATATTTAATATTTTACAATGTTTTCATTGTTGCTGCTGTCTTGTTAAGTGTCTCATTTATCGATTGCTAGGTAAAATATATAGTTGGTGTCTGTGATTGTAAAATTAATTAAAACTTTAGTCTAAGAAAGCCATAAAGTCTATTTTTATAATCTCTTAGATTAAATAAATTTGTATATTAGCTTTGATGAAGACTGCATATAATAAAAATGTGGCTATGAATTTAAATGTCTGTATATATTGACTATGATGCAACCGTGTGCTTTATACATGTGAATAAGAAAATTTAAGTCGAACCGTGTTTTATTTGGGTTTAAACATTTAATCAACTTTTTCCTTCTTAACTTTTAGTTATATTAGAAAAACTTGTGCTGCCCCGTGGATGCCAAAATATCAAGATAGGGTAAAATAGTTTTGTTTGAAATATGGAAAAAAATCATGTGGAAAAACTGCTTATTTTTGCCAGCATAATCACCTGAAATCCATGGAGTCAATGCTGTTCACAAAGATAATAACTTTGAAAGTAACTACTCTAAAAGTACAAAATGATATAAATACATTATAACATCATGCCCTTGGTCCAAAGATAGCCGAGAATACCGACATGCGATACTACCGCGTCATAATTTTCACGCTTCAGTTTGTGTATGGTTTGGTTTACCATTAGCCTCTAATTTATGCTGCAGGCATGCTAGAGAGGTCATCCCCACCGTCAGTAAGCGCCTCATGCATAAAATGTTGCATCTGAAAAGGATTGACCTACCTGCAATAATGGGAACAATGATGGGACACTGCCCATTCATCAATCAACTCTATAATTTGGGGGTAACAGATAGCCCTCTACGTCATGGCTGCATGAAGACAACCGACACCACCACATACTGTTGGGACTGTGGGAGAAAAACGGACAAGGAACCTGATAGCACCGGGGTCCTTTTCAGAAGCCCGTGTGAATTAAAAAAAAAGCTGGGTTTCTGGCTCACCTACTACTGCGTTTCGAAATGCGTTTATTGCAGAGAATGCAACAATGTACGCATACACGACCATTCCGAATTGCTTATATTCACTCCCGTGAATGTCATGTTAACATACGGGACTTGGCTCTAGACCGCACACAGTAGAGAGCATAAGGGCTGTGTATGCTGTCATCGAGCTGTCATTAAAGGCGTTTATCGGTAGTTTTTTACCATTTGCACATGTATTACGAAATAACGAAGGCCTTTCGCCGTTTGTTAGTCTAGTTTGATAATTCTAGGCCTGGAATAACCACTTTCGAAACTTTTTGGGGAAGTTAGGTTAGGCTCTGAGAGATATGTCTCCTCGAATTCGTTCCGATTTGATGTTATACAATTGTGCATGTGAGCAGTAATATCAATTCGGAACACGCGTATTCGCTTTCTCTGCAATTTCTGCAATATACGCATTTCGGAACGTGGGGCTAGTACCAGCCTCTCAAGAAGGCTTAGCGCGAAAAACATTGGCCCTAACTGACTCACCTTCTCTATCTTAAGTTAATTACTTTCAGTGATAACATATAATTCAATAAAAAAAAACATTAACCAAGAGATTTTTTATTACTTCTTTTTATTCTTAACTTTATCTATCTTTTGTTCAACTTTTTTATTCTTTCCCAACTTTTTTTTAACTTTCTTCGGTTTCTTGGAGAAGTCTTTATCCTTATGACTATTAGCAGATTTTCCCTCGGTTTTCCGATGTTTCGCCTTCTTCGAGTTCTTTACGGCGGTAGTTGAGTTATTCTGCAAGTCCTTTTTAGAGTTTTTCTTCTCTTCTTTTTGCTTCTCTGCTTCTAATTTTCGCCTGAAAGCATACATTAACACTCGCGCTTTAATATGTCTGAAATAAAACCATACAGGGGAGACCTTTACAAAAGGGTATTTCCTTTTTATTATTAGAAAGTCATATTTGGGCATAATTATATATTGAAATCCTACATGACCTACATGATTTGACCCTAAGTTATATAGTTTTGACCCGTAAGCATTTAAAATAGGAATTAAAAGTGCCGTTTGAAGCCGATTGACCAACAGTTGGCGGTAGTAGTAATATAACTTGTATCTGGCAGCATAAATTGTTGTTGCATTGTTGTTTTATATGTAGTTTGTCATAATTTTTTTTATTGAGGGGTAGCCTTGACCTGCTATGCGCCCCTTTTCACCACCTCCAGCTACAAAAATCCCAAAGTTACCTTTCGGTTACACCATGTAAATATGCAATGTAACGGAAAGTTATTTATCGGATTTCAGGTAACCGGAGGTGGTGAAAACAGGGGTTGGTCAGTCAACCTATACGTGACTTTTACTTTTGCTCGCCATCCTCATCATGCCAGATTTGCCATTCTTTCCTCCTTTGTAATAAGGCACAATGGCCAAAAGCAGCCTTCCGGACCGAACCGAGCCGAAACCAAAAGGTTAAAAATCTTTGATATTTTCTGATGGAAAATTTACTGGCCCAGAGCGGGCATGATCTGACTGAAGTCAAGAAAATGTTTTCAAAATATGAGATATTTACATGCGTGCATTTGCATGAGTGCATGCGCAGAATGAAAGACAGAGATAAAGAGAAAGTGAGAGAGAGAGAGAGAGACAGCCGTGCCCCTAACCTACAACAGGCTAAGCTAGCGCAGATATAACATGTGCGGTGTGAACGTGCAGAGCTGTGTGTGCAAGTTAACGGTGACATTTTTTCTCGGTTTACTTCCTGGTGGCCCAACCGCTTTTACGGGCGTTTTCACCACCTCCAGCTATAAAAATCTCAAAGTTATCTTTCGGTTACACCATGTAATAATGCAATGTATCCAAAAGTTAACTATGGGATTTCAGGTAGCTGGAGGTGGTGAAATCAGCCCAACTGAACAATCATAAAATCAATTGAACGGCGACTCACTTGCGGTTGGTGGCTAGCACGGTTGTGATGTCGTCGCGTCGCGGCGCTTTCGTCGCGAGCCGCTTGCGCACGTTGGGGTTCTGGCGCAGCTGCAGCGTGTACTCGGGGACGGCGCAGCCCGACGCCTTCATCACGGCCGCTATGCTGTCGAAGTTAGTATTAACACATAGTAGACACCAACAAACAAAAAGGAAGTGAAAGTGTTAATTATTATAGCAGAAGATAGAGTTTAATAATATTGGTTGCACCCACATTGTAGCAGACAGAATTTTTTGATAGGAGTACTTGACAAAAAAAGACATGACCTAGCATTGATCATGTGCACCCAATATTTGTAATATTGCAGTCTATGGTAGAACAGAAAATCAGACAAATAGAGGATAATCTCGATTTGTCAACGAAATGATACCATACGGGTATTCAGAAGAGAAGATAAAAAACACATACTGATGGTATACCTGCGTAGATTATTGACATCGTCCTGCGTGAAAAATGTGATCGCGCGACCAGTCTGCCCGGCGCGGCCCGCTCGACCGATCCTAGAACAGAATGCTTTTCTTATTATGTTTTAGAATAAACACGATAATCAAACCTGCTCGTAAAATGGTGATTTAAACAGTTCGTAACTTTACAACATTGTTTTCGGTTAAAGTAATGGTTTCGCGATTTGCAGTTCCATACTTGTCAGACATGTTTCGCCTCGAACAACAGAATCCATCCAACCATATATTGCGATAGGCCAGGCTTAACCCATCCACCTAGTAGGTTTAGGAAAGCTGACGTACAGCTTTAAAAGGGTTCCGAAGCATGGAGTCATCTGCATTCTCAAGGAAATGCATTCCTTTGATTCAAACCACGAAATTTAACACAGGAGATGATTGGCATTAACCACTAGACTATGGGTACAGACTATACAAACAGCTCAATTTGATTAAATGTTTGAATTTTCAAGCCGATTCAACATGATATTAGTTCTATCGAAATCAGGTCACTCAGTTTTTTTTTCATTGATTTATTTCGGCCACTGCCGTCCCACTTTTACCTTTTTTTGACATGGATGGCTAATGCAGAAACTGACCGTCACATATTAGCCTAACACACCACATGGGAACTAGGGGCCATGCCACCTTATACTGCTCGGCTACATTGAACTGGATAGAAAACACGGACAATTTTCATTGCCACTTAGACCATCGTTCATTCAATGCGATGGTACCAACCCGGGCGGGATTAACCCTACCACCTAGTAAGGGAACCTACAGTTTTACGTGGAATCCGAACCACGGGCAGCCTCAACGGTTGAAAATGGTCACCCATCCAGAATCTAACCGCGCTCGGAGGTGCTTCACCACCTTATCGATTCGCAAGGCATCGCACACTGAGCTACCGAGGTTGACTCAAAACACAATCACCACACACTGCACACATGTCTCCTCTGGCCCTAATGCTCCACTATCCGGTATAGCGGGTCTAACCTGTGCACGTAGGCGATGGCGCTCGGCGGAAAGTCGTAGTTGACAACAAGACTGACGCCGCGGAAGTCGATGCCGCGCCCCATCAGCTCCGTGCAGATCAGCACCCAGATCTTGCCGATGCGAAAACTACGCACCACGTTGTCTCTCTGCAACGATCAACGCTCCGCTTAGTAATTGAGTCAAACGGGAAACATAATTCTAATTTAATATAAGGTTTTTTACTGTATAGATAATTGCATCATCTCGATTTTAATGAAGATTTTGTGACTAAATAATTGAATTGAATAAATCATCAATAAAATTGAGATGGTGCAATTATCTAAAAAGTAAAAACATATTGTAGCGTATCATATCATAAATGTATTTGTCTGCAGAATCCTCACACATTGTTATGATATTAGTGCCAAAACAGTTCTCAACTCGAAATGCATTGGTGGTGAGAATATTTATAATAAAGAAGTGTTTTAGCAAGAATATTATATATCATGGAATAGACTAGGCGTGAGCATTCAGTAGAATATAATTTGAAAAAAAAAAAATATATATTTTTCTTTTTACTTTTCATTTACCCATAGCCAAAAGAGCTATTTAATTATTGATTTATTTATGAACAGGCAGCTATTGGCTAAAGTGTTCATATATATATTTTATTTAGTTTTGTTTCTAAAAGGGGTTTTTTTTTTTTTTTCACTAGCAAGAGTTTCATTACATTCACCGACCTTAGAAATGGTCACAGGGAGGAAACTTAATAAACTGCTGGAGGTATTAATCGTCCCATGGTGACTACAAAATAAAAAAAAAACCTAGGTTTCGTTGAAAAAGTTTCAAAAGACCTTAACATGATTCTAGCAACCTCAGGCATGCTGCGTTAAAGCTTTCGGAGTTTTTCTGTTCCTAGGTGGCTAATACCACACCAACAGTCATCATATTAGCTCAACACACCGCATTGCCGAAGGAATTAGGTGCCACGCCAGGATGGTAAAGCATGCTTTTTTGAGCATATTTGAACTGGATTTGGGCAATTTTGCATTGCCGTTTTAACAAATTTTTTTCAATAAAATAGTCATAGTCTGGGCAGGCTTTTACATGGATTCTGAACCACACATTCGTAACGAAATGCACTTATCCAACTCAGAGCGAGAAAGTAAGCGATGCGTGAACAAGACCGGGATTTGAAGGCAAGACCACACACTCCTGAGCTAAGAGCCGCTGATAAACATAATTCCTTCAGTATTGAAAGCCTCCTAACACACCTGTGCCTGCGTGCGGTCTGCGTGTATCACATCCACGTTGATTCCGTCGTAAATGAGTTCCTTGAATAGTTGCTTCGCTCGATCCTTGCTCTGGACGAACACTGCGGTGGAAAACAAGAAACAGTACTAACAATGGGGACGAAAACTGCATATTTATCACGACACGTAGCGTCTAGGCGACCTAACCTTAATGAACTGTCAAAGCTGCCAGAGACCCTACAAAATAACACAGAAGAGATTTGAAACTCATTCTATTTAATTAAAATGACTCAATTTCCTCAGTAATATTCCGAAAATAAATTGTTCCAAATTGTGCTAATAAAATCGTGGGAAAAAAATATCACAATAACATTACTTATAATATTCCATTTCCAACTTTGTGCTGGTAAATTACATCAATTTCAGTTTTAAGATGGCCCAACCCGGCGGGCCTAATTCATTCGTGGGCACGGTACAAAACCGTGCTGTTGCGCTCTGGGACCTTCTCTGTTTCAAAGAATAAGACAGGCTCCGTGATGAGGAAGATGCAACATGTCCACAAAAAAGACAATGTACAAAGTGTATGATTTGGTAAGATTTACGAAAATTTTAATTTTAAAACGACTTATAGCTAAAAGTAAACCACGACCGCTGTAGTCAAAAATCGAACAAAAACCAAATAGATTATAAATCTTGATTAAACAAGCTATGTCTGATGACTAATCTTTTTAGGATGTTCTTACTTTATCATTGCGTAATCTACCTCCAAAGTTATTGTATAAAACGCGCAAAAAATTCGAACTTTCGGACCTTATAACTTAGAAACCAAACACAATTTTACAATGCCAATGGTCATCAGAGATCTAGTTCGATCAAATAAAGCTATTTTGAGCAAAATTTTGGATCTCTGACAAGAAATATGGGCGTGATCTTCTTTCCCCTTTTGTATGGGGAGATGAGCGGGATGGGCCACCTTAAGATCAACAGTTAGCTCGTCTTTTCCTCCAAACCTTATTGTAACTGCATTATGGAGTGCATATTTCATTAAAACTCGTAAAAAAAAATGTGAGCAATGACAGGTTTGACATTTCTAAGGTGAAGTCGCTTATCTACATCTCATCTCATGTACAGTAAGCTATGTGTTTTCTTTCCCATTGCAAGGTAGTACAAAAGTAGGACACATTTGATATCTTATTGATTTTGATTTTGATTAGTATTTACTGTAATACTGTACACTCGATATATGGCTGCGATATAGGTATGTATAGGCGTGGCACGGTGTGTTATCGGCGCAGCGATGCGCAAGCGACTGCCACGGCGGCGGCGGCGGGGGCGACGCCCTTCGGCGAGGTTAGGGGATGTTAAGTGGTCTCACACACACACACACTTTAACAATCTATGTAAAGAGAATAATAAACACTGCAATTGCAAATATAAGTTTGGCAAAAGAGCAACAGTGTAATTATCTGGCAATAAACCTGACGAATTATATGCACAATAACGGGAAAAAATCAAAAACATTTCCATTCAAATTCTTAATTTCACTGTTGAGATTTTTCCTAGTTACAATTTAGATCTTGCTGTCCAACCAGGTATTCCACAACTCTCTTCGAAATCTTCGCATGAGTTTTAGTTATAGTACTGCTGAACTGATTATTCTACCATGACCATAATTTTTAGAAGACCCTATTATTGCCCAACCCTCAACAAGATCCTGGACTTGCCCCTGGCTTCTCTGCAGGACGAACGGCTAAGGCACCTGTAGTTACACAATTATTTGTCTTATCAGAAGTGGATGCTCTCAAATTTAGGGCCGATATTTCAACACTCTGATAAACAGTCAGATAACTATTCCACGAATTTATTTACGCAGGTAGTGACTATTTGTCTTTTCGCAAAGTAAATTTTGCTATCAGACCTTTAAATACTATTTGAGGATTGAAAAATCGGCCTTAATTGCCTCACTTAAAAAAATAAAAAATGAAGGAGATGTGCCGCCTAACGCACCCAGAATGAGACTTGCTATCCCTAATAATCTGAAACTACCGACCCGACTCAAACTTGCATACCACACGCTTTAATAGGCGCATTCTTTTTGGAGGGTTTATTTTGGTGGGAGCTGACTTGCCAAATGCATTTCGAGAGCATATTCGCGTGGGGCAGTGATGGCTGGACCTTGCGGCTTCCTATACCGGCTGTGACCCGGGTAACGACCACATAGCACTTCTTCTTTCTTTTCCCTTCAGTGTTTCTCACCGAGAACGGGTGGCTTGAGACCCTGCTGCACGAGCTGCCGGAAGGCGACCAGCTTGCCCGCCTCGCTGCCGCAGTACAGCAGCTCCTGCTGCACCAGACTTGTCGCCGCGTTCCTGGAGACATGTACACCATCAGTTACGAGTGCCATTTCCTAAGGCACATACACCGGGCAGCTATTGCAGTTATGTATTTCTCTTGTCATCATCATGAAGACTGTCTTTTTCTTCAAAACAGAGACAGTGCCAGAGCGCAATAGAATAATTTTGTGCCATCTCCGCGAATAAGTTAGTCCCGCCGGGAAGGCCCATCTAACTCCCTAGTCACAGCCACTCGTGCTGTTTGGTCATAAAATAAAACATTCATGCACTTTTTAAGGCTTAAAATTGTTAGCTTTAAGAGATAAGAGGGAGCTTGAAATTGTTGGACTGGCCATAGATAAAAAGGAAGGAGATATGGCATCGACCACGGAAGGTGGCCCTTCCCGGCGGATCTAACTCATTCGCGGGCACGCTACAAAACCGTGCTATTGCGCTCTGGGACCTTCTCTGTTTCATAGAAAAAGACAGGCTCCGTGATGAGGAGCATGCAACATGTCCACAAAGCAGACAATGCGCATAGTGTTTGATTTGGTAAGATTTACGAGAATTTTAATTTCAAAACGAGGTATAGCTAAAAGTAAACCACGACCACTGTAATCAAAAATCTAACAAACACCGAAATGATTATAAATCTTCATGAAAAAAGCTATGTCTAATAACTAATCTTTCTAAGATGTTTGTATTTTATCGTTGAGTAATCCACCTCCAAAGTTATTGCATAAAACGCGCGAACAATTCGAACTTTCGGACTTTATTACTTAGCAACCAAACAAAATTTTTACAACACCAGTGATCATCAGACATCTAGTTCGATCAAATAAAGCTATTTTGATTAACATTTTGGATCTCTGACAAGAAATATGGGCATGATCTTCTTTCCCCTTTTGTATGGGGAGTTGAGCGGGAAGGCCCACCTTGTGTGGGTGGGAACTGTCTTGACGAACACTATTTCAGAGCACTTTCGCGCACGGTAGCGATTTTTTTTTTTATGCGACCTGAGATGGATGGCTAATACCACACAACTACCGTTATGATATTAGCCCAATACACCACATTCCCGAAGGAATTTGGTGCCATGCCAGGACCTTCCCGTAATGAGCACGGCTACATTGAACTGGATGGAAAACACGGACAATTTTTCATTGCGGCTTCGACCATCTTTTCATCCAATGCGATGGTACCAACCCGGGCGGGCTTAAACCCTACCTCCTAGATTCCGAACCATGGAGCAGCTCGCATTCGTGACGAAACGCACTTTTATCGAACTCGGAAAGAGAAAGACAGTGGTGCATGTCGGTATTGAACCCAGGCCTCTGGTGCGCTAGCCCAGTCCCCGCGCCCCTAGGCTACGAGCCGCTCTAAATGTTGAATGATGTTACGACTGAGTTGCATACGACGCGCCGCCTGATTCCAATTTAACTATGTGGTCATTTTGACGATATAGCGGAGACGCAATATCGGCCGCATGCCACTACTCCTTCGTTTCTCTTCAGTGGGACTTGGATAACTGCCTTACGGCTAAAGTCCTATCGAACATTTTAAATAAAAAAAAACAGTACAACGCGGCGTCGCAGTCACCTCTGCCCAACGGTGAGGTTGACGAGCCCGCGCAGGTTGCGCCGGCACCACTTGGCGACGGCGGGCGTGTGCGTCGCGCTGAACATGGCGACGCGCCGCTCGCGGCCGCCGCACGCCGCCATCACCGCCTCCATCTGCCGCCGGAAGTCCGACTCTTGCTCCGCGGAGCCCTCGAACAGCTTGTCCGCCTCGTCCACTATGAGCCAGCGCACGCTGCGACGTGGAAGGCAGATGTGTAATGTGTTTGTGAATCAAATTAATTGCAAGCTGTCTTACAGAATATTGATTTATAGTGGTCATGAATTATTGAATATTAAAAAAAAAATGGGTGTGCATGGAATCACACTATGGACATCAAAATGGCGTGACCGATATTGATAAAATTTTTAGGCAATCTTCAGATTTATCCAGCAGGTTATTCGTACAATGACTGCCCATGAAAGTGCCACATTTTGTGGTACTTTCATAATAAATATGTTACATTATTTCTATGTTTTGCTATTTCTAATGAAATCGCCAGTTTGTTTAGATTTACCTTCAATATACAGGGTGTTAGCGGGGGTATGGTCCAAACGTTAACCACGTATTCCTTGGCATATTTGGAGCAAAAAAGTTAGATAACATTTTCTTGTACGATGAAGTTTTTTTTTCCATACTAAAATAATAAACTCGAATAAACAAACAAGACTCTCCCATGCAAATCGATCCGATGTTCGAAGCGGGAACATTACATCAGCTGCTTTGGTACTAGGGTCGTAGTATTGCAGGAGGTGTCAGTTACGCGTAGATTAAGGGCTTAGATGGATAGTATTTACAAACGAGCTTTCGAGCAACGGGGGGGGGGGGGGGGGGGGGTTGGGGTCACCAAACGGACTTTACTACCTACCTACTAGATACAAGATAGGTTTAAAATAATACTCTAACTATTGTTCCATGATTCCATATTATCAAAAGTGCCGAAAATGAACTGAGCCTAAGTAAAAAAAATAACAGACGAAATACATAACTAAGTACGTTTTACTGCGTAAAGATTTAACATAAAAAAATCACGTTTTTTGTATGGGGGGCCCCTTTATTTTTTAAATGAATTTTTATTTTTTTCTATTTGTTGTTATTGCGGCAAAATAAATACACATTCTGTAAAAGTATCAACTGCCTACCTGTTACGGTACATGAAATACAGCCCTGTGACAGACGGACGGACGGACGGACAGCGGAGGCTTCGTAATAGGGTTCTGTTGGCACCCTTTGGGTACGCAACCCTAAAAATAATCGAAAGTGGAGTGTTATTACTTTTAATCATAAAAGTTTTAATTTCCATCTATCCATTTATTTTGCATGTTTTTGTAGTAATAGTGTCTCGTTGATGATGGTTTGAGTTTGCATACAGTATTACATGTATCATCAAGATTGAAGAGGCTCGTAGCCTAGTGGCGCGGGGACTGGCCTAACGTACCAGAGGCCTGGGTTCAATTCCGACATGCACCACTGTCTTTCTCTTTCCGAGTTCGATAAGTGCATTTCGTCACGAATGCGAGCTGCTCCATGGTTCGGAATCCACGTAAAACTGTAGGTCCCCTTCCCCTATTAGGTGGTAGGGTTTAAGCCCGCCCGGGTTGGTACCATCGAATTGGATGAAAAGATGGTCGAAGCGGCAATAAAAAATTGTCCGTGTTTTCCATCCAGTTCAATGCAGCCGTCCTCATAAAGGGATTCTCTTCTTCCTTCTTCTTCCTCTGGCATGGCACCTAATTCCTTCGGGAATGTGGTGTATTGGGCTAATATCATAACGGTAGATGTGGGGTATTAGCCATCCATGTCAGGTCGCATAAAAAAAAGATAACTAATTAAATCTTTCAATTATAAAACATCTAGTGACTAATCGTAAGTAACTTTAAATGGAAGGAGCTCCTGTCTATTCGTGTCACGGAAACCTTACGAAATGTGTGCACGCAGAGGTCAATGTACCGAACAATTTCAAGGCCAAGGTTATAGTACCAATTTCAAGGCCAAGAATAAGTTTGCTAGGCCACCCTACGTCACACAGTTTAACTGCAACTCCTATCCGGCTTAGGTACCCTAGTACAGAACGGCAAAGATAGCCCTAAACAAAAAAAAACTCGCGGAAGAAACACCAGGCTCAAAGAGATCGCGTGGAGGTGGGTCAAACGCGTGCGCATTAACCCTCTCACTCTTCCGTGTATTTCCCCTTTCACCTGAAAACCCCCCGCGCGACCCTAACGCCGCCCCCTCCGCGCCGGCTGACTGGGCCTTCCTTCAGTCACGTTGCCGGAAGTTACTAAAGCGCTAGTGTCTTTTTAATCTCACCTCGTTTTTTCTCTCGTTCGTCGTCGAAGTTCAAGATGCCTTGGAATTATCCGCCTGCTCACCAGGCCGACATGGTGTATGTTTATGGACTATGTGGTGGAAATTGCCGAGAAGCAGCCAGAGAATACCAGATAATGTTTCCTGACCGTCACCACCCGGATCGTCGAACCTTTTTGCGGGTATGTAGGTACCTACCTTTGTCCTATCTACCATTATTAGCTTTTGCCCCAAATTACCTCAAGAATAGGTAGGTACCTACTGACTTTTGAAAAGTTTATAATAATTACTAGGTTATCCGTATTCTGAAACCGCATTGAATAAAACTATGGTTGAAGCGGCAATGAAACATTTTCCGCGTTTTCCATCCAGTTCAATGTAGCCGTGCTCATAAAGAATGTGGTGAATAAGGCCTATTATCATAACCGTAGTCGTGTGATATTAGCCATCCATGTCAGGTTCCAAAAAAAGGCTCATACATAACCTACACTAGATTACAAGTACCTAGGTAGGTAGGCAATTGTAATGTACTGCGCAGCGCGTGATGTGGCCGCTCCGCCGTGCACCTCTGATATTCCCGCTTTGATCATCGTTCATTCAATGCGCGGTGACAGGTACAACCCGGGCGGGATTAGGTTTTTGGTTTAATTAATGTAGGTAGGTTAATTTTTTTATTAATTTTTGATTAATCAATAATAAAGTCAATAGCATTGACATTTACCTGATGAAGCAACATTTTACCGACCAACAACGGTTATCATGGTAAATAACTCGCCAGGTGAACAGGCAAAAGATCGAATTAATCTGACAGTTTAGTTGGATTACTAGTAAATTTCAGTTTACTCGGCCGCATAACACGCCGTTTAAGTTAGCATGGTACGAATTTCAACGAAATTGCAGATTGAATCATTCTCTTGCCTGTTCACCTGCTATGCAGCAAGCGAGTGAACTTACCATGGTAAGCACACCCAGGAAGAGACAAGTCGGTAGGATGTCGGTAAGAGCGGAGTAAGGTGGGTACTGTTGGTAGGTATTTCGTTAAATTTGGTCTTTTCGTGATGTTTAACTTTATGGGTTTTCATTGCTGGTACTTTCGTGTTTTGTGCGGAATGTGTTTGCAGCCAACGAAACTCCTAATAAAATGTTGCGATCCTGGTAGGTATTTTCAGTCGTTTAGTCTAAATACGGGCGGGGCGGGGGAGGGGGGGGGGTGCAGGCTATTTCAAACTGAAACCACTTACTAACTAATACTCAATTCTTAACAAGGTAGTCTGTTAAATCAAGAAAAAAGGTAAGAGTTATTGTGCATACAATAATATTCTAACTTGTTCCTCGATTGCACTAGTAGGTACATGCACACATAGGACTAGCCTTTTAGCAAACCCGTATTGGAATAACATAGGTACGAAGTGTGATTTGACTTTTGATAATAACAGTTTTAGGAGATTTCCACTATTCGTTTTGCACCTTTTCTGCAGTTAGATAAAAGTTTCAGCCCGGGAATTGTGGAAGATTGTTAGAGCGTTAATAAAAGACATTACAGATCTCAAGTAATTCAACCTATTAAACATGTGTTAACCATTCATGTAGAATTTATGATGAGGTGGTTTGGATATGTTAAGTAAAATAGTGACGACAGAATGACAAAGTCAGTGGAATGGGGAGAAAAGAAAAACGCAAAGCTAAATTGTAGATTGCGTATGGAGCGACCTCACTTTAGAGACAAAACTGAAATGATATTTGACAGATTTGACAGGCTGTGTAGGTGAGGTCACCTAGTCGCCACCTGTGATGAAAGCCAAAACATCTAATTGTAGTTAGTTCGCTTCCTAATTCGGGACGCGCACCATTGAATGTTCGTTGCACTAAATAGCATCCTGGGAAATAAAATTCGATAAAATCATCAACAGAATTCGTCAGCGAACGCACTAACCTGCCGGTGCCGTTTTTAGGGTTCCGTACCAAAAGGGTGCCAACTATTACTATTCCTTCGCTGTCCGTCCGTCCGTCCGTCCGTCCGTCCGTCTGTCACAGGGCTGTATCGCATGAACCGTAATAGGTAGGCAGCTGAAATTATTACAGAGTGTGTATTTATTTTACCTACGCGCCGCGCCCCGCCGCGCCCCCAATCAAACGAGTTTCGGTTTCCATTTCCGTTACAATTATGGCGTTTACGGAACGTTTACGATATTTCTAACTTTACAAAATTTCTTAAACGTAATACTTTTTATACACGAAGCGCCAATTACGAAAACGGGGGACCCATAGCGCCAAGGGAAGAGTTCTGGCGAAAATCCAAGAAGCAGCTGAAGAAATCAAAATAGGGTCCGCTTTATCCACAACAATTTGGTTAGGTTGGATACATGCTTGCGAAATGATGTATGCGAGCAATTGAATTCAAAAAACCATTTTGATAAACGTATGTTTTATTTTTTTTAATATTTACCTGCTCCGCGCAGTACACTGTGCCGCCCCATACAAACGAGTTTCGGTTTCTACTCCGGCCTTCCATATTGGCTTATGTACCTATCTAATATTAATCCTATGACTTAATACCTAGTTCCGTTTATGTTCTAGCCATAAGGCCTTTCCCAGACAGAAAAAGTTTCGCGGTTAGCATTAAATACTCAAATGTCTACATTTTAGTACGCTTGAAATAAGAGCGACAACCGGCCAGCGTTTTGCAAAAATTCGGTGTTGCGCGCTCGATTTTTAGCGCGAACAAAATCTTTAGGAAAGGCTACGACAAGTTCTTCGCAATCATGTGGCCCTGGTATTTTCTATTTTCAACCTATCGAATTTCATTAAAATCTTAGAGAAAAATTTACTCGGAATGCCCTGTGAAATGCAGAGGCAGCATGCATAGATAATACTAATAATTCAGTAAGGTACACGCAATACTGATGTCAAGACCAATACAAACAGACATGGTGTACAGACCTCCTATCACACAAAGTCTCCTATGATATTAAGTTGCCCTAGTAATAAATGTTTATTACTCATACGTCCACGGGAAAATTGCTGGTCGCCGGTCGCTGACGGTCGCCGTTGTCCAAAGGTTGAAAGTTGCCCAGCGAGCAATGGAGCGAGCCATGCTGGGAATATGGCTACGGGATATGGTGCGTAACGAGGCAATCCGCAGACGTACCCAAAGTAGTCGATATTGGACACCGGGTGGCTAAGCTCAAGTGGCAGTGGGCTGGTCACGTCAGCCGAAGAGACGACGACCGTTGGAGTAACCGTGTCCTACACTGGCGGCCGTGCACAGAAAAACGGAGTGTGGGAAGACCACCCGCCAGGTGGGACGACGACATCAAGTGCGTCGGCGGAAAGCAGTGGTTCCGTACCGCTGAGGGCCGGGAGGACTGGAGAAGGATTGGAGAGGCGTATGTCCAGCAGTGGACGCAAACACGCTAAATGACTGACTGACTGTAGGGATAATTTAACATACAAATCGTAGAGAAATTTAATACAATTTTAAATTTAATTTTAAATCAAGTAATCTCGATCCCATGCATGGATGGATGGATGGATGGATGGATGGATATGATGGTTGTTATAATCAATACATCTAATTCGATTTTAGGAGCTACTTATTGTTTCTTTCAAGAATTGTTGTAAGCTTTATCGATTTTGTAATCTTAACTTGAATAAGTTATGCAAACAAATAAAATATTTTTTTAATGCTATTTCGTCCAAATGTTCCAAATTTCCATATTAGGTACTTAGTTAAAATCAGTCAAATTGCTTTACTTGTATTTTGTGCTGTGCATGGCGCAATATTAAACTCCTAATTAAATGTTGAGACCCTGGTATTCATTCATGTTATTGAAGGAAGTGACAGCGACCGTGCGAAAGGGATGCAAGACAGCTGGAAATCATTCACCTTTATCGGTTCACACTGCCGACGTTTTTCCCGCGTAAAAGCGACATTAATGAATAACTCGGTAAATACTGCGCTTTGGGAAAAATGTTATCTACCTTTTTCGCTCCAAATATGCCCAGGAATACGTGGTTAACGTTTGGACCATACCCCCGCTAACACCCTGTATTTTTTAAACTGTACATGGATGGCTAATGCGGCTAATGACTAAAGCATACCGTCTTGAAATCAACCAAATACACCGCAATCTCAAAGGAATTAAGTGCCATGCCAGGACCTGCTTTTATGTATATTGAACCGGATGAAAAACATGGACATGGTTTCATTGCTGCTTTGACCATCTTTTATCCAATGTGATGGTGCCAACCAGGGTGGGATAAACGTACCGTTTTACATGTTCTGAATTTGTGACGAAATGTATTCATCCAATTTTGGAAAAGTGGTGCATGGCAAGGCAGAAATCATAAATGTCCATAAATTTACTAACCTGTCCAAGTTGATGCTAACATTCTCCTGATTCAACAAGTAGCATAGACGATTCGGTGTAGTGATGACAATGTCTGGAAAATAAAAGAATGCATTGCTTAAAAAAAGATGAATATGAGAAATTATAATGAAAACATAAATTATGTAATCCTGAGATGGGTATAAATGAAAAAAAAGAAGGAGCTAATAAACCCCAAGTCGGGCCTGACAATCATGTGGGATTTCTAAAAGCACTGCACTCGGAATATTTGCACAACTGGGCTCATAACCAAGGCCTGTGCCAATGGAAAAGTAAGCCAGGACTGAAGCACGCCAAGGCCCTTATAATGGATTTTTCCCAGAATAGAGAATTTGAGCTTTAGCCCCAATCAACCCAGGGTAATTACCAGCATCTGTCAACCTGCATAGGACGAGGTTGCCAGATACAGATTTATGCAGGTTCTGCCATAGACAAGAGGAGACGCCGATCCACCTTCTGTGCAACTATGACCACTAATTCTGCCATCATAATGCCATCCTTGGGGGATGCTTACCCGCTGATGTCTGGACCCAAATGCACATCAAAATTAGCACACCCCAAAAAATCCTGCACTTCCTGAAGGAGGCAGGAATTGAGGGTGAACTGTAAGAAGGAAAAAGGCACAATAGATCTGAAAAGGTCACAGTGACAGCGAGGCTAAAAAGCTCACAGCCGTAGATAGATAAGTGACTTATTGATCTACATCGCAGCACGATTTTAAATAGTATTAATAGCTTGCTTATGAATTCGGGACGCGCAACATCGAATGTTCTTAGGGGGTTGTTGGAACTCGAAGAAAATCGAATTCTTAAGCGAAATGACTGACCGATTTGGAATGTAAAAGTGGCTACACCACCACAGTAGATATGAAGCTGTGCGACCAGGACCACAGCAGTAGCTCAACTCACGCGATGTTTCAGATAAATACCTTCCCTCCATCGAGTGTCAGCGATGTCACATAAATATTAGCGGAGCACTGCTGGTTCTGTTATTTTCAAAAAGATGGTCTCAAAGGACCATGCGCTACAGTTCAGCACCGTGATACTAGCTTAGAGCCTATACAAGCAAAATGCACCAGGTGATGTAATCCTATATATATTATGTGACGCCGCCCTTTCGCGAAACGCGTTGCGGATGCCACTCCTGTCCCCCCACGCCCGCTGTCCTTACCGCTCTTCTTGAAGGTCGCCTCCCGCTCCTTGACCTTGGCCTCGCTGATCTTGTTGAGCACGGTCGCGCGCACGGGGAGCGCCGCGCTCAGCCGCAGCGCCTCGCGGTGTGTCTGCTGCGCGAGCTCGCGCGTCGGGCACAGCACGAGCGCGCGCGGCCCCGCCGCCGCCGCCCCGCCCAGCGCGTGCAGCACCGGCACCAGGAACGCGGCCGTCTTGCCCGAGCCGGTCGGCGCGCACGCGAGGATCTGGCGGTTCTGCGCGGACAGATTTGTTTTATGTCAATTTAATTCGTTGTTCATCCTTAGGTACACTGTGTTACATTGGGATTACGGATTTTTTTTTTAATACAAAATTAATACTTATATCTAGAATAAAACATAATATACCTAACATATTTTCAACATTAAAATATCTCAAAGTCAAAATTTTAATAAAATTCTCAAAACATCTTAGAAAAATAGATTGAGTCCGCCTCAATTGTTGACTCACAGCGCGCAGGTTTTTCAGATATCTTTTTGTGGCTATTTTACTGCGTATTTTGATGTGAATTCACCGACAGATCGAAAGCCATCCAGAGCAATCGCAATTTTTCGCAGGACCATAAACAGCAAACCACTTTACACGACTCAAGAAGGCTGTCACAATGCATATCGGACAGACAAAAAATAAATGAATAACACACCTCGAGCATACAGGGGATCGCTTGCCGCTGCACCGGCGTGGGCTCCGTGTAGCCACAGCGGGTCACCGTGTCCACCAGCGAGGAGGCCACGCCGTAGCGTGCACTTAGCGAAGCGAAGTCGGATAGAGCCGGCGGCACCGCACGACCGACCGCTCGGATTCCATGCTCGTTGCGGAAACGGTTGTTCTGGAAATGAGGATGCATTTGTTGATTACCAGAATTAAGAACGAAAGAAAAAAATGTATTTATTCAAACAACAAAAACACATAAAACAACGTAATTACATAAGAAAATTAATTATAATTAATTTTATGAAATTAATATGAAATTTGAAAAAATACAAAAAAAAGAAAATACAAAAGCATTTAAAGTACATGTTAAGGTAATAAACAGTGTTGTTGTATGAATTGGTTCGGAGGCTCAGCGAGAAAATTGCCCGTGAAGTAAGGACAAGCGGCGCTTTTTTTTCAGCCACCACCCTCTACTGTGTATGTTAAAAAAATATGTAGTTTTCGTGTCGCCGTTGCGTGTCGCCGTGAGCAACAGTGAGCCGACTAACCAAGCTGCAGGCCAGATCAGTGAGAATGTTTCCAGATAGGTATGACAAGTCTGTGTGTGTAGGTGGTATGAGGGTGTGTACGGATGTGTGAAGACAAATTATTTTATGCATACATTATTGTGCCTAATTTCTATAGAATTATATTATTATAGAATATATATTCTTCTATTTATAGATATAGTTATATAGTACTATAGTTGGGTTTGTGTTTCAGTAAAGTAGCGCAGTTTTTTTTATGAAATACCAGTATGGACCCTTGTGCCGAGAGATCAAGAGTGCTGAGAAAAGCCAAATCCACCTTACCTCTTGAAACCACGCTCAGCGAGGCACCATACCAGTGGATTTGTGAACTATTGCAGAGCAATTGAGCTTGTTTAGATAATGTTTGAAAACTACCAAGTTGTATTTATGAGGAAGGTCAGTCACCGACAGACAGTTTCATAACCTGGCAGTGTAGCAGAGAAATTACTTAATATTACACAAAGTACGGTGCTATGCAGTCTTTCACAAGAAACTACACAAGGAAGAAAGAATTCTACTGCAGGAACACAACATAATTATTACCCACCTCCTCTTCCTCTAATTTCTGCTTCAATGACTCTGGCTTCTCTTTCTTCTTTTTTTTCTTCTTCCTCCCAGTGCTCACTCCTTCCATGAGCGGGAACTCTTCCCCGTTCTTCTGTTCCTGGTCAGAAGTCTGAAGCTCTGCATCGGAGTCAGAAGTGTCCCTAGTAGACTCAGTATCTTCTGTTAGCTCTAATTTTACTTTAGATTCGCTTTGAGAGGATACCTTTGGTAGTTCCTGGAAATTTAAATGTGAGGCACTTGAAACAGTACAACGCGGGTGTAGGAATATTTCTTGGTTTACTTGAATGAACTCTATTTTAAAGTTCACAAAAGCGTAAATAATCACCTTGTGTTCTTTAAGAAGTTCTAGGCACATTGAACAATTACTCGCGGGCTTCGATATAAGCTAAATCCATCAGGTTTTCCCCGCGTGCCACGCAACATGCGCCCTAACCGCTCTTTGATGCCCTACTGCGTGTCAGTCTCTGGGCTGACATCCGAGCATACGCGCCAAACATAGCCTTTTAAAAGCCACAAAATGCCGAAATGCACCGTGAAAAGGTGCAAAAATAGAAGTAAAAATAATAAAAAGATCGATAGAATTTCTTATCACAGGTAAATATGAATATTATTACGCACAAAGCAAGAAAACTTTCTGTCTGAAATAAGAAATACAACTTTGTTGTCTGGCTGCAACGGCCATGATTGTAACCAGGGTCGCACTAGGTTCATATATGGACTTTGTTACTAAAATATTTTTAACATACATGGGTATTTGGAAGGTGGATGCAAAGTCTTGAGGAGGTGATAAGGCAGATAACTGAGAGTGTGTTAAGCCAAAGATACCATTGTATAAAGTTTCACGCATTTCGAGATTATCGACCAACAGATAAACTCGCTTAATGACAGCCCGATGACAGCCATTTGACAGCGTACACGGCTCACATGCTCTCAACCATGAGATTTTTTTACGATCAGTGTGCGGTCTAGAGTCACGTCCCTTATGTCAAAATGACGTTCAACGGAGTGAATATAATCAATTCGAAACGGTGAATTCTCCGCAATATACGCATTTTGGAATAAGTAAAAAGTAAAAGTAAAAAGTTTATTTATTTCGCATAGATAAATACAAGTTAACATAGTAAGTAATAAAGTAGTAATATAAAAGAAAAACAAAAAACAGTTATTTGCACTTACTTACAAACACAAAAACAGAACAATAAAAACAATCAGAAGTATCTAGTATGCAGTTGGTGTATAAAATACGTTGGTCCCTGTCTCCCACACTAGGATACCCTGTGCTGTGGGAGACAGTATCTTTCGTTGTTATTTTTTACACTGCTTTACATCTAATTTTATATTTAAACAGGATAGTGTGTAAAGTAAAAAAAATAACTTAATAATAATAAAAGGTGGTACATTAAATGTAGTTATGTTGTGCAGGTGAGTTTTGTTCCAGTTATGGGTTCGAGTGTAAGGGTTCTAATTTTGCATTTTCGTAGTGCCTTGTGCTAGATTAAGAATCATTATTCACTTGATTATATCCAAAAAGTTTTCTGTATTAGTATAATTTAAATTTAAAAGCCATTTTGTAACTAGGTTTGTGCACATTGAGGTTGGGAGGGTTTTAAGATGGAGGATTTTGTTTATTTTCATGTAAGTGGACGGAGCGAGGAACGAGGAGCTTCTTTGTGCAAAGGCAGTCCTAGTAGGAGGAATATGCCATTTGTCGTGGCGAAGAGGTCTCAGCGATCCCTCGTTGCAGGTTAGATGCGCAGTTTTATGAAATTTCTTTACCATTATGGCAATGAAAAGCTGACGAATACTGAGAACTTTAGCTTCCTTATAAAGTAGTTCCGTGGGATGACGGAAGGATCTCGCATGCATAACTTTAAGGATGGCTCGTTGAGCTCTTTCTACTTTTAGCAAACTGCTCTTTGCTGCCCCACCCCAAGCTAGAACGCAATAGTTGAGGAGGGATTGGCACAGTGCGTAATAGATGGTTCGCAGAAGGGGGTATGGTGTGACTTGTCGCAAGCGTTTGAAAGTTGGGAGCAGTTTCCTGATTCTTCCAACTAATGTTTTTATGTGGTCAGTCCAGCAAAGCCTATTGTCAATAATTACTCCCAAATACTTTATATTTTCTACCCGTTCAATTTCATTACATGTACATAAGTTTAGATGACTATCCTTACAATAGTGGATTTTCAGTTTAAACAAATCCGGCATGGTTGCCTGGGTAATAGCAAAGCAAATGTGTTTGGTCTTTGCGACATTAAGTGTAAGCAGATTATTTTGGAGCCAACTAGCGACTATCTCAAGCCCCTTTTCGATGTTCAGTTGTACTTCATTCCAACTGGTGCCATGAAATATTAAGGCAGTGTCATCTGCAAAAGTAATTATAGTAGCATTTTTAAGTTGCAACTTACAGAGTTCGTTTATGTAGATTAGGAACAAAGTAGGGCCTAGAACGCTTCCTTGCGGGACGCCATATTCTACGCTGAGATAATCGCTACAGAAACCATCAAGTTTTACAGATTGCTTCCGTTCACATAGGTAATCACTGAACCATGTTTTTGCAATTCCTCTAACCCCTACCGTTTCCATCTTCCTTATTAAAATCGGAATGGACACCGTGTCAAAGGCTTTCGCAAGGTCGAGAAATACGCCAGAACATTTATAACCTTTATCAAGGTACTCAGATACAGTATTGGTGAGAAGGGTTACAGCATCCTCAGTGGATCTCTTCGTCCTAAAACCAAACTGGTTGTCTGCTATTATATTGTTAGCTTCTAAGAAGCCAAGAAGCCTTTTGTTAACGACTTTTTCTAATAACTTAGCTATGACAATAAGTAATGAAATTGGGCGATAGTTTGAGGCATCACTAGGGTCCCCTCCTTTGAGTATAGGACAAACGTGTGATATCTTAACAGCGTCAGGGACTACGCCTGTTTCCAGACTAAGATTTATAATGTGAGTTATTGGAACGAGAAGTGTGTGTCTTACTTTTTTAAGCATATTAGCGGTGATGTTATCCCAACCTGGGGCACTGTCAGATTTGAGTTCACCTATAAATTTGTCGACTTCTGTTTGGCTTGTGGGACTCAGAAAGAGCGAAGGATTTGAGTATCTGTTTTGTGCACCTGCCTCGTTTGCCAAATCATGTTCAGTTTTTCCTAATGCTTGCATTATTTTGTCAGCGAGTTTTTTTCCTATTGTGGTGAAATATTTGTTAACTTGATTTAGAGAGTCTTGAGGAGTGTTGTCACCTCTTATTAAATCAAAGCTTTTGGATTGTTTTGTTGGTAGTCGGCAAATTTCTTTTATGGTTCTCCACATTTTTTTAGGGTCATCTTTGTTCCGGATAAGATTTCTACTATCGTAGTTATTTTTTAAATTTTGCAGAATATTGTTGCAGTGATTTCGGTAGCTTTTATATTTGTTTTTTAGTACTTGGTTGTCTGGGTTTATTCTATGTTGAATGTGTAAACTGTCGCGCTTTCTAATGCTTCTGAGTAGCCCATCAGTTATCCATGGCTTCTTAATTTGTTGTGAGTGGGGAAGGGTCTTTTCATGTTGATGATTTTCTAATTTAACTCTTAGGATGTGTATTAGGTCGTTAGTGCACTTATTGACATCATTATTTTTGAGAATCAATGCCCAGTCATTCGTTTCAAGTTCCTGTAATAAGCCTGGGTAGTCTATTTTGGTGACAGTTGATTTACAAGTGGTTCTGTTTGGCACTAGATTCCATGCCAGCATAATGGTGTCATGATCAGAGACATCAGTATCACATACTAGTGTACACGCTTGCGATTGTGATTTAATGAGTACATGGTCTAGGCAGTTAAGGCCATGCGTTGGGTATGTGTGCGTAGGGTAGAAGCCAAGTGATCCTGTTAAGTTTAGATAGTGGTCTGAGTGTCTGTCGTTATTATCAACTTTGATGTCAATATTGATGTCCCCTATTATTACTTGATTTTTTGTTGTAAGATTATTCAATGTCAAGTCTAGCGAAGTTAGAAAATTGTCCGTGTTGTTAAAAGAAGGTGGTCTATAGATGGCAATCACCGTACAATCTTTGCCAATATGGATAAGTAGGCAGTTTGAATCCAGAAAAACCGGTTCTTTAACAGTAACCGAGATGCTATCCTTTGTGTATGCTATAATTCCATCATTCTGGTTAATGTAAGTTTTCGTGAAGTGAGCGCGATAGCCTGGGATTGGAGGCGGTTGCAAATGTTTCGAGAGCCAACACTCTGTCAAGACTATTATGTCGACTTCGAAGTGCAGCCTAGTTAATAGTACACTGAAATAGTCTAAATTGCGATTAACACTACGAATGTTTTGACTGAGGATGGTGAGTTTTTTACTAGTGTCGCCAATTATACAAGAACATAGTTCAGGTTTGGACACTCGGTGATTTTGGTGCAGATTGTCTCGATCAAGTTCACTAATAAAGCCATTAATTACCGCCATTTCACATATATATTTTTGACAGATATGCTTTGGTGTCTATACTGATAAATTAGTGTATACATACAGTTAAGATGATTGGATTTAAAGCATTTACACTTGTATGACAGTGAAGCAAAACGTACAGATATTGCATTAAGAGTCGTAAGTATGAGCAAGTAGCTAGCACAATGCTCAAAAAAAGTGTTGGTATATTTATTTCGGTACACTAAAACGAAAGAGAAGCTATCGTAATTTTTACACGAACATAGGTACACAGTGCTAGTGTATTTATATATTAGAATAATAGTAAACGTGTTGATTAGGAAAATTACTGCAGTTATCTTTGCTGCTGATATGAACATAAAATGATAACACAAACGAAAATAAAAATAATACGGGAGTGATTTGTTAGTGAGAAAAATGCATAATAATAGTAAAGTAACAATCCAAGTCATTATCAATCTAGTGATGTCGGGAGTCAAAGTCGGCCGGCAGCAGCGCATACGCAGGTGAACCGGTGGCAGCGGGGGCGCCCGCGCCGCCAGTGCGCTTCGTTCCCGTGAAGCCGTCGGTTGCCGCTCGCGAGGCTCCCCCACTCGCCGCGATCCGGGCGAGATCATTCTCGTTTCCGATACGAAAAGCCGGCGATCCGGTTTCTTTGCGCGCGTAGATATTTCCCTGCCGTGTCCAGATGTAACGAAAGTTGTGGCTTTTGAGTAGAGTGCGAGCAGAGTGAAATATATTTCTGTTATATTTAGTCAGACGTTCGTTTATGTAAATATTACTCTGCGGTCCAGCAATCTCCATGTCGACGGTGCTTAATCCACGGCGTACCCTCGCAGCCTTGACCAGCTGGTCCTTCACGGCTCGGCGGCAGAGTCGGACGACGATTGGCCTGGGACGGGCATTGACAGTACCAGCTAGTGCCAGTCGCCGGGGGCCCACACGAGTCGTGAAGTCGACGTCCCTCTCATCGAGATTTACTCCAAGCTTAACAGCGAGTAGCGACACGACGTGACCGAGGTTCTCTCCCGGCTGCTCCTGGATTCCAGAGACCTCGACTTCATTTAACATTGCCACTTGATCCCGTGCATTCAATTCAACCGTGAGCTGTTCGACACGTTCCTGCAGTACCTCCGCCCGGGAGTCGCGGTCCTCCAGGCCCCTGAGTCGCCTATCGAGTGACTCCAGCTTCTCAGCGAAGTCGGCCAGAGGACATAAGCATTTCTCCATGAAGGCCCGCAGCTCCGTCAGTTCCACGCGCAAGCCTCGCATTTCGTCGCCAACATTTAATTGGTTGCTCGGCGAGAGGGACACGGCCACAGGCGGACCCGCAGCAGGAAGGGCCAGCGGGAGTATGATTTCATCCCCAGCGCCGGTAGATAATGTCGCGGGTGCAGACACCGCGCCCACCTTGGCGATGTTGGCGGTTGGAGCGGCAGCCCCTTCAGACTGTGAGTACTTTACCGGTGTGTTCAGGTTGTTACCCTTGCGTTGTTTGGCCCCGCAGTCAGGACAGACGAAGGTCTCACGGGCCGCACGTGTGGCCCTCGACATGTTGACGCATTCACAGTGGTACAGCATGCTGCACTGAGTGCAGCTTAGACCAGCGTCAGATTTAAGCAAGAGTTTGGAGCATGCATTGCATTTTGCCATTTTATTTTAATAGGAAGAGTTTGTTCAATGTAAACAAGGCCGGTCACTGATATGTGTTGAATGCAGTGACAGTTTGAAATTCAAAATGGCGGTTGTTCCTGTCCTATTCTTATTTGAATCGCATTGAACGTTTTGATTTTTTTGATAACTTAACTGATATACGACTCTAAAAATTGTATCAAACATTTTAAGGGCGCATACCATGGATATAAATTAAGTTATCAAAAAAAACCGGCCAAGTGCGAGTCGGATTCGTACACAAAGGGTTCTGTACTATGGTACGGATATCACGTTTTTTGTATGGGTCCCCCTTTAATTCTTAATATTTTTTAATTTTACCTATTTGTTGTTATAGCGGTAAAATAAATACACACTCTGTGAAAAATTCAGCTGCCTACCTATTACGATTCATGAGATACAGCCCTGTGACAGACGGACGGACAGCGGAGGCTTAGTAATAGGGTTCCGTTTTCACCCTTTGGGTACGGAACCCTAAAAACAAAACTTATAGATGTAGCTCTCAGTTGATATATAGAATGTGCAAAATTTCAGAAAAAGATTTCGTAATATGACTGAGGAAACAGTGTATGGAACTCAATCACCTCATTATCCACTTGAAAAACCCACCTCGGGTTGGTATCATCGCATCGGATGAAAATTGTTTTCTGTGTATTTTACCTAGTTTAATGCAGCCCTGCTCATAAAGGGGCCGTATCTGGCCGAGCACTTATTCCTTTGAGCGGTGGGATAGGTTAATAACATCAGTGTCCATGGATGGTTAAAGATGTACATTAAAAAGCTTTGTAAGTACCAGAGAACGTGTGAATAAAAAAATGCATAGGTTTCCTTTTAAAATTATTATACTTTCCTATGTTTATATAATAAACAGTGAATTGTGAACCCAAATTTATCACTTAATTTCCGTTATTCCATATCATATTTTTCTAAGCAATCATAAATCATTTAGTAAAACCCACTTGATCAGCCAAATACGACCCTAGCAGGTCTAAATAGAATAAGCAAATGCATATGTGTGGGTGCCGCGCTAATGTGCGAGTAAGAGTCCATAACGTCCTTATTAGGAAGGAACAAGAAGGCGAACAGGATCCGTTTGATGTGTGTGCGTGCGATCTTGCGAATCTGAGCGAGCGGGACAGAGCACCTAAACCCGAAAGCGGGTGTTCAGCGCGAGAAAATAAGACGGCTATTGTTAGGGACTTTCTCTTATTTATTCAGTGGTTAGAGATACCAGGATAGAAAATAAAGTAATTTGTTCTTTTCCGGATTGTTTCTTCGTAATTAGTTAGATATTTGTCATCTATTCTTTATTGCGTTTGACCTAAAATTATTTTTATAAAGTGATCATAACGCATATTATGTATTTAAAGCACTTGTGTTAATTATACAGAAAACGAAAATGTATTTAATAAGCGGGTAAATTGAAATGAAATAACAGCAACATTGATACACTATCCAAGGTGGTACGGTCATTTGTATGGAGAAGTACTCTAGGATAGTCGGTCTGTAGCTTTGGTACTCCGATGCTCGCGGGGATTGATCCCCGGGACCAAATGCCTTTGCGATCCAAGAGACCATAGCCGTTACTAGACACTAGATATAGCTCACCTGAATTTGTTTTGCTCCGATAATGTTAGTATTGAACTTAAGTCCTTTAGTAAGTTTCTTGAAGATATCGTACGCATCCATAGTTCTTATAAGATTGCTCGGCGAAGCGAAGTGTTGCCGAAAAATATAGATCTCCGTCCGGCCGTACCGCTGTTTCGATTTGAAAACATAACCTCATTCGCCCACATGTCAATTGCGAATGTCAATACGATGTTTTTTTTTGTTTATTTATCCAATGGACAGGCAAAAGCTTTCGCTATACAGCCTTCTCTTTATTGTATCTTATGGATTGTAGTTTCAATACGATGGCCTACTTCTTTGTTGCCGATTTCTGAGACGCCGAGCCACACAGACACTGCAACTCAATGGCCGCGCCGCTCGGAGGCCGCGCTACTCGGTCACCCCTTATTGATATGGTAGGATAATGGCTTTGACAACATGAAGGTGAAGAAATTACAGAAGAACGGATGGAAATAAAAAAGCTTCGACACCACAATTGTGCCGCAGAAGGCGAGAGGGGCCGGATTCGTCTCTCAGTGACTACATCATTACCACGGAGGAGAGAGGTAGAGAGGAGATGTTGTAAAAATGTCATAAAAAGGAGAATGCCCAAATCCAGGCCCCTTAGAAATAATTCGTATCTTTTTTAACACATATGCGATATTTGATATTTATTATTTAAACATATTCTGAACTCTCTGAATCCCCATTTTTCACAGTTACTTCTTTTTCTACTAACAATATGAATTGACAAGGACAGAACATCGTATAGTACTTGTTGCCACAAGACGTGTTCAGGTAGATGGCTCCATGCTATTCCGTCCGGTAAGGGAGAAAAAGGCGTAAATACGTATGTAAAATTATTATTCCTAGGACCTACGTGGATTGTTGCTTATGAAATATCAAAGAACCATTAAACTCTGTCTATTTTTATTGCGTTTGGACTGGAGAATTTTACTCTACGCTAAGCTCTCTGGTGTCTCTAAAACATTCATAATTTGAAAACCGCATTTTGTCAATAACTTTAAAATGGCAATGAATTTGGTCTTCAAAATTCATAACACGAAAAGTTATAATATTTTCTAAATTATATCAATGGTTTGCAAGATAGAAACTAACATTTTGATGAGCCCAAAATGTATGGGGCAATGGGCATTCTCCTTTGCATCATGAGATCAACATTTCTTACCTTACAAATAAAATGCGCGCCATCTATCGGCAAATAGCAAGAGCGACACAATGTACGAATATTGACTGAAATTATAAAATATGAGGTGTTTTACTGATAAATAAAACTAAATTCTACCTACAAACTTTAGATATTTTTTTCCTGTGTAATGTTTGCAACATTTTACACAAAATCTCATCGTGTAATCGACCGTTTTCCGAAAATTGCGCCGCAGACCACAATATTGCCCCACATCCTAACACCGCCAGCGCCATGTCGCGTCGCGAATGACGCTAAGACACGCCCCCTTATCGGGTGGGCTGTGACGTAGGGACCCAGTTCGTAGACGTAGACCCAGTTTGCTTAGACCATCTCCTCTCTACCTCCCTACTCCGTGATCATTACTTATGAAGACGTAACGACAATCTGCTTTATTGAAAAATAGTTCTTATCTTCATAAGTTTTCAAAAGTTCTTCAAAAGTTAATTATATCAATCACCAATTGTCCATAGTTGCGAGAGTATCCGAACAGAGGCTATGCTATGGAACTTGACTTTGCTATTGTCTTGTTTATAAGCTCGTGGTGTAGGGGCTAGAGGACTTGCCGAAAGGCTATAGGTTGTAACATACGTTACTTTATTATTTTCATTTTTAGGCAATATCAATATCTGTATGTCATATGTTTCTTGAACTACACTTACGGTAGCCTTCAGAACAATGTCAGTGCCCATGCATACTCACAATGGACATTTATAGTTATCTACGTAATGGAAAAATACACGTTTCAAGGAACCAACGGTCAAAATTCTTCTAGAAACAAAACAACAAACCACGAACATTAGTACCGTCTCTTTCTACCACTCAGCAATTCAATGATGCTGTCTCCCTCATGCGCGTGCGCCTAGCGAACGTCAGGTGATCCTACAGAGCCAATGGGAGAGGACCACGACGGCAGCCATCTTGTTGTTCGCCCACCACGGCACGAGGGCATCTCGCCGCCACAGACCGCCGCGAATAACGCCAGTCGCGTCACGGGTTCTCGCCGTTGCACAGCCGCGCCCCACGTGTGTTCGGCGCCCACCCCGTGCTCCTTGGAGTGGGCTCCGCCAACGACGCGCCCTGTTGTCCGTTGTGGCCACCACTAAGGACACACAGAACCGCTCGAGTTCGACCCGACCACGTGCTTTAGGCTTTTCACCCCTGAGTCCAAGTGGGCTCCTCCAACGATTCGCCCTGTGGTGTTGTGCGTCGGCAGCTGAGGGAACCCAGCCGCTCGAACTTCGCCGCGCGGGGGCAGGCGCCATTCGCCGCCAAACCACGTGCTCCAGACATCATCTCCACTGGGTACCGAACCTTGTTTTTTTTGCCGGCTTTAGAGTCAGTGTGCGTAACACTTTTCAGTGTCGTCGTTCGTATTAGGGGGCCCAATTAGGAACCTACTCTATTTCTTTACCTACTTGTATATTTTTGTGTTTATGCTCATCCTAGAACATTGGTTGTTGTTTCTGTTTGTATATATTTAATCATTCATCATACATGGTGCATTCATTTAATTTATCTGGTTTTGATTTGATTTGATTTTCTTGTGACATATGGTTGAGGACCCGGCCCCGGGCGTGTATTATTGGCATTCAGTCATTGCGGATTCAGTAGAGTTAACAGTAATGTCAAAGTTAATTCTTCTTCTGTTAACTCTACTGAATCCGCAAGGACTGAATGCCAAGAATACACGTCCAGCTCACCGACTGATATCCGCATGGTATTCACAACTAGCGTCACGCACAGCGTTGAATTGTCCTTTAGACATCCTTTCTTTTAATTTTTTTTTTAAATTCTTACCATTACAAGGTTCAAATCCTCGCTCCGGTCATGCACCACTTTCTTTCTCTTTCTGATTTGGATAAGTACATTTCATTACAAATGCGAGCTGTTCCATGGCATCGTAACCCACGTAAAGCTGTAGGTAGTAGGGTTAAGCCGCCCGTAGTACGATCGCATTGAATGAAGCGAAGAAACTATACTTGAAGCGACTATGAGATAATGTCCGTGTTTTCCGTTTTTACTTTTAAAGGGAAGGTCCTGGGATCGCACCTAATACATAATATCAGGACGGCAGTTGTGTGGAATTAGCCATCCATGTCGGGTTCCATAAAAGAGACGCTCCCCTCTCATAAGTTCCAGTGTGAAGCGAATACATTTACCTTCCCTCGCAAAAAATAAGCCGTAGGATTGATGTAGAAAACCGTGATTTTGTTTACAATATAGCGCAACATGAAACATGCATGGTTTTCAACCATGCGCACTAGCTTCGAAAGTCGTAACGGCCAGTCAGGTAACTAACACCGTGTTTGAAGGAGGAAGGTTGTACTTTAGGGGACACACCTCGGGAAGGAGCACATTCCAAAGGATTTGTTGGTTCTAATTCGAATTGTGTCAGCAATGACCGGGTCCATTCCCTGTCCATTGTACGATGAGACCAAAGATAATACTAATAATTACTTCGTAATAGATGGCCATCTCCATACAAAGTGCGGGCCTTCCGCAGTTGTTCGGGCCGGCAGCAATAAAACTCCAGGTACATCGACAATGTTTACGCTAAATTAAGCTTAGCGCTCTGCCCCGAAAGATGACATTCACTTAGCAGCGCCAAATTGTGCGGCTGTTCAGGGCTGACACATGTTTGGCAATGACAAGCGCGCCGACTCTAGCTATTTAAATAGTCGAGTGCCAAATTAAATTAATATTATGAGATGTGTTTTAGTAAAAGAATATTGAGTCTATATTTCCATACATATTTACATTTTTATTTATTCTTGAAGTTACTTTTATTATTTTTTATTAGTTAGGAGCTCATCTGTCCGTAAAATAAAATAAGGACAATTTGTAAACATCAATATGCATGCCAATAACATAATTTTAAACATATGTTCGTACATGTTTTAAAATATAAAAAAAAATATAATTAGGTATACAATAAAGTATCATTAGTAATTCAGTACATAAGTACGCACCTTATGGAGTATTTTATTCAACATATTTTTTATTTACAAATATTTTACTTATTTGGTAAGTCATGATGCAATTGTTATGAGTTGCAAACACTAAATATTTTTCCATTATTTTTTTAGATTTTATGCTTCGATTATTAATGTTTAGTGCCATAAATATCCTTAATCTAAAATAAAGTTAAAAAAGTTTAAAAAATAGCCGCCGTCGCTCGTCGTCGTTGCCGCGTCGGCGGCGGATATTATATGTTCTGTGGGCGGCTGTGACACCCGCTGTGTATTGTGTAACAGTGTTACCAAGTTTTCGTAGGTAGATTTCTCGTCGGCCACGCCACCAGTGAACATTGTGCAAAGGGCACGGAGGGATGGCATTCTGCAGCTCCGGAGACCATTCTCAGTGGCATAGACGATCCTAGTAGCATTTGGGATTAGATTAGACGATATTTTGTAGGCAAATCGGTTGCAACTTGGCCAACCCTATACACTGTAGGGCATTGATTGGATTTATGTAAGAAATCCGTCGCAGTTTACCCAGCCATATACGTATATCCCAGGTAACGCCACATCGCGCTTGATAGGTTTCTGTTCTGCGGTGGCGATGATGGTGATACGGCGATCTCCGAACCAGCACAAGATAAAAACCAAATCTATACACCTAAACTTTAAGTTTGACAAAAATGGACGGATTTTCTGGCTTGCCTGTCTGAATTTCCTATTTCCTGTTGGGGCGAGGGTAGAACAGCTGCGCAAGGAAACAATTTAAATTTTTGGGGAAGGTCTAAAATACATAGTAAATGAAGAACCTGGGGACAGCAAAAAAATAACAACTGTGGTACCTATTAGTTTGTTTAAAATTAAGTTGACCGAATGCAATGTCATAACATTGTACACTGCTGTGTAAAATGAAAGTTTTGTATATTTTTCTGCCCAAAACATTAGGTATCCATGTGAATACTGTAGGCTCGTCTTCACACGTGACTCTCGTTTATAAATAGCTCAGCAAGGCAAATATGGGAAAATACGCCCTTTCGCGTGAAATGTCCATACTTGTAGAATAATTTAAGCTTTTCAATATGCTTCAATCTTTACCCGCTTACCTATTCACAGAGATAGGTGTGATCATCGACATCTAAATGTTTAATTTTTATTTAACTGTACATAAGTTCGTGAGGAAGGGATTTGGGAACCCAACACTTTTGGTAGCATAGGATAAAGGCTTAGAATAAATGAAAACACTCCTTTTCAATGGAATCATTGCGAGTTTAAATACTTTATTACCATACAAACGACTGGGTTTTCTTACAATCCGAAACTTAAACTATTAATTTGGGTTATATGTAAATTGTGTTATGCTTGTTGTGTTTACATTTTGTGCGCCGAAATTGTATTTATGTTTCGCAGAGGATACGTTCTATTGATGACCAGACATAAGGATAGGTACCTATCGAACTCAATCTGACTGACCTGCCATCCTCTATGTTATATTTAGTAAAAATCAAAGCTCAGTCGATTTGGTGGTGTTTGAAAAGTGTCATGTCGGCCCTGTAAACACACTACTGGAAATTGTATTCGCCAGTAATCGATCCCATCCATATATTGAAACTTCGATCGAAACGGTTTGACCCGCATGAATAAGTTGGATTCCTTTTTCACATTATACTTTAACAACATCGAAACAAGTACGCTTTACAACCCGCTTCACCTACAACAATTAGTACTTGAATGAAGTCTCTTCACCGCCAATCCAATGATTGTTTTAAAATCACAACAATTTATAAATGAAGTGCACGTCTCGCTAAAGTTCCGATGCCGTCGCAATCATGGGAGTATATAAGGTAATATAATAACAACAAAATACGTGCACCTTTGCGTAAAATGAACCGGATATTTTGAGATTGCAACGTTTACTGAACTCTGAATACGTTCATCAAGCTTGAGCTACACGCGTCTTCTATCTTAACATTATTCCAATACTGTACAGTCCCTGATGCTGTAAATTACATCCATTTAGTTGAGCTGGCTCCTAATATTATAAACAGCAGGAGCGCCAACCGTTCGACACCATCAAGCTCAACTTTTGCTGCGGCTGTCATTTACGGATATTTTTGTGGCGGCGGCGGCCATGTTACATTCTTTACACAAAACAATCACATCATGTCAACTACAGGTCTTAAAACATTCGTCACAACAAGAGAACCGTAACATATTAATAAAAAAGAACATATCTGTGTAATTATTATTCTTTAGAAAGGTTTGATATGCCATACAATGCAGATCGTGGGTCGAACAAAATAATTATAACTAACTAATAAAATGAAATCGTGCTCAATCCGGAAAATAGAGTCGGTATAATTGGTGTATAAAATGTTACACTTGCAATACATCCGCGTGAGCAGACTATATTTTATGGTTTCTCTATTTTATAAACATACCTTTATGTAAATATTGTAAATGGGTGAACTATTTTCAACAATCTTAACACGAGGAGACGATCTGTTTAATCTGTAACTACTTATAATTACGTCAACAACCACTAGCGTTTTTGATCCGGCAGAACTACATTATATATTTAAGTGCACTTGTAAAACGGAACAACACCGCTGTACCCATGAAAAACAGGCCTTTTGTGTATGGTTTTTTCTGTTGGGCAGTTTTTCCGACTACGTCTAACTTTACCGGCCAAAATATTTAGCAAGTAATCAACGTTTTCCATACACCTTTTGAATACTTACCTTTAAATATGAATACTATGTTGGCATGTATATATTTTAAATACCGTAACTCCGTTACGCTGCAGTTTACTTTAGCTTTCGTTAAATATAGTGAAATTGTAAACGAAATGCATACGTAAATACACATGGATCAAAATTTTGAATCAAATTGCCAACAGTCGTTGCAATCCACCAATTGTTCATGGGCATAAAACGATAATAGTAATATTTCATATTCTATACTGCCGGAAAACTCAACGCAAGACTTAACTATGTATATGAGGTACTGTCTTTGGAAATAATGGAACTTGTAACCTCTTGCTAAAGAGGACCATTTCTTGCGATGAAAATTGTGAGATAAATGCTTATGAGGCAGAATGAGCTTTCCATGTTTCGCTATAGCCTTGTCATTAGTGCCTTTGAAAATATCAAACAAATATTGACACTGACATTCAGCGCCCCACGAAATACCCTACATAGATATATTTACAGATCCCTCCTCGAGTCAAGTATTTCTAGATTCTGTTATATTTTACTATTGTAGGGGTACTGGTCATACCTATACAAAGGACTTTGAAATATATTTTTGCGCCACGGCGAGCGGTCTTCGTGAATTTAAAATATTTTTTAAGCAATCTTTTTTTTTAGGGAAATAACTATGCATGGAAAATTTATTTATGTTTTTTGCAAATCATTTTAAAATCGCCGTAGTGCCGGAATATCTATTTCAAAGCTCTTTATCGATATGTATTGTTCTATTGCAGTTTTTATATGGAAGGAATAGAAAAAAATATGCTTGTATGAGAATATCGTAACATCTATAAATATTGTTAAAAAGTTTGTATTATATAAATAAAATAAACACATTTTATTCTATTGTTACATTCAACAATCACTATGTTTTTTACGTGTGCCTTAATCGGAATATGAGGTATCATTCGGTAGACAATTTGGCGTAAAAATATTATTTAAGTAAATGGAGTATGATACGATGCCGTTTAGTGAGAGTATTCATTTGAAATGGAAAATTAATTTGTTGAAACATTTATGTTGTACGCAATATATTTTCATTCTGAAATTGATTTTTTAGATAATTTTGTTTGGTAGTTGTTATTTAGAATATATATATAGAATATATGTATATGTATATATATGCCAATTGTAATGCTTATCATTAGCTTGTTGACTCATCAATTTAGTTCTGTAAGCTAGGCTTTTGCTTAGATAAATGGTAGGTAACTAACAATCGTGAAATAAATTTGAGAGTCACAACACCGAGGTGCATAACTTTTGTTGTTGCCATGTTGTTAAACCATTAGAGAGCATTATTTTACAAAAACGAAAAGTATACAAAACATGTAAATGTTTCATCAACAATATCCAGATTTTAAATTACTTTACCGAAAAATGATATTCAATATGTATGTACATTGAAATGATTTTTTTCCGTTTATAACACTAGCAACATCCTCAATAATATAACTGAAAAGATTCTTAGCTATTTCTTCTTACTGTATGGTTATTGTAAAATAGTTGTACTGTGACAAAGGCAATCCGTTCCTTAATATGTAAGCTTAATGGTTGAGGTAAACATTTGTTGGATACTGTTATGGATTTATGTAAACGTGTTCATTTCACCCAAATAATGTACAATAATCAACGCATAAATATAAAAATACTGTTACCTTGTCACAAGGCGACGGTCATTGAATTACATGTTCTCATACGAAAATTAAAAGTACATTTAAATAATAATCGCCCTATAACACTGCTATTAAACGCACAAAATCAAAACTATAAACCTACAATAGTTCCCGTCTGCACAATATACGTTGGCTAAAGTTAATAACAACATAAACCACCCAACTTCGATCCGAATACATATATTTCTCAACTAACCGTATCCCAATGGAGTATAGCTTGGCGGCTGTGAAATGAGATCAAAACTTCCAAAATTTCGAATAAAAATTTCGTACCAACCTCGCAACAAAAAACCAACCCAAACTTAAATACCAAAATTTTTTGAACTAGGCAGTCAACAAGCTTAAAATTAGCCAAATGAGAAGAACCATTGCACAGGCGAAAACAAACGGCAAAATTCATATACTGAAATTCTTATTTCTAGGGATTCACAATGATAATAATAAGTAGAATATATAAAAATCATTTCCTATAATGTTTTAGTTTCTACAATTATTAATATCACGAGGCATCTATGATTATGGTGCCACGATTATTTCCGATTAATTTAACAGCTTAAACTAAAATATTTACAGGTTATTTCAAACTACCCGCCTTTCTTCGAATAAGCTCCACGAGTCATTTTAAAATATTTCATTCTCCAATAATTATTTTTCAGTACCTACTCTCAAACTTGCGTTTTGCAGATTGAATAATTATATTACTATTTTTTTTATACAGTAGAAATGTATCCTTCTTATTTCTTAACGATAGAGTATGCATACGTAAGTATTGTTAATAATATTTTTTTTTATTTTAACTCATCTTCATAGAGGTTGGGATTTGTATTATTGGTATGTTGCATTGAATTGACTTCGTTCTTTTTTCAGATAACGCTATAATCCGGTTTGTATTATACATCCGGACTATTTTGTGAACCCAAAATTGTATAAGGTATTTTTGTATTCTATTAATCGTAAAAAACATATTCATATTGAAATTTAATTAATCAAATAAATTTGGTATGTTCGATTATTTTCTCATAATAAACCAACATCATTCACCTAAAAGTAAAAATCAAGTAAACCATGACAATCAGTGCAACTTCACTTCAAATATTGGAGCAAAACAGTTTTATTCAAAAAAGATTTCACTAATTACCTCCGTTCGAAGGGCAAAGGCTAGTTATTAATTGAAAGCTGGTCTATCTTGTTAGCTTTTGTTTTCCTTTGGATACTTGGCAATTACCGAAAGTAGAATTTATTGAAATAAAAGAACAACTTGTGATACTAATTTCGCAAAAATGAAATTGCACTGTAGATAACATTGCCACAAGCACTAAATTAATAAACCCTGATATCTCAAAAAAAAAACTAATCTAATTAATTAGGCATACACAAGTACTAAAACATAATTTCGCGACGATATTGTATAAGGTTAACAGTTTAATTCAATGTATCACATAATATGCATATGTAACATTCCGAAAAGAAAAAATTACAAAATCTAAGCTAAACTCTTAATTGTACGGTTTTAAAATAAATGCAAAACAAACGTAAAAAAAATGTCCCTAACAAATGAGAAAAGTTTATATATTACAAATTCAAAATTAGATAAAGACAAAGACTTTAAAAGTATTTTTACTCTTGTACACCTCGCCGTGCTGTCATAATTCAATTATTTTTAGATGTATATAGATAAACATACCTTTATTACAAAATAAATACTGATCCCGTAAACGTATATCCGTAATCTAACAATACCAAAGTGATTTCAAGATATATACTGAGATATTGTTCACTTAGAGTGATTTGTTTCCGATATGTGTATTTATAGTTAGCTCTCATGTTTTTGACAAGACGTTTCCCCTGCTTTCTAATAGAGAGCGTGCGAATTGAAAAATGATTATATTTCGACCATCCATTTATCTGTGGTTCATAAATCACTTAAATTCATGCAACGCCTTCGTTTGCAAGCAAATGTTATCGCACTCTTAATAATATTTCGTATGGCACCGTGACCGCTGTCGCTTTCATACAAACCATGTGAGTATGTACTAAGTTTACAGAACTTTCGTATTTAATACTATTTTAGTAAATGCAATCGGCACAGAATTCTTTGAAAAAGTGAATTCTCTCTTTGGTTTTGTATTTCACATCACTGAGTATCGTGCTATAATGTGCTGCGCCCATAAATCGGCCCTGTGTTCAAAAATATTTCTATAGTTTGAATATGGTATGTGTGTTTGAAATTTGTATAGTTTTGTCTAAACTAGCATAAGTTTTTACATAAATATCTCATGTGTTAGCAGTAAAACCCTGGAAGGATATGTTTTTAATTTCGTTTTCATGCAGCTATATGTAATTGAAGACTTAATTTCTTAAAATTTACACATATTTTACTGCGTGAAAGTAACTCATTATTTTTAATGCCTCTCAACAGATGAACTTACAATTGATTATTATCCTAATATATTTGCTTTATAATAAGAACTTCGCTAAAGTTGGTCGAAATTTAGAAAAGAAGTCACTATACACTTATTTGTACACACCGAAATTTTTTCATAAATTTCGTGTTAATAATTAACACTAATATTCTTTGTCTTTATCTCTATCAGATGGATATTCTTTACTTTCTACGAAGTAAGTAACTTCAGATTTGCGTGTTTAACATTGAAGATCTTTCAAAACTGCCCTTTGAAGTCACCCGTATGATACTCTTTATTTAAGATAACTTAACAGTTGCTCCTCTAATTCCTTTCTATTGAATAACTGTTTTTGAGGCTTGTGTTTAAAACCTCATACTACAAGCAAGACCTCCTACAGTACAGCGAAAGATTATATTTTCTATGTTGAACACGCACAACTTGGGTATGTCACAACTAAAGCAGAGAACATTAGTATAAATAGACTCGTATAGCTCGATCTAGAATCGAAATACGAAGAAACTTTCTATACAAGAACCTTGTAATCTACGATCTAAGTCGTTCTTATCTCCGCCCAATGCACATGCAACCTTTAGACAAGGATACTCGCGTGTTTTACTATTTCTTTTTCATTTCTTTCCCTTCGGATTGAGGTAAGTTGACTGTTGGGCATTTTAGACAAACTTCGTCAGATTAAGAAATCAAGTATACGTACTCACAAATGGAAGCAGAAACTTGTGATGATTTAAAAATAAATTCGTTCCAATAATTTGTTTGCCTGCCCAAACAATCAACAGCACTCGGAACATTTATTTTAGCATACCATGCACGTAAGAGTCAAAACCGTGGTTCGGGACACTGAGATTCAATGTCCAAAATGATAATGACTTGAAAACATCAAAATAAAATGGCAGTTGTTAAAATCGAAGAATCTCGGTGTCACGGTTAGGTGATTTGACTCTGACTGGCACTTCTTGGTAGCTTATACCAATATCCATTATCCTTTCGTAGTTCCAGCCATGGCCATCTCTCTAGCTTCGAACAGGTTCCCTAGGTTGAAACTGACCTAACGGTAACCAACGAAAGGCACAGATCTAAATATTTCTAACAAGACAGTGACATTAGAATAGGAGTTCTGTTCACTCAAAAACATTTTAATCCTGACGAAAAACTACAAGCTTACTTAATAGTAAGGTCGGCACTAAAATTTTGTTTGTACTGAATTTTGAACTGCATCAACAGTATTTAATATAAAATTTTGCACATAGTTCTTCTAATTAATCGGTTACATTTAGATTTTGTCGCTCCGAAAAAGTTCATTTAAAAAATACGATTTTCTATTAAATTTTAATTTGTACGTCACTTTGTACAGACTCCGTTCTAATTTGACACTAAAAGACATTGAATTGAAAAAATCCCTTAAAAGTTCCTCTTTAGAATACACACAGTTGGCAATTTTTGGCAGTACTAGAGATATAATACTTTTAATATTGCTCTGGGTTACATTGTCATTTTTGAACACTATCGATCATTCGACACGTCGATCCGTTTCGCTTCTCCGCGTCTCGATCTAAACCCACTTGAGTCTCTCCGTCGTCAATACTGATCGATTACCTAAAACTTCACCAAGACATCGCTACGCACGGATGTTAACGAGAATTTGGTATTTTGTTTATATTGCACACGTTCGTTACGTCTAGGCCGGGATGCCGAGTGTCTACGCCATGGTTGGTGGTCATTGCAGGCCGGGCGGCAGCTGCGGCGGGTGGTGGTCGGGCGCGCCCATGTCGAAGAGGTGGTGCGGGGCCGGCGTGAGCGCGCTCTGCAGCGCCGTCGTCTTCAGCAGCCTCTTGAGCATGCCGCTCGAGCCGCGGTGCTGCAGGCTCTTGTGCGTCGTCAGCGAGTTCTTCGTTCGGTACCGCCGGTGGCAGAACTCGCACACGTACAGCGTGTCCGACTGCTCGTGCTTGTCTTGGAAGTGTCTTTTCAGCGAATAGTAACATGAGAATGTCCTGCGGCAGTAGGGACACTCTTGCGGCTCGTTGATGCCGCCCGCGGTCGGCGGTGGCATACGGAGAGGCGGCACGGCTGAAACGTCAAACCAAACGATGAGGCTCTAGTCTGGCCGGGCGACGCGACACGCTACATGCACAGACGGCGACGGTCGTCCCACATATAAATACAACACACCGTATCGAACACATATGATGTATGAGATGATAAATTATAATACATACTAGTATATCGTTGTAAACATCGACTAACTACACAGTAAACATGTCAAGAATCCAAATTAAGGTCTCTTCAACCACATCGACACTGAACGTGAACAGATAAGAACTTATAGAAGCATGCGTCAAGCCAACACAACGTCCAGTATCGCGATGCCTGGAGAGGAAGGAGGGGCTCGGTACGGGGAAGCGGGGGGAAGGGATTTCCTTCAACCGAACGGAAACAAAACGAGAACCAAATCAACATGAAATCATAAATCGAGGTGTTAATCCGAGTCGAGACTCGCTCAAATTTGCAGTGTACATTCAGTGGTTAGTCGCAGAGTCAGATCGTTACAGTTTCACAGTGAGGCCCTAATTACGAGCTATTTCTAACCTTCAAAGTTGGAGTTAAATACGGTGGGCGAATGTTGGCAGCGGTGCTGGGAGGAGTCGCGGTTCTCCTTAGTGCTGTAGTGATACTGCCGCTCGCGCCAACTCCGTCCCAGTAGTCACTAGAAACTGAACTTGATATGATCCATCTCCCCCGGCCGGGACTTGTGGTACGTGTATATGTGTGTCATCAGCGAGTTTCTGGAGCAGTAGACCCTCTCGCATATCGAGCATCGGTACTCCTCTTGCCTCTCGGCGTGTTTGTCCGCGATGTGACGCTTTAGCGACGCCTTGGAGCACAACACTTTCTGACACAAGTGGCACGTGAATAATCTTTTACCTGCAATCAGAACGGAAAACAAAAACGGGGATAATCCCCTGGAAACCCATTTCTAGCGCCGGCCGAGGTGCCGGCGGCGACTGTGCTACGGCTCCTTCAAAGTGCGGCGTACTTTTGTACTTTCGTAAGAACTGTGAGAACTGCTCAACGGGCCAAGATACAAGCGTGTTGTGGCGCTGTTATAAAATGAGCTAGCTCTATTGAACTCACATATCATATATTGCATTAGCGAAATGGGACTTCGAATGGACTCAAAAATAAGGAAAATTAATGAAACAAACCAATATTAATAAAATAATGTAATGATGAAATAAAAGTAGGTACTACATAAAATTAAAAAAGAAAACTAAAAAGTAAATCACAATGATGTAGGTATCGAAAGAAAACAAAAAAAGGAAGCTAAAAGAACGTTCAATGTAGTTTCGTTCAAACATGCGAACCAAATAAAAAAGGAGGTGTTAAAGAAAACAGCGGACACCAAAACCAGGAAAGGAATTATGCCAAGCATAATACTTAACGCTAGCGAAGTCAACAACATATGAATGTGGTTTGATGGTGATGCATATTGCTTATGTATTATGCTTTCTCTAGAGCATACATTCGTTCCTTTAATTCGTGCTTCTTTTAGCAATATCTCATTCCTTAGGGTTAGTGGAAGACAAACAAAAAATGGATCAATATAATTGTAAATCTACGGCTTCGAAGCCAAGCTATATCAATAAAAGGTTTGTACGTTTTGTATGCTGGTTTTTATTGAAAACTCGATAGTTATTTTACGTTAGGACTTTCTATTGATTATTCCAGTACGTAACGTTTATATTACACGGTAATTATAATGTTTAAATAGGTACTATTTTAATATAAAATACATACACAAAATGGACCTGAATGTTAACTAAGACGAAAATAACTGTTTAGATAATGCATGTAAGAATGCAAATACAATAATTTCTGGTCATAATTTATAAGAGCATTAGTCAAACGTAATTATTAACTAAGCATGTACAGGTGTACCTAGAAATCAAATTCTTGTGGTAGTTCCATAAGCATAGAAAAAAACATTAAACGGACATTTACTGGCCCAAACCATATTAGAATTTGTCCAAAGTTGCATTATGTATGATAGTTTGGCACAATATGAGTGAGAAGAGGTGTTGGTTTGTATTATTTTACAAGCTTCATGCTCTTAACAGCTTATCTACTCTTTAATTCTACATGATTATATCAATATAGGTACCAATATAAATAATTATAATAAACAGTCAACATTTTAGTGGCGCTGCCATTCTAATGGACCAAATAGGCACAAATAGAGACAAAAATATACACCTTCTTTTAGACTAGACGCCGAAACCTACAAGATTTTTTTTTTCAAGTAAATAGAGATAATTTTCGTGATAATAAAATAATAAGTTAAATAAAATTTAAATAAACAACCAATAAATTATTTTTGTCTCCTTACAAATAATTAAAACGCCAACAAGAAGGTTTTATAAGAACACAATGGGGACAAGACACGACACTACGTGATGTGACTCTTATAAAATTAAGCAAGATGAACAAAAACAGGTCACAGATAGGTACAGTCTTAGGGGTGCTAAAATGTAAAGCTAGAATAAAAACATAAACAACAGGGATGTGTCATCCATGTAACTAGTTCCTTTTAGCATCGAATTACAATTTCAAATGGATAATAAATTTTGAGATCATTTCCTAAACGTTTTAATTTTACCCACAATGTATACAATTACAAACGTATATTTCGAATTTTGAAAAAAATATATGACTATCTTTAAACTTAACTACTAGGTACGATCCACAATTTTAAATTTGGACGACTCTCTAATGCAAAGACGAGAATTCAGGTCTACAAGCCAAACCACCCACTTTCAAACCGCAAAAACAAATTTTCAATTTGTATATTTTCATCTAATACACCTATATATGCAAAACGCGCAAGACCTTAACTCTAATCAGTCTATAATGCTTATTCATCTTTTTTTAAAAGGAAACATTTTAGAGACTCCAAATTTTGGCATCCGAACGAAAATAAGGAAAATTCTTGAAATATTCAAATTGCATCCAACACATCCCTGTACTTAAAAATAATGCATGATTTCTTAAACGGCTAAGATGTAGCTATTAGCTCTTACTCTAAGCAATATTTAACAAAAACCCAAAAAACCCAATTAACATTTTTAAATAGCTAAATTCTTATTGCTACTACATATTAAATGTGATGTGAACTGGAAATTTCTATACGTAGACAGTGCAAATAAAAAACTTAACAGATAACACACAATGAAACATTAGGAATGTATGTTGCCATGGCGCAAGTGATACTCTTGCCTACTCCTTCACTGCGGAAAACAAATTTTGTTATAAGCCACGATGACATTTTAGCACCAAATATAATTTAGTAGGTATCGACTCCTTATATGCTCGCTTAACCACACCCCTTGGAGAGATGTGATAGCAAAAACCTAATGAAACAAATTCTAAGCGTACTTTTAGATAACTATCACTATAACAACAAAATTATTGAACTATAAAAGTTGTAGGAAGCCTCTCATTTAGTCGTAAAGATAAAGCATTTTTATATTTTATAAAAATTATACACAAAGTCAGTGGTCGCTTTATTCAGCGTAAGCAAAATATGTCTTTTAAAATCAAATCTAAGCAGGCACTAACATACAAGTCATACTTACATCTATTTAACTTACATAAACATTGACATGTTATTTTAAACGGGGCCAGCTATAAACTTCACAGTTTTTCACGTGTTATTTTTCATGTGTCTACATGAAAAACACGATGATGAAGTTTGTGGAATTAAGTGTTATAAATAGGATTTAACGAAGCGAAATTTAAGGTCAGAAAAATCTGTGTTGTCTTTATTGCACGGGAAGTTAATTTTTTAATCTAAAGTTCGTTGTTTTTGAAAAAAAATTAGTTAAACTTTTCAAAAAGAGTTTATATAATATAGTTTACCGATCATATTGAAATGAACCATTAACTAACCAAACATCAGTCACTTCATTTTTGATTTAAAGTTTTCCTGTTGAGCCTTTTTCAGAAAAGTATATCAAATAATGATGTATGCATAACTGCTCACGTTTTCGTGAAAAAATACCTCAAAAATATAAAAAATAAAAACCAAAACGATTAACCGTAAACAAACTCTAACAAATATATTATATCTAGCAAAAGGGAGATTAAAACATTATTATTTAATAAAAAAATGGTTCTCATAATATTTTACTTAATATATTTCGATACCCGAAAATATGTCCTTAGGTCTCTTTTAATTTAATTTAAATTAAATAAAGAATGCGCCAGGTGTTTTTAAGGTAATCTGCAGGATAATTTGCAAAGGGACCGCGAAAAAATATTAGACTATTTTTTTTTACACATTTTCTATGTCTGTAGTTTCAATCCAGAAATAACCTGATTAATTTTTTTTTTCTTTAGACTTAATTCTATAAAATGAGTACGATTACAGAAATTTTCCTGCCATTAAATCATAACAAAATACCTCCTTTGCTATGAGTACCTACTAAAAGTATGGTAAACCCAGACTCCATAAATAAAAAAGGAAAAATCAAACTTCGAAATTTTCATAACAAAAATTAGACGGTTCAAAACGAAACCACCATTGTAGCCAAATAAACTAATTGATACTCAAGAAAATAACAAATAATAAAACGCAATGAACACAAATGTGTGAATTTCCAATAATCCAAGATAATTATAATAAGGGTTCCTTGTTGACTACGGAACCCTAAAAATATAGATGTCCTATTGTATCTTGTTCATCACCTAAAATTTACAACATTCTTTCCAAGTATGGTGAGCGATGCTTTATCTATATATTAAAATAGAGCATTGACGTAGGCAGAACTCAATTAAAATCAAATTTGTTAAAGTTTCTTAGTTATTTGTGGCAGTTTACATATATAATTTGTGAAGTGGCCAAAGATACCTTTAAAAATAATAATATTGAGGGATAACGCATCCAAAACCTTGCAGAAATCAAAGCACTGTTAAATTAAATTAATTGTCATTTATGATGTCTCATAAACTTTGTACGATAGTTTATGTATCTCATAAGTACAAAGAACGTAGCCTAGTGGCGCAGGGACCGGTGTAGCGTACCTAAGGTCTGGATTCAATTCCTCGCCCCAGCATGCACCACTTTCTTTCTTTTTCTGAGTTCGATAAGTGAATTCCGTCAAGAATGCGAGCTGCTCCATGTTCGGAATCCATGTAAAACTGTAGTTCCCCGCCCCCTACTAGGTGGTAGGGTTTAAGTCCTCCCGAGTTGGTACCATCGCATTGGATGAAAAGATGGTCGTAGCGGCAATGAAAATTTGTTCATGTTTTCCATCCAGTTCAATGTAGCCGTGCTCAGAAAGGGAAGGTCCTGGCATGGCACCTATTTCCTTCGGGAATGTGGTGCATTCGGCTAATATCATACGGTAGTTGTGTTAGTAAAATACTTTCTTTTCTCTGTGCCTTCGGGTAATTCCTTGTATCTTATCTTGAAATGAGATCGTAATACGTTCTAAGGAATTAGAATATACATAACCACTTAGGTCACTGTTTTAGTCTAAAAATATTGTACTTTCGCTTTGAATTTAAGAAAATTAGGCAAAAATCATATTTCTATAGGCTTCAGATGAAATATAAAAACGTTATTTGGACTAGTTAATTACGTATCTCGGTGGTCTATTAGGTTGTACTGATAAATCATTATTTTCACTTAGTATTTTGCTTGATTTAATTGGTAACAAAATTACATATTTTCATTTGATTCTTTTATATCCTTCAAACAATGTGCTCTTTTTCAAAATGTAATTACAGAGGCTTAAATATGTATGGCGCTTTTAAACTTTTTATTTACTGGGTTCTAAGGTTCCGTCGCCACCAAGGTGATCTGAGATGCCGTTTTTAACACAGTGCAATGTCATATCCCAAGTATTAGAAAATTTCAGAAATCATCCGAGATACCAGATACAAATCATAGATTCACATATGGTTGTCAATAATTACACATTTAAAATTTCATGATAAATTATTTTGAAAGCTATCCATTACTTGGCGAAAGCTTATTTTTAAACCTTTTTTTAATTTTTTTCTGAAGTAAAATGGGCAGGAATGTATGGGAAAAGTACCAAGAGCGGTCATGAACAAAATGTGTCTTCATATGACAAGTGGTTATGGGACCGAGCGGAGGATATGTGTCCAACGTGAGGTTGAGATTGGCCGAGTTTTTTTATTTGGAAATTTATAACCAATGCATGCGGCATTTCCATCTATCTACCACTAAAAAGAGATTAAAAATGGACGAATATCTCATCTAGAACCTATCTTTACCACTCGGCCCTAAATATTGTTTAGATAATAAAATGAATACGTGAAGACATCTTAAAATGAGATATGTTTCATCTGTCGCCGCTCTTCTCTTTTTTAACAATTTTTTTTACAATCATTTGGAGCTCTAGAACTAAGACTTTTATGAAATCGGACAAATGTAAAATCAGACAGATTTGTCGTATAAAACGTCCCACTGCAGTTTTTTCCTTGCACGTCGTGAATGTGATTTAGGGGAACTGACGAGATTCTGTCGAAGTGAGGCGACAAAAACGTATATCTTGTAACATGAGTAGTAACCCTAACCATAAGTTATGGTATTGATACATAAACCTTTGGAATGATTGAGGTTATGACACAATCAATTGAGTTATAACAAGAAAGCATTTGGTTGCATTTATAAAACATTTTAATTCATAAATTGAGTGATTTGGCAGTCCCTCAATATTCAAAGGCAGTGTATGGGTTTTTAATTCTGCGGTATTTCGGCTTATTAACTTGTATCGGTATAATTTCTTTCAGGCTTTTATCGCGAGGTTACTTGGCAATCTGGTCGAAGCTGTGTTTTGAGGCTTTCAGCCTTTAAAAATAATCAACGTAAAATTGCATTTTGTAAATTTAATATTATAACAAAATCTAACACTCCAGCCTCTTTAGCTAATTAAACAATTTGAATATATATATTTTTGATAATCTCGTATTTTCTATAAAAAAAACTCTAAGTCAATTGAGATCACGATGGTAAAGATATTGCTCCGCCAAAATGAACACAAATAAAATTAAATTCAAAATCTTCCTAATTTTACAACACGAGAAGACCTTTTTTTTAATTTAATGCTACTATATAAATTTACAGCACCAAGATCATATCCCTCAAATATTACATTACCATTATAAACGTTTCCCTTATTGTCATTCATTTACATCGAGTAAAAAGACCTCAGGAATATTTTCACCGCTGTATTGCACAATGAAGAGAGGAATATCAAACGAAAATTGCCAAATTGTCCTAACGGAGAACGTCATTCGCTCTCGATTCTGCCTAACATGAAAATTCGCGTCCGAAAAAAAGTTGCATATATACGTAGGTCGGTAATCCTTTCGTCACTGGGGTGAATGAAAAGATAAGGTACGGGTCATATTAATATGACTTTCTAGTGTTCAAAGCGCGCGATCGAAACGATCCCACTTCCACGACGCATAATTTAGATGTTGTACTGGTCCTTGAACTTATAGAAGACATTGTCGATGACGTGGTGACCGGGGGGCAGCTTGACGTCCGGCGGCGGCAGGGAGAGGTTGGTGGGGGCGCTCTGCGGCGGGGCGGGCGGCGCGCTGCGCTGGCGCCGATGGTAGATGCTCTTGTGGTTGTTGAGAGAGTTGAGCGTGCGGAACACTTTGTGGCAGAGCGTGCAGCGGGCCGAGTGCAGCGGCTGCAGGTGCTGCTGCTCCGTGTGCCGCTTGAGCGTGAGCCTCGTGGAGAGGAGCTTGCCGCACACGTCGCAGCGGTGGCCCGCGCCCAGCGGACCGACTGCATCCGACATACACAACACAACAACCAACATTAGATGCGCACGAGTCCGGCCACAAAGCGATCGAATCGAAATGAAGCCCGCGAGGGGCGCTCGCACCCAGGATGTAAGCTAGCAACCGATGGAGGCCCAACACCGCTCGTTAACCCCCCGACTCCCGGTCGTATCGGTGAGGCCAAAATGAACTGGTTCCCTTCGCGTGGAACCAATTGGCACAGCGGCGAACGCGCGGGACCGCCCGCGCTCGTCGACAATTTGGAAAAGCTTAGAACCTGGGGTCGGCACGATCGACTGAATGCTTGATTTGATCTCTCACGAAATTGACTCATGCGCTCTAAGTTGTGGTTGGTCGTTCCGTGTGTATGAAAGATACTGTTACGTCAATATGTCCCAATTGGTTCCAGAAAAGTCTCAGAGCACCAAGCACTGACGGCGATGCGTGCGAGCTGCGTTCCCGGTGGCTTCTCGGCGGTGACTTCATTGACAAAAAGCGAAAAACCCAAAGAAAATCGTCACACGAAGCCGACGGAAACGCGCTCGGATACAATATTCTCGTAAAATACATAAATATGTACGTATTATAAAGCATGCACATTACGGTATAACCAACTCTATCCGCTATTCTAATACTGTACATGTTAACAATTTTAGGAACATTAATTTCTCATGACACGAACATTGGCTCTTAGAACGTACAGTCGCGTAACTAAGGAGTAGATATACAAGGCAAGATCGGGCGAGACTATGGCAGGTGAGTCGATGGCAGCGGTATGGCAGCGATGCGGCGGCGCGCGGGTCAGTTGACGGGGTGGTAGGCGACGGGCGACGAGTCCGCGGCGGGAGCCGGTTGCTTGCGGTGGTAGATGCTCTTATGGTTGCGCAGGCTGTTCAGGCTGGAGTAGACGCGGCGGCATATGTTACAGACGGGCTCTCGCGACGGGCGCATGTGTACGTTCTGAATGTGCCGTTTGAGACGCGTGAGCGAGGAGAGGCTCTTGTTGCATGGCTCGCATCTATAATCCTCGGGGGCGTTACGGGCACCACCTGGCGGCACACAAACAACCACCGTTATAGCCTCCGATCGGGTCGAAGCTTCTTTAATGCACTCTCTCTCGTAACGCTCAACGTATGCACCGCACCGCCACCTTAACCGCTAATCCTCCGCCATCACTCCTTTGTACATGTGATTAGTATGCCTACGTCTTGTTACGTTACTCAATGAACACTTACTCTAATCCCATGCACTATTTCCGTTGTCACACTTGTATTGAGGGCCGTGTTGAGGGCCCGTGAGCCACGCTTGTATTAGTGCTGGCGAGGTACTTGTGTACATTAGTCTGTGTGCACGATTCGAACGCGTGTCTAGAGAATATGTGAAAATACAAGCGAAACTCATGAGACTCCTCAAGGTATAACAGGTATTCCTCCTTTTATTTTTATTATTTTATCTTAAATATTTACAACAGGTCAACTTCTTTCAGAATTTAACGAATTATATAATTATGACCGTATGATTTGACATGTAGAACGAACTATGAATTTATACATCTTGACATATGTTAACAAGGATAGTAAGCATATACACACGACCGCCGCAAGTTGAGATCTTTTTATTCAGTGGGGGAGAATTCGCTGATAGCCGTTGCTATAGCAACAGTAACATTCGATAATTCTAATTAGAGACTGTAAATTTTCCACAACGGTTTTATGAATATATTTAAAAAAGGAATCTCTGTTTTGATTGCCTGCGAGCGGTCGTGTACATTCACAGATGTTTTAAGGCTATTGAAATCGTGTTCCTTCTTCATTGCATATTTTGTTTCACGAATCTCGATACAATCGTAATTGGATTCTGTTTCTAGAAACATTCATCATGATTCACTTGCGACCTCATCCTGAGTTTTAATTCGTGTGAAATTATTTACAATATGTTGCGTAAGGTTTCCGACGACTGTCGCAGTCTATTGTTTCGCACTTTCTCGTAATGCTTATATGGCTACCTCCTAGTGGCCGATACATACAATCAGAAATTATCGACTTTACCTAACATATCTCTATATAAACACAATTTACTAAAAATTTTTCTGCCGTGGAATTCTAATTCACATTTCCAGATTTTTTTTAGCTATAATGTTATCTGTTATATTACCTTATTGAGAAACTGTTAGTTGTTCACAATAACAATTAATATGTATTTACATGTTAAGAATCCAAAAGACCAAATTTTTTTCTGAAATTTGTGCTGGTATTTTTTTGATTCATGAAGAAATTCAAAATTCGTTTATCAGTTGAATCCACCATTATGGATTGAAGATGAAGCAAAAAAAAATGGTTGATAACAATGGTATCATAAACTTAACATCATACATTAAAGCTTAGTTTTTTAAAATTAAATTCAAATTAATACCTTCAAGCAGGAAAGTAATTTTGTGTTTGTGTGTGAATAAAAAATAAATCGAAAAAAGTTAGGAACGGATCGAGTGGTTGATGGATTTGTATGGATTCAGATGCACGATCTACTACGATGATAAAAACTTCAAAATTATAAATTAACAAACAAATCACTGGACAAATCACAATACAAATAACTAAACATGAACATCTCGTAGAGACTGGACACATATATTGAATTTGACACACTTCAACAGAATGCGAATGCCTTTTACATATTTTCAACTTATTTTTCGATTTAACTAACCTTCCCTAAAGTTAAATATATTTATATGTTTAAAAAGCATAGTAATGTATAGTAATCTAACGCTAAGGTTAAGAAAGGTAGTAACTAAGTTACGAAAAACATGCACAAATACTCTCCGAATTATCGTCAACATATTTTATGTGCCAGTTTAATATTTATTCCATTCTTCATTCTTTTTTATTAATTTTATAATTTGTAATGAACACACTAATTAACATTGACGATTCTTCCGAGCCAAGACAACACTTACATTATATACAACCAAATAAAAGAAATATAATAATTAATATATATAGTATAGCTCTATTATACATAAGAATAAATTAAATATATTTGTTATTGCCTCATACAAAATATACACCTAAGATATATAAACCTAATGACAGAGCAGAGAGGAAGCGGTGATGGTGGCATACGACAGACAGTGCATTAAATTATCTTTTTTTTTTCAATAATATGTATACAAATTATTTGAAAGTGCAACGTCTTATTACTAACCTTGTGAAGTTCCAGCCAGGCCATCTGCATTCATTCCAGGGCTACCCAAGCCTATAACAAAATGTTAAATTTCTTAGGAGAGGAAATACAATACATTTTTTTTATCAGGCCAGCTGAGGAAAATAACGAAAGTTGGAATTAAACACATTCATAACTTAGGGGTGTATATATGATTAGCTGCAAGTTCTAAGGTCCATGTCCTTGGTTCATTAATGAAGGTATGTGATGTGATATTTGTCATTTTTTGATCTTAGATTTATAGGTCATTCAAAAACATTAGCAATTTTTGAAAATATATTTAAAAAAAAATATATTCCACGATAGAACCCCATACCATTTGTTTTTATGATAAATCTGAAAATGTCTTTTTTTCTTGAAAAATTATTTATTTCTGTAAGTTTCGTTAAAAAGTGAAACAATTGTTATAGCGTTTGGTTGCTCATATCTTCGACTTTGACGGGGAAAAATCTTCGGATGTGTGAGCCGACGCAGGATCTTCCTTCCTTTTCGCATAAAAAAGTGCTATATGGCGGAAAATTCTCGAAATGGTTCGACCCCTGCACCGAATGCGACGTTGCCAGCATGAGCATCGGAACGTTTGCATGGGAGGGTTTTTTTATTGCAATTGTATTTATTAACTAAGAATTTAATTAAAACCAAAATACAGTCCACCTTTTTACTCCAAATATGCCAACGAATACCTGGTAGACCTCAGGTCTGTAAGATTTTAGATTTGAACATATGTAAATACAGGGTGTCATCAAAACTAGAATGTGGTAGCCCCGATTATGAGTATGCCATCAGGACTCCGTACTGAATTCTGACAGCTGAGACGTGCTAATAGACTAACGTAAGTATGCTGGAATTAAAATGTGTGTAGATTCGACATGAAGACGGAATTGCCAGAAAAATAATGTTTAAATAAATTCAAAATCGTGTTGCCTGTCAGACGAATTTGTTTTACTAAAGAACAATCTCTTTCGCAAGAGCATTTCCTTAATACATTTAAAAAAATATTATGCGACTTGACATGGACATGCGACTTGACATGACATAGCTTCCGTTATGATATTAGCCCAATACACCACATTCCCGAAGGAATTCGGTGCCATGCCAGGACCTTCCCTTTATGAGCATGGGTGCATTGAACTGGATAGAAACACGGACAATTTTTCATTGCCGCTTCGACCATCTTTTTCAACCATCACGATGGTATCAACCCGGGCGGGCTTAAACCCTACCACCTAGTAGGGGAGGTGTGCAGTGGTACATGTCGGAATTGAACCCAGGCCTCTGGTACGCTAGGCCAGTCCCCGCGCCGCTAGGCTACGTGCGGCTCTTTAAGTTGGTAACATATTTTTCAGAAATCGAACAACACAAATCCGAATTCAGGTCTCTTGACGGTTTAAACTGAAAATCATAAACAACAAAAAAGAAGTATAGTAAATAGTTAAAAAAATACTGTCTATATCTAAAAAACTAAATTGTTTGTAATAACGTTAAAATCAAACGGCGTGCGTTTTTCTGAGTTTTAAAATAGAACAGCACTTAAGCGAAATGTTTTAGAGGAATTAATACAAATAAAATAAAATATTATTTCATTAATTATTTTTTAGAGACTCCTAAGTTCGCATGAGTGGACAGAAACCATGGAAAAGTCTTTTGCTCTCATTTCTTTACTTTTTATGAAAATGGACATTGATTGTAATACCACACAAAGTGTCATGATATCAGCTTAACACACCGCATGGAAACTAGGTACCATGCCAGAACCTTTCTTATATTGACGGTATTTTTCATTCAGTTTGTCAGCCTCAGTGGCCCAGTGGCGCGACACTTCGGCGATCGCTCTCCGAAGTTAAGCAACGCTGGGTCCGGTCTGGTCTTGGATGGGTGACCATTAGACCGTTGAGAGAGGCTGGCCGTGGTTCGGATTCCACGTTAAACTGTAGGTCCCCTTCCTTACTTACTAGGTGGTAGGGTAAATCCCGCCCGGGTTGGTACCATCGCATTGGATGAACGATGGTCGAAGCGGCAATGAAAATTGTCCGTGTTTTCCATCCAGTTCAATGTAGCCGTGCAATATAAGGAAGGTCCTGGCGTGGCACCTAGTTCCCATGTGATGTGTTAGGCTAATACCATGACAGAAGGTGTGGTATTAGCCATCCATGCCCAGTCACATAAAAAAAAAAGAAGGTGCCAACCGGGCGGGATTAACCTTATCACCTACAGTTTTTAGTGGAATCCGAACCACGACCAGCCTTACACGGTCGGAAACGGTCACCCATCTAGAATCTGACCGCACCGTGAGTTGTTTAACATCGATTTTGTTACTAGGTTACAGAGACTGAAAAAGTTAGTGCTCAGTGTGCACATTAAAACGCCAATAATATTGACTATAAAATGAAGGAGCTGACAATACTGAAATAGGTATTAATGTAGGCATTACCCAGATTTTGCTCCGTCTCTGTCACCAATTCTAATAAAAAAAATACTGACCCGCCAGCGCCGAGTGGTCGGCCAGTGCCGCCATGCTGAAGTTGTAGGTGTTGCCCGCGAACATTTTGGGCTCCGACGGCTGCAGGAAGGGCGAGGGAGGCATCTGCAGAGGGGGTGTCCTGTCATCAGCGTCCGCGGAGCTGCCGCGAGATGGCGGGCCCATCTGCGCAAGCGCATACACCATAGCGGTCAAAGCACGGAATATGCATTCCGTGGGTCAAAGAGATTCAGTGGATCACTGGTTGAACCACTGAAGATACGTCTGCGAATATGTTTGCATGAGGCATGTACGTTTAAGTTTTTGAAAATTGGAGACAGCGGGTTTTAGAATAGGCGCGTTAGATGGCATATGTCCTTTTTATCTATTTTATCTATGGGTTGAAACTAATTTGGGTTGTATGTCATTCCTAAAGTACATTCAGGTACATATTACCTGTAATCTGTAAGTACATTTGTAGAGAAGAACAAGTAAAATATATTTTTTCGCATTAAGCGAGTACCTACTTCGCATTTTTAAATGAATGTGATATTTTATGTAGATTCGACCGTGAAGCAGCAAATACATTAAACTGTTGCAGTTATTTTCGTTAACTTTATATGTTTTATTAATGTGTGCTTGCTTCACGGTCGATTCTACGTACATATTACGTTCAAAGATGAAGAAGCTGTGATGTAATCATGAGGTGCGATGCCCTATCATCTCTGGCCACCCCGTGCACGGTCGATTCTACGTACATATTACGTTCAAAGATGAAGAAGCTGTGATGTAATCATGAGGTGCGATGCCCTATCATCTCTGGCCACCCCGTGTCGTGATGGTATGCATGTTACTATCTACTATACAATTTCATTCTTTTAATAATTCATTGATCGGCTTAATGTATGTATTTAACTTCAAAGCACTTTACACAGTTTAAAGCCATATCGAATATATGTAAGCACTCGAAATAGGGTCTGCATCATCCCACATCCTTGAAGAAGGTGTATCTGTATAGGAAACTGTACCATTTTAATGAAAAATAATATTAAATTCTGATGTTTTTTTCGCGGTCTCCATACAAATTAATCACGCGACTCCAACAAATTGAGGACCAAGAAAAAAAAATTGAAAGTTAATATTTATTTATCATGTAAAAAGTTAGTTTCCGATACAGACTGCCCCCTTCTTCAAGGATCTAGAATCAGTTAGACCCATCTGTAACCTCTACCTTCTAAATATTTGTCAAGTTAACAGTGGGAACCGTCCTCGCCTCCAAATAACCCGTCACATGACACGATTGCATTCATCTAATAGCCAAATGTTTTAGATTGGCTGTACCCGGAAGCCATGCAGTGTCGCGTTGCCTGATAGTCGACCGAAAGAGACCACCATAAGACGTATTTATGTCCGCTATCGAATGGCATACTTGAGCATTGTTGTTCAACTCGTTGCACTCTTCAAAATAGACTTCGAATTCTAATTTAAATATATTGTTTTTGTTCATCATCTAATATTCAATCAATCGGCTAGGCGAATACCTTTTCTCATACCTAACACCTGGGAGAGGGCGGACTAACTTAAGTTCGCGGATTATTGCCGGACTAAACTGGTTTTTGTTTCGTTAGTCAGGTGATAATCCCGTACTATGTTTTTACAGGTTCCTTCTGAACACGACTCAACGAACAAGCTCGATTGCAATGGTTGTCAAATCTATTGGAATCGTGCCTAGCCGAGCGTGGTTTCGCAAAGTAAAGTTGGCTCATCCAGCGAGTCGTATTCACTACGTATAATATTCACAACGTATAATAGTATTTTTTTCCAAAAAATTAAAACCATGCATATCGTATAATATTCACAACGTATAATGTTATACGTTGTGCATGAGTTTAAAAATAAAATAAACTCTTTGCATCATGCAGAACGTATAATAGTCACAACGTATAATATTCCTAACATGAATTCACAAAAAAAGAAAACCATGCAGAACGTATAATATGCCAAGAAGCACTGCGTAAAGCGCCCTAACAACGATACATTTAAGGCTGAAATTGCTACGAATCGATATCTGTTGAAGAGTAACAATTTGCTGCAACGCTAATTGAGACGGTCGAAAAGTCGCGTGCGAGTATAATCTTTAATCTTATATCGATAAGGGCGCTTATCGTATGAAATATTTTAGGATTATATGATATGCATTGTTTTCTTTTTTTGTTAAATAAAGATCATAACATTATACGTTGTGACTATTATACGTTATGCATGGAGAAATAAGTAATTTAATTTTTTGGACTTCTTCATGCACTACGTATAAGATTATACGATCTGCCGATTATACGTCGTGCATGGTTTTAAAATTTTGTTAAAATATGACATTATACGATCTGCATATTATACGTTATGCCGTTCCCCCCATCCAGCCACCCATGCATGTTAGTGATTTACAAATAAATTAGTAAATTGTATTTGAAAGAGCATGTAGTTGCGTGTAGTTAAATGTATGTGTAATTATGTGTACAGTAGCTATAGTAGAATGTTCGTTTAGTTAGATGTACAGAGGTTGTAGTGTAGTTGAACGTATGTGTAGTTTTGTACACAGAAGTCATAGTTAGGTGTTTAGTAATTTGTATACAGAAGTCAGGCGGACTCACGTGCGAGCGGTGGTGCGGTTGCGAGTGAGGCGGCGGCGTGTCGTCGCTGCGCTCGGCGTCCCGGTCCAGCCCCGGGCCGCACATCATGTCCAGCGGCTCGTGCTTCACCTCGTCCATGAGCCGCGGCGACGGCGACCCGCTCGAGTTCGATATGCCGTTGCCGTTGTTGCCCGCCTCGTGGTTGACGCGCGCGTTGCCCATGAGCGACTTGGCGGAGAAGTCGGCCGGCGAGATCTGCGGCATGTGCGACGCCTGCTCCGTGTTGTTGTTGTCGTGGCGGGCGCGCTTGATGACGTCCGGCGAGTTGTCCGAGCCGCGCGAGACGCGCCGCAGCGGCAGCCCGCGGCGCATCAGCTGCTGCACGGACGGCGGCGGCTGGCCAAGCAGCGCCTCCTCGAGCTTCTCGCTGAAGTTGGGCGTGCGCGGCGGGTGCGGCGGGTGAGGCGCGTGGGGCGCGTGCGGCGCGTGGGGCGCGTGCGGCGCATGCGGCGCGAGCGGCGTCTGCGGCAGCGGCGAGTGGTGCGCCTGCGCGGACGCCGCGCGGCTCAGCTGCTGGAACTGCGCGAGCGGCTGCGGAAGGGGGGCGGCCGTTAGGGGTGGGTGGCGATCTCGGGGAGGTTACTAAAGTATCCGTGCGAATTTTTTATTATGTCATTAAAAAAAAAACAAAAAACCATTTCCAGTGCTTTTGAAAGGTTTTTCGAGAATGTGGTGAAACGTTTGGTAGAGCCTGACCGGCGCTAGATATGGCCTTTTATTGCGTGAAATATAATTTTAATGCCGACTAAATGCATGGCCAAACACATTTATTATTACTGCATTTATATATAAAATATAAAATAACTAACATTAATGTATGAAAGCCTACATTTCAAATATAAGTTATAAATATTCAAACTTTGATGAGGAATTGCCTTGTTGACTAGGAGGAAGTATCATTGCAATAACTATAACCAGAAAGCAAATTAAATTCAGTAGGTAACTACCGAGGATTGAACAAGTAATAACCGCAACGGCTACAGTAGTTTTGTGGACAGAGTAAACACTGCGATTCCGCCAATTTTTTCAGTTAGGTACTAAACCTTTAATAGATATTTTCCTCTTAAGAACAGCCCGTAAGAAATGTTCCCCATACAAACATAGTTTACTAATCATTTGAAAACCACTGTTCCAACTGAACTGATATGTAATATCTAATATCAGGAAACAAATATGTGTTTCTGCACGTTTTTGTTTTATTTATACGGACCGAATGAAAAGAAATAACTAAAAAAAATATTTTCATACAAATTTTGTTTTATCTGTGGTTTGACCCAGGATATATATACTGAAGAAACAACTACATACAGACACAGATATTTGTTGCCTGACATTCCATATATCAAGTAAATAGGAACAGTGTTTTTTTGAATGATTTGTTACTACGTTTATAAACATATAGTTACTACGTTTATATGGGGAGTATAATTTTCTGACGCTTGTGGGCTACTTCGGCCCACAAATTCTAGACACACCTACTTCACTCGCAAACATCACTTTTTTTGCTCATACAATATGAATGTTGTTATAAACTTATCTTAAATATGAACTCACTACTGCTCTGACACGCAAAGCGTCACAGTAATATCCGGATCCCTTTCAAAATGCGTACACAGTACCTAGTTAGCTTCAAACTCTTGTATAATTAATAATAAAGACCGAAGTCAATAGGTCTCCCCCACTCACTCCCCACACATACACACGCCGATACTACCTTCACTAATACACGTCACACTCTGACTTAAAGAACATCATACACTTAAAACGTACACTATAACGTGCTCAACCTTATAGTGGTTTGCCGCTTTGCAGACATGCAGCTCGCATCTATATCAATACACACGTGACAACTCGACCCTTTCGAGTCCGCGTGCTTCAACCACCCCTCACCTCACGCATGCACCTTCTCGAATACACGTTACACTCACCCCCTGCGCGTCGTCGTGCTGTGTCAGACCGGACACGCGCAGCACCTCCGCGGTCTTCAGAAAGCTGGTGAGAGAGCGCTGGTGCACGTTCACCTCGCCGTGGTAGATGAACTCCACGAGCGCGTGCAGGTCCGTGAAGGCCACGTCCTGTAGCACGATCACTGGGTGCTTGCATGGTGTGGACTGTGGACAGAGGTGGGCATTAACAGGCATATTGGCGAGCGTTTCATCAGTTTCTTATTTGGAAAACTAGATATGTTTAATGGCCACTTACACGGCTTGAACGTGGGTCTACGATATCACACAACAATCCAACGTAGTAATATACATAATGTCAATGCTATCCAGAGATGCCACAAGCAGATTTTAAAGTTGTACGATTCAGCATATTCCTAATTAAGGTGGTAAGGGCTCCCCGTTTGGGCACACCGACTTTTTAGTTGCTCCTCACCTCCATCCAATGAGATATACATAACATATAACTTGATATTTTTATATATATTTATTTACAATTATATAATTCCCGTAGCAATATGGAATCTAAAGAAAATCTCGTTAACTTGTCTTGTTGGTTAACAATGTTTGAATAACCATCGACCTTTTTGCGGTTTTTTTCCCTACAATAATAGTAAAATTGAAGGTGTGTGGAGCTCAATGTCAATTCATCGCTTGTGATTAAATCCGGAATCCCCAGTTTGATCCGTCGCAAGTGCATTTGCAGGAGCCTATTTAAATTTTGATGATATCATAAGCTGGATTCAACATATAAAAAAAACATTTTTGACTTGCCAAATTGTAGGTCACGTAAGTGGGTATAATAAATACAATATATCTACATCAAGAGGAAGTAGGGTCTGTAAACGAGGGGTATAGTTAGCGTAATATAACTCTATCGATATGAGCGTGGTGAGGCGAGCTGCACTTTAATAATAATTCTTAAATTTGGGTTCTACTCAGCTTCCCCACGTGGTTTTCATTGCGGCTTCTAGTAACATAGCGTAATAACTTTTGCAACTATCCGAAGAACATATCACGCACGACCTGGTGTACCTTGAGTCTGGGCTCTAGCCGTCACTGGTGTTAATAGCGTGAACGACACGTCATAGAGGAGAAGCAGCTCATAATCGGTGGTAGTTGTGCCATCGTAAGCAGACGTGCTGTGTCTCCACCATGGTCATCTCTGCTCACTGGCGACGCACGTGCAGGGTTGGTTGGTTAATGAGGTAATGTTAACACCTTGAGCAACTCGCCGAAATAAGGGCTGCATGCGGGCAGTACGAATCGGTGCGCTTTGAGGCTCTTGCCGTCGCAGGCTAGTGTCACGTCCACGAAGTCCTCGTCGTCACGGAGGTTTTCGAAAGCGCTCGTGATCGAGCTCTGGTAGTTGTTCCAGCGCAGGCAAAAGTCCTGTGTATCCACCATTATGACGTAGCTTACTCGCAACGCACGTGCTGGGTTAGGAACGGTATAAGGTAAGTACCTTGAGCAGCTCGCGGAAGTAAGGGCTGCAGGCGGACAGCACGACTCGGTGCGCTTTGAGACTCTTGCCGTCGCAGGCCAAGGTCACGTCCACGAAGTCCTCGTCGTCACGGAGGTTTTCGAAGGCGCTCGTGATCGAGCTCTGGTAGTTGTTCCAGCGCAAGCAGAAGTGATGTGTGTCCACCATTGTGACGTGCCTCACTGGCAACGCACTTGCTGAGTTAATATAGGTATAAGGTAAGTACCTTAAGCAGCTCGCTGAAGTAGGGGCTGCAGGCGGACAGCACGACTCGGTGCGCTTTGAGACTCTTGCCGTCGCAGGCTAGGGTCACGTCCACGAAGTCCTCGTCGTCACGGAGGTTTTCGAAGGCGCTCGTGATCGAGCTCTGGTAGTTGTTCCAGCGCAGGCAGAAGTGATGTGTGACCACCATTGTGACGTGGCTCACTGGCAACGCACGTGCTGGGTTAGGAAAGGTACAAGGTAAGTACCTTAAGCAGCTCGCGGAAGTAGGGGCTGCAGGCGGACAGCACGACTCGGTGCGCTTTGAGACTCTTGCCGTCGCAGGCCAAGGTCACGTCCACAAAGTCCTCGTCGTCACGGAGGTTTTCGAAGGCGCTCGTGATCGAGCTCTGGTAGTTGTTCCAGCGCAGGCAGAAGTGATGTGTGTCCACCATTGTGACGTGGCTCACTGGCAACGCACGTGCTGGGTTAGGAAAGGTACAAGGTAAGTACCTTAAGCAGCTCGCGGAAGTAGGGGCTGCAGGCGGACAGCACGACACGGTGCGCTTTGAGACTCTTGCCGTCGCAGGCTAGGGTCACGTCCACGAAGTCCTCGTCGTCACGGAGGTTTTCGAAGGCGCTCGTAATCGAGCTCTGGTAGTTGTTCCAGCGCAGGCAGAAGTGCTGTGTGTCCACCATTGTGACGTGGCTCACTGGCGTCTCATGTGTTTGGGCTGGAACAAATGCGACGTGTCAACCTTCGCGCAATAAAAGGCGGACTTTAAAGAAGGAAGGAGAATACATTTTATTATAAGTATTCCATTCAGATTGGATGTTTACTCATCATGGAGAACACAAAAGTCTTTATCTATGTATTAGTAAATACATATAGCAATACATTTAATTTGCTTACATGTATATCTAATGTATGTGTAATCTTGTTTATAACCTTCGCTAACGAGTAACATTGTTATGAGATCTAGGTTGATGTGATCTACACTGATTTTGAAAAGGCTTTCGATCGTGTAGATCACATCATCTTAGCCATAAAACTTCAACACTTAGGTATACATGGTGATTTATTAAGATGGGTTGAATCATATTTGTCAAATCGTTCACAAGCAGTTGTAATGGGCGGTTTCAAAACGAATTATATAGCCATACCTTCTGGGGTTCCGCGGGGATCAATTCTCGGGCCCTTATTCTACAATGCCTATCTATGCGACATAGGTAACTACATCTTAAACTCCAAATTTTTACTCTATGCAGATGACAAAAAAATAATCAAAAGTATCAGGAAACTAGATGACTGCAAAGAATTACAATGTGACTTTAACTATCTTTCGAACTATTACACACAAAATAGAATAAATGTCAGCATTGAAAAATGTATGAAAATTTCATTTACTCGCAGTTTAAAGCCGATACTTTTTAATTACTCCATGAACAATATTCCTATTACAAATGTAAAGTCGGTAAGGGATTTGGGGGTCAAGTTAGATTCCAAACTACTTTTTACTCATAATTTAGATATCATAACTGATAAAGCTTACAAAAACTTGGGTTTTATCATACGTATAGGTAAACAGTTCTCCAATATTGAATGCTTGAAAACACTTTATTGTGCCTATGTTCGCAGTATTCTTGAATATGGTTCGGTTATATGGTCACCTCAATATTCAACACACAAGGCACGGATCGAAAGAATACAACACAAATTCATTAAATATTGAAATTTTAAAACAAAACATGGTTATAATATATACACGGATAGTTGTAGTCATTATCGCTTACTAACCCTGGAAGAGAGAAGATTACTTTAAGATATGACATTCCTTTTTGACATTGTCAACAGTGGTATTGACTGCCCACAACTAATCGCGCAAATTAAATACAATGTTCCTGCTCGTCGTACGCGCCATACCCATCTCTTCCATAATCCATTACATCGTACCAATTACGCCCAAAACCTTACAATAACTCGACTTACAAATATTTATAATAATAATTTTAGTGCAATTGAAATATTTTGTACCACCAGACTAACATTTAAAAAAGAAATAGAAAAAAAGTTATTAGAACTAAGATTGTTGAATACACCGCTTTGTCCTTCATAAGGAAAAAAATAATTGTCTCTAAACCTATTTTTTCTTTAAATGATCAGACTCTTAATGACACCCGCCACCTTAAATACAAAACATTGTTGTAATGAACAAGTGCTCCTTACACACATATATACATGCGCACTCACACATACACACCCTTTTTTCGCACACCCTCACATACAAACACCATATCTAGCTCTCGCCCATACTCATTCTAAATCTAGACTAATAATCCCATTTGCACAGTAGTATCAATCAAACTCTTAAATTTATTAAACGTTATGACTATAACTAGGTGGACTACAGATGATATTTTGTAGACTGTAAACGTAGACTCAATTATGTATAATATAGTGGTAATCTGTTATTGGCTTTTGGACTGTTATATTTTTATGTGAAAATGTATAGTATATAAGCTGTTGCTAACACTAGACGAAAACATAAGTTTCAAAAATGTATATCTCTGTAACTAGACACTTCATAGAAAAAATATTATTTATCTCAAAAACATGACGATTACGGCGTATTGAATGTAATGAGCATAGCAACACCTTGTGTAGTCACTCATCGTTCTGGTTTTGATGGCCTCTGGAGCTCGAATTATGTTCACGCATACCGCCAAGAATATGGTGTAGAAAGCGTAGAGTAATTATTGGTAGCAGGCCCCTATAGGGCAATATGGGCACTATAGCGCCGAAAAATAGATGTTTTTTTGCCTCTATCACCGCCCGAATGTACATACAACACTAATGCCCGCACAGTGACAAAGGGCAACATACCTATTCTAGATACTTGACCCAACACAAGTTAATATATAAAAGCAAATTAGCGATAAAAAAATGGGTCATGTGTGATAGCGAATGCACATTTTTACTTGCTTATTGACTTATGGACGAGAAAACAATTTTATAGTGATAGACGGTTGTGAGTTACGATCATATGCTACTTGACCTATTTTGACATAATAGGATCAATGACATATGAGGAAGAAATTTTATGTGAACGACTTAAATTCTCATCATATCCATACTATCCATACTAATATTATAAATGGTAAAATAAAAGTAACTCTGTGTGTTACGTTTTCACGCCTAAACTACTGAACCAATTTTTATGCAATTTGCTGTGGAGAGCCTTGACCTTAAAAAAGTACAGTTTTGTGGCGAAAGGCATCCCCCTTTTAAAAACTCAAAAGGGGGATGAAAGTTAGTATAGGGAACTAATATAACATACCTACAATTTAGGTTCAGCCCGACATCATCAGTCCGAAACGACGTAGACCAGAGAGGAGCCGGGTACCTCAGCTAGTATTATAAATGCGAAAGTAACTCTGTCTGTTGCATTTTCACGCATAAACCGCTGAACCAATAATAACTATTTTTGGTATTATTTGGACCTTGGAGCTACCTTTTGTGGCAAAAAAATACTTGAAGTCACCCCCTTCAAGTAAATTGTTTTATACGAAAAGGTAGCTATCTCCAAGGTCCAAATAATACCCAAATTCGTATTATTGGGGATTAAAGTTGTTGTGTGAAACTGACCTTTGGTTTATTTTCGATCCAGGAAATAATTCAGCCCGCAATCAGTCCAAAACGACATTAACACAAGTGGAGCCGAGTACCTCAGCTAGTAGAAAATAAATCTAGTAATATAATACTTCCACCGTAGCTCCAAAACTTGGGTATATGAGTTACGTTCCTTTGTATCCGGATTTTTTTCAAATTCCGTTTGTTTCATTCTGAGCACCAATCAAAACGAATCTAAAATATGATGATTTAGTTCGTATTTTTGGTTTTAGTTAAATTCTAAGTACCAGAACCAAAGAATATATACACTCCAGAACGAAGTAGATAGACTTTTACATCAGATCAAAACATTTCGGAGATGTGCCACATAGCGTGCGTACCCGCGGATGCACTCAAAATAATGCTGGATCTCGACAACACAAATCATATGCAACTAATGCAGCTAGTTTTTTTCTATTTTAGTTGGATTACCTATTGTTATGAAGTTTGACGGTTAAAGAAAGAAAGGATGTAACAAGAGCACGTACGTTTGAAGGAACTGCAGTACAAAGTATTGTCTGTAAGCAATAATGACAAATGAATGTCAATACTAGATGCGCATTCCCCGAGCCATCCGACCCCGAGGCTGCTTAGTATTAACAACATGCTCGATTGTTTGCGCGATGTGGCATAGTGGCTAAGGCGTCGCGGCTTAACCTCGGGTTCTATTCTGTTTTATGAACTACTCTAGCATATGCCGAAACGTATTTATTCAAAGATTTTTTTCAATACCGGCATGAATAATGATTCTGTGTGTTATCTTTCTGCACTAGTAAACGACAAAGTGTGTGTTGTTGATCTGTCCTTCTTACACTCAACAACGTAGCAGCGGAGGTTAGATAATTTGTCATTATGCGAGAGGTTTTAGTTCGAATCTCGCCCCGATCATGTACTACTTTCTTTCTCTTTCTGAGTTGAATAAGTGCATTTAGTTACGAATGCAAGCTGTACAATGGTTAGGAACTCATGTAAAATTTTAGGTCCCCTTCCCCTTCTAGATGGTAGGGTTAAGACTACCCGGGTTGGTACCACTGCATTGGATGAAACTACTTAAAATGCTTGTTTTCCATCCAGTTTTGTGTAGTCGTGCTCTTAAAGGGAAGGTGGCGTGGCACCTAATGCCTAATGCCTTCGGGAATGTTATTGGGCTAATGGGAAGTAGTTAAATATGTTTGGAAGGTCATTTGGACTGCACAGTTGTCTATCACATCCTCCTAATCCTCCGGGAAAAAGAAGTTATGTTATAAATACATTTAAAATTGGTGAGCAAACTATTTTGTGCTCATGTGCAAAGGTTTGGTCCATCATCTATTATTATAGAAGTAAAGATACATGTTTGTTTGTCAACGGATCCGCTGCGCTATGAAACTTACAATCGAATGCGATTTGCGAACGCATCGAGGATGGATTGTAAAGCACTGCTGTTCGGGTTATGTTGGGTTGGCCAAATATCTCTAATACGAAAGGTTTTTTTACATGTCAATATGTTTCTTTCACAATTAGTTTAGTAATGTGTCTTCTTAATAAACACTTTCTATGTACATTAGAACGTTAAAAAAAAACAATTTGATGTTTCTAACGTTTAGTTGTTACACTCATTCTGTCATATTGACCTCCTAAACCTTGGATTAAAAGGGACTTCAGAATTATATCAAGATTTTCGAATGTCTACGCATTCTATATACATATGAAAACTTATTGAGAGCTAAATTTGAGTAAAGAATTCGCTTTTCAACCGACTTAAAAAAAGGACGAGGTTCTCAATTCGACTGTATATTTTTTAAAGTCGTTATTTTTGTTAATTCATTACATAAATTTGGTTTCATAATTTCATTTTAAGTCATACGATATTAGACATACTATCTACTGCTTTGTGCCGTGAGAGCATTTCTTTCCAAGCATATCGTAAGAAGCGGGCGACTAAATAGGTCTGTCGACTGCGGTTCAGTATTGGAAGTCGGAGTTATCACATAAATTGGCGTTTACGGAACTTTGAAGTTACGTAAAAAACGTCAAACCCAATAAACAACTTTCAAATTTTACTACTTATACCATGGTTTTACCTTCTTCAACTTGTGAAAATCAAACTCGGACGAGGAATTTTTTTGAAAACGCCGAGTTGCCTAAAATGGCAACGTGAACGTATTTACGGCGATGATACTTAAGCTGTCATATCAAACTCGGACTCGCAAATGATAATTCTCCATACAATTTAAATGATCGGTTAGGCGTAAACGCCATTTTATGTGAGAAGTCCGACTACGGGCTCTGATTCTACGTGAACCTGTAGGTCCCTTTCCTCACTTACTAGGTGGTAGGGATAGTTCATCCCTTTCTGTTACCATTGCATTGAATGAAATATGTTCGAAGCGGCAGTGAAAAATTGTCCGTGTTTTCCATCCAACCGTGCTAGGCATTTTCTCTACATCATTCTCATGAGGTTTGTTCGGCTAATATCATGCGAGTAGGTGGTGTTGTTAGCCATCCATGTCCAGTTATAGAAAATACGTTATGTCACTGTGCGTATTTACATTTACCTAGATAACTTTTCTTTACATGTTTATTGGTATGAGGCAGACATATTTTGAGTCTCATTTGAGTATTTACCCCTTTTAAAACCCTCTAATTATTCGGATACAGACCTTGTAATCCTCTCAACGGTCACGGTTAGACAGACAATCATAATTCTTATTTTCAATATCTATTGAAGAAACATTTAAATACCAAACCACGTATACTAATACCTATCCCTCTTTGCAGGAAAAAAAACGGATGTTTTGTCCGCCAACCCCCCTTTTAGATCTATTTATCTGTGTCACACTATGAAAAGAGTGTTCGCTTCTTATAACACCTTATAATTAATTTTACTACCTCTGAGCTTTTGTAAAAAAAGTTTGGTCGAACGATCAATGGAAATTACTTGAATGGATCTAAGGAGCATATGGCTAGATAATTTGCAGGAATTATTTTTACCGTTATAAAAAATCTTGAATATCGAATGTAGTATAAATGCAATAAAAATGTGTTCATAGAGGAAACGTTTTAAGTTACTGATCATTTGTAACTGAAAAATGATATAGTGGAAAGAATTGAGAAGGGTATTTTAAGATTGTTTAGTGACTTATTTATAACCGACTTCAAAAAAGGAGGAGGTTATCAATTCGTCTGTATGTTTTTTTTATGTTTGTTACCTCATAATTTTTGCCTGGGTGAACCGATTATCATGTAAATTTTTTTCCAAATTGTCTCATTTTAATTTGGTTAAGTTCTGACAATGATATCCATGAGAAAATCATACAAGTCTTAAATTTGTATTAAGATGTGCGCGACAAATGGACGAATAACTCAATATAACGCCAACCGATTTCGGTGATTCTTTTTTTATTGGAAAGGACGTGTACAAATTAGTAAATGTATTTCAGATTCACTAAAAATAAACAAATAAAAAAAATAACAGACTTCAAAGAAAAAGCACTAAAAAGTAACAAAATAATTGCCATTTTTGTAGTTACGATTTTTGTTATTTTTTGAGTCGGTGTCAGCCAAGGTCGCCGAGGATCTCTTGCTTGGCGCAGCGCGTGCCCAGCTGACGCCGAGTCAAAAAATAACAAAAATCGTAACTACAAAAATGGCAATTATTTTGTAACTTTTTAGTGCTTTTTCTTTAAAGTCGGTTATTTTTTTGTTAATTTTTTTTATGTCACTTTACAGACGAAACAAATTTACAGAGCACACAGGAGTGGAGTGCCCAGGTGGCTCAGGAAAACGTACCACTAAACCATTACCCACGTTAAAATGGTCCAAAATCACGAACAACTTTTAATTACCGCAGCGACCATCTTATTCACGCAATATATACCTTACTGATTCCTAAAGACGAACATGGATTTACATTGTCACATGGATTACGAACCATTCGCCAAAATCATGACATATTCCTTTGCACGTAAAAATCGGAGTGTGTATCGTAAGATACGGACCTTCCTCACTTCTATATATAGTTAACCGGCGCGCCCGTCGAAGATATACAATGATAAATTACATATATGGTACCTACCTAATCCTTAATTGCTATTAATCATGTTACCTAAAACAACAAGTGGTCTATATCGTTACATTAAACTATGAAATTGCACGCCATATCATCGTAGCAAGATACGAAAGATTAGAAAAAAATATTAAATTCACAACCGAATTTATCAGCAGTTTACAAAAAAATTTAAGTTGAAGTAAATACAGTAGAGATTAAAACACGTTCGCTGTATTTTATGCCGTTTAGACTACGCATGAAGGATTAACAATGATGATATGAATGCACTGGATTTAATGATATTAGCTAAATATCTGGAACAGATAGTGGGACCGCCCCGGGTGCAGCCTTTTAAATATTTTTAAACGAATTGGGATGGTCCTCAGATCAAAAACCGGCTAAGTGCAAGTCGGACTCGTACACGAAGGGTTCCGTACCATCGTACAAGATTTAACCCAAGAAAATCACGTTTATTGTATGGTAAAGGGGGGCCTTTATTTTTTATTATTTATTTGTTATAGCTTATATGTTAAAGTTATACCTAATTGTTGTTATAGCCTTAAAGGAAAAATAAATGTTGTCTTATGAAAATAAAAGCGGCAAAATAAATACACACTCCGTAAAAAATTCAACTGCTTACCTATTACGGTAACGGACCGAATGACGTACGGTCAACGGAGGCTTAGTAATAGGGTTCTTTTAGCACTCCTAAAAATTAAGGAGACGTAATATCTAGCGCGGCTACTATTGAGACTTCTGTCTTTAATTTTCTAAAACTACCAACGCAACTTGAACGTACATGTCTTGGCGACGTTGACGTTGGGACTTGGCGTGCATGGGCGCACGGTGGCGACGTTTAGACGGGGTTTTATAAGACACGGTGCTGACTTTCCGTACATTATATGCATAATTTCTCCATGCAGCGGTGGCGGCACGCGTCACGAATAACGATCACTTATCAATGCTCCAATCTTTTTATCGTCTGTGAGATGCTCTGGTTATTGCAATAAATTAGTGTATCCTTTATATACAACACTAGTTTAGTAATACTTGGTTGTGTTCAAATTTAATCCGACCATTCAAAGCCACCACTAGATCCATTCTTTGATGAGATTACTTCTTTAAATTATGTGTTACATTGCAAATGTGTTTGGGTACCATCATATTCCGTCCATACTTTTCTTTCTGCACGTCGTTCATGTCGTCAAATACATCGTTGGATTCCACATAAAACTCTAGGTCTACACTTCCTTACTTACTAGGCGGTAGGGCTGATGCCGCCCGGGCTGGTACGATAGAATTTAATGAAGGCTAATCCAAGCGGCAATGAATATTGGCCGCGATCAAAATAATGGAATAGCTCTAGCATGGTACCGTTCTGCCATGGCATCTTGCTCCTTCGGTAAGGTCATGTGATGGGCTTATATATGAGACTAGATATATTTTTATCCACCTGTATCCGATAACGCACAAAGCGCGAAATTAAATTGTTCGAAATCGGCTGGAGACATGGATAAGATAATGAGTAAACTCACGCAGTCTGGAGTGTATTTTCGAGTAAGTATTTACAGACGTAGTCAGAACTTTTGATTTCAGGGCTCTTAAGATATAAAAAACCGGCCAAGTGCGAGTCGGACTCGCACACGAAGGGTTCCGTACCATCGTAAAAAAATGTATACAAAAAAATCACGTTTTTTGTATGGGGACCCCTTTTAATTTTAATTATTTCTTAATCTTACCTATTTGTTGTTATAGCGGCAAAATTAATACACACTCTGTGAAAATTTCAGCTGTCTATCTGTTACGGTTACTGAGATACAGCCCTGTGACAGACGGACAGACGGACGGACGGACGGACGGACGGACGGACGGACAGCGGAGGCTTAGTAATAGGGTTCCGTTTTCACCCTTTGGGTACGGATCCCTAAAAAATTGGAGAGGTGAGTTTCCGGAGAAGTAAAAATTCACATAGGTAGAAGAAAACCAGATAAAGAAATCTCTTCATTAAGGTCAGAGTTATTATTTTATGTGACTGAACATGGATGGCTAATATCACACCAACTGTCATGATATTCGGCCAACACATTTCATGGAAACTAGGTGCCATGCCAGGAACTCTCTTATTTGCACGGTTACCTTTAACTGGATGGAACACGGACCGGAACCCTAAGCAGAGGAGATGGGTTCTCAGAATGACCCATTGTTGGTTCACCCGTATTTCAAGAACATGTGTAAGGAGATCTATGACCATAGATAATATCTCTCTACCCTTCTGGGGAAGTGTTGGATGGTATGTGTTAATGTATATGTGGTATAGTATCACTAGATCATTGATTTATTATTTTCATTCATGCGCTTACCATAATCAGTATTACTGATTTTTGAAAAGGTTGAACAAAAATATTTTTTTTAATGTTACTGGACATATGACTGATACAACATCCACAGACATGATATTAGCCCAAAACCGCACTCCCGAAAGATTTAGGTGCCATGCCAGGATGTTCCATTTATGAGCACGGCTATATATGTCAAACGAATAAATTATTTCTTGCAGCGCTGGCCAGAAAATACTATTACCAAACAATTTATTGAAGTTATTAATGAATTATACACCCAACATTGGCATGCATAAAAATAACTAGCAAATATAAAAAAATATAGTAGTCGAAGAACATGTTTTGTTTTCTCAAACAAAAAATATATTAAATGAATCAAGATTGTAAAACTGACTAATTTCTAGAAAAATTAACCCAAGCTACTTGCCATTTTTATAGTACCCCACTATTTTTCATTATAGAGGACTTAATGTTATTATTGCATTGTCATCTATTCCGGAGCTCTTTTCCAGTCTCTAACGCATCGAAAAATTAGTATAAACAAACCTAACGAACAGACAAACAAATATGTTGTTTGGAACGCTTAACACTTTTAAAAGACGGCTACAATAATTCCTACAACAATTTCGTAAGGTTCGTTCAAACTTAATACAGTTCCAAGTTCGCGGCATTGAAAGAGTTGCCACATACATAATATGCATTTCATAAATACATTATATGTATGTACTAAGCCGTAGAAACAAGATTAGATTTGAAGTTTTAAAGGATTGAAAATGATTCTGTCCAATTACATAAAGATAAAAAAGTGATAATATATGTATTACAATTTTATCAAACTAATGTATTGTTTACCTGACCAAATGTTAATATTCATTGCAATATTACAAATGCTCTTAATTCTACATAAATCAAGTACTAAAACGAGTATACATAACTAAATAACTTGTATCGCTTTTAGGTTCTTTTTTCCACATTTACTTTAATTTTCCAATGGGTTTCATATTTAAATTTAAATCCAATAAAATAATAATCATCAATGTGCAAAAATCATTTATAACTAACAGTCCCATCGAACTTCACAACATAAAAGCTGGAAAGTGTAAAAAAAAATATTATGCTTGGAACGTGAAAAGTTTGAACAGCATGGTTGAAAGTAAATAAATGAAACTCAAAACAACTAAACACGAATTATCATTCTGTAAGAAAAAAACAAGTTTTTGTAAAGCAATTTTTTCAAGCTTTTCCTAGACTCCGAAAGTTTCCAATAAAAACGTTATTTATGACAAATTTTATCATATGTACACGTAGCGTACAAAGTCCTTCGATATCTATTAAAAAAATATTATAATCTAAGTTGTTAGTATAATCTAGGGTAAGTAATCTAGTTACATAAGAACTGGCGGAGGTACCGGCTCCGTTCAGCAGGAGCTATTCCTGAAATTCCGTAATCAGCAATCAGGAATCCTGAGTCTCTAAAACCGCCTTTATACCATTTTTTAAAGGTTTTCTAGACTCAGGATTCCTGATTTCTGATTACTGAGTGCCAGGAATAGGCCTGCTGGACAATGTATTTATGGACTGATGTCGGACTGAATTATTTCCTAGATTTTACCTGTATGAGTTCCCCATACAAATTGTCATCATCAGTGTCAAATGTAGCCTATGTCCTATTCCAAGATTCAGACTTAGTAGGCAGATAAGCTATTAGAGTTCCTAGATGTACCTACTGATTCGTATACATTATAACGTATATGCAAACTCGATCAAGCTAATTTATGTATTCGAGATAAAGCTAAGCTGCAAAAAAATCCACATCACGCTACAGCGAGTGATGCGTACAAGTTAGGTTAGGTCACGGTGTAACTCATGACCTAGATAATAGCCTATTTTATGGGCGAGAAAAATATTGATAAGAATGATGTGACTAGTCGAAGTGTTCTAATGTAAGATAACCTTCATTTGTCATTTGATGTCACTCCTAATATTATTAGATAATAAATATTTTTCGTCAAGGTTACATGAAACCCTTGGAATAGTTATTTTAATCTGGTCCTCTATTAAGATGTGTATGTATAATCGACCGGGAAGCAAGGATACGTTAATTTGATAACTGCAAGAATATACTGCAAGGCTAAATCCAAACCAGCAAAACAGCAAAACGTAGGTACCATGCGCGAGTATTGAAGTAATCGACCATGAAGCAAGGACGTTCGTCTTTTTACCCTACATATAAATATGATTTATTATTTGTGACCGAATTAAATTTATTAACAGGACAAACGGTTTTTTTATACAATCATGTTGTAATTGTTTTAAACTACATTTTACCTTTTAAATTGATTTTGAGAATTTACAGTGACATATAAATTAACATTAATCTAATTTTATTGAAAAAGTAATTGCGCTGATTAGCTTTGAATTGATTTGTGGTTGACATAATTTGAATGAATAAATATTTAAAATATAATTAAATTACTTCTCGCTTTTAGTGGCATTAATTGTCATTAAATATCTTATGGAAACATAAATTCCTCTCATGGGGAAAAAAATCAGAAGAAAACGCCTAGAATGCGTCGAATCTACAAAACGCAGTAGAGGTTCTTTGCCACTTGGTAAAATTCTCGTACAAGGTCCGATAATCGGCCCATCCCGCTCATCTCCCCATATAAAAGGGGAAAGAAGATCACGCCCATATTTCTTGTCAGATATCCAAAATTTTGCTGAAAATATCTTTATTTGATCGAATTAGATGTCTGATGACCATTGGCATTGTAAAATTGTGTTTGGTTTCTAAGTTATAAGGTCCGAAAGTTCGAATTTTTCGCGCGCTTTATACAATAACTTTGGAGGTGGATTGAGTAATGATAAAGTAAGAACATCTTAAAAAGATTAGTCATCAGACATAGCCTTTTTAATCAAGATTTATAATCTATTTGGTTTTTGTTCGATTTTTTACTACAGCGGTCGTGGTTTACTTTTAGCCATAAGTCGTTTTGAAATAAAATTTTTCGTAAATCTTACCAAATCATACACTATGCATATCGTCTTTTTTGTGGATATGTTGCATCTTCCTCATCACGGAGCCTGTCTTATTCTTTGAAACAGAGAAGGTCCCAGAGCGCAACAGCACGGTTTTGTACCGTGCCCGCGAATGAGTTAGGCCCTCCGGGTTGGGCCACCTTAAATGCGGTTCGAAAGTCCACCAAAATCTTGAAGGTACCTTAGGTAAGGTAAAAAAAACATAAAATTAATACGATTTGCAAATAAATTTAACAATATTAAACTTAGAACATTTTAACCACACTCCGCTCCATGGGCCCGAATTATTGTGTGCGAGAAATATACCGATATCATTGAATTGCGTATAAAATAATGCGTAAACAACATTAGAGATAGGTCATGTCTGTGCGTGTAGTTGCGTCAGATTACCCAATCGCTGTACACACAAGCACGTGATAATCACAATTTAGATCTGTGAAAGCAATGTAAACTAGTGTGACTACTAATGGAAATGTAGGAAACCATGACGGTGATTATATTGCAAGAGCGGCTCGTATCGCCTTTCATTCAAGAGGTTGTAGGTTCAATCCTACCTCTCTTTTTAAAGGAATACTGGTAAAGGTGGCTGAGCTGAGAAACCAAAGGTACTCAGAGAAGCCAAATCCACCTCACCTCGCGAAACCACGCTCAGCAAGGCACCATACCAGCGGATTAGCGGACTATAGCTGAGATAGCTTGTTTGAAGTACGTTTGAAGAGATTCCCCCACGGACAGACAGTTCCATATCTTGGCAGTGCGGCAGAGAAATTACTTTGAGAGACGGTTCGTTCTCAAAAGACTAATCTCAACCACAAGACGGTGCTCTGATTATCTGCGGAGGGTGCTCCGGATATAGGTATGATGGGGAGGAATAAGGGATGCAAGTTTCACTGAGCAACTCCCATGGAAATACCTATAGAATAGACTAAGCTACCGACAAATCGTCGGCCAACGGTGAGTTGTGGATCCAACAAGACGGAAAAGAAAAAGAAAGAAAGTGGTGCATGATCGGGGTGGGAATCGAGCCTATCACTTCTGGCATCGAAAGCAAGTCCCCTCGTCCCTGAGCTAAGAGCCACTCGCGACTTGGTTAACGAGCTAGATTATGTTGGAACAGAGAACTCTGACAGCAACGAATAAGACTCCGCCACTGGTCCATGATGAACGCACTAGTTGTTTTTTGCGATAGGTATTTAAAAAAACAGTCAAAGGCTATCAAACATTCGCAATGTCACGCGGACTTGATGCTCTAATGCATCCTATCTAGAATATTTTTGCGAGACTCAATTATCGACGTCAAAAGAACTTGTTATCAGGAGTAGGTACTAGTAGATATGGGAGCATGGCTGTGAACTAAACATTTAGGCATAGAGACAAACAAACACTACATTGTAAGCGATTGTATATTTTGTATCAGTTTATGTATATTTAAGTCCGGAGGGACGCTTAATTACTATGGCTGTAAAAGTAGGGTACTGTAAAAGCCCACAAGTCGTAGGACAATGATGTTTCTTTTAGCACAGTTAATGGTTTTTTAAATGGGTTAGATCTACACGTGTAAGATAATAATCTTGAAAATGGATTGGTTCTAGTTTTATGATTTGTAGTGGCGACAGGAAACACATTGTGATGTAATCATGAAATCTACCTTTAAAATACAAACCGTAATTATTAGTACCTGTAAAAACCGAATTAATCGATATTAACATGATAAATGCGAAAGTAACTCTGTCTGTCTGTTGCGTTTCACGCCTAAACAGCGGAACCAATTTTGATCCATTTCGGTATAGAGAGAGAGAGTCTGGATCTTGGAGATGGACATAGGCTACCCTTTGTGCCGAAAATTAAACTCGGAAGAGGTGAAATAAGGGATGAAATTTAGTATGGAGAACTCATAATATCCAGAAAATAATTCAGCCGACTGGAGCCGGGTACCTCAGCTAGTGTTTAATAACTGATATAATATTTTTTACCAGTTCGGTAATAAAATAAAGTTCCACCCGGACAGCTTACATTATTATATAAATTTTAATTATTTTTAACATTTTTTTAGCTACTATACTTTTATTTTATGCAACCTGACACAAAACTACCGTTTTGATATTAGTCAAATACAGCACATTCCAGAAGGAATTATGTGTCATGCCAGGACCTTCCCTTTATAAGCACGGCTACATTGAACTAGATGGAAAACACGGATATTTTTTGATTGCCGTTTCTATTGCTAGTTATTTTTAAAAAAATGTTTTATATATATTAAGAACGGCCCTTAAGCATGAACCTCATACAAACGTAGTTTACAAATCATTTGAAAACCATGTTTCAATTGAGTTCATATTAAACATTCCGTCAACGAATATCTGTGTCTTTACGTTGTTGTTTTTTTTTTAATCCAAACAGAACAGACATGTGCATCGGGAAGTGAGTGTGCCCGTTGAACAACTCCGGCACCATACTGAAGATACGAGAGCCAGTCTATATGTAGTCCCGAGCGTGGATCCGTGGTCCTATCTGGAGAATAGCCAGTATTTGCGGATAACTTATGCTTGGGCAGGGTTATATAATAATAACGAAGGGTACTAGAATCTGCAAATATATCTCCTGGCCATAGTTAAAAATTTCTACTTTCCGTCCGTTCCATTCAAATGAAATATATAGTAGCAGTTAATTTGAAAGATAACGGCACAGATGCAAAATGGTTGAAGTCACGACCTACGATAAGATTAGTGCATTTTTTTCTGCGGTTTTTGCTTGTTATAGAACATTATCTATTTTTCAAACGATAGGTACCTATAGTGAGATAAAAGTGTTGACCACTATGTATCAGAGTTCAGAAGTTTTCAGGAGGGCGATGCATGGCACGAGCTTACCTGCGTATAAGTTCTAAGATTGTTTCTAGGATAAAGTCACAAAATAATAAATTACTTATAGTTAAGCAATATTTGTTGGTAAAAACATAATAACAGTGTAAACTCTATATAACGACACTTGTTGCGAATTTTATGGCGTTATTGAAAGTTGTCGTTAAGGTGGGCCTTCCCGCTCAACTACTCATACAAAGGTGAATCTTCTATCTTGTGCGCATGATATATTTTTTGTCGGCGATCCAAAATTATACTCAAATCAGCTTTATTTGATCGAACTAGATGCTTGATGACCATAGGCATTGTTCAATTGTTTTTGGTTATAAAGTTCGAAAATTCGAATTTTTCGCGCATTTTATACAATAAGTTTTGACGTCGATTACTTAAAGATATACTAAAAACATTTTAGTCACTCTACCAAGATTGTTCAAAAAAAATTCAAAATAAAATTACAGCGTTCATTATTTACCTATGAGTCGTTTTGTAATTATTTTTTTTAATTTTTTATTTGCTTTGTGGACGTGTTGCATCCTCCTCATAACGAAGACTGTATTTTTAACCGACTTAAAAAAAGGAGGAGGTTCTGAACTCGACTGTATTTTTTTATGTTTGTTACCTCAGAACTTTAGATTGGGTGGACCCATTTTGATAATTCTTTTTTATTTAAAAGCTGGTGCTTTCCGTGTGTTTAAATCATTTTAATTTAGTTTAGTTCTAACAATGGCATCCATGAGAAAACCATATAATTTTTTAATTTGCATTAAGTATGTGCGCGACAAATGGACTCATATGAGTAGCCCGTTTAGTACGTCTACCCATATTTAGACAAATTAGTTAGTGCACTTCAGATTCACTAAAAATAAAATAATAAACAAAATTTTGAACAAAAAACCAACTTCCAAGGAAAATATTTCTAAACCAATTAATATGCATTAAAAATTTTAAAAAATATTGCAATTGTTGTTATTTTTGGAGGCGGTGTCAGCCAAGGTAGCCAAGCTTCTCTTGACTGCTGGGGCGCGTGCCCGGTGTGTTCACTTGACAGCTCCCTTTTCGCCGTGGCCCCACTCTCGCCTCTCGCCTCGTCAAGTCGCACGTGCGACACAAGCACATCTCCCCTATAACTATGTATGAAGATACAAACCTGCCGTGTCTGACACCGACTCCAAATTTTTTTAGTACACATTAATTATTTTAAATCACATTGAATGAAAGATGGTACACAAGCGATAGTGAAAATAGTCCGTGTTTTTTTCATCCAACTCAATGAAGCCGATCAATATTAGGAAGACCCTGGCACCTAGTTTATTGTGTTAGGTTACTATCACACATAGTAGATATGGTTTAGCCATCCTTGCCAGATTTCATTAAAAAAAAACTACACGGCTTGAGCAAATATATAGTATTCGTATATTAATATCATTAACTTTTAAACAAATACATATTAAAGAGGCTAGCAAAACTATCAACTTACCTTTTTAATTTTCTGCTGCTGACGTTTTCCAATCTGCGGAATAGAGAAAGAGGAGTATTAAAAATGGTTTATGTTTTGAGTTTCAGCGACATCTACATTTTAAGCATTGTAATCAGATTTTGAAAATAATCTGAAAAAGTATTGGTCGTGACATTCGTCGGAAGCAGGACTTGAACCTGCGACCTTTGGATTACATGTCCACTGCTCTAAACCAACTGAGCTATCCCGACAATTACATCAGCCAACGAATTTCTCGATTATATTCGAATCGACACAATGCTTCCCCTATCTTCTGCTAGATGGCGCTGATGATGTTTTTTTTGCGTATTGATCCTACGCTAAGGCATTTTGACTGCAATGATTGAGCTATCAATCTTATTGCTGTCGTCACCAAAGACGTTTTTGGTATCGGACACTAAGAGTCAGCCCGGATTTTTACTTGATAATTTATGTATTTAATGGATACGACATTACCGTTATCTCATTAATTTGAGTTTCAGCGACATCTACATTTTAAGCATTGTAATCAGATTTTGAAAATAATCTGAAAAAGTATTGGTCGTGACATTCGTCGGAAGCAGGACTTGAACCTGCGACCTTTGGATTACATGTCCACTGCTCTAAACCAACTGAGCTATCCCGACAATTACATCAGCCAACGAATTTCTCGATTATATTCGAATCGACACAATGCTTCCCCTATCTTCTGCTAGATGGCGCTGATGATGTTTTTTTTGCGTATTGATCCTACGCTAAGGCATTTTGACTGCAATGATTGAGCTATCAATCTTATTGCTGTCGTCACCAAAGACGTTTTTGGTATCGGACACTAAGAGTCAGCCCGGATTTTTACTTGATAATTTATGTATTTAATGGATACGACATTACCGTTATCTCATTAATTTGAGTTTCAGCGACATCTACATTTTAAGCATTGTAATCAGATTTTGAAAATAATCTGAAAAAGTATTGGTCGTGACATTCGTCGGAAGCAGGACTTGAACCTGCGACCTTTGGATTACATGTCCACTGCTCTAAACCAACTGAGCTATCCCGACAATTACATCAGCCAACGAATTTCTCGATTATATTCGAATCGACACAATGCTTCCCCTATCTTCTGCTAGATGGCGCTGATGATGTTTTTTTGCGTATTGATCCTACGCTAAGGCATTTTGACTGCAATGATTGAGCTATCAATCTTATTGCTGTCGTCACCAAAGACGTTTTTGGTATCGGACACTAAGAGTCAGCCCGGATTTTTACTTGATAATTTATGTATTTAATGGATACGACATTACCGTTATCTCATTAATTTGAGTTTCAGCGACATCTACATTTTAAGCATTGTAATCAGATTTTGAAAATAATCTGAAAAAGTATTGGTCGTGACATTCGTCGGAAGCAGGACTTGAACCTGCGACCTTTGGATTACATGTCCACTGCTCTAAACCAACTGAGCTATCCCGACAATTACATCAGCCAACGAATTTCTCGATTATATTCGAATCGACACAATGCTTCCCCTATCTTCTGCTAGATGGCGCTGATGATGTTTTTTTTTGCGTATTGATCCTACGCTAAGGCATTTTGACTGCAATGATTGAGCTATCAATCTTATTGCTGTCGTCACCAAAGACGTTTTTGGTATCGGACACTAAGAGTCAGCCCGGATTTTTACTTGATAATTTATGTATTTAATGGATACGACATTACCGTTATCTCATTAATTTGAGTTTCAGCGACATCTACATTTTAAGCATTGTAATCAGATTTTGAAAATAATCTGAAAAAGTATTGGTCGTGACATTCGTCGGAAGCAGGACTTGAACCTGCGACCTTTGGATTACATGTCCACTGCTCTAAACCAACTGAGCTATCCCGACAATTACATCAGCCAACGAATTTCTCGATTATATTCGAATCGACACAATGCTTCCCCTATCTTCTGCTAGATGGCGCTGATGATGTTTTTTTGCGTATTGATCCTACGCTAAGGCATTTTGACTGCAATGATTGAGCTATCAATCTTATTGCTGTCGTCACCAAAGACGTTTTTGGTATCGGACACTAAGAGTCAGCCCGGATTTTTACTTGATAATTTATGTATTTAATGGATACGACATTACCGTTATCTCATTAATTTGAGTTTCAGCGACATCTACATTTTAAGCATTGTAATCAGATTTTGAAAATAATCTGAAAAAGTATTGGTCGTGACATTCGTCGGAAGCAGGACTTGAACCTGCGACCTTTGGATTACATGTCCACTGCTCTAAACCAACTGAGCTATCCCGACAATTACATCAGCCAACGAATTTCTCGATTATATTCGAATCGACACAATGCTTCCCCTATCTTCTGCTAGATGGCGCTGATGATGTTTTTTTTGCGTATTGATCCTACGCTAAGGCATTTTGACTGCAATGATTGAGCTATCAATCTTATTGCTGTCGTCACCAAAGACGTTTTTGGTATCGGACACTAAGAGTCAGCCCGGATTTTTACTTGATAATTTATGTATTTAATGGATACGACATTACCGTTATCTCATTAATTTGAGTTTCAGCGACATCTACATTTTAAGCATTGTAATCAGATTTTGAAAATAATCTGAAAAAGTATTGGTCGTGACATTCGTCGGAAGCAGGACTTGAACCTGCGACCTTTGGATTACATGTCCACTGCTCTAAACCAACTGAGCTATCCCGACAATTACATCAGCCAACGAATTTCTCGATTATATTCGAATCGACACAATGCTTCCCCTATCTTCTGCTAGATGGCGCTGATGATGTTTTTTTGCGTATTGATCCTACGCTAAGGCATTTTGACTGCAATGATTGAGCTATCAATCTTATTGCTGTCGTCACCAAAGACGTTTTTGGTATCGGACACTAAGAGTCAGCCCGGATTTTTACTTGATAATTTATGTATTTAATGGATACGACATTACCGTTATCTCATTAATTTGAGTTTCAGCGACATCTACATTTTAAGCATTGTAATCAGATTTTGAAAATAATCTGAAAAAGTATTGGTCGTGACATTCGTCGGAAGCAGGACTTGAACCTGCGACCTTTGGATTACATGTCCACTGCTCTAAACCAACTGAGCTATCCCGACAATTACATCAGCCAACGAATTTCTCGATTATATTCGAATCGACACAATGCTTCCCCTATCTTCTGCTAGATGGCGCTGATGATGTTTTTTTGCGTATTGATCCTACGCTAAGGCATTTTGACTGCAATGATTGAGCTATCAATCTTATTGCTGTCGTCACCAAAGACGTTTTTGGTATCGGACACTAAGAGTCAGCCCGGATTTTTACTTGATAATTTATGTATTTAATGGATACGACATTACCGTTATCTCATTAATTTGAGTTTCAGCGACATCTACATTTTAAGCATTGTAATCAGATTTTGAAAATAATCTGAAAAAGTATTGGTCGTGACATTCGTCGGAAGCAGGACTTGAACCTGCGACCTTTGGATTACATGTCCACTGCTCTAAACCAACTGAGCTATCCCGACAATTACATCAGCCAACGAATTTCTCGATTATATTCGAATCGACACAATGCTTCCCCTATCTTCTGCTAGATGGCGCTGATGATGTTTTTTTGCGTATTGATCCTACGCTAAGGCATTTTGACTGCAATGATTGAGCTATCAATCTTATTGCTGTCGTCACCAAAGACGTTTTTGGTATCGGACACTAAGAGTCAGCCCGGATTTTTACTTGATAATTTATGTATTTAATGGATACGACATTACCGTTATCTCATTAATTTGAGTTTCAGCGACATCTACATTTTAAGCATTGTAATCAGATTTTGAAAATAATCTGAAAAAGTATTGGTCGTGACATTCGTCGGAAGCAGGACTTGAACCTGCGACCTTTGGATTACATGTCCACTGCTCTAAACCAACTGAGCTATCCCGACAATTACATCAGCCAACGAATTTCTCGATTATATTCGAATCGACACAATGCTTCCCCTATCTTCTGCTAGATGGCGCTGATGATGTTTTTTTGCGTATTGATCCTACGCTAAGGCATTTTGACTGCAATGATTGAGCTATCAATCTTATTGCTGTCGTCACCAAAGACGTTTTTGGTATCGGACACTAAGAGTCAGCCCGGATTTTTACTTGATAATTTATGTATTTAATGGATACGACATTACCGTTATCTCATTAATTTGAGTTTCAGCGACATCTACATTTTAAGCATTGTAATCAGATTTTGAAAATAATCTGAAAAAGTATTGGTCGTGACATTCGTCGGAAGCAGGACTTGAACCTGCGACCTTTGGATTACATGTCCACTGCTCTAAACCAACTGAGCTATCCCGACAATTACATCAGCCAACGAATTTCTCGATTATATTCGAATCGACACAATGCTTCCCCTATCTTCTGCTAGATGGCGCTGATGATGTTTTTTTGCGTATTGATCCTACGCTAAGGCATTTTGACTGCAATGATTGAGCTATCAATCTTATTGCTGTCGTCACCAAAGACGTTTTTGGTATCGGACACTAAGAGTCAGCCCGGATTTTTACTTGATAATTTATGTATTTAATGGATACGACATTACCGTTATCTCATTAATTTGAGTTTCAGCGACATCTACATTTTAAGCATTGTAATCAGATTTTGAAAATAATCTGAAAAAGTATTGGTCGTGACATTCGTCGGAAGCAGGACTTGAACCTGCGACCTTTGGATTACATGTCCACTGCTCTAAACCAACTGAGCTATCCCGACAATTACATCAGCCAACGAATTTCTCGATTATATTCGAATCGACACAATGCTTCCCCTATCTTCTGCTAGATGGCGCTGATGATGTTTTTTTGCGTATTGATCCTACGCTAAGGCATTTTGACTGCAATGATTGAGCTATCAATCTTATTGCTGTCGTCACCAAAGACGTTTTTGGTATCGGACACTAAGAGTCAGCCCGGATTTTTACTTGATAATTTATGTATTTAATGGATACGACATTACCGTTATCTCATTAATTTGAGTTTCAGCGACATCTACATTTTAAGCATTGTAATCAGATTTTGAAAATAATCTGAAAAAGTATTGGTCGTGACATTCTTATCATTACTTATCATTACATTCTCATTGGCCTTAGCGTAGGATCAATACGCAAAAAAACATCATCAGCGCCATCTAGCAGAAGATAGGGGAAGCATTGTGTCGATTCGAATATAATCGAGAAATTCGTTGGCTGATGTAATTGTCGGGATAGCTCAGTTGGTTTAGAGCAGTGGACATGTAATCCAAAGGTCGCAGGTTCAAGTCCTGCTTCCGACGAATGTCACGACCAATACTTTTTCAGATTATTTTCAAAATCTGATTACAATGCTTAAAATGTAGATGTCGCTGAAACTCAAATTAATGAGATAACGGTAATGTCGTATCCATTAAATACATAAATTATCAAGTAAAAATCCGGGCTGACTCTTAGTGTCCGATACCAAAAACGTCTTTGGTGACGACAGCAATAAGATTGATAGCTCAATCATTGCAGTCAAAATGCCTTAGCGTAGGATCAATACGCAAAAAAAACATCATCAGCGCCATCTAGCAGAAGATAGGGGAAGCATTGTGTCGATTCGAATATAATCGAGAAATTCGTTGGCTGATGTAATTGTCGGGATAGCTCAGTTGGTTTAGAGCAGTGGACATGTAATCCAAAGGTCGCAGGTTCAAGTCCTGCTTCCGACGAATGTCACGACCAATACTTTTTCAGATTATTTTCAAAATCTGATTACAATGCTTAAAATGTAGATGTCGCTGAAACTCAAATTAATGAGATAACGGTAATGTCGTATCCATTAAATACATAAATTATCAAGTAAAAATCCGGGCTGACTCTTAGTGTCCGATACCAAAAACGTCTTTGGTGACGACAGCAATAAGATTGATAGCTCAATCATTGCAGTCAAAATGCCTTAGCGTAGGATCAATACGCAAAAAAAACATCATCAGCGCCATCTAGCAGAAGATAGGGGAAGCATTGTGTCGATTCGAATATAATCGAGAAATTCGTTGGCTGATGTAATTGTCGGGATAGCTCAGTTGGTTTAGAGCAGTGGACATGTAATCCAAAGGTCGCAGGTTCAAGTCCTGCTTCCGACGAATGTCACGACCAATACTTTTTCAGATTATTTTCAAAATCTGATTACAATGCTTAAAATGTAGATGTCGCTGAAACTCAAATTAATGAGATAACGGTAATGTCGTATCCATTAAATACATAAATTATCAAGTAAAAATCCGGGCTGACTCTTAGTGTCCGATACCAAAAACGTCTTTGGTGACGACAGCAATAAGATTGATAGCTCAATCATTGCAGTCAAAATGCCTTAGCGTAGGATCAATACGCAAAAAAAACATCATCAGCGCCATCTAGCAGAAGATAGGGGAAGCATTGTGTCGATTCGAATATAATCGAGAAATTCGTTGGCTGATGTAATTGTCGGGATAGCTCAGTTGGTTTAGAGCAGTGGACATGTAATCCAAAGGTCGCAGGTTCAAGTCCTGCTTCCGACGAATGTCACGACCAATACTTTTTCAGATTATTTTCAAAATCTGATTACAATGCTTAAAATGTAGATGTCGCTGAAACTCAAATTAATGAGATAACGGTAATGTCGTATCCATTAAATACATAAATTATCAAGTAAAAATCCGGGCTGACTCTTAGTGTCCGATACCAAAAACGTCTTTGGTGACGACAGCAATAAGATTGATAGCTCAATCATTGCAGTCAAAATGCCTTAGCGTAGGATCAATACGCAAAAAAAAAACATCATCAGCGCCATCTAGCAGAAGATAGGGGAAGCATTGTGTCGATTCGAATATAATCGAGAAATTCGTTGGCTGATGTAATTGTCGGGATAGCTCAGTTGGTTTAGAGCAGTGGACATGTAATCCAAAGGTCGCAGGTTCAAGTCCTGCTTCCGACGAATGTCACGACCAATACTTTTTCAGATTATTTTCAAAATCTGATTACAATGCTTAAAATGTAGATGTCGCTGAAACTCAAATTAATGAGATAACGGTAATGTCGTATCCATTAAATACATAAATTATCAAGTAAAAATCCGGGCTGACTCTTAGTGTCCGATACCAAAAACGTCTTTGGTGACGACAGCAATAAGATTGATAGCTCAATCATTGCAGTCAAAATGCCTTAGCGTAGGATCAATACGCAAAAAAACATCATCAGCGCCATCTAGCAGAAGATAGGGGAAGCATTGTGTCGATTCGAATATAATCGAGAAATTCGTTGGCTGATGTAATTGTCGGGATAGCTCAGTTGGTTTAGAGCAGTGGACATGTAATCCAAAGGTCGCAGGTTCAAGTCCTGCTTCCGACGAATGTCACGACCAATACTTTTTCAGATTATTTTCAAAATCTGATTACAATGCTTAAAATGTAGATGTCGCTGAAACTCAAATTAATGAGATAACGGTAATGTCGTATCCATTAAATACATAAATTATCAAGTAAAAATCCGGGCTGACTCTTAGTGTCCGATACCAAAAACGTCTTTGGTGACGACAGCAATAAGATTGATAGCTCAATCATTGCAGTCAAAATGCCTTAGCGTAGGATCAATACGCAAAAAAACATCATCAGCGCCATCTAGCAGAAGATAGGGGAAGCATTGTGTCGATTCGAATATAATCGAGAAATTCGTTGGCTGATGTAATTGTCGGGATAGCTCAGTTGGTTTAGAGCAGTGGACATGTAATCCAAAGGTCGCAGGTTCAAGTCCTGCTTCCGACGAATGTCACGACCAATACTTTTTCAGATTATTTTCAAAATCTGATTACAATGCTTAAAATGTAGATGTCGCTGAAACTCAAATTAATGAGATAACGGTAATGTCGTATCCATTAAATACATAAATTATCAAGTAAAAATCCGGGCTGACTCTTAGTGTCCGATACCAAAAACGTCTTTGGTGACGACAGCAATAAGATTGATAGCTCAATCATTGCAGTCAAAATGCCTTAGCGTAGGATCAATACGCAAAAAAACATCATCAGCGCCATCTAGCAGAAGATAGGGGAAGCATTGTGTCGATTCGAATATAATCGAGAAATTCGTTGGCTGATGTAATTGTCGGGATAGCTCAGTTGGTTTAGAGCAGTGGACATGTAATCCAAAGGTCGCAGGTTCAAGTCCTGCTTCCGACGAATGTCACGACCAATACTTTTTCAGATTATTTTCAAAATCTGATTACAATGCTTAAAATGTAGATGTCGCTGAAACTCAAATTAATGAGATAACGGTAATGTCGTATCCATTAAATACATAAATTATCAAGTAAAAATCCGGGCTGACTCTTAGTGTCCGATACCAAAAACGTCTTTGGTGACGACAGCAATAAGATTGATAGCTCAATCATTGCAGTCAAAATGCCTTAGCGTAGGATCAATACGCAAAAAAACATCATCAGCGCCATCTAGCAGAAGATAGGGGAAGCATTGTGTCGATTCGAATATAATCGAGAAATTCGTTGGCTGATGTAATTGTCGGGATAGCTCAGTTGGTTTAGAGCAGTGGACATGTAATCCAAAGGTCGCAGGTTCAAGTCCTGCTTCCGACGAATGTCACGACCAATACTTTTTCAGATTATTTTCAAAATCTGATTACAATGCTTAAAATGTAGATGTCGCTGAAACTCAAATTAATGAGATAACGGTAATGTCGTATCCATTAAATACATAAATTATCAAGTAAAAATCCGGGCTGACTCTTAGTGTCCGATACCAAAAACGTCTTTGGTGACGACAGCAATAAGATTGATAGCTCAATCATTGCAGTCAAAATGCCTTAGCGTAGGATCAATACGCAAAAAAAACATCATCAGCGCCATCTAGCAGAAGATAGGGGAAGCATTGTGTCGATTCGAATATAATCGAGAAATTCGTTGGCTGATGTAATTGTCGGGATAGCTCAGTTGGTTTAGAGCAGTGGACATGTAATCCAAAGGTCGCAGGTTCAAGTCCTGCTTCCGACGAATGTCACGACCAATACTTTTTCAGATTATTTTCAAAATCTGATTACAATGCTTAAAATGTAGATGTCGCTGAAACTCAAATTAATGAGATAACGGTAATGTCGTATCCATTAAATACATAAATTATCAAGTAAAAATCCGGGCTGACTCTTAGTGTCCGATACCAAAAACGTCTTTGGTGACGACAGCAATAAGATTGATAGCTCAATCATTGCAGTCAAAATGCCTTAGCGTAGGATCAATACGCAAAAAAACATCATCAGCGCCATCTAGCAGAAGATAGGGGAAGCATTGTGTCGATTCGAATATAATCGAGAAATTCGTTGGCTGATGTAATTGTCGGGATAGCTCAGTTGGTTTAGAGCAGTGGACATGTAATCCAAAGGTCGCAGGTTCAAGTCCTGCTTCCGACGAATGTCACGACCAATACTTTTTCAGATTATTTTCAAAATCTGATTACAATGCTTAAAATGTAGATGTCGCTGAAACTCAAATTAATGAGATAACGGTAATGTCGTATCCATTAAATACATAAATTATCAAGTAAAAATCCGGGCTGACTCTTAGTGTCCGATACCAAAAACGTCTTTGGTGACGACAGCAATAAGATTGATAGCTCAATCATTGCAGTCAAAATGCCTTAGCGTAGGATCAATACGCAAAAAAACATCATCAGCGCCATCTAGCAGAAGATAGGGGAAGCATTGTGTCGATTCGAATATAATCGAGAAATTCGTTGGCTGATGTAATTGTCGGGATAGCTCAGTTGGTTTAGAGCAGTGGACATGTAATCCAAAGGTCGCAGGTTCAAGTCCTGCTTCCGACGAATGTCACGACCAATACTTTTTCAGATTATTTTCAAAATCTGATTACAATGCTTAAAATGTAGATGTCGCTGAAACTCAAATTAATGAGATAACGGTAATGTCGTATCCATTAAATACATAAATTATCAAGTAAAAATCCGGGCTGACTCTTAGTGTCCGATACCAAAAACGTCTTTGGTGACGACAGCAATAAGATTGATAGCTCAATCATTGCAGTCAAAATGCCTTAGCGTAGGATCAATACGCAAAAAAACATCATCAGCGCCATCTAGCAGAAGATAGGGGAAGCATTGTGTCGATTCGAATATAATCGAGAAATTCGTTGGCTGATGTAATTGTCGGGATAGCTCAGTTGGTTTAGAGCAGTGGACATGTAATCCAAAGGTCGCAGGTTCAAGTCCTGCTTCCGACGAATGTCACGACCAATACTTTTTCAGATTATTTTCAAAATCTGATTACAATGCTTAAAATGTAGATGTCGCTGAAACTCAAATTAATGAGATAACGGTAATGTCGTATCCATTAAATACATAAATTATCAAGTAAAAATCCGGGCTGACTCTTAGTGTCCGATACCAAAAACGTCTTTGGTGACGACAGCAATAAGATTGATAGCTCAATCATTGCAGTCAAAATGCCTTAGCGTAGGATCAATACGCAAAAAAAACATCATCAGCGCCATCTAGCAGAAGATAGGGGAAGCATTGTGTCGATTCGAATATAATCGAGAAATTCGTTGGCTGATGTAATTGTCGGGATAGCTCAGTTGGTTTAGAGCAGTGGACATGTAATCCAAAGGTCGCAGGTTCAAGTCCTGCTTCCGACGAATGTCACGACCAATACTTTTTCAGATTATTTTCAAAATCTGATTACAATGCTTAAAATGTAGATGTCGCTGAAACTCAAATTAATGAGATAACGGTAATGTCGTATCCATTAAATACATAAATTATCATGGTTTATGTTTATCTCGCATGCTAGGGCCGGATTGAGAAATCATTGTAAAGTAAGGTTTTTTCTTCTCATTGAACCGGAAATAGAGACCAAATCATGGTACCACTCTCTCATATTGACATCGAACTTGTCTAAATTAACTTTGACATTTTCCCTCATTCCACTAACGAGGTAAATATGTATACGACACTGTAGGCCTATTCTTGGAATACCATTCTCAGGAATCAGGAATCTTTCAGTCAAGAAAACCGCTCTTATAGCGGTTGTCAAAATTATTTTCTCGACGGAAAACCCTGAATCATTGAAATACCGTGCTACGGAATTTTCCGTTGAGAAAATCACTTTGACAACTGCTATAAAAAAATTACGGTTTTGAAAATCATTGGCCTGCCTTCAAGCCACCTGAAGTAGAAGGCGGTACAAAAGCACAGAAGGGGTCCATCATACATTTCTAGTTTTGCTTTATTCTAGGATGCTTGGAGACGGTTCAATGTTTTTTTAAACTGTTATTTTTTCACTCTTTTTAGTATTTCCCACCTTTAGGAGTGTTATTCTTTCAAAACATTTATGAGCGGATTACCCCTGAGATTTACACTACTAATAAGAAAAATAATTATTAAAATCGGTTGAAAGTTTGCTAATATATCGAGTAACGTACTCTTTCTTTAAAGTCGCTTAAAAATACAAAGATTCCGACGAATTGAGGACCTCCTCCTTTTGTTGAAATCGGTTAAAAATGGTTTTCTCAACCGAAATATTCTAACGTACTGCACATGGATTATGCGAAATAACTCTTCAGCTATGTATGGTTCCATCGCAAACTGGACATTCTCAGAACATGTACGTCGCACCGGCTGCCTGTCCAGTTACTGCTAACAAAAACGTCAGGCTTGGTTGTTTGAACATTCCAATAACTAGGGAGGTAGGTATTGATGGCCATGTTGAACAGGATGACTTACTTACAGCAGGTTTTTCCTGGAATTCCGTAATCAGGAAACCTAAATCTCGAAAACCGTTTTTGTAGTGGCTTTCTAAGCGATTTTTTTGATAAAAGATTCCGGAGCATAGGTTTTTTAAACAAAAAAAGTTTTCCGTCGAAAACATCGATTTGAAAACCGCCATAAAAGCGGTTTTCTAGACTCAGGATTCCTGATTCCTGATTACGCAATTGCAGGAATAGGCCTGCTGTACTTACGGAAACGATTGTAAGGATCTAGACTTACCAACTACTAGGGTCTAACTTTTAGCAACAGGACCCTACTACTGAGCCTCCGCTGTCCGTCCGTTCGTTTGTAAGCGGGTTGTATCTCATCGGTTAGTAAGTTGAATTTTTCACAGATTGTGTTATATTATAATTGGAATTATAGTAAAACATTATATAAAAAAAAATGGCCTCCCATACAATAATTGTGATTTCTTCGGCGTTTTTTGCTCGATTTTAATAATGACAATAGGTAGACGCTTAAAATTTTCAGAGTGTTTATTTCCAGTGCGCCGCTACAACAACAAATAGCTGAAATAAAAATAAAATTAATATACACATATATTTTTAATAATTATTAAAAAAAATATAGGGAAGGGGACTGACAGAATCTATGACATTACGAAGTTTTCTACTGCACGTGGATCATGGAGGTAAAGAATGTTCACCTCCATGACGTGGATGGGCTGAACTCATGGAGGTGAAGAATGTTCACCTCCATGACGTGGATGGGCTGAACTCATGGAGGTGAAGAATGTTCACCTCCATGACGTGGATGGGCTGAACTCATGGAGGTGAAGAATGTTCACCTCCATGACGTGGATGGGCTGAACTCATGGAGGTGAAGAATGTTCACCTCCATGACGTGGATGGGCTGAACTCATGGAGGTGAAGAATGTTCACCTCCATGACGTGGATGGGCTGAACTCATGGAGGTGAAGAATGTTCACCTCCATGACGTGGATGGGCTGAACTCATGGAGGTGAAGGCTAATCGAGGAGATTATAGTAAAGGTGTAAATGTCCATGAAGTTATGTGACATTGTGTTTTCACCGCCATGGATGTCCACGGAAATTGTATAAAGTCGATGTACTCGTATACATACCTAGACGCTGTACCCAAAACGCAGCCAGCGTTTTGGGTACAGCGGGTGATTCCGCCGAACTGGATGAAATCTATTATTTATTTTAGTTTATAAGATATTTTTAGTTTTGTCTGTATTATAATAATAATGTTTTATTCTATTAAAAAGAAAGGTGTATACCTAATAGATAAATAGAAACGGAATAACTGGAAAGCTTTGACCTGCGGTGACCAGATAAAGGGACATAGTTACGTAGACGTATTATTCAATAGTAGGTAATGGCGATTACGTTCCTAGCCAAGATAAAACTTACAAGGGTTTGTTCCGGTCGTTGAACGGACGAGTCATTTATACGTGTAGTTTATATATACGTGTAGATATGCGTAGGTTTTTTTCACTTGCGCGCAAATGGTGGAAACATGGTAGATTCGTCTTGTTTAGTTCTCGCCCTCTGATCTTTGATGTGTTTTTATATTGATGTTAAACCTAACAAAGCGACCGAACGAGTCAAGAATGACAAAAGAAACTTATGCAGGTGTGTATGACTACAACTACTAACTAGTATAAATTCTTCGTTGGTTTTTCTTCACTGGGTTAATTGAAACCACAGATCAATCAGTTTATGACTTAACTTAGTTCCGAAAGTTTAACATAATCAAAACAAAATTTAAAGTAATGTAAAACGTACCATAGTCAAATTAGTTATGTGCTCTGAAAATGCCTGACTTCAGCTTACGAAATCGAAGAGCACATATTATGAAGGTTTGTGTATGAAAGTTGGTGTGTGTGTGTGTGTGTGTGTAATGGGTAAGAGCGTGTGTGAGGGTGTGCGTATGTGAGGGACGATGTGGACTATGATACGTTGCTCTATCATCTCCTACTTACTTCTTCCGGAAATCGGCGTGAGTATATGTTGACGTTCGGGTTTGTAAACATTTGAAGGAAAACAATATTTTAAACTATCGTATTAGACGACCATGTAAAGTCTAGTAGAAACTCGTATATGGATAAATTTAAATGGATGTTATTAAAAGCAGCGCCTTGGAACGTAATTCAAATCGATTTTGATGAAATGCAACACGACCTCTTACGAAAAAAATTGGCTGCAATAGGTAATATACCCAATTTATATACGGGCGTACTTTTTAATATACGTACATCATCGTAAAGCATAACACATTTTTTCTGTATTCAAAGTCACAGCTGATCAAACAGGAGTTCAGATTACATAATACTCTAGAAACTTATCTGCCACCGTTCCTTAAAAAAATAAAACTGTAATTATCATTTTATTTTATTCATAGTAGCACTTTATTTAACACCACTATTTTTGATATTGAAAAGCACAGAGACATTTTAAGATGTATAATATATTTTACGGAGAGTAGACTGCCCGGTATGTATCGACACTACACCGGATCAGTTTTGTACTAAATACTTTCGGTACAATGATATCCAGCCTAAATTTATTTTATTATATCTCTAAAGGCAACCCTACACACCGCTATTTCGCAAGTTTGTTTTGTAATTTGCATTTGCCATTACCTATGATTATAATACAATGTTAACGTGACATGAATGTATTAATAAATGAAATTTGTATCAAAATGTTAGTTCTTTTTTTCCTCTACTAGGCAGACGCCAAGGAACCTCCGCCGAGAAAAAATATAAAGATAAAACATAAAAAAAGTGAGGTAAGGGAATGTTTTTTTCGTAAACAAGCATGTACATGGGCGGCTTTAAATTGATACGGACTAGTTATCAATATTAGCAACTATTGGGACATTATCACTGCCGAAAGTAGGTTACGTATGAAAAAACAAGACTAGCACCTAGGCACACAGCGTCGATCTAGATTTGCTCTGCCCTTGAACTAGTACTCATAGAGTATTACACACGTTTGCCCACCGAGAATGAATGTCTAGTATGGAAGTAAAGTCGCATGTACATACAGCCATCATGTCGTGATGCTTCAAAGAAAATTTCCAGTTCCTGCTACCCATATGTACAGTATGGCAATCTTAAGCGGGCCCTTCCCGACGGGTTAGATTTACAAACAAATTAATTACAAAATGAGTTATAGCTAAAAGTAAATCACGATCGCTGTCGTAAAAAATCAAACAATAACCAAATTGATTAGAAATCTTTAAGGAACGAGTTAGGCTTGATGACTAATCTTTTTTCGATATTTTTGTTTTATCACAGAATAATCCAGGTCCAAACTGAATGCATAAAGCGCGCGAAATATACGAACTTTCGAACCCTTTAACTTAGAAACCAAACAAATTCCAATGGTCGATCAAGTATCTACTTCGATTATTCTTTATTATTCTCTTTTGCATTTAATTTCTCTGACAATAAATGTGCGCAAGATCTACTTTTCACGTTTGTATAGGGAGTTGTTAGGCCCAACTTAATCTATAAAAATCACGTTTCACTATGTTCGTACACGCGAATTTCCGAAACCATTCCACCAATTTAAATGAAGTTTTGTGAATGTGTATGGGTTATTCCCGCTTGAAAGATAGGTTTTATGCCAAAATAAAAAATGGTTTTCGATGTTGTCCTGAGCGGAGCCGAGTACCGCAGCTAGTATTTATACAATTTCAGTCTTAAGCATATATGCGTTGAGGCAAATGGCAGTATCTTGGTATATCCGGTATCGGCTAGTCCAGTCTCCAATAGCACCGACTATTGCGCAGTTTCAGTTTTCAATTAGTATAATTCAATGCTATTAGTTCGATAGCAACTTCTGTTTTTTTCCCTAAGGAAATACTCACACATAATAAAACCTGAAGCACAGATGACATTTATAAAAACTAGATTTTAAAACTCTGTATTGTTAAATTCTATAATGATGATGTTCATTCATGCATGTTATTATTGATGTCTAACATTTTATAGGATTTTAGGGAGATTGTTTTGTCTTCGAAAAAAAATGTTTTTATCTTAGCTAAATAGTGTTAGCAAATAATACAAAAAAATATAATAATGCAAATAAATAAAAAATATCAAAATAATGTTGCAGCTTAAGAAGTTGCATTGGATTACTTTCGCATAAACAATGGTAACTTAAAGACTCGTGCGTTTAATATTTTTTTATTCGTAATATATGTGCTACATTATTAGAGGCACTTGCCTTATAATATGTATACGACATTAGTGTATGCATCTATAGGTACCGACCATAGATAAAAAGGGAGGAGATATGATATCGAGCGCGCCTACTATGGGACCCGCTGTCTCTATTTTTTTAAAACTCCCAATGCCACATGCAAACATAGTCGCAAACATATTTGAGTTTATGTAGGTGGAAACTGACTTGACCAGCGTTATTTAAAGCACATTCGCGCGCCGTGGCGATGTTTGAATTGTGTGGCATATGACGCGCCGCCGGATTCCCATACAACTAAATGGTCATTTTGACCATACAGCGGAGACGTGATATCGAGGGCATCCCACCTCTTCTTCTTTTTTTTTCAGTGGTACCGACTACCAGAAAATAAAATCGATACAATTTCATTTATTATCTCTATTTTTCGAATGCTTGAAGATACGTATATATGTAGGACGAGGGATGTTCACTATACTCGACACCTAGACCCCCAAGAAAAAAAAACACTGTTCTATGTATCTCATGTTCCTTTTCGAAAGGCACCCCTTTTTACATAAGCTCCCTTCGTAATACGAACTGGCGCATCGCTGCTCATTGGCCCTAACCTAGGTCGGCAGCGCGACGCATTTATCTGGGAGCAGATTGCAAATATGAAACTATCGTGTTGTCTACCTCGCGATAAGGTGTGCCAAATTATCCGGGCCGATAGCGCGCGCCGATAACGGGCTTAGGCGATTTTTCGTCTAGTTTTTTCGCACGTATTCGAAATTATTTCCGCCAACGGCGACGCAACGTCGAGCGTTGGACACGGTGGGGGGGGGGGGGGGGGGGGGGGCTGCCGGGAGTTGGATTTTGACTTTGGATTTTGAGTTGGGCTTTGGTTGTTTCCGATATTTGTTTACGACGCTCTTTTCAGGGTCCCGTCGCAAAGCTCTAGTGTCTGTCGGTCACACGCATTTCGCCCCGAATTTTCTCGTTTTTTTTTTATTTGACTGGACATGAATGGCTAATACCACAAGTTCTGTCATGGTATTAGCCCAACACACCACATGGGAACTAGGTGCCATGCCAGGACTCTTCCTTATATTGTATTAAAGATTGTTTGAAAATTCTGAAAACAAAACAGTATAGGCCCACTTGTGTAGTTTTGCAATAACTCATTTATTTTTCCTAAGAACCTCATTCATTTTGAGAATAAGATATAAGCCTAAAACACCGCTTTCCCGAAGGAAATAGGTGCGATGCCAGGATGGCTACATTAAACTGAATGCAAAACACGGACAATTGTTCATAGCCGTTTAGACCGTATTTTCATTCAATGCGATCGACCAACACGGGTGGGTTCAACCCTACTATCCTGTAGGGGATGGAAGGGGACCTACAGTTTTACATGGATTCCGAACCACGAAACAGCTCGTATTCGTGACGAAATGCACTTATTCACCTATTATATTGTTCACCGCTCTTTCGAGGGAATCCGTCGGCCTCACGCGATTGTGATTGGACACAAAACAAATCGCTAACTCATGTAAGAATATGTCGAGTTCGCCTTTCCAGAACTCAACCCATTCGGTGGAGTTTGAATTCCAAGTATTAGATTAAAGTCGAATGCTAATCTTTGCAATAGGGTCATTGTAGATATAATTTTGCATCACAAGATTTATAATAAATTATCCAAATCCATACCAATGTTATAAATGCAATTTGTCAGCCTCGGTAGCGCAGTGGTGCGAAGCCTTGCGATTCGAAAAGCTGAGTGAAGCACCTCTGAGCGCGGTTGGATTCTGGATGGGTGACCATTTTCAACTGTTGAGGCTGGCTGTGTTTCGGATTACACGTAAAACTGTAGAACTTACTTAATGAACGATGCTCGAAGCGGCAATGAAAATGGTCCATGGCTTTCCATGCAATTCAATAAAGACGAGCAATATAAGGAAGGTCCTGGCGTGGTACCCAGTGGTGTGTTAGCTAATCTAAATGAATCTCGTGAAATTGAATGCACTTACTACACTAAGCTTTGTACGTAACAGTTGTGGATTGTGGCGTTGGATTAAGGTTCGGTGCATCTAAGAGAGAGAAAAAAAGTGAATCATTAGACAATTCCGTAGAAAAGACGTCAGAGAATCGCCATGGCCTTCAGAGCTTAGTCTGTTCTGTAGTAATTTCAGCGTTTTAGTAAAGCGTTGTATAGTCCCCGCTGTGTGATTCTTGACTCAGGTGCAATGAAATCGTTTGTGCGTGTTTGTTCTTGAATAGAATAGGTTAATGACGAAATCGTGTTTGTCAAATAACTATTTTAGGATGCAGGAGTTATTTCAGCCCGCGAACAATGCTGAATTATCGTCGAGAAACCTGGTTTTGATGAAGAACATTTTTTTTCAGTGTAGTGATGGATGCGTTATTACTGCCGGTAGCCATGTTATACATACCGCAAAAGCTGTATTATATATTATTTGCTGTAGGCCTATTCTTGGAATTCTGTGCTCAGTAATCACAGAATATTTCAGTCAAGAAAACTGCTTTATAGCGGTTGACTAAGTGGTTTTCTCGACTGAAAGATTTCCGATTCCAGAGCGCGGAATTCCAAGAAACCTTAAGGATGTTCCGACCCATACAATGTTTTTTTACACAGAACGCAAAAAGTATTGCACTTTAAGGCACGAATTCGCCAAAAATATTAAATTTAGCCATAGTAGATGCAGCGAAAATATATTCACAATTTCAGGTTTAATGGTTTCGTTGTAATTGCCGATTAGAAGTTTCACACCGTTAGATGGCGCTGTTAAATAAAAATCGTATTTAAATAAATTGTAACAAAACCAATAATCCTGAAATTGTGAAATTGTTTTCGCTGCAAGTAATATAACTATATTAAACTTGTATTATTAATTCGTGGCTTAAAGTGCAATACTTTTTGCGTTATGTGTGCAAACAAGTTTATATGGGTCGTAACAGCCGAATAGAAAGATATGGCCTTACGCGATATGGTGGGCCGGTGGTGTTTTTTAAATAATGTAATGTCCTATGCCTATGACTATTCAAATTGAAGAATAATAATTTATTGGTGACTGCAACATAGATTTTTGGCGACCAGTATGTAAAAGATGGTCATATATTTTTGCAAATTAGTACCTACCAAATAAGTGTTAAAACAAATTTCAAAAATGTTGTCACTATTGCAAATATCATACACCCGAAGACTGTCTTGAAGCAATATCTTCTATGGGTCCAGCTTTTGCCCCATCCACTTAATAAAATGTCCGCATATATCGATATATATACGAATACCCCGATTCATGATAATCGCACACAATGACATGAGATCACGACTGTGCGGAGGCAGTGCGAAGGTAGAGCGGTGGCGATGCGGAGGCGGTGCGGAGGCGATATTGAGAGGGTGTGCCGTCGGTGCGGGTGCGATGCGGAGGCGGTGCGGAGGCGATATTGAGAGGATGTGCCGTCGGTGCGGGTGCGATGCGGAGGCGGTGCGGAGGCGATATTGAGAGGATGTGCCGTCGGTGCGGGTGCGATGCGGAGGCGGTGCGGAGGCGATATTGAGAGGGTGTGCCGTCGGTGCGGGTGCGATGCGGAGGCGGTGCGGAGGCGATATTGAGAGGGTGTGCCGTCGGTGCGGGTGCGATGCGGAGGCGGTGCGGAGGCGATATTGAGAGGGTGTGCCGTCGGTGCGGGTGCGATGCGGAGGCGGTGCGGAGGCGATATTGAGAGGATGTGCCGTCGGTGCGGGTGCGATGCGGAGGCGGTGCGGAGGCGATATTGAGAGGGTGTGCCGTCGGTGCGGGTGCGATGCGGAGGCGGTGCGGAGGCGATATTGAAAGGGTGTGCCGTCGGTGCGGGTGCGATGCGGAGGCGGTGCGGAGGCGATATTGAGAGGGTGTGCCGTCGGTGCGGGTGCGATGCGGAGGCGGTGCGGAGACGATATTGAGAGGATGTGCCGTCGGTGCGGGTGCGATGCGGAGGCGGTGCGGAGGCGATATTGAGAGGATGTGCCGTCGGTGCGGGTGCGATGCGGAGGCGGTGCGGAGGCGATATTGAGAGGATGTGCCGTCGGTGCGGGTGCGATGCGGAGGCGGTGCGGAGGCGATATTGAGAGGGTGTGCCGTCGGTGCGGGTGCGATGCGGAGGCGGTGCGGAGGCGATATTGAGAGGGTGTGCCGTCGGTGCGGGTACGATGCGGAGGCGGTGCGGAGGCGGTGTTGAGCGAGTGAGTGAACTCAAACCTGAGGATTAATTGCGTCCATCAAATCCAACTTTTTTTCCAATTAAAGCCCAAGTCAACTCGTTCTTAATGACAATACAGTGCTAACTTACAATTTTAGACTTAAGGGTCCTAGCTGGATGAATTTGTTCTTTTTTTGTTCGAATTAAATATCTATAATCTATGTATTTTTTTAAGTTTTGAACCAGCTTACAGGATCTAACTCCAATTTATTCGTGTCTATGGATCGTTGGACTGCAGTCAGCGAAATTATGTAAAAGACTCTTTCAAGGTTATTGTATGTAAAAAATATTAAAAATATAATGTTACATAATAATCATATTAATATGTTTATATGATCATATTAGGAAAGCAAACCTAAGTGAATAAACAAAATTATGCAAACCGTTTGATATAATGTCAAACACTATTTGAACATAAAATCTGGCTCTGAACATAAAAAACTTTTTTTTACAATGTATCGAAAAAGGCATTTTTAATAAAATGTAGTGATGCTATTATTTCTCGATTTACAGAGAGACAGCATCGTAAACAACATTTATAGTTACATATGTGTTCCAGTGAAGGCTAAATTTCGCTCGCAAAAGTTGTGCTAGGTCGGATTTGGTCCGTTCTGTTTTAGGTACCTGCTAATATATTTGCACAGCCGGTTTTTCGCGTTGCGACGTACCATCGCGTTTGCACAGAAAACGTTAGTGCCATCGATATTCCGCTCGAAGAAGACCAGCTATTACGGCAAGCCTGCACGAATTTACGAAGAGGCCAATTCTTGTGCTAGTTCGTTTACAAACGGAATACACACTCCGGAATCCTCACTGAATTAGCAAATAACTTGCGACCTATATTACTTTTTCGTACTAAGCAGGTACGTCGCTTAATTGCGGGAACTTAAATTTTCATTTGAATTTTGAATTTTCAATCTCCGCAACGCAGATGAAGCGTGAATTAATGTATGTAGGTATAATCTTAAATAATGTGTTAGTAGGACTCATTGATTACGGGAGGAGGGACTGTGGGAGGATTCCGAATTATGAGTATACAGCAGGTAACTGGTAGACGCAATTGGTAGACGCAATACCTGCGAATGGTATGTTTAGCGGGTTCGGGTTCAGACTTGCAGTATATTCGTAAAGTTTATCTCTTTCTCTCTCTTCTTTTTAGAAAGATTTTTACTGGGCTCTTACTTTCATTTGTGTCCTTGCTTCAAAGTCGATTACACATACATACATATCACATAACTTGCTACCTATTCTAGTGCATTTACTTACCGAGTTTTGAATTGGATTCGTAATTCGAAAAAATATGGAAAAGAGTTGTGAATTCGAACACATTTCCAGCCACTCATTTCGTGTGGCGCTGCGATCGATTACCAGAATTGCAAAGTAATGTTAAAGTGAATTTCTCTCCTGAAAACGCTCCTGATTCCTCAACTCGAAATTTCCACAATTTGCCTGAAGATCAACAGTGTTTCTATTAGAATATAGCTGCCAGTTTGCACGACACGCTTACAGCAGTAAGACTTTGGTTTACATAATAGCCACTCGAATTGATAAATAGAACTACTGCTGATTGGTTCCCAGGTCGTATCTTAATGCACAGCTTCATAATCTTGGATGAAAATTGACTTGAATTACCGTAAACAGCATGAAAGACAATACCTGTATCTTTTCTTGCGACTCTGCTGAATTCAAACTAAGAATTCGCTTTGGTATAACCACGTCTTTCAGTGAGGAGGTGGATAAAATTTCTTCAGTTATATTTGTAGTAATATTTTATAATTCAATCTAGGCAAGTTCCGAAGTGAAATTTAGTTCGAGTTATTGTGGCTGAAACACAAACATATTTGGAAATGAAAAATATTTTCTTTGCTGATTTGAAATCTTTGCATCGAATGAGTTTTGTCTGTTTTTTTTTTTCAAAATCTAATTCATCAATTTTTCTCGAAATATCATGATTTTTTTTATATGCAACCTGATATGGTGATTTAATGTTCCGAAAATATCACTACTAATTGTTGTTGTAAATGTTTGCAAGCACATAACTCGCTTCACGTTGTACCACAATGGTCCCCCAATATTATGATAATATTTCAAAAAAAACGAAAAAAATTATTCTATAATCGACTCCTTCAGTATTATAAATTGGTCTAAACATCAATAAATCCAAAGTTTTAACACCATTTTCATATGAACGGTCTAAGTACCATATTCAATATTTATCCTCATTATTTAATGCAAGTTCTTTTTCTATATGGTTCCAGTTGCAGGCAGCTTGATAATATATTTCCTGTTTTGACCATGGTACCTAATTAAAAATATTAAATTAATTTATTGTAATATATTGTGACGGTCTAGCCTGTTCGTAGATACATCTTCATAGCAATGCAGCAAAATGTAAGTCTTTTTTTATTAAAGATATAATGTTTATCAAGATACCGGTAACACGAAACAAACTTGATTAAAGAAGGAGCTAAAACTAATTTTATTTCCAAGAACTTTTTATCCAACTAGCTGCGGTACCCAGTTTCGCTCGCTTTATTACGGAAAAAAATATTCGATGTTATATTTTTTTCCGTAATAAAGATACCTCTATGCAAAACATCAACTCGATCCGTGTCTCCTTTGCTGCGTGAAACAAGGAATAATAAAAAAATCAACAAACAAACTTTCAAATTTGTAATAAGAACATAATGGGTGCTGAATACCTCATTGTACATAATTGGTTACGTTTGGTGACCACAGTGTGAATTCCGTTCTCTAATCGACGTAAAACCCAACCACAGTAATCCATTGCACATTAGAGAAGTTCAAAAAAGCAACTAAAATGTAAAATTTCATATTACAATGTTTCGTACTCAAACAACAGTTTACGGATTTAGCATTTTTATATAAAGCAATCCATGATGGTGGACCCTTTCCTAACGGTTGATTCTACACTCTACAATATTCTTTGAAAAATGCGAGGTACCTGCTTAGTAAGAAAATATTAATGTACGATATTGCAACAAGCGAGCTCGAATTTTTGCTGTAGATATCATAATGTTAGGCCACACATAGCCGCCTGCTACTAAGAATTATCAGAAAACGTAGGTGGCATTCGTTGGTGAGGTCATTCCACAGTGAATAGTTTCGCGATCGGGTTACAATTTGTTGAGAATCGAGCACGCTATTGGACTAGATAAATTGGATGTAGGTATTTATGTTATGGTAAAACATGAATAAATGTGTCACATCATAAGTCCCAAAGTTACTAGGTGCCATGTCAGACATTCCCGTTTTTTGAGTGTATATATTTTTCTTAAATCATCAATTTTACAATACCTTTTCTCTTCGTTATGTTACTATGTGATCATGTGTTGTGGTAGTTCATGACAGAAATTATAGTACAAAAACTAAACACGCAAATGTTTCACAATTTCTTTTTTGCAACTGCAGTTGAGCAACGCTACAAGGTCCTTGCTTGCGGTGACTCATGGTTCGGTCAGCTCTTTCCCTAAAATATGGTTGAGGGAGATGGCTGGACCCGGCGTGGTGCTCGTAAACGGGACTGGCCTGCCCCAATTTGTAACATGTTAGATGGCGGGGATAATCTTTGCAAAATACTGATATTTGGCATGAACTTGCAAACGGCAAAGTAATTTAGTATTTTGCCTGTGATCACTAAAAATGGCAAATACATACTCGTACTCACGTTACAAAGAATTAAAATAAGTTATTAACATATTCAAGTACCAATAATTCGTACGTTAGCAGTGGCAAACGCTTTTGTAATCTCATACTAAGTAAACGTTCAAAAAATACCTTCGAAGTTTCTTGCCAGTTATTCACTGTGATTTTTAATAATGTAACTGGACATGGATGGCTAATACCACACTGACCGTCAGATATTAGCCTAACATACCACATGGGAACTAGGTGCCATGCCAGGAGCTTCCTAATATTGCTCAGCAACTACATTGAACTGGATGGAAAAACCGGCAAATTTCATTGCCGCTTCGAACATCGTTCATTCAACGCGATGGTACCAACCCGGGCGGGATTAAACCCTACCATCTAGTAAGTAAGAAAGGGGGGACCTACAGTTTTACGTAGAATTCGAACCAACAAAATTGTTAAACATTCAGAACCTAACCGCGCTGCAAAGGTGTTTCACTAAGCTTATCGAATCGCAAGGCGTCTCGCTACTAGGCCACCGAGACTGACAGAACTGGCTAATGATAAAACATGGTAGATCCGAGTGCAGTCTACTGCCTATGGACGATGAATAAACAACAAATAACAATTCGACCATATTGCTTTCGGTAACATAGGAGACTTAAGAGGACTTGGAGGAAATTTAAAATAAATGTTATTTCACAACAGGAAAATATTTTTTACGACCTAGCTATTCAAATTAACAACGAAACTCTTAAGACTTTATGATATTAGAGCGGTCTCATTTTTTAAAATAGTCTAGCTATGCACGTCTCATTGCATTTGAATTAAAGTATATTGAGTAAAGGACGGGAGGTGCGACTGCGGCGGAATTTCTCTAAAGCGGAATTTTAGGCACTTTTTAGTAATAATACATACACTGGTGGGTGCGCTAGCCCGTCAGTTCACCTACTCCTAATTTTCTCGAGTTCCAACCATACGTAAGTGCACGTTATAACTGCACAGAACGCCATTTAGTGCACGGAACATTCGATGTTCGTTTGTGATTATTTTTAGGCATAGATAATAAACATGTACGTTCGTATATAGAACGATACAACAGAAAACGTACGTAAAAAGTAACAATTTCCTGTATATACCCGTTGTAAAGCCTCTATCAAACAGAGCCGAGAGCAGAGACGAGAGTACACAAGGTTCGCGCGAAATTCGCAAGAGATTTTTTCGAAACGCTGACCGATCGTCGCTCTTATTTCCTGAGAGATAGATAAATACATATAGATAGGTATTATGTGCTAAGCGCGAAACTTTTTCTGTCTGGGAAAGCTTTTAATCCGCAATCCTTACGCAATGTACCAGCCTTATGGTATAACGTAACATTCCAAATTTCAAGCACAGAATATTTTTGGTTTGCGTATTATAAAATCAGGATAATGTCATTTAGGCATGTATTTTAGCCCAACACACCGCATTTCTGAATGAGTTAGGTGCCAGCCTAACTCATTCAGAACTAACCTAACCTAACCTAACCTAACCTTACATATATTCGTGGCTCGATGAACTGGATGGAAAAAACGCTTGCCGCTTCGACCGACTTTACATCTAATGCGATAGTAACAACCCGGGCGGGTTAACCATACCACCTGAGAAAAGAGAAGGGAATCTACAGTTTTACATGGATTTCAAACTATTGGACATTGCGTATTCGTGACGACTTGCACTCAACTCGGAAAGGGAAAGAAAGTGATGCATGATCGGGGCGTGATTGTTAATGTTTTTGTACTTATTAAATATAAACATGTAAGCTCTATTGATTTATAAGTGAAGAATGTGTCGGTTTTTTGTTCCAATATCAACCACTCTAAATAAAAGTGGAGAATACGGACGGACACGTGTATAGGCAAATAATGAAATCTGTTTATAGACGATAACAGTATTCCTAGAATAATCGAATAGCGTTCTCCGAATGAATTCTCGTTGGCTTCCAATATACCTATGCCCTTTATTTTTTTTGTAAAGTTGTTATTCTTTACTTAAAAGTAAATCTGTAAGTAAAAAAAACACTAAATATATCAACGTTAAGTTTTCTATTGCGTATATTTCTAATGTGAGTGATATCAAAAGGGAACAGTTTGCATTTTTATCTTTTTTGCATAGCGGTTACATTGAACCCAGATAAGGCATGTTCGCTTGCAAACGCTTATTATGTAGGTACAGTAACCTCTATTAAATATTATCGAGCAATATTAGTATCACATTATTGACAAATAAAGAATGTTTGCTGAGTATAAACTGTGACTATATCACAGCATATATTCGTTTCAGCTTAAAACAAAAACAGGCAAGACAAAATACACTTTTTTTATTATAAAATCTAAATTATTTGTTAGGGTTGCGTATTCAACGCCAACGAATTCCTATTACTAAGCTTCCACTGTCCGACCGTTTATCAGCGGACGGTACATATGTGATGAACCGTAATAGGTGGACTGCTGTTTGCACAGAGAGTGTATTTTTATTGCATACAATAAAAAATTAAAGGAACGTGATTTAACATACAAGACACGTGATTTGTTTGTATAAAATCTCGTATAATGTTACGGACCCCTTCTTATGTGAGTCCGACTCGCATTTGGCCTGTTTTTTATCCATAAGTAGTCATTAGTTTAGATAAGGGGTTGTTGCTAAAAATAAACACGAATAAGAATAATTATGAAATGATTCGTTTGTGGTTATACAAGCCGATCCACTCACAGTTCAATGAAGTAGTAGTCAGCCCTTCCTTCTGACTACTACATTGAGCTGTGTCCTAGGATGTGTGTGATAGGCGTAAATCATGTGATTTTATATCTTTTTCGTAATTGTAACAAAAATCATTTTCGATATCGAAACTGCATAGTTTAAATAGAAATATGAGGAAAATCAGGTAAGAAACTGTGTTAAGCTCTTCCGTTCTAAATAATTACGCTAAATCGACGCATTCGTAAATGCGTAAAATCTACTGTAAATCAAGGACACATTAATTTGAAATAAATTCTTGTAGAGGCATGGATGAACTCAAATGAGCGAATTGATTGCAAGCAGAGCCTCAAACGAATATACATGCTTTATGGCCCATAACCGTATGAGAATTCCCAGTATATTTGTTTAAAATTGTCTCCAAGTTCAGTTGTAAGCATTCATGAACAAGAATAGCAGAATTTTGTATCTGCATACTATCTTCTGATAAACAAACCTATTGATACGAACCTACAATCACTATTACTTATGATCTAACACGGTGTTCGCGTAAGATAAAAATTACTTTCAGTTGCACAATATTTTTCGTTTTTAAGCATCCAATTTAAGATCTTAAGATTCACTCACACACCTCATACAATTTCATGTAAAATTTTGGTTTAATCTTAACTCTTAGGAATATTGCACAATAGTGTAAAATAAATTATTTTTTAATTAATTAGATATGGAAAAAAACAAAACTGGCCAAGTGCGAGTGGGATTCGCACTTGGCCGTGTTGTTTTTTAAAAAATCACGTTTTTTGTATTAGACTCTCTTTTCATTTTTTACCTATTTGTTGTTATAGCGGCAAAAAAATACACACTCTGTGAATATTTCAGCTGCCGACGTATTTAGGTTCATCCGATACAGCCCTGGAACAGACCGACGGATGAAAGGACGTACGGACGGACAGCGGAGGCTTAGTAATACGGTTTCGTTAGCGCCCTTTGAGTACGTAACCCTAAAAATTGGTATGAATATGTAGAAATTACAAAATGATCTCACTGGTTGACGATAACTGATTTCGCAGGCAACAGATAATAATTTTGTGGCGAATTGAACGCAATCCCTTTTTTTCTAGATGCCAAATAAGATATTTTACGGGTACTATTGCGTGAATTATGAGAGCATGAGAGAATTGACATTCCATAATTGAGGAGCGTTCGGGTTCTGAATGGGTGAAACTTTCAACCGTGAGTAAGTAGGTCCCCTTCATCACCAACTAGGTGGTAGGGCAAACGGGCCAGGGTTGGTTCCAACGCATTAGATATAGTCGAAACAGTATTTATTATTATCCGTGTATTTCATCCAGTTCAATGTATCAGCAAACCTCAAGAAGTAATTATGATATAAATTATATTTTGCTAAAATATGGAGAAGATTCTGACATGGCAACTACCTAGTATTTTCATACTATGATAATACGCTTGCGAAATTTATGTTCTCGCAATATCTTGTTAATAGTGTATCTAGACACTTTAAATTAATTCCTTGCTTATCTTGTTTTAGCAAAATTTATTTATTTAGAGAAATACAATATAATATACACGATATACAAACTTATCTTGTTACCTGCCTATTATATTAAAATATAATGCGTTCCAGTGATGTAAGATATTAAGCCGTCGCACTGCATTCCAGTGGGAGCCAAGTAGTATGCAAGGGTCTCAATTGTATATTAGAATGGCAGCATTGGACCTTGTAGGAAAATAAGGACGAATTTAGCTTTTACTATAAATTCATTCAATGTGCTGGCATTAATTCAGACGAATATTAATTTTAAAAATAAGCCTACAGTCTTACAATTTATCCAAACCATGAAGTGCTTACATAGTAATAATCACTTAAATTCATTATGTATGAATTTAAGTGATTAGTAGATCAGTATGCTGAGGAATGCCAAAAGCAACACACAAAAACGGATGTGCTGCCAAGTTTTGATTTACCATGCGTATCCACAATCCAGTTCAATGTACTTACACTATAACGAAGATCCTACAATGGCACCTAATTACTTTGGGGTTGTTGATGGTGGGTGTTGCCATCATGTTCAGTCACATAAAAAACCTCTCCTAAATCAAATTTCATTGAAATTGAGAAGTAAATTCACATCGTGTTCTACAATTAGGCTTAGAAAAAGTATTGTTACATGCCCCCATTGTAGTCTGGTATATTAAAAAGCGGATAGAATGTAGGCATAGCAGAGTTCTTAGAAACATTGGAATACCTAGATTCAATAAAGTGCTTCCATATTGTTTGATTAGTTGCATTGATACGTTTGGCTCATTGCCTGTTTTTGTACTAAGCTATTATTGCATCAATGTAGCGGCCAATATTTAAATTATCGTTTTGTTTATTAAATTTCAACATGTCATTGCGCTCCATTAAATATATTTTATAAGTCGGAAGGTCTTTTCAACCGAATTTGAAAATGTATATTGCTAAGCAGGCATTTGCATCTTTGATGTACGGAATATCATTTTTTACTGTCCAAATTTTATCGCAAAAATATTAAGATGTAGAGCGCATTTTCTACACATGATAGCAAATTAAACGCAAACGCGGAATACATTAATAATCTCAGTGAAAACCAAGCTTATAGTACAATTTCACATTTGTCAAAAGACAGATAGTCAAAGCCGGAGAATTATATCTTCTATCACAATTATCTGAATACAATTTTACTAATAAACATATGGACTTACTATATCAGATGGATAAGCACAACCGTAAATATATTTGTCGAATAGTTATCTGGCTGTTTATTAGACTATTGAAAAATCAGCCCTAAAAATTATATTTATTGCCGAAGCAACTTACGACACGACGTTGTCATGTTGGTCCCCACGTGTTGCGTGCGCGCATACCGAGCTGCTGACCAGCACTTCCACACCACTTGGGGCAGCTGGCCTCTGAACTAGTTGGCTCGATACCACACACGGTACCACTACAATCCGCTACTACCGGATCAACAATTCTCTGTGGGTAATTAATACATACTATTTTACGCTTTATACTTATAGCACAACAAACGAAACTTCATTTCCAAAAAGTTCTCGAATTGCATAGAAAAAAAAATCCAGAAAATATATGTACCAAATTCGTTTCCGTAATCCATCGTTATACCAATACTCATTGGGGATAAATCAATAATTACCTACCTATCGAGCTATCTAATAATTTATTCGAAATTTCTGAATTAGAAAAATATGAGAAATGAGACCACCACATGCGCCTACGAGGTTATGTAACGAGATGCGAAAAATATGGCATTTTATCCGATTGTGTACTCGTAGTTTTATCAATGTAGTTTGCTTAGACGCACCGGGACCTGGCCTTGCTCCCCATATCTCGCCAAAATGTTTCATTCGCAATTTTTAATCATCACTCATTTCTACAGACGAAAACAATCTACGAATTGACAAAACCACGCATGGATAGTGCAAAGATCATGTATATTTGGTTGGTGTCAAAAAAAAAACTCACCCGCTGGATGTGCTCGAAAAAATCCAATCTTTATCACAGTCACACCAAAGTTTAGACACCGACTTGCGCGATTTTATTTAACCGGAAATAAACTAACGAAAAACTATAGCTAACTTTGAAAAAAAAATGGCGAATTCGGCGGCCGAGTCGCGCGCGCGGCGTGCGAACTCACTCTGAGCCATCTCATCGGCAAAAATGCATAGTAATAAGTTAGGCTCGCGATAAAAGTGTAATGTGATTGTAATAATAATGTGGGGCGCGTCCACACATGGCGGCGGCGGCCGGCGACTCACGGGCGTGGAGCCTTGGCGCGTCTGTTGCCTTTTCGGCGCGAAACGAGGAAATGGAAATGGCGCCCTCTCTTTCCCGGCTTTTTTTCGGGAGATTGCAATTAGACGCGCGAGCGGGGAGCGGCGCTGCAAGCGAGCTGGGCTCTGCAGCGAGCTAGGAGGGGTGCCCCACTCCTATAATCCGGGAGATGGCGACATTTTGGTCACGATAAGGTAAATGGCTGAATCTGGTTAGAGGCCAACCCTCTGATGCCTGCGCTAAGTGGTTGCGTTAATTAGATACTAGAACAAAATAAATGTTCGTATGTACCTGCTGATTAAATGTACTGATTTTCTGAATATATTTTATTAACTACTTTAATGTTCCTAAAGTTATATATATAAAGTAAACTAAATCGCTAATAACTATGAAATTAAACAAAATATTTGTTCAGTTTTGGTATTTTGTAAAAGGCAAGTATTTACTGATACTTTCAAGCTTCGTTATTTGCAGCCATTTACCTTATCATGTATTTTTGTCACGATAACTACTTTTTCAGGCTCGTTATCTAGGTAACGCAACCACTTGGTGTAGGAAGACAGACTTATTTAGCTTCAGAAGGTTGGTGTTTATCCTGTGAGTACAGTTTTAGCCATTTACGGTATCGTTAAAAATTTTTTCGCGACCTCCTAGTCTATCTACGCATAGGTTAAGGGCTCACTTTTAGAGCTTTCGCCCTTCTGCTAACATGTGGGGCGAGACGTTCCTCTAATATCGTTATAGTTGTACCTTTTTGGCTCTGGGACGGCAGATACGGGATGCAAAGCGATTAATACTCGATGGCAAAATATGAAAAGAAGTGAAAAGAAATTTTTTTTTTTTGCAAACCGTTCATGTTTTTATAACCAATCAGAAATATGTAAGGTGTACAACGAAAGCTAAGTATACCAGTTGATATTTTTGCCTCAACAATCCCATATTGCCATGAACCGTTACCAATTTTCAAATCAAAATACTTTAATTCTCATTAACAACGAAAAATGAATGCATTGTACTTATCTTAAATAATTTAACCAAAGATTAACTTTTTTTTCGTATTTAATTTATTTGAATAATTAATGCGTGTCTTGACAAGTGACGCATGATATAATGACTATCTTATCTTGGTGGATCACCACATTTTTTTTTCTGATGGATAAGAAAATATTCACAGCTCGATCAAAGTATGTATTTAGATTATATTCTTTATTTCTTAAAAATACTTTTTATTATGCATATGATTATGTCCTAATTAGTCACGGTATTCGGGTTAAGCAATCCTGGGGCTGAACCGGCGTAAAATTTGAGAAATCATGTGAAAATGTGAAATCATGAAATCACTATCAATTATTTACCAATCAGAAGTGCGTGCCAAACATTCTGCCCAATAATAACGCAGAAGTTATCACCCGACTCCGCTCGGGTGGATGACGTTTTGGATTGATATCGGGCTGAAATATTTCCTGAATAAAAAGTAGCCCAAAAGGCTGGTCCAAAAGCCTATAACACATTTCAATTAGATATGTCCTGCAGTTCGTTTTTCGATAATCTCACAGGAGCCTAACATTATTCCGGGATAAAAAGTATCTTATGTGTTTAATCCAGTTAATAAACTATCTATATTTGTGCCAAATTTCATGTACAGATGCACTAGTCCAATGGTAACATGAAAAAATTGTGAAAACTTTGTACGATTTAGTTTTAATACTAATATTTCTGTCATGAACTACTACAGTGACTTCTAAACAAATAGTCAAAATACAAAATACATTATTATTCTTACAGCTTAAAACACGATGGGTGCCTTAAAATATTAGCGGTCGAAACGATGTTGTCCATAGTCAACCGCCAAGTTATCAAATTGTCAAGAGTACCCTGAAACTGTGTATGCTCGGTGGCCATAAATGGCACCCTCGACATTTTTTGTCGTAACTTACTGTGTTTTACTACAAGACATTTAACTAATTAAATATAAATTGCAATTCCAATAATAGAACAAAGATAGTGATTAAAAAAAACATTCAAGAATCGTACGGGTGCAAAACGCCTGCCAGCAAGCGAAAGTAAAAACGCTCAAAAGGTCGCATTAGAAAACACCGAGCGGAATGCATCGACCCTGCTGCACCATGCAACCCCACTGCAATGCACCGCACCCTACGGTGCAGACGCATCGCTCGAGCTCGCATAGTGCACAATCGTAAGCTCGTCTAGTTTGCAAGATCACTCATCGATTCTATTGTCGGTGAGAGTTTTGTATGTTACCAACAGTGTGGCGAGTCAGATTTTGTAGTTTCATATGCATATAAAGTATCTATGTTGATAGAATACGAACAGTTTGTTTCATAGAATAAATAAGCGATGAAATTATTACAAAGGAAAGAAATAAATATTCGCTCGAAAGAAGAGAACTTAAAATTATCATATAGATTATGTGCTTCAATTTCGTAATACCCATAATCGAAGATCAAATATTAAGAGATACATACCGGTTTAAGAAATGAGAGAAGTATTACTATGCATATATGTAAGTTTTTTGTTCGTATGTATGTAATAATGTTCTTGATTGATTTTAATATGATTGGACGTAATTAAACGGTACGTATAAATCATATTTTTGAGATAAAATACGCAATTGCTTTGAAGTAAAGATAACATTATATGATCATACATTTTTATTAGGTAATAACTACCTTATATGATGGCTCGGAGTATTTTTCAGTATTTGTTTTATTCACTAAACATTTGGGCCTAATTTTGGGTGTGTTGTGTAAATTTTTAAATTTATATTTTCTATGAGGCAATTACACTTTAATTAATAATTTTAATTTAGAGCGACGAAATATCTTTTTTTGCATTAGGCTGATCACACCGAATATAATAACTTATAATATTTAGAAAACATTTCTAATAATTGATTAAATATTCATGTAATAAATAGTTTCACAGGATACAGTTACGAAATAAAAAAACGAACGTTACTATAGGATTTGCTACTACGGTGGATTTAATAGTTTGACTACAACATGACCCACGGTTAACAGGTCCGAGCGATGTTTGACCCTATTGTGATGCAAATCAATCGAGTCAGTGTATCTGATTCTTAACCAAAGGGACCAACATTCAACCCCTGATAAAATTACCATATTTCTTGCGAACAATATCAGTAGTATGTTTACTGTTATAAGTGGTCTTATTTGTTGTAATTTAATGAATTTATAAATTCTATGCAGTATACCTCTTTAAACGGATTTATTTATATAGATAATGATCTCTGTCGTATGTTTATGCATAAATACTAGTAACACACAAGTTAATTATGAGCAATATAGTATTAAAGATAGTAAACTGGGTTAAATTTGACGCATTCAAATATTTTACGACACAGAAAAAAAACGCCCTCATCATTTCAAACTCTTTTTCCTACATATATATACTTACATATATTACGTAAATTATTAAACATTAATGCAACTAAAATTATGAAACAATATTAAAACTGCAAATACATCATTAAAGTAAAAAATATAACGTATTTAAATATTTTCATTAATCCTAAATTTAATTTATGAAATAATAATTATCTTATTGCCAAGCTAGGATAAAATAAAATTTATGAATGATTTTTCACTTTTCCAAAAGCAAATTTAAAATATTTTATTACCAAAATAAAATATTTAGATAAAATCCTACAATCTCGTTTTTTTTTATTTGTATTATTAATCTATAAAAAACTATGCAATAAGCAAGATATTAAAATGATATTATACCAATGCGTAAAGCCTAACAAATTCAATATTTATAAAAAATCGAAAACAGTTCATTGTTTTCAAAATTAAATAAAGTTTCATGATGAAGGAAAAAAAGTTTTCCAGAAATCGATCCGATAAATGCTTTATCAACAGAAAATTAGTAGCTAATAGAAACATTTGTTCGATTGAAAAAAAATAATCTTTAAATGATAATTAATAAAAAAGACTCAACAATTATATATCAGAAAAAAAGATGCAATTAAAGTTTGAATATTTACTTACGTGCATTCACCTGGTCACCATCTTTTTTCTTCTCTCTCGTTAAAGATTAAACTTAACGTTAAAATATAACAAAATTGTCCAAATTTTCACGAGAAAACCAAAGAAACTTAACCACTGTATTGTTAGTTACAAGTTTGTAAAAAATATTTCATGAAGATTATTTGACATTTTTAGAATACTTTTTGGGTATTTAATGGGTATGGGTAATTAATTTGATGACGCATTTCCCCAGAAAGCGTCGTTAAAACCGTGTCGATTCGAAATAACCGCGCGTCGAATTCGTTGTTCATTCGCACACTAGCCCCACACTCTCCCACGTGGATAAACTTCCATCAAACTTTGCCGGCCGCTAGTTTAAGGCGCTTTAAATGTATCCGTCATCGGTCGCTAGGAAGTTTTATCAAATTTAAATCCAAAGATTTTTTATATAGATTCAAATGAAACAAAACCGGGAGGAGTGTATCGAGAGAGCCGTCATTAACGTTCGCCGCGGCCACCTATTGTCGGCGTAATGAAATGTTCACACACGGCGCCGTATTAACGTTTTGATCCCATCAATAATGAACGTGTAGCGGGGGAGAGGCACCCGCACGTCCGCCCCCGCGCAAAAAATAACACAAAACACGCGAAAAAACACACCGGCCGCGGCGGCGCGCGCGCCCAAACTACCAGCCCTGCGATATTACTCGTCAAAGATCAGAATTGCATATCTGGGTTGCGTTAATGAGAGGCGCGCCCCTCGCCCCGCGCCCCCCCCCCCCTGCCCTCCCGCCGCCACCCGCCGCCCCCCCTCCCGGGGGTGATGCGGCGGAGGGGGCTCGAAAAACTGCCACCGCGCTCTCGCGAATATAAATTCATCGCCAAAAAATCATTACGCCCGCGGGGTGGCATTACCTACCCGCGCCGCCCGCCCGCGCGGCGCTATAGTTTTTAAATCGCGCGCGCTTCATTCGAGGGCGGGCGCGCGCCGCGAGCGAGCGTAGGGCGGCGGCGGCGGTGGCGGGCGGCGCGCTCGCTCCGCTGCAGCCGACTGACGCGTGCCCGCTGCACCGTCCGCCTGCATGCGTGCACCGCCTCGACACATACGGGAGACGGGGAGAGACTTCGCCTTGAGATTGTTGCGTGGACGAGTGACCTTGAATGAAATGTCCAAAAACAAATACCGACAATTCGATAATTGAAGTTATGCTTAGAACAGAGAGCATAAGTTCTATTATTGCATATGCAAGCAGCATATGATATAATAGAACTATATTAGAATACAGAACTAAAGCATATTCAATTGTTATCTAAATAAATAAAATGAAGGTATTTTTAATATAATTGTCAGATCGATATGCAAAAATCGGATGGCACGTGTATTCAAATTATGCAATACCTGTCTTAGAATTCGAATCATAATCAAATGGTAGGTACAGAACCAGGCCGGGCTTCACTTCCTCTTCCGCTTCACGACGTTTGTGACAGACAAACACACGCACAGACACCAACACTCCTCCGCCTGGAGACTTTCCGAGTAGACACTCACTTAAACGAATGCCTTATCACACGTACAGAGACTCAATATCTCCCGTGTAATCGCGTTCATTTGAATCGTTCTCAGGAAATGTGCAAGGAAAATCAGTGTTGTCGTTTGAGAGTTGAGTTGTCTGTCTTCATTTTCTAAAAATGCGATACTGATGGACTTTATGTAAGGTTTAAATAGATAATAAATTAATGGAAAACCAACCCCGAGATTTAGTAGTATTTTGATAAACTACAATATGAACCGATTTTTTTTATCAATATTAGATATCCCTAGATTTTTCATACATTTTCAGATTGGTGGGAAAAGTATTTTTTTATTTAAAAATATCAAAAAATAATATTTTCAAGTCGAATATTAAGCCCAACTTTGCTTGGAAATAATACATAAATAAATGCCAACCATACAAACGCAACATTCCCGTGCACGTACTAAAGACACGCTCACAAAACTCACAAATTAAATCTAATACAAAATTACGTTTTATATTCCGGCGCGAGACGCGAACAGGCGGCCTTGTATAAGCAGGCGAAAAACGGAGCTGTACACTTCGCTACAAGAACTGATCATTTGCATGTGGGTAGGTGGCACTAGTGCTTTGATTCTTTCATTAATTATTATTAAACGAAATATTTGGCAATTCCATCCGTAAGAAAAAGATTTATTTCTAACGATCGTGGTTATCATCTGACTGGTAATCGCATACAATAATTGTATGTGAAGACATTTTTCATCGGTACATTAACAACGGGTCTTTGTAGAGGGATGGTCCTATGAGGAATCCCATTTATTTATTCTGAATCACGGAATTTAAATATGATGCGATTGGCATATAAATGTGGTGACTACATACACTCAAAAATATTTATTTTCATCATTATCTCGATGAATAAAAGCATGATATCTAAATTTTTATGTAAGGATGGTGATCAAAGGAAGTTATTGGAAACCACAACTTTCTGAATATTCTAAAAGATCGGACTCGAACTAGAAGGAAAATATAGCTAGAAGTAATTGATTTTCTGTATCAATTCTTTAAATAAATGTTCATAGAGAATTCCGTACAGGAGACGTATCCGCACACATTTCACACGTTGAATGCACTTGAATTGATTTAATAAATAATTTTCTTTCAAAATGCAGTAAATTATTATACGGACATATGGTTGTCAAGACATATAAATGGATATTCAAATAATTACAGTACCATAAATGTTACTCATTGATACAATACTAACTGTATGTATATATTCTTGCATTACATTACATTCATAAATAATTGGGTGCATTTACTAACTTTCATACAGCAGAAGTGATAACTATTTTACTTTTAATATTTGAAAAGCCTACGTCCAAGATCATCGCACATCCCTACCACGACTTTCAACACACTGTACCACTGTGTCCACATCCCACAATGTAGCTCTCGGTACGCCGCGAATATATCAGTTCGCTCGTAGAAAAAGCATCGCGCCAGACAAAGTTGACTAGAAAAACGAGCAAAACGTCACGGACTGTACTTTAAAACGCACACAGGCGCAGCGTTAAAAATGAATTACCAACACAGCGGTGCCGCCGCCCGCCCACCCCCACGCTATATTCATTTTCGTTTCGCGATGTTTTTGGGTTTTTGCGCATGTTCCGCCCCCCCCACCCCCCACCCCCCACCGCCGGCGCCGCCGCCCCTCTAACGAAGGGCGAGCTCTTCTCTAACTCATTCCAATATTGAAGCGGAGTGCAGACTCCGGGGGCGGTGGGGTGGCCTCCCTCCTTCCCGCCCCACACCCGCGCGCGCTCTAAACCGACCCCCACACCCCCGCCGCCCCCACACCGCCCCGCCACCCAACACAGTTGCGCTCTATGAAAATGGGCTGTATTTTTATGTTTTATTTCCAAGATGGCAAACTCCCGCAAGCGTTCTTTCTGCATCTAATTTGTGATTATTTTGCTCGCGTTACTCTCTTTCTGCGAAGGCGGTGTCTCTAAGTGTCGATTCAAGTTGCATAATCTTAGGAAGTATGGCAGCATTTTCATTGATTTTTCTTTACCAGGAACTATACATTAGCAATAAGTAAACATTAAATGTAGTTTCATTACACGTCTTGAGGAGATATATAATATAAAAACATTATTTTAATATAATAACATAACCTAAAGAATTTTCGCATAAATTAATACTGATTTCTTGGAATCTTCGGTGCCAAGGACAGCGACGGGTCCATAACCATTTAGAAAAATATGAAAAGTGGAAAAAAAGTCTTGCCGGCACACAAAATTTTGAAAATCGACTACTATTTTTTAATAAGATCCAAACCTAGCTAATTTCTCAACTACTTAAATGATATTAGGTTTTGAGAAACAATTCAGCAATAATAAACTACCAAACACGCTCAGCCCTGCATTGACAAACAGAGCGACAAGAAATCTCTTACTGGTTTTATAAAACGCAGGAGTACATTAAAAATAAAATAATGGCGTTATTTCAGCGAGCCCGCACTCGCACAAGCGATTGGTAATACGAAGCCGCACCGCCGGAACCAGGGAAAATGTGCACACCAACCTACACTAGTCCTAGCAACGAATGACACATCTGCAATAATTTTAACTGAAAAAAATGGCCCACAGAAAGACAATTTTTTTTAAGTATTCTCCAGGTCACACTTTTATTTGAAAACACGTGTGAATTTTTCTGCAGATATACCTTGTCAAGATATCTTGTTATTTTCCATAAGCACAATTATATTTGTTAAGGCTAGAATTCTTCTTCACATCCAAGTTCAGATCCTATATATTTTATGCAACTTAAGCGGAACTTAAAAATTTAGCTCTAATCATTTATTAAAAAAACCGGCCAAGTGCGAGTCGGACTCGCACACGAAGGGTTCCGTACCATCGTACAATATTTAACATAAAAAAATCCCTTTTTTTGTATTGTAATTTTTATGATTTTTTTATTTTACCTATTTGTTGTTATAGCGGCAAAATAAATACACACTCTGTGCAAATTTGCCCTGTGACAGACGGACAGACGGACGGACGGAAGGACGGACGGGCGGACGGACGGACGGACGGACGGACGAACAGCGGAGGCTTAGAAATAGGGTTCCGTTTTCACCCTTTGTGTACGGAACCCTAAAAAGGTACTTTGTTATTCTTTCTTAAACATATGAAGTGTGAGTATGAAAACGGAGTGTGGGAAGACCACCCGCCTGGTGGCACGACGATATCAAGTGCGTCGGCGGAAAGCAGTGGTTCCGTACCGCTGAGGGCCGGGAGGACCGGAGAAAAATTGGAGAGGTGTATGTCCAGTAGAGGACGCAAACTCGCTGACTGACTGACTGACAAATTATAACTTTTTGTAAATTCTTGTTATTCTTTTTATTCCTTCTTTCTCTGGCCTATGCTTTGATAAAATACTCAATCAAATCGCAAAGTATTGTAACATTTTAATTTAATTGAGATCAAATTCGTAGCATCTAATGAAATTCAAAAATAAACTACAAAAAACTCCGCCAGAATTGTTTTTTCTTAATAATAACTGTGATATAGTAGGTCTGTGCACTAATATGTTTTAAGAGTGAAGAATGCAGTTTAAAAGTTAATTTCAGACCGATATGAGGAAACCCAAGAAAATGGGTAAATAAAAGAGCAGTGAGCCCATCACTTATGATGTACTCTGAGATCGTACATGGGTGTTTGGGGGCCAAAAATGGCACCCGAGATAACTTTTCAGGTTCCTGTTTAAATAATTGATTTGAAAACATCACATTATCCTAGCGGTCGTATGTCCCGCGCGCACTCACACAGGCGTCACTCGATTACGTCGCGTAGTTTTTCCGATTATCTCCTGATTGGTCGAAAAAAAGGCCCAGTTTTTTTGCATTGAAAGCGGAAGCTGCAAATGCATCGGTTTCATTCGTTCCTGTTGTAGTGTGTGGACATGTGTTGATGCATCACAATTCCTCTGAACGAACATTCATCAAAATATAGGTTAATATACTTTATCATAATCAGCATGTACGTTGCTTTTTTCCAAGGAATATGATATGAATGTATGTATAATCGACCGTGAAGCAAGGACATATTAATTCAAGAATGAGCCTGTAAAAATAACTATTTCATAAATATACTGCAAGGCGGTAGGAGAATTCCAAATTATGGATATACATCAGGTGGCTAAATTGGTAGACGCAATACCCGTGAATGGTTGCTGAATCGTACCTAGCCCTGCATAAAGTAGTTCTGTTTACAGATCTATTTCTTTATTTCGTGTGTCCTTGCTTCGCGGTCAGTTATGCATACATACATATCACATTCCTTAAATTATAGGTTATACAGGGTTCACATTATAAATTAAATGTGATTGTGTATATCAATGCTATGCAATGCAGGGTTCCGTTTGCACCTTTTGGGTACGGAACCCTATTACTTAGCCTCCGCTGTCCGTCCGTCCATCCGTCCGTACATACGTCCGTCCGTCCGTCCGTCTGTCACAGGGCTGTATCTCATGAACCGTATTAAGTAGGCAGCTGAATTATTAACAAAGTGTGTATTTATTTTGCCGCTATAACAACAAATAGGTGAAATTAAAAGAAAATTAAAATGAAAGGGGGCCCCCATACAAAAATAGCTCTCCGAAAAACAGTTGTTTTTTCCCGACTTCTCTAATAAATTATACTATTGATAACCCCTTAGGTAAGCTTAGGTTAGATGCTGTGTAGATTCCGGCACGTAAAAATAATACAATGCGGCCTACTCCATTTCTTCTCGGGATTATCGTAAAAGCCGACTATTGGTCGTTCGTAGTTCGGATTCCCCATTAAATTATACCTCAATTATCCCGCCCCGTTGTTACCGTCGCATTGAATGAACGATTGTCAAAGCGGCAATGAAAAGTGTTTTCCATTTAGTTCAATGTAGCTGTGCAATAAAATGAAAGTCCTGGCATGGCACCTAGTCCCCATGAGGTATGTTTGGCTAATATTATGGGACAACTATTCACAAAAGAAAAACTATCCTATAAAAAAATAGTTATAAAAAACATTAAACCGACTTCAATCAACCTGGAGTAGAAGGCGGTAGAAAAGCAAATACATGGGGTCCATCATACATTTTCTGGTTTGCTTTTGACCGCCTTCTACTCCATGGTGCTTTGAGTCTGTTCAATGTTTTTTTAAACTATAATTTTTTCACTATTATTAGTATTTTGCACCCTGAGAAGTGGTCTTATTTAAAAAAAATATGAAAGGACCAAAGATATACCCTGAGATATACATACTTTTAAAAAAAAAATCAACGGCTCGTAGTCCTTGCCTAACATACCAGGAGTCTGGGTTCAAATCCTCGCCCCGTTCATACACCAATATCTTTCTCTTTCTGAGTTGGATAAGTGCATTTCGTCACGAATGCCAGCTGTTCCATGATTCGGAATCCATGTAAAACTGTAGGTCTCCTTCCCTGGTGGTAGGATTTAAGCCCGCCCGGGTTGGTAACATCGCATCGGATAAAAATATGGTCGAGGCGGCATTTAAAAATTGTCCGTGTTTTCCATCCAGTTCAATGTAGCCGTGCTCGAAAAGGGAAGGTTCTGGAATGGCACCCAATCCCTTCGGGAGTGTATTGAGCTAATATCATAACGATCGTTACGTGGTATTGCTCTCCATGTCAGGTAGCATAAAAAAACACTACAGTTTCCGGAGATATCGAGTAACATACACATAATAAATAAAAAACATACATACGAATTAAAAACCTCCTCCTTTTTCTAAATCGATTGATTAAGAATATCTATAAATAAAATATCTTTCACGATTATATTAAAAATTATGTGCAATGTGGCGATGTTTCCCCGGATTTCCATACAACTATAAGGTCATTTTGACCATATAACGGAGACGCGATATCGAGCGCATGCCACTTCTCCATCCGTTCTATTCAGTGGCTTCTATTTAACAACTTTTAATTTTTGTGGACAGCTTTTTTGGTATTTTACGTGAGTGTAGCCATAGATTTGATTTCAGGTTTTTTTTTAAGAATTCTTGAATGATTGGTTTTTATTTATTCTTTTGTTTGTCTACAAAATTACAAATATACCCCACCTCAAAACTTAAGCTGATCGATTAAAATGGTTTTCCATTTAACAGTCAGGATAAAAAAAGCCAAAAAAAAAAGTGTATCTACTCGTATGTGTAATAATTTTGCAAGTTTAGCAAAACTTCACTAATTTCTGTTTCAGCGACATCTAAATTTGAAGCAATGTAATCAGATTTTGAAAATAATCTGAAAAAGTATTATAAGTTATCAAGTTAAATCCGGGTTGACTCATAGTGTCCGATACCAAAAACTTCTTTGGTGACGACAGCAATAAGATTGATAGCTCAATCATTGCAGTCAATAAGCCTTAGCGTAGGATAAATACGCAAAAACATCATCAGCGCCATCTAGCAGAAGATAGGGGAAGCGTTGTGTCGATTCGAATATATTCGAGAAATTCGTTGGCTGACGTAATTGTCGGGATAGCTCAGTTGGTTTAGAGCAGTGGACACGTAATCCAAAGGTCGCAGGTTCATGTCCTGCTTCCGACGAATGTCACGACCAATACATTTTCAGATTATTATCAAAATCTGATTACAATGCTTCAAATGTAGATGTGGCTGAAACTCAAATTAATGAGATGACTGTAATTTCGTATCCATTAAATACATAAAAAAATATTTAGCAAAACCTATTTCAATAACGCATTTCTTGACACTATTTTCATGTCTCTATCTTAATAATCGAGGAGTACGGAGAATCGCTTTCAACGTTGATGATTTCGCGTCTCGGAGTGTAAAGCAAATGATTGCATTTTTCGCTAACTGGTTCTGCAATTTTTTTTCGACAGCCCTACATATTTTCCTTTCTAGGATTCGTAAGTGTACTATTATAACACCATTGCTTTTGTTAAAGGAAAACATTGTCAGTATATCATATCACAGCAAAGATTTTATCTCTAGTTCTATGTACCTACGTAAAAACCGGCCAAATGCGAGTCGGACTCGCACACAAAGGGTTCCGTACCATCGTACAAGATTTACCAAAAAAAAACACGTTTTGCTGGCCACCCTTTAATTTTTATTATTTTATAATTTTACCTATTTGTTGTTATAGCGGCAAAATAAATACATAATCTGTGAAATTTTCAGTTTCCTACCTATTACGGTTCATGAGATGCAGCCCTGTGACAGACGGACGGACGGGCGGACGGACGGACGGACAGCGGAGGCTTAGTAATAGAGTTATGTTTTCATCCTTTGGGTACGGAACCATAAAAATTAATGAATATAAGTTGATATGAGCATAGATAGTTAGTTATTTGCTTGTTACCCTCAGATTATCAAATATTTGATTCTCAGAATACATTTGACATCAACTTTTTTTATCAACAATCAAACCTGTACCAGATGGTAGTCTTAAAAATATTTATTAACAAAATAAAGTAACTGTAATTATGTTATATGAAATTGTACTCAGATAGCTTACATCACACTTGTATTCATGAGGAACGACCAATATGCCACGTTCTCAATGGAACTTGGGCATTACCTTACGGCTACCGTGAATTGGGTCGAAAATTGGACAATGTTTAATTTCCTCTCAAATAATATATGTTTCAATACGATGGTTTTGCTGGATGGTCGGATAACTTCATGGGCCAGGGCGGCGTGATGCCATTGCATAACGTCGCGGTGCGATGTGATGGATTAGCACGCGTCTGGAAAGCCGTAGGTTTACGGTTTTCACATGCAGTTCCATTCGATGCGATGGCGCGATCATGCTACACGCATATGCCATTTTTTTATTTTAAAAAAGTCATGGAGTAAATGCCTTCAGGTACTGATCGACCAAAAACTATTGATTTGTAATTAAGATTCACTGGGCCTGTTATAATTTTGATGCATTTTCTTAGCATATTTGCTTATAAATGCACTTATTGCTAACGTTATTGCTTAAGAAGCTTAATTACTATCTAATTGAGATTTCCTATTTCTTTAAGTTGGAGTTTAATGTATACCGTCAATTTATTATCAATAATTTACAAAAATATTATGTTTATTTCAACAAAATGTATACTTGAGTTTATCCAAGCGGTCTAATCATTAAATATTGTATTATACCGCATAAACATAGCTTTTTATCATTAATAGAAAGAATCTCTAATTACAAATGAAATATAATCTGAAATCGTAATAAATTATTATCAAAACTCCAACTGGACATAAGAATTTACCAATTTGTAACAAGTTAATATTGTTTTGTTGATAATAACGACTATATGTAATTCTTTTATTCTTTCTTCGTCATCGAGTACACTGCACTCGATTTTTTTTATTTTAATATGTAGCCAAATCCAGAAATCTTCTCAAACCTGTTTAACAATGATCATCGTGATAAACATAATACAAGTCAACATCTTTTACAAATAATTTTGAATGCAATTGAAAATTTTATTGCTTTTAAATTCTTTCAGCTCAAAATACCAATCTTCTCTTCATTTATTCCCGTTTCGCAGCATTGTGTTCGTAGCTCGCTACGGCGAGCGTACTAGCGTAGCTTCTCTACGAATGTCTTGAAAGAGCCTTCGCGTAGAGGCGCTACGCTCCAAGGCTCTCCGTACAACGCTGTTTACCTTCCGGGAAGAAATTTGCGGATTTCTGTCGTAACCTTGCTTCCAGGAACCAAGGATCTCTTTATTAATGTATGTTTTATGACTGAGATGAAGTATTATTTTATGAATGACATATTTGTTTACATTTTCTGTTTTTTTTTCGTCAAGCGATAACATGGTCTTGTTTAGAATAATATTTAAGAGAATATTAAACAGATTTATGTTTATTTTTATGTTTTGTTTGTAATGTTTATTTCTTTAACTAGTACTTCGTTTTTACGTTAAGACCGGCATATTATCGCGTACGCCAAGCCTTCAAATAAGAGGTGACTAACGAACCCCATGGGATTTAGAACTTTTAAGGGGCTACAAAACGTATGCCAGCCTGCCATTTGCTTCTTCATACCATGTTTAAAGGAACTCAGGTTGTATTTTGGAGAAAGTACCTATTATAGCTATGCCTATTCCAAAGTTTACCGATAGTAAAGGTAAGGGGACTAGAGGATCGGTCGGTTCTTATTTCTGGAATATCGAAATCGAATTGGTGCATTCTCAGCTAGTGTTGCGTTGAGCGATGGTCCAAAATGTTTCGGAAGGACAGCGTTATGCAGCTCCGATAAGCAATTCTGGTGTGAACTAAAGTCAACTTGAATAAAATATCTACTGAAGGCTACAAAGGGTTTTGTTGAGCTAGACCAAATAGATGTTGTTAGCTAGACCAAAGGCGACGCCTATTTCGTGCAGACATCCGCACTCGCGTGACTAAGAATATTTTTTGCACACACGCTAGAGAATTTCCTATTGTACTGCGCCAAGACAAAAACTCCAACGCGCACTAAGCGAAATAAAATTAATAATTACCCACACAGCCTCGCTCGGCGCACACAGCGACAGAAGCGGAAGAGAACGCTCTCATAGTTTGTTAGAAAGAGATATATAATAAAAATGTATCGCGCCCGCGGGGGGGGGGGTCGAGTTATTAGAGCCTTCCCCTCCCGCCCAAAATTTTTCCGAGCGCGTGGGGCGGGCGGGCGGCTGTTGAGTTTAGTGAGATTCGATCCCGCAATCAGAGGGGGGGCTGCGCGAGTGTTGTATTTCCCGGCCGGGAGGGGGGGACGCGGGGGTGGGGGGTGGTTTTTTTGACGAGAGCGGCTCCGCGGCAGAGCCAGTAAATTGGAGCATATAATTTTTATTACTGTACTGCTGCTCGGTACTAAAGTATGTGCTGGATGTGTGCGTATGCCGCCCCCTCCCACCCCCCGCTAGTGATCGATCCTGCGGTGTCACTTCCTGTCTGTTTAAAATGTTTTTATGCGCCCCCCTTCCGTTTCCTTGTTTATGTCGCGTTCAGAAACAGCGAAGTGTTGGGATGCGCGGAATCCGCTCGCCAAACTCTTTCAGCGCGGGGGGGTTAAGAAAATACTAAACAAAATCTTCTCTGTAGTATTAAAACACAGATTTATGATGTGATTAATATACCTGCACATGTAAGAACACATTTTAATCCCCTAATGAATTAAGCTTACTAAGCAAGAAGTTTTGAGTGGCCTATAGCTCATGGAGGCAGGTACTTTCCTTGCATTACACAGGCAGTCACTTCGAATCCCCGCCCTGTTCTTACACTTAATTTCTCTTTCTGATTTGAACAAGTGCATTTCGTGCGAACTTTTTTTTGTGTTTGGAAACGGCTGGCTAATACTACACCCACCGTCATGATATTAGCCTAAAATACCGCATTTCCGAAGGAATTTGATACCATGCCAGGACCTTCCCTGTATTAACACGGCACTATTCCATGGTTCGAAATCCACATAAAACTGTAGGAATTCCCCTAAGAATTACGGCTGAACTAAGTTCGCCCGAGTTGGAAAATTGTTCGGTTTTTCCATCCAGTGCAACGTAGCCGTGCTCATAAAGGCAAGGTTCTGGCATGGCACCTCATTCTTTCAGGATTGCGGCGTATTGGACTAATATCATAATAGGTCTGGTATAAGTCATCTATGTTTATTAACATAAAAATAAAAGAAATAATTATTCTTAATTTAATGTTTCCTAAGATATAGATATAACATAAATCAGCATAAATCATTTTTATTTTGTGTTTAAACCATATTGAACCTTAAATAAAACTTATCAAATCTTAATACGCATGTAATTTTCTATGTTTGTATAACTATACATATTAAATGCTGATTTATATTCCTCTAGCAGTTTGTCTATATACATTTTCCCGAAAACGTTCTCGGAAAAAAAAAGTAGATTCAATATTCATTTCGGCTCACATTTGATTAGAGCAGCCGTAGAAAGTCGCCCTCTCCGCCGCCGCACACCTACTCTGCATACGTTGGCTCTCCCCAGCCCACGCATGTCGATGTACGCGCGTGCGGCGTGCGAGCCGCGGGCGTGGGGGTAGCTCTCGGCCAAAAAACGAACCGGCAGAATTCTAAAATTTCCTAACTACCCCCGCGTGTACACGTGGAGTTGTCATTACGCTCGGCGCGCTGTGTGCGTGCGGCTGTCGGCTGTGAGCGAGCGATCAATCTGGAGATGTGTCCGGAGATCGCTTTTTATGTTTTATTTAAAAATGCAAATTCGTTTTATGTTGGGCGCGCCATATGGCGTACGCCAGGACCTCTTATGGTGCCCGACGACGCCCATCGGATTTCTAACAAATAAAGACGTGGCACCATCTTTGTGCGCGTCGAGGTACACATTTTCATACTTTCTTTGATACTGCTTAGCACTTATGCTGCCTCAAGGCCTACTCTTTACATTGGTATTTAAATCTCTTTTAAATGTTTCAATGGTTCTAGAACACCGGACCACAACACCGGGGGCGCGTGCGTGACGCGGTTGCGCGGTGAGGCGACGCGGTGCTACGAGATTCCTCACTGAACTAAACATTTAATATCAATTGATTCTGTGGGTCGATTTTGATGAAATATGTTAATCAGACGATTGCTTCAATTGTTTCAATAATATTTTTTTTAATAATGAGTGCCTTTTTCGTGAGGCGACAAAGTATACGATTTTATTATATGTAAAGATTATTCAATGACTTACTAAAAATAAGAAGTTTGTTTTGAGTATATTGCATTACAAATTATGATTATTAGTACGGTAAAATGAAATCAATACAGTATAATGTACGAAATAGCTAGTTATTTTTTCTATACAAAGAATAACAATTATCCTTTGAAGATACGTGTGTTAGCGAAAATAATTATTTCATAATTATGTCCGAAAAAAGATAAATTAACTTCGAATGTACTCATACCTACGGAATGCAAAACCTTTATTTATCTCATTTTTCATTTATAACATTTCAAGTCAAATTAATTTATTCTTCTATCCCAGGTACCATCCCGTGACCGTCCGCCACTACGCAACAGACCGTGTGCTCCGCCACGCCATTATAGATCCGCGTTTTAATGCGCTATACGCGCACGTACCTATTCATCTCTTTCTAGTTTTCAAAAACGCCACTCTTTTCCGGGGCCTCTGCCCCCGCTACCCGCGCCCCCCGCCCCCGCCCCGCGGGCGGCGGGGGGGGGGGGCGGCCCCCCCCCCTCTCCACTTGCCGCGCGCCGCTTCGCAGCCTCCACTAATTCATTAAACATTTAAATTTTTCGTTACGATTTTTCAATAAATCCGAATTTGTTTTCTGTTTCGTGTCATTTTGAAATAAATCCGTTAGATTCGCGTTATTTATGGCTCGACACGATAATAAATTGTATTTTGATATTGTTGAATATGTTTTGCTAGTAATCTAATTTAATTTTGGATTCTTATATCGTTGCAATTTTTAATAATAAATTATAAAAAAATATTGTGTAACGGAGTGTAACGGAATAAAACTGCCATCTAATCTGAGCCGTAATCATATTATAATGCAAGGTCTCTTTTATTTGATCCTCAATACTTTTCATTAAAAAACATATTACAAAAAAAACTCTTCTACCATCAGTATGTGTATGCCAACACTAGAATAGAATAAACGTTTATTTCCTCATTTATACAGTTACAGTTTTGTATACAGTACTCGTAACTTAGAACTAAGAGGAGAAGGGAGCCAACTCAGCTAAAGTACAACAATTCCTGAGAGCGCTGCAGCGCTGATCTTCCGTAGGTCCTAACACACTTAAAGATAAGGCATAATATATGTAATCACCTATCACTATTTAGAATAGCATAATACATGGCTAGGCACATAAGCAGCAACAATAATCTTAAACTCTACTCATTTCAAAATATTGTCTGTTAAATTAGAAAAAAAAACTTTTATCCCTCAAACATCATTACGAACGCATTCCGAAGCAAATTGTAATATTAATTTAAATATATTATTTAATACTTTTCAATTTACTTCGCGCCACAATTAGACAGTTCGTATGCATAAATGTGTGTTAACATACGTATATCTACACCTCCCTTCACCCCCGTGTGCACACACACGCTGCGTGTGTGTGCGGCGAGTGTGATAATGTCGGTGGCAATTTTTGATCAATACTTAAAAATTAACCGAACGCCCCGCGCGCTAGTTTTTTAAAGTACTGTGCGCATGTCCTGATTTTTAATCAGCCTTCCGCATACATACGTCCCGCGGGCACATACATGCAGCTATCCGTGGCCACATTTGTGTAGATATGTGTGGGCATATTTGTACAGCCATGGAATGATCTCACGTAATTTGATCAGAGTGGAATTTAAAAAATGCGTAACTTGCTAACTAACATTTCAATATTTTTGAAGTCCTTTCCTGCGTCAAATGTTAAAACTCCTAATAAAAATGGAATAAATCGTTTAATAAGTTCATTATTTATGACATAGAAATAAACAATTACAAAGAACAAATGTGGTATACATTTGTTCTTTGTAATTGTTCCCCAAGTAGTCCATGTGGGATACTATATGAGTCGTTACTTCGTGAAGCTCGAGCGCGCAATCGCACCCACAAGGAAGTAAGCTCATCTCAAACGAGCGAGTCCTTCCATGCTGTCTCAAACACACGAAATATTCGGCACTCACTTAAAGCTGGAACTATGTATGTAAGATAACATTTATGTAGATAGAATAAAGTTAATTAATGAAATATAAGTTAGAAAATACTGATAGAAAAATCTAAAACAAAAATAAATCCAACCTAATCTAGATTATCTAATAAATTCTAACCTAATTTTGGCAAATTATTATCACTACAGTTAATTAGCATTTGCAGTGGAAACGATGGGACATGGGCCAATAAATCACAGGATCTTCCCTCAGGTTTGGGCAGCTACAGGTGAAATCAGGTCACACAAATACCTGAAACATGTTCTATTCGATCTGGTAAAAGGCTTCTAGTGTTCTAGCACTTTGGGCCACATTGTTTTATGTGGAGAAAGATTTTACTGAATTAGATTTTATGATAATTCAAATTAATGAACTGTTTTGAAGAATAGGTTTGAGATTTAAATTTTATATTTTAGTTTTTGTTGAAGTAAGATATTAATTTATGTTCATTAAAGGTTGTTTTTTATATTTTATTTGATTTATTGCGGATTATATTATATTTTGTTTGATTTAGGGCTGATTTTTCAATAGACAATAAACAGTCAGATAACTAGCCGACGAATTTATTTGTTTTAAGTGATAGTGATAGAATAGTGATAGAAGTGCAAGAGTAAATTTTCCTATCAGACCGTTAAGTACTATCCTAGGATTGAAAAATCAGCCCTAAGCCTGGTTTTCACCAGGTGCTGATTTATTTTAATCGACACATAAAGGGCCTTTATTAGTAAAGTGCTGATTATCATGTACTGGTATTGATTGCAAGTTGCTAAGAAACGCCCAATATATGTGACGATTAAGCTATTCAGCCGTAGGTGAAAAGGCTCGAAGGGCCTAAGGCTAAGTCTTGATTAGTTTTATGAACCATACATCAATCAATAAATATAACAATTTTATAAGACGTTACTTGCATAACAGGTTTTTTTTTAATTCAAACTTTTATTTATTATTTGAAACCAACTGATATCTACAAAAATATTTTGTAAAAAAATACATTAGATTAAAATAATCATAAATAATTAGGTCCTACTGCCCGTCCTGTAATACTTCATATGAATATTGGTCAGAACAGAAGCGGTCTTAAGACAAATCTGAAAATAATTTGAATTATTTTTTTATTGTCCTTCTATTGTAGACGCCGCTACTAAACCACAAATATGTTTTTATGGTTTTTGCCATTTTAATACCAACCACAATTAATTTAATTTAAACTTGCCTCGAAATCAAGAGAAATGAGTCCCCAAATACATTACAAATAAAATGCTAAGCACATACATGCGCCGCCGTAAGTACCTCCGTGCCAACATAATCCAAAACACGAAATAGGCTCGCAAAACAGCCGCTCGCATGTGGGAATAATTTAAAATACGAAAAAAAGCAACAAAACAGCTACTCCTGTTCTAACTCACACCCCCGCCGCTGAATCTAGGCAGATGAGGGTGGCTGCGGGCTGCGGCCCCGGGCGGGGGGTGACCTCACACACCCCCTCGTTTGCGTATTTTTCGGTACGCGCGCCTCATCGCGAGCAGGTGGCGCAAAAAGTTACCCCCCGGGCGGGGGGGTTCGTTAAAAAGCGAACGCGGGTACGTATGTACTATTATAAAAGTTGCGCGCTGTACCCCGCGTGTAAGTAGTGACAGCGGGGGTGTGGGCGGGCGGGCGGTGGGGGTGGGAGCGCCCGCCGCCCCCGCCGTACCTAGTTAGACAGTTAAAAGTATGCGGTATTAACAGAGCGCGGAAATGAATGTACAAGTAGGGCCCGGGTCGGGTTTTTTTTTCGGCGCTATCTCGTTCGTTTGTTCGGAGCGTCGGTTTGCTTAGGTTCGGGTTGGGAGGCTGTGGAGGTCTATATGTGCTATTATCCGTAAGCTCCCGAGCGTACTGCGTCGCTACGCAGTTTTGTGGATTCAATTCGAGGTTTTTGACGAGTTTTTATCCGAATACATTTCTAAAAGCCTCTTTAGTTTGTTTTATGTAATTTAATTTTTTTTTTACTTTCCCAAAACTATCCATACATAAGCTCAAAGTAAATAGTTTATGTAAATATACAGAGATCAGAAAAGTTACGCCCAATTTAGTATTTAACAACAAGGTAAATTAATTACAGACAAAACAATTGATAGCTAATGCCACATTACCTGCTATCTTGATATTAACACAACATAACATATGGGAATGAAGTACCATGGCAGGATCTCCCTCATTTTCCACAGCTATATCGAACTGAAAGAACAATACGGACCATTTTCATTGCATTTTCGACCATCGTTGCATCAATCAACCTACAGTTTTACATGGAATCCGAACCATTATCGAAAAGTCGTTTAGTCGCCTTTTATGACATGCACGGGAATAAATGAAATGAAACCACTTGAACTCAGCGATTAGTGAGAACTCTTGAAGAATTACTTCTTCTTTACGTAAACACAATTGCGGGGCTTTTCACGAAAGTTCGCGAAACCAAAGCAACGAGACTTTTAGAACATTTTGTAAGCAAAATATGAAGTTTTCTTTTAATTATACTCGCCTCGTCTGCATAGTTATGTATTACGTTTCAAACAAATTATTGTGTTTGTAAGAAACTTCATACAGTTTGAATTACTTTTGACCATGAGCTTAGCAAAGGGTTTTGAGAAATTCGTACGGCTGCACTGCTCGACGATGTAAAGGGACACGTTTCAGAACTTGCAAGTAATTTAGTAAGTAAAATGTTCATTATTTTTTAAGTAATTTTTTTTCTCATTGTTTAATCGACGTGGGGTTGTTTTCTTTATTTATTAATGAATACAGTAGTTAGACTAATATAAACTTAAATTATATTTCGTTTTGATACAGTAAAGAAAAAAGGATCAATAAATATAGTAGGTATACATATTATAATATATTTTAATAGCTCTTAAATTAAGAATTTCTAATGTATGTATGCTTGCGGCTCATGTAAATGTTTTTAAAAGTTGTACAGCTCGTGGTCTCGGGGCTAGAGGACTTGCCTTTCATGCGAGAGGTCTGAGTTCAAATCCTTTACGAATACGATCTGTTCCATGGTACGGAACCCTTGTAAAAGTGTAGGTCCCCTTCCTCTACTAAGGTTAAGCCCGCCTGGGTTGGTACCACCGCATTGACTGAAACTATGGTTGAAGTGGTAATGAAAAATTGTCCCTGTTTATAGTCCAGAAAGGGAAGGTCCTAGAATGGCCCTTATTCCTTCAGTAATGTAGTGTATTGGGCTAATGTCAACGGTAGTTGTGTGACATTAGCTATCTATGTCAGGTTCTATAAAAAACTGTATGAATTATCTAATTAAAATTGCTTGTTACTAAGGGACGCAGGGACTTGCTTTTCATGCCAGATATCATGAATTCTGTTACCGTGCCTTTTATGCACCACTTTATTTCTCTTTCAGAGGTGGAAAAGTGCATTTCGTCGTTAATGCAAACTCTGTGGTTCAGAATCCATCTAAATCGCGAGGTAGAGTTAGAAGAGTTAAGTTAGACAAAATATGGCCGAAGCGGCAATGAAAAAATGACCATGTTTTCCGTCCAAATGAATGCAGCCGTGCTCATAATGAGAATGTCCTGGCATGGGATCTTATTAACTTGTTATGCTACTAGGTAGGCTCTTTGAAAGCTTCGTCAGTCATTGTTTTGAACATGCTAATTTATTTACACAAGGCAGAAAGTTCCAAATTACGTGGCACACGGTTCGATGGATGAAATGTTGTAAGACAAAATTGTGATCAGGACGGATGAGTGGACGACGATATGCATGAAAGAGAATAAGGTAAGTGAGATAAATCATTTAGAAGAAGAACGCAAAGTATCGAATGGGTTTTTGACGCTGTATTTTGGTAGGTGATTAACCCGAGAATTTAAAACGCTGGTTTCCAGTGTAATTTTTTTAAATATAAAAACTCATTTTGATATCATCGTTTTCCAGTAACTTAGAAAAATATAAGAAATAATTACTGCTAGCAAATTCAATCAATATGAGTTATTTCCTGAAACATTTATTGTTCTTATTAAACGACGTATTAATACAATATCAGTTACAATGATGGTAACTCATGTAAGTATTAGTTGTTATAATTTTAATTTTAGTATTTGTACATAGTTATAGATTAAATGAATAGATAAGCTATTTCAAAGAAAAAACTAAAGCTACACAACGGTCGGTCGATTAAGCTGTTGCAGTATGCATTTCTTTAGGCGTTTTTAATAATAAGCCATAAAATCTACATGCTGTATCACATTTACGTACATATGTATGTTTTTCGTAGAATTGTGTGGGTGTGCATAAATAGTTATTTCCAAGAGAACAAAGAAGACGTCAAAGTAAACCAACTCGACCCCCTGACGTCTCCGCGGCTCGCAGAGCGTCACACAAACATTGGAATAAAACAATTTATTACCAAATGTAAACAGGAAGAGGCGTATTTTCATTTAGAATGCGAACTTCCAATTTTATTCCCCTCCCCTGTCCCCCCGGCGCCGTCGACTTCCTTAAGACACAGGAGAGTACCGAGTTATGATTAATTTTGAATGCGCAGCGCATTGATCACGAGAACACGGAAAGAGGTTTTATTCCAACTACGAGCACCCCTCTGCCCTCCTGCGCCGCACACCCCAAGCCCCGCGAGATGCGAGACGGAAGACTAAGCTCTGCAGTCCCAGTAGCGCCGTCCCTGTCTAAAACAAAGATGCTAAAACTTCTTTCGGTAGTATGAAGATTTTAATTTCATATTTCTAACGAAATGGTTCTAATTGGCGGGCGCCTTCCGAAGCTATTACTGCTCTAGCCGTGATGGTGATAAGGCGCAATTTGCAATGACACGATGTCGGAGTTTTGATTCCGTGTTCTAATTCGGGGCTGTCTGGCACTCGAAAAGATACAGTCCCAAATTCTATAAATCCGTCGCTTGAATTTGAGCGCTATTTCCTTGCTAATAAAAATGTTTTCGACGCGGAGCATTTCTAAGAAATAATTCTTTAGTAGTACACCGAAATTAGTGGGTGGCAAGGGGTTGATGTGGGTGGTTTTAAAAGAAGAGGCAAAGAGGGGATGGAAAGATGCGCAAAAGACTTAGTTTGACGTAGGCGCGGTGGGTGGTGGGAGGCGGTGGCGCCGGGAGCGCGGGAGTACAGGGGGCTTATAAAATATATAATTCTATACTTACAATACTTGTAAATACTTGGAAGTATAAGCGAAGCGGCGCGCTATGCGGAAGGTAGTCAGACCGACACGACTTGATAGGTGTTGGTGCCTACTTCCGGGTTCGTTGATTCGATCAATTTGATTTGAAATTTTGTTTTCTTCTATCAAGGATACATAGGGCCCATTATATATTTTCAGAACTGGGTACTTACACAAACAACTTACAATTTTTTATATTTTTTTTTTTTTATGTTCTGTGTTTATTTAAGATTTGTATAACCTTCGAGACCCTTATAAACGGAATAAATAAAAAAATATCGTACCAATAAATTTAATAACCACCTGAAGTGCTTAAGTATTAGAATATTATTTTATGTCTGGACAAAAATAGTTTTTTCTCCGTGCTATTAATTTCGTCATTAATATTTTTTTTCTCTAATGGTGTGTAATTAATTATGAAAGAAAATCTTTTAATTATGATTTTTCTTAATAAATAAAATGGCAGACTGAATTGATATTCAAATTTCATAAGAGTGGATAGATATTCATAGATTCTCATTTCACTAACCATATGTTCTTAATATTTTTTGGATTATTAATTACTAAAACGAGGTCTGTGGTCACGAACAGGTGAGAGATTCATATTATATTTTCAAAACAAGAAAAGTATCAAGACTGGTCGTGACGGCTTCTTTCTTACATTCGCAGATATTTAGTCTACGAAACAGGATATATTATAAGACGGTAGTTATTTAAAATAAAACCCCCTGTGTAGGGCGTGCTTAGCGGCTTGGTGGCGTGACCGATGTCGTTAGCACCGGTTCTTTTATTACTCCGGGAACTTTTGTTACTATTTAGTTGTTATGTTAAGCCTGGCATGTGGCATACGCAAGGACCTCACATTAGATTTGCCCGACGATGCCCATGGGATTTATAACTTACACGGGGAAGTAAAAACCACCCCGACAGGCCAGATGCTTCTTCATACTATGTTTGAAGGACCCCAGAGGCTGTATTCTGTATACCCAACGCAATGATAATGTGCACACTATCCACGACGCTATCAAAACACATCATACCGTATCGTACCGTACCTATTTAAGTGCCCAGAATGCGGCCTAAGGTCGTAGTTTGGTGGCAATACCTCGGTAGGGTTAATTCCATAGTCGTATGAATAAAGGATCTAGAGGATCAGTTGGTTCATATTTTGGGATTTTCTGCAGTGAATGGATGCATTTCCAGCCTGCTTTAATATTTGTGCGCGAACGATACTAGTAATTTATTCCTGGTATATTTATTTGATGATTGTAATTTGTTTATGATAAAATGTTGTTGTTGTTGTTGATAAACAATTAAATACTTCGAATTTTGATTAAGCATTATTCTACGTTCCAAGCATTGTGTTAGATCTCGAAATATTTATTGAAGATTTTTGAATCGATATATGAGCATAAATATCGTATGTGTAGTGAAGTTTTACCATACATGTAACAGCAACGTATAATAATGAGTAAATATATTTTTTCGTATTAAGCAAGTACGTCGCTTATTGTGATATGTATGTATGTATAATTGACCGCCAGTCAGTCAGTGTGTTTGCGTCCACTGCTGGACATACGCCTCTCGATTTTTTTTCCAGTCCTCCCGGCCCTCAGCGGTACGGATCCACTGCTTTCCGCCTACGCACTTGATGTCGTCGTCCCACCTGGCTGGTGGCCTTCCCACACTCCGTTTTCCTGTACACCATTAATGAGCCTAAATACTATGCAAACGTACCGATCTTATTTTTATGTAAAGCGCGGCATATGGCTTACGCCAAGTCCTCGCATTATGGGTGTCGCCCATGGGCTCTCGAACTTTGCCAGCCAGGTTCTTCTTTATACCAATTTTCAAGGATCCTACGTTATACTTAGGGGGAAATAGTTTAAGAATACACTTTCACCTATTGCTAAATGTCGCTGTGTCCTAATGTATTTGAACTAATTTAATACTTACTTGCGGTTGCACTGAAGGTGCGTACTTTTCAGCGTTAAGAGGATAATGAGGTGATCGAGTTCCATACAATGGCTCTTGCCTGATTCCTCACTCAAGTTAAGAAATATCGTTCTGATATTTTGCACATTAAATAAATCAACTGAGAACTACGTTACTACATTTTGATTTTTTGATAATTTATCTTGTATCCATTATATAAGAATCATCATACCGCATTTCCGAAGCAAATAGGTTCCATGCCCGGACCTGCCATGTATTTGAGCGTCCAGTGTTTTAAATCATTCCCATCCTCCTTGAATTACCCAAAAATGCACCCGGAAACAAAACAACAAACAGTAGTAGTGAAGCTACTAATGTTTTTATCTACTCATTTTACTCGGCGGAGCCTTGGTAAAAAGTTGTTATACTAAGAGCGGCCCCCCTAACTAGCGCCCCTGGGGGGCCTCGAGCGGGAACCCCCCAGCCTACGTAGGCTCGACGTACTATCTTGCACGTTCCTCTAAGACGGGGAGGTTTAAAATCTCGCCCGAGAGGAGGGGGCGGCCCCCGCTTCTTTTGACTGGGGGGCCGGGGGGGAGGCGAGATGCAGAGCGCGGAAATATTATGAAGGGTGTACTCATTTATCAATATGCGAGTTCGTTCGTCTCTCTCTAAAAGGAATTGATTATTTTTGACTGTTTCCACTCGAGTGCGTTATTGATGGTGTTGCCATGGATTGGCACGTAACGAATGTTTTTTTCGCTCTCAGGGTCGGTTTGGTGATGCTTCGAAATAAACTAGAACCGTGTCAAGTCTAAATCATAAAAATATTCTAGACATTCTAGATATTTAAGTAATTTTATGTAAATTGTGTAATTATTATTTTCTCAGCGAATTATTGTAATGATTGAAGCAATTATAGATTTAGCGATTATTGAATTAGCGTACTAAAATATTAGTTTGAACATTTTGTAGTAATTTATGGGGCATAAAATACCGCGGGTCCTTTTAAATATAATATTCTTTAGGCTCTCAGTCTTAGGTAACTAAAATTTAATTTTCATTTAAAATTTGGTGAGGCTTCCAGTTTCTAGTGTGTTACCGTCTTAGCTCGCACACAATAACGGAGTTAACTCGCCAACTGAAGAGGAAATGAAGTGTGGATGTGATCATTTCACAAATAAGCTTCTTACGAGAGGTATGCTTCCGATTGGTGCCCATCTTTTGGAAATAATTCGCCTGTATGTAAGATAAATGCTTATTTTAGAAACTAAATAACAAATCTATAAGCCCATTAAAAAATATCCTCATACAAACGTAGTTAACTAATCATTTGAAAACGATATATTATTTCCGTGTTTATGTACTGTGTTTATACAGGTAATTATAAAAAAGTAAATTACATTTTGTTAAAAGGCTTAAAAAAATTCGTCCTCCCCCCATAAATGTTTGTAAAAACAAAATGTTAGCTTGTTTTTTTTGCAAAAAAATATGCCCAGGAATACGTGGTTTAAGTTCGGATCATAATTACGTTAACAACATGTATGCTTTACATTTTAACCCGGTCAGCAAATTTTTATATCTTTGAAAAACATTATTCTATTTCACAGGAAATAAAAGTTGTCTCTAGATTTTCTTGTTGCTATCATTTGACTCGGTTTTAATTTTACAAAAAACAAATACGTGCAGACATAGATATGGATTGCCTGATATCATATACCAAACATCAAGTAAATTTGAACAGTGGTTTTCAAATGATTAGTATACTACGTTTGTAGCAATTTAAAAAAAGGAGCGTAATTTTCATTCACCCCGATCCCATCGTGCGCATTATACAGTTTCATAAAAAAATAAAACCTTCTTGGTAGCTTCTATAGGCAGAAGATGGCTTTGAAATCAAGTTTAACCATATTTAAGCTTCTTTTAATTTTAAATTGCTTTGTCAAATATTTCTCTTAATCTACAAAAAAAAATTAATACACGCATTGTGAACAAGATTGAGTTGGCAAGCCGTAGTTATACTATATATTCACGTTCTCAGCATATGTAAACGTTGTAATTATGTTGTAATAAGAAATCTGGTTTGTAAGTCAGGCTACAGGCATGTTCACGCCGTAAGTTGAAATTTTGTAACCAGAAATCCAGTTTGATAGCCCGACTATTAAGAATTCCGTGTTCTGAAGTGCGTTCATAGATTCACGTAAGCATCCTCAAATGTAATAATAGCAATTATATGTTGTTTAAGCTTATTTTCCTTTTTATATATTTACTATGGACGAACATTTTGTGAAACTATAAATATATTCTGCAATGTTCTAACCAGAAGGAATACTATTCGACCAAGTAGAGATGTAGAGTAGAGGAGTTCCCATTGCGGAGCGCTACCAAGAACATGCCGATCTATATTACCTCTGTGGCGTTAAGTTTCATGCAAGATTTCATAATTCTCATTCTCCGCGACTACGTACGCTCGCAGCGACTACGCGATGTCTACACGCACACAGGCGCGACTAATAGGCGCGCACACAGACTATGCCGTTTCCACTTCTTAAAGTACCCACATTTTAGGGTAAAATATAAGAACTTTGCATAAGGAAAATGTTAGAGTCGCCCGGGTGGCGCCCCCCTGCGCCGCCCTCGCTCTCGTATCTCCGTTTTTAGTATTTTAGTAAGTTCGGGGGGGAATTACCGCCCCCCTGGAGGCGCCACCCCGCCCCGCCCGCCACCCGCGCGAACTCGAGCAGGGGCCGCGGAATAGGAAGATGTTGTGATGTTTCTTAGTTTTATATTACTCCTGCTTTAGTACCCCAGATACGGATGCTCTGTGTGTTGGTGCGGTGAGTGTGTGTGCGACGGTTACGTGACTTCCGCTAAGCCCTGACGATTTCTATGCAAATATGTATTTTTTTACGACGCTTCTGTTTATGAATAGTGGATTATTGGGGTTTTATAGTTTGTTTGCCTCCAATACGACCTTATCGGATCGATAGTACGGAGACATGGCTGCTGGCAATCGGGCAATAGATTGTGGACACGCGAATATTTTCATCAAACTGACGTGTGAATAAATTACTTAACGGCGTTCCGACCTATGAACGTAAAAAGTATTATACTTTGAGCTACGAACTATGTAATTATAAAGATTAAATATAGCAGTTGCGGCAAAAACATTAAAAAAATTTCAGGTTCATGAGTTTTTTTAATTGGAGATTCAAAGTCTTGCATCGTTAGTATGCGCTGTTAAATAGAATACTTTTATTGAAAATTGAATTAAAACCAATAAACCAGATATACTAAAAAAATTTTCGTCGCATTTGCTATGGTTATATTTAGGATGGAGTGCACCATCTCTGGTTAGGGTCAATGTTATTGTTAATAAATATTGTCTGTCTTCTTTCTTTCGCGCACATATTTAATGCAAATTTAAGAGTTATATGATATAAACCAACATCAAATCGTACCACACGGGAAGCACCAGCTTAAAAAATAAAAGAATCATCAAAATCGGTTTACCTAGTCGAAAGTTCTAAAGTAACAAACATAAAAAAATCAGTCCAATTGAGAACCTCCTCTTTTTTTGAAGTCGGATAAAAAGAAGGTCCTGGCATGGTACCTAGTTGCCATTAGGTATGTTGGGCTAATATCATAAGACTAAGTGTGGCAGTAGCCATCCATTTCCAGTGAAATAAAAATTTTTGATGTGTTGGGCTAATATAGATACAGTATGTGGTAGCTATCCATGGCGAGTTCCATGAAAAAGAAAAAAATCTTATATTTGAATATATTCCCGACTATAGTGTATCTATAAGAGAAATAATTATGCTTGCAAGCAGTTCGTTTTAAATGGTATAACAGCAGGTGCTAACACGACGGCCTTTACATAAAAGTTACACCGTTTGAGTCTTGCACTCGTGGTGAAGGGGCTTGAGGACTTCCTTCAATGCGAGAGGTTATGGGTTCAAATCCTCGCCCGGTCATGAACCACTTTCTTTATCTTTCTGAGTTATTAAGTGCATTTCCTTACGAATTTCAGGTGCTCCATGGTTCGGAAACCATGATAAACTATAGTTCTTACTATGTTTTCTCTCGCTCTGCTACACCTCCCATAGAAAAGGCTGATGGATCACTCTCTACCCTCGCGAAGGAGAAGGCGAACATTTTTGCTTGTCTTTTCGCGTCTAACTCAACGTTGGATGACCAGGGTGCAGCCCCTCCCTCGATATCACACTGTGGGTTTTCGATGAAGGAGCCAAGGATGCACTCTAGACTGGTATTCAAATGTTTGAGGACGTTCCAGATAGCAAGGGCGGTTGCGCAAGTTTGCGGATCTGTGAATTTAACTTATTTCGTCAAATTTACCGTAGCAAGTTTGTTTCAATATTATTTTAAACTTGTCAAGAAAAGGATGTTGTTTGTAGTTTGTTTTAACATTGATACAAACGCGTCATGTTACAATTTCGTCGATATATGGCGCTAGCGTACTTATATAATAAAAAAGTCTTTTCGCATTATAGTATGTATGAACTTGTAATAAAATCTCTTTGGCTATACTATTTGTATCTGGCTGGTTTTGGTATCATTGAAAGTTTAAATTTTAAAGAACATAATTCCAAAATTCAAATTAGGAAAATGTGTGATTCTCATTTGTTTTTCGTACTGTCAAAATGAGTGAATCAAATGAAGAAATTCGATACATTTTAAAATTTTACTACAAAAAAGGTAAAAATGCAACGCAAGCCGCGAAAAAAATTTGCGATGTTTATGGACCTAGTGCAGTGTCTGTGAGAGTAGCACAAATTTGGTTTAAGCGTTTTCAATCCGGAAATTTTGATGTCAAAGATGCACGTCGCTCTGGTCGCCCTATTACGGATAAAATGGATGCCATTTTTGAAAAAGTGGAGCAAGATCGGCATATCATTAGTTACGACGTAGCTGAAGAACTAGGAATTGACCACAAAACAGTTTTGGCGCATTTGAAAAAAACTGGGTACACAAAAAAGCTCGATATTTGGGTACCTCACGAGCTCACTGAAAGAAACCTAATGAACCGTGTACTCATTTGTGATTCTTTATTACGACGTAATGAAACCGAACCATTTTTGAAGAAGCTGATAACTGGTGATGAAAAGTGGATCACGTACGACAAGAACGTGCGAAAAAGGTCGTGGTCAAAGGCCGGTCAAGCTTCACAGACTGTGGCGAAACCCGGGTTAACTCGCAACAAGGTGATGCTGTGTGTGTGGTGGGATTGGAAGGGCATTATTCATTATGAGCTGTTACCACCAGGCAGGACCATCGATTCTGAACTCTACTGCGAACAACTGATGAGATTAAAGCAAGAAGTTGAGAGAAAGCGGCCGGAATTAATCAACAGAAGGGGTGTGGTTTTTCATCATGATAACGCTAGACCTCACACATCTTTAGCCACTCAGCAAAAACTAAGAGAGTTTGGCTGGGAGGTTTTAATGCATCCGCCGTATAGTCCTGACCTTGCACCTTCAGATTTCCACCTGTTTAGGTCTCTTCAGAATTATTTAGGCAGTGTCAGGTTAACATCACGAGAGGACTGCCAAAACCACTTGTCGCGGTATATTGATCAGAAGTCCCAATATTTCTATAGCAATGGGATCATGTCCCTACCTACAAGATGGCAAAAAGTTATCGAACAAAATGGTACCTACATACTTTAGTTAAATGTAAATAAACCATATTAAAAAATGTTTTGAATTTTCTTAAAAAATGCGAAGAAACTTTTTCCCCAACCTATATAATATAACACGAGTGAATACACCATGAGTGTTGCATAAATGTTTCAAAGTGAAAAGTTACGTCAATTAAAAAGCGATTTGTGAAGAGAAGGCTCGCGAGAGAACACTACAAACTATTTGTTTTATATCATTGTAGGTTTCAGAACTTGCAAACGATTAAACATGTTGCAAGGTTGTTGCGTCAGTATATTCTCGGGTTTCCTCCCAAGCTCTGCTCATGGATCGCCAGCTTCCTATCGGACCGATTCTTGTACGTTGCCGTTGATGGTGTGAATTAGGACGACTTTCCGATTGGGGCTGGTGTCCAACAGGGCTCAGTGCTGTCACCAACGCTATTTTTAATCTTCATTATTGATTTACTGTCCCTCGGCACGATACACAGTTACGCTGATGACAGCACGGAGCATGAGGGGTGTGTCAGGGATTGGAGGACCAGAGATGCACATCCCATCCAGGCACATCGTTCTCTGGTAAATAAGGTGGACACTGTTCTCGAGAAAGTAGCGAACTGGGGCTAGGAGAATCTATTCCCATGAAGGTCCTAGAATGTCCTGGCATGGCACCCTTCGAGAATATGGTGTATTGGGCTAATATCATCACGGTCGTAGTATGGTATTAGCTATCCACGTTAGGTTGCATTAAAAATAAACACTATATTTCGAACGGTGCCAAACGGAATGTCATAAATTTTTTGCGAGAAAAATATCAGAATATGCGGCAATTTTTTTTTTTTAAACAATTGAAGGTGAGAAGTGAAAGTCATATTTTTGTTGCGCGTCAAAGCCGGAAGTTATCCTTTTTATTATTTTTTCAAGGATCGTAGGGCTGCCACATCTATACCTGAAGTCATATATCAAATATTTACTTAAATTGAATTGTCCAGCAGAACAACTTCAAGTGCCTTTTGCTGTCTTCAATTTTATTTATTCTTGCTTTTAATTCAAAATGTTTTGCAACAAACGGAATTTTCTGTATATTTTCATACATTTGTAATCAATACATGATGTTTTTCTGAGCGTGTCAAAAACCATTACCATTTTGTTTGTTAAAACAAAACTTTTTAGCGTTAGATATATTATGTTACTGCCGTCACAGAAAATAGAACTGGAAAATAGAAAGAATTCTTAGTCACTTTCACTTCAAGGTTGACGTCTATATTACATGTATTTCCTTAGTAATGAAAATTTGTGAGTAATGCAAATAGGGTTTGATTCCAGAAAAGCATGAGGTATTTAGAGATAACCACTTAAGGGATCTAGCCATTAGGAAACCTAACGATTGGGAAAAGAGAGTGTTCGAACATACAACACCCCAAAATCCTATGGATTATCGCTAAAATACTGGTAGCTCATTGGGTAACTAACGTTCACAGCAATCTGGAATATAACAACACCAGCAGGCCTATTCTTAGAATTCCGTACTCGGGAATCAGCAGTCTTTCAATCGAGGAAAAATATTTTTTATTGGTTGTAACAGCATTTTCTGGATTCCTGATTTCCAAGCACGGAATTCCGAGAATATATGCATATTCTCCGAAGTACTTCGCAAAGATATTATACCTAGCACCCGTTATGGTTGAGGATCGCCCCATGCATCGCTCTAACATATATGCGTAACTCATAAGTGTAAGTGCCGTCAGATTCACCAATACGCCAAGTAATCAAGTCACATTTATTTCGAATGAATTTTCAATGCGAAAAAAAAATGGCTAAGAAAAACTGTCTGATTATCCCTAATCCCTAGGACACAGGGATTAGGTTATAAAACCCGTTCCAATCAAATTGTTAAACTTTCATAAATATGTTGTCCCTGTACAGTATTCATGCATGTGGCAACACAAAGTAGACGTAGTCCTTCATCTCAAGGTATTCATGCATGGCCTCTGATCCCCCAAACCCTTGCCTATGACCTCTGGCACTTCGATAGAATAAGGTATTTGTTTGGGGATGTCGTTATGGAATAAAAAGTTTTACAGTCTTAGTGGCAGTGATCTATAATTTTGTGAATGTTTTAAAATACGATGAAACTAAACGTGTGTGCAAGCCCTGCTGCATTTTCCGGATTCAAACTTGTTTATTTTCTGCTCCTGCATACAACAGAAATGGGGTGGAGATTCTTTACATTGTTTACTTAAATAACAAAATTTAATTTTAAAAAAACTCTTAAATAAACAAAACAAAATAAAATATCATAGAAATTAACATCAGCCAATAGCTGCCAGTTCAAAAAAATATTTGGTACAAAATTATTTTGCACTGCCGGCAAGCTCTCTGTGATTGAGATAAAATGATTTGAGACGCAATTTGACGATCTTTACATCAATTAGATATAAAATTAGTTCACAAAATTATAAAAAAAATACGATAAAAGCTTTCGAAAGCCTAGAAAAGAAGTGATTGTTCAAACATTTTTTATAAAATATTTCCGAATGTAACATGCACCAATTTACAGTCGAAACTAACAATGACCCCGTGTGGGCTTCGCCACGAAAAATAATAAAAGGCGACTAAGTTATGCGTCGCTCGTGGTTAGGATTTCACGAAAAAGTGTATCCCGTCCAGGCTGATACCATCGCATTAAATTAACGAAGATCTAAAAAGAAATGATATTTGAGCGGGTTTTCCGTCCAGTTAAATTCTGCTTGCATTTCGCACTCACTCCATGGACTCCGCTGTGCCGGCGCAATCTTTTTTCTTTTATTAGCTTCCTTTCATTGGCTCGTTTAACTCGCGAATTCTATTTTCGAACATTTCCCAACCGGCGCGTTCTAGATACGAATCGCTCCGTTTAAAAATGGAACGCGGCGTTCGGGTGCGTTTACTCATCGGCGTCGGTTTGTCGGTCGAACGCCTTGTCACACCGATGACCGTTGCGCCGCTTTTCACACGATTTCCAGAAAAAAAGAGTTTCCGATTTTCAGGGCTAGTGAATTTGTGTGAGTTTCTTTATTCCTCCATTACTTCCAAACGCCTAAACCGATCTACACGTATGTGGTATCGTTGGGATCCTCATAGTACTAGGTAATAAACTATTGTTTTTAGTTAAAGTAACACTCGTGTTAACTAATTTGAGCGGCTTGTAGCTCAGAGGCCAGGGGGTGGGCTTTCCATACCATGGGTTCTATTCCCGCACTACTTTCGTTCTTATTCTGAGCGTAATAAGTACATTTCGTCATACAAATGTACATTGCACAATCTGTAGGTCCCATTCCCGTATTAGGTGGTAGGGTTGAGCCTGGCCATCCTTGGAAGGAATGAGATGAGCCGCAAAACTTTTCTAAAACTACCAACCCAATTTAAACGTACATGCCGCACACAAACATAGTCGCAGATGTATTGGAGGGTTTTTATGGGTGCGAACTGATTTGGTTAACGCATTTCGGGAGCACATTAACGCGCGGTGGCGATGTTTGGACGAGTCACTTTCAGAACTAGTTACACCGTCATTAAACTAAGCTCAATTCCGAATTTTGGCCAAGGCAGGCGTGATTAAAACGTAACATTTTTAATATAAATTAAGTCATTGTAAATATAAATATCATTAATACTCACTGGTTTGTATTTCATGTATTCTCAAATGTGAATTGCAACGCCACCTGTGGGCTTTTATTATCCCTATTCGAAACTTGTATGAATTTAGCAATATTTTTTTACTATCATTTATCTATGCAGCTGCCTGCCATAGACGCAACTCAGCGAACCCCGTGTTTACTTACTAGTAGATCACTGGATTAGAAGCAACTGCGATTATTGAAGGACGAAAGTAGCGATCTAAGCACGTTCGTATTGCTGCAGTGTAGACACGAGTGGGTGTGTTCGCTTACGCGCAATATCGAATGTTCGTTGTAATGAATAATGTCCTGCAAAGTTCTTACGTGTTTTACTTTTGTAATTACGAGTATTTGGAACTCGAGAAAATCTGTTGTTAGCGAATTTGCGAGCTCACTCACGCTGCCGGTATTGTATGTAAAAGTGCCTACGCCGCCCCCATGCAACCAAGTTTTGGTTGCTACGTCCATGTTTGTCATGCCACCCAGAGTGGCTAAACTATAGGCTTAGAATGTACAATGCGATTCAAAAGAGAATAGTATACAATCACCGCCATTTTAATTGTCAAACTGCTAAAACCCTCACTTCACTTCACAAACTTCAGTACTTTGCCCCGCAGTGCGATTACGCAAATTTTGAGGATGGTGCCGCGGTAAGTGTAGGTGCGCCCCCGTCATTTCTAAAGCGCGATTACGAAGCCGTTTTTCATCCACCTACATCCAGCACGGACCAATCTGTGTCGACAATAGGTCAACTTTTGAGGTACTTGACTAGACGAGCAGTCGAAATAGGCGTTTACTTCCCCGCATTTGACAGTTCTTAGCCGTTTCGTAATACCGATTCGACGCGAAATGTATTTAGTTGACCTAATTGCTGCGGGTAGGGCTGAGTGCCGCACCATTTGTGAATGCATCGATTTCGTAATCGCAAAAGCTGTCATATTGCTGTAAGTACAGCAACCTACACCTAATTTTGTGCTTCGTAATTGCACTGCCGGTGTTGCCGCGTACTTTCCCTAGCTAATTCGAGTGAAGTTAGTCACGAGCCTCGTCCTATACTTATTTGAATCGCATTGTAAGCACAGCGTGCTATGGTAGGTCAATGGGCTGAACTCTATTTCAGGTAACAACAAAGTTACCATCTAATCATCTACAGTAATAAGAAGAGGTACCAACGCGGGTGCGACCGTCAGAAAGCGGCCTTAATCAACAATTGGTAAGCTTTGGAATTTTTTTTAATGTTAAGCTCGGCAATTGGCGTATATCAGCCCCTCACATAAGAGATGCCCGACGATGCCCACGGGCTGTCGAAAGCCCTGCGAAGACCATGCCAGCCGGCGTGGTGCTTCCTCACACCATTTCCTCCCCCGGCCCATTCGATAGCTTTCCGACCCATTCGATAAAGGATATAGAGGATGGGTTGGTTTCAATTTTGAAAAAACAGTAAATGTGTCGTAATTTATAATAATTTTTCGCAGATTTTTTTTTTTCTGATTTTCCCTAAATGTTATTGGTATTCGAAATCATGTATTGCGACTAGTATGGTATTTTCTTGACTTGTCTTCAAGCAAGATAACCATCTTTACATCTTTTACAGACAGAGAAACTTATGCTCAGACTAAGGTTGAGACTTGTGCACATTTCATGTGAAAATTCCGAAAGACATGACTAGGCTAAGCCAAGGACATGTAACGTCTACGGATCCCAGCATTAGAGCGAAGCGGCAGCGGAAAACTGAATTATATGTTTAAACTAGTCTAGCACAGCGGGAAAGGTGGTGCAGGTACAATCTAAAAATAAAACTGTCCTCCACTTCCAAATAAACCAATCCCCGACCACCCCCTCGGATCGCCCACCGATCGGCTGCACATCAATTAATTTAGTGTATTAAAAATGCGGACAAAACTATATACCTATCAGCAAAACCAATAGGTTAACACGCATACACTTCACCGGACTCATGTGCCTCTATGTGCGGCCCATGTGCCGTATTTAGCAGGTAAATAGGAATTAAAAGTATATAGAAAAAAGTAAATAGTGATAAAAAAGCCACATTTTAATATGATGCGCGAAACTAGCTGCAAATTGCGTGATGTCTCCAGTGTGTGTGCTTCGTGTGTATGTGTGTGCCCGAATTTACCATGCATGCGCTGTAGCGGTCATTGTTCATTGTACAGGTTGATCAAAAATGAAACAGTCTTTATTTCTGTGGTTAAGGTGGAAACAACCTTTAAAACCTTAAAACAAGACGATTTAAAGACATTTTGTTGAGATATTTAAAAATACTAAAATCCGTAATTATATTTCATGCCTTAAAACAGTGAAACAAAATCCAGCCATCAAGAGTAAATTACTTAAAATATAAACTGTTTGGAGATTCGCTCATTGTATTGATATGAAACGAATGTAAAAGTATAGCCTTTCATGTTTATTATCGTAGTTTTTTTGTTTCTTAATTCATGTGTCTACACTGCGGAAAGTAATAAAAATAGGTATTTTCTATGCATGAAACGACGTTTGCACGCGACTCTGGCTCTTACTACTACGGCATTTTCATGAGTATCGTTTCCGCCTTAAAGCAATAAGTATATGCTGGAATAAAATCAATTCATTTATTTATTTTTGTTGCATGAACGAATTTCTCTAAAATGAAAACGTATTTTTAACACGGTTAATCGATTCAATCATCTTGAATAATAACTAAGCTTCGTTATGTAATTTTATTATTTATGTTTTTATTTTATTAAGATTACAATTGAAATATGGATCTCTGTCCATGTTTTGATCGAATGCAGGTTTTGATAGGTATGCTTATACTTGTGTGAGCCTGCACGGTGTCCTACTCATGGAAAAAATATTCTTACTAAACAGTTCAATCTAACATTAAAATAAAATCCGCCTACAATACAAGGAAAATCTTCTGATTACGTATTCATTTAGAAAAAACACGAATATATAGCAAATGATGTGATTTATATAAAATATGTCAATCAAATTTATTTCACACATTGCAACCACTGCTTGCAAGCATGCTGTATAACATTTTGCAAGTGTGTGCGCAGCGCATCTATGCGCCGGTGTTGGTAGAACGTGTGTATACTTCTGTGTAAGGGTGAGTGTGTGTGTGTGTGGTATTGAGGTCATTACTGCTGTCGATTTATTGCTGCAAGTGTACAGTCATTGAAAAAGATACGCTGCGAAGCACGATATGTGTAAAGCACAGCTAAAAAACAATAACATTAAATATTTTGTTGTTTATTACACTTTAAGAAGTTTCAATTCAATTATGGCTTTTATTTCACATATACCTAGCTATCGTAGCCGATGCTCGGGACGATATTGAAAACATGTTTTCTTTCTCACACCCATAAATTATCTCAATGAAAAATATCACTTCAGTCCGTTGCTCTGCTGCTGCGAGAGCATTTCCTCCTCCAGTTCAGACCACCTTACGCACTTCTTATCGCCCAGTCCAAACACCACGTTTTCTTTATTCTTCACGAGTTGAATAAGTGCATTTTATTTGTCCCATGGTTCAAAATGCATGTGAAACTGTAGGTCCTCTTCCCCTACCAGGTGGTAGGGTTCGTACCATCGCATTAGATTGGATGAAAACATGATCAAAGTGGCAATGAACAATTGTCCGTGTCTTCCATCCAGTTACATGTAGTTATTCATCAATGGACGTTCCTGGCATGTCACCTAATTATTTCGGAAATGTGGTGGGTTGGACTAATATGATGACGATTGGTATGGTATAAGCAATCCATGTCGAGTTACATAAAAACATGACTACGGATTAGCATCTGGGGATCCATTCAGGGCAAGAGTGAGTTCGAATTCGTCACTAAATATTAATTCACTTTTTTAAATAGTCAATGTTCCCACACTTTTTGAACATCATTACAATTAGGTAAAAATCTGGTCTGTCTCGTAAAAACGTTGGAATTATAAATAACGGTTCCGTTATTTATATAATTATATATTTCCCAGCTATTTTTAGGTTAACTCACTTCCGAACTCGAACTCACTCTGGCCCTGAATGGACCCCCAGTCTTAGATGAAAAAGGAATGGATAGGGGACTAAAAAAATTTTACGGTCCGTCAAAAATACGCTCAGTCAGCTCATATGCTCTCAGTCGGTGTCAAACGTCAATCCATTCGCGTCAGTTGGGCAAGATTTCAAAATATCAACAAAATGCCTTTAAATTGTCTTGTGTGGTTGACAAATGTCGAAATAACACTAATAAGCACAACAAGAGAAATGGAATCACATTCCATGTGTAAGTACAAGTATATTAAATATATTTTTAGTTTAGTTGACCTAAAACCTTTTATGTGTTGTAAGGGCGCAAACAGGGTTGGCACAAGCAAACTTAAATTGTCAGTTCGATTTTTATTTTTGTTTTCATTTCAGTATTATATATTGAACTAAATTTTATTTAAAAAACAAGTAGGGCTACCACAAAACAATAGTCTACATACTGTTTATAATTTTTTATAATGTTGTTTAGGATGTTTGTATAATATGTCTTAATTCTGAGGCTGTGATAAAAAGGTACATCCTTGAAAATGGTCAAAGTTTTACATGTGACAGACAGCTCGTTTCCATAAAGATTAAAATTCTCAAGTCGTTTCTTGGCTCAAATGTCCTTTTGTCATTGAATGAGTATTCATTTCTTCAACCTGCTACATTTAATCATAGACTCCATCTTCATTGGGCTATTATCGAAAAATATGTAAATGTAAATCTTTATCATATTTATAAAACCAATCCGGGGATTAAAGCCGCGACAAAAGGACAAAAGCGTAATAAACTGAACCTATTTGAAGGAAATTAAAAAGAATGTAAAAAGAAAGAACTTAGTGGTTTATCAAAATACAATCACACATTTACGGCGAACGGCAATAATCATCAACAGGTTTTACATAACACTGTACTACTGACTATTATTTGGACTATTTTTTAGCATCTATAACGCATTAAACGAAATTTTTAAATGCATAATATGCAAACATGGACAATTCAAGAATAATCAATATTATATGTTTTGCAATGTTTGACCCATACTTGCAATACATTAATGATTCCCTCTTTGTGTTTATTTCATTTTATGATTTCAATATTTACAAATTGTGTATATTCGACTTTATTAATTTATCCTTAATATCGATGATTTTTACTAAGAAAAACGATGGTTTAAAGAATGATTCCATTAATATTTTTTTCATTTTCCCGCTTGCAAATTCGCGAAAAGATTATTTGATGCCTTATTAACTGTACAATCATGGTACTACTTGTTCTAACCACTATCACTAAATAGGAACCTTGATATTTTATTGTACACGCTTTTGAACTATCGTCAGTATGGAGGTACCGTATCCATTCTTTTTCATCTAAGCCCCCAGTTCCACATAGTCTTTACATAAGTATATTTTGTATAACATTTTGTGTTCTGTTAAATAAAATCTTATTTTTTATCATAATTATTACAAGAGAACTAACCAAAGTATGTGCATTTCGAACATTTTTAATAAAAATCACAGTTTCACGCTGACTATACGCCGCTTTCCGAAAAACGAAGCCGCATCCGAAACAAACCGTACAAAAAAAGCTTGCGAGAGAGTTTGTCAAGTTGCGCAAACCCGCGACTTCGTCGGCGAACAATTCCAGTTTCCGTTTATATTTAATGAAATTAAATCATATTTAGCAAGACAACAGCTACGAATGCATAAAGAGAATTAGGTTTTTAAAAAAAAGGACGCGCAGCCTGTTTCTAAAATAGACATCAGCAGATATGAGGGCGCATGATCTACTGTCATGATTAAATATACTTTTTCGTACTAAGCAGGTACGTCGCTTATTCCAAGAAAAAGTAGGAATAGGAAAAGTAAAAGTAGTATATAGGAAAAGTATAAAAGTAAAGTAGTTCTTTTTACTGGGCTCTTTCTTCAATTAATGTGTCCTTGCTTCACGGTCGATTATACATACATACATGTCACATTACTGTCATGATATTAGCCTAACAGACCTCATGGTGACTAGGTGTCATGCCAGGACCTTCCTTTTATTGCACAGCTGCATTAGAAATGCAGGGTAGAAAATACGGTAAATTTTCATTGCCGCTTCGACCATCTTATAATCAATGCGAGGGTACTAACTTGGGCGGGAATAACCTAATAAATGCAATTAAAATTAGATAACCTAAAAGATATGTTCCATTAAAAACCTCAATTTATAGATAATATTTAAATAGTAATGCTGAATAACCACAAATATAATATTGACGCGGGAAAGCATAAAAAATATTAACATTATGTATTAGATGCACCTAGATGAATTTTTTTGGTAATATCTATTTTACTATACAGCAAACACGAATATTGTCATTTTGTCCCAGTCTAACATTATAAGAAATTAGTCGTTAAAACTGCTGCAGTAATTGTTTTAATCAACAACATCAACACGGGGGCCAGCTCTGGCTCTCGAGCACCGATATGCAGTCTCAGGGTACCCAGTGGTTAACTATTGTCAATCTTGTTTCGGCCAAGGATGTTGTAGGCACGCATCAATTAGTGACGAGTTTGACATCGCTGTGTTATCTAGATATTTATTAGAAAGCCTAACACCACCGAAGTGGTGGGTTTGCTCACGATGTTTTTCCTTCATCGTAAATCATTCGTTTTACCTACATATGTAATCCAATTATCAAACTCCAAAATTTCGATATTCCCTTGAACAATTTCACTTATAGTAAAAATCATGTTTTACAATAGAATTTACTTTCTTATATTAAAAAAGAGGTCAACCCAAACGGATGTAGAACGAACACATCCAGAGTTGAAAGACAACTAAAATGCTTATAATGGACTAAGCCATGTACTATGTGCCCCATAGAAATTTAGTTTAGAAACGATTGAAAACGACTTGCCAATTTACTTACTACTATCAATATCTATGTCTGCATCCTTTTTTTTCGGAAAAATTAAACTAACTCAAATTAAAGCAAAAAGAAGATCTACATTTAAAAAAACATATTTCATCGCAATTACATACAATTTGACTTTGAAGTTTTCTAATCATTTCCAAACTCCGTTGGAATCTTACATTTATTGACTCACACAAAACATATGTGCAAGACGAATGTATTTCTAAAAATAAATATCTTACAGAAACAAAAATCTGCCAATAAACACAAACATCCGAAACATTTAGCTTCAAACGAATCCTAACTGCTTAAAAATGCCATAAACAAAAAAACACACTTTTAAAACAGCGGTAGCTCGGGTGCCAAGTAAGAAGTCGCAACAATAATTTTAGCAATTGACCTAAATTTGCCACATGGCATGTCCCACCAGCTTCACGCGCCTCCTCCCGCGCTCAAATTGACATACACAAATGTGTTTGTCGCGGCGTCAGTGTGTGTGCTGATCATGTTTGTGTACTCTGCAGTGTGTGTAAAAGGGTAGAGTCAGCAGCAGTAGCTGTTCAAAATATTTTTTTAAACCTTACATAAGCTTTTTTGGAACATTTTACGAACATTTAACTTCTATTACAGGTTGTCTTAGAACTTATCACAAATTATGTACGATTGTAGTGATGTAGGCTTATATTGTAATTATACTAAATATTTGCTCAACCTTATAGATTGTTATTGTAATACAATATATAAATCAGTTTTACGCAAGTTTTCTATTTATGTACATACTTCCATAGCGTTAATTGATAACATACAATTCCATAAACATTTGTTTCCTATGAGACTATCAATTTACATGAATTTGGTTTATTGGCATGAAGAATGGAATTAGCTACTCGGACTTGTCATCTCGCATGTAGCCTATTTATTACGCTGTTTCATGTATGAACTCAGATCAAAAAGGAAGGAAATATGCCATCTGGCGCGCCTAACTATGAGACCCAAATTTATAAAACTACCAACATACATGCCGCAGGTAAACATAGTTGCAGGCGTATTGGAGGATTTTTTGCGAGTTTCCGAAACAATATTCGACCAAGCGAAGGGCGAAACTCGAGCATCTCCGTTTAAGATTAGGCAAAAATGCTTTCATCCAGCTTCATGAAATTTTACGAGCAGGTTCGATAATTTTATAGATTTTTCAGTCAAACCAACTTTTTAAAATTTATAAAAATTTTCAAAAATGTCAAATGTTCAAAAAGACAGACTCGCGAGGTCTACAGTTCAGAGGGCCAATAGTTTATTCACATGCAGATATCCAGGATATTTGCGTGTTTCCGAAACAGTAAATACGTTGGGAAACTTGACGTATTTCGCGACCCTATATTAGACTGTGGACAGGAAACCTGTCTGTTAATCTGCGTATGTGTGCGATAGCAAACGCGTACTTTCTATAAATGTCTGGATCATTGCAGTTTTATGCAGTTGTTTCCGAAACGACATAATCAAATATAATTATTTTAGAGTTTTTTCAACGATACGATAATTATATTGCTGATTGAATCGTCTGATAATGGCGCAATCAAAATACGTCATTTACCTAATGTAAATGATTACAACGAAATCTGAAAAGAATCCAAAATCGGTCTGTCGCTAAGCTCAGCGATCAGAAAACGTATTTTTAATATCTATTGACGTCAAGACAGTGTATATATTCTTTGGTCAAGATCGTTTCATTTTGCGCAAAAATATATAACTTGCCTATCACAACACGCATGCATGGATGCAGGTGAAGAAGTTAACTTGACGGCCGTGACGGCATTTCGTAGCTTGCAATATAATCTACATTCTTTTTGTATGATGCTTGTGTTGTTTGCAGAGAAATATTTGATTTATGATAAAGAAAAGCATGCATAAAATTTATTGAGTTCCTATAATAGTCATAAATAGTATATAATAGCGGCACTGATAAAAAATCAACCAATTAAATTTTAAGCTTATACATAAATGTATTATTACGCTTAAATAGTTATATTTTAATAACATTGTTGTAAGCCGTCATCTAGGGCAGAAAACTTAAACTTTAAAATTAAATATCTTTGTCGTCTAAATTCTGCAACGATTATGACATTTTCCTTTCTTGTGTGAAAATTATTATTTTGCTTGCCAGTTATGATTACGCTGTATGATTGCAGTCATGTTTTTATGGTGCTTTTGAAAAGGACGAGGCAGTAGGCCGCTTTCGATTTTCGGAACGTTTGATAATTCTTAGTTGGACAGGAAAGATTTTGTAAATTTAAAATCAATACCACTCAATTTCGTAAACGATCTGGATTGCTCATAACCAAACCATCAAACCGCTAACCGGACGGGTGGGCAAACTTTACAATAATCCTGCCAGGCCTAAACACCATGCGCGAAGTGGCGACATAGTACAAATAACACAAAGACACAAGGCGGGACCGCCCCTTGATTTACGGCTGACGCTCGGAAGGACCCAGACAGGACCAAGGACGTGGATGCGCGCTAGTCTCAAGGTCACGGCACCGGCGGGGGACAGGGGGGAGGCGCGGGCGAGAGGTCAGCGGTGGGGGAACACTGTTTTATTTATGTGAAAATTAAAACTGTAGGTCCCCTCTCTTACTTACTAGGTGGTAGGGCTAATCCCGCCCAGGCTGGTACCATCGCATTAAATCAACGATGGTCGTAATGGAAATGAAAATTGTCCACGTTTTCCAGCTGAGCAATATAAAGAAGGTCCGGGCATGGCACCTAGTTGTGTTAGGCGAATATCAGACGGTCAGTTTGGTATTAAACATCCAAGTCCAGTTACATTAAATAAAAATATTTTCAGTAACATTTATACGATAACAAACAATATAAATAAGTGAAATTAATGTAATAAGGAGTATTTCATATATACAAGCAAGAAATTTTAGTTCAAGTTCACCGTATAAGGTAGGTCCTGGCATTGCACCTAGTTCCCATGTGGTGTGTTAGCCTAATATCGGACGGCCAGTTCGGCATTAACCATCCATGTCCAGTTAGATAAAAAAAAACCTTTTCTAAAATTTTAACAAAACTAATTCTTTTTCATTTTGTGTTCGTGAATCCAAAGACGTTGAAGATGTAAGACAGTAAGTTTTACATGCTTACCACATATTTAAAATCTCGCTGCTGATCAGCGAACTTTAAAATCCATACTAATATTATAAACGCGAAAGTAACTCTGTCTCTCCGCTGCGTTGTCACGCTTGAAACGCTGAACCAATTTTAATTCGGTATAGAGAATATTCTGGACCTTGGAGAAGTGCATAGGTTATTCTTTGTGGCCAAAATTAAACTCGAAGGGGTCGAAATAAGGCATGAAATGTTGTATGGGATCATCACATCCCACACCCGACATCAGTCCAAAACGACATTGCCCCGAGCGGAGCCGGGTACCTCAGACAGTAAACAAATTAATTAAATAACATTTATTTTGCTGACAACTATATTTTATCGTCGTAAATTTATCGCGAGAGTGCTAACTCTACCGCCTAGTAAGTAAAGAAGAGAGGTTTAGTGGTACACGAATTAGAAAACTTTAACAAACCCTTATTCTTAGCAAAAAATTAGATGTAGAGACAGCTATATAAAGCTAATAACTTCACATGCTCGGTAAAGCGTGTCAGTGGTCTCCGTTACTAGAGTCCACACCTAGACGAGCAATGTTTTCTGTTAAGGCTCTCTCTAATCACATTTTTTAAAGAGCAATTTTTGTATTAACATATTTTTTATTCCAGATTAACAGTCATTTCTTAAAATGTATCAAATATTTATTTATTTGATGCATGAAATTTATAACGAATTTTTAGTGTGTCCAAATTACTATACTCGAGCGTATGTCGTCTGCAGTTGATGAAAAAAGTTTTTCAAGATTTTATGAAACGATTGAATTTTGTTTTCATTATTACGGTTAATTATTCCTGGAAATAATATTTTCTTTATATTTTTCAGTTCGAAGCGACTATTACGGTGTGAATCAAACGCAATCCCATAAACTTCACAGGCTCCGAAATAATTTTAAACTTGGGTGCTTTATTTAAACTTCAAAGTTAGGTTAAATGAACCGATACAAAATATCTGTTTGAAAGGTCTAAATAATAAATTAAAATTATGAATTTATTATGTGAAAGAAAATATGTGCAAACGCCATCACCCTAGACGCCACAGATTGGACTTTGACCCAAATACGTTTTCCTTGCAAATTCCAATGCCTACTGTGGCGTCGAGGTTAATGCGCTCTGTACATTTCTGGCTAAGGGCCGAGTGCACGAAAGGACAAAAAATCAAAATTAACGTCAACGTACGATTAAACACGTCATTTTTATGGACATTATGGGAGGAACTCCATGCGGTTCATTAAAAGTGACGTGTTTGAACATTCATTAACTCGGCCGTCTCTTCGTGCGATCGGGGCTTACTCTACAGAAGAGCCAGCAAGGTCAATCGTCTAGAGCGCGTCTAGCTTGCGCATACTTGCACGTGCATACGGTTGTATAGTTACGTAGTTGTTGTTAACCCACTTCACTATCACTGCACTGAGCTACAAATAGTTATATAAGTATGTAGATACGAGTAACACGCAGGCAGACTCGCATCGAATTTACATATGTAAGCCAGCGCGGGGCACACACACGTACCCCTCACAAACGCGCTTTCGTCGCCCGTCTTAAGAGGATAATGAGGTGATCGAGTTCCATACAGCTAGTTCCAACAGGCTCGTGCCTGTTTCCTCAGTAAAATTAAGAAATATCTTTCTAAAATTTTGCACATTGAATAAATCAACTGAGAGCTACGTTTGCACGTTTTGTTTTTTTTTAGTGTCATATATCCATAAAATAAGCCTCTAAATATTTGTATCAAAATGCCGCTTCGACCATCTTTCGTTCAATGCGATGATCTCACGAAGCGGTATTAATCATACTACCTAATGAGTGAGCATTTTTAGATCCCACCTAAAGATTTAAGTGGAACCCGACCCACGACCAGCCTCAACTGTCGTACGCAACTGTCGAACCCACTGAAAGTCCTGTATTTTATGAGTTACATGCCTTTACACATGCCTTTACATAATACTTGTTGTACTCACCCTTGATAATAAGTAGCCTACAGTTTATGGCAAGTATGAAACTAAACGCAAATGCAAACCGCATCAATATTGGACATGCAGTCTTCAAGTTGTGGGCCGACGGAGTGACATTGGATTTTAAGAGTTTGTGGAGAAATATTTTATCTAGACCTATGGAAGAAGATCAATCTAAAAGAACAAACTTATAGCCGCCAATTTTGATCAATAGAAGTATTCACTCGTTTAAAACATTTCTTGGCTTTTTAAATATGGCCTCTCTGAATATATTAATATGTAAAATTGTGTATGGAAAATTACATGCGAAATGTAACGCAAATATATCTTTTAGATTGAACGATACATATGTTTCATATTATACAGTCCGATGACTCCATTTGTTATGACTTACTTTCAGCTAGAATTATAATGAGTTCAATTTCGTTTGAACTGTTTGCCCTCTGGGCCTTAGTGGTGTTGGACTGATTGTCGTGACTCATAAATGCGTTCTGAAATACATAAAAGTGTAAAGTAAATTGGACAAAATATCCTGTTTGCACTGATCCGAATCGCTTAATTCTTTTATTATAAACACACAATGTACAAATGTTAAGGTGGACCTTCCCGAAGGGACTAACCCATTTGCGGGCACAGCACAAAATCGGTCTGTTGCGCTCTGGCACTGTCTATCTTTAAAAAAACAGCCTTCGTGATAAGGAGGATGCATCACGCCCACACAACAAACAATGCGCATAGTGTTTGATTTTGTTAGATTTACAAAAAGATACATTACAAAACTACTTATAGCTAAAAGTCAATCACGGACGCTGTAGTCAAAAATAAAACAAAAACGAAATGTATTTTGAATCTTCATGGAACAAGGTAGGTTTAATGACTAGATCTAAGTCAAAATCTTCTATATATAGCTACAGTATTCTATCACTGGCCTTATCTGAGATTTATAAAGAAGAAATAGTTGTACCGGTGAAAATAACCTTCTGCAACGGTATAGGATCCCCAGTTTCTGCGATGCAATTTTGGCCTTGGCTTTAATAAAACGCCGAAAACCCACGTCTTTAGAGATGTTGCAGCCCAGTAGGTCTAGGTGAACCGAGACAGGTACGACACCATTCAAGGCGAAAGACGAAAAGAAAGACGTCGCCTGGAACTTTAATCCGAACGCGCTCCTCCCTAATCCGCATAATTGGATACGAAAGACGAAGAAAAAATACGTCGCCTGAAATCTCGTACACGCTCTGCCTTAATCCGCACCACTGAAGACGAAAGACGTCGCCTGAAACTTTAACCAGAACGCGCTCCTCCCTAATCCACAGCATTGAAGACGAAAGACGTCGCCTGAAACTTTAACCCGAACGCGCTCCTCCCTAATCCACAGCATTGAAGACGAAAGACGTCGCCTGAAACTTTAACCCGAACGCGCTCCTCCCTAATCCACAGCATTGAAGACGAAAGACGTCGCCTGAAACTTTAACCCGAACGCGCTCCTCCCTAATCCACAGCATTGAAGACGAAAGACGTCGCCTGAAACTTTAACCAGAGCCGGTAGTCTAAGTTGTCACCTAAATTGGCGTTACGGCAAACCGATCGACTGGCGTTTTCAAATGTATGGAGAAATTGAAGAGCGCGCGCAGCGGGCGTTAAGCGAACTAACATTTGCGAGTCCGAGCTTGATTTGACAGCTTACTCAACGTTGCCGTAAATACGTCGACGTTGCCGTTTACGTCCACTCCGCGTTTTCATACAAATCGGAAGTCCGCGTTTGACTTTGACAGCTTGAAGAAGTAAAACCACAGAATATCTAGTAAAAACTTGTATGGAGTTTGGAGAAAACGCCAGTCGATCGGTTTGCCGTAAACGCCAATTTCGGTGAGAACTCAGACTGCCCACTCAGAGCCGGTAGTCTCAGTTCTCACCTAAATTGGCGTTTACGTAACTTCGAAGTTCCGTAAAAACGTCAAACCCCATACAAGTTTTACTTTTACTAGTCAAACTCGTATGAAAACGCGGAATCGGCGTAAACGGCAACGTCGACGTATTTACGGCAACGTTAAGTAAGCTGTCAAATCAAACTCGGACTCACAAATGTTAGTTCGCTTAACAGTGGGCGTTAAGCGAACTAACATTTGCGCGCTCTTCAATTTCTCCATTCATTTGTAAACGCCGGTCGATCGGTTTGCCGTAACGCCAATTTAGGTGACAACTGGGACTTCGGGTACAGAACGCGCTCTGCCTAATTTGGCAGCATTGACGAAGAAGACATTCTTCGCCTGAAAATGTATCCCGTTTTCGATTAATTTCTGAACGGATCAAGCTAAATCGTAACCCGACACCGAAGTCGATTCGCGGACCTTTGTTCTAACAATAGATCTCCCCGCCTTGTCGTTTGCACTAGATGCGTGCGCGCATAGCCGGGGGGCACGGGCTGCGCGCGCGCAGGGACGGAGCAACGGTCTGCTGACCTAGAGATGCGTGTCCTCCACGCTAGCCCGCACAGTCACACGCCGGAACTGCATCGCACACACAGACAGATCGTCTGAGTTCTAGCAGCGGGAGAACTATTTATTCATGAGTGTCAAACCTTACATTGGCTTGGTGATGTATCATTTCGAGCCCAACAGATTTTAGCACGATTCCAAGCGGATAAAGAATACAAACCAATTTTCAATGCCGCTAGGACCTTATTATATTTCATGGTAAGATTAAGTAGGAAGGGTAACATCCGAACAGCGCATGAAACGCATTGTAGCATTTTGTAACGAGCTAGCAGTTTCAAAAACATTTATTTTTAAATAAAAGACAATAAATTTTAACAACATTTCAAATTAAATATTAAATTAACTTCAAATAAAAGTCGGACGATATTGAGATTTTCCCAATTTTTCTTATTTATCTATTTCATCTATCTTAACCCTACCTGAAAAGGCTTCCATTTTTATACCACGCTGGCTTACCTAAAAGTGATGGGAAGAATTAAACTGTTTCTAGATACAAACATCATCGAAACGCGTGAGATATTCTCAAGTTATAAGCGACATAGAGTCGACTTTTTGTTTATGTTGGATTTCATAAGATTTATTGTTGATACATTAAGAATTTATATTCAATCTTTACAGTTTATGTCCGCCACTGCCTTAATCCGTACCAGTTTAGAGGGATTTCTAATTAATTCTTAGGTAGCTCAGGTATATCTGCCTAACTTCTTTTTTTTTAATTAAGGTGCCATCAGAATATTACGCTCCGCATGCAATGAAAACAACTGTTCCGAATTTATTTGATATTTCGTATTTAATATCAGGTAACGACACGTATATTCGAAATTGTAATGAAAATTGTTAATTTTTTCTATCCAGTTCAATGTGCCATTCCATGAAACCGAGTGCCGAGTGTGTAGTTTGCAATGCTATTATTATGACAGTAGGTGTGTTCCTCCCATATTTTTCCCGGTCTCCCTGTTATGCCAATTCCATGTCTCATGCTTTTGCATGCTTTTGCAAGCTGGATGGAAGGATTCTACTATTTAACTTACATCCAAATATGTATATTTTTTTGTCTAGATGTTTATTTGGGGCTTAAGCCGTCACCGACTATGCCAGCCATCCAAATATATATAATTCAGAAAGTCTGGGGGTGAGCCCCACATGTATACCGTTGACAAAACCGTTGAAGTATGTTTAAGAAGTTTGTGTACATCAGTAGTCGCGTAACGTCAGCAAAACAATAGCGCAATAAAGTGTGCTTTGTAGCGAGTGTTTGGTAAGTTTGTTCCGCAGGCGGTCCCCGGCGAGAATTTATTACCATAAATTAATTAGGATTGTAACCGGGTGAAAACTGAAGTTTTAGAATTGTGACGCTATCTTTTGCAGCTGTGTACTGAATCAAGCGTCTTACCTAACGAAATTATTCCGTATTAATTATGTAGTTTTTTAACCTTATAAGTCAATAACTGAGATCTTTCTGACAAACACAATCAGACCAGCTAGGTATTAACTTAATAACTGCTTCCTTTTTTTGTTGCTATGACTAGGATGTTGTATCTAACGAAATTATTCCGTTTTAATTTTTAGGTTATTTTAGAACTTTTAAGGAACATTTTTTCTTCTTTCGGACAAAAAAGATCAGGCTAGTTTAAGGTAAAAAAAATATATTTGTTTTTGTTTCTTGTCAGTTCTTCTCTGTCCGTGGCGTAAATGACGAATCCAACATTTCATCAGCTCGAACTCCACAATCCTTAAAGGGGTAAGGTTATTTTTGTATTGGGCCTAGTCGCACCCACCAACATATACACGGTACTTTTTGGTTTGCCTTAAGTCAAGAATGCATAATTATTTTATTCCGTTTTTTCTCAGACATCATTTATTAACATGCACAACGGTTCGTGTCGCCTTTTATTCACTTTATTTGCATACAATTAAATAAAACATGATCTGATACTTAAAATAATAATAAGCAGTTATAGAAAATACCTGAATGTTTTTCGCTTGATCTGTGTTTTACCTCAAATACACAATGATTATGGTTTCTTTAATTTAATTTGACATATGCTTATGTGAAAGATAAATGTGTAAATATAATGGCAGGACAATGCGCTTGCGCATGATTGTGCAATTCAATACGGCCGAGTAACCGTTCACGACGAAGCAATAAAGGACAGGAGTGGCGATAGAAACGCATTCGTATGGCGGCAGCAGCGTAGCCAAGAGTTTGTGGAAAAGCACTTACCGTAGTTAGTTTGTTTACGAATTCGTTGCACTAAATGGCAACCTGTGGTGTTCTTACGTGTAGTTGGAACTCGATAACATCGGTAGTGAGCGAATTCGTAAGCGAACTGACTCGCCGGCGCTTTATATGCATGCATAAAGTCTGTTAAAAAGTGTTTCGCTTCTCCCATGCGAAGGATTTTCTGTTGCCTCTCCCGTCCTTTCTACGTCGACGTCCGCGACGGAGCGATCATGCACATACGCTTAGACAGCCGGTGAATGGACTCCGAATCGTCCGGCGAGTTCATGGCCCGGCGCCCCTTCAAGGTTAGGCGCGGAAAATGCATAGAACCGCACACCCACCTGCGCCCGCGCACACTGCGCGCCGCTACCGTATGCTGTACTCTAGACGAGCGCCAAGTGCTGTTATTTGATAGTTTTGTGTTATCAAGAAAGTTTGTTTAAAACACTTTATTTGGACTCATCATATAGTGATAATTTTACGTATTTAATGGATGCCGGTTTCTCATTACTTTGAGGTTATCCAACGACAACTACATTTAAGCATGCAATCGGATTTTGAAAATAATCAGAAAAAGGTTTCGGTTCGACATTTCTGCTTCAATCGAAATGTGCAGAACAAAAACACTTTGTCTGATTAAGTTCAAAATCTGATATTATATATGTATTATGGATATTTTACGTAAATGTCGTTGGATAACCTCGATTACATGTCATGTTGTATTCAAGGTATGTTGTTCCTTTAGAGACATTTAAATACTCCAATATATTTTTTGAGAGTAATTCTGTCTTTCTAAAATTTTATTCAATGATTTGTCGTGTTTTTTTTCTTCGAACTTCGATAAACCTTAAAGGCTCTTTATGTTGAAACATTAAGGAAATAATTTAGTTTTAACCTACATAGTCTTGCAAAATGGTTTGATTATAGTTTGACGACCAATCAAATGGCATTATTTCTGATATCCGCCAAACATTGAATTAAATATTTACAAATTATGACAAACTTGAATGAATCGGTTGTAGATGTTAAAATTGTCAATATGAGTCCGCAAAATACTGCATGGTATGCTTCTTCCGGACCGCAGCCATGTTTCCCCAGTATACTTATTCTTAATACCTACATATATGTAATCTATATATGCATAACTTCCCAATACTTTATTCATACTTTCGACACCTCCTTGCCACCTAAAATAAATAAAATGCATAAGTATTGCAAACCTCTGCAGCCATGATGATTCAAACTCGTGTCGAGTGATACTGATATTTGAGACACGTTGCAAACAATCACAGTATGCTACCTTTATTAAATAGAAAATTCAACATTATTAAAAAATGTGCCATCACGACCAAATCATATCTTTTCAAAATGTTCAATTCGGACATACTAGCACTGAATCATAACGAAACCGCACAAACAGTTGGCATACTGCAGGGAATGTAAGTATAGTGTTGAGACTTGATCGATAAATGACGCATTGTCGATAAAAACTCGGGGCATTGGCTGGTGGGTCGACAAACTTAAAAATAAACAAACCGGATGTTCTCTTGTTGAGTTTTATGTAACATGATCTGATCACGATACATTTAGTTATCCACAAAATAGGATAGTTTTACGCCTTTTTTAAATATTTGCCCTCGGACTTTAACTGTATAGTGATATTATATTAAACCATTATAATTTATCACATTTTCATTTAAATAACGAGGAAATTAATAGAAAAAATTCTGTTCACATCATATCATTGGTCCATATATTTATTAAATTGTTGAATTTTACAAGTGGGCCTTCAGGGCCAAATATAAAACTATCAGAAATAGCGAAAAACAGTTAAAGGAACCATTTCCGGTTTTGATGAGAACTAAAACTGCATAATTAGATTTTTGGAAAAAACGTTTTCCTAGCCGGGAATCGTGTATGATTTACCTTTTATGGAGCATTTAGGAGAATAAATATATTTTTTATTGATTAAAAAATTAAAGTAATTACTTTCGCTTTTCACCCCATACAATGTATTCCAAATTACTCAGTTCTGACATTATTCTTGCAGTCACTTAAACCGTGGCTGAAATATTCACATTTCAAAAAGGTAAGATTCAACTTAATCCAAATAAACTTATTTTCTCAACACCTTTAGGGAAGTGAAACTACATTTTATTGTTTATAAATAAAACACAACTGATATATAATATTTAATATATATAATTTTGTACATCTTAGGATCCCATTTTTTATGAATGTTTATGCATATTTGCGTCATTTGAGAAGTAAAAGCATCGAACTCTTACAGTTTTGTCTTTAAGTTACAGCTAGACCATCAATTTACAAATCTACTTTTTTGATTATCCTAATTAGTTGTACTTATTTAAAAAAAATGTGGTTTTACTTACGCCCTTTTCTAACTCAATATAACTCGCTTCTATCACGTTCTTTAGTTGCAGTTATATAAAATTAGGCAAGTTTATATTAATAATATATCACTATCGAGACTTTCGATCGTTTATCGATAATTTGAACGTCCCCTCCCTATTCGTTTGCTACACACGCTGCAACACGCCCACGTTTATGCTACGTAGACAAATGGTTAATTTCAGCTTCAAGAGTCTGCAGCACACGTAAACACCTCAGTGAAAATCAAGTTCATTGTTCAATTTACTGTGGTTGCTTTTCGCTTTGCTTCTTCCTAAACGTTTTTTTTATTACTATTTCTGGCATAGGCATTTTAAGAAAACGAACCCACTTTATTGCTTTAGCAAAGGCGTAGTAAAATATTTTTTACATATTTTTTTTACATTTTTACGCTTGTATTAGTACTTAATATGATTATAATTCATTCCCTTCATTAGGGAAGAAAATAAAATTGTTCAAAATGTTTTATAACCTTAATGTCAGAAAATTACGAAAAATTTTCGTAGCAAATTTATGTTCATTTTTCCCGGAAGGCTCGTAATTGGGAGAGAGAATTCACAATAGGGGACTGCGGCGACATACGACGCACCATCATGACAGCAGACACAAAAAAACCTTCCGCCTTCTCCCTAATGCAAAAATTAGAAAAAAATAAAAAAACATGCAAACGCATCCGCCTAGGGTACACCTTTTGCAAGACAGCTGAATACAACCCAAGATAAGAACTTCATTCCAGAAGAATCGCAAATACACGCACGAAAAAAACTCTTATTCGCCCGAAATAAGTATCATTCTCCACCGAAATCTTTTTTCAACACATATTTTGGAAGTCGCGAGGACTTCACATTTAAAAAGGCACGCTATCTCTAACGATTAAGGTCTAAAGCTGCTTAAAGCCGATTTTGGTTGTTAGTTCATTTCGAGTCGAACGTCGACAGCTGAAATGCATCGCGAGGTCAACGAACGTTTCGCACGTCCAAGGACAGAATGCATTCCATTTTTAAAAGCTAGCCGGCCAATAGAATGTCTTTCCTAAATAGCGTCGGCCATTTTGAATGTGCGCTGTACTTTTTCGCTCGACAAATTTTAATTGCAGCCTGTTTTTCGGGTTTTGGTTGGGTGCCATAATTAAAATTTTTGTAGTCAGACAATAGAGGGTACTCGTATTTCAATTCAATTATTTCGGCTTAATTGAAGTGCAGGCGAAAGCTTATTTCTGCGATTTTTAATGGTACACTGATACAAAGTGCTCGAGAGTATTCATTTAGTAAATAAAAGACTATTCAAACCATTTTTATACAACGTTATACATTACATGTACATTAGACTGATATCTCTGAATTACTTGATATTTATTTTAAGAGTATAATTAAGTAATCGATTTATAACCTGTGTTCTATGTTAGCGCCCATTTACATTTTTATACACATTTACAATTTTCAATGCAAAGTTCCCTTTATGGAAATTAGGTTTCGAAAATAAATTCAAGAAATGTACCATGAAATTTAATTGATGAAAGCATAACGAAATTGGTCTTCGAAGTCAAGCAACACTCAGCGTGTTCAGCGGCTACCGGTTGTTTGGATTCCAAGTAAAACTGTCTTTAATATGTCCCTTCATTATTTACTAGGTGAGGGTTAATCCTGCCCGCATTAGTACTATCACATTTAATTAAAGATGTTTTATGTTGGATGCCTAATACCACACCAATTTGTAATGATATTAGTCTAACACATATAAGAACTTCTGTATATTGCATTTCTACATATAGCAGTCTACTGTACATTGATAGAAGACACGGGAACTTTTTGCCGCTTCAACCATCGTTCATTCAATATAATGGTACCAACTAATCTTTACCACAAATGGGATAAACTCTACCACCATTAGTAAAGGAGATCTACGATAAGATTCGTTCCACTACCGAGGAGTAATTTAGTCTGACGACCCGTACGGGAGTAGATGCGGAGGACACACTTGTTTCTTTATAAATACCGTAACCCAAAAAGCCCAAGCACATGCAGCTAAATATTACTCTCACACGTATATTTAACTTAGTTAATCTAGATCTAAATGTTTTTTTGTGGTAAAGAATCGCCATTAGACACAATCTCTGTTAGAATTTGATCGTCGATTTGATGATGGTCTCAAGCTGGGAGTCCATTCAGGGAAAGAGTGAGTTCGAATTCGTCACTAAATATCACTCACTTTTTTAAATAGTTAATGTTTTCACACTTCTAGAATATCATTACAGCTAGGTAAAAACCTGGCCTGTCCCGTAAATACGTTGGAAGTATAAATAACGGTTCCGTTATTGAAATAATAATATATTTCCCAGCTATTTACTATATACTCGAACTCACTCTTACCTGAATATATACATTTTATGGATGAACAAAACATACAAGCGTTTTCTTCATATCTACATTTCAATTTTGTTAATATATCGAAATATTTATGATGGTATTGTGGAGTCCCCGTATTGTGAACATGCCGAGGACGTAATAATATTTTTTTTTTACGATTTATTATAAATACACGGTGGCATCCACAAAGTTCTTCATAATTTTGCCTTACGTAATTTAATAATGATCCCTTAATAGCTCTGTATTTTACACCAGATGACTCGCGTTTTAATTTAGACATTACAAGGGTCTGTACGAGGTCACGATTCGTTTGGTTGCGAAAGTCGGAGCTCGATGCATATCCAGCCTTGACCTAAATGATCAGCGCATACGAGCCTTCTTACTGCACCGCAAGCACTATGCACCCAGGCTTATAACCACTTTGTGTTCAAAAGAGTGTTCAATTTCGTCTCGCTTACCGCAAAATGTGTGGTATCTGCGTTGTAAATGTACGAGATATTCTAGAACACAGTGCGGCTGGTCACACCCATATATAAAAAAAAAACTTTTTTTTATTTTCTTTAAAAACATGTACATGTTATTAATGAGATTTTACGTAGAAAAAACTTGGCCCTTGGCTCCGTTTCATGCGTGAAAATTTAAGTTCTTCTATCAAAATCAATTCTTTAATTTAAACTTTTGGTAGTCAAACATAGTTACGTCATAAACTGACAGATCCGCGGATTCTATTAACTCAGTAAAAAAGAACCCGCAAATAAACTTCATTGGTTTATAGATTTTTCCGTCCGCAATGGTATAAACACTAGGATCCGAATGCTGAATTTTATTTTTAAAGAACAAAATAAAACAGCAACCCTTCAAATTGATTTAAAATATAAATTACTTAAATATCTAATTATATAGTTTTACATGCATACTATGATAGCGAATGGATAGTTAAAACGTTGCACGCGTGACGTCGTTAATAGTGTCAGGTTGGATCAACAAGGAAGAACCAATGATGGATATAGAAAACCTGTTCTTCATGTAAAGAGAGATACCGGTTTCTTACCTTTTATTGTTTTAATTCGTAGTCTGGTTACAGTTTTTTAACTTGTTCTCATAGATTAAGATGATAAGAAAGATAGGTAAATTGTAGGGTTTTTAATATTTTAGTTGCTTTGCGGTTTATTGTAGGTTTGGTTGAAATATTTTAAACATATTGGAATGACGATTGAACCACATTAGTTTACATACTTTACCCTCCCCTTCCGCGCCCGCGCGCTGCGCATGCGTCATTGCCCACAGCTGCCGCCAAAGCAGGGGTGGGCAGTGCGTGCGAAGTGACGTCGCAATGCAGGAATGCAATGCAGAATCGCACTTTTACTTTGGGGAACTAGGTAGTGGTTCGAATTTTCGATATCGCTTCCTAATGGTATGAATGTAATTTTACGTTTCATAATAATACATTTATTAGTTTGAGTGCATTGTTATTATGCGTTACTTGAACTGTCAAGTAACGCATGCACAAAAGTAAACTAAAATGTATCAAGAACTTAGGTATTTTGCAATTTTTTTTCATAACACGAACGTGTCCGTAAAGGGTTGTTAGTACGTCGCGCCACACTCTCGCAAAAACTAGGTGTCATGCCAGGACATTCAATTTCCTTGACCATGGACATTGAACTAAAGAAATACATGAACTTTGTTCACAGGACATGGATGGTCGGTACCAAACGACCGGCATGATATCGATAAGCTGGGTGAAGCACCTCTGAGTGGGTTCTGGATGGGTGACCATTTTCAACCGATGAGGATGGCCATGGTTCGGATTTCACGTAAAACTTTAGTTTCTATATTTTATATTCTATAGTATATCTTTATATTACTCCCTACTAACGAACTAAAAATCCCTTTGTCGATTGTGTATTTGTGTATTTTTTGTGTCTGAAGATAATATCGTTTAGCTGAAACTGAAAGAATAATCAAAAGTAACCGTAAGCTATTTAACATATTAAAATTCTGTTATTATAGTTTATCATCAAGGTATAACTCATGAACATGAATAATCATTTCGCGTCTTTCACAACATTTGCATTGTGAAAAATTTGCACTTAAATGTAATTGGTCAAGCAAACTGGACGGGTGCCCTTCGATTCAAGAACGCATTGAGGAAAATATTATCGCTTCTCAGTCCTCCTATACTTTAACACATTTACTGGTCTGCTTGGGGTCTATGATTCATTTATTTATAGTACCTAAAATCTCGTTTGAGAAGGCGTAAACACTTCGTTCAGGTTTGTTATTCTAATATTGTTTCTGGCTACTATTTTGTATTGCCCCTATTGCCGAAGATGTTTATAAAAACGGTGTACATGTTGATGATCAAATGTTACGTTTAAGGTGGGCCTTCCCGCTCAACCCCCATACAAACGGGGAAAGAAGAGCACGCCCATTTTTTTTGTCAGAGATCCAAAATTTTGTTTAAAATAACTTTATTTGATCAAAGTTTGAACAAAGTTTAAGTTATAAGGTCCGAATGCTCAATGTTTCGTTTCGCGCGTTTTAAACATTAAATTTAGAGGTTGATTACTGAACGATAACATAAAAACATCTTAGAAAAAATAGTCATCAGATATAGTTTGTTTCATGAAGATTTATAATTAATTGGTTTTTGTTAGATTTTTGCTAAACCGGTCGTGGCTAATTTTTGCTATAAGTCGTTTTGTAATTAAAATGTTCGTAAATCTTACCAAATCAAACACTATGCGCATTGTCTGTTTGTGGACATGTTGCATCCCGGAGCCTGTCTTTTTTTAACCGACTTCAAAAAAAGGAGGAGGTTATCAATTCGTCTGTATGTTTTTTTTTTATGTTTGTTACCTCATAACTTTTGCCTGGGTGAACCGATTTTGATGATTATTTTTTTAAATGATAGCTAGTGCTTCCCAAGTGGTCCCATTTTAATTTGGTTAAGTTCTGACAATGATATCCATGAGAAAATCATAAAAGTCTTAAATTTGTATTAAGATGTGCGCGACAAATGGACGAATAACTCAATATAACGCCAACCGATTTCGGTGATTCTTTTTTTATTGGAAAGGACGTGTACAAATTAGTAAGTGTACTTCAGATTCACTAAAAATAAACAAATAAAAAAAAAATTAACAAAAAAATAACCGACTTCAAAGAAAAAGCACTAAAAAGTAAAAAATAATTTTCATTTTTGTAGTTACGATTTCTGTTATTTTTTGAGTCGGTGTCAGCCAAGGTTAGGTTAGGTTAGGTTCTCTTGATTGGCGCAGCGCGTGCCCGGCTGACGCCGACTCAAAAAATAACAGAAATCGTAACTACAAAAATGAAAATTATTTTTTACTTTTTAGTGCTTTTTCTTTGAAGTCGGTTATTTTTTTTGTTAAATTTTTTTTAAACAAAGAAGGTCCCAGAGCGCAATGTGTATGACAATATGTGCAAAAAGTTGTAGAAACGCCCCCCCCCCCCCCCCAATCCAATCCCAATACAACCGCGAAAAGCGATTCAATTCGCTGTACAATTAATTAGTTTGTACGGTACGATATCGATACGATACGATACGAAGGACGGGAGCACAACCGAAACTCGTTTGTATGGGGGCGGGGTGTAGTCACATACAATTGGCGTAGCAGCATACATGCCATGGTAGTAGCGCCGGCGAGTCAGTTCGCTGAATAATTCGCTCATTACTGATATGTTTTTATGTGATTAATCATGGATGCCACACCTACTGTGATAATATTGGCCCAAAACACCTCATGAGAAATAAGTGAAATACCAGGACCCTATCATTGCACAACTACATTGAACTGGATGAAAAACACGGGCAACATTTCACAGCTCGTGGTCTAGGGGCTAGAGGACTTGCCTTTCATCCAAGACGTTCAAATCCTCGCCAGGTCATGCACAACTTTCTTTCTCTTTCTGAGTTGGATAAGCGCATGGTTCGGAACCCATGTAAAATTGTATTTCCCTTTCCTCTACTAGGTGGAATCACTTGACCATTGGATGAAACTATGGTTGAAGCGGAATGAAAAATTTCCATCTAAAATTTTCACCTAATTGCTTTGGGAATGTGGTATATTAGGCTAATATCATGCCGGTAGTTGTCTGGTATTCGCTATCCATGTCAGGTTGCATTAAAAAAAATTGCCTCTAAGACCATCGTTCATTTCATGCGAAGGTAATAACCAAGGTGGGATTAACCCTACCACAACCAGCCGTTTTCAGAGTGGCGGACTAACTTAAATTCTTCGGCTTAAACCGGTTTTTGTTTGGTTAGTCCGGTGCTATATTCTCTCTGAACACGACTGTTAGTAATTAAAGAAGGGGACCTACAGTTTAACGTGGAACCCGAACCACGAACGAAAAATCCCTTAGTTGGCTATTACGTCATGCGAGGGAAGAAATTCAAATTGACGTGCCGAAAACCACGCAGTACACGATACTAAAGAACATGTAAGAACTTCACAGGACACTATTTACGCCAGGACACCATAAGATGCCCGACGACGCCCATGGGATTTCGAACTTACAGGGGGGTTGCGAAAACAATGCCGGCCGGCCAGGTGCTCCATCACACCATGTTGGAAGGACCCCAGGTTGTAATTTGGGGGAAATACCTCGGAAGGTAATCATTCCATAGTTTTCCAACCCTATAGATGAAGGATCTTGAAGATCGGTGGGTTCTTATTTTTGGAATGTCGACTGTGAATATGTGCATTTTCTCCCTGTTCCGCGTTAAACGAAGGTAGAAAGGGGATGGAGGTACAGCGTTAGGCAGCTCCGCTTAGCCGCTAGCTTAGTGCAATGAACAATTTATCTGTCACATATATTTTAATGAGAAATATATAGGAAATAGGTTATTATTATTATTAGTATTTCTTGTATTTTAATTTTTCACCTTGTCTGTTTCTTTTTTTTCCCCAAAACTTAATAAATAAATAAACATTCGATATCACCCGTACCGAATTTGTAAGCGAACCTAATAATACAGTCCCTGCTTTTCTAATAACTTGTGGCTCTACGTTCAGTCATTATTATGGTTTCAATCGCCACTGCCCTTCTTTGCTCGTTGCTTGCACCTTACTAGTTTCAACCAGGTACCAATCCGTAATGCGAAATTACTATGTTAACTCTACACTACGTATTTTAATAGTACGCGGCCATGGCCGCTTAATATTTAGCACACTTTTCGAATATTCTGAACTGACGCAGTTGGGTAGAAGTTGGCGCCATGTTGAATTATTAAATAATTAATTTATTGAGGGCACCATTGTCCGAATCAATTGGCAGGCATTCTGATACATCGGTACATACTTACGTACATATATTACTAAGTTTATAAATCCTTTGGTATTATAGAAATGACAGCGAATATCCTTGTTAAACATTTATCCTTTTTGTTTGGGGTGTGAAGGGATGCAATAAGCCAATGAAGTTAGAATCGACCTCCTGAGGTACCCAAAGCGACATTGATATTTTAGATATTAGAAAGAGGTATATTTCAGAGGCGTCAGCAAATTACATAGCACTAAACTATATAATTCAAATGGAAATAAATAGTTTTTATAATGTTTTTTAAACGTTATCACACCAGATTCTGCGGTAACTTTATTTTTATTCTTTTATTGGATCCGCTACTTAAAATATTATTAGTGATCTCTCTGTATGTC